>CM041728.1:1853214-3106428 GCA_023373845.1 Nibea coibor | reverse complement strand
TAGTAAATGGGTGATTTTTTTGTTGTATATAAATGACACTGTATAAAAATCTACAAAAAAAACAAACAAAAAAATCAGTAGCTTCACGGATTGTTTATGCACTGATTTGAGTTGAAGCTTTGCAGAGTCGGTGCATTTGTATTGAGAGGTCGACACTGTTTGAGCAGCCTTGAGTGTGTGTGACCTGACATGCTCTTCCAAATGAATCTAAAAAGGAACAAAAAAAGCTGTATGTACATGAGAATGGAGAAAAAAATGCTTGATTTTAAACAAAAAGGACGTTTCTTTAAATCCAAACAGCTACTTCCGCTCTGTCTGTGAGACATTCTTCTTCAGAGAAATATTTTGCTGCATGTGACGTCACTTTATTTTCATTTATTTTTCCTCCTAATTCAAAAAGCACTGTAATACAAATTAGAAAGGGTTTGATGGTACTTCTTCTGTCTTTGTGAACACTCATAATAACCCAATCATCTTGTCATCTATAACTGTTTTTATTTTTATTTTATACACAAATGAAGACACTCTCCTCCACGCTCGAGCGGCGCAGTTAGCAAACGCTTCATCGTTACACTTCGGGGAGGTCGCCGTCTCCTGAATGTAACCTGGCACATTTGTGTGTGTTATCTCCAGACTGCTAGCAGCCCTCGTATGTGTGTGTGTGTGTGTTTAACATCAAATAAAAATGTCTATCTGTAAACCCGTCATGCAAACTACAAATGTATGTTTAAGCTTTTAAGTCTGCTGTGGTTTTAAAAAAAGGGGGACTGTTTTTATTTTGACGGTTTGATGACTTTTATCTTTATTTAATCACATGAGAACAGAGAATCTAATTTTTAGCTCCATCATTTAAATCTAATCATTTTTACTAAATCTCAGTATTGATCACACTTTGTTAAAAATCAGATTTTCTGTTCCTGTGTAATTTTATTTCTCCTTTCCGTTTGTTGTCTTTTTTCATACAAATCCACCCCGAGCATCCATTGTTGATGATAAATCTGGTACCAACATGTATGACGAACCAACATAGCCTACACTGGATGATCCAAGTAATTATTTAAGCAGAAAAATAAATTGTGTTTAAACTGAAACGTCTGTGAGTCGGTCTGGTCTCTCTTGTCATAAATTCATTAATGGAAACACTGAATAGAAACAGTAAGCTGTCTTTACAGATTTTTTGCATTTATTATTGATCTTCAACTGTAAGACCATTTTACATGACTCTGTAAATAAAAGACAAGATGATAAACAAAAAGATGAACTGTGAAATTATAACATATATTTACTTTGAAGTAAAATGAAACTCACATATTTGATATTTTTTACAAATATTTTGTAAAAACGCTCCCTTAAGACAATCTCTACTTTTAGAGTAAAACAGACTTATTGAATAGAACAATTGTGAAAAAAAAACAAAAAAAAAACATTGTACAAAAAAAATCATTAAAAATTATGTGAAAAAACTCAAAATAGTAGTTTTATTAAATCATTTTTGAAAATTTGTAATATTTTCAAAATGTGATATTATTATAATAATATGATATAATTCTGGAGTCTGATTTAGCTCAGTTGGTAGTGCATCCACCCTGTGTTGCAAACTCAGTTCCTGTTACAGCGGTTCAAATCCTCAGGAATCCTTTCCCGCAGACGCTGCAGCAGTGCATTCGCTCCCCCTTGTGGGACCTCATGTGGATCTTCAGCACTCCGTTCTTCAGCACTCCTCGGAAAAAACGTCAGAAAAAATGTTGGAAAAAAGATCAGAAAAAATGTCAGAAAAAACATCAGAAAAAAGATCGAAAAAAAGATCGCAAAAAGATCGGAAAAAAGATCGAAAAAAAAGATCAGAAAAAATGTCAGGAAAAAAGATCGGAAAAAGTTCGAAAAAAAAGATCGGAAAAAATGTCGGAAAAAAGATCGGAAAAAACGTCAGAAAAAAGATTGAAAAATGATCGGAAAAAAAAGATCGGAAAAAAGATCAGAAAAAATGTCGGAAAAAACATTGGAAAAAACGTCAGAAAAAAGATCGGAAAAAATGTCAGAAAAAAGATCGGAAAAAATGTCGGAAAAAGATCGGAAAAAAGATCGGAAAAAACGTCAGAAAAAAGATTGAAAAAAGATCGGAAAAAGCGTCGGAAAAAAGATCGGAAAAAATGTCGGAAAAAGTTCGGAGAAAAAAAAGATCAGAAAAAATGTCGGAAAAAAGATCGTAAAAAACGTTGGAAAAAAGATCGGAAAAAGTTCTGAAAAAACGTTGGAAAAAAGATCAGAAAAAATGTCGGAAAAAGTTCGGAAAAAAAGATCGGAAAAAAAATGATCAGAAAAAGTTTGGAAAAAATATCGGAAAAAAAAGATCAGGAAAAAAGATCGGAAAAAAGATCGGAAAAAAGATCAGAAAAAGTTCGGAAAAAAGATCGGAAAAAAAAAGATCAGAAAAAATGTCGGAAAAAAGATCGTAAAAAACGTTGGAAAAAAGATCGGAAAAAATGTCGGAAAAAGTTCTGAAAAAACGTTGGAAAAAAGATCAGAAAAAATGTCGGAAAAAGTTTGGAAAAAAAGATCGGAAAAAAAGATCGGAAAAAAAAAGATCGAAAAAAAGATCGGAAAAAACGACAGAAAAAAGATCGGAAAAAGATCGGAAAAAATGTCAGAAAAAGTTCGGAAAAAATGTCGGAAAAAAAGATTGAAAAAAAAGATCAGAAAAAAAGATCAGGAAAAAAGATCAGAAAAAATGTCAGAAAAAACATCAGAAAAAAGATCGAAAAAAAGATCGCAAAAAGATCGGAAAAAAGATCGAAAAAAAAAGATCAGAAAAAATGTCAGGAAAAAAGATCGGAAAAAGTTCGGAAAAAAAGATCGGAAAAAATGTCGGAAAAAAGATCGGAAAAAACGTCAGAAAAAAGATTGAAAAATGATCGGAAAAAAAAGATCGGAAAAAAGATCAGAAAAAATGTCGGAAAAAACATTGGAAAAAACGTCAGAAAAAAGATCGGAAAAAATGTCAGAAAAAAGATCGGAAAAAATGTCGGAAAAAGATCGGAAAAAAGATCGGAAAAAACGTCAGAAAAAAGATTGAAAAAAGATCGGAAAAAGCGTCGGAAAAAAGATCGGAAAAAATGTCGGAAAAAGTTCGGAGAAAAAAAAGATCAGAAAAAATGTCGGAAAAAAGATCGTAAAAAACGTTGGAAAAAAGATCGGAAAAAGTTCTGAAAAAACGTTGGAAAAAAGATCAGAAAAAATGTCGGAAAAAGTTCGGAAAAAAAGATCGGAAAAAAAATGATCAGAAAAAGTTTGGAAAAAATATCGGAAAAAAAAGATCAGGAAAAAAGATCGGAAAAAAGATCGGAAAAAAGATCAGAAAAAGTTCGGAAAAAAGATCGGAAAAAAAAAGATCAGAAAAAATGTCGGAAAAAAGATCGTAAAAAACGTTGGAAAAAAGATCGGAAAAAATGTCGGAAAAAGTTCTGAAAAAACGTTGGAAAAAAGATCAGAAAAAATGTCGGAAAAAGTTTGGAAAAAAAGATCGGAAAAAAAGATCGGAAAAAAAGATCGGAAAAAAAAAGATCGAAAAAAAGATCGGAAAAAACGACAGAAAAAAGATCGGAAAAAGATCGGAAAAAATGTCAGAAAAAGTTCGGAAAAAATGTCGGAAAAAAAGATTGAAAAAAAAGATCAGAAAAAAAGATCAGGAAAAAAGATCGGAAAAAAGATCGGAAAAAGTTCGGAAAAAAGATCGGAAAAAAAAGATCAGAAAAAATGTCGGAAAAAAGATCAGAAAAAATGTTGGAAAAAAGATCGTAAAAAACGTAGGAAAAAAGATCGGAAAAAATGTCGGAAAAAGTTCGGAAAAAACGTCGGAAAAAAGATCAGAAAAAATGTCGGAAAAAGTACAGGAAAAAAGATCGAAAAAAAAAGATCGGAAAAAGTTCGGAAAAAACGTCAGAAAAAAGATCAGAAAAAATGTTGGAAAAAGTTCGGAAAAAAAGATCGGAAAAAAAATGATCAGAAAAAGTTTGGAAAAAATATCGGAAAAAAAAGATCAGGAAACATGTCGGAAAAAAGATCGCAAAAAACGTCAGAAAAAAGATCAGAAAAAATGTCGGAAAAAAACGGCGGAAAAAAGATCAGAAAAAATGTCGGAAAAATTTCGGAAAAAAAGTTCAGAAAAAAAGATTTAAAAAAAGAACGGAAAAAACATCGGAAAAAAGATCGGAAAAAAGAACGCAAAAAAAAGATCGCAAAAAAAAGATTGGAAAAAAGATCAGAAAGAAAGATCGGAAAAAATGTCGGGAAAAAAAAGATCAGAAAAAATGTCGGAAAAAAGATCGGAAAAAACATCGGAAAAAATGTCGGAAAAAGTTCGGAAAAAAAGGCGGAAAAAAGATTGCAAAAAAAGATCAGAAAGAAAGATCAGGAAAAAAGATCGCAAAAAGATCAGAAAAAAGATCGGAAAAAACGCTGGAAAAAAGATCAGAAAAAAGTCGGAAAAAAGATCGGAAAAACATTGTACAAAAAATCATAAAAAACTCAGTGTTTGCAACCCTGTGTTGTCTACTTTTACAAAAAGTCAGAAAAAACATCGGAAAAAAGATCGGAAAAAACATTGTACAAGAAGTCGGAAAAAAGATCAGAAAAAAGCGCCCAGATTCAGCATTAAAGCTGTGCATCGTCGTGAGTCTGAGCGTGTCTTTTCAGGTCGTCTTTCCTCAGGAATCCTTTCCCGCAGGCGCTGCAGCAGTGCGTTCCCTCCCCCTTGTGGGACCTCATGTGGATCTTCAGCACTCCGCTCTTCAGCACTCCTCGGAAAAAACGTTAGAAAAAAGATCGGAAAAAAGATCGGAAAAAACGTCGGAAAAACATCGTACAAAAAATCATAAACTCAGTAGTTTCTCTAAATCATTTTTGAAAATTTGCAATATTTTTCAAAATGTGATATTACTATAATAATATGATGTAATTCTGAAGTCTGATTTAGCTCAGTTGGTAGTGCATCCACCCTGTGTTGAAGACTCAGTCTTTGCTGCAGCGGATCAAATCCCACCTGTGGCACCTGGTATATTTTGTAAAAATGCTCCCTTAAGAAAAGCTCTACTTTTAAAGTAAAACAGTCTATAGAATAGAACAATTTTATCAAGTGACAAGTTTATTATGATTCTTCAGTTTTACGTCTCATACTGTATGGTAATATGACACAGGACATCATTCAAAGCCATCAGTAATTTATCTAAATGATACCAAAAACAGTAAATGTGGATTTGTTTTGAACTAAAGGTCTAAAGAAAATCAAAGCAAATAAACTCTGAACAGGATCAATTAAAAATAAACTTTTGTTTTTGTTAAATTCATGATCAAATTTGATTAAAAAGCTGCAGAAACACAACAGATCTGATTCCCTTAAAGAGATTCATTCATAATTCATTTCAGTTTAACATTTAGGAAAGGTCAGCCAAGAGGATAGAGAAGCATGAAGACATTCATATTTTCACATCTCACCCTCTTATAGAAAGCAAATTTCCACAAAAAACATTGAACTTTTTCTTTAACACGCAGCGCCCAGATTCAGCATTAAAGACTCGTGAGCTGTGCGTCGTCGTGAGTCTGAGCGTGTCTTTTCAGGTCGTCTTTCCTCAGGAATCCTTTCCCGCAGACGCTGCAGCAGTGCATTCGCTCCCCCTTGTGGACGCCCATGTGTTTGGTCAGTGAGCCGCTCGCCGTGAAACTTTTCCCACAGACGTTACAAAGATACGAAAAAAGATTGGAAAAAAGATCGGAAAAAAAAGATCGGAAAAAAGATCGGAAAAAACGTCAGAAAAAAGATCGGAAAAAAGATCGCAAAAAAAGATCGGAAAAAAGATCGCAAAAAAAGATCGGAAAAAAGATCGCAAAAAAAAGATCGGAAAAAAGATCGCAAAAAAAAGATCGGAAAAAAGATCACAAAAAAAGATCGGAAAAAAAGGTCGCAAAAAAAAGATCGGAAAAAAGATCGCAAAAAAAAAGATCGGAAAAAAGATTGCAAAAAAAAGATCGGAAAAAAGATTGCAAAAAAAAAGATCGAAAAAAAAAGATCGCAAAAAAAAGATCGGAAAAAAAAAGTTCGCAAAAAAAAAAGATCGGAAAAAAGATCGCAAAAAAAAGATAGCAAAAAAAAAGATCGCAAAAAAAAAGATTGGAAAAAAAAATCGGAAAAAAAAGATCGGAAAAAAGATCGCAAAAAAAAAGATCGCAAAAAAAAGATTGGAAAAAAAAATCGAAAAAAAAAGATCGGAAAAAAGATCGCAAAAAAAAGATCGGAAAAAAGATCGCAAAAAAAAGATCGGAAAAAAGATCACAAAAAAAGGTCGCAAAAAAAAGATCGCAAAAAAAAAGACCGGAAAAAAGATCGCAAAAAAAAGATTGAAAAAAAAAGATCGCAAAAAAAAGATCGGAAAAAGAAGATCGCAAAAAAAAGATCGGAAAAAAGATCGCAAAAAAATGTCGCAAAAAAAAGATCGGAAAAAATATCGCAAAAAAAAAGATCGGAAAAAAGATCGCAAAAAAAAGATCGGAAAAAGGATTGCAAAAAAAAAGATCGGAAAAAAAAAGTTCGCAAAAAAAGATCGCAAAAAAAGATCGGAAAAAACGGCAGAAAAAAGATCGGAAAAAAAAAAGATCGCAAAAAAAAAAAGACCGGAAAAAAGACCGCAAAAAAAGATCGCAAAAAAAAGAGCGCAAAAAAAAAGATCGGAAAAAAGATCGCAAAAAAAGATCGAAAAAAAAAGATCGCAAAAAAAACATCGAAAAAAAAAGATCGCAAAAAAAAGATCGGAAAAAAGATCGCAAAAAAATGTCGCAAAAAAAAGATCGGAAAAAAGATCGCAAAAAAAAAGATCGGAAAAAAGATCGCAAAAAAAAGATCGGAAAAAGGATTGCAAAAAAAAAGATCGGAAAAAAAAAGTTCGCAAAAAAAGATCGCAAAAAAAGATCGCAAAAAAAGATCGGAAAAAACGGCAGAAAAAAGATCGGAAAAAAAAAAGATCGCAAAAAAAAAAAGACCGGAAAAAAGACCGAAAAAAAGATCGCAAAAAAAAGATCGCAAAAAAAAAGATCGCAAAAAAAAAGATAGCAAAAAAAAAGATCGCAAAAAAAGATCGCAAAAAAAAAAAAAGACCGGATAAAAGATCGCAAAAAAAAAAAAGACCGGAAAAAAGACCGGAAAAAAGACCGAAAAAAAGATCGCAAAAAAAAGATCGCAAAAAAAAAAAGATCGCAAAAAAAAAGATCGGAAAAAAGATAGCAAAAAAAAGATAGCAAAAAAAAAGATCGCAAAAAAAAAGATCGCAAAAAAAAAGATCAGAAAAAAGATCGCAAAAAAAAGATCGGAAAAAAAAAGATCGCAAAAAAAAAGATCAGAAAAAAGATCGCAAAAAAAAGATCGGAAAAAAAGATCACAAAAAAAGATCGGAAAAAAGATCGCAAAAAAAAAGATCGGAAAAAAGATTGCAAAAAAAAGATCGGAAAAAAGATTGCAAAAAAGGATTGCAAAAAAAAGATCGAAAAAAAAAGATCGCAAAAAAAAGATCGGAAAAAAAAAGTTCGCAAAAAAAAGATCGCAAAAAAAGATCGGAAAAAACAGCAGAAAAAAGACCGGAAAAAAGACCGAAAAAAAGATCGCAAAAAAAGATCGCAAAAAAAAAAGATCGCAAAAAAAAAGATCGGAAAAAAGATCGGAAAAAAAAGATCGCAAAAAAAAAAGATCGCAAAAAAAAAGATCGGAAAAAAGATCGGAAAAAAAAGATCGCAAAAAAAAAGATCGCAAAAAAAAAGATCGCAAAAAAAAAGATCGGAAAAAAAGATCGCAAAAAAAAAAGACCAGAAAAAAGACCGAAAAAAAGATCGCAAAAAAAAAAAGACCGGAAAAAAGATCGCAAAAAAAAGATCGCAAAAAAAAAGATCGGAAAAAAGGTCGCAAAAAAAAGATAGCAAAAAAAAAGATCGCAAAAAAAAGATCGCAAAAAAAAAGATCAGAAAAAAGATCGCAAAAAAAAAATCGGAAAAAAAGATCACAAAAAAAGATCGGAAAAAAGATCGCAAAAAAAAAGATCGGAAAAAAGATTGCAAAAAAAAGATCGGAAAAGAGATTGCAAAAAAAAAGATTGAAAAAAAAAAGATCGGAAAAAAAAGTTCGCAAAAAAAAGATCGGAAAAAAAAGTTCGCAAAAAAAAGATCGGAAAAAAGATCGCAAAAAAAGATCGGAAAAAAGATCGCAAAAAAAAAGATCGGAAAAAAGATTGCAAAAAAAAGATCGGAAAAGAGATTGCAAAAAAAAAGATTGAAAAAAAAAAGATCGGAAAAAAAAGTTCGCAAAAAAAAGATCGGAAAAAAAAGTTCGCAAAAAAAAGATCGGAAAAAAGATCGCAAAAAAAAAGATCGCAAAAAAAGATCGGAAAAAACGGCAGAAAAAAAACCGGAAAAAAGACCGAAAAAAAGATCGCAAAAAAAAGATCGCAAAAAAAAAAGATAGCAAAAAAAAAGATTGCAAAAAAAAAGATCGAAAAAAAAAGATCGCAAAAAAAAGATCGGAAAAAAAAAGTTCGCAAAAAAAAGATCGCAAAAAAAGATCGGAAAAAAGATCGCAAAAAAAAAGATCGCAAAAAAAAAGATCAGAAAAAAGATCGCAAAAAAAAAGATCGGAAAAAAAAATCGGAAAAAAAGATCACAAAAAAAGATCGGAAAAAAGATCGCAAAAAAAAAGATCGGAAAAAAGATTGCAAAAAAAAAGATCGGAAAAGAGATTGCAAAAAAGAAGATTGAAAAAAAAAAGATCGGAAAAAAAAGTTCGCAAAAAAAAGATCGGAAAAAAAAGTTCGCAAAAAAAAGATCGGAAAAAAGATCGCAAAAAAAAGATCGGAAAAAAGATCGCAAAAAAAAAAATCGCAAAAAAAAGATCGGAAAAAAGATCGGAAAAAAAGATCACAAAAAAAGATCGGAAAAAAGATTGCAAAAAAAAGATTGCAAAAAAAAAGATCGGAAAAAAGATCGCAAAAAAAAAGATCGGAAAAAAAGATCGGAAAAAACGGCAGAAAAAAGATTGAAAAAAAAGATCGCAAAAAAGATCGCAAAAAAAGATCGCAAAAAAAAGATCGGAAAAAAAAGATCGGAAAAAAAAGATCGGAAAAAACATCGCAAAAAAAAAGATCGGAAAAAAGATCGGAAAAAAAAGATCGGAAAAAAGATTGCAAAAAAAAAAAGATCGCAAAAAAAAAAGATCGGAAAAAAAGATCGGAAAAAACTGCAGAAAAAAGATCGGAAAAAAAGATCGGAAAAAAGAACGCAAAAAAAAGATCGGAAAAAAGATCGCAAAAAGAGATCGGAAAAAAGATCGGAAAAAACGGCAGAAAAAAGATCGAAAAAAAAAGATCGCAAAAAAAAGATCGGAAAAAAAAGATCGGAAAAAACATCGCAAAAAAAAAGATCGGAAAAAAGATCGCAAAAAAAAGATCGGAAAAAAGATTGCAAAAAAAAAAGATCGCAAAAAAAAAAGATCGGAAAAAAAGATCGGAAAAAACTGCAGAAAAAAGATCGGAAAAAAAGATCGGAAAAAAGAACGCAAAAAAAAGATCGAAAAAAAGATCGCAAAAAAAAGATCGGAAAAAAGATCGCAAAAAAAAGATCGGAAAGAAGATCGGAAAAAAAGATCGCAAAAAAGATCGCAAAAAAAAGATTGGAAAAAAAAGATCGCAAAAAAAGATCGGAAAAAAAGATCACAAAAAAAAAAACGCAAAAAAAAAAAAGATCGGAAAAAAGATCGGTAAAAAAGATCGCAAAAAAAAGACCACAAAAAAAGATCGGAAAAAAACGGCAGAAAAAAGATCAGAAAAAAAGATTGCAAAAAGAGATTGCAAAAAAAAAGATTGGAAAAAAGATCGGAAAAAAAGATCGGAAAAAAACGGCAGAAAAAAGATTGAAAAAAAAGATCGGAAATAAGATCGCAATAAAAAGAGCGCAAAAAAAGATCGCAAAAAAAAAGATCGCAAAAAAAAGATCACAAAAAAAGATCAGAAAAAAGATCGCAAAAAAAAGATCGCAAAAAAAGATCGGAAAAAAGATCACAAAAAAAAAAGATCGCAAAACAAAAAAGATCGGAAAAAAGATCGCAAAAAAAAGATCACAAAAAAAGATCGGAAAAAAGATCGCAAAAAAGATCAGAAAAAAAGATCGGAAAAAAGATCGCCAAAAAAAGATCGGAAAAAACATCGGAAAAAACATCGCAAAAAAAAAAGATCGCAAAAAAAAAAGATCGCAAAAAAAAAAGATCGGAAAAAAAAGATCAGAAAAAGATCGGAAAAAACGGCAGAAAAAAGATCGGAAAAAAAGATCGCAAAAAAAGATCGGAAAAAAAGATTGGGAAAAAAAGATCGGAAAAAACGGCAGAAAAAAGATAGCAAAAAAACATCAGAAAAAAGATCGCAAAAAAAAGATCGGAAAAAAGATCGGAAAAAAAGATCAGAAAAAACGTCGGAAAAAAGATCGGAAAAAAGATCGCAAAAAAAGATCGGAAAAGAAGATCGCAAAAAAAAGATCGGAAAAAAGATCGCAAAAAAAGATTGCGAAAAAACGTTGGAAAAACATCGTACAAAAAATCATACAAAAACTCAGTAGTTTCTCTAAATCATTTTTGAAAATTTGCAATATTTTTCAAAATGTGATATTACTATAATAATATGATGTAATTCTGAAGTCTGATTTAGCTCAGTTGGTAGTGCATCCACCCTGTGTTGAAGGCTCAGTCTTTGCTGCAGCAGATCAAATCCCACCTGTGGCACCTGGTATATTTTGTAAAAATGCTCCCTTAAGAAAAGCTCTACTTTTAAAGTAAAACAGTCTATAGAATAGAACAATTTTATCAAGTGACAAGTTTATTATGATTCTTCAGTTTTACGTCTCATACTGTATGGTAATATGACACAGGACATCATTCATCATTCAAAGCCATCAGTAATTTATCTAAATGATACCAAAAACAGTAAATGTGGATTTGTTTTGAACTAAAGGTCTAAAGAAAATCAAAGCAAATAAACTCTGAACAGGATCAATTAAAAATAACCAATAGTTTAACATTTAGGAAAGGTCAGCCAAGAGGATAGAGAAGCATGAAGAGCGTAAAATATCAGCATTACAAAAATATGAAGGGAATAATCAAGAATCATGAAAAAATAAGTGCCAGCAATGTACACACATAACATAAGAAATGTCAGAGCATCGTCCTGAAGCTGAAGTTGATGTCTCAGGATGTTTTGTTTGTTGGAGCAACAGTCCAAAACCTCCAAATGATCAATTTAGAAGAAGAAACAGGAACTCCTGACAACAGAGAAGCTGAAACATTCACCATTCATATTTTCACATCTCATCCTCTTAAAGAAAGCAAATTTCCACAAAAAACATTGAACTTTTTCTTTAACACGCATCGCCCAGATTCAGCATTAAAGACTCGTGAGCTGTGCGTTGTCGTGAGTCTGAGCGTGTCTTTTCAGGTCGTCTTTCCTCAGGAATCCTTTCCCGCAGACGCTGCAGCAGTGCGTTCGCTCCCCCTTGTGGACGCCCATGTGTTTGGTCAGCGAGCCGCTCGCCGTGAAACTTTTCCCACAGACGTTACAAAGATACGGTTTCTCTCCCGTGTGGGACCTCATGTGGATCTTCAGCGCTCCGCTCTTGTAGAACTTTTTGTCGCATACGCTGCATCGGTGCGTGGACTCCCCCGTGTGGATCATCATGTGTGTTTTCAGGGTTCCCCTCTGTCTGAATCCTTTCCCGCAGACGCTGCAAAGAAACGGCTTCTCGCCCGTGTGGATCCTCATGTGAGCCATCATGTACTCTTTGAAGCTGAAGCTCTGACCACACACGCTGCAAACGTACG
Organism: Nibea coibor; assembly: GCA_023373845.1. Taxonomy (NCBI): domain Eukaryota; kingdom Metazoa; phylum Chordata; class Actinopteri; family Sciaenidae; genus Nibea; species Nibea coibor. Next base: position 3,094,538 of record CM041728.1, on the reverse strand, counting down.
GCTTCTCGCCCGTGTGGACCCTCATGTGACCCATCAGGTTTCCGTTTTGAGCGAACGCTTTCCCGCAGACGGTGCAGATGTACGGCTTCTCCCCCGTGTGGGTCCTCATGTGCATCTCCAATTGATTGTGGCCGTCAAAGTGCTTGCCACAAACTTCACAGTCATTCGTCTGGATGTACGTTTGCAAGTGAAGCCTCAAGCTCTCCTCGGACTCGAAGCGTTTCCCGCACACGCCGCAGAGATCTGCATCCCTCTCGTCTTCTTGTACATGCTTCAGGAAAGAAGCTCTGTAACAGAAAGACTTGCCGCACACTTTGCAGCAGTATTTCAGATGAGATAAATCTTTACAATCCATATTTTTAGATCCCTTTGGTCTGTTGGGTCCTTGAATCTTTGGCTTTTGTGAACACGGTCCCCCTTTGGTCTCATCTTTCTCACTGTCTCTGTCATCACTCTCACTTCCTTCACTTCCCTTCCAGTCCTCATCACTGTCGCCCACTTTGCTCTCAGCGTCGGAGCACTCGGCCTCCGAGCGCCTATCCTCCCTGCAGATGTTTTCTTCATTATGACTTTGTAAATGCTCCTTCAGGCTCTCACCGGAGTCCAGATGTTTCCCGCAGGCTCCGCACAGATCGGAGCTCTGCTCGTGTTGAAGTACGTGTTTCAGAAAAGAGCGTTTGTAGCGGAAGAATTTTCCACAAACTCTGCAGCAGCTCTGTCCTACAGTTTGACTCTTACTCGTTGGTGCGATTTTCCGTGTGTGTTTTTTCACTTTCCTCCCCTTGCGGAAAGACGTTCCACATGTCATGCAGCGATCTGCACCGCGACTTTGTCTCTGAGATGTTTTTCTCTTCTTTGGTTTCTCACTCATCTCTTCATCACTCTCATTGTCGTCGCTGCCAGCTTCTGAATTGATTGACGACGGAACCTCTGGGTCACTTTGTGGCTCCCCACACCGCTCTCCTCCTGGCTCCATCACAGTCGAGGTTCCCTTCTCTGCTCTTTGTGTTTGGTGAAGATGTGACGCCTTGACGTAGATAAACTCAGAGTCCGTCTCCGTCGAGGTGTCTTCAAGATTTGAGGTTTCCTGGAGAGGAGGTTTGTCTGAAGGGAAGAGAAAGTTAAATGCATCATTAAATTTCACTCGTGGCTGCAAAGATCAGAAACGTTTGCAGACATGGAAACAAAATCAATGAAAACTGGAGAAATAAACACAACGTACCTGCTGCGTGTAAACTCGTCTCCGTTTTCAACGTGATGTCCAGCAGCGGACGATGACGTCCAATCTCGTTGTGAGAGCCGGAGACCTCTGCCTCATATTCAGCCATCATTATCTCCAAGATCCTGAAGATCTCGTCAGCGACCAGCGACAGACGCTTGTGCACAGCCGCCCTCTGCTGCTCAGGTGATATTTCTGTAGGAAATTATATTATTATATTATATTATATTATATATATTATATTATATCTTGTTTACATCCAACAGCATTTCAAGTTAACGTGTTCAAAGCTGATGTAGTAACTGAATGTTTCTAATGCACTTATTGGTCACTTTGATATAAAAATGAAAATGTATCTAAATATACAGAGCTGCTCACAGGTTTGAGAAGCTCTTTAGGAGTTCTGTTGTTTGACCCTATTTAATCAAAGCCATTATTTTCTATATGCAATAACAGATGCAGGTTCATAAATTCAATATACTCTAAAAACTGTGCAGTCAAGACCAATTTAAAAAGAGTTTTTGGTTGACTCGTGTAGGTGCAAAAAGTTAATGAACCCTGAGCTGCAATCTGAATCAATTACAGAACCTGCTGCACAGAAAAGTCCTACAAACATTAAAGTAGGTGAAGGATTATTAGAATAACTCTGCCAACCTGTGTGTGTGCTCAGCATCCTCCTCTCTGCCATCACCCTCTCCACGGCGCTGCAGATCTCCTCCGCAGCCGCAGACAGTCTGTCCGCCACCAGCGCCCTCAGGACCTGCAGCTTAGTCATGACGGGCCGCGCATCAACCTGCGAGCATGTCGGAGCTGCAGATGTCCCCGTAAATACGGTCCAGCAAACATTTACCAACAAACAGCTCGCGTGTCCGCGTAAGTACTTCCGGGGTCGCTGTCTCCTGTTCCGATTTACCGCTGGGAGGGGAAACTGCGCCCCGCGTGGCGTTTACGAGGTACTGCACGTGTCGCTGTCAAACAATGTTGGTGTGTGTGCTCAGTATTCATGTCATATATTCATAAAATGCATGCCTGTTAATGTGGAGTCAAATAAGAGTTTAACTGTTTTAGTTACAACATCAGTGACATTTTAGCACTGACTTACACACCTCCTGGTTTATGATCCAACGAAAAAACACACATTTCTGTCATTTCAGTAACTTCTTCATCTTCTTCAAAAGTCAAAGCATGCACTTACCTCTGATCACTCCCGGCTGTCGTCCCTTTCACTGATTGCATTGCTGCCTGCTCCTCCGTTACCTTAAATTCCTTTTATTCCACGGACAAAGAGGAAGAGGAAGGAAGAGGAGTAATAATGAAAGAAGAAGAAGAAACAATTTAAATATTTAAATAAAATCAGACAGTTCAAGTAAAATAAATTTGACTGCATATGCTTAATTTCCTAGCGTGGGTTTAATTTAAAAAAATAACAGACAGCTGGAGGAGTGACAGGAATGGAGGAGAGAATGGGAATGGGAGGCCCAAAATCCTGGGCCACCATGGCAAGGACTGAGCCTGAGGACCGCACTGTAATTGACCTTTTTTGTGGTTTATAAAAAAAAGAGTATTGACAGTGACGTCAATGTGAGGTGGAAATCACGTGTCTCAGTTTCAACTCTGTGATCTGTACACACAAAACAACACTGCACCATCAGCAGTTTAACTGAACTGTGATGAGTCATGGAGTCAGGACTCAGGAAGGAGTTGGTTTACTTAAATAAATATGAATTTAATAAAGTCTCACAGGTACTTCCTAAATCACCTGCTCTTGTGTTGACAGTCTATGATGGCATGAAAAACCATACAGCTTCACTGACAGTCAAGAGTTTATAATTTTATTTTAAGCTGTTTGAACTTATTTTGAATTTTACAGCATGAAAACTTGACCCAGTTTCTGTGACTGTTGATAAACGGGTCAGTGACACACACAGACTCAGCATTCATCAGGGATGTCGTTTGTGTGTTCTGCAAAACACAAACAGACAAATATTGAATGTTCAGTTTGCATGGCCGGTCTTATGTGCACTGGCTGACACAGAGAGCTGTATGACGTGTGGATCTATGTCATCGCTGCAAGTCAGGCTAAAGGCCAGGGCTCTGGTGGCAAGTTAATGATTCATATCTGAATCTGGATTTGCCAAAAATGTCTTATCTTGTGAGGTTCGACAACAGACACGTGTCTATGTAACTCTAATGCATTTTAGATTCTTTAGAGGCAAATAGATGATGTGCTTCTACAATTTCTTACAAAGACATTTTTTGTTTGTTTGTTTTTTTGGGGTAAATAACTTCTAACTATAACTATTACTATACTTATATAACTATAACTATTACTATACTTATATAACTATAACTGTTACTACCCTTGAGTCAAGCCTGCAGTGCTCATTCCTTTATATGAACTCAAACTTCAGAAGAATACAAAACAACAAATATTGAAGAAATAAAATAAACTATAACAAAGTTCTGCTGAACATGTTAATAAAATAATCGAAATGTAAGATGTTTGACTTATTATCAGCCTATTCAATATCAATGGATCAAGAGTTGTTCTGCACAAAAGTAAAGGCTTTAACAAATCAATGAGAGTTGGTTATGTGACCTTCTCAGAGTCATCATTAACATCATTCTTCCTGTTTACATCCTCCAAAGCCCCAAATTAAAATGGGAACTGTATATTATTATATTATTATATATTGAATGTATTATATTATAATATATATATAATATAACTCCTAATGATTACTAGATTTACATTTATCTATTGTCAAAAATACAATTTTACTGAGAGGTGAAAGCTGTTATATGTTGTATGCTGGATGTGAACAAATAGATAGATGCTGATTAATGGGTAATTAATCATGTTACAGTGTGCTTGAATGGTGCAGTAAAATATGAACTCATTCAATACATTTTTAGTTTGTGTTTTTTTATTAAAAATATTCAAAACACTTTCAAAATATACTTTCTATAACATTTAAAATACATTACATTCCACATAATATAAGACAGCTGTGAGTGAATATTATCGTCTGTGAGGTTTAACACATAAACAATCTGTTCATTGTTCATCCTTTGAAACAACTGTAATTATCATGTTTTGCTGAATTCTTTGTAAGTGCCTCTTGGCATCCTGGATAGTGTTTTCACATCATGTCACACAGTGCTCACAGAGTTCAGTGTCCAAATGACACCAGTGACAATTTCCCATTGATCTCACATTTTTTCCTGAGGACCAGTCTGACATACAAATGCAAGAAGCACCAGAGGAAAGTTCACTTCCATTTCATGAGTCTGTTTAAGTTCACTGCTCACACTCCCTTCTTGTTTTGAATGCTCAGAGCTCCGTTCAAGCAGTATGGGATGATACTAACAGTGACCAGAGGCACGGTGGCGCTCTTGCAGAAGGACAGCAGGTAGAAAAGGGCTGCAGTGTGCGTGGGAGGCTTGAAAGAATCAAACAGGTGCAACAGCACCAGAGAGCTGATGATGGACCCTGCTTTGACCAACCTGCTGCTACTCTTCTTGGTCTCGGTGTAGAGGGGCGAGTGCAGACCCAGACCCAGACCAAACAGTGTGCCCATGTTGCGCAGGAGGCTGGCGAAGGGCGTGGAGTCCAGGTGGACCCACTCTGCTTTCACACACCACTTCTGGGCTTTCTCCAGGGTCCACAGCAGGTCCACACCCAGAACTTTGAGCAGGAGGTAGAAACCAACAGCAAAGGAGGTCAAGAAGAAGGTTGTGTAGAAGTATTTCTTCATGCTGGCGTTGTAGATCCACTGAGTTCTGTTGAAGGCTTCAGCCACGATCATACCTAGAATCCAATGAAACGTCTAGGTTAATATTATGCAGAACAATGCAGACCTGTCAAGCCGGTTCCTAATGGAGTAAACTGACCTGTGATAACACCAGCAATGACCTGGTGGGGGAAGTGGGCGGCGATGAAGACCCTGGAGAGACAGACACACACCTGGACGCCCCAAAACAGTGTCCACAAACCAGCCTTCAGATACCTGTCAAAATAAAAGTTTAGATATTTTAGATTATTTTATTTTGGAAAAAGCAGCACTCAAAATTTAAAACACTCAGTCAGAACAAGCAGAATCAACCTTTTAAAGCCATATAACAGTTATTCTTTGCTGCCTGGACATCAAAACAACTCTTGTATAATCCCCAGTTCTCAAAAGTCAATGATCAACCCACAGCACAGAACAGATAGTACGTCCTCAGTGATAAGCTCCGGATGGAAAATGGTAAACAACGGCAACAGAAGATGTACTCCAGATTATACCTGCAGCTTAGACCTACTAATACTTGCTCACGGACTCACCATTCTTTGTTGGAGGGTTTCTTGGCTCCATATTTCTTCTTGCTGGTCATTATGGCGAGGATGGAGGTCACCAGGGTGTAGTAGACACCTGCAGCTCCCATAGCATGGCCTGAAGGGCTACCTGAATAACACAAACAGAGAGGGGAGATTCAATCAGCAGCTGATTTATTCAATGAATACAATGTTCATTCAAAGTCTTCTGTTTAGTTTGGATTTCAAACTTCAGCTTCACTGTGTGGCAACTGGTATGTGGTATTTTAATTAATTATTTGGGAATATGGAAATATGTACCACAAAGTACAATATTTAACAGCTGCAGTTGAGGAAATGTGTCAAAATCTGCAGCTGATATTGCACCAACAAACTGATTAGTGTTTAATCAAATGCAACACAGCAAACCTGATCCCATGCACCATACACAGAGAACAGGAGGATTCAGGGGTTAGTTCTCACCTGGTCCAGTCTCACAGGTCATGGGGTACTGCTCAATGTGAGGAGGAACTGTGTTTGCATAATAAGATGCCTCGTGGACCCACCAGTAAGGCCTCTCACCAAACAGGATCCTGAAGAAGACAACAGAAGCATGCGTTTGGTTATAATCTTTAAAAACATGTTGCACCACTTTGCTCCAAAGCCTCCAATTCAAAGATTTACTCACCATTTGAACACCAAGTTAAGCCAGTCTCCAATCACCGCCACCCAGATGAGCTTAATGCCCACTGAAGACCGCAGATGAAACCAAAGCGGGAAGAAGATGAAGAAGGTGTTCCTCAGGTCTGCAGCCCAGGAGACCCAGAGAAACAGGCCCTGGGCATCCTGATAGTTGGTCTGCAGGTAGTGGGTGGTGCTCACCCCAAAACCCTGCAAGGCGTCCATTATAGCATTCATCTTAGCCTTAGTGAAGAGAGAATTCTCAGTCTGGTGATGAGTGAGTGAGTACAAAAGTGTTGCTATCAGTAAGACAGCTGCTTGGTTTTATACCAGAGGGACCCACTACTCAAACGCATGCTCACGCTGATCTTTGGACCTTGCACATGTGTAATAAAACACTGCGAGTCAGGAGAGTTTGGGAGGTCTGTCGCACAAACAAGTTGAAAAGATAGCGGGAAAACAAAGCGTCAATCAGTACCTTTGCTTCTGAATTACTGTACGTAGCGCAAGACAGGAAATCGGATAACCACGGCTGCATTTTACAATTTTAACCTAAATTATCACAAACAAACCAAATGTTTGTAGAGTAACGTGCACTTTTATTGAGAATACCAGCTCTTAACTTCTTTAAAAAAAATGCTTCACAGTGCTTCACTTGAAGGATATGTCTTTCCCATTCATGCAGCCACAGAGTAATAATTTATCAGTTATGTAATTTTTTTTTGATGATTTGGTGGAAGCATCTCACCGGTGGAGGTTACATAATGAGATCAATGATTAAATGATTGGGTTGGGACTGGGTAATAAGCTGAGGAGATAGTTGGTGATAAAACAGAAGAAGGTTGTAGGTTGCATACATGTTACTCCTTTGTCGTGACAAACTCAAGATGAATATTTGGTCTTGCTCTGATGGAACCTTTTTGCAATACATGTCATCATTTCTCACCTCAGGGTCCCAGGACTAAATGACGCACTCAGTGCAATGTTATCCACGGAGGATAAGCCGCGAGCCAAGATCAATGGATTTCACAAGCAACTGTCTCTGACTTTTTATTAATCAGGGATAAAAAGAGGCTTTCCTAGAAATCTGTGATCAGTCAGAGGGGCGGCAGCTGATTTCTGTAATGAATGACTTTAGCAGACGGGGCCTCAGGGGTGTAAAGGTTAAGTCTGCAATGTCCCAAAGGCAAACAAATTTGCTAACCTTGAGTAAAGTCCAATGGGGCTCACGCAGTAGCAGAACAGAGGGGACAAAAAAAAGACCCCAGATTCAGTGTATCATCCTCAGGCAGAGGTTGTGATATCATGGATCTTCTCCACAGTTGGGGGGTTGAGTTGGCGGTCCATCTGCAGACTAAGTACAGCACATACAAGGGCCTGTTTAGCCTGGCATCCGCGGTGGCCGACCTGCACACTGCGTTCTTTTTCTTCTTCCCAATCTGGTTCCACCTGCGGAGGGACACGGGGCTCAGGCTTATCTGGGTGGCTGTCCTCGGAGACTGGCTCAACTTGGTCCTGAAATGGTAACAGTGAAGTTAAACACAAGAGAAGGAAAGGGGAAACAGTTGTGTTATTGAGTTTCTTGGTCTTTCCACGGCAGGGTCCTGTTCGGGGAAAGACCGTACTGGTGGGTTCGTGAGACCCGGTTTTATGGAGAAGGATCAGCCCCTGTTCTGCAGCAGTTTCCCATCACATGTGAGACTGGACCAGGTACAGTGACAGAGCTGAAGAAGATCACATGATGACTGTAACAGTAGAAGGGCTGATTGTGAGTGAATTATCAGCCATGTTAATGCTGAAGTGATAATATCTGTATCTGATAATACAGGAGTGAATATCATGCTAACTATGTTATCATATCGGGTACCTTTGTCCTTTTGTAGTGTGCTTTATCTTTTTATCTTTTAGACGGCGTTCAGAAGTTTTAGTTGATTTGCTGTATGCAGTGTACAAGTACATTCATACAAGTACTTTTCATGTACTTTCACTTTTCAACTACGGTTCAGAGGGAAATATTCTACCTTTTTTTGTACTATTTTATGCACAAAAGTTTATAAAACATTATATAAATTTAGTTATAAATTAAACTACACAACAACATTTACAGCTGAAACATTGCTTTTTCCTTCAAAATATTTGACTTATTTTAGTTTATTTTCTTCTTTTTTAACATGTTTGACTCTCTCTGTATATGTGATTTCAGTAATTTTCATGAAACTCTAAAATGTGATATTTTAAACACAGCAGAGACCTTTTAGACGTTCTATGAGGATGAAGCTGAGTTCCTTTTTGCAGGAAGCCCTTCAGGTCATGCTATGGGTGCAGCCGGTGTCTGGTATGTGATGGTAACAGCGCTGCTCTCTGCTGCAGCCGAGAAGCGATGTCCCCCTTTGTTTTACAGGTGAGTCTGTGGTAATACAATACAAAAACTTGTTACTTTCAAACTCTAAATCTTGGGGCTCCATGTTCAAGATTCACTCTCTGTTAGATTCTTGCAGATCAGCCTGTGGATATTAATGGGCTTGGTGGTGGTACTGGTCTGCATGTCCAGGGTCTACATGGCGGCCCACTTTCCACACCAGGTCATTGCTGGAGTTTTTACAGGTTAGTCTGCCCAATCGATTTAAGATTGATTCATTTTGTAGAGATGAGTTTGTTTTTGTGACAGTTTATGGTTATTTTGAGGATGGATGTCGTCTCTCTACTGACCCACTAGACTGGACTTCTCTGTTTTTGTGTCAGGTTTACTTGTAGCTGAGGTTGTCTCAAGGGAAAAATGGATCTACAGCGCCAGCATGAAGAAATACTTCTACACGACCCTCTTCTTGACCTCCTTTGCTGTTGGCTTCTACCTCCTGCTCAAAGTTCTGGGCGTGGACCTGCTTTGGACAATGGCGAAAGCCCAAAAGTGGTGCATGAAGGCAGAGTGGGTCCACCTGGACTCCACACCCTTCGCTAGCCTCCTTCGTAACATGGGTACTCTGTTTGGTCTCGGTCTCGGCCTGCACTCGCCCCTCTACACCGAGACCAAGAAGAAGAAAACAAGCACCAGCTTCAAGATTGGATGTATTATCGTCTCCTTATTTCTGCTTCATCTGTTGGATGGATGGACATTTTCTTCTGAGAATCTCACAACTTACTACCTCCTGTCTTTTGGTAAAAGCGCAGTTGCACTTTTAATCCCAACCACTCTGGTTCCCTGGGCTCTCTGCGGGATTTGCAAGGGAAAGAGAGAAGACAAGAACTTGTGATTCAGGTCCAAAAAAATACATAAGCAACAACAGTATACACATGTAAAAAAGGATTTTTATACAATTGTTAATAGCAGCTCAATGATGCACAAATATTGGAAGGAAAATATTGTTAGAAATTTAAATAAAAACTTTTGCTTTCTATGAAGTCTCATGCTTTCGTTAGAAGTTCTCGGTTTCCGCGAACGTCTCAGTCTCAAACTGGCAGGAAGAACAATCAAACATTAACCAGAGCATGCTCCCGTCACTCGGCAGTCCCACATAGTGACACTGCCTTTCACCACAGCTCGCAGCACAGACACGGAGGGTCAAGGGGCAGAATGCGTTGCGGACAACACGTGTGTCCCTTCAGGCTCTAAAAGTAGTACCTTGCTCAGGCGACATATCAATGGTGTGGTACTGAGATCAGCAGGATTGCAGACCAACACGCCCATGCCACTCCACTAATTAATTATAAACCTATTTTATAATTTGCAGGTGATGTGTCACCTGAAGTCACTTTGACATCTGATCTACTTTCACATATTTGATCTTATTTCATAAAAACACGGTTACTACTCAAGGTCAGACCACCTTTGTGACATTTTCCACCATCACCAGTCTCCCTTTTGACCAGCTTATCTCCGAGGGCCCTCTTTATTCTTTTCCGGTGCTTATCTCATAAAGCCATATCTATATATATATATAGACAGACAGAGGAGAGGGAGGAGACGGGGACACTACAACGTCAGGAACGTTGAGCAACATTACGATGTTTACATCACCTCATGTTTAACTCAGATTGCTTGTTTTTCTCTAATTTTATCTTATCACTTCCGTCCTTCCATATTGAGAAAAACACCTCAGTCTGAGAAAGTGTGTCAGGTGTAGTGGACAAAATGTTTCCCATGTTGAATTTATTCACCCGGCTTTCTGTGGGCTGAATTAATCATCTCTTAATTTAACTGAACTTGGCCCGAGGTGCACGAAGAAGGTCTTTCTGCACAGGAATGCAGACGATGAAAGTTTGCACTGTAAATTGTGTTTAATGGTTCAGAAGTTAACTTTGAATTGTTTTGCAGACTGTCTCTGATCAACACATGACCTCCCTCAGGGGAAATACTTTTAGACCAACAGCTCTGTTTCCAGGCCTTACTTTAATTACTTTATATACTGCTGGATAGCTTCATCCATGAGATTACATCATCATTTATTAATGTGTTGTGTTTTTATTGGTTTAAATTTAGCTGTAAAGTCACGACAGCTGTCACATAAATGTAAAGAAGTAAAAAGCAAAATACTTCCTTCTGAAATGTGAAGTAGCTTCAAATGGAAATACTCAAAATAGTGCTTGAGTAAGTGTACTTAGTTACTTTCCACCACCGCTAAAAAGAAATAAAGAATACAAATACCTCTGTGTAGTCACATCGAAAATAAGATTTTTTCTTTTATGAAGATAAATGTTAATTTTTTTGTTGAACCACAAAAAACTCAATATTCAAAATAAGGAAATGTATCTGTCGTGCAGTTACAGTTTGTGGTGTGCTAAAGCCACAGTGACATCTGCAGGCCTGTCGGAAACATTACAACCCGACAGTCCTGAATTCTCATAGCAGATATTTTTCTGTCTGAACACAAACACACGGATCTGAGCGTAAAAGAAACGAAGCCGATATCCTTAGAGGAATGTTGACGAACCCAAAAATGGCAAAAAGTAAATCTCTTATCAAAAATGTTTATTAGAATCAATGCCTCAACATAAGAGATGCTTTGGTGACTTATGAATTTTCACTGAAAACCGATAAGCCTGTGGACCTAAAACCTGCTTAGCCTTCATATTTATGACCACTAAACTGTAACGAATGACACAAAACAAACAAAAACAAACAGCTTTTCGTGTTGCGTATCCTAAAAACGAGCTCCACACGCTGCCTAACATAAAAACTTCTTAAGAGCTATAAATGAAGCAATTTGACAAAGATCAGAGGACGAAATGTTTAATTAAAATTAAAAAATACATAGCGCTTTTTGTTGTCTATGATCTATCCCTCCGTTTTCTGAGAGAATATTTGTCTTCAAAGGGTTTAAAACAAGAAAAATATTTTACAATTAAACAAAACCATGTGCGTCGTGTCCATCTATGGAAGCTATGTTTCTGTACTGGGCTGATTGTACTGATGTAGGTGAATGTCTAAGACGTAGTCCAGGATGGACCGGGGGCCAGGCTACTGCAGCTCAAACAGGCATGGCGGGTAGACGGGAGGGGTAAGGGTGGAGATGGGCGGTGGAGGCTGAGATGGTTGGATGAACATCAGTACAACGCGTCAGCATTACTGCTTCGAGGCCTCTTGATCTTCTCAATGTTCTTCAGGATCATGTCGTGTAACGTTACCTTCACGGGAGGAGAGAGGCGGTGAAGAAGTGAGAACACATCCAATAATTTGTCACTTTAAGGTATGAAACAAAGACGGTGACATACGTATTGATTTCGGAGCTCCGAAACTATGATCTTCAGACTGATGTATTCCTTCTCATCAATCTCCGTTACTGTGCGCCGATAATCCTCCTAATGAAATAAGAAGTCACACGTCAATATTCGTTCTACATCGTCACTTAAATTAGTCACAGTCTGACAGTGAAAATTAAAAAAAGGTCTACACAACTTGATTTAAATAACCAGCTTAAAGATTTTCTTTGGGAAATTGTTAATATCCTGCCAAAAGCTTGATAACAGCTCCAGCTCCCAACACGTTATCAGAGCTCTATTATGTTGCTGCTGCTGCCAGTACACAATAAAAGTGTTTAACTGAGACAACAAGGGGTGGCTTTTATTATGAAGGACTCAGAGGAAACAGCATGACAGTGCTCCTTTTGATATCTTCTGGATTCTGATGTGATTCTTTTTTAGATAATCTTCACTTACCACATGTGGATATTTTGCTATTTTAGAAACCAGCTTCGCCCTTGTGATGTAGTATCTAAGTAAAGAAGACAGACATGAATAATAAATAATACAGAACCAACCTTGGAAATTATAAAGACACCTCACGTGGCACCACTTCCACGGCTCAGCCTATAATGTACGATACATTACAAACCTTGATATCTGGTCGAGGTAAGATGCCGCCTCTCCTTCAACTGTTCTCAGTTCAGCTACCGTCTCCTCTTGGATGGACACCCCGAAGTTGTTGCCGTCCTCTATCCTGGGGATGAGCAGCTGCACCCACATTTTGACCTGCAGAACACAAGAAGGCCGCTCAGAAAAACAGAGGACGCAACATCTCACAACACCAACCCCGAACTGTCTGCGAAGATCAACGTCTTCACACGCTGGAGCTTTAAACTTGGAAGCACGTCTTGTATTAGCAGCAGATTGGATCATACTGCAGAGTATGTTTTAATAACTCTAATCAACTTATATCATTATTACTCTGGTCATCAGTCGAGAAGAAACTTTTTTTCAGTTGAATCTCTGAAGTTTTGCTTTTTATCTGCGTCAGTGCACACAGAGGAACGCAGGCTGAGCAGGAGAAGGGTGATAACGGTGGGATCCAGCCCTAAACATGACTGAGATAAGCCTCGAGTCCACGGTTAAAGAGATTACTTACTGTGTTACATTTCTCTATGAGCGTCCTGATCTCTGGTTTGACCTTTTCAATAAGATCAACGAGGTTACCGTTGCTCTTCATCATCCCGCCAGGCATGACAAACACCTTGGTGCCAGTCACTGGGCGACATGGGAAAGAGAGAGAGAAGCGGGTGGAAGGATTAGATTTAAAATGACGTGCAAGAGCAACACAACTCCTCTAATGTCATTTTACACTCACCCATGTCCTCCCCTCCTCCGTCCTCCAGCTTTCTCTTTTTGGCATTTTGCTGTGAAACAGAACAACAGGATGAGGCGACACTCTCACCTCTGAGCTGAAGAACACTGGAATGATTCATATGAACATGGAGCCTCACCGCTTCTAGACCGTCATGCAGGTTTGAGAGCAGGATGGGGTCCGGCACAGTCAGGTTTATCTCAGAGTGGATCTCCTTCAGTTCAGTGATGTTTATTATAGGATCCTGAAAAACAACAAGGATCATACAAACTATGATCTCTGACTTGATTTGACATGATCTATTAGATACAATCTAACATGATTAAGACATGTGAGAGGTGTTGACATCATTCAGGTTGTTAGCAGCATTATTTGCACGTTTACAGCTAAGGCTGAAGAAAAGCTCCACACACACAACATCATAGTTTTCATCGTGTTAACAGGAGCATGCACGGTTAGAAATACTGTCTTTATTTTCCAGAATAAGAAAAGGTAAAAATAACCTCAGCAGAACTTGATGTTCGTTCGTTCATGTTCGTTCGTGCTTACTCCACGTATGAACAGCCGGCTGTTGCAGCTGTTCTGCAGCGTTTGATAGTGTAAGAAGATGCAGATGTTTTCCCAGCTGTCATCGCATCTCATGCACGCTTCAAACTCTCTCTCTCTCTCTCTCTCTCTCTCTAACAGATCTGACAAACTCTGCGTACTCAGTCGTAACTGACCTTAAGGAAGTGATCGAGTTCCAGTAACTTCTTTGGGAAAAAATTCGCAACTAGGTCCTCTGCCTGGAAGAAAAGCGAACATTTAGTTTAGTGAACAGCTTTGGTAGCTGTGTGTGTGTGTGTGACAGTGCTCACAATATGTTTGACTTACTTCTGAAGTGATACGTTCCCTGAAAGCATCAACCTGCAAACAGAGAAGACAAGAGTCCAGATGTGAGGAGCAGAAACACACAGACCTGAGGTGGGTCTAACTATCCATCAGCCTGCCGCTGTGTAACTGCGGCTGCTGTGTCGGGATCACAGGTGAAGGCTGTGACATGACGCAGGTGTGACAGCGGCCTTTTTGTTGTGCTGCATGTGCTCCTCCGTCAGTGCCTCTCTGTTCAAACACACACACGCGGTGTAACGGTGCGACGTGAACGTCTCACCGCCCCCCGTGAAGCTTAACGTCACCCTGACACCTGTTTTAAAGCTTTGACAGGTGTGTTGTAGCAGGAGGCGGGAAAAAAAGGGAAGCCGGTTAGCCGCTGCTAGCCCGCTAATTAGCCTTAGCGCTCACATCATGCTACAAAACGTGGCTAACGTGCTAGCAGGAAGGTAGCAGCAACAACAACAGCGTGAAAAAGACAAACAGTTACCTTGGTTTTAATTTCATTGTCCACCTTGAGGAGTGAAGACATCTTATGTGATCAAATAGACGAAGAGAGATTGTCCCAACAGCATTAAATTCTCTGTGAACGTGTGTGTGTGGCTTATTCCTTGTCAGCCACACTTTGCGAGCTTAAAGATGACGTCTTTGACACGCGCGACACTAGTGGTGTGTCGATCGTGAACGAGTCGGTTCAAAGAGCCGATTCCCGTCCACGAATCAGTAAAGTATTCGTAATGTGGCGAAATTCGCCTTAATATCGCAAACAAACGCAGGGGAAATATTATTGTTATATAATATTTTACGATTTTAATTACTTATTAAGGAGGGGAGTCTGTGACAGGTGTAAATTGTGACACAAAAAAAATCTGACTCTCCTCCGTTTTTCCTCTCTGTGAACACTAGTAACAAATAACTGTATACATAAGTAGCAGGGGTCAAAGTATGCTAGCAGAGTGAAAATGGTTGGTGTTACATGTTGCATTTTTAATCTAAGAGGGGAGTCAGATTTTGACAGATGTAAACTGTGACCCGAAAAAATCTGACCCCTCCCCTTTTTTCCTCTCTGTTAACACTAGTTACAAATAACTTTATACATAAGTAGCAGAGGTCACAACATGCTAGCAGAGTGAAAATGGTTGGTGTTACATGGAACATGTTGGTGAAATGGGAAATAACATTACAAAATACAATTACGGGTTACATTGTATTTTGCCTGTATGCTCATTTACAGACGATTTAGCTTTAGGAAAAAGAGAGCAAGAAAATGTCAGACTTCTTACTTACAGTTAATCTGTGTATTGCTGGTGAGCTGAGTCGTCTTCTTCTTCTTCTTCTTCTTTGTTGTTTAACGGCAGTTGGCATCCTTAATGTTGCATATACTGCCCTCTTCTGGACTTTACTTTTACTTTCCTACTTCCCTTTTATTATTATTTAAATTCTTTTTATTAATCCAGTTACCACAAGATATCTTATAATGGTTTTCCTTCCTTCCCTAGATTTCCCACATTCTATTATATCTTTAAGACTACTCTCCACTATTCCTGTCTTCTGCAACCCTGCTATCATCTCTTCCCTCTCCCTTTTGTATTTACTACAATCAACCATCACATGCTCCACCGTTTCTCTACCGGATGTTTCCCTAGTATGTTGAGTGTGTTATTCAGTTTACTATGTCCTATTCTTAATCTACTCATGATCACCTGCTCTGTTCTGCTACCTCCACAACACCCTACCTCCCCTACTACACCTTGTAATTTATATAAATGTCTCCCTTTTTCATGGTTGTGAGCTGAGTCAAATGATCCGGCTCCCTAAAAAGACTCCAACTTCCCATCCTTACGCGGCGCCGGTCGTCGCATCAGCGGCTGCGAGCGAGCGACGTGCCGCGCGTACCGCGCATGCGCGAAATGATACGTCACCGTATTTTTCTCGACGCAGCTGACGATGTAAACAAGAGAAGACAGTCGAGGGCAACGGGGGGATCAAACAGGCCGGTGTCACCGCAAATGATAGGCATTAAACGCGCGTAAACGGCTGACATGGGGCTGCCCGTGACCATTAAAGTCAACTTCAGGGGGAACGTGAAGAGATTTCTGGCTCAGGATCTGGACAAACTGGAGTGGGAGTCCGTTGAAGCCTGGGTAAGATGGTAGCTCGCTAGCGTGTTGTGTGGCTAAAAAAAAAAAAAAAAAAACGCTGGCGCAGTTTGGTGAAAAAGCAAGGCCCAGACACGGCCTAGCCAGACAGACAGGCAGACAGACAGACAGACAGGCAGGTAGACAGACAGGTAGTCGATACTGTTGCGACAAAACGTGTGCACAGGTGTTGGTTTTAAAGGCCAGACGGCGCAGAACAGCGTCAACGCGGATACGTGCTCAGTTTAGCTGTGGTGCGTTTGTCCCGGAGCGAGCCGTACATGTTGATGTTATGACTGATGTTTTCAGGACACGTGAGAGGAAAAAAAGTTGATTTAATATCGTTTGATCCGATTTTTTGAATCATGTTTCAGATCAAAGCGTCTTTCGGGATCAACCACTTTCAAGTGAAATACTTTGATGAGGATAACGAAGAGGTAAAGCTGCTTTTATTATGAAATGATGACGCTGGTTATGGCTCATTCACTCATCCCCGTCTCTGTCTACCTGTTTTCAGATTTGCATAAACAGTCAAGGTGAGTCAAATACTTTATTTTTTATGTTTTGTGAGGTCTGAGTCACTCCAGATACTTTCTGTTCATGATAGCAGTGTCTCTCAAAGGTCAGTCTTTATTTATAAGAGGTCAATTTACTGTCAAATATATTATGGGGCATCTTTTCCCACCCAACACAGACACAAACACACTTATATCATGTTCATGTTTTAGTTTTTATATTGCTGCTGTACTTTGTGTAGTTCTGTTATTCTCTTTCATTTCTATGCGTTAATCGGTTTAATCGCGTCTTACTGTTGATTTGTCTCGTTTCAGATGAATACGAAGAAGCCATCAAGGTAATGGATTCATGATTAAATTTAACATGACTGATTTCACACACTCCCCGCACAGCTGAGCTGTGAAACTTCATTTAAAGTTTGAGGACAGGCTGAGGTCGTGTCGGCCTGGGGACCTCTAAACATTCGTCTTACCAGATAAAACTGCAAAACTCTGAGAGGGAACCAGCTACTAGGTGCTTTAAATAGTCTTTTGCCCTGATATCGACGTCTGATTTGATGCTTTGCACATCAGAACTGCTACATTTTACACATATAAGCCAGGAACACACACAAAAGGCTCATAGACATGCAAATGTGGAGAGCAGGTGGAGTGATAGGCAGCACCCTGGGAGCCAGTTGAACCGGCCACACTCTGGTTACCAAGCCAGGTCCCTGTAGACTGAGCTGCACTATAAAACAACAGAACATAACACAGATCAGTGTTATTACAGAGATGCGTGCAGAATATGAACTGTGACTGTACTTGAGACGTAAACACAAATATGTACTTGTTCCAGTGTGGCAGCATTCACCAACACACAAAGGAAATCAAACAGACACATAAAGATAATTACAAGCATGTTACGTGCAGGCAGTCAGTGTCAGTCTCCTGCAGTGTGTGTGTTTAATGCTTATTCTCCACGCAGAGTGCAGAGAAGCAGGGGAACCAGTTGCACATGAACGTGTACAAGATGAAAGGACAGGCCTGCGGAGGCCCGCTGAAGACGGAGGTGAAGGAGCTGAAAGGAGACCTCCGGCCTGCTCCTCCTTATCCGTCGAGGGTGAAAACAGTGGACAAGGGCACACAGGTCACCCCGGAGCGAGAAGCTGTAAGGAACCAACCGATTCTCCGTCTTTATACACACTCACATGTCGAGTCTTCACAGAGTTGAGACGTTTTAGAGGAACTTGTCGAGACCTACTTAAATATTTAAGATAATGTAACTTGATGTAACTCTGGATTTCGATACAGGTCACAGTGAAGGACACCAAGGGGAGCAAACCAGAAGATGAGCCACCACCCATGTGGTTCAGATCATACATGGAGAAGGTGAGATTCAAACCGATGCAAAGCAACAACTCCACCTTTAAACCTTTGCTGTGTTTACCGTCTGCTAACGTAACCCTTGTTTTTTTCGTAGTTTAAAGATGAGGTGGTGAAAGAGGTGGTAGAACGGATGTGCAGCGACTTTTCTGGCCAGTGTTGTACCCACAAAACATCTGATGTGCCCCACGAGGCCACCGGGGCCAGCGGCGGTCCTATAGGGCCCAGGCCGGGACCGTCCACCTCGAATGGATCACTTGGCTACACCCCAAACTGCAGCAGCTGCAACAAACTCACCTCTGAAGGGGCCTACAAGTGCAGGTACTTGTGGAGGAAAAGGGTGACTAAGAAAGTTATTTTTTTAGACACAGAATTTTAGTAAATAAATAGTTTTTGCCTTTTAGGAGTCCATTTTGTGTCTATAACTTGCCTTTTCTGTTATTTTCTATGTTTTCTTGATGGTCATATTAATATCTTCATGTTTCCCTGCCAGCGTGTGCCCGTCCTGCATCCTGTGTGAGATGTGCAGACATAGCCATGACCCCAGCCACAACCTCGTGAGAACCAAGACCCCTCTCTCCATCCCTGAGCATGGAATGTCCGGAGAGTTGAGGTAAACCCCCCCCCAAAGACTGAGGATAAATCTTCCCTCTTCTGGAAACACTAAGACATTTTTACTTTACAACAGTGCTTCTTCTGCATTAATGGAAGAAAACATCAGTATAAATAGATGCAGAGAAGGATTGTAAAAATGTGTTTTAGCAGCTAGATTACTGTAAACATTGAGTGTGTATGTGCTTTTTGTTCTTGGAAAATAAACTTTTGATAGTCAACAAATAGGTGTTCCTGATGACATTTCAAACCAGGTTCCCAAGGCGAGGAGACAGGACAGTGCGCAAGGCCGAGCGACAGCGCCTCAAAGCTGAAAGGAGGCAGCTAAGAGCTGAAGTCAAGGAAATCAAGAAGAAACTGAGACTGGAGAAGAGGGGGCTGCAGTGGAGTGGGCCCTCTACCTCAGGCAGAGCCAACCTGACAAACATGGCGTCCGCATCAACCCAGGTCCCAGCCCTGCCCCCCCCTGCTGCCTCAGAAACAGCCTCAGGTCCAGCCCCAGCCCAAGGTCCCATCCCTGCCCCGGTCCCTGATCCCCAGGCCTCCAGTCCAGAGTAAGCGCCACCTCGGAAGGGCGTCCGACAGTGCTGGGTACCTCGAAACCCAGCATGGATGCAATAAAGTCTTTTTTTTCCAAGAAAAGAAATCAAAAATATGCCATCTTTGTAATCTAGTCTGTATGAGTGTATCGCTGGCTGCTCTGGGGTGGTGGAAAATGTTGGAACTACCTCAATGTGAAAACTGCTGCTGCTGCTTCATAGATTTTCTAAGAAAAAATGCTTTTGAGCTGCAAAACAAACAAACAAAAAAAAAAATCTGGGGTCCTGCTTTTTTGATTCGTAGAGAACAAAAGAGATGGGTATTATAAGAAGCCAGGGCCATTTTCAACAATGCTCTGTACACTTGAAACTAGGGGTCCCGGGGTCTCGCACACGTCCTTGGTGCCCACTATGGCTGCCTTGTTTCTGGATGAAAATCTGCCGGACGGCACCCGTCTGGAGCCTGATACCAAGTTCATCAAATACTGGAAGATGAGGAACTCGGGGACTATCAGCTGGACCTCAGAGACCAAGGTACCCCCACCCACGCTCCGAGAGGACAGGCTGTACTCTCTCTCTGCCCCCCCACCTCTCGCTTCACTTCCACTTCGAGCCCCCCACTCAGCTCATTGCTTACCTCCTATCCACTAACACCAGCTAAGATGATAGAATCTAACGCCCCCTGTTGTCTGAGATGTTTATTATTTGAATTCAGTTGTTCTGGTTTAAGTTAAGTCTTTGTCATGGAATGTGTGTGTGTGTGTGTGTGTTTCCCTCACTTTAGTATTATTTTTCTGCTGCGTGACTTTGGTTGCATGCTCTCGTCTTTGTGCTTTTTCGCATGTGTATTTCCTATTTTGTGTTTTGTGTATGTGTGTACGTGCACCCAGCTAGTGTTCATGTGGGGGAACCTCGGCCTGGCGTCAGAGGAGAAGAGGGAGGTGCCGGTCCCTCTGCTGCTGCCGGGACAGGTGGGAGTGGTCAGTGTGGCCTTTGTCGCTCCCATGATGGAGGGGACGTACACCTCCCACTGGCGGCTGGCGCACTGCGGGTGTCAGTTTGGCCCGCGTGTCTGGTGCAGCATCGTGGTCGAACACGGCGACGGCCGCAACACACTCGGGCAGCAGAGCAAACGACTGGCAAGTCTGCTATCCAATCATCAGCTGTCAACATCTAGATCATGACAATTATGTATGAGTAACTCAGTAGATATACTCAAGTAAGACGTAGAGGTACTATATTTTTTATATCTTTGATCCAACATGTAATATTTTTTACTGTACTGCATTTATTTGACAGACACCGCTGTTATTTTACATCATGAGCGAGTTCTCTTCTAAACCTCTCATATTGTTTCATTAATTATTCAATATTTAACCAAACAAACAAACAAATGCTAGAAAAGTCCAACAGATTTGTGCAGCAGAACTTCTTTCCTCTCCCATCAGTCACTTCATGACCCCTTCAGATTTCTCTGGTGACCTTTTGAAGGACTCGGATTCGTAGTTTGGACAAAAACAACCTGCCCAGCAGACATTTTACTGCGAATCATGAGTTTAACCTTTGATACATTAAGTAAACACAGACCGGCCACTTTATTAAGTACACTTGCAATCCAGCATGATCCAATACGAGATCTTAGCCATAAATTCAACTGTTACAAATCTTATTGAACTATTAAAGTTTCATTTTAGCATTACACACCCGTACAACAACAACAGCACGCACTACGACCTCGATAATAAATAACAGTTAGATTAATGCGTCTCTGACAGTGTCAGCAAAACCTGATTCTACTTGTTTGCTTCTAGTTGGACAGGATTTTAAATGCAGGACTTGCAGGAGTGCTTCCTTCACCACAAACGTCATTCCTGAAAATAAAGAAGTAAATTTAAAACATGTCTGTGATTAAGATTTGAGGAAGCCGACACTGGAATCCATACAGACTGTTTTAATTAAACTGTGGAGCTTGTAACACAAAAGGTCGTCTCTGTAGTGACACTAATGATTCTCGTGTGTGCTTCAGAAGGAGGAGGTGAGGCCGGTGGAGAAGGAGAAGGAGGTAAGGTCCAAGGACGGCGGCCCCGGCTTGTCTGTAGACCTGAACCAGGAAGACTACTACTTCCCCTCAGTTGACCTGCTGACTGCACAGGTGCACACTCACAAAGCAGTCAGTGCTTCTGTGTTTGAGACATACTGTAAACTGATCACTGATCAGCTTTTATTCTCCCCGCCTGTCTTCTCTCTGTTTAGGATTTACTGTCATTTGAGTTGCTGGATATAAATATTGTGCAAGAGTTGGAGAAGGTTCCTAACAACACTCCTGTGGGTAAGAAGTCCTGCTGATACTGTTTCTTATGCAGCTTCCTTCCAAAACTGCAGTTTATTTTGTTGTCATGTCACCATTTAAGAGTGTAAACTGTGTTTTTCATCTGCAGATTTGACACCCTGCATATCCCCTCTGCCCCATGATGCACCAGTGTTGGAGAAGGCCGTGACTTCACAGTTAAAGGAAGACGCAGAGGTCACAGGGGTCAGAAAACTGTTTGGTAAGACCGGAGATGTACAACAACACTTTGGCATCTTACACAAGTTTGTCTAGACGTCTGTGAGAGTGCTACATGTAAAAAAAAATGACTGCAGAGGGAGCCAGAGTGCCTCAGGTGATTTGTTGTTGTTAGATGGAGCTGAAGTTTGAAAATCCGGCAGTGTGGAGTTATAAAGTAGACCTCTGTAGTCCACTCCTCCACTCCAGCTGATCATCAATGATCAGGTTGCATTGTGGGTCAGAAGTGCAGTGCTCCATCAGTGGATCCCTCTTTGAATGTTTGCTGTGTGTTGTCCAGGAGTGAAGCTGAGGCAGCAGAGGGAGCTGCTGGAGCCCGTGAACCAGGAGGACGACCGGGAGGAGGAGATCAGCGGAGCACAGTTCCTCTGTGAGACCGTCATCCGCTCCCTCACCTTGGAGGAAGCCCCCGATCACAGACCCCCGATGCGCAGAGCCCAGCACAGCAGCCACAAACCACAGGGTGAGGAGCCCCTCTGCCCCCCTTAACAATATTGTATTCCTCTGAACTGTTGCCAGGAGAAATGCTGTGCCTTGTTTTGTGTTTGAAGACTTGATTTTGGGGTTTTTCCAGTTGTTTCTCGGGGTCCCAGCTTTTCCTTTGAGAGATCTACAGAGACTGAGAAGATCGAGACATTGCAAGAAGGAAATGAGGAGATCTGTGCCATCAGACTCGAGAGTTCAGCTCTGCCTCCCAACACAGGACTCAACCAGATCACCCGGGAAGAGGAGACGAAGCCAGGTCAGAGAACATCCAGGTTTATGTCCAGCTCGAGTTTTCAACTGAGCCCGACCTGCGGTTTCAAATCCTAATCTTGTTTTTCTTTAAAGTTCTTCTGCTGGTACCAACGAATGAAAACCTGCATCTCAGCTCACATCATGACAACGAGGACGAAGAGGTCATGGTCTTAGCTGACATGCAAAACATGAGAGACACCCACGAAGAGAAAGAGGAGGGTGGAACCAGAGGAGAAGACTGGGAGGAGGTCAGCCTTTAACCTTTTTAGAAAGCGGGTCATAAATGAGTTGTTAGTCTTTGTCATGTCCTGAAGTCCGTCTTCTCCTGCTGTGCCTCAGGTCAGCAGCCAGACTTCCTCAGTCTCCTCCTGCGACGATTACATTATCGTCCTCCCCGACTGCTTCGACACCAGCCGGCCTCTGGGTGAGTCCATGTACAGCTCCGCCATGTCGCAGCCCGACACGGCTGCTGCTGCTTTGACCTCAGACGATCCAGACGACGTACAGCAGCAGGAGAAGGAGGAGGAAGAGGAGGAGGAGGAGGAGGACTCTGAAGCCGGCAGGGTGGCATCGCTGAGAGAGAGGCAGGAGTGGACAGAGGAGGTCAATACTGAGGATTCACCCGTGAACACGTGGCCTCCAGTCGTCCCCTCCATCCACAGCAGTGTGAACCAGATGCTGTGCGCCTCCCAAACTCTGGACGCTGTGACGCTCACCCCCGAAGTGGTGCCACCACCGGTGCTGCCTGACCCCCTGCTGCCTCCACCGGCCCTCTATTCACCCAGGTTAGAGCTGACCTGTTTTTTCTGTTGCGTTAACCTGCATGTGACAAAGAAACCTGAAACTGACGTGTGTTTCAGGTCTGAGGCACTCTACCTGGCTGAGGACCCGAGTCCTCCAGCCTGTGAACCATACGAGCCTCCCCAACCGAGGGTCCACCTAAACGGTGAGTTTGACTGCAGCCTCATAGTTCATACTACTGTTTTTTAGTTACTTCAAGTTGTTGCCTCGTCATGGGGGGAAACACAGTTTGTCCTTTGCAGGAAGTGAGATGGCACGGAGGCTTCTCAGGATTTGTTGCCTCAGCAAATCTCTGAAACTGTTCTTCCTCTAATGTTGCTGCGTGTTTGCTGTGTGTTGTTATTTCCTTTTTTTTTTTTTTTAAATAATTTTTTTGCATGTCTTGTCTGCAGTATCATCTGGCCTGTCAAGATCAGCCGGCTCAGCATCCAGTGCCTTTGAGACATACAACCCCAGACCCAGCAACGCTTTGCAGCCAAGGTGCAACAGAGTAAAACTTTTGTTTACTGCACTTCAGCTTCTCGTTTATTTGTCTTCATCAGGTTTCTGTGCAACGGCCTGAACCGGGTCTGTATAATCAGCCACGACACAAAGAAACGTGATACACGTTTCAATTTGTGTGTTCTGATATCTCTAAAAACAAAACAAGTCTAACTGGAACACGCTGTCCTCTGCAGCACTGTTACATAACCCAGCATAACCACATCCTTGTCTTTACACAAGGGGCCAAGGAGGCATCACGGAGGGACTTGTCAAGGGAGCCCTTTCTGTGGCGGCGTCCGCTTATAAAGCTCTCTTCACTGGACCAAACTGTTCAATACAGGTACATCACAAACGCACGACAGTGGCAATGTTAAGTTTCAAGTACGTGAGCTGATGATTCTGATGAGCGTTCAGACAAAGTTTTATTTTGCAGAGATCTGGTCAGGATAAGGAGTAGAGGGTAGACGTATGAGTCAGCACTTCCTTATGTAACAGCCAAACAC
The DNA here is from genome assembly GCA_023373845.1 of Nibea coibor. Lineage (NCBI taxonomy): Eukaryota > Metazoa > Chordata > Actinopteri > Sciaenidae > Nibea > Nibea coibor. Next base: position 3,070,157 of record CM041728.1, on the reverse strand, counting down.
AGAGAGAGCAGAGTCTGTTGTCTGTTGTCCCTCATAACTTAAAACAAAAATGTCATGGAGGTGTGAGACACTTTCATCCCTCTGTGACCAAGTTAGCATCAGCATCAGCAGCCGTTTTGTAATATTAGGTGCATTTCAAGAAGATTTAAAGTAGTCGGACTTCCCTCAACTCTTTTTTTTTTTTTTTTTTAGCGGCTCATATTTCGGTTTTTACTTCTTTTTTTTTCCACTCTCGCTGTCATTTACCGCAAAAACAACTCTTACGTTACGTTATAGAGCTGCCAAAGATCCAGATGTGTAACTCCAGGGGACCAGACGCAGCTGAAAGATTCATGAATGGGTTTAAATGAATGATGAAGGAATGGGGAACTGATCACAACAGTTTTATAATGACGTCAGGTTGTTTCCTGTGACTGTGACTGTGAGTCAGCTGTAAAAAGCAGCAGGCTGACCGTACTGCTTCATATGATGCTGTTTCAACACGAGTGCTGCCTGACCAGACCAAGTTCTGGCTCATAGATAGTTTTTAACGCTCTCATCTCTGTTTTGCAGCGAGGCATCGACCCGGCCACCAGACAGGACCCCTCCATGATGGCGATGCTGCTGGAAATGGGCTTCAGAGACCAGCGGCTCAACCAGCGGCTGCTGAGGAAGCACGGCTACAGCCTGCTGCACACCGTCAACGAGCTGGTGCAGATGGCCGAGGACAGCCAGAACAAGGCCGTCAACACTCAGCACTGAGGGAAACAGACAAAAAAAAGAGTCTTAAGAAGGAATTTATTTGACTTTTAATGTAGAAGAGAATTATTTAGATTACGACCTGTGTATCGCTCAAACTTTCCAGTGTCTTTGTTTTGAATTATTTAAAAGAGGAGACCTATTTATGATTCATGCAATTGATTGATTTTTTTTCCAAAGGGTGGATAATAAGACACAAATGTCACAAACGAACGAGGAGCATGACGGTCGATTTGACGGCTTCTCACGCCTTTGCCTTTAATTTAGCTTCAATATTTTGAGCAAATTAACCCACATACACGCTTGTAAATTAATATGAATAGTGGTTAATAATGCCTTGTTTACCCGGGGCCATAGAGCCTTATTATGTGTTGGTGAAAAAGGAGCAGGGACAAAAAGTGTGTGTTTCAGCTCTTCATCTTAGTGTTTGTGTGGCTGTCGTAGCTGCTTCCTCCGCGCTGAAAAATAATTGTCTTTTGACCGGGCTTGGCTAGATTCTTCTCACAAATAGAGCAGCAGTGTTGAATGTCATAAAACAAAAAAGACAGGAAACGATGGGAAACGCCAGCTCTCGTTCGAGGCGATGCTACTGGATGTTCTGGGCGAGGAGGGTGGGCGGCGCAGTGGTGAGAACGTCAGATATTTAAAGACTTTTTCTGGATTTATCGTAGTGAAATCTGCCTAAACAATGCAATCTTTTTTCTGTATCAGAGTACTGTTATTTTAGACGTTGACATGTGGAATGTATACAAAAACCCGTCCGAGCGGATTGCTCGTTCGGACCCGGATGTTTTCTACTGCTTTTTAGGAGACACCTGCATGACAGGTAGAGGCTTTAGAGATGAGTCGTGTTCTCGTGGTCTTAGCACAGTCACAGTGGAAAATGTCCGCTTTGCGTCAACCTTTTAAAAACACACACACACACAACAACAAACACCCTTGCCTGCATTCTTCTCGTGTCCTCATTCAAACCTTAGCAACAACAGTCACTCAGCATTAATCCAACACGTGATGTCTCTTAACACATTCCTCGACGTTTGAACCAAGTTTTCTCTCATTACATTGCCTTTATGGACGACGATTATTAGTTTACTGAAATATACATGTGGTGATTTGACATTTGTGGTGTGAGTGTGCAGGTTTAAGTTCATGTACGCCTCTGTTTATCTGGATTATTCCTCCTTTATGTCTGTCTGTCTGTGTGTGGTTGGTCGGTCGGTTGATGGGGCTTTCTGAACCATAATTTCTGTCATTGTTTCCAAGAATCATGCGCTAGAGAATAATTCTGAATATATCTACTACTGTCTGCTTGTCAAATTATTCCTCTGCCACAGAGTGTATACATTAAATACCCTTCGACTGTCAATCCGCCAATAAACTATTTGCACATCTCTCGCCTCGTGTCTGAATGTGGGTCACCACGCTGCATATGTAAAGTACTTTCTGTGCTAGAGCAACTGGAACCCGTCAGAAGTGCAAAGGGTACATATGTGAGCATGCACTATACTGCTGTTTTGACAGGATGTGGTTCAACATATGTTAACAGTGCAATAAAGTATAATATCAACCACGACTGCATTATTATGTAAGCTCAGGGCTGCGTGTAAAAGCTAAGCTAACCAGTTTATCACTTTGTTTCTTTCGTCGACGCCCTCTTCAGTCTCAGAGTCCGGTTAGCCTACATTACCTGCTTGAGCAGCTCCTGTTCTGGCACGACACTAGCTCCCTGTCAGCATCCCCCCTGCCCTGACCCTGAAAAACTCCTGAAAGTTACACAATGATGGTGGTCAAGGTGCCCAGTAGCAATTATTTGCCCCTGCGGCCCCGTGACAGGTTAATCCGGCCGTGATAACAGTGAAAACATCCAAACCTTGAATTCCTCACACGTTTGTAAACGTTAGATTGGCGTGCCGTCCTGTGAATGCGCTGCAACGCCGTATAAAATGAAATGAAGCCAATCAAGAGCAGCACATGTGATGTGCATGCTGTCAACTGAGCTGTCACCCAAAGAATAAGGAAGTGTTCCTCCCAGTCGAGTTCGGTGTTTTCAGACTTGAAGTAGTTTGTCGGAAGTAAAAAACTTGTCAACACAAAACCGAAGAAGCTGAAACTCAAAGTCTTCACCTGAGGTAAGAGCTCGTCTCAGTCGTCAGCTGATAAATATATATGATGACTCATGTTTACAGTTTAACAGTAATGATACATTATATATAGTTTATTTTGAATTGGCTCATACACAGAAGAACACGCAGCTGGAGAAAGTGTCAGATCGTGTACTTTGTATTTTTACATGCAGTAGTTAAAGCTCCGGGAATATTCACTTAGTTTACAGGTTTTATCACGTCACTGTCCGGGAAGAGGTGTGGACATATCGATCCAAACTTATAGTACCGATACCAAGGTGAGCACTGGTACCGGATCGATACTAGCGTGATCAGATCAATACTGCAGTCTCTCTTCCTTCCTCAGTGCTCACTCAGACAGGTTTATATATAATTTATAGAAATATATTTACTTTATATATTTATGTTTCTGTTGCTGCTTTTTTTTTTCTTATTTTGCACTTTTTATGAAATCATTGTGGTATTAGACGAATTATTTTTATATTTTTTCTCTTGTTGTAGTTAGTTAATTTAAAAAAAACATTTTTATTGCCTAAAATCTTTGTGCTGTGTTTTACCATAATCAACTAATGAACATTTCAAGTATCGGTGCCAGTGTGCTGATACAGCCCTGTGTTTACTTACCTGGCACAGCACCAGGGAATCTTTCTGTGGAAGTGCTGAGTCATGACTACATATAATGTACCCGATGAGTTTTAGGCGGTCTGTTCTTCTTGTCTTCAGGACTCAGAAGAGTCATGGTGACACCAGGGAGGAACAGCAAGCCCGCAGAGGGCCTGACAAGCGGGGAGGAGAGCTCGAAAACTCTGCGGCAGTTCCCTCCGTACGGCACCATGAGCGGATCTGGAGACAGCTGCCCCACGTGTCGAGGCACCGGGCGGATCCCCAGAGGTTGGTACCCCGCCATTCAGAAACTTCTGTTTTTCTTCTTCATCATCAAAGTTTCATTTCTGATTCAACATCTAAAAGGAACTAAGTGGGATGAAAAGTGACGGTCAGCTGAGCCACAGTCCGCTTTCACATCACTTTGTGGTGACAACAACTTCATTTCTTTTGTGTTGACAGGCCAGGAAGACCAGCTGGTTGCTGTAATACCATGTAATGATGTAAGGCTGAAACCCAGACGCACGTAAGTGATGAATACCTCTGCTATATGTGACCTGACTGTGTCTTCTTCTATACAAAAATTTACTTTTATATAGTTTTCTATTTATATATCTATAAAGATCGTAGCACGTCCACCTTCTTTACTTTCACTTCTTTGCACCTGTTTAATTTAAATCCAGATTGATCTCTCTGTCTAAATGAATATTAAGTGATATTTGTTTTGCACTTCAGGAAGCTGACCGTGTGTATCTCCATGGGCATATGCCTTTTTTTATGCTGCCTGATCCTCTTCTTCCTCTTCCCCCGGAGTGTAACCCTGACGCCCGTGTCCGTGCAGTCAGTCATGGTCTACTTCAGTCCAGACAAAGTTCAAATGGAGGTCACGGTAAGTACAAAAGGAGTACACTTAGTTAGCGTAAAGCTGTGTAACTGTGGTGACTCACTTTACTGAGGAAGGCTGTCCTGGGACTGCTTTTAACCAAAGAAACTATACTCAGCTAAAACACAGTAGCTTCCCTGTTTGGTTGAAACTGAGTTAAAACAAGAATCTGGCTAACGAGATAACACGTAGTAACACAAAACATAGTTTACAAGCGAGCAAAACACGTACTGTACTTCCTGCGGCCTGCCGCTAATTTACAGATTCATTTCACGTTAATTCATGATGCCAAGCGAAGCAGGAGAACCCTCAGAGACGCATACATACGAAGTATATCAGATATGTACTTTGCCTGACGTTGTTGTGTAAGTGTATACATATATTACACTACCTGACCTTCGCTCAGCCATCATATTTTTAACGTGTTAGCTGCAGGAGCTTTGGAGGACAAAGGTCCCTGACACTTTTTAATGATGGAGATTGGAGCTGTTTGACCCGATGAGCTGCGTGTGTGTTCCCTCTCCTAGAATCTCATGAATATCACCAACAACAACTTTGCATCAGTTACGATTGTCGACTTAACCATTCAGAGTTTGGTCTCTGACATCGTCGTCGGCAAAACCAAGATATCTAATCTGACCACGCTCTATGCCCGCGCAGAGAAATCGGTGAGTTTCACACAGGATGGATGATTCACGTCCAAATATTTTAATATATCTGTCACGCAATGAATTTCTCACTCCTCCTCCCTGATGTTTTGCAGTACACCTTTAAAATCGACCTGCCAATCACTGATGAGGGATTAAAGTAAGTTTGAATCAAACCTCTATTCTTATTTAGAGCTTTCTACATACATGCCGTGTCCGTAATTAATGTTTATGTCTGAATTCTCCGCGCTCCAACTGCTTTATCTCTTTCAGTTTTTACTGCAAGTCGAGCACTATCAAGATTCACACTCTATTCCTGGAGCTGCAGTAAGTGTCAATCTGTATCTGAAAATCAACAGCCGCTTCATATAGGGTGTTAAATGCTTCACTCTGACAGCACAGACACTTGATTTAACACACAAGTAGAAGAAAAGGAAGCGCCGCCCTGCACAGAGACTCAACATAATATTACTCCATGTTTATGTTGGCCAACGTACAATGATAACATCAGTGTTTTGTGTTGTTAGTTGGTTTGTGTTGGTATTATATAACTCACCAGTAAAGATTAAGCTTCAGTAAACTTAAATACTGCAAACTAACCTGTTTCTAAAGTTGCAAACCACATTTCACAGTCGAATTTCATTATATGCTCCACCATAACGTAGTATTTTCAACGGGGGCAGCAGAACTGGCTGAAAACACTGACAGCAGGAAGAATAGACGGCGTATGCATGACGAGGTTTCCTAAAAGAGGAGCTATAGAGACCAAAACTATTTTTTGTACCAGGCTGTGAACATGTTTAATTCTGCTGTGAAGACATTTTAACATGGGGACTTATGGAAAATTGACTCACTTCTGGACCCACAAGCCTCAAGTGGACGTTTCAGGAACTGCAGTTTTTGACACTTCCGCATTGGCTTCACTTCACAGCCACGGAAGTTGCCGCTTCGTGTAAACCCAACGTGACGTCAACTATTGGATGAAGTCATTTAATCAGCTCTTAATATGAATATATCGACTGGTGCTGCTTTAAAATACTATGAAAGCTTCACAAATCTTAAAGTTCCTTCTCCTTTTTCTGTCCCCAGAATGACGATGAACATATCTTACCTCTCTCACTTGGAGCAGGTGTCTCTGGACACCTTCGAATACGTCGACTGTGGCAAGAATTCGACGATCCCGCATCCTGTGAGATGATGAAATCAGAGTGAAAGAGTGAGAGTGTGAAGTGATGAATATTCTGGCACCTTTATCTCCTGTGTATGTGACGTAAATGATGTCTACTGTGAAAATGCATATTATTATATTCTGTATGTTGTTTTAGCATACCTTTAATCAGTCACTACAGTCTAATAATTTTAAATATCAATGCTTTAAAGCATGTTCACATGAAGGTTTTTGCTCTTTTTTGTCTGAGATCCAGCTGTGTGAATCTGTATTATAGGCAGAGTGATCTCAAACAAGCACCATGTCCTCAACGCAAAATAGGAGAACTGTGTTTCTTTATGAAGATGTAAATTTCTTTAAAAATGTCACGTTTTTGGCCTGACACCACATATTGTGTAAATAGGATGTTCATCTCTGATCTGATCTAATCTTGTCGTGTCAATTGCATTTCATTAAACTTTTTGGTGTTTTAGCTTCTGCGTGTTCGATTTCAAAGGTTCAGAATGCTCAAACAGTTTGCTGATTCATTCGTCACCAACGTGCGGCACATTGGGGACGACGAGGAGCTTTTTTATGAGAGTTTAGAATCCACATATAGCAGAATTTCTATTCATAAATAGAAACAGGTGAAGAGGTCCAGCTCTGTCCTCAGCTGCTCCCTAGACTCCGAGGGGAAGTGATCATGAACAACTCCTTTCACCTCCTGCATGAGACCGTGGAGGCCTTAAACAGCCCCTTCAGCAAAAGACTGCTACTCCCACCATGTCAGCGCACTACGTTAGGAGTCAGTAAGTATTTTTACACTGTGGTAAAGACACTAAAATAAATGATCTGAGTGGTTAAACTGTGCAGATGCTGGGTTAAAATACAGTCAGAGAGGTGTTGTGTGGGCAGACTGACTGACACTCCAGACGGGCAAATAAACAAAGTTACTCCACTGCTGTCTTTGATTTATTCAACAGAGTAAGAATGAAATGAGGTGAAGACAATCTGAGTGTACAACTGTAAGAAAAACTGTAGTCAAATACAAAGACCACAGTTAATAATTATTATTTTTATTAGTGTTACTAAGACCTCTATGTTACTCAGTCCTTGATGTTCTTCAGAGTGGACACAGGGTGGAGCCGACGCTTTGCCAGACTGACAACAAGCTTTGTTAGAAGAACTGGTTTGAATCGTGGGAAATGACTTGGTAAATTGTGGTAAACTTGATTTTCTTCCTCCCCATAAACCTCTAGTATCAGCCGAGGATTATATATTCAGTGTGTCTGATATATTTATTCAGTCTGAAGTGAGATAAATAAATCTGCAGAGGTTCGGCAGAATGCTCAGACACTGTTTGTCCTCACCAGAGTGTAACTAAGTACTTTTCTTGAGTATTTCCCTCACTGCAGTGATATTAGTATTACTGCATTGATCTGACAGCTGAAGTTACTTTTAAAAATCAGGATTTTATGCTCAGCATCAAGCAGCAGAGTATATTTCACAGGATAGCTGAGGAAAGGTGCAGTTCACCTGTGCACCGGCAGGCGGCGTGGTGTAGCTTCTCCAGGTGGCCGTGACGTCACTCTAGGCTTTAGGTGGCGTGCGCTCGAGCCTCTCCGGAGCTCCTCAGTGCTGCTGGAGGAGAAGGAGGAGCGGATGTAACCGGCCGGGACGAACATCACTTGTTTACAAGTCAGCTATGGATGTGGTTATCGCCTGTGGATGATGTTCCCGCCTCACATTTACAAGGTAGGAATCTTTTTTAGGAGACATGCATGGAAGATGTTGGTGATTTCACTCTCATAGGTTCCGCCAAACCCTTCAAACTGCATGCATTTACCCCTTCTTAAAGTTAACCTTGCAGCCTCTTGGAAGTTGTTTGCGCTCTTCATGGTGTGAACACGCAACACAAAGCAGATGTTTCATGCAAGAGAGGAGGAAAGGTGGATTATTCCCTGCAGAATCATTTAAAATACAAACATGACTGTGCACTTTGCCTCTGCAGACACTGTTTGTTGGTTTACACTCCTTTAGTTTGCAGTGAGTAAATGATAAATATCACCCTGCAACACATGCAGGGTCTGTTTTCATGCCCAAAGGCAGCTGTGTGATGGGCATCAGGATGTCAACAACAACCGGATTAGTGCTGCTGCAGCAGTCCTCACAGACAGTAGACAGAGAGAGCGGGTGAATACATATCATCCATCCACTGCAATGAAATCAATCTGCCCCCGAGAAAAGCCTCAGCGGTCTTAAGAGGATTTAGGCTTTAGATAACCTCGGCCACCCAATTAGCTGCTGTTTGGCTCTGCAGTGTGGCACTTACTAGTTTATATAATCAGAAGTTAACCAGGTATGCAAGCGTGGATTCAATAAACTGAAGTAGCTGTGACACATCAGGAAGTTAATGATGATTATCTGGGTTTTCTTCAGGTGTCTCACGCAAACACACTTTTTTAAAGCCCCCATTGTCCTCTCATTAAATGTTAACTCCCTCCTGTGTGTGTTTTGATAAGGTCTCCAGCACCATCTGATCCCGTCTGCCCCCGACGGCAGGGAGCAAATGCCAATCTTCTGAAAAAAGGATTAAATCAGGAATCTGTCACCTCGCCTAAGTAGGTGTGAATTGCTGGCTGCAGTCATGGGGAACCAGCTGACTGATATGGCTCCAAACACGCCGTCGTTCCTGCCAAACTTCCAGTCCCTGCACGTGGTGGTTATCGGGCTGGACTCGGCCGGTAAGACGTCCCTGCTCTACAGGCTCAAACTGAAGGAGTTTGTGAAAACCATCCCCACCAAGGGCTTCAACACGGAGAAGATCAAGGTGCCCGTGGGGGCGTCTCGGACCATAAACTTCCAGGTGTGGGATGTGGGCGGTCAGGAGAAGCTGCGCCCACTGTGGAAGTCTTACACCCGGCGGACAGATGGGATGGTGTTTGTGGTGGACTCCACTGAGCTGGAGCGTATGGAGGAGGCCAAAGTGGAGCTCCACAAAATCACCCGCACCTCGGAGAACCAGGGCGTCCCCGTGCTCATCCTCGCCAACAAGCAGGACCTGGATTCAGCGCTGTCTGTCACCGAGGTGGAGAAGCTGCTCTCGGTCCACGAACTGAGCATGTACACGCTGCATCACGTGCAAAGCTGCAGCGCCGTGGACGGTCAGGGACTCCAGCCGGGCCTGGAGAGACTTTACGAGATGATCCTCAAGAGGAAGAAGATGGTGAAGCACAACAGGAACAGAAAGAGATGAACTGTCGGCTCCCTGCTGTGGACATTATCCACTGTTGAGACACTTCCAAGCTTAATGGTTCCTTTTAATGGGGGAGCGATTTGTGCCAACAAAACAACGATTACATGCGGCCTTAGGGTCAGGAGAAATGGATTTGCTCATAACAGCTGAAGCAGTATTGACATATTCTTTGTTCTGCAAGTGTGCAGCTGCCCTTTGAAAAATTAGATTTATAGGGAACCTCGCTAGCAGTTAGTCTTCACTAAGTGCTTGTTTTAAAGAAGCCTGTTGGTGGGTATGTGCTGAAGAAAGATGTAAAACTTTAAACACGTTTAAAAATGTTCCCGTCATCCTTCACGAGCTCCGCTCCCACTGAACGGCTGATTTTGCTCCACAGATGCTTCCCCCGAAATATTTATTCCACGTTGTTGTTGTTTGTGTTGGACAGAGCGACGTCAGCTCCGTGATCGGACACCAAATGATATTACATTTCAATGCCAGGAAACCAGTCATCCTAAGTGCATTCCCTTCATGGCCACACAGGTTACGTTTCAGTTACGAGAAGAGTTTATACAAATTGTACATTTTTGTAACACTGAAACTCTTAATAAATCTAAGCACTGTACAGATCATGCATTGCTTTCCTTGTAGTCAATGGAGCTCACACAAAGCTGTCCTCTTTAAGCTGCTATAATAAGAGTCGACGGAGCATTTTAGTGTTTTTCAGCTCTTTGTTTCACTTTACTGTTTCACTTCAACCTCGCGGCTCTCGCTTTGTATCGACTGTAGGTTTTTAGAGACCCAAGAAGAGCGAAAAGGGGTGAGAAACATCTCGACAAATCTGTTAGAGGCGTAAATATGCAAATGTTTAGTAACCAATCAGTCATATCAGCCACAGAAGGTGATATTAATGCATTTTAAAATGTTTGTATAATTTATAATAAACATTTTTGGGATTATAAAAAGACTAAATCTAAATTTAGTCCAAAGTTGTGACCCCCCTCGTCCCTTAGACATGGATTAATCAGCAAATGAGGCAGTGTGAGAGAGAGAGGAGGGGGAGGTGTAGTCCTCTCCTCCTCCTCCTCCTCCTCCTCCCACTCAAACCAAAACAGTCTATTCACTTTAATTCCCACCTTCCAGTCTGCCAGCTGCTGACATTGTAATTGCATCAATTATCAGTGAGGTGGCTCAGAGGTGAGCTGGTTTTAGTCCTTTTGTGTGACCGTGTGGGACTGAGCCGCCTGAGGCCATCAACAGATGTTCTGATTTACTGTACTTCTGATGAACTGACCGCCACAACAGCAAAAACATGAAGTAAAGCAGGTTTGAGTTGAGATTGTTTAAGTTGTTTGTAGTCATGTTTTTATGACTGAAGGGTTAACTGATTTGTTTATGACCAGCAGAAACCATTAAACCTGCTCTTAGCAGTCCAGTTAAGAGTTTTAACCCACTTTGTTCCCAAGAACCTCTTACGTTGCGATATTATGCAACAAATACAAAAGGTCACACATTGCTGACCTGCATACGTCACTGTGCGAGCTCCTGCTGCACATTTATCTCGCCTGACACGATAAAATAATGACTTGTTACCAACTCAGGTGTCTCCTGCTGAGCGTTTCTAAATACCGGATGTCAAAACAGACATAAGCGTGTGCGCATGCGGTATGAAAAGAGACCCGCACACTCCTGACTCCGACGACCTCGCCGTCATCCATTAACAACGGTGCGCTCATTAAAAACTTTCAAGGATGTCTTTTGCAGAATCATCTTGACACAGCAGCTGGTCCCTGAATAAATTAGCATCGTGATGTGGCTTCTTTTTTTTTTTTCGACAGCTGAGACACACTGTGGGCACACGAGGAGGCATCGATCAGCCGATGGAAAAACAGTATTCTGCTGAGATTCTCGGCCCAGAGTAAAAAATGTGGAAGAGATGCCGTAATGCAGCCGAGGAAAAGAAGCTGCACGCCTGATTGACTTGCTGATTTGAAGCCTTTGTCTTTTTCCTCCTCTGTTTTCGGCACAGTGGTGGCTGATAAGAAACACACAGAAGAGGGAAGCCCTGGAGATTGCGTGTCAGGGATTGTACCTTAGTACGTTAGGGATATCCCTGGAGTCACGTGACATAAATCAAACACAGGTTCACCTTCGAAAACACGCACAGCTGTTGGATGTACAATAAGAGCTGAGTACGTCTTCGCTAAACCTTGCTTCCACTTCCACACAATTCTGACTGGAATCTGATCTTATAAAGTTTTGATTCATGGAGGATTTCTAGGTTTTGTTAAACTTCCCTGATGTAATCAGAATGTAAAGTCTTTGGGCCAGGGGTTGAAACACTACGGTGTGTATTCATTCGGTTTCAAAACCAAAAAGTAATTCAGCCAGGAGACCATTCTGACAGACACCCAAAGATAGCGCCTACCTTTGGGGATTAACACCAAAATTAGCAATAATTTCTCAGGTATTTTGTCATAAAGTATTCGACATCTGACCTGATAAAAAGTCAAATGGTCGATTCATCCTGAGGGGAACATTAACATCTGCACCAAAAGCCCTCCAGACATTTCACTCACAATCAGAAATATCAATCTGACGGTGGCACTAGATTAAAAGTCAGGCGGTCACCAAAGTCATTAGGATTCGGCCTCTGGGAAAATTTCACCAATCCATCCAGCAGTTGAGATATTTCAAAGTGGTGGACCGACTGAGGGATCGTCCACGTTGGCTTTCGAAGAGCCGCCAGCGTGGCCAAAGACAGGAACACAATCAGTCAGCTGAGGGACGTGAACAGACCTTTCTTCCTCTTCTCAAAAACAACAATGCAACGATGGTGAAGGGGTGCAGCAACTGAAGAAACATACGTATCATCCAGATAAATAACAACACAGCATTAATGATCTGCTGCAGTCTCTTTACAGCCCCTATGATGAGAAGCAATGGGGGCGCTGGGCGCAAATCCAAGCCTCTTAACAGGGGAGGGGGGGGGGTGCAGACATAATTTCCCATCACCATGGCAACCTGAAGTCAGCAGTCACTAAAGGGTGACCTGTGAGGGCAGCGGCGGGGGGTCAAATTGCTTTTTGTGGTTGGATGTCCAATCCAGCTGAGGTTACCGAGCGGGCAGCGAGATTAGAAAAAGAAGCTCAGATCAATACCGAGAGATCCCGAGATCACCACCTCCACCTCACGCTGTCTGCCCCCGCTCCATCCATCCGTCAGGCGGTGTGTAATCTTCGGTCTGAAAGTTGTTGACGACCTCTGGTTTGTTTGCTTTTTTACTCTCCTCTGCCCCAGTTTGTTGGATGTCAATCTCTGAACATCTCTCAAATTTCACGCCAACTGGGTCCGTACGGGAAATCGACCTTGTTGACATTGCTGTGGACGGAGGAGGCGGAGGGGAGTTAGCAGTGGACACGCTGCTGAGTGAAGGTTCAAAAGGGACAATGTTTGTAGGAGGGCTGGATTAGTCGCTTTTATTCCCGAAAGATCGTAAAGCTGCCACTTGGCCTTCGTTTAGAGCCGAGTTTGTTGGACTGAATGGATGGGAAGGGACTTTAAAACACAGTACGGTCTTTCACCGTCTTGTGAGGAAAGAACAAACACCACAGAGGCTGTATTTCTTAGCTGTAAAAAAAGACAATGTCACAGTGGGTAGGGCTTCAAATCGAGGCGGCCCTGCACCAGAACATATGGATATAATCATGTGTTTGCCATCAGCTAGAAGAAAGTAATGATGTTCATTTTATTTGTGAATAAAGAGGTCAGAGAGCGCTTCTTGATGTTCAGAGTTTGGGATGATTCATCGCTCACGTGGCCACAAATGTAGATGATTTAAACTTTATGGTTTCCAGAAGTTGTTCAGCTGCAGGAGGGGATGTAAGTATGACTTCATGGATGATTTCATAGACTCTCAAAAGGGTCAAAATTAAATCACGTTTGACGAATTTGTAATTGGATGCCTTCAAGGTTTTATGATTCTTTTGTCTTGGCTGCGTTTAATCCAGTGTGGATTGTGTACACCCACACTATCGCCCCGGTCTACCCCCCCGATCCCACGCTAGGATTACCCACAAACCCATGCCATGAGAAGAACACCAACGCTTGTTAATCCTGACTATTACTGCTGTTTAAAGGCAGACAGGGCCTCTGAGCTGACACGCTGTGAGGTGATACATCAGCAGCAGAGCTGTTTATTTGTGTCAACCCGGCTGTGGGTGGATGTGGGAATGTGCTGACTCGGGAATTATGTGACTTGATTTAGTGGAACAAAATGATTTAATGTGACAGAGTGAGATGTGAGTAATTGCCACAGGTAAAGGTGGAATCAGAGATCACAGCTGGAACTACCAAAAACAGAGCTTAAAGCAACTGGTTTGTAATCAGGTGAATCTGTGCGTCTGTTCTCACACTGTAACTTTGAGCTTTACGGCACTAAGTCACACACCACCAACTATTTCACTGATTTTGGTGAAACTGGATCATATTTTATGGAAAAAAATGTTTTCTGGTGTTCCCTGCTGCCAGCTGTAGCTGCTGTTAGCTCAGTTTGTTAGCCGGGCTGTGAGCTCAGAGCACTGGGGGCCAGGTTTTCAGAGAATGCTGATTGGGAGCGGAGTCAGTGTCGTGCCAGAACCGGAGCTGGGCGAGTGGGCAATGTAACCGGCTCAGCAGCCTCTATAGACATAATGACGTAGGTAAAAAGATCAAATAGGACAGCACAAGAGTAAATCTGGGACTGATTTTTAGTCGTTGGTGAGAGCTTGGTGAAATAAAAAAAGATTCAAAACTCATCAAAACTCTACTTAAGTAAAGTACTTGAGTACTTTGTAACCTTTCACAACTGCTGTTGCAAATAAGTGAGGGGCCGCTTTTGAACGTCTCTCAGACCTCATATTCAGGACGACTTAAAAAATGCATTGAACCACAGCTGTGCCTGAAGAGGAGATGACTCAATCCGCTGCAAACACACAGTCCGTCTTTGAGGTCGTACAGTCGCTCCCCACGTGGCTTTTGTTGACACTGCGTCCCGCTTGGCAGATCAAGCTCACATCTCCATCAAATGTGGGGACCCCCCGTGCCGTGGCTCTTCTCAGGATGTAGGAGCAGCTGTAACGAGCTGCGCTGGAGTTTTGTTCACCTTTGAACAGATACAAAGTACACGTGGGAGCGAGGCTGCACGTGAGCCGTGGAGCTCATGGCCAAACAAATCATCCTGGACTGACGGCTCGTGTTGGAAAGGTTTTTCTCTCTGCTTGTGATGGGGTGCGGTAGATCACCATCAAAGAGTGGTCAGTCATGCACATCTGTGTTTTTCTTGTCCTGGCTCTCTTTTCTAAATTGTTTTCCTTCAGACGAGAGTGCAACATTATATATAAATTGGTATTTTGTGATTTAACGCCCCCAGTTTCAGAGTGCCACTCTCTACTCTCTTTTTTCCTCTTAGCTTCCTCGGTCAACATCCTCTTCAGTCTTTTCTCCTCTGTCATTATGTCCACAGAGGCTGCTGAGCCCGGTTACATTGCCCGCCCGCCCAGTTATGGTTCAGCATTCCTCCATGCCCCAGGCCTGTAAACCTCCTCTTCCGGGGGTCCAAAACACCTGTGCTGCAAACGCTAACACTCCCCCCATTGCTCTGAGCTCACAGTCTGTGTAGCCCGGCTAACACATGGAGCTAACGGCAGCTACAGCTGCCAGCAGATTACTTCAGGAAACTCATTTTCTCCATAAAATCCAGCTGCACCAAAATTCTGTAAAGCGCTACGTATTCTTGCAGGAGCAGTAATAGTTTTCCCATTTCGTTCCTCATTTTGTCACTTACTGTGAATATTAATCTGAAAAGCTCAAAGTAAATTGATAAAATCTGATAATAAAACTCACTCACTTATGAATGCTACCTCTCATTGTGTCTGTACAAACTGGATTGTGTTGAAGAAGTCTCTTGACCAAGGCTGTGAAGGGGAACCCATGCGGATCAGATCTGGTATTTGGGGCCTGATCTCCTAAATGAGGCGCCCATAGTGGCCTTTTTGTTTATCTCGGCTGCGTGCTCGGGTCTTTCACAAGCCATCGCTGCATTCCTTTTGTTGCCTCGCTGTGTTATTTTATCAAAGATTTCACTGTGCGAGGGTTTGATGTTGGCCAGGCTGTCACACGTCCAAACCGGAGTCCTTCAGAACAGGCATCGTGCTCAGATAAATCCTCCAGTGGCTACACGTGACAACCCAATCTAAAGTGAGGTCATTCCCACAAGGAGATGTGGTCATTCAAAACTATATCAACCTGGATTTAAATTAGTTTATAGAACAGCTGGCTGCAAAATGATTCGTCACAGTTTCCGTGTGCTCATATTTTGGCCTCATCTGCACTTTGTCAGTTCGTTTGAGAGGCTGGTGACCTACTTTTTTCTGCAGTGTGTTCGTGCTGCCTCTAAAGCAGACAATTAACAAAAGAGGACTGATCCAGTGTTGAGAAGACAAACGGCTCTTTAGCCATGTCATTTCACTCCACACAGTGATTATGTAAACCACGTTATTCTGAGTGATGTTTAACATGTACAGGAAGTTTTCTCCAATAACCACCGTTACTGCTGAACGCTGCAGGATCATGCTTTCTCTCAGTGTTACACTCCTACAGGAACACTTCTGGAGAGTTATATTTATTCACTTGCTTGCCAAGACTTAGGCGAGATGATCGATACCATTCTTTTATCTTACGTCTTTTAAATGTGCAGCTCCAGCCAGGACACAGTAAGCTAAAGCATCTGGCAGTGTCCGGGAGTCTGTCTTTTGAACTGCAGTGGTTGATTAGCAGATCAGGAACAGGTGGTGAGGCGATCAGGCAGGTGAGAGGGAAACCGGAGGCCACGCCCAGCGACCTGCACACGAGGTGAGGGGAAAATGAAAAGCACTGGCCTCTACGTGACAAGTTTAGCTGTCAACATAATACATCTGGTTCATCTTTGTGGTGCAATATCTCACTGAGTTACAGATCTCATTCAGCCTTCTACCTTATGTAACGTTGCTGTAAGCATCAAGGGCATCTCTGTTTGTCTAACTACGTCTACTGACCCCCCGTGTGCAAAGGTGACCTACACAAAGTCCTCCAGCGTGACTTAATCCTGTTATACAGACCTAAAGCTGGAGTGTTGCTGTGTGGAATGAGACCGGCAGGTCACAAATAGCTTTAAGTCCCGTCTAGACAGGAGGGCTAATGGATGGTACCACCCTGCATGTGCAGACACCCGGTACAATTATTAAGAAATGATGTGTCAACGAGGAGGATCAGGAGACGTTTGTATTAGGGCACAGGGAGTCTGGGCTTTGCTGCCACTATGTACGTCAATAGTTGGGTTTGAACCAGTAAAGGGAGGTCGCTGTGCAGCATACGTATGCTACACATGTGTCCATGCATCGACATCAACATATAGTCATGTGTTTTGCCATCCTGTGCTGTCTGTCTGCTGTCTACAGTTTTGATTTGTGGAAATACAGCTGCGGTTGGCTCTTGTTTTCTGAAATAACGGGTTTTCGGTCAAAGTCTAGTGGATATTTTTTGGACTATTGGTGTTTCAGAATTTATGGGCCATCACAGGAAGTGAAGGGCTCTCGGAAAAATGGGCTATCAGTCCAACTCCAATGGGCATTTTTGGCATTATTGGGGTTTTGGAATAATGGGTGGTCCCCAAGGCAACAAAGATCTCAGTCTACATAACCTAACAACCAAAGAATTCAAGGAACAAGGTAAACACATGCAAGACAATACAAACACGTTGGGACAGAGAGAGACTGTTCACTAGTTTATAATCTGTTTTGATTTTCTGAATTTGGGCAGTGGGCTTTTGTTCTCTGAAATAACAGGCTTTTGGACAAATGGGCTTTTGGTCCAAGTCCAATGGACATTTTTCAGACTGTTGAGGTTTGGCCATCGGAACGATGAAATCTGAAATCAAACCAGGAGGTCTCATCTTAGTGTACTTAATGTATCAACCAACCATTTCTGTGAGAAAGCTTCACACAAACTTTACACAAACCAGAAGTGAAATTGCAAACACAATGATACTGTTTTGATTTTTGGGGGGTTTCAAAACAGACTCTTGGACAAATGTGTTTTCAGTCCAAGTCCAATGGGCATTTTGGGGACTGTTGGGGTTTGCAGAATTGGCCATGGGAACAATGGCGTAACGACGCAACTCTTTCTGCAAGAAAGCAACACATTTAGTCAACAGAGGACAGAATACACATTTTCCTCTAGATCCTCAAAACTCATCAGCATCAAACAATTTTGCGAGACATTTTTCAATCGTTGCTAACGAATCTCAGTCGTACGTTGTTGAAAAACAGAAATATATTTGCAATGTCCGTCATTTCCCTCATTATTTTTTCACATGGTGCAACGTGGTGAAATGCAGTGTTGCACGAGTAGTTTTCGTCTTGATTGAGTGTGCAGCTTTATTTATTTATTTATTTTACGATGACACTCTGGTGCACACTTAAAACCATCACGCAGTCACCAAGGAAATGAGGCGGGTGGTGGTGGTGGGGACACCACCATTGTGCTTTTCTTTGTCTGTCGCCTGAGACACCCCCGCTTCCATTACTATAATAGCAGAGGGGAAGGAGGAAAGTAAATGGAAAGCCATTGTGTGAATGCTTTTTTGGAATATGTCCCATGGCACACATTTAAATCACCCTAAATGCATCGACATCAACATATAGTCATGTGTTTTGCCATCCTGTGCTGTCTGTCTGCTGTCTACAGTTTTGATTTGTGGAAATACAGCTGCGGTTGGCTCTTGTTTTCTGAAATAACGGGTTTTCGGTCAAAGTCTAGTGGATATTTTTTGGACTATTGGTGTTTCAGAATTTATGGGCCATCACAGGAAGTGAAGAGCTCTCGGAAAAATGGGCTATCAGTCCAACTCCAATGGGCATTTTTGGCATTATTGGGGTTTTGGAATAATGGGTGGTCCCCAAGGCAACAAAGATCTCAGTCTACATAACCTAACAACCAAAGAATTCAAGGAACAAGGTAAACACATGCAAGACAATACAAACACGTTGGGACAGAGAGAGACTGTTCACTAGTTTATAATCTGTTTTGATTTTCTGAATTTGGGCAGTGGGCTTTTGTTCTCTGAAATAACAGGCTTTTGGACAAATGGGCTTTTGGTCCAAGTCCAATGGACATTTTTCGGACTGTTGAGGTTTGGCCATCGGAACGATGAAATCTGAAATCAAACCAGGAGGTCTCATCTTAGTGTACTTAATGTATCAACCAACCATTTCTGTGAGAAAGCTTCACACAAACTTTACACAAACCAGAAGTGAAATTGCAAACACAATGATACTGTTTTGATTTTTGGGGGGTTTCAAAACAGACTCTTGGACAAATGTGTTTTCAGTCCAAGTCCAATGGGCATTTTGGGGACTGTTGGGGTTTGCAGAATTGGCCATGGGAACAATGGCGTAACGACGCAACTCTTTCTGCAAGAAAGCAACACATTTAGTCAACAGAGGACAGAATACACATTTTCCTCTAGATCCTCAAAACTCATCAGCATCAAACAATTTTGCGAGACATTTTTCAATCGTTGCTAACGAATCTCAGTCGTACGTTGTTGAAAAACAGAAATATATTTGCAATGTCCGTCATTTCCCTCATTATTTTTTCACATGGTGCAACATGGTGAAATGCAGTGTTGCACGAGTAGTTTTCGTCTTGATTGAGTGTGCAGCTTTATTTATTTATTTATTTTACGATGACACTCTGGTGCACACTTAAAACCATCACGCAGTCACCAAGGAAATGAGGCGGGTGGTGGTGGTGGGGACACCACCATTGTGCTTTTCTTTGTCTGTCGCCTGAGACACCCCCGCTTCCATTACTATAATAGCAGAGGGGAAGGAGGAAAGTAAATGGAAAGCCATTGTGTGAATGCTTTTTTGGAATATGTCCCATGGCACACATTTAAATCACCCTAAATGAAGCATCCAATGATCTGTAACTGTGTAGAGGAGATTGACTCAAACAGCTTCCGCCTGCCCTCTTTCATTAGGAACTTATTAAACCTGAATGGAGACTCGGAGAGCCTCAGGCATCAGTTGAATGCGACTAACTACCCTGTCATTCTGTCAAGGGCGCGCTGCAATTTTTAGGGAAATGCAGAGGATTTGAGACTACAGCACGGCACTTGATTTCTACTTGGTTATAGTTTTATTAAGGCAGCGGAGGCCACGGTTTGACACTCCACCAGCTGTGTTTTATCTGTGTTAAAGCACACATGCTGGGATTGCGAACAGCTGGGTGAAAAACAGCTGGAAAATACACTGAATATGTAAATACGTGTTAAGAAGAATGCAGTATAGTCTTTTTATTCCTTATTTAAACCTTGTGGACCACATGATATATTCCTGTTTTCCTAGAGGGGGGCGCTTCTCTTTGCTGTCAGCTGTGCCGCATGTCATGGGACACACACCTCCGAAGGTGAAGCAGGAGGACGGTGGAGGAGCGTATTACTCGATGTGCTGCCCGGTGGTCTGTGCACGGGAGGGCAGAGATGACAGGCAGAGGCCAGCCGATGACACACGGTGCATATGCTCTCTTGACAGCTTCAGACACTGCAATGCAGAAACAGAGAGAGGAGGAGGGGGAGGACACAATTACAGGTGCACGCTGACACCAATAA
Source organism: Nibea coibor (assembly GCA_023373845.1). Classification (NCBI taxonomy): domain Eukaryota; kingdom Metazoa; phylum Chordata; class Actinopteri; family Sciaenidae; genus Nibea; species Nibea coibor. Next base: position 3,050,091 of record CM041728.1, on the reverse strand, counting down.
CTTCCATTCTGTGGTGTAAAATGACTGTTATTAGACAATCTCACGCTGACATGATTGAATCGATATTAAGAATGCATGAATAGTTCCCGGGTAATTTTCACACGCTGCGAGGAGAGATGTACTTGTTCATGACAACTAGATGTACAGTATAATGAGTAATACAGAGGCTTGAACATTAAAATTATTGCCTTCAGTTTCATCATATCTTGGGCAAAATATCAAATCATTTTAATGTTTTATTGAATTTTTTATTGACATATACTTAGTGGCATTTAACGACAACCTCTCCAGACAAATCAGGAGAATTTTTTGACCTGTCTGCCTCAGCAGAGCAGATATCTCTTCTCATCAGTCTGTTTTCACCGAAGATGATCTGCAGCAACTGGACAATAACTTTCTGAAACATCTCTGGTACAACACAACCTGCTTTCATCCATCTACACAAGGCCCCCGGAGATCAGGGAGACCCGAACGAGCAGCCAACCACGATTTGACTCAAAGAGTTGATGTTTATTTCAGGGGTGACGACAAAAGACTTCTGTGCACATCAGTCTCATCCTGACTTCTCGTCTCTGAAACTGAAGTTACAGTTTCATACTTGCATCCCTGCGATCTCTTTAGAAGCTGCTGTTTGGCCGTCCTCTCTTTAGCCTCAGTATGGCAGCATTTAAAATGATTAATGCTGAGTTGATTGACCAAGCTATTTTGGGAGTGTTTGATTAGAAAAATTAGACTGTATCATTGTAATTAATCTCCTCCAAGGAGCTGCTTTTGTTTCTGCCAGACATGCTGAAGAATCAGCGGAGCTTTCTTGGAAAATATTCAGAAAATCACCAAATGGCCAATTAAAGGCTAAAAAAAGTATTAAGAACAGCCTGAGTTCATGATATACCATGTAAAAGTACTAAAAGAAGCAGCACCAGGCCATTACACACATATGATAACAGTGGGAGTACTACTGACTGACTTTAATATGTTTTCAGCCAATAGGAATACAAATGTGTATCCTGTGAGGCCCGTGGCTTATAACTTGCCTTCAGGCAGAAATCATGGCCGCTCAGGGAACACGAGTCAGTCTTTCACTCTGCACCAAGAAACAAACATCATGCTCATGTTTTTATCCCAGAAGTAGGTTACTTCTAATCTGCCCAGTAACAGTTATGCAGCACACATATGTGTGTTACGGTAGTGCGTGCGTGCGTGCTCGGTTGTGTGCAAGCATGCATAAGTGTGCATGTTTGCATGTGCAGCCAACAGTGAGTGGGCTGAGGGGAGTAGTGGAGGAGGAGGAGGAGGAAGAGTGGGAAGAGTAGGAGGAGGAGGCCAGTGGTAAAAGCTTCAACAAAAGCTAAAGATAGCACAGTGCTCGCAGGCACTCAATGAAGCTTAGCTTTCCCTGTCAAGGTTACACACACACACACACACACACACACACACACACATACAGAGGACCACAGGAACGACCTGAGAGAGCACGAGGAACCTTTTCCCCAGCAGAAAAATTAAAACAACCTCACAGGTTATTGAGCTTTTATCTGTTAATGTACAATTTCGTTCATAATGCATTACAGTGATGTTCAGATCAGGCTCGGTCTGATGGAAATGTGCAAAATGAATATTTATGTTTAATATTCTGCAGCATGCAAAATCAGTGATGTTCACATCATTGAATGTAGTACGAAAATTATGCACGCTATTCCGGTTTTTAAACCTTTAAAGTCACGTAAAAAATCTAAAAATAGTCTTCTGGAATAAATTCTGGAGTCCCAGATTTATTCATGTCGCACACTCTCTTATTTTCTCTCCTTAGCTTCAACGTCCTCTTCGGTCTCTTTGCATCTGTCATTATTGTTCGGCTCCGGTTCTGGCACTACACCGGCTCCACCCCCTGTCAGCATTCGCCTAAAAAATACTCTTCTTCTTCTTCTTCTTCTTCTTCCCGGTGGTCCAAAACACCTGTAGTACAAACACTAACACTCCCCCGGTGTTCTGAGCTCACAGTCCTGGCAGCCCGGCTAACAAACTGAGCTAACGTTAGCTAACAGCAGCTACAGTTGGCAGCAGTTTGCTTCACTGTCCATCAGGAAACTCTGTAAATCACAGAGAGTTGAGGCGATACACCGTTCACCTGCCTTCAGTGCAGCATCAACGCGATTTTAAAGCTGACCCTAGGTGTACAGCTGAATTGAGGTGACTGTGGAGTCTGCAGCACGGGACTATCATCAGTTTCTTTCAATTCGTCACGTAAACTTGGTAACGCGCCACATTTCCTTGTATAAAAGTGGGTACCATATGTCTGGGTGTGTTTATCTGTTGCACCATCCCTGCAAACCATCTGATTTATGATGCTGTACAACACAACAATATGTCAGGCTGCCTGGAGTCTTATCAGCCCTGTGGTGTAGCAATGCATTTCAACTTAACGCTAATCTTGACACGAGGTCTTCAGTCAAACATGTTTTCCCAGATTTCTCAGGATTTAGGACTTCTTATTGGATCACCGGTCGACTATTTCCCCCAACCAGTTCCTGCACGTATAGATGCCATGAGTCTAATTGATCACATTTGGCCACCAGACCTGCTAAACGTGAGCATTAAGTGCTTAATTAAACAGAAATTACATCAGCAGCAGCAGCACGTTGATCTGCTTCCCTTCAGCGACATGTCAATACGTCTCGCCAACTCTATCCGCCTCACTAATAGCCTGAGTCTAAAGATAGAACTGAACTAATGGACATTGTACAAAAGATTGCATGAGCTCAATCACAGAGGCTACTTAAAACTTCTGAGGGGCTCCATTTAGTAGATTTGTAGCTGTTGGATAAAATGCTCAAGTACTCAGACTGCCTCCAACACACCTTTGTCTCAGTGCTGCAGAATGCCAGGATCAGACTACGTGAGTTGTTCATCTGAAAATATCCCAACAAAAACACAAGCATGTCAGATTTTTTGCCTTCTCCCACCTAGTTTCACAACTTTTTGGTGATTTTTCAACACTAGAGCGCTCTTCCTGGAAATCCACAGTGTTGTGTTTATTTGTGCTGAATGTAACCGCTGTGGAAAAATCAGAAAATAACGTTTTATTTCTCTGATTCACCGGCTTTCTCGACTCCGGTGCTCCCTCACTCTCATTCACTGTCTATGTCACTCAACCACTGCTCGCTCGTTCTCTCTCTCTCGTTCTCAAAGCATCGGACACAAACCAAATTAAACTTCTTTGTGTTGCTATTTTGCAGCGATTTCGAAGCTGAAATAAACAAAGCCAGAACACAGCAGGTAGATTATGAGAGTTTAGTCCATGAATCCACCTGGACAGCCTCAGTTTCGTCAAGTTGCGATTCTCTAAAAGCTGAATCCGGCTCAGACTACCTGCTGCTTGGGCACACTGACCATCTCAGGAGAGCAGAAGTAGAGTGTGTAGTCTGATCTCTGCATAATGGTGCAGAAAAGGTCACAGGGTCACCATAATCATTAGAAACCATCTTCAGTGTCTCCTGGGGCCATGCGTACCAAATTTCATTACAATCTGGCCTCTTAACAAACCGACTGAAATAAGAGCTACTTTAATTGTTAGATGTCATGATATAGCTAACTGCACCCCTTCTGGTCTTTATGCTAAGCTAAGCTAAATGCATGAGAGAAAGTGTTTCTTTAAATAGTGAAAATACGTTGTGATTATTGTTCTTGTAGGATGAGCACAGAGGTGCGGTCTGTGTGGCTTTTCAAAGCAGGTCGTGATCTTTTCTTATGTAACCAGATTATCAGAGAACTGCTGTGAAAACGATTCACTCATTGTGCTATAACGCTATAACATGATCTGGCAAGCTTACGTAAGAATTGCTCAACGGATCAGTGACTTCTGTTGCTCTTCCAGCCTAATGTGACATAAAAAAATTACAGCTCAATCTGAAATGCAGTGAGTTCTCGAATGGTGCAATCATAACGGTCAAACACTGAGTGAATACCACAATACACAAGGTTTTGTATCCAAATTGAGACACAGCGTTGGTCAATTGTTAAACAAGTCAGTAACATTAGAAAATCACATGTGAATGTGAGTTTTATACCCTTAAATTGGCCTCACACTCTGTGGATTTACTGGACTTTTTGCTCGGTTCCCTCCAAACCTTCATGAAGTGATTAGTGACGGCGGTGCTGTCAGCTCAGACAAACAGCTCGCCTTGTCTTTATCACCTCAGACTCTTTTCCTGGGGGTCATTATTAGATCCAGTCCAAACGCTGATTACCTAAGACAACACAGAGCGGCCGTGGTTATCACATTATTACTCTCTTGTTGGAATAACGTTAAGCCTAACCGCGGTTTGACAAAGAGGCCATTGTATGTCAAACACAAACACGTCGGCTGTAAATCGCATCTCAGGAAAGGGGAGAAATCCTCAACTCAAACATGCCGCTCTGCTTATAAGACGAAGGTTTATTTGTGGTGGAAAAGCGAGCAGCGTTTGTTGTGGTAGGTGAATGTTATCGGTTCTCCCAGATGTTGAAGTGTTAAGCGCCGAGCAGAGACTTTAATCGTTATTTTAGTGAGTTATGAGAGTGTAAGAATCCAGTTAGGGTTAGCTGTAGCCTGTTTTACACGGGATCTGCATAATATGAAGGACCTTACTAAATAATGCATTCAAGTGCCTTAATTTATAATGTTAATAATTTACACGGATGGAGGGGAATGAGGCAAGAAGGGTGATGTGGTTGCTCAGTCAGAGAATCGTAGAAGGACGATGAGAATTTCAGACAAACAAACACAAAAGATTTAATCTGTGTGGAGGCAAACTGGACAGGTGGATGTCTTCGTTTATTCTTTAATACTGTGTACTGTCAAAACTTCATCTTTTGACAGCTAAGTCCGTTGTGGCTTGGCTGAAGGAAGCCGAGGGTGTTCGGTTGGTCAGTTAAGTCCAGGGAGGACTGCTAGCTGGAGGTGCTGGTTTCACCTCCTGGACACAGTCCAGATGACCTTGACATCAAACCCCAAACTGCTCTCACGGTGCTGCTAGGTTGCATTAATGAATTAATTTAACCAGTGAGGAAATACACAGTCGTGCACAAAGGGTACTGAGCCGAGCTCACATCAGAAAACGAGCAGACTGCCTAGACTGAAAATGACCTCGCCTGAAAGAAAAACACCCGAGGTCGGGACCTCTTCCCTCCGCTGTGAGATTAATGTGGGCACAGAGTGACCACCCAGAAGATACGCCGAGTGGTCAGCTTCACCAGCTAACAGATCAGACTGTTAACACTCAGATTTAATGCACGTATGCAAACACTGGAAGTAAATTCACAAATCACACTGCACCTTTCACACTGTGGTGGCAGTTTTATTATTCTCATACCTCGATACTTTCCAAGGCATCAGCATTCACTCCTCTCCTAAAGTTTAATCAAGGTAGCCAGTCAGGCAGATGGTTATATCAATCACACTTCACACGATTGTTGTTTCCACCCCGCTCCTATAGAAACTTCTATTGTTATATTTCCTCTCACATCAGACAAATAACCTTCTACTGGCTGGCTACAAAAGCTTCTGGCTAAAGCCGGACCGAGCAGTGGTCACTACGAATAAAAGGAAGTCAGATTGATTGAGACGCACTGATTCTGGTATGAAAAGCTGGAGCCTAAAAGGCACCACGTGCAGATATGCATTACAATGGAGAGAGCATGTAGAGAGGCGGCTTTAAATGATAGAGTACAGCACATGCAGAGACCATCTGGATAATTCAGCTAAAAGGGGCTGCTGCTGGGTAGAGATCTCACATTAAGAAAAATAACTTTGTTTTGTGTTGTAATGACTGGCTTTCTTAACGTATACAGAGTCTATAAAAAAAATCCTGTTTTACTTGCTAACCTGAGGCAAATTTAGACTTCTATTTTATTTTTCTATTTCTATTTTTGGACAGTTAATTTCCAAGGAAAAAACACGAATGCATGTTTGGAAGAAGACTGCAGTCTTTGGATTTTGGATTGAGGTTGGGAGCGAGTTGCTGGAAGTTCAAGTATGTCGGGGTCTTGCCCACGAGTGATGGGAAAATGGAGCGTGAGATGGACCAGCTGGTTGGCGCAGCATCTGCAGCATCTGCAGCAATGCGGACGCTGTACTGGGCCTTTGTGGTTCAGAGGGAGCTGAGCCAGAAGGCAAAGCTTTTGATTTTGTAGTCCATCTATGTTCAGACCGTTAACTACGGTCATGATCTTTGGGTAGTAACCGTGCCAGGCTCCTTAGAGATAGAACAAGGATCTTGGGCTGCTGATCCCTTGCCTCAAAAGGAGCCAGCTGAGGTGGTTCAAGCATCTGATTAGGATCCTCCTGGGTGCCTACCCAGAACCTGCTGGATTGACTACATAGCAGCCTTGGGATCTTCCATAAGGAGCTTGAATGTGTTCCTGGGGAGAAGGACAACCGCGAGCCAACCCCTTCTAAATATATCTGGCCACTGGATTTGCATGAGGAAAGGAATATCTCAGATTCAAATTTATATGCATATAGAAAAACCTATTCACATGTTGACAGCAGGCCCATATTCAATCTGCCCTGCGAGTATGCATTGCTGATAAACATGCAAACAAAACCATTACTCCGGTCAGAGCTGAAAATTTGACAAGGTTTCCCAGGCTTCTCTCTCCGTATGGTAACAAACGCAGAGACGGAAAACAAAATCTAATCAAAGAAAACCATGAGTGACTCTTTGAAATTATAAATAAATAGTAACAAACATTACCAAGGGTCTATTAAGCCATATATTCTGTCAGCCCTTCAAAACATCAACCACTCTCAAGCTAATTTTAATATTAAATCTGCCATCTATGCGAATCAGTTCATATAAATCTGCAGATTTACAGGTGGGACTCAGATGCTGTTGCTCTAATCAGCCGCTCACAGACTCCACGCAGGCTTTTAATATCAAGATAACAAAGCTAATATCAGATATTAGTCAGGAAAGGGGTCATTTTAAATCAGATTTCAGCGAGCCGCCTGTCACGGAGAACTGATTTGCAGAAGGACTCAGGTGGTGGTCGTCCAATTAGCTCATCATGCAGTATCATGATGCAGGATGAGGAAGGGGGAAATTGTCAATAAGAACATTACTAAATCAATGTTAAGTCTTGACTTCTCTCACAGATGGGGCTCTCCTATTGTAGACCCCCTCCCATAATTTATCTTTTCTGCTTTTTTATGCTGCATTGCCTGCTGCTGTCCATTCTTTCTTTTGAATGGGTCATAAAAAAAACTCATTATGGAGATTTTAATGCAAAATGCCACTAAAAAGAACATAAACAACTGAGCATGGGACAAACGTGTACTGAATGCAACACATACATAACATACAAAAAAAACATACAGCAAACTCTGGCTCTTGTGAATATCAAGAGTTCATACCGTTACCAGCCTCAGAAATCTTCAGCTAACGCAGGTCATATTGGAGCCCACATAAGTGCTTCACAAAGTTCAAGTAGGAGACACGCCTGAACGTCAACTGTTCAGAGGAGACTGAAGCTGCTGCGAAGAAACCACGACTGAGGAAGACCAGCAAGCAAAAGAGAAATCCTGAATTTGGAAAAAATTGGACTTTGGTTAGTCAAATTTGAGATTTTGAGAAGGTGAATGGATGTTATCTGCATGTGTGGTTCCCACCGTGAATCATAGAAGAGCAGGTATGATGGTGTGGGGGTGGAAATTTGTTGAAAATTCAAAGCCTAGAGTGGCGATAGAACCAGAGAGCGAGGGAGCAACTTTACCCAGAACAAATAAACACAGCCACACCTCCACACAACCCTCAGATGGCTCGCATTGCTGGATTTTGTGGGTATCTAAACTCAAACACATAACTTGCATAGCCAAGTTAGTTTATAATGCGCCAGTTGGCCTTGGAAATAACTCCGGGTTCAGTATGTAGCAAAGTTATTTAGCCATAGTAACAGAATGATGAACTTTAGTTGCTGTGCTCCCTAAAATAAATATGTACTTTGGGATTCGAGCATCTTTTGTGAAAAAATGTTCCATAAAAGATTTTAAGTGGAAGCCTGTGTTACAATTGACACACAGGTGTGTGTGCACAACAGGGAGCTCAAATTTTGTTCCACAAGATCTGTTGTTGCCATGGCATTGCACTGCATCTCCTTACATTGCCATGGAAACACAAAAAAAATTATGACTGGCATGGGGCTTTAAGTGAAGTGGGTCAAGAGCATTTGAGTCAAGTCAGTCAAACTGAATTTATCTGCGAAGCCCAGTCACGTGTTAAATATCTCAGCGGGCTTTAGAGCGGCGACACAACTCAACAAACCAAGTCCCCCAAAAAATCTGAAAACAAAGGACCCACGATCAGGCTGCATACACCCGAAAACATGCCACCGATTTGTCTGGATCATCCACGTGATTACAACTTACTAACAGAGCGTTGACTTGACGGTGGAGAAATGAGCCTAACAATCATTTTAAGGTTATTTTAATGGGATGAGATCACAGACTGCACGTGACTGTTATGACTCATTAACCTACTGTTGCATGACGAGTTAAATTAGTTAAACATGATCATTACTCATTTATCACATTTTCCACTGTGTGCATTGTCTGTTTGGTTAAACTGACCTTCTCTGTGCTGCCTACAATTTCTTCTGTTATGGAGAACGGTAGCACAAAAACTGACAGAAGACTGACTCTTCTTCAAACAGTTTTTTAAGAGCACAAAGGGAATGTGCAGTGCAGGTGAGAGAAGACAGTCGTGGGCTGTCCGGTGGTGGTGGCAGGAATCCAAGAGTGCAGTCGTGGGAACAAACAGAGCGGGATGAGGTGGGAGGATGGCAGAGGAGGTTTTCCTGAAGTACAGGGCGATCGGAATTAGTCACAAAGTTAAAGATCACAGAGAAGCAAAGATACAAAAGAAGACGTGAAGTACAGTTACTGCTGCAAGACTGAACCGCTGACGGTATACAGAATGGACAGCATACTTCCTAATTGGCTTCACCTCCAAGCCACAGAGGTTGCACTGCTGGAATGAGCTGGTGGAGGATGGTTGAGTCAGGGTTTTGTGCAGCATGTGTTGATTGGCTGATGAGGCGCAGGTGGTGAAGTAATCAGGCAGGTGAGAGTGAAGCTGGAGGCCAGAGAGAGAGAGAGAAACACAAGAGGAGGGAAACAAGGGGACAACACTGGAAAGGGAGAGGAGGACAGCTTCAACTCACTCTGATAGAAATGTGGCTCCACCTTGTGGTTCAGTTACAGTCAGCACTGTGCAGGTTGGTTTCACTGTCAGACTGTTTAAGTTCACAGAAATGTGCATTCACGCAGTGAGACCAAAGGAAGCAATCACAACGCCTATATTACTACAGAAAATCCAAATTCAGTCATATGTTCCAGCTGTGACAAGATGCATACATTAACACGGCTGTAAATAATCTGCATCTGCATGAGGTGAAAGGACTGCGCTGACATCTAGAGGTGAACCGAGTCATTACATAGTGTCATAGTGAAGATGCGTGAAAACCGGAAACAGCCTGGCTCTGTCCAAACCAAGCGGCAAACTCTGCAGTTCCTCAAACGTCCACTTGAGGCTGGCTCCAGAAGCGTCAGTCTCCATAAGTCCCCATGTTAGAAACTTCACAGCAGAAATAAACAGCGTGGTACAAGAAGTTAGTTAGTACTTCGATCGACGATCCACGTCCACCACACTTCAGGAACTTCACAGATAAAACGTCCATATTTTATTTTATAGTGTCAGTGGTCCAAACATTAAAGAGTACATGCCTGTCAGCACATAAAGCTCTCTATGATACCAACACATTTTTGTTGCATGTATACTTTTACTGCAGTCAGACATGCACTGAATACTTTAAACCACTAGATGGTGACCCCGTACAGCACATGTGGATGGAGAAAGGTGTTTTTGTTGACTGTGCACTGCAGTTTGTGGGATTTTACCTTTTTAATCTTCACTAAATGCATCAACAAAACACCAGAGGTTATTATCCAGGAAGTCAATTAGTCTTTTAACTTATAATTACTTATTAAAGTAATACATAGAGAAGAAGAACTACAAAGAGACACAACACAGAGGGAGAAAACAACAAGGTGCAAGTACACATTAACGGAAAACTGTGTGGTACAGTCACAGCTCATGCTTTTCTGTCTGCCAACCCTTTCTCTGTATTTACTGCAGAGCATCTGCAACTCACAAAACCCCTGCAGGATTATTTTATTAAATATGGTAATCAATGAGAAAACACTCGGCCGCTGGCAGACTCAAACAGAAGTCATGTGTTAGAAGCATCAAGTAAAAATCATTTCGACCACATTAGCACCATCTTGTGGTGATCAGCCACATTAAAGACACATTAAACAGCTCAGTGGAGCTTCTAGTCTGCCCGCAGTCCAACAACACCAAGCTGGTTTTTGACTTTGGTTTGAATCCTTGCACGCCGGTACTGACCCCTCTTATCATCTCTGTTATTATGTCCACAGAGGCTGCCGGGTCAGACCCTGGGCCTGTAAACTTCTTCTTCTTCTTCTTCTTCTTCTTCCTCCTCCTGAGGTACAAACACTAACCCTGCCACAGGTCACCAACAGCAGCAGCTCACTCTCTCCTTTTCTCTTCTGAACTTCATCCGTAAACGTGCTCTTCTTTCTTGTCTCCTCTGCCATCATGTCCACAGAGGCTGCAGAACCCGGTTGCACTGCCCACTCGTCCGACTCCTGTTCTGGCACGACACTGGCTCCGCTCCTCGTTAGCATCCCCCAGTGCTCTGAGCTCACAGGCCGGGCAGCTTTTAATCATTCAAATCCAATGAATGTAACTCTGTTACTGTATTACCGGTCATTTCAGAAAGCAGAAAAATACTATTGCTATACTCATTTTGTCTGAGTGAATAACTTTTTTACAGTGTAGTCAAGTGAGGCGTACTTCCTCCACCTCTAACCTGACTTAGACCTGCAAGAACTAAAACTGGTGCTCATGAGGAGGCAGAGACTGGGCATGCCCAGCCCGGTGAGGGAGGGAGAGGAGGCTGCATGGGAAAGACGGAGAGACAGAGAGAGAGAGAGAGAGAGAGAGAGTGGAAGAGTTGAGATGTCGAATAAAAAACGACGAGGAAGCTGTCCATTTTCCAACATCACGTCTGTTTCCACCTGACGTGAAACAGACCGTCCGTCCCCCTTCTTCTCTCTCTTCCACACGACACACACACGCACACACACACACACACACACACTCTCTCTCTCTCTCATCCGAGCTGGAGGCAGCGGATAAATGCGGACCGCAGTGTCTCATTCGCAGCATCTCATCATCTCTGGCACCGGGGAGACAAACACTGCTGCTGCTGCTGCTCCACAGATAACATCCTATTTTCTGGTGAGTGCTCATCTTATCTGTCGTGTTTGTGAAGGAATGACTGCTGCGGTGTGTGTGCGGGTTTTTTTTCCGTTTCCCTTTGCGGGGTTTCGGTGCTGCTGTTGCCTCAGATGCATATAACTTGAGTCAGTGAGTGCACTGCATCATCCGGCAGGACCTGTAGGATGCAGAGCAACACCAGAGAAAGGTCATATAACCAGCAAAGAAAGGAGACCTCTGTCGTCGACGCATCTGTGCGTGCCACTCACGGCCAAGCCAGCCAAGTTTCGCCCTTGGGCAGCAAAAGTTGGCTTATCTATGAGGTGAGTGTGTACGTGAGAGGATTTTTAGATAAGTTTGTCGCACCTGAGCACACAGGTGAATGCAGACCTGCTGGTATTTTCAGTCATGTGCTCTCATGGACGGATGGATGGATGGATGAGGGGGAAATCATAAGATTTCATGATGCATGTGTGATATTTTACTGCAGTCGGTTGGTTTATCAGGTGAAAACAGTCAACCAAACACAAACTTTTCCATCCATTCATAGACTTTTCTAGATTTTTTTCATAACTTCGATCCAAAGCTGGAACAGTCAGGCAGGAAAATCCATTTTTCTTCGTAAATTTATTGTTTTTTAAGCTGCTCAAATGTTAATTGAGGATGCTAGTTCACTCTTCTCTCATGATAAAGTTTCCAGTGGATAGAAACCTGTCTCATGGGCGTCCAATAATTCATTTATTTTCCTGTCAAGACACAGTTTAATGTTTGACAGGATCAGATTTGCCTGTATGCTAATGCGTGCTCCCCGTTGATAAATGACACTGCAGGTAAAGTCTCTGCAGCTCGGTGAGGACAGAGGCTGCATGGCCGGTTGGAGACCCTGTCAGATATTAGCTCGGGAGCAGAGCCATTCCCAGCCGTCAAGGGCAGCTGGAAGCATTTTGTCTTCATTTGTTGCAGTTTATGAATCCAACCCCCCCTCCTGCTCAACTGGGGCTCAGTCTAGACTGGGTCGTAGTGAATGGATGGTGGTGCTGCTGGTGGTCGGAGGCTTGTGGGGGTTGAAAAAAAAAGGCTCTTTTCTTTTCACCTTTCCTGGAGAGAAGTAAAACACACACAGGAACACACACCTACTTCATCACGTCTGCAGGACTGCTTGACAGGACGTTTCTCTCAGCTGCTCCTGAGAAGAACCCTTTAACTGTTCTGTGTTTGTTATGAACTTCAGGTTACTTTTTTTAAGCAGTATTACACAGAAATTGGTATTTTTGTGATTTAGTGCCCCCAGTTTTAGCGTGAGACAGATGTACATGTGTATTTGTAATGATTTCATCATTTATGATCAAAAACTCGCAAGTAGACAACTTTGCTAACAGCCGAACATCAAGCAAGGTCACCAACAGCAGACACAGCAGCCAGCTAATATTACTGACTAGCCCAACAGCAGTCAGCCCAGCTTAGCGTCTGTCTTTCTGCCTTTTATTACGACTAAAAATCAGCCCCAGATTTACTCTTGTCCGGCAGCTTCCTCCGTCAACGTCCTCTTCGGTCTTTTCTCCTCTGCCATTATGTCCGTAGAGGCTGCTGAGCCCGGTTACATTGCAGGACACGTTAGCATTCCGGGAATACTGAGCTCAGAGTCTGGACAGCCATGCTAACGAACTAAGCTAACATTAGCTAACAGCAGCTACAGCAGTTTACTTCACTGTCCATCAGGAAACTCTGTAAATCACAGAGAGTTGAGGCGGTGCAGTCAAAATCGGTGAAACAGTTGGTGGTGTGTGACTTAACGTAAAGCGTTACGTACTTCTCATGGTACCCGGAGCACAAAGTTACAAAGCGCAAACACCAACAGGAGACTGAATCTTCTTCATTACAACACCAATGGGAATGTGCATTGCAGGTGAGGGAGCCAGTGTCCGGGTGACAACAATCCCAGAGTGCAGATGTGAGACAAACAAGGCTGGATGTGGCCGGAGGATGGCTGACGGAGGTTTTCTTGAAGGCGCAAGGAAAATAACAATTTGTCCTAAAAGGTCAAAAAACTCAGCGTCAGCTGCAGAGCTGTTATCACTGCAGAGGCTGAGGTCTGGAAGATTGAGCCGAGGATTTATGCAGCATAGGTTGATTGGTTGATGAGGCGCAGGTGCGGTAATCAAAAGGTGAGAGGAAGGCGGAGGCCACGTCAGAGACAGACAGAAACATGACGAAGGGGGAAACAAGGAAGGAAAGAAGGAGGTGAACAACCAAGGACTCTTACCACTGAATGTGGAGCGTTGGTGGACCTGAGATCGTCTTAATGCAGCCTGGGTGCTCAAACAAGCCACCTGTAGTGGCCTCTACCTGTCAATCAAAGCGTCCACGCTCTTAATCCTGCATAACTTTAAGCCTTAATATAATGTGAACAGGTGAGTTGTATATAAATTCACCCTCAGTACAGTTGTCATGAACAGGGAAATTAGCTACAGAGACCAAAACTGTTTTTTGTACCAGGCTGTAAACATGTTTATTTCTGCTGTCTAACATGGGGACTTATGGAGACTGACTCACTTCTGCAGCCAGCCTCAAGTGTTTGAGGAACTGCAGTTTTTGGCACAGCCACAGAGGGTTCTACTTGTGTTCAAACTCTGATATACTAGAGTCTAGTTTTGTATTTTTCACTGAACAAACTGGAGATGAGCGAGTCTGCAACCAAGCTAAATGCACATATAGGATTTACAATAGTGCTTTCATGCTAATTACAGGACATGTGTGGCTCATTGATGTGTTTTAAATGGAGCTTTCAGCCCAGATGAATGAGAACTATCAGAGTCTGGGTTCACAGGATCAACTCATTATCGGTTTTGTTTTTCTCGTGACATTTATTGACGAGAACATATCGAATATCGTCGGGTTTATCCCTCGGTTAGATGATAAAAGCTTTTATTGTAGGAAGCGGGAGCACACACAGATGCCTTGATGGCCTGTGTGAGAGCTGTGATAACAAAGTGGTTAGTGCTAACAATGTCACCATCAGTTCTTATTGGAAGATTGAGACGGTCGGGCCTGTTTTTTCGATTCTCATGTTGTTAATGGTGCTGAGAAAACAGCATTAGTGACCAGAGCAAGCTTAAATTACAGTTATATTCTCCTTCCCACGTCTGTTTTTATTTCTTCCTACACTCTCCCACTCTTTGCCCCCCCCCTCACTAGCCCATGGTTGTTGCCTTGGTTGCCTTTTTGTTCCAAAGAACTAGCACGTTTCTGCAAGTACAACTTCAACGTCGAGCTATACGGTGTATTTTCTGCTCACAAGCGCTGAAAGCCAAGAATACGTTTTCGGAGGTGTGGTAGTGGGAGTATTTAGGAGGTGAGAGCGCTGGCAATGAAAAGGGCCTTTTAGCATTTGGATAGGAGTGAGTCTGTGTGATGATGGCGAGCATTAGCATTTTACAATCCTGCTGTGTTTCTGTATAATGAGTGGTCGTCTGCTGCTAGCTGCTCCAATCTGTGAGGCTTTTTCTGTATGTTGGCTGCGATGCAGATGGAGCGCTTTGCAGTGGCCTGGATCCGGTGTGATTAATGAAACGCAAATCTGTTGTAGAGGCGCTTTCTCCTTGTTACATGCCGAAATGCCTTCTCATTTTGTCATGCCAGTCACTCAACGGTGTAATATGAGTACGGAGATACAGGCTTCATTCTTGGCTGTTTGGTAACATTTCAATGCCAGTAATTGATTTTCTTCTGCATGCTTGATAGCCCACAATGCCCTGCAAAGTGTCCAGCAGTAAGCGATATCACAGTTTATTTGATTCCAAAGGTTTTAATGGCAAAGTAGAGTTACCTAAATCTTAAGCTCCGTGAAACACTGATAAATATTTTGACTGTCTTCATTTGGGTTAAAATCCCCTCTGTTAAAGCGCCACTGTGCAACTTTTCTAGCGTAAAACTACAAGTTGAAAATCATGTTGATGCTACACTGACCTGTGATCAGGTGAACGGTGTCTCTGTCATTCGTACGTGGATCATATTTTATGGAGAAAATCTCTCTGTGAAGTAAACTGCTACCAGCTGTAGCTGCCGTTAGCTCAGTTTGTTAGCCGGGCTGCCCGAACTGTGAGCTCAGAGCACCGGAGGAGTGTTAGTGTTTGTACCACAAGCGTTTTGTTTTCAGGCCTGCTGAGAGGGAGTAGAACCGGTGTCATGCCAGAACAGGAGCTGGGCATGCAAGCAATCTGACATTATGGCAGAGGAGAATATACTGAAGGGGACGTTGATGGAGGAGGCTAAGAAGAGAGAGTGACCCTTTAGATTGTTCAATCCAAATATATTGAATTTATAATGATATAAAAACAGAAAAAAAGTATCAACTGTTTGACTTTTTCCTTGATGGATGACTTAAAATCATTTAATTGTTTTACCAGTAATCAAAATGTAGACTTCTGTGTATTCTTGATGGTGGCGGTGGTGGAAAGACAGTTGGGAGTGAAGGACAGATTGAGAGGAAGAGGAGATCTGATCTTGATCCTCCACTTGTCACATCGAGGAGTTTATTTTTAAATCCCCATCGATCACAACGAGCGCCATTGTTCGCTCCTGTAGGACTCTCAAGTTCGGCCACAAAGGTCGCCATTGGCCGTTGGAGGCAATCAACATGATCGTTTAATTTGATTGTCCCTAATGTTGTTTGTCTGAAATAGAACAGCGGTCAAGATGTTGTTTTCACACAGGCTGCTCAAAGCGCCCCCCCCCCTCCACTCCTGCTTTTCATCCCCATCTGCCTCAGGAGTGCTGACACTGCTAGAAGGTAAAAAGCTGGCTCGGTGTTGCTTGGTGCAGTCTGCAGCGATGGGCTGCCGCTGATAGCTGCCTGTCATTTTCACCTGTTTCACCTCATACACTTTAACACACACAAAGAGGAAACCTGTGATTGGGCAGCTGCCAAACTGTTGACTTTAGTGCTTTGTTGAGGCCGACGCAGACTCTGAGGAAAAGGTTGTGAAAGCGGTGATGAATCTTCTATCAGAGGTACGTCATTGTCAAACATCTCCAAACTCTTTACGCTATTATTATAACTGAAGTGCTTTAGTTGTGACTTTTCTTGATCTGTCTGGATCTGATGAGCCGACGTTTCTCGGAGTCCGACTTGACTGTTCGTGTTCAACACAAGAGGACGCTGTATGAGCGGCAGAGTTTGCTGACGTTTTCAGCAACGGCTTTTGATAAATGAGCTGTTGCCTGCTTCAAGGGCTCAGTAGAGGTCAAACTGCTATCTATCTATCTATCTATCTATCTAGATAGGTTGGTCGTTGGTTTGTTAGGGCGAAGGTGACTGAACAATCTGGAAGGTTGAGTTCGACTGGACGACGAGCGTCAAGCCTCCATCATAAAGATAATATCCATCACAAGGTTTTGAAACTCCAGTTGATGTTTAGACATAAATAGCTGTGTTACCTCCTACCTAATGTAATCATAGACATGTAGACATTAAAGATGTTTAAACTTTTTAGACCTCAGAACGCTATTTTGGTCCGTTCTCTACATGACTTCAGCTCCACCAGAAGTATTTCAGAAGCGTTTTTCATTTGTCTGTGGTTATGACTGAATATTTGACCCTGCATGTGCTCAGAGCGAGCTCTGGTGTGGTGTTTGGTGTGGAAGAACTTGACCTGCCAAGAGTCCCTGACCTCAAACTTGTCCAACACCTTTGGGCTAAAATGACTGGTATCCAAACCTGAACATCAGTGTTGGACCTCACTGAAAGGGAGAAAATACCTGCAGCCGGGGTTCAAAATCTTCTGACTGAAAGCTTGAGAATAGAAGCATGGAGGCTGATTGTTTGTCTACATACTTTTGGCAATATACACATCTCTCTTGAAAAGTTATTTCTGTCGTTGGCCTAATTAGAAACTTTTCTACTCTCTAAAACTTTGATTTGAGGGTCTGTTATAGCGTTCGAAGGCTGTTAGGATGAAGCAAGATGGAGGAAGTTGTAACTGTGAAGGCCAAAGTTTAATACTGGCTGTAAATCTGAGAAAGGTCTGTTGTCTCATGGCCAGCCAGCCTGACATTAGATATCACAGAGATAGATGGATCAACAAGCAAAACCACTGACTGACTGGTTGACTGTCTGATTTAGTTTTCTTTGTTGTGCCACTCAGGTTGTGTCCAAAATAAACAAAATATCTCACATCAAGGTCATCCTGTAGCTGAACACGAGACCCTGCAATGCAGGAGAGAGTTATCATGCATTAGAGGCAAATAGCTCGCTCTCCTGGATTTGTATCTACAATAATGGGCGTAAACCACTGACAGTTTAAAGAATATAATCTAAAAATAAGCAAAGACATGGACCTGAGGCCGGCTGAATGAAGCTTGATACAGCCTGACAGATTTGTCGTCCATTAGCTACAAATGAGAAGCTGCCTTTGTTTAAATCTGTCTGAAATCAGGGACACGCTGCTTTACTATGATTGCTATGGATTTCTTTTTTGTTAAGTCTGCCACGTTATCATCATAGACGATGATACAGTGGGTAGAAATCTACGTGAACAGCTTTTTTAGCATCACAGTTGACCTTTAATCAAAGCTGCACAAGACCTGAAGTAACAGAAACTATGACGGCATGTAACATAAAATCCTCCTCAGACGGAATTACATTTTTCCTTGTACGTGTGAGAAATGGAGGCAGTCAGGCTGTGCATTTGACTCTCACTTAGAGAGGACAGGATGCTCGAAATCACTTTTTGTAGCTCAATTTTATGATTCGAAAAAATAACACAGGTATATTTCCACACCTGGTGCAGCTTTAACCAAAACCTCGGATCGGAAATCGATCATAAACACAAAAAAACTTTAATCAATGAAGGATTTGAGGTAGTTTTTTCCTCACCCAACACCTGCATTTATAATTTGAGTACCCGAGTGTGCCTATTGAGTCAACATGTTCGTTCATATGACGGTAAAATGAGAGTGAAATAGCGTTTTTGTTCATCCGAGGCTTCCATGCTTCTCTTTAATATTTCAGTACAGTGAGCGTGAGCTTGTTCCTGCTCTTTTCCCTCTGAGGTTTTCAGATCCTGTCAGAGGTTTTTGATGAATCATAGCTCACATATGTCCCTCTTTTTTTTTTTTTATCTGCCTTCAGAAACCTTTTTATTAAATATCTCTCACACAGAATTGCTGTTTTATGCATCTAGTCCAGCAGCATTGATGGGAAATTATGTTGCTATTTATGTTCTATTGAATTATTTAAAAACTGGCACAAAATAACAAAAATAAACACTTACACTGTACGTACCAAATATAGACGTTACACAACATGGCCTATGGTTAGCTCAGTTTGTTAGCCAGGCTGCTGAATGTGTTTTGAAGAAGATGTTTGAGGCTGGGCTGTCGGGGCAATGCCGACAAGGAGTGGAGTCAGTGTCATGCCAGAACCGGAGCTGGGTGAACTGGGCTCAGCAGCCTCTATTGGCTTAATGACAGAGGAGATGACATTAAAGGGGAAGCTAAGAAGAGAAAAGGAGAGTGTGAGCGAGCTAGAAGTCACCGGACACCGGAGTGAATCTGGGACTGACTTTTAGTGGTTTATTTGACTTCGTATTCCTGAGATATTTCACCCACCCACATGTGAAACAAAACCCTCTTGGAAAGTAAAATTGCTGTGAATAAAACTGTTTACATGCGATAAATCCACATAGTATTTTTAATTTTTGTGTCTCTGCTTGCCATCTTTTCATTAACCACTGAGGTGTTTGGGAGGAGGGGTTCGCACATGCTCGAGATGTCGCCGCCCTGCAGATCCGACCACATGTCCAGTTTTCATCCACTCACATCTGCCACTTTTATTTTGAACTGATGCCCACACGCACGCAGAGAGTGTGTGAGTGGTGGTCCAGCTTGTACGAGTGCCCGGTGCCTTTAAACACTCCTCATGCCTCCTTGTCTTGCACGTTCCCTCCCTCTACTAACTACTTCACACTGACTCAGCATGCATGTGAAAGGCAGAGGGGAGGGGAAGGGGGCAGGGCTAAGGGTGGCTGAGCGTGAGTGTCGCTGCCGGGGAAGGAGGGAGGGAAGGAGGCTGGTCGGACAGGTCTGCACTGCTCTGCTGTGGAGAGAAGGAAGGAAGATGAGTGGGAAGGAAGAAGGAATAACAGAAAGGATGAGACGAGATAAGCCATGTGGGAGGTGTAAATCCTGTATGGATGAACGGCTGTGAGAGGAGGAGAGGTGAGTGTGAGATTGAGATGAGAGAAGAAGATGAAAGATTCGGTGTGTGTGTTGGTGTGTCTGTAGTACAAATGTGGCTGCTGGTTTGTCTGGTTTGTGCTGACAGTTCAGGGTTGATCCAGATAAACGACCGGCGAGGAGGTGGCACGACGATACAGATGTGTGTCATGTCGTTTGACTTATGAACCGATGACTAATGGTTAGACAAAAGTGGGACTCTTCAGTATATAGTGTGTGTGTGTGGGTGGGTGAGGTTGTGAGTGTGAAGGCATGAATGAGAGAACATGTGTGAGGGTGTGTGAAACGAAGGACTGCATAATTAAGCTGTGTGAGCGTGTCGATACATGCAAGGCCACCACTGTTTGTGATCGGCAATATCACTTTTCATCTGCAGTGTTTCTACTGGTGATCGTGAAGAGTTGTTTTACATGTCAAGAGTTTGTTTAACAGGAGGACAGTGCATTGTTTTGAACCATTTAATATTTCTGTATGTGATTTTGCATTAATTGTATGCCATAAAATATTTTTTAATGAATATTGTGGTGATGATTTAGCCCAACGCTTCTCTCTTTATTTTGTAGGAAAAGTCTGAAATCAGTTGCAAAGTTTCCATCTTAATTTAGCCCAAATTGCCAAAAGAATAATGCAAATTCGACTTCAACCTGCATTATTTCTTATGGCCAGCAGGGGGAGACTGCACTGGTTGCAAAAACAAGTCTGATTGTATTGAGTCTTATGAGAAAATGAGCCTACTTCTCTGCTCTGCATGAGTTTATGGTCTCAATCAAAGGTCAAAGTTTGGCCCCATTTAGAGTAAAATAGACAACTGTGCTTTAAGGTGTGGCTACGTTGTGACTGACAAGTCACTACCATGGTGTGTTTTTAGGTCCTCCGTCAGATCCAATCAAAATAGAGGTGTAGCAATGCGTATCCTCTCCAGCTCCATATCAACCAACGCGGAAGTGCCAAAAACTGCAGTTCATGTTATGGGAAGTAAATCAAAGCTTCAACACCCTCCATGTTTTTGGGGGGGCGAAAGTTTTCATGGTACTAACTGTCTGTGAAGGTTCTGCAGAGTGCATCCCGACGGTGAAACAGTGGGTGGGTAGAGGTCAAAGAAAAAGTCAGTCTGCTCTGTGTGTGTGTGTGTGTGTGTGTATGTGACGAACTGTCGGCACTCGGCAGCTCTGCCATTAGAGCTAAAAGATTGTCACTTAAGGTGTGATTTGTTCACCGAGGAAAGAGGCCCATGCTGTGGTATCAATCAGCTGATCCAAAAAATATTAATTATCAACAATGAAAATAGACGTAGTTGCAGCCATATATACCAGTTTGGAACCACATCCATCACTGCTGTGGATAACACGGTCGTCCAGTTCTCCTTCCCTTCGGCTTTTGTTTATCTAGAAAGGTGTTTAAAATCTGTCCCGTGTGGCGCTAAATGATGGCCTATTTTGTCTGCATCAGGGTCAGTGTGCTGCTGTCCTCTCTACATTGACCCGTTGAGTAGTATATGACCCTGCAGTAAAGGATGAGCAGGGGAAATTTTACCAGTTTGGAATCATAATGTGGGAACAGACAACAAGAAAACAAGTTATTTTGGGTTTTGCTGGAGGTTGGTCTCATCTCAATGAGCCTCTAATGACTTTTTAATCATGCAAATGGAAGCTGGTTTCTACTATTCTATAAAAATGTGGTGCAGGTATAATATAAGTGGCCAAATTACAGCTCACAAAGTCGTATAAAATAGCATATTTCTTCTCTTTAAATAGTCCAAAACAAGCTAAAAATAGAGTCTATGGAAAAGAGGGACACAGCGTCCAGTAGTGAGTGTGTGGCAGCATGTTATATCCACATCCCCAGGTGCGTTTATGCAGATTTACACTGGTTTTTAGCTGCCTTGAGGCTTTTTGCCTTTCGTTGAAACTAAATCTAAGTATCCTCTTGGGTGCACAGAGCAGCAGATAACCCGCCATCAACCTGTGGAGGTGAGGAGATAAAACGCTGTATAAGTAGACAGGTTAAGATTTTGTCTTTGTTTCTGGCAGGTTGGCAGCAGCTGAGCTTGTCGCAGGTTTAATCATCAGTCATCAGTCAGTCAATTATAGTCACCATATTTCTGATTTCATAGCCATATATATTTGTTTCATAGCCATATTTATTATTTCATGGCCATATTCATGATTTCATAGCCATATTTATTATTTCATAGCCATATGATTTCATAGCCATATTCATGATTTCATAGCCATATATATTTGTTTCATAGCCATATTTATTATTTCATGGCCATATTCATGATTTCATAGCCATATTTATTATTTCATAGCCATATGATTTCATAGCCATATTCATGATTTCATAGCCATATATATTTGTTTCATAGCCATATATATTTGTTTCATAGCCATATTCATGATTTCATAGCCATATATATGTGTTTCATAGCCATATTTATTATTTCATAGCCATATTTATTATTTCATAGCCATATTTATGATTTCATAGCCATATTTATTATTTCATGGCCATATGATTTCATAGCCATATTCATGATTTCATAGCCATGTATATTTGTTTCATAGCCATATTCATGATTTCATAGCCGTATATACTTGATATATTCTAAGTATTCTGTCTGTAATTTTATTGCCACACAAGTTTCAGATTTAACTAAAGACAGTGTAGCATGTTACACCTGTCAGCATGGACACATACCAATATAAACTATACAACTATAAGAGTCTAGTGAAGATATACTCGTACATGCAGCACGGTCACAGCCAGTGTGGTGCAGACTGAATGCCTCTCCTTTCTTTTCTCCCCCAATAAGCCTCTCTGCATCACATACACACTTTTTGTGCCTCTGCATGAGTCAGAGGACTCTACTCCTTTGTCTGGATGTGTCTTTGAAGACAGCAGCGGAAAAGAAAAAAGCTGGAGGCAGTCCTCGTATCAAATGCAAACAAAGTCATGTTTCCTAGACAGCTTTGACACTCGCCTCTTTAATACCAGTTCATCCTCTTTACTCGCCGCTTGGTTAATTATGATTCAGTGCGGTGGAAGTTCATCGAGCTTGAGCCGTGTATTTTGGGTGTGACAGTGAGCCCTTCTTGGGAATTTGCATGAGTAGGCAGCTGTGCCAGATGCAGTGTCATGTAACTTAGTATTATATGTAGAGAAATCAATAGCTTCGATCAGCGTTGGTGCATGATGAGGGGTTGCACTGTCACCCGATCGGTTCAAGCTTTTAATGTGTTACTACCTAAACTGCACAACCTGTCACATTGCTGAAATCATAGCAGCTAGTGCACCACGTCAGCAACAAGCAAACTGAGAGCTAATATTAGCACAGCACCACCCTCCCACCCCATCGTATCCAGGGAGCTAATATTAGAGCTGCGCATGCTGACTGGGGTTTAATTACCTGTGTGATTTGACTCATAAAATACACAGCCATACACCCCGATGGAGTGTATCCACATATGTGTGTGTGTGTCCTTCTGTTAGCATTATGACCCAGAAGGACAACAAGAAGATGAGTCATCATCACTGAGCAGCTCAGGCCTTTTATGTGTTTATCACCTTACATACATTTTGTCCTTCAGGTGTTGCCAAAAAAGTGAGCAATCCTGTCAGAGATAAAGTACCACAGCGAGTAAAGAAATGTTGACACTACAGCTCCCCTCGAAGGCCACACAGGAGATTTTTTAACCGCCGCTCAAGCCACCAGCTGGTCGATTGCACAAGACAGACGTCCATCTTAAAACATCTACGTGTCATCATGTACAATAAAAGTGAGTGATTGGTTGCTTCTGTTCAAAGAGATCTGACTCCAGTACTTTCAATATATATCATTCAAAAAATACATTTCAGGGGCTTCAGCAGTCTGAGGGGGGCAGATCAAGAGGGAATCTTACAGTGTTAAAGTCTTTCTGGCACAAAATTCAGACAGTGTTTCCTCGCTGAGCTGCAGCAGACAACCTGACTGCGCAAGACGTCTGATGACTGGATGAATTCGATCAGATCATTGAGCCATTAACAATCAAACTCAGTCAGGAGAAGCGCGAAAACATTCCCTGTTGATTAAAGTCCAAGTTTAGCCGATTGAAGTGTTAAACTGTAAATCAAGCAGAGCGTGGCAGGTGGCGAGTGGTAACGGTCTGTTTCTATTGTAACTCCTGGCACGGCAGCGACGGTCCCACCAGGACCTGGTGCCAAGCTGTCAGAAAACACTGCAGCACGATTAGTATGGATCAGTAGATTACTGTATGGATCGAAGAAGAAGGCAGAGGCGCAAGAACGTCAGGGATGGCACTGATTATTGGACTTTTAACAGCTATATAAAAGTTGCCCGCATAGTGCCTGAGAGTCGAAACTCGGGGCAAAAACACAAATATAAGTAAACAAACCAGTCAGCGCTCATTGGTTTGAGCACACGGTAATAACTGAAGTAACTATGTACATTTCCTGTTTTATTTTGTAGTTCTCCCATGTCTGTGTCTCACATTTCTACTTCCTGCCTTGTTTTCTGGCCCATCCCCAGTGGAAATGACGTCTTTGCATGTCTTATTTTATCAATCATTTTATACACATCCCTGATATTTGCTATCTTTTGGCAACTCCACTAGAATTTCTGCACCGGGGTTAAGTGGGGAAAGTATTGTTATTGAGGTGAACTGACCCTCTAAACAGCCTCTTTGCACGTTCATCTGGATCTTCCTGTAACTCTACACTCTCATCACTTTGGCCGACTTCCAGCACAGCTCTCTCCTTCACATACATGACTCCCTCATCCTGTTTTTACCTCCTCCTCCTCCTCCCTCGCTGAGTTTCCTGCCCTCCATCTATCTCCCCTGCTCTTTCTCTCTCACCCGTCTTTATCTCGCTCGCTCCCATCAACATCTGTCTCAGATGATGAATCAATGGATCAGAAGGGGCACAAATGAAGTTCAGGCTCATCTCAGCTCTTTCCAGAATCGATACCGGCCAGTGTTGTCCTACAGGACTTCCTCTCTTGATGGTGACAAATCATATCTAAGAATGAATCCCTGTGGATCCCTCCACCAGCTCTGTCACATTTATGAGTGTGTCCGTATTAACCTGAAAACACTGCGTCCACCCGAGTGTCTTAAGGTGATTTCCTTATTGATTCCAGTCCAGATTAAAACACCAAAAAAACAGATTGATTTCCTCTTCTTCATCCTATTTTTAGGACTGTGCATCAGACTGTCGGACAGACTGGTTCCACAGCGTTTCTTGGAAGCTCGGTGCAACGCAGCCCACGTTTCCATCAGTTTTGACCGTGATCATTGTAATCAGGGATGTCTCATCGACGGAGGGTGCAACAACCACCTGCAGAATTTAAACCCACCAGCTGGGTTCCGCTTTAGGTCAACTATCCTTGATTTGGTTTAAAATGGTTCAAAACTAGGCCCATGTTGATGTTAGAGGTTGATGGTCTCAGCTTTTTCAACGTCCTCCTGTTCTTTGTGATCACCAGTACTCAGCCAGAGCTACGGCTAAAAGCAAAGGAGTTCTTGTTGTCTTGTTCATGAGTGATGGGACAATAGAGAGCGAGCTGGACCAGCGGATTTGTGCAGCGTCAGTGCACGAGTTGTACTGAGCTGGATGGCGAAGCTCTCGATTTTCCAGTTGATCTACATTCCACCCCTCACCTGTGGTCCTGAGCTTTGGGTAGTGAATGAGTAAATGAGCTTCTTTCGTTGAGCTTTGCAATGCCAGTGATCAACAAAAAGGCCCAAACGAACTGAAACAGATTTATTTTTAGTTGTAGCTTAATCTGAAAGTCGTCTTTCATCCTTTAACCGTCTCCTCACACCTTCTAGAAACAATGGGATCCCGCGGAGCCACCAACAACTGGAATAAAAAAGGCCTTTTTTGTGAATGGTGTAGGTGTGGGAACAGTAGCTCTGAGGTGTGAAAAGACTGGAGAGTGTGAGAAATGGAGAGGCAGTAAAAGTTGCTAATTCGAGAAACAAAAAGTTGCATAGGATATTTGCTCACAGTGAATAGATAACATTTGAATTAGGCAGTAGTGAATGTGAGGAGCAAACAGCCACTCCGTGCAGAGAGAGGCTGGGTGAAATAATTAAGAGCCAAGAGGAGAATTTGTTAGACGGGAAGGATCGGTGAGATTGAGTTTGGTCTCTTTGAAGCGAGGGCAGAAACATCAGTCGGGGTCAAGGAGGGAACTTGCTCGCCTTGCGTGCCAAGTCTCTCACAAGTTCTCTTTGTTCTGTCAACTTCAATTTTCAACACACACATTCTCTCCCACTGCTACCATAAGGCAACTCCAATCTGTCGCTGCTGGCAGCAGTTTGGAGTTCACCATCCCCGTTTGAGTGACTTTTTTTCCCTTCTACACAAGAGTTCTGTTGTCTGTTGTGGCGTTGCTGGCGCGGAAAGCCGTTCTGCATCGACGCTAAACAGAAGGGCGACGATTGGAAAGGGTTCAGCTCGGTTGAGTTGAGTAACTGCCGGGGGAATCAGCTCCAAAAAAAGAGGAGAAAGTGGCCTGAGCGCCGGATTTAAACGCAAAATAACAAAGACGTGTCTCGGTCTTGGTGCACGATGTGATGTGGTTGAGCACCTCTAGTGTCCTGGATCTGATGCTTGGATGCT
This sequence comes from Nibea coibor, assembly GCA_023373845.1. Taxonomy (NCBI): domain Eukaryota; kingdom Metazoa; phylum Chordata; class Actinopteri; family Sciaenidae; genus Nibea; species Nibea coibor. The sequence continues at coordinate 3,023,890 of CM041728.1, read as the reverse complement.
TGGCTTGTCAACAGGCTGCTGAAGTTTGACAGATAAAGGTTGAGAGACACGAGTAAAAAAGCTGTTATCTTTATCAATGCTGCATCAACGTGACAGCAGCGATTCCCAAAATAAAATCTGATCCGGCTAATCTGGTTTCCCGTGATTCATTTGAGCCTCCCGCAATCAGAAATTCAATCTCTCTAATAGATTCGTATGTGGCTGAATCCTGAGCGTTGAATTGTTTCATTCAGAACTGAGATAAAGCACCAGGTCTTATCAATGAGGAGACGGAGGGCACGACAGGAAGTGAGGGATAATTTCCTGCTTCCTCTCTCAGGAAGATGAGCTCATGTTCTCTGGTGAAACTACTCATCCCCACTGCAGTACAACATATATCACACAGGACATACTGTGTATATAAGATATTTACCTCTTGGAAAGGGGACAAAATATAGAATACGTTATGTTACGCTGTGTTTTTGTGATTTGCTGTTTTGACCTAAGGTCCTGTTTTTCCACAGTAGGAGAAAACACTGCGACTATTCACTCAATAAAGTACGCGTTAGTTAAGAGTTAAGTCTTAATATAATTTGAACAGGTGAGTTCTATATAATTTCACCCTCAGTACAGTTGTCATGAACGGGGGTCATCCAATACATTTACAGTTGACGTCAAGGGAATGCGTTTGTAATTCAGTCCAGCAAGTTTGTGTTCACTGTAACAGCGGCGTCTTTATAATGCACCAATTAGCTGTAACGAGGCAGTCGCGAACATCCTTAACTGTATTCATTTAGAAGAGGTGTGAATTAAACGGATTAGGGCTTTAACCTGCTGTAGTGATCTGAAGGGAGGCTGTTTTCCATCTTTTTGCCTTGTTACTATTTTGAGGCACTCGCCCTCATCTGCTACTGTACCTTGGCGAGCGATAGCATTTTGTTTTGGCAGAGAGAGAGAGAGAGAGAGAGTGCTGTTACTCTGCTTAAAAATAACAGATTAAAGTACTATTACTTATTTTCTTAGAAATCAATTAACACATCAGACAGCCTCAGTTTGTGTGTGTGCGTTATTTATGGAGAATTAAGTAACAGGGCTGCCAGGAGAACGAAAAATGACCTCCGTGGATTGTGGATTTCACTCCAGACGTTAATGAATGAGGCAGGCAAGATGATATTCTTTTCACAAATCCCCAGTCAGCCCTGCAAACAGTACACTGTCCTGTCATGCTGCATGACACCATGTGTATTAATCCATACCTAAAAATAGCCCCCAACTAAATGTAACTGCTGGAGTGGTACTGCAAATAGCCCAAATAGCTGAATTTCAGCTACTATGCAGATGTTAGCTGTAGGTAGTTAGCAACTTAATTATACTCTATACACCTAGCTCCGGTTCTGGCACAACACCAGCCCCATTCTTCGACAACAAAGGAAAATATAACAATTGCTGGCTTGTTTACCTTCATGCCATTAGCAGCCAGGTTGAGGTAATGTGCAGGTTGCAGCGATGAGGACTTGAATTACACAGATAGCGGAAGCGGAGGAGGTTTCCAGCTGACTAATGACGGGCTGCAGTACATACCATGAACTTTGTGTGGAGTGTGTTATCGTGTGTTTACGTGAGAATGACTGGTCTTTCTGGTCTTTTTCCATGTCTGTCTCGTCTCCTTATGTTCACGAACTTCAGGTTGAAACATCATGCCACGGCGTGTGTCACCTGAGGCGAAATCACATATTCCCACGATCACTCTTTGATATGTAATCATGCCGCCTCGAAAACTCACATTTCTGTCTGAATGCACCTGTTTTAAAGGTTGAAGGACAGAGTAGGGAACTGAAAAGTATTGAGACAATGACTAACACATTGTTGGCTTTAGTCTTGTCATGGGATTTGTTGACAATACGAACAAACGTAGTATGACAGCAGGCTTTAATCCTGATATGATTCAAACAAACGTAAAGACTTCATTGTAGTTTGATACAAGGAGAAATATTAACAAGTTATTTGTGTGCATCATAAATACTAGAATATCCTGTGTGTGTACTGCATGTATTTAGAGTCATTTGAGAATACAAAAGGTAACAACTCCTCCCTCTTTCATTCACAGGTATGAGGAATAGGGAGCTGTTGGAGGTGTCCCATGGGCATGTTTGTCCTCTGGCTGTTCAGCCTGTGTGTCTCTGCTCTGCACACAGACGGAGGGAGAAGAAAGACCGTCTAAAAATAAACTGACACCCACCACCAGCAGGAAAACAAAAAAAAGAAACCAAACCAACAAATAAAAGAAGAGGACAAAGAAGAACTTGCTTTTGTCACCCTGTCAGACTCTCTCTCTCTCTGCTCCATTTCTGTTTTTCCTGTCCTCATTGCGGCCTGAGGAGGTCATGTCCCAGTCTGGAAAAGTCCTTCATTTGTATGTGGAAGTGAGGTCTGCCCCAGATCAGAAAGGAGGGAAAGTAGCGTTCGGAGAACACAAGGAAGGGATTGCTCAGGGGCATTCGGTTCAGGACAATCCTACGGAGCTCCTTTCTCAGCTAGCGAGTCAGACAACCTGCCAGACCATCACCAAGACCTCCACAACTCACCGTCTGGTTCAGGACTGTACACACAGACAGTCTCCTTCGAGGAACACTGTTAGCTTTCAGCTCCAGCAAGCCAGCAGCTCCCCAACGGTCAATAAACGCTGGAGTGCACCCTGTGATGAAGTGTCTGCTGTCCACTCTTCACCAATGACCTCTGCTGGAAAGGTCGCTCTCCCTCACACACCTCCCAACTGCCGGAGGTTAAAGGAGGAAGAAGTCTGTGATGGTAAGCGGTCGGTAGTCACCTTCAGTTACATTGAGAAGTCTAATGTGAAGACCTTGGACAGTCCACGCAACTCTGTGTGCGAGAGAGGCACCAGAGAGGAAAAATCCACCCCCTCTCACTTTCGTAAAAGGCTCAGCGACCCAGTTTGGTTTGGGAGTCCCGATTCATCGTGCAGCTCCAGTCCCAAGCTGACTTTCCGATCTCCGGGAAGTCACCAGCAGACGTTCTCTCCTGGCCTTCGTCAACCTCCCTTGGACCCCATCGGCAGGGCAGCTACCCAGAGGGCTGTGGAGGAGTTTGGCTCCCCTCTACTGAGGATTAAACTAGCCCATGCACTTGAGCATACCTCATCCTCACGCTACAACCAACAGCCCCGCTGTCAGTCCTGGGCTGGGTCTCCCGTTCAGCGTCAGTATATCAGCGTAAACCCCAAAGACCAGATTATCGACAGGAGCCCGATTGTTTATGGGCTGCCTCGGAGCCCAGCATCGGACCAGCTATCCTCCCAGTCCAGACAGTCTCCTCACTCGAAGCCAGAGTTCTGTGCCGAGTACCAGATCCCACGTCACTGGTCAGGAGAGGACAGAGCGAAGGCTGGCAGTCCAGCCACCAAAAGACATGTTCACAGGACCTGTAACAGGAGCTCTTCACCGCAGGGGGCAATACTCCAACTTGGCAATAATGTAATTGAGGGCTTGAACCAGTTAAGCGATAGTAAATCTTCCTCTCCAGCTCATAGTCCTGAAGTTGCCCGCAGGATAGCAGAGGAAGCTACCAAAGTATCTTCGATTTTCACAGAGGCAAGAAGGTCCTCATTGCACAACGCTTTAGGTGAGCCTGCAAGCAGCTCAAACTCTGGAGAACTTCACAATTCACCTTCAAATGCACAACAGTCTAAGCAAACGCTTAAGATGAACATCCCTTTAAATGACCAACACATGCCAGCAACTGACAACACAGACTGTCACCAGCCTGAAAACTCTATCTTGCAGTCGCAGTCAGTTGAAACAAACTCCCATAATAACTCTGAAACACACCAGGAGGAGTGCATTCAGAAATCCCAGCAACATAGTTCAATTTTATCTGCAGCTCCGAGCTCCCCCGCCATTCCTTCACGTGTTCTCCGTCCTTCACATCCTCCCACAGAGCTAAGCTCTCCCATGAGGGACCCCAGGCTATTCCAAGCAGACCTCCGAGCACCAGAAACCCCAACCCTGCATCGCCGTCGTCAGCTCCCGCAATACACCAGAGACTCCTGGTCCCCAAGCCTGGACAAGAGGGGAGACCTGAGTTGTTTCGAGAGGGGGGACTGCACAGAGCTCGCTCGCAGGCTCTTTATCAATCAGAGTGTTGAGGAGGCACCGGTTAGCTGGACATCCAGGCAACAATGGGGGAATCAGGTGGAGAACAGTCCGAGGGCAAGCCCTGAGCCTGGATGTAGGTCTGGCAGTAACCAAATTGCTGGTCGTCCAGCAAGTCAACGCCACAGACCGCTCAGTCCCACCGCCCAGCAGAAACGGGCTGAGCAGAGGAGGAGGGAGATCCTGCTTCTGGGACCGGTGGTGCTGGACTCTCCAGAGGAGGATGAGGGATGTGAAGAGGGAGGACAAGGCAATGAGATAGAGGTATTTGGGGAACGGCAGCAGCCCCGCCTGCAGAGGGTCGAGGAGCCTGCAGAGGTGGAACAGAACGGAGCGATGGGAGGGCCGTCCTCGCGGAGCTCCAGCGGGGTGACCGGCAGCTTGGGCGACAGGGACTGTGTGTCCCCAGAGTCCAGTCAGTCCAGTCACCAGAGCAATGAGACCGGGGCTGCCACCTCAGGAATACAGGTGGGTGATGAGATGTGATGAGAAAGAGATCCAATATGTTAGCTACTTTAGCTTTTCCCCGCTGCCTTCAGTCTATATGCTACGCTAAGCTACCCTCCTGACTCTGGCTACATGCCAGAATCCACAAGAGTGTGAATAGGCCAATTTCCCAAAATGTCTGACTCTTCCTCTTATGCTACACTGCAGAGCGATCCTCCAGTTTGTCTTTGTGTGTGCCTTTCAGACGGACAGTGGCTGTGCGGCTCCCGTGCCCTCGCTCCATTGTCAGAGGATCGCTCGTGCCAAGTGGGAGTTTTTATTCGGGACCCCTGCTGAGGAGGCTGCTAGCAGGGGGGAGAAAAGTGAGAGCATGTCCTCCTCAATTTCATCCAGTCACTGCACTTTGCAGTTTTCGTGTTATATCAGGGTGGAGGTTTTATTCACTCTTCACAAGATGATATGTCAGTGCCAGAGTCACAGTGTTGCTTGTCGGTGTCTAAGTTATTTAGGGCAACATGTTCCGATGTCTTATGCCACTCTGTGCCTTTGTTATCATTTAAAAAACTAAACTTCTAGGGTGCTGCTTGGTGTTAATTCACTGCACCAAATAGCCCCCAAGTGTGCAGGATTTAGCGTTATCTAGGGGTGAGGTTGTAGACAGTTACCAGATGAATACCCCTTGCTTCACCCTCTCTTTAAAGCAGGTCGGTGAAACTACAGTGGCTGCAGAACTTGCAAAAAAACGCCCTGATTTGTCTGATTGAGTTTGATGTTTAACTCTCTCCATCTGCAGACTCTCTGGAAGCCTCCACAGCTCCTCCCAGTGGTAACTCCAGTGAGTCCCCCACCCCTACTCCACCTTCATCCCTGCCTCTGCTTTCCGCCAATCACGAGGTGCAGCATGTGGAAGTAGAACTGGTGACCCCTCCCCCAGCCATCATCGGCACGTCGCCCAAAACCGGCATCATCCGCCGCACGCTAAAGTATTCAGAAACCGACCTGGACGCCGTCCCACTGCGCTGCTACCGCGAGACGGACATAGACGAGGTGCTGCTGGCCGAGCAGGACGACGCAGACTCTGCGTTTGGGAGTAATCGCAGCGTCCAGGGCAACTCACCCAGCAGCCCGCTGAGGGGTCTGGGGAGGAGAGGTGGAAGGGAGGACGAGGAAGATGAGGAGGAGGAGGAAGAGGAAGAGGAAGAGATGGTGAGCTGGGCAAGTGTGAGGATGCAAGGAGATAACAGGAAGCAGCAGTATGCAGCTCAGGAAGAGCCGGAGGTGTTTGGTCACCTTCTGAAGAGGTGAACATGACAGGAAAACACACACACTCACAGTCTGCAAACACACACGAGTTCGCAAACTTTCTGGTGAAGCAGGATTTTCCCTTGACCTACATTCTGATCTGAATTTGGATCTCACTTGTAACCTATTTTTTTAGTAGATTGTAAACAGATTTGGCGGCATTTCTGTATGAATTAGTCACAGCTCTCTAACCGTACAGTACGGTACATCCTGGCATAGACATAGACTTCATAAAACTACAGTTGGAGTCCCTTTTTCTAGATGTTTCCTCGGTAACACACATTTAACTTTTCTACAAACACAGCTGTGTTGTTGCAGTGTTTCTAAAATCTCCCTCTCTGTCCAGACCGATGGAAACATTTTTTGACAACCACCACCCAGCCCTGAAATCCCCCATCTTGGTCTCTGGTCCTCGTTGCGCTGCAGAGGACACCTTCAGTCGCCACTTTGAGAGCATCATGGAGTCTCACCGAGCCAAAGGGACATCGTACAACAGCCTTGACAGCGAAGAGCTGCTGACCTCAAGCACCCAAACTGTCCTGACCTTTGACCTGCCCACGCTAACCCCTGCGATCCATGCTCCGGTTTGCCAGAGTGCCAGGCAGATCGTCCAGCTTAGCTTCGCACCTCTGGCACACGATGAGAGGCCGAGTCTCTCTGATTCTATCTTTACCGTCACTGGGGACTCGGACGCCACCCGAGCCCCGTCCAGCGAGAGGCTGAGCAGCGGTTCAGACGATACACCTCCCCGAGGACGAGAGTGTACACAGCTGGGGAGCAGCTGGTACAGCAATATTTCTTTCTCATTACCAAGGTGAGTTAGCAGCATGTCACGTAGCCATGATAAATGGTATAATAGTAACTGCTGAACAGTAATAAAACTTGGATTCATTGATTTTATTCTGGGCCGCTTGGGGCTGTGCAACAAGCTGTAAAGACACATCATCAACTTAAAAAGTTGTTACTGTGACTCAGCTAAGGTAAACAGCTGCTTATTTACACATCTGCACACAGAACAACATTAGCTTCCATTCACATATCTCTAAGTTCATTATCCGCTGTCCTTTTAGCTCTATTTTGGTCTCCACCGACTCCCAAGAGGAATATAACTGCTAAATGCTCCACTGTGTTACCCAGCAAGTCACTAAGGTCACGAAACTCAGGATAATAGTCACAAGTAATCTTCCTATTAGTAATAAACTGTCTGCAGTTGAACAGGGTCGACTGCATACTTTGATATTTTCTGAGTTGAAGTGTAAAAAGCTTGGAAACACTGAGCTACAACACAAAGTGATATTTATAGTGAGCTTTGGGGAAGACCATTTACACGAACTTGGCTTGCACAAAGCCCTCATCCAGCATCTTTGTCATGCACTAGAACCCTGAGTCCTTATCACCCAATAAATGGTAACAAACCCTTGCAGGCACGTTCCAAACACCTGGTGGAGAGTCTTAAGAGTGGAATCTATCGGAGCAGCAGGTTAATACCCGTAGTATCTCGCTAACATACATGATACAGAGCTTTGCAGAGCGAGTAGCTGACAGTGTTGATAACTGATATGAAGGTGACCGATGCTGGAGAATCTGGGCCATGCTTGTTGTCACATATCATCTCTACTTTCTTCTTTTAATTCTCCATCTCCACTCGACACTGACATAAGGTAAGAGCAGCGTTTGAAAGCACACAGCAGTGTTGTAGTTCTTAAGATCGGTCTTGGTCTTGAGTCCGGTCTCAAGACCACCTATGTACTGTCTGCTCTTGGTCTTGACTCGGCCTCTACCCCTTAAAGTCTTGTCTCCGTCTCGATATACTCTGGTCTTGGACTCGGTCTCAATTCAGTTGGTCTTGACTACAATACTGGTCTTTGTCCTGTATATATAATACGTGCAGCATGCAGATATTGATTGAGGCTCAGGGAACAATACAAAGTTAACCTTGTCTCATGTCAACATGTTTCCCTTCGGTAAACTGTTGAAAGGTCATAAGCAGTTACAAATCACAGTTTTATATGCTAATTCAGTATTAATGTAGTTTTGATTGCCTCCTTCCTGAGGTCAGAGCCCGTTAATGGACCGTTGTCAGTCTGCAGACGGATGAGTGTCTCCGTCTGCCGTCGTTCTCCTTGTACAGAGCAGTTGCTGCAGTGCTATTCTGGAGCCCGGCAGCTTCGAGTGAAGGTCGCTAGAAGGCTGCCTGTGGTCCCTCTGCTGCGTGCCAGGCCGGCTGTGTGTGTGTGTGTAATATATGAATCCATCTGTGCAAGTGTTGGAGTGTGTGCATGCACGCGGATCTGTGGCTGATTTTGCATGCTTTTCGGTGTGTGTGTGTGTGTGGAAATGTCAGGCAGAGGCAGATGGCTGCTGCTGCAGCAGTCAGAGACTCACCTTCACTGTCAGAGTCCCAAAGACTCCATTTAACTCTCTGCAGGCTCACACCTGCAACATGCACAATCCCTCGTCCTTTTGTTGTGCACCGTGTATTATTTCTTAATCCTTACATTCGTCTGTCTTACTGTTGGATTCAAAGTAAACCTGCAGCCACCTGTCTCAGATTTGACTGCCGTGGTGCTCGTGTGTTCACGGCGGAGATCGTCCGGCTTTGTGAATGTCACCCTAAGTTACTGTGACAGCACTGCAGATGTAGTGACTGCGCCGGGTCACCTTGTTGCTTTGACCACTAGGTGGCAGAAGAGGATCGTGCTGTCTTCAAAGTGGGTTTATTTTCTTTGATAAGAAAATAAGTTGAATGCAGGTGGGTGAGTCCTGAGCAGCAGGTCCAGAGATATGTGTGTCACAAAAAGCAATTTAACCTCAAGTTTATTGCACAAACACCTCCCGAAGGGTTAAAAGCAGCACAGCAGCTTCATTTTGTCTTTATGTAAACTCATATTTTTCTTCCTCCTTATACGAGAACTGAATCACACTGGACGAGTTCAGGTAAATGTTTGCTTAGCACTGATCTTATCACAGTTTTATAACCGGCCGTCCTTTGGCAGCCGAGGAGTTGCTGGAATCCAGGAGGGAGAGACGACGAGGCAAATATTTCTGAAGGCTTGTCCATACTTTGATAAAACTTGGAATTTCACCCCCTCCTTCCTTCCTTCCTTCCCTCACATCACTCTTTTCAGATGCACCATTAGACAGTGGCTCATTGTGCAGGGCTGCCCAGCGAGCTGAGAGAGAGGGGGTGGGATACCGTTAAAGCAGGGGCTGACACCAGGAATTCTCTCAGGACCTCTCGGGCACCGTGCCGTCTCTTGATGAGGCGACGCTAACAGGTGGTGCCGCCTTGAACTGAAGTGCCGGCTTAATCTTTTGATTATGGGCCCGGATGAAGTGTACGCTCTAAACACACTCCACAGACGCTGACAAAAGGCCTCCACCAGTTCTTTCTTCTGGGGCGGTTATGGTTGTAGAAGAAACAGTTTAAAGGCACACACCCAACAGATATCGCTGCGAGTTACAACCTGACACCTCCTATCTTGTTTTCTGTGTAGGTGTGCTAAACGCTCACACCAGAAACAAGGCAGACTGGAGTTTGTACAACCCCCAAAGGATGTATATCCTGACTGTGTGTGTGTAATTGGAGATGCATAGAAAGAGAGAGCAAGGGGGGGAATGAATGAAGGGTAAAAAAGGGAAGGGAGGAGGATTTTTAGGCAATAGACAAGCCAAGTTTCATGCCATGCTTTGAATCCAAGGTCAGCAGGGGACAGTGAGAGTTTACTCAGTGGAGCAGGGAGGGAGAGAGAGGGAGGAGTGAAAAGAGGGAACAGAAACAACAGCAAACAGACTCAGAGGGAAAAAGATAGAGAAGGAGAGGCATTGCAGGACAAACAGCTCTTTTACTTTGGGGGAAGGAGCCTTGCTGTGAAGATCAAATGACAGCAAACACAGAGGGAGAGTGAGAAAGTGGAGGACAGAAAAAGGGGGGACCCATGAAGTCTCAGTCAGACTCAAAACCAGAGCAGAGGAATGTCAAAGTCTGCAGGGCCTCTTCGGAGAGACTACAGGTGTTCCTCTACGTTAGAGCCACTCTCTGGACCGGACGGTGATGCGTTCAGGTAGCGAGGCCCGGAGGAGAGGAGGGGCCAGTCGGCAGAGCAGCCTGAGGCGAGGTGGCAGGCGCGGGACGGCAGTGAGGACACAGACTGTCTTCTGCTGTCATGGCTCATCTGCAGTTGGAGAGGAGAGGTATTTGTCGATCAGGCACTCTTCCCACAGGTACGTCCCCACCCAGGAACCTGTCTCACCTGTCTGCCGTGTACTGTGTGGATTTGAATATCATACTTACAGGTTCAGATCAGTCTTTTTTGGGTGAGGTTGTGAGGTGTTTTGACCCAGTTTCATGACAGAAAACTGTGTGACCGTACATCTCCTGAACCCAAAGGCCTCTGCAGACATTCATGGTCCCCAGAGGAGCCTACTGACTTTAGTTCATTGGATATACTGTCATGAAATTTGGCACAAACGTTCACAAAGGATGAATTCTGACATAGTTTGGTGACCTCCTGACTAGCAGGTCAAAGTCCAGTGAAATATCTCAACAAGTATTTTGTGGATTGGCGCCAAATTTGGGACATTCGTGGTTCCCAGATGATAAATCCTACCAATACCAGTGCCCTTAAAGTGGTACAGATACTTCATGTGTTACTTGGTGTTGAAGAAGCTGTGCAGCCGTCCAGTTCGTGGCATTTAAAAAGACTGAACTGCCGTTACTTTCGCACCACCTGCACGCTCACATTTGTGTATTTATTCAACACCTACTGCATTCATATCCCTGTCAGGACAGGCTGTACTGAATCAAGTGTCACCATCAGGTCAAAAGAAGTGGACTGCAGACTTATCTTGTGTGTACTCTGTGAAGCCACCCTTGTAGCTTTCCTTAACCAGTCAGCTTGTGTTATTAATTACTTGTTTGCTCTGCTGTGATTTCGCCTGACTCGTTGACAGTTTAAGGATGTGTAAGTGTGGGAAGCTAAAGCTCTGGGACTGTGGGCTTTGTTGGCTTGTTCCTCCTGCTGAGAAAATCCAAATGAGAGCGCCACTTGTTCAGGAAGTGTTTTTTTGAATACAACTCTCAGCTGTTGGTTGGACTGTCATTGTTTTCTCTGGCCGGCTGGCGTGACTAGAATTGTCACACAGCTCCCGACGGCAGCGACAAATGTCACCATCGCATCGAATTCTAAGCAACTGAACTCGGAGACCTCGGGTTCAAGGAAAAGTAGTTCTGTTTGAGCCGAGTGTGACGTAACATGCTTAAATTCTTATCACAGAATAATTCAGATACTTTGAAGATGCTTAATCGAGGAATGCAGTTATTTACGTGTATAATCACGCCAAATGTTGTTTGAATACAAAATGATTTGCATATTTCCTCCTCTGCTTGTTATAAATGTAAATACAGGCTTTGTTTACCACTGCGCTCGTTCATGTCTGCTCTCTCTCTACCTTTATTATACCGTCCATCTGTCAGCATTCCTCTGCATCCATTCACCGTGCATCTTTTAGTTTATTTAAGAGATATTTTATCGTTCTTTCACCCTTTACTCTATTATTCGTGTCTGTTTGTACAGCTGGAAAGACTATTTTCAGATCAGTGCTGCACCTATCATATATTAGTATTGTTAAATTATTGATATACTGGAGTTATTATTTTTATTATTATATCACCATCACTTTTTGCTCTCCTTTTCTCCCTTTGCTCTCTCTGCTTTTCAATTATTTACCAATCTCTGTAATTTCCACTCCTGGCTCATTTCCCGTCTTACCCTTCCTCTCCACATCCTTTTCTGTCCACCTATTTGTGTCTGATTTTAATTATTCACCACTTCTGCCCTCTCTCTCCAACCTCTGACCCCCCGCTCTCACCCCTAACAGCAGGGAGAAGGCCCGCCTGGCGACGGATTCGGAGCTGGACCAGGACCTGAGTGACCGTCTGGGTCTGGAGAGCAGCGAAACCCTCACAAACGGCAGTCACCGTGCCGACGTGGCAGCCGCCAAACGTCTAGCCAAACGTCTCTTCAACTTGGATGGTTTCAGGAAGTCCGACGTGGCGCGCCACCTCAGCAAGAAGTGAGCACACGTATTATAATCCTGCTCATGCAGTTATCATCACGCAAACGTTCCCCGCCGCCTCCTGGCTAGTCTAAAAATTGTCCTAGACGCGGATTACTGGTGGACCTGAGGCCTGGTTGCTCAACCAAGCCATCTGTAACAACACCTACCTGTCAATCAAAGCAGCCACGCTGTTTATTATGCATAACTTTAGGCTTTAATATAATCTAATACATTTATAGAAATATGTATTAATACCCCTAGAACTGATGCTGCTAAAAAAAAGAAGCACTCCTTTTAACCAACATGTTATGCACTATAAAGCTGTACTGTATCTCCTTTCTGCTGCATCTCATGTTTAATTAATGAGCGTTAATCTACTGGCACATACTGCACATTCAGTTTCCTGCACATTTACTGTGTGTCAGTTTAAATTTTGCCTACAAAGTTCAGAGTGTTAGTCGATCTGCATTCCTCCTGCGCGGCGCGGCTCGATCAGGCCCGTCAGCTGCCTGCTCGTGCTGATGAGAAAGAATTTGGGATTAAAGGGTTTCCTCGCTTTCTGACACGTGCACCCCGTGAATCCACTCTTCTTTGTTTTTTTCTGGTCTGCATCTCCAGCTGACTGACTGACTGACCGACAGCACAAACTGAGGCCAGCTGGGGAAAGCTTGCATCTGAACGCTTTGATTGACATTTTGTGCATTTATGGTCACTGGAGAGATTCTTTATATCCCTTCTCATATGCTTTTTCATGTCTGTCTGCAGTAATGACTTCAGCCGTATGGTAGCAGAAGAGTATCTGAGCTTCTTCAACTTCACAGGCCTCGGTCTTGACCAAGCACTGCGGTGAGAGCACACAGTATTTAAATACATGAAGACGAGACAGTGAAATATCTCATATGTATCTTATCTGCCCCTCACATTATTGATTTGGGTCTGAATTGAAATGAAAAGCTCCAGATGTTTTGACTCCATCTGTGTTGGTGAGTGGTTGAGACTGTCAAACACTGCTCTCTAGAGGGCAGCTCCGGGCTTACAGTTAGACTGCTTGTATCTACAGTAAGCGATAGTGTGTGCAGTCAGTGTGTGTTTCACTTTCACTTTTCATCTGTTCACATAGACATTCATACAGTTCAACACATTCAATTGAAGAAACACTACTTTGTGTTTTAACATCAGATCTCAATCTGAGAATGTTAATAAGCAGCTCATAATTGACACTGAGTAATTACTGACAATAGTTATATTTTGGGATGATTATAATGCTTATTATGTTTGTCAAACGTGAAATGTTGTGCTGTCTGTGCCTGTCTTTGTGGCTGCAGGACTTTCCTCAGACAGTTTGCCCTGATGGGGGAAACTCAGGAGAGAGAGAGGGTGTTGTCACACTTTTCTAAGCGTTACTTGGACTGCAACCCAAGAGTCATACCATCAGAGGGTGAGTGCTGCAGAGAGTAGCTGAGCACCAGCAATGAAAAAATGCAGGATATGTTAGCATTAAAGAGACAAAGTGGTGGAGACCAAAAACAGAGATAAAAGTTAGTCATGTCAGTTCAACAGGTAAACAAACTTGAAAGTAATACAACTTTTAACAGTTTAATTTAATAAAATGCCAAAAATAACTTTATTTTTATCCATCTGGGAGGACTTAGCTTAGTTAACGTTAGCTACCTAGAACGCTGTGAGCTAACGTTACGGTATTCCAGATCTGTTTACTATTTTAGCATCAAATTAGCTGCATTCAGCATTTTGCTGAATTGAATTTGTGTTATAGCTGCAGTGCTAGGCTACTTAAAGCTAAAAACAGTAACTCAAGTATCGCAAACAACATTGAAAGTTATATATTTTTATATAATATAGATAATTTAATGCCCAAAATAATAAGTCTAGTATCATTGTGACATCTTGAAAGATGATTTTTATCCATCAGGGAGGTATCCATCTTACGTTAGCTTACGTTAGCTTGCTAGAATGCTGTTAGCTAACGCGACAGTATACCAAATCTCTTTAAGCTATTTGACAATAATTAAATTATTGACTTAAGCGTATACACATTAAATTAACATGGATTTATTTACTTTAAGGTAGTCAAACATTTTGTTTAAACAGTTTTGTGACATATCTGCTACACGAGTATTAGGCTAATTAAAGCTAATGGCATTCAAGTTACTTTAAATTCAATTTAACTCATTAAAATGTGTTTTATGTGTTTTATTTTTAACCCAACACTAGTACAGGACATCTCTTGTTGACATACGTTGCATTTAAGTGTCTGTAAGTTGCTTCTCATTTTGCGGACAGATGCTAACGCTAACTCGCTGCTTCCGTCCTTTAGATGCAGTTCACACTCTCACCTGTGCCCTTATGCTGCTGAACACTGATCTGCACGGTCAGGTGAGTATTAAAGAGTATTTGAACGTATTATTCTTTACCTGTATGTCTCTGCAGGTGTTGCAGACACATACAGGTACCGGACAAACAAATAAAAGACGAACTTTTGAGAGCTGAGGCCCTTTTTTTTTTATTAACTTTGGACTTTGGGGAATGTAAGACGCCGCCTGATTGCCAGCTGATCTGGGTCTGCAGGTCTGCCTGCTGAGCTTCTTTCACCATCATTAATCTGCTACTTTTACAGTCACAGCCTTCCTTTGTAAATCTGGGCCATTGGCGGCTCTCCTCAGTGATAGTACAGCTCTGCGGATGAATGATTAATTAAAGTGGCTATAGAGGTGACTGGAGAGGGGATCAGCTCCTTTACGGAAGAATAGATGAGGAAAGTTTCAACGAATGTTACTGTAAGTTTGACCTTTGCTGCGACTGTGATCATCATCACTACCAACCTCATCACTGTTAGTTTGTTGTATTGAATTCAGATTGTTTTCAGATTCAGCTGCTCTGAATCTGCAATGTTGCAAAGGAGTGGAAACTTTAAATAAATTAAAATAAGTTTCAATAATCACTGATATTGGCAGACATCTGAGGTTTGATCTCTGCCCCCTGCTGACTAATGATTTCAGGATAATACGGACAAATTATTTCATATAAATCATCATAATTCGTGTTATAATTAAATCTTCCCTGTCAGTGTTGTGATCACGTGTTTTATGATCACCAGATTAACCGGTCTGTAAATTCATTGTTAATTTAATTAAAGAGTCAAAGAGTCTTCAGTCTGTCTTCACTGTTCACAGACAGAATATTAGAACTTTTAATAGAGGAAGGTGCTTCCTTTAAAATTAATTAAACCCTGAATAAAACTTCACTGAGGTAATTGAAAAAAAGACCAAATCAAGGAGGCAGATCGTGTTAAATAAAGAGCACGAGGAGTGTGTGAGGGCGAGTGTGAAACAAAAGTACGTTTTTATTTTTGTTTTGTTTTTTTTGTTCAGAACATCGGCAAGAGGATGTCGTGTACGCAGTTCATTGGCAACCTGGAAGGACTGAACGGCGGCCAAGATTTCCACAAGGATCTGCTTAAAGTAAGCGACTTTCAAGTCTAAAATAGCACACACACACACACACACACATGCGTTCACATGCTGTCATGCACAGACACACATCCAAAATGAGAGCGAGCAGACTGTGTGTGCCAGCATTGTATTGTCCCTCAGATCTGTGTGACTGGCTGAGCCTGGCTGGCTGTCTGGCCTGCGCTCACTGCCAGCTGGCGTTCGCTTCATCTCCAGAGGCCTCCAATCAGAGGCCTGCCCGGGCCTGCTACTTCCCGGTACGCTCCTGCTACAGCGGCAGGGGTGGAAGACTAATTGTTATGCGATCTGGAGACGTAACAACCCTTAGGGTATCTCTGCGTGACTTCCAACGGCATTAGATTAGGGCTATTAGGTTAACCCGGTTGAGTTTGGTCGCGATAGATGTTGAGCCATCAGACGGGGTTCAGACGGAGGCCCGGGGGCCACATGATGTGGCGAAATAACCCAATCAGTGCGGCGCTGCCTGTCCGTCGCTGCGCCCTAATGATGATGCAGCTGATTAGTTTTGTCTGCAGAGTGGTCCGTCAACATGCCACAGGGCCCCCGGAGTCAAGTCAACAAGTTGTAATGGGGTATTTATAATGCATGAGGGAGAAGGAGAGAGGGCGCGATGACGGGAATGAAAAGCCGCGCGTTATCAAAGGGCAGATAGTATCAGCGCCGAGGCCATGTGACCGCGAGCTGAGCGAGAAACTTCGGTGCATTAGCTGTTTCATTAACGCTCGCACAGATCCACAAACTCTAAATGTTCCTCCTGCCCACTCTCATCTCGGCCGCCACCTTTATCTACACTCTTTCACCTCCACCCAGTTCTGCTCCCTCTCTCTCTCCTTCTCTGGCTTCCTGCTCCTGACCCGACATCTCGGCTCTCTGTCCTCGTCTTTACTCTCTTCTGTTCTCAAAAGCAAAGCTAACACGCCTCTGTGTGTACATTTAAAGAGTTATTTGCTGTTTCATTTGCGTTTCTTGGCCATGAAGAAGTCCCTTTGTAGCGCAGATACATTTTAAAGCAGAAATGGAATATAAGACCCATAAGTATGATTTCAGCGATATATAATAGAATATAATGTTTTTATTGGCTTAAAATTAGCATTCTGTATTTATATATGGAGCGGGTCCTCTTACACAGAGTCCGCCATCTTGTTTGCAATCTGCAGTCTCACCACTAGGTGTCACTAAATCATACACACACAGTACCTTTATGAGACGATGACGTCCGTTCTGTCCGATCTACAGAAACATGAAGTTTGAGTCCCGAGTCACTCAAATCAAACAAAAGACTTAACTGAGTTTAACTGAACTGAATTTAAGTTAACTGAACTTAAAACACTAAACTGAATAAATACCACACATATAAACACTTAACTGAGTAAATACCACACATATAAACTCTAAACTGAATAAATACCACACATATAAACTCTAAACTGAATAAATACCACACATATAAACACTAAACTGGATAAATACCACATATATAAACTCTAAACTGGATAAATACCACACATATAAACTCTAAACTGAATAAATACCACACATATAAACGCTAAACTGAATAAATACCACACATATAAACACTAAACTGAATAAATACCACATATATAAACACGAAACTGCTTTGCTAGCTCAGTCTTAATTAATTACTCCCCCTCTCATGTAATATTATCTAGTTTTGTCAGTTGGTTCATTTAGCTACACGACAGCTACTTGACAGTTAGTTGGTGTAAATATTTAACTCTTTTGTAAAGTGTGAATTTCCTCGAAGTAAACATGAAGTCGTGGACAGCTGGCTCCTTGTCTTTCTTGTTTTTTCCTCTCCACCCTTTTCTCTGTTATCGCTCCATCATTTCCTCCCGCAAAATGATTGCCATTCCTCCCCCTCCATCCTTGTATCCCTCATTTCCTCCACTTATTTCCATGCTTTCCCATTTCCCCTTCTGTGTGTCTGGTATCTGTGATTGTGTGCGCTGTAAACGCATTAGGACCGAGCCAGAGAAATCCTTCATTTTTCTCCATGGCGCTCATTCAGTACAGCACACAAACATACCGCATATCTCACACATTGTCCCAGACTCGGCACTTGTTTCCACTGTCACCATTTTGCCATCAGCACCATAGCGACCATTGTGCCTCCATCACATCGCTCCTTCTGTGCCTCTTTCCTTCCCTTGTCTCTGGGTCTAAAGTGGTTTATTCTCACTCAAATACAATAAATGATTGTGTTGTGTTGGAATCAAAGAGTGATGGCCTCTTGAAGAATCGGATATTCGTGTTTTACTAGACTGCACAGCAGGAGGTGGTGTGTGTTTGATTGTAAGTTCACAATAGCAGCAAGGCTAGATGGATGACGATGTCTTTGGTCCAAACTGAAATATCTCAGCAACTAGTGGCTGGATTGCCGTGGTGCACAGAGGATTAACCTTAATGACTTTTGTAGTTTTGAGTGAAATATTTCTTTATCATGTCCAGTTGTTGGTGGTGTTGGAGAGGAGGTCCTCTCTGAAGAGCTGGAGGTCTTCAGGAGGTTTGTGAAGGTAGAGAGGGACGCCCCTGGATTGCTCTGAGTGTACAGGTGTTAGATATGTTACCTTAGGTTGAGGACGACGGTAGCTCCTGTAGCTGCAACAGAAATCATCTGCCTGCTGGACTGGAAAATAACGAGAGGGGCTTTGCATCCCCATGACACCTCTTGATAGTCCTCTGTCCTCCCTCAGGTAGACTCCCCTCACTCCTTCGGCATCACTTAGTTTCTTTCTTTCTGTATTTTCATTTCTGTCTGTCTCGTTTTCGAGCTTTTCGTTGCTCCATTTATCTTCCTCAGTAACTCTTGTCAATTGTGGCTGAGTCTTCCTTTCTCTCAATTATTCCCTCTCAACTACTCTCCTCTCCCTCTCGCTCTCACCAGTTCAGCTTATTTTGATTAAACCTTGTGATATGTTTCCCATTACCGCCACAATAGAGCAGCAGAATTGAGCAATCTTCTGAACTGAGTGTGTGAAGCTTTGGCTTCACAACCCTCTCTAACACGCTTTGCAGCACACTGAAGTAAAACACGGAAAGCCTTGTCTTTTTACTTCAGTATTTTTGCTGGCCCTTTCGCTGAGGAATCCACAGAAATATCAAGTACAGATTATGTATCGCTCTGGTGCTGATCGCTTGGACAGACCGGATTATGATTGATTGGTTGATTTTTTTACAGTGCACGGTGGAGAGCACTGTAAAAATAAGAAAGTCAAAGTTTCATGGTTTAAAAGATTCACTGTTCTTTAAATATGAATGCAGAAACATGAAAACTGAGTCGATAGGCACTGCCAGTAACAGGATGGATGGAGGCTGACAGAGTGTTCATACAGCACAGCTACACGTCCATTCGAGTACTGATGCCTCTTTGTCTCAATCAGTATATTCTCGTTCTGGGATTCATAATGAGGCAATAAACTATCTTAATGTTCTCCAGAGGATATTTTCCTCCCCCAGTTACAAACAGCAGACCATCAGTCAGCAGAGACGTGACAGGCTGCTTATAATCCAGACGCAGAGGCCAGCCAGCAACTCAACACAGCAAAACACTGGTTCTCAATCACACATGTAATATTCAAAGTAGACATTCATGTCTTTGGGATTACCAGAGCGCAGGATAATTCTGGTTTATTAACTGTTTTCTAATAACATCGGTCAGCGTAGCCAAACAAACACCACAGACTCACTGACTTTACTTTTCCAGTGCAATGACGGGACTTAGATAATCTGAGGAAAGTTGTATTTAACTGGAACTAGACTTTAACAGTACCCTGAATAGCTTAGCATTAGCTTATTTTAGCACAAAAGGTGAAAAAAATAAGTGTGAAATGCTGAACTATACCTTCTATACCTACACGGATGTGTTTCTCTTGTGAGATGCTGTAATTTATCCACTTTCATAATTAATCAACGTCTTTATCGACTTTCTTCCTCATTTCCGTCAAAGACTTTGTTTCCGCTGCGCTGCAGTATTTGGACTAAATGTGTCGATAACAACAGTGTTTAGGCAATTACCACAAACAGAAATGATGAAAGACTCGTGGTCCCAGTGCCACAATAAGCTGTTAAGCCTTCACAACCGCTCCGTGTTCCTTTACCCGTCTATACCAGCTTGCATGGAAAACATAGCTGCTGTGTATTACCACATGCTCCCTGCAGAATTTGAGGCTCTGGCTGCCGGCCCGAGCTTTGGAGGAAACTTTATCATGAGGCTCAGAGATACGTAGGTTTGCACTCGCTCTCTCCCTCTCCTCGGCACCGCTCAAGGCTTAAAGCTTGAAGTGGGAGCTAATGATGCACTGAAGTAGGTTACCAGCCCGCATTAGAGCAGGAGAACAAATTCTGCTGAAATGAAAATGTTGTCGAGCTCAATCAGACGCCGAATCCGCGCTCTTCAAACAGTAATTAGGCGCGCTGATGTTATAGATTGCGCGGCGGCGTCGACGATGACGACGACGAGGGGGAAAAGACGGATGGCTTATTTGTTTTTTGTAAATGAGAGAGGAGAAATCATTCTCGCCTGTGTCGCTGCTGGATGTGTCTGAAATGTGCACGGTGCCAGCAGTCGACGGCCTCGCCAAGCCTGGGCAAAGACAAGCAGGTCACTGCTGAGGACGGAGAGAAACCTGAGAGGAACATGCTACCACTTACACGCATCATTACTGATTTAGGGAGAAAATATGTCACGGCTGAGTTATTTAATTTTTTCGGTGTTAAAGGTCTCAAACTCGCATTATTTTAAGGCCTCAAGACGGGTTATCTTCTCCTCGAGGGGGTGTAGCATGCTGCCCTGCGTGTTTAGAGAATAAAGTTGATTCTTCACATTAAAATCCATGAAAGAAAAGATTGTAAACTTCTCTTAAAACTCATCTCTTATACAATGTTGTATAAAACATAAAAATAACAAAACTTTGTCCAAAAACTATTAAAAACTCTTAAACTTAAACCCACATACACTGTCCTGCTGCCCCAAATACTCACTACGGCACCAAATGTGTATTAATCCACGGCTAAAAATAGTCCCCAACAAATGCACATTTACTCCTTAAAGTAATATTTGGTATTTTATTTTTTGTTGGTCAAAGGTGGGCCAGAAAAAGAAGTAAATAGAGGACATGATGTGACATGCAGGGTTAGAATTAAACCTGGGATGTTGTGGTAAGGACTTAGACCTGATGCACAGCAGGCGATCTGCCAGGAAACAGCTTTTAAAGAGAATTATTCAGTACTGACAGATGATTATCCTTTACGTGAGATTTAGTATCTAGTTTCTTCCTGGTGGTGAAAAAATGTAAAATCTGACACACTGGACGTTCCATTGGTCGTTTTTTATGTCTTGATTCAAAAATAGTTCTAATAAAACAAAAATATAAATGGAAATCAAAAATGTTTCATCCTCGTGTAAAAATATTTATATTAAACTTTGAGACCTCTGCGCTTTAACAGTGCAGCTATCTTTTTCTACAAAAATCTGAAGGCGCAGCACTGAAGCAGGAGAAAAAACACATGCTCAAACAAGTTTTCTTTTATTGAATAGCTCGATCTTCCAGGCGTTTAAATCCAGAAACAATAAAGATAAGATGCAGGCTTGAATCTTCTGTGTAACCTCTTAAAATAATTGAATTTCTTCACTGAAACATCGACCCGACGCCGGCTGTCCACAGCGGCTCGCTGATTGTAAATGGAGCACAGCAGACCAGACGTCGACTGAGATACAAATCTCACACGTTTTCAAAGAAAAACAAAAACACACAGTGGTGGTGGAGGTGAAGGGGGCAGCGGGAGACGTAGTGAAAGAGAAAGATGGAGTGTGAAGAAGAGACAGCTGCTTGGGTCAGCAGAGACGTGAGGATGTGGATACGCTCCCCCTCTCCCCGAGCTGTCTGGACTCTCCGCGAAGGGACGGACGGAGAGATTTCGACAGGATGTGAAATATTGAGTGGGATGAAGAGAGAGAGGGGGAGACTGACAGCAGGCGGGGAAACATAGAGGGCATAAGGTAACGAGAACGACAGATTTATCATGCTTTTTGCCGTCGTTTTGGCGAGCGGGTGTTTAGCCGTTGGGCTGCAGTGACCCAGCTTCATTTGACTAACTCATGGGGGGGTTAGTCAAGTGCCTTGCTCAGAGGCAAGCTTCAAGCATGAGCCCACAAGCTGTCAGAGAATTACAAAGACAGACAGAGAGGCCAGCAGCAAAGGTTTTACCTCCTCCTGCTGTATCAGGCTGTCGTCCTCGTGCAGGTTGTTTGGGGTTTTTCCAGTCAGAGGTTATCTCCACTTCCCCCTCCGGGCTCACTGATGTTCCTTTCACCGCTCACATGTCAGTTCGCCAACATGTCCACCCTGATGGTGCACGTCAAAAGGCAGACGCTTGTCATGAGGGAGTCACAGCACCCGTTAAAGTTTCATTAGAATGTTTTAAATTTAGCAAACATAAGACGCTGAGCAGGAGGAGGAGGAGGAGGAGGAGGAGGCTGTCAATCGGACACAAACAAGAAGTTCAGTTCATCACACGAAGGTTTGGACACATTAAGTATTTACAACAAGCCAAAAATAAAAAAGAATGAAAGAAGTAGAGCATGACACAAAGTCTGTCTCCCATTTCATCCACTGTTTTTCCCCTGGAGAAGTACAAATTGGGCTGAGTATTTCCATCTCATCTACCTTCATACTTCTACTCCACTAGAAGGACTTGTAGTGGAGTATTTGAGTATTTACTGGAAGCAATGAATACAATATTCAAGTCAACCTTTAAGTTACTTTTTGGTAGTCCTGCCTCTGCTGCTTTTCGGGTAAGCGTGGGTGGACCTGAGGCAGGCTGAATGTCGCCTGGGTGCTCAAACAAACTGACAAACAAACACCCATCTGTCAATCGGAGCGCTGATTTGAACAGGTGAGGTGTATAAAGAGACCAAACCTCCAACTGGAGAGGTTAAATAAAAGGTACGACAGTCTCTCTTTTCCCTCAGAGGTCGGCGCTGTCAAACCAGCCAGCTGTTGGTTAAGCTTTGGTGCGTTTTGATTATAGATCCCACAAAAATCAGTCCAATCGATGCGCGTCGTCTATGACTGACGGAGCCATTAAATCTCCCGTCACACTCCTGTAGCTCCAGATTTCTGTTACTCACTGTCACGTCGATAATTCTATCTGACCAGTGTCTCTCGGGGAAACACCTCATTCATTTGTCTTGTAAGCAAAGGTTTCTGCCAGACGCTCAATTTTCTGCCGGTTTGATTTGAGGTGGGAATAGTTTCGAGAAAATGTGCGGTTTAACATTCATATAATCACTTGGAGCTGCCGTAAATCTGTGTGCTGTGACAGAGCAGTTTGTGTATGCACGGTGCTGTTTGTGAAGCTTTTAAGAACGCATTAAATCACAAACACACTAATCATCGGAGGCATTTGAGCAGACTAAAAGGACGGGTTGAAATATGGCTGAATGATTACGCCTGTGTGTAGAACATTTAAAGGAACAGTTTGAAATTTGGAGCAGACTGAGATGACGCCGTTAAAGTGGCTATAATCCATGTTTTGATGCTGAAAATAGATCAACACTGCATAATATATATACGACTTCGGGTGGGTCGCCGGACAATCATAGTTTGCACAAGGTCGTCAGGAAAGAGGTGCAAGAGACCAACAACAGTGTCCAAAGCGGTGTGTATGAAACTGGATGTCCTGTGTCGGAGAAGCCTTAAAAAAGGAAGAAAATCTCCCATTGAGAGCTTTAATTTTTAAAGAAAAGGACAAAAACACCTCAAATGTTCAATGCGACAACTTAAAAATTTAAATATTATGATAGGGTTGGAGCATCTTTCAGCTCTTTGTTTTGGTTTTCTGGCCCCAGATGTTACTGTTTTCGTCACCTGCCCAGCGCCAAGAACAGACAAAGTTCACAGGTGGAGCATTCAGCTGCATGGACATGGGGCATTTGTGTTTCATGCAATGACAGTACAAAGAGACTGGCTCACCTCTGGAGCCAGCCCCAAGTGGACGTTTGAGGAACTGCAGTTTTTGGGCACCTGTAAAGAATTAACAGGTCATCTTAAAGGGTGAGGTGAGCTTCTTCCAGCAGACCTGACACTGGCATTCATCCTCCCTTCTTCGCATGTTTCGCTTCCTCTCACCTTACCAGCCGCTCCCTCAAGACCGCAGCTGAATACTGATTTAAGTATATTTTTAAAAAAGTGAGCTCCTAACCTTGCATGAGTGTGTGTGTGTGTGTGTGTACGTGTGTGTGTGCACATGCAAGAGGCTGTTGGGAGACTGTGATTTGCTGGTGATGACTGAGAGAAGGAAGGAAAGGAGGGTGGGAGGGAGGGAGGAAAGGAGGGAGGGAGGGAGGGAGGTACGCATTGACGAAGCGAAGGGAGAGGGAGGCAGAGAGAGGGAGAGCACCGTCCCTATCAGCTTCTTTTTCGCTCTGCGATTCAGGCAGCCAGCTCTCTTTGCCTCTCCTCCTCCTCCGCATCAGGAGCAAGCGGCAGCAGGAGCAGCAGCCGGGAGAAGGGGAGAACAAAAAGCACCGGGATTTGGACGGAAAGATTGCAACAGATTGATGAAGCGAGGATCCACAAACAGGGACGAAAAAGGAAAGATATGAAAGGCATCGGCGGCTGGAGAGCTGCGTTTTTTCCCTCAGACACCCACAATCGCCGAACGTGCGATGGGAAGAGACCGAAGAGAGTCTGAGAGAAAATCCTGACTGAGAGAAGTGGATCACAGATGAGGGTAAAGGAGTAAACAGTGACGGCGAGCGGACCTTTTACACATGGACAGACAACAGGAGGAAGAAGTGAGAGTGTAAATCTGACAGCGCTGTGACTGTACACAACTGATGGTATCCATTTTACTGTGGGAGCAACAGGAACGTTCAGCCTTCTCTGTGCCAAAATCTGAAGCTCCTCTACGTGCTCGCCTGCCTCTTTCCTCTAGTGTTTTAATTCATTTTGTTTATATCGTGTCTGCGGGCTTGTGACGAAATCGAGGACGCACTTTGGAATCCCTGCTCTGAAGTCCGAGGGCGGCCGTCCCCTCCCTCCCTGCCTCCCTCTCCATCCATCCATCCATCCATCCCACCTCCCCCCCTGTTGTATCTCCCTCTATTGTGTGCGTTTGTGTTCATATAAGCAGATATTGTATGTCTGCACGCGCGCCTGTGTGCGTGTGTGTTCTTTACCTCCTCGTTTCCGCATTTTGCACCCATCTGTTTCACGCTGGCTGTCCGTTCACACCTCCGCCAGTGTTTCGTACCATCTGTGAGAGTGTCAGCTCAGGTCCGTGTGTTTGGGAGGATTCATCTCTTGTCTGTCTCCGTGTGTTGTCACCGGACAGGTGTAACTCGTCGTCCCTCTTGAGAACGCGTAGAGATTTTTACCCACTTCCACACAGCCACCTGGAGAAATTACAGATTTAACCGCCTTAATCTGCTGTTTATTCCCCCGTTTGAACTCTTTGAGGGGAAAGTGCTGGATTTAGTGCACCTGCACCAACTGGCAGCGAAGGACTCGTCTCTGTACATATATAATACATGGTCGTCTCATCAATAATTCAGTGTCAGGTGGGTATCCCAGCGTTGCCTGGTGGGCGTTGATCAAGACGTTGGAGGATGAGACTGCTGGGGTTTGATGCTCGCTGACTTGCCTTGACAGCATCCAGACGACGTGTTGCGTCCCTCACTGCAGCTGTCAGGTCACACTTCATTTCGGATCAACTTTATTTCATCTGCGGGACTTTAAACATAAAAAAAACTGGGCAGATTTTGAATGTCCGGCATCTTTTGGACTGTGTGATCCATGCGCCGTCCCCTCCAATCATGATCGGTGTTAACAGCCTGCACTCGGCAGGGCGCCTGCGCTCACGCTCTCTTTGCACTGTGCGCTACGGAAGGGACTTCCGGATGATGGACCCGTTCCGCTATCCCAGAACCCCACGCTCGCGTTCCCTCAAGCCGTTGGTGTTTCCAGACCTGCTGGGAAAGGCTCAGGACGGACAGAATCACCCACAGGCCAGAAAGAGGAGGAAGGTACTGAAAACTGGTTCTTCTTACACGTCACCAAAGTGATGCTGCTTGTCTGTTTATCACACTTCACTGACACACGTCACAACAAACCACATCTTACCTCACATTACACGAATAACGGCGAGGTTTCCGTGATGTATCTTATTGTATTACAGTGTGATTAACCACGTGAGCTTCACATATGGGGTGTCTGGTGAAGGTTGAAGTGTCAGGCCTGATTGGCCGAACACAACAGCTCGGTACGGCTCGTTGTGTAAAGCCACCGCTCGCAGCTAATGGCTCTCTCATTTGCCGGCGCTCGGTGACGTTGATGAAGCAAGTAGGTGAAGGTGACGAACATCCATCCTTGTCTCAATGAACCCCCAGACTTGAATGAGCCGGACTGAATTATACTCCACCTACCTTTAAATCCACAGCAGCAGAGTCCCGCAGGATTTACAGTGAGAGGTGTGTACTAATGAAAACTATTTTTTCAGGGACTCAGATAAAAGACTTTTAATCACAAGAAAAAGCCAATAACGTTCAGCACCATTACACTCGTCATTTTGACTAAAATCTATCGACAGGAAAATATTCAGCAACTGTTTATATAGATGAATCGTTAGAGACACTTTTTCAAGCAAAAATGTAAATTATTCTCCAGGTCCAGCGTCAAACTGCGTCGCTTTTGGCAGAATTGTGACTAAAGCTGAAGGTATTTCAGCTTTCCTCAGACAAAATGAGCAATATTTAAGCATTTAACAAACCAAACGCCAGTAAAATATTCTGCAGATTAATCTATAATTAGTCACAGCTCTGTTACTGGCTGCTTTAATTGCTATATCATAAGATTTACACGTTCTTTATTGCCATGCCATCAAGCCAAAGCTCTTTATTCAGACGTCTTTTTTCTTCACTGAACACGATGAACTTCTGTTGAACGACTGTTGTGGCAGATCAGTAAACTCATAAATTCACAGTTGTTTGATGTTGACCGGATCGATGCTAAAGAAGTCTTCCACTTTGAAAAAAACGGCGTCCCACGAAGAAGAAGAAGAAGCAGCTCCGCGATTAAAATGTATGAGCACATTTAGTTTGAATGCAAAGATTTTTTTTAACACAGCCGAGTCGTATGGAAACCAGAACTAAATCTGTAATGGTCCAGGCTGGGTGTTCATTAATATTCATGACACTCTGGAAGTATTTCTGATTAGGCGCAGTCTCAAAGAAAACTCTGGAAATGGACCTGATTAGGCACAGTGAATCAGAGCCCATTATAAATGCAATTTCATTTAAATAAAAGTCACAATGTGATGAAACGACATCCATAACGGGCCGGACGCCTAAACCAGCAGCGAAGACCATTAGCAGAAGTTGTTTAATCAAAGGAAAGTAATAGAAAATTATTGATTTGAGCTGCGTTTGATGGTTCTTCTGTTCGGCTTTTGGTCTCCGAGCAATTAAGAGGTGAACGAGGTGGTGATGAACTGCCTGTGAGTGTCCTCTCCATCATCTCAGCTGTCACAGCTGTCCATCAGCGGCGTCCTCTGCGTCGATAGGCGTCTTAAACACTACAGTCTGATGGCTTCATGCTGTCTGCTGCAGACCGGCTGCAAAACCGAGAAATCACATTCGACTGTTAGCGGCCAACATCACCGGGGGCCGTTTGAATGAGAGATGTCGGCAGGATTTGGAGGAAGCCAAATGTGCTGCTGCCGAGCAGAGACGCAGCTCATTAAACTTCCTGCTGTGTTTTTTGTGTTAAATCGTGATGATAATGTTTTTTTTTTGTCCCCGAGAGACGAAACAATGACACAAAGACGACGCTATAAGTTCTAAAGTCTGACATACTCTTCATCCTTTTACAGTAACGCAAAGAAATATTGAAGTTTATTGACACACCTGCAAATGTTTATGTTAATGTATGTTATGTTTATGTTAAGAAATATAAAACATCCATCAGAAGGCTAACATTAGCTCAGCGTTAACCGGATACAAAGCTACTTCTCCATTACACTTAATTAATTTAATGTTTATAGTTACTTCATTACTCATCCAGCACTGTGCATGTAGCTAATTATTGCCTTTTTTATGATTAATTGACATTCACAGTTTCCTGTCGTCCTCTTCTTTGTCTGAACAAAAGTCAGAAACCTCGTTCGTGTTTTTGTCATTAACGTTTAATAAACGATACATCTTCTGTCGATCGATTAGTCATTAACCAGCTAATTGATCAGCCCTGCAGTGAATCAGTTAGTTGAGTCAGTCGCCGAGTCTTGTTTTTGTGTTATTGTTGTTTTGGGGTTTTTTTGGTGGGTGTAACTTAATTTTCGCTTGTGCGCGGATCAATGCGTTTGCGTCAGAGTCTGAATTATTTATTGATCGATTGATTCTACCGGTCTACCCGTTGGTGGGCCGGGTGGTGCTTGGTTGGATAATGGGCTTTGTGGTGGTGGTTGATTGGATGACTGATGGATTGTTTGGCAAAGAAAATGAGTTAAGCTCGGGCAAAGGGCAGTTTGAGCAGCGTGAAAAGGGATGACATTTCTCTGAGTACGGTTTATTGAATGAATGAAGCCGGCTTGCTTGCTTACTGTGCAGCTTTTTCCAGAAAAGCACCTCCACCTCCCCGCCCTGTAACACTTGATCAAATCAATTGAACTCCGCTGAACGGAGCTTCTCCTCGTCATATTTGTCTGAAGATGTGATTTTCTTGTTTTCCTCCGCAGGCGCTCTACAACTCAATCAAGAATCAGAAGCTGCAGTGGACACTGTAAGTCATTTTACATTCACTCTTGTGTGACTGCTTCTCTTTACCTCCACTATGATTAACACACACACACACACACACAGATTGTCCTGAAGGGCAGGAAACAATAAGAGATTATTGATTAACTTGTTAGCATCCTCATTAATGACGTGAGTGTTGTCTGGCATGTGAAGGAAACATTAGTGTGTCAAGGGTTGCTATTCTGGATCACAGCTCCAGAGTGCCTCAGAGATGCCAATTAAGTCACTAGCTTTCCAAGCTTTGTTGCCATAGCGACGGCACCATGGATACGACTCCATAGCTACCGCATTGCTCTTTCCTCCCTGTGTTCTCTCTCAGCAACAAACACACACACACACACACACACTAACAGATGGATATACTGTACATACAAATACATACACAGGAAATGCATTTGCATGCGTGTTTGTGCGTTTGTGTGTGTTCGTGCGAACACGGAAAGCGAAGAATAAAAGAGACAATGACTAAGAGGCAGAGAGACAAAGAGAGAGAGAGGACTTCATTTAAATGGCTCTTTACCTGCATCCTGTACAAAGGTGTGACCACAGCCTCCCACTACCTCTCCAAAAATAGCTGCAGCAGCGCTCCCGAAGCAGCCGAATAAAAGTGGTCAGAGGAGCAGATCGAGGAGGAGATCCACAGAGAGGCAGGCAATCCAGTTCAAACATCTCCAATGACATATAGACAGCTATTTAAACACCGCCACCGCGTGAAAGGAGGCCGCGCGGGGATAGCAGAGAGATGTCATTTTTAGACACGTAAACACCGTCGAGCAAAGAGAGAATCCACCTCCAAACAAGATGAATTAACAGCCCGCAGCGTTTTTTTAGTTTTTAGTTTTTGGCAGAAGACGCTGGCACGCGTTTGTTTTCTTAATATTTCAGCTGGCCGAGATCTTTGAAAAGAGTAAATTCTGTCTGCGGCGCAGAGTGCTGCTTTTGGAAGCAGAGCACAGTGTCACTTTTGCCACCGCTTTCACACCCTACTTGCTTAGTTGATGCATATTTCATCACACAGAGGACGTCTCTTCACTTGCAAAAACCCATTGACTGAGGACAGACACACATCAGCTTCGGAGCTGCAGAACGCTCGGTGTGTTGGGAAACATTCGCAGCAGTTTGTGCGTTTGTAACTTGTAATCAGGCCACAATAAAGCATGTTATATTCTATTTATAGATCAGCCAAGCATTGATTTACTAATTTACTCCCAGATTGAGGCTCTGCCACCACACAGGACTGTGAGAGAGGTGTGATATTCAGACTAAAACAAACCGCTTGCTGTGATTATATGAATACAAATTGTATATGTGAAATCTGGTGTTTGGTTACAGGTGTGTGTGTGTGTGTGTGTG
This sequence comes from Nibea coibor, assembly GCA_023373845.1. Classification (NCBI taxonomy): domain Eukaryota; kingdom Metazoa; phylum Chordata; class Actinopteri; family Sciaenidae; genus Nibea; species Nibea coibor. Next base: position 2,994,275 of record CM041728.1, on the reverse strand, counting down.
TGGGCACGCCGCAGTACAGTACCGTGTATTTTTTGCGATGAGAAACACAACACGCAAAACACAAACGATGGATGTTATTTCACACCCCCGTAGAGAAAGACACGCACATGGACACACACACACACACTCTCGACGATGGTGCACCCACATGTTCTTCACTCACACACACACACACACACACATGCAACACAGACATATATACAGCACGCACATGCTTCCTCATTCAGGAGCGGGGGTGGAGAGCAGGGAGAGGTGCTGGTGCTGGTGGTGGGCATGGTGTGCACTGAAAGAGGAGAAGCAACAAGTCGGAGATCCAGAAGAAAAGAGGGTGAATAACGGAGGAGAGATCACGTCAGCGCAGGACAACGCAGCGTGCTGTGCGTGAACGCGAGCGTGAGGGACAGACGAGATCCATCTGCTCCGTTAGTCCTTTTATTCCGCTAACCCCTTCTCTCCTCCTCCCTCGGTGAGCTCTAACCATCCCGTCTTACTGCCACCTCTCACCTGCAGTGTGTGCCCGTCCACTTACATCATGTGACGTACCGCATGTCCGTCACCTGCTTGTTAACTCAGAAAGTGATTTTAGAGCAGGAAGTTCAGTTGTGTTTTATTTTTGGCTTCCTTTGTCAAGCGAAAAGTTCCAAAAATCTGGACGATGATATCCAACCTGATCGCACATAAGGGAGGCTTATGAAGCCATGTTTTAATTACAACTTTATTTATATAGCGGCTAAAAATAAAGCAAAATAACAGACAGAGAGCCAGACGCCGAGGCCAGGCGAAGATTTAAGGACATGAGGGAGAAGACGATTAAAGACGAGGACAGTGAGAACAGCAGAAACATATGTACCGCTGAGAGTTTGAAGAATGCATGACGTCGACCAAAGCTCAAAATCTTTGTGCGGTTTACGTTCACGTCGAGGTTACTGGTGGACTTCTTCTCATGTTGAGAAGAGGCTCAAAACTTAATAACAATGGGTTTTAAGAAGAAGTCACTGAGTCTGTGAGGTTGTTAAAAATGTCCTGATGGCAAACGCACGGCCACGTTTAGATTCAAACCTCAACTTGAAAACAGCCTGAGGATTTGAGGTGTCTCCGCTATGAGTCGAACCCAGCCGCGCTTTACACAGGAAGTCCGTGCAGAGACGATGTGACGTCGAAGCTCGTCTCTGGATGACGTGAAGTTTAAACCTCAACCCGGGTGTCAGAGGTTGAATTAACGTCCTCTTGTGTTCGGGGTGTGTTTGCAGTCCGGTTACGCTGACTCGGTGTCACAGGTGAAGCTCAGCAGATCTGTTTCTATTGGCTACTGATGCAGCACAAAGAACCCAGCATGCACTTCTTCTTTCAACCGGGCCGACCTGTTCGGCCGTCTTTCCTTCGTGTTGCATCAGCGACCTTTCCTTTTTCCTTTATCTTCTTTTCTTAACTTTCTTTTCTCTCACATCTATTCCTGTCTTTTCGTTTCCTCTCCTCTTTCCAGACATTTTTCGTGTCCTTTAATTTAATTTTATTTGTTTCTTTTTCTTTGTTTCATTTCGTCGCCACCGCCACTTCTCTTTCCTCATTTTCGTTCCTTTCATTCCTTTTCTCCTCTCTCCTTTTCTTCCTTTTCTTTTTCTCATTGTCTTTTACTTTCTTTACCTTTACCTTTCTTTTATTCTCCTCTCCTCTCCTCCTCCCTCCTTCCTCACTCATATCATCGTGGATAATGTTCTGCCATCTGAGGAGGATCATCTTCTTTTGTCTTATTTTTTCCAGCTCTTTCTTTCTCTCTCTCTCTCTCTCTGCCCCCCTCTGTCTTCGTCTCCTCACTTCTCTCCATCTCTCTCTCCTCCATCCATCCCCCCACTCCTCCAGCTCCTCTCCACTTTGTCTCTGTGTAGAATGGGATTCAGGCAGGCCGGCAGTTACCAGGCAACAGGCTACATGCTCATTGGCTCCGTCTCTGCCTCCCTTTCTCTCTCTGGCTCCTGCACGGGGTTAACTGCTGTTATGTACTGTTGGTTACTCATAGCGTGGTCTCGGGGGGGTTCGGCATCCAGCCATTATTCTATTTTCAGGCTGAACTTTTGCAAGGGTGCCGCCTGGTGAGGTAACAAGTGGAATTGCCAGTTTACCTCACCAGGCAGATGCAGAGCCGCTCGGCGTTGTTGCCTAAAGCGCCGTCTAATGTGACAAATCCCTTTAAGACACTGAAAGAATGCATACAGCGCACGGTGAGGGAGTATTATAAGAGAATGGGATTAACACTGCTTTAGCACTGTGTAGAGTAAGTACTGTCCATCAATGACGCAAAATACGACACATATTCTGTCTTACTGATGTTATTTATTATATACTGCATAATATGTTCACATAATAGAGCTGAAAAACAGAGTTTAACAAAGAAAAGCTGATGGATGCATGAAAAATACAGATGCAACATGCAGAAATGGCAATAAAACACTAATAAATTAATTAAGATGAACATTAAACTGATATTTTAAGTAAACCAAACAGTTAGAGGATAAAACAGGGTAAAAAATACAGGCTAAAAGAAAAATCTGACATCTTCCAAGTTGTGAAGTGAAGAGTTAGAAAACACACACACACGCACGCACACGAGGGCAGTTAACAAGAAATGAAGCCGTGGTCGAACGCAGTCAGAAACTCAGCAGGTCGTCGTGATGGCTCCTCGAGGCCTCGTTGTAATAAGCCAGCATCTGAAATCCACCTGCAGCAACTGCTATAACACCTTTCCTTACACAGATTTGAATTAGGATTAAAGGATGAGTCAGTTTATTACAACCTACAATGTTTTTATATACTGTGAGTTTCTTCATACAGAGCTCCTCAAACAGCCCTGAGAAAACACGAGAATAGACCAAACATGAGCAAAAAATGTGAGAAAACACAACTTAAAAAGTGACGCACGCGGCCGTTGTTGCCGAGGTTTGTGACTCATGAAGTTACTGAAGTCGGCTGGCGTCGAGAAAATAAGCTAAAACGGAAGTTTGTTTGTCACTTTTTAGTGTCTCACTGTCGTCTGTTTCTTGTTTTCTTAATTCGCTCGTATGTTTTCATGTTTATTTTTCCAAAATCGGGAGTTCATTGAGCTCTTGGGGGCCAATTCAGACGGAGACTGCCCAGTAAATAACATCCACGCGGGCTTATAGGACTGAGATTGCTGTGCTGTGAGGAGACACAGACAGAATAAAGTGTCTTCCTGTCTCTCCCTTTCTTGTAAGTCTGTAAAGCCTCAGTTTTGGTTGCGAGGCGCTGAAGTCTTTCTCACCTCCGCGAGGCTTCTTGTGAGCATCAAGAGGAGGAAGAGTAGCAGTGATGCGTCTGCATTTCTGAGACTGCTCGGTCCCCCCTGGGTAACGATGCCCCTGTTTTTCACCTCAAAGCTGGAACAAGATAGATGGTGTCACTCTTTTTTTTTCTTGCTGTGGTACTTTTTGATCAAGGAGAGTGGACCGCTTCTCAGGAGAACCGGAGCAGAGCACAGAGAGAGGAAAACACACAATTAAAGCTTTGAAGACAGCTTCATTCACTCAGGTTTTCCCCGCAGATACGCAATGCTTTGTAAATGTCTTGTTGCAACAAAAGCTCTGCCAACACACACACACACACACACACACACACCAGCAGTGGACTGCGATATTACTCATGTGTACTGTATGAAAGCAAAGTTTCCCAGTAAGCGTGTGAAATCTGTGGACCTTCTCGTCCTGGTGTAACAAGCACAGAGTGAGAGGCAAATGGACAGGATGAATGATGATGTGTTTATTCACGTTGCTAATGAGACATGACACATAAGTGTTGATCACCATGGCATCTTTCTTTTTGTCTCCATAGCGACGAGGAAGAGCTGCGGAAGTCGTTTTCGGAGCTTGGGGACAGCCTGTGCGACTCCAACGCCTCCAGATCGATGAAGCGGGTGGGCAGCAGTGGGAAGCCCCTGTCAGATGTGGCCGAGCCCTCCGGATCGCTGCTCTACAAGAACGGGTTCCTGGTCCGCAAAGTCCACGCCGACTCAGACGGCAAGAGAAGTACGTTTACACGTCTTTTGCATCTCGAGTGTGAAGAAGCTTCGATCGTAGATTAAGCTTTCTCTGTTGACATGAGCCACCTCTTTAGTCCCCGAAGCTCGAGGTGACGTCTTCAAATATCTCGTTTTGTCCACAACCCAAAGACAAATTCTGTTTGCTGTCACAGAGGACGAAAGAAGCCAAAAATGATTCATATTTGAGCAGCGAAATCAAATAAAGCCTCCTCTGCAGTCAAACGAGCAACTTGATATGTGAAAATGACAATAAAGACACATTCCCACTTATCGCCATAAACAGATATCTACGTATGAATTCAGCTGGTGGCAGGTTTTACCTGCTCACACATGATTGGTCATTAACACTCACACCAGAACGGATCCAACTCCAGGATCCAGAGTCGTGTCCTCTGACTACAGACGCTGCATTCATATGCAGATATCTGTTTATAGAGATTAGTGATTCCCCTGGGCCGCAGCACACATCCCCAATAATACTGTAAGTCGTGCCATGTGGAGTCTGTACTGTACGGAGTGTTAGCACGGCTCACTTTCTCTATTGAAGGCATCCTGTAGAAATAAAGGTTACGATCAGCTGGACGTCTTTTCACCTGCAGCCGCATGAACTGTTCTGTGGGAAAAGACAAAAGATCCACAAATCCACGGGCGTCGCTCACTTTAATCCATCTCCAACAAATCCTCATATTTGCATTCCGAGCGGCGCCGACGACCGAGCGACCGAGCGGGGAGCGCTTGCCTTAAAGCTCGTGTCACAACCAATTTCACCCCGGTGTTTTTATCGGAGATCATGAACGTCACCGTTCTGTCCGACTCACGAGAGATCAGCTGACCGATTAGATGGATCCCATCCAGTCTCCAGGCCTCTGGTCTGTCTTAAGATAGCTTTCTATGCACGTACTGGAGGTGTAACGTTCATGTCTTCACCTCCTTTCAGCGCCAAGAGGGAAGAGAGGCTGGAAAACCTTCTATGCCATCCTAAAAGGGCTGATCCTCTACCTGCAGAAAGTAAGTCGCTCATTATTTAATGGACATTTAGATACGTGTGTGTGTGTGTGAGGCGATTTGTAACAGCTTCTACTTGATATTCATTATTCAACCTTTAAAATAACAGCTGACTGCACCTCCATAAACATCCTGTTTAACTTTCATGGCAGCAGCAGCAGCAGCAACACATTCGTAACAGACGGTGATTTTTTAACCCTCGCGGCTAAAAACTAAACAACAAAATGTTCTTTTGCATCACGTCATTCCCGGAATATTTTATATCCAGCGATCTGTCTGAGGCGGCTCATTTCCTGTTTCCTGTGTCGACATCCCTCCAGCGGATGTTTGTTTGTTTTTTGGGAGATTTTTGTGGTCTTCGTATCGAATCTGGATCCTTATTTGGTATCAAACTGTCAAGAAAAGTTGAGATCAAACGTCTGTTTATTTCACTTGGTCTCGGATCAGCTGGCTGCTGAATTAAACTGTCACAGAGGACGGAAGCAACCAGAAAATCTTCACGTTTGAGAAGAGATCAGACAATTTGGAGCTGGAGATTCATTCATTTGTTGACAACTAATCAGCTGTTGCAGCTCTGAATAAAAAGGGTCTGAACAAATTTGTTTTGTGAATTACCAAAGAATATCCATCCATTTTCTGTAACCTCATCAGGGAGCCGATCCCAGCTGATTTAGGGCGAGAGGCGGGGTACGCCGTGGACAGGTTGGCATTCAGACTCACATTCACACCTATGGACAATTTAGAGTCGCCAATTAACCTGTTGAGTGTCTTTGGACCGACCCAGAGAGGTTTGAACCAGGAACCTTCGTGCTGCGAGGCGACAGTTCTAACCACTGCACCACCGTGCAAAAATAAAAGGTGTGGTGGATGAGGTGTGTTTATCAGGGTGCACGTATGCATGAGTGTGAGCAGGATGTTGAGACGCAGAGGTGTGATTTATACAGGAGGTGTGAATCACAGGGCTCAGGTGTTTCTGGCTGTGGTGATCAGCTACCTGTAACGTAACACAGAAGGTAAACCGGGAAGCCGACACACTCTCGTCCAGCACTCGATCTCTTAAAGGCACGATAATCCACTTCCACAGATTTTCCACTAGTGGCGGTATTACTGCTGCACCACTTCTCAAATAAAGTCGACTTTAATAAGTGTTACGACCCCTCGGCGTTAATCATTTCTCATTTGTAATTGTCACACCAGGGGGAATACAGGCCTGATAAACAGCTATCTGAGGAGGACCTGAAGAACGCCGTGTCCATCCACCACTCTCTGGCCATGAAGGCTTCAGACTACAGCAAGAGGCCCAACGTGTTCTACCTGCGGACGGCCGACTGGAGGGTGTATCTCTTCCAGGCACCGTGAGTCCTGTCTGATGTTTACAACGTAGACAGTTATACACAGAGTTAATATTTTATAAGTCTTATGTTGACTTATAAACTCGCTGTTTGAGCCATGTTACACGTGCTGTGTCTCACTTCTTCTTCTGTTATTACCACTTCCTGGTGTAATAACGGTTGTGTTGTCTCAGTTCGAGTACGGCTGTCGTGAACTTAAAGGAAATGACGATCACATCTTCTTACGCTTGGTAGCAATGGTACTTTCTCTTTCAGCCATGCTTGTAGTTCACAATCTGACTGAATCTGACTGAATCTGACTTATTAAGACTAAGACTGCTTTGTGTGAGTTCGTACTTTAAATTCTAAAAACAAGGACACTGTCATGTGTATCTGTTTCTTTCCCCTCTGCAGTCTTCGGTAAAACCTGAATACACGGCCAAGAAATCAGGTTTCTTCAGTTTTCCAGCATGTAAACACACTTTAATGTTCTTCCAGCTCTGTAGCAACAGTTAGTGTTCATCTGTCCTTTTTCCGCATGACATTGAGAATCGATTTTCCCAGTTTTGGTGTGGAGTAACTTCACACTCCGATCCAACACCTCTGAGATGAAGTGGAAGGGGCGATTATCAACGTTTGACCTCACGAAATGGGAGCGAATCCCTGCAGCCGTGTCCAAATATTTGATGGAGATTTTATAGCGACGTGTTCAACAATCACATACGAGACCGACACCGTGCCGTCTACGTACTTTCCACTGCGCACTGCAGCTGCGGCCGGCTTAATCACAGCTGCACGCCCACCCTCATGTTAACAACACGCGGCACCCAGCTGTGCACATGTGCCCGCGGTGTGCAGAACACATGCTGGGGAGCACACGGATCAATGCTACACACACACACACATGTTGAACAGGGTGTATTGTGAATGTTAAGGTGGAGGTGTGTGTGTGTGTGCATCAGGATCCAGGAAGTGGCACATGAGTGGCCACATGTTTCAGCCCCCTGGAGGACAGGCTCTGTGCTCCAGTTGCAGCTTGCATTTGTCCCAGATACTGTACCCCTCGCTCCTCTTTCTGTCTCTCTCCGCTTTGTCTCTCTCTCTCCGTCTCTCTCAGGGGATTTAAGCAAGGCTGTCTGATTCAATCTGATATTTCTCATGGGTCCCTAATGGGTCTGTTAGTGTAACCCTTTTCTCTCTCTCTTGCATTAATTGGCTCCAAAATAATTTCTTTGTCAACAGCGCGGCTGCATTCTCTGATAATTATCCCTTTGAAGTTGTAAGCTAGCCACGTGCTGTGCTGATTGTTGTGTATTCACGTGTGCGTGTGTGATCCATCGCAGGAACGCCGAGCAGATGCAGTCCTGGATCACACGGATCAACACGGTTGCCGCCATGTTCTCAGCTCCTCCCTTCCCGGCCGCCATCGGCTCCCAGAAGAAGTTCAGCCGGCCACTGCTGCCGGGGACGATGTCAAAGCTGTCTGAGGTACGAACCCGGCCCGAGCCCGAGATCCTGTGAGACTCATCAGAGCGAGCCGATACGAATCTGTCAGAGTTAAAATAATGATCCGTGCAGTGCAGCTATTTTCAAAAAGGAGCTGACACGTCCTTTTTCATAACGGGGCCGGTAATTAGAATTTAATTTTTCATGAATAAACACTTTTAACACAAATGTGATATATTAGTAGTGGCCACTCGTGGTGGAATATTGACGAGGTGTGGCACAGGGGAGCATTTGATATATAACTCAGTATTAAAATCATTAAAAGACTCACCGTCTGTGCAAAAACATTTGTTTATCTCAAGTTAAAGGTTTGTCAGATTTCACATCAGACAATCGGAGAGGAAAGTGTTGAGGTGGGAACAGGTGAGTCAGTGAGTCAGAGGGATGAAACAGGCAAAGCATTCAGAACTTAAACAGACGAGGTGTTTATTATTATTCCTCACTGTCACGGTGAGTTCAAGGACCCAAAAGCGCACAACTACAAGCAAAAAGACAAACGGTTCACAGTCCAAGATGAAGCAGGCGTCCAATGAAAGATCAAAAAACAAAATCCAGAACAGGAAACACAACCATGTGCGCAGAACCTGAGGGACAGGTGGAACAATCCGGCTGGAACAGGATCAAAGACAGGAAGTAGAAATACAAAAGATAGAGAGGCAAGAACTACAAAATAAAACAGGAAACAAAACAAACTCTAAACTAGATCCCCGTCATGATGATCCTCTCCCGTAAGCTAAACTAACCTCGTGTTTTTCAGGAGGAGCAGGTCAGATCCCACGAAGCTCGATTCAGAACCCTCTCCACCGAGCTGGCTGAGCTGCGCTCATACCCTCCTGACCGCAAGGTCAAAGGGCGCGAGCTGGAGGAATACCGCCAGCGTGACGAATATCTGGAGTTTGAGGTGAGCCGGACTAAATAAGAAAGGCAGCGAAGCATGAAATCATTATCACAGCTGCAGCCGTCCCCATTGTCCAATCCTCTTCTCTTACACACCTTCACAGAAAACACGGTATGGAACCTACGTCATGCTGCTGCGAGCTAAAATCCGGAGCGGCGAGGAGGACCTGTCCGTGTTCGAGTCCCAGCTCCTGGAGGACAACGGCCTGCAGAGGGCTCACTCCAGCCCCACGCTGCAGGACAGCAGCCAGGCCAGCCAGATCAGCCAGGCCAGCAGCGCCAGGGACGGGGGCAACAGCAGCAAAGCCAGCGGCTGCAGCAGCAAACCTCGGCAGGAAGGCCAGAGACACAGCTACCGGCAGGCCGTCAAGAAGTGAGACGGGGCGGGGGCGCCGGGAGCGGCACAGCGTTGCACTGCCAGCGGCAGGCTGTCTCCCTGCATAGGTTTTTATTTGAGATCCAGGAGGGTTTGGAGCTCTGCTTGAAGGGGGAGCCGGAGCGCGGGTCTAACCCCACGCTCTTCCCCCAAACCACGACGCCCTACCCGGCAACCCCAATCTTCTCGTCTAACAGAGGAGGGCTGGGAAACACCAGCGAGGATGTTGGTGCAGGAGGTGGGAGGATCGGCTGGGAGGTCACAGATCTGCAGAGACGAGGTGTCTTTGAGAACGTACGCTGGGTGCAGCGGCAGCAGATAGCGGCAGCAGCAGACTTGAACTGTGCAGTGAGATAAAGGGTGGTGCTTTTACACACTGAACACCCGACAGGGACGTACATCCAGCATCCTTTCCTTTCTCTCCCCTTTTGTTCTTTCAAGGCACCTCTCCGGCTACGTTCTCCCACCTTTTTTCTTGACTTTTTCACTCAGTTTTTTGGGACCAAACATTTAAAAAAAACAAAAAAAGTAAAAACATTACATTTTAGACGACTGATGATTTCATTTGAAGACTTTAAAACATCAACAGTCTTAACGGAGCCATTACATTCCAGCTCCTTCTTTTTTTGTTTTTGGTCTTTTTGGGTGCGTTCACATTCCACACCAGGAGCGGGACATCACGGCGTTCAGCTCCTGGACGTTATTTCACCGAATAATACGGACTTTGTGCGACTTTTTTGTGCGTCTGCAGCGTACGTACGACGTATGATGACGATGAGAAGGTGCAGCTCGGTGCGGCTCGTCTCTCCTCTCTTCTCTCTAAGTCACTCACGACCAATTAGAGGCAACAAAAACGTCAGTAGAAGTTCACAGTACTCCTGATGTGCAGCGACGTAACTGCGTCTCATTGCGAGAGGTCTTTTCTGTTTTTATTTTTTTTTGCTCTGCTTGAACAGGCGATCCCTCTCTCCCTCTCTCTCCCAGTTGCTTTGGCTTCTGTCCCGTGGTGTTGCTTCTTCCTCTTCTTCTTTCTCTTTCTTGGCCGAGACTGTTTTTTTTCTCCAGTGATCCGCATGCCTGCATCCAGCGCAGCTTCTTTTTAGGCCTCTTAGAGCGACAAACTTTCTTTTTTGTTTTTTGTTGTATCCCCCCTCTTCACGCCGGTGCCATAGCCAACATGTGTAATCTCTTGTCTGTACTTATAGCCTCTCATTTATAAAAGCCTATTTTAACACTCACCAGGCAGACCCTGAATGTTCTTGTTTTTCAATATTTTTACAGTATTTTACAGTCGTTTGTTGTTGATGTTGAACCTATTCCACCTGTGTATGTCAAGTGTATGATGAAATATGAAAAAAGGAAATATGTTACCCCATACTCTTTGTAAACATCCAGGATATGTTGTATATAACGCGACGTCCAGCTTATATTGTAGGATATATGACGGTATATTTACAATATATTCAACACACTATTGTGAAGATGCATTAGGTACAAGTCCCAAAAAGCGCTACGCGATAATCATGTGTTGTTTCTTGTTTTGTTTTTTGTTTTTTTTGTACATGGTGGTAATAATTCAGCACAATATGAGTATTATAGTGACGCCTAATGTACCTAAAGATTAGTAAGTGATGGGAAGATGTTTGTGTGACGGGACGTGGGATGTTTTCCAAAGACAGCGCATGGTTCAGGATGACCCAACAGCATGTTTCAAAGGGATCAGGGTTGATTCTGTCTGTCAGAGATGCATGAAAAAGGCGAGGAACGTGAGAAACGATGAACCTCCTCATTAAAGGAGGAGGACGAGGGCGGACTGTACTGAACCCTTACAAAGTTCGGGTGTGGTTTCGGTAGCCGTATACACCTCATAGCGTTAGCGATGTATAGCCATTTTCTACTCAGGCTTTTCAAAAACGACACCTTGAGCAAGCTGCAGGTGCCAGCGTCCGACCAGCAGGGAGCGCTGTCGACGTTCACGTTGTGTTTTTTTGTTTGTTTGTTTGTTTCTCAGCCATAATCACACCTGCTGCACCTGCAGTCAATATGCATGCACTCACCTGAGGATGGGGGTGATGAGTATCGCAGGGCTAAACGAGACACGTCTGAATGTGTGTGTGTGTTTGTGTTTAAACGTGTGCATGCTGTGACTGAGCCTGTCGTAGAGAAGTTTGCAGCCGGTTTCATGTCGTCTGAAAGTTCATCGGCGACTACAATCCCCAGTTTCAGCTTCTTGATTATGAGTATTTACGTCTTTTCTTCGTCTTCTGTGATAGTAGACCTGCATATCTTTTGGTTTTCGACTGTTAATTGGACAAAAGAAGCAATTCGTTGCTGTTTTTTTCCCCACATTTTGTTCATGAAATCATCTGCAGTTTATTCTCATCCTCACTTCTCGCTTCTCTTGTCTGCACTTCCCTGATATCACTTTTTTCAGTCTGGTGGTTTACGTGGACGTCGTTGCCATCGCTGACCTCCTGTGTCTTTTACCAGTTACGTAACGTGACATTACAGCTCTGTATTTATTAATAGTGTTTGACTCTGCTGTTTGTAATGTGGCCAAACTGTCAAAGAGCTGCCAGACTCATGTTGAGTGCCATTCATGGTCTACCGAGGGGACGGATGATGAGTTCTGATTCAGTATTTCACATTTGAAAGGTTTTTATCCAGCACTGAAATCATTTCCACAGTGCCGACAGTCCTTAACGAGCAACCGCAGCCGACACGTTGCCATTTAGCACAAACACATTTAACAATCTCACCGCTCAGCAGCTGTTCTGGAGCTTTCGATCGCTGCCGATCTTCCTCAGCACGTGGAGTTCATCGGGGTTCTCCAAATTCAGAATGTCGCAGGTTCGAACCTCAGCTGGAGCCTTTCTGTGAGGAGAACCTACAGTCCAAAGACATCAAGGTTGACTGGTGACTCTAAATTGCCCGTAGGTGTGAATGTGAGTGTGAATGGTTGTTTGTCTCCGTGTTCCCTGTGATGAGCTGGTCTACCCCGCCTCTTAAGTCAGCTGGGATTGGCTCCAACCCCACAATGACCTGGTTAAAGAAAATGGAAGGATTGATCCATCTTTGCTGTCATTTTCTGCTTTTATTTAACACATACGACGGTAAATAAAGTATATTTGGGTTACATGCAGCTGAAGATTCAGATTCGTTTGAAGCTGCGCTGATCTTAAATCAGCTCCGCAGAGTTCAATAACTTCAATCCAAGTGATGGTTATTCTCGTCACAGGCTCTTTACACACCGTACAGTATGGATGGATGTAGTATGAAATGAAGGCAGCTCTTCAGAGGCTCCACCTTGTCAAAGTCTCCAAGGTCCCCCCTCTCTTTCTCTCTCTCTCTCTCCTCCCCTCCTCCTCCCTTCATGTGTTGTCACCGCTCACTTACATCAAAGAGGCTGCTGCAGGATCTCCATGGCACTGGTTAGCATGGAAATGGCTGGTTCCCCTGGTGACGGCTCTGTGATGCTCAAGTGAAAGTCACCCTGTTGTACTGCGTTGGCAGCGGTAGAATACCTCTGTTTAAAGCAGCAGTGCATGCCTGCAGCGGTTTGAGGCGGACTGTCCTTTAAGCTGTTTCCATTGAAAGCCTCATTTCTGAATGTGACGTGTAAATAAAGCATGAGATATTACGGCCTGCGTTCATTTATATTATGGTTAGAGTATTAAATGAAGGGTTAATATATAAGGTAGGTCAACATTTTTCTTCCTGTCCTTGAGCTCATGGTCATTTGTTTTTATTTCTATCAATGTGAATGAAGGAAATGGCTATATTTAACGTTGTTGTATGCTGTTGTGTTTTAGAGAATCGAGCCAGCTCATACAAATCTTTTTACACGTAGAGAGTCTGATCTGATCCATCTCAGTGTTTTTTAGACTGGTGCAGGTAAAAGGCAATGTTCATTTTGCTCAGTGCTACACATACAGTGAGCTACGTGTGTCACTGCCTTGTTAAAACTCACCAAGGAAAATGTTGTTTGTGAGCTTCTCTTTTCGGGAGGCACAGAAGATGAAAATAAAAGTGTTTTGGAAGCTTAAGTGTGTCCGAACGTCATTGTGCTTTTCAGACAATAACGACAAATATAATATTTATTATTGAACTAAAGCATTTATCACAAACACACAACAGTAACCTGGATAAGCTCACATCGCTAGAGGAAGCTACAGAGACGGTCATGGCAGCAGAAAGTTACACTCTGATTTACAGCTGCCAGTTTGTTTTTTACTGTGAACACTAAAACATTTAAATTTCATTCAAAAGCTTCATTTATATGGTATTTGAAGGGATTTTAAACAGAATAAAGTAGTATTTTAAATGATAGGCTGTTAATTATACAGTAGAACACTAATATGTAATGACAAAATACTTCTTTTGATAAAAAAATATGTATACAGTAAATAAATGTGCTAAACCCCCTTTACTGCAGTATTAGAAACAGTTATACAGTACTGTATGCCTTATTGTATAATTCTGGCAACCACAACAGTTTTTTTTATTGAATACAGTAAAACACCATCATATTTTATGACTTTCATCTGGTTTCATGTCAATAATATGGCAAAACAAAAAAGATATGGAATAAAACGTCAACAGAGAACTAATGTCCTTTTACCGTAATATTAGAAAAGTTATACTTGTTACAGTAAAACAGCATCTTATTTCATGTTTTTTATTTAAAATTATGGAATAAAACACCTTTAACTAACATCCTTTTACCGTAATATTAGAAAAAGTTATACCATAGTAATTACGGTAAAATTCTGGCAACTGCAGCATGCAGTTTTTCACTGTTTAATAATAAAACATTAGACGAATATTCCATGTAAATGACAGATTAATACATAAATGGCCGCAGCGGTGTCGTATTTAAGTAACGAATACTCAAACTGGTCTTCTTGTGTTGGTGTTTGTTGTTTAAATCCGTCGTTTGGTGACTGTTAAACAGTTTTTTTTAGCAGCGGTTGAACGCGCAGCAGCCGTCGTGTTGTTGAACGCGCCTCCGTTTCGTTATCACAGCCGGGGTTTCTGGTGACGTCACGCAGGAAAGTACACATTATCACGGTGCCGCCGCCGCCGCTGCGTTGACCCCGAAAACAACCGGACTGCACCTGTTCACACCGACACAACGGCCCATGACACGCTCGTAGACACACACGGTAAGTGTCTAGGACCGGCTTACCGGCGGTGCGACGCGGCTGCGGGGCAAAAACCCGCCGCGAAACGTCACTTAACCGCCGACGGAGCCTTCATTTCCTAATGCTCAGTACAGCTAGCGACGGACTCCGTCTACTTCCCGAAGAGTGTGGCTAAACTGTTTATGCTGCGTTAGCCATCATAGTATAGCATGTGTGTGTCTTATAGCCGCCTGGCCTTAATTAATTGCGTCGTTGTGAAAATATACAGGCCGCAAAATACCAATTTGACACTAATAATGTTCAACTGTCGATGATAATCTGACGTTAGCCGTTGGCAGCTGATCCAGGATGTAGCCACATCCCCTGCGCTTGTTTTTAGGTCTTTATTCGTCAGCTGGGTGCAAAATTCAAAGGTCAAAAGCTGCTTTTAAACATGGATTACACGTACACGGCTCCGGTTGGTGTTATTTAAACGTTATTTCTACGTTTCCAGCTTGAGTTTGTGCAGGTATACACAATGGAGAAACCTCCGTTCAGGCAGAACCAGAACTGCGGAGACTGGGAGCTGAAAGAGAGGCTCGGCATGGGCGGGTTCGGCAATGTTTACCTCTACCAGCATCATGTGAGTCCATTTAACACTTGACACTGAACTACAACCAGAGAAGAAGAAGAAGAAGAAGAAGGGATTGCTGGGATGTTGCTGCTCAAAAGTTTTCTGTTGTTTCACCCTGATTTCATTATTTAATCCAAACCATTGTTTTTATATGAAATAATAGGTTCAATATACTCAAGAAGACTCAATTAAAAAGAGTTTTTGTCGGTGCAAAAGTTCGTCAAAACAAAGCAGTTAATCTGAATCAGGTGGGACAAGTTGGTGCCGCTCAAATGGACCAATAACTAGAAATAATGCATCACAAACCAGGTCGCTCCAGTCTTACCCGGGTGAACCCGTACAGGTCGATCATGCAGACAGGACCTCAGGGAGGTCGGGAAGGGGGGTAGCTATGAAGGCTTTGTTCCAGCGTGAGGCAGATCATCTGAAAAAGACTAGAAGTGGACAACCTTCTAAAATATTAACACTGGTAAAGGCAGATATCCTCCAAAGTAAGTGTGAGAGACAGATGATCCACTGCAGAAACCGTTGGTCGAGGTTAGGAGCTGCAATGTCCTCTTAACTGAAGGGGTTCACATACTTTTGCACCCATGAAATCAGATTTCTTTTGTTTGAGTCCATTATTTGGAATGTCAGTATTGTGAATCGGGTTGTGTAAATATTTTTTATGTAGGTTTCACAAGCGTTCGAGCAGCGCTGTAGCACCTGGAAAGCTGCATACAAACTTCTTCCTGTGTCTGCTTTCATGCCCTGATGTAATAACTGTGCGCTGATGTAATAATGTGACTTCTGTCGTCTGTCTTTGTAGGAAACAAACGAAAAACTAGCTCTGAAAATGTGCCGCCTAGAGCTCACACCAAGAAATCGAGAAAGATGGACCAGAGAAATCCAGATCATGAAAAAGTTTGTCTCCTTTCACACGTAAAACGTTGCTACAAAGACCTGATACAGTGATTTTCTTTCTTGGTGTCATAACCGAGATACTCGTGTTTTCTCTCACTCAGGTTAAATCACATCAACGTTGTGACAGCCCGAGATGTCCCAGAGGAAATGTTGGACATAAGCTTAAATGGTCTTCCACTCTTGGCCATGGAGTACTGCTCGAGAGGAGACCTGAGGAAGGTGAGGTGGCGAGAGGACAGGATCAGGATTCATTTGAGTCGGGGTCGTCCGTTTTGGCTGCAGAAGAGTGAACCTGAAGTCCAAACTCTGATACTGCTGTGTTCTGGCTTTGTTTATTTCATGAACCACGAAGAAGTTTAATGTGATTTGTGTCTGGTGGTTTGAGACAGAGTGAGAGAAGTGAACACAGGGAATGAGAGTGAGTGAGCGCTGGCCTCGATGAAGCCGATAAATCAGAGAAATAAAAAGTTATTTCCTGATTGTTTCACAGGAGTTCAGCACATACAGACACACACCCACACAACCCTCGCTGCGTTTCCCTGCAGAGCCTGATCCTGTCGACTGAGTATTTTTTTCTTTTCCTGTTTGGGCTTTCCATTCACACGAAGATGTTTTTCACACCTAAAGGTGACATTTTGTTTAACTTGAGAGCAGCACACAGAGTATCTAAATCTAAAACAACATACATCTTGTTTCTATTGTAGATGCTAAAAAGCTTTTTGGAAATAAGAACCTGAGTTTTGTAGTTTAAGGAGGGAGTAGCAGAGATGCACCTTGTTCTCCTTGTTCAGTGTGTGGACATGTGGACAGATGCAGTCAGCCGTGAATCGCTGGCTACAAGCAAAGCCAGGACACAACAGGTGGTGAAGTGGTAACCCTAACCATTAAAACGAGGCTGAGTCGACTGATCCGATCGTCTGATTGGAGGCTGCAGCGTCACGTCGAACTGCGTTTTTCCAAAAGTTGAATCTGGCTCTTCTTTGGCAGACACCGTCACGCTTCTGCAGCCGAAACAAACCTGTGTTTTAGCAGCAGCGCTGGATCCCGAATGCAGCCTTTGTCTGAAACACAGTGCAGCCGTGCAGAGGTTAAAGCTGCACCACGTGCTGTACTGTAGCATGTTTTAAAGGAGTACTACAGCATCGAGTTTCTTGTGTTTGTTTGTGTTACAGATCCTGAGCAAACCTGAAAACTGCTGCGGTTTGAAAGAGAGCGAAGTGCTTTCATTACTCAACGATGTTGGTACGTCAGGTGTTTTTTTCTTCGCGCAGCTCGTTCACTCTTGTGCGTCTTATTAGAGTCATGTAACTCGGTTCAACCTTCTGCTTCAGGATCTGGTATCCAGTATCTCCACGAAAACAAGATCATACACAGAGACCTTAAACCTGAAAACATAGTGCTGCAAGACATCAACGGAAAGGTACGTAGCCATTTGTGGATCTCATGCTCGTTCTGTTCGACGTCTTGGAGAAACTGTCTCACGTTCATTTATTCTTCCACAGCTGGTTCACAAGATCATTGACCTGGGCTATGCCAAAGACCTGGACCAGGGCAGTCTGTGCACCTCCTTCGTTGGCACGCTTCAGTACCTGGTAAGAGCTTCACGATCCTCACGTGCACCCAGCTTGTGTTGAAATCTTTTACTCTTCATCATGCAAGTTGTTGATCAAACATGTCGCGTTGACCCGGTCCGCTGCTTCTCTGCAGGCGCCTGAGCTGTTTGAGAATAAGCCATACACGGTCACTGTGGACTACTGGAGCTTCGGCACGATGGTGTTTGAATGCAGCTGCGGTTTCCGTCCGTTCCTGCACAACCTTCAGCCTGTGCAGTGGTGAGTGATTTATTCGACACGAGCTGTCATTTGTTGGATAAAAGCACAATGAAGACTTCAAGCGCCTCGGGTCGAGTGTGAGGTTGAGACACGATGTGAAAGGAACAGGTGCGCGCAGGTGTTATGAGGTAGTTATTGTGCTTAAGTGTGGCGATTTGGCCGCTGACCAACGCACTCGGCAGCTGCAGCACACGCAGCTCAGACAGGATCAGTGACTCACTGCAGGCCTGTGCAGCGGTGTGCCTTTTTATTTCTCTGATTAACCGGCTTTATCGAGGTCGGCGCTCGCTCACTCTCTAGACTACAGTCAGCGTGTTTCTGGACCCGATGCTCCATTTGAGCGTGATCCGGTCTGATACCTCAACAAAAACAATGCTCTCCTACTGCCAGAGATGGAGACTGCTTTCCCGGCAAGCGAGCCGTAGAGTCTGCGGGGAGGACTGACTGGGTCACACAGACTTTTAGCCTTTGCACCACTTATTAACCAATAGATATCACAGCTGCAAGCAAAGCTACATATTATTCCTTGTAAGAAAGCTGACTGAGGACCAGCAGATGGAGCCAAATCAAAGAGCGCAGCAACTATGTGAGCAGCTGGATAGTGTTTGTTTATCGATGACGATGACGCAACAGAAGAAAGTGTGTTTGGGTAACTAGACGTGTTTAAAATATTCAGATGAGTTTTATTATTGATGCAGGACTCCAACAGAAAACAGCATCTTCTTTGTTACATTTTCCTCTGTGTAGAAAAGTCTTTAAGTTTTGTGATGAAATCCACCCACAGGGCGAGCAAAGTGAGGAATAAAGGTCCAAAGGACATCATGGCTGTGGAGGACGTGAATGGAGAAGTCAAGTTCTCCACACACCTCCCGTACCCCAACAATCTGAGCAGGTTAGACCCCGTGACACTTCAGGCTCCGTTCATGCGCAGAGTTTCAGTTTTTCCTTCTTGGTCTCTCAGCCACGTGTTTTAATCGCTGTTCTTCAGGACGCTGTTGGAGCTGATGGAAACTCTGCTCCAGCTGATGTTAAAGTGGGATCCTGTCCTGCGAGGAGGCAAAATCAGCACCGACACCAAGAAACCGAAGTGCTTTGAAGTGCTGGAGCAGATACTCAGTATGAAGGTGAGTTACAGACAGTCGCAGTATGTGAGTCAGCCACTGTCGTCTTTCCTCTGATGGAAGGTAGAAAATGTCAGCAGGTCGAGACAAAGCTTTCCCTTTTCTTGGAGACAGGATGTTAGTCAGATTAGTCGGGTGGTGCTGGAGGATGCGCGAGGAAATCTGCTGAGCAGTTTGTCGGAAGTTTGAGAACAAAGAAGAAAAAACTGGGTCGTTTCTCAAAGGCAAAGAGTTTCTGTTTTATTTATTAAGATAAGATCGACTATATTGATCCCACAGAGGGGAAATTCACTCAGCTCACAACATACAAGGTGGATAAGGAGGATAAGTTGACGACCCCATGGCAAGAGATTTATTAGCAGGTTATTTCAAACATTTGAGTAAACGGCAGATCAGCGAACAGTTTGTCGTCTCGTGCGTCTCTCCAGGTCGTCCACATCCTGAACATGACCACCGCTCAGGTTCACTCCTTCCAGCTGACCCCGGACGAAAGTCTGCACAGTTTACAGAAGCGCATCGAGGGCGAGACCAAGATCGAGGTCGTGAACCAGGAGCTGTTGCAGGAGACGGGAGTGTCGCTGGATCCCAGGAAGCCCGCCGCACAGTGTGTCCTCGATGGAGTGGTCAGTTAATGTTTCACTCCTCTGCAGCAACAGATGGAAAATAAACTCTTTATTATTTGGAGCAGCAGGCGGTGTAAGTGCTGATTTTCTTCTCTCCTGTGCAGAGAGGGTGGGACAGCTACATCGTCTATCTGTTTGACAAGAGCATCACCACGTACTCTGGTCCCTTCAGTGCCAGACAACTTCCCGATAAAGTCAACACTATCGGTGAGTTGATTTTAACGTTTTGTGATGATGCTGATGCAGCACTGTCAGAGTTCTCCACAACAACATGTCGCCTGTCTTCACTTTACAGTGCAGGAAGCCAAGACACAGCTGCCCCTGGTCGTGTTGAAGAAAGTTTGGGGTGAAGCGGTGAGCTACATCTGCGGCCTGAAGGAGGACTACAGCAGGCTTTTCCAAGGACAGAGGGCTGCGATGTGAGTCCCATCTTTTTGTTGTTGTTTTACCACAAAAACACGACGTTCATTCATAATCAGTTGACAAAATAATCCAGAAATCAATCAGACCTGCACCGCTGCTTCAAAGACCTTTAACGGACACCTCGACGTGAAGTATAACTTCGTCCTTCCTCCTGTCTAACTCTCTCCTTCCTCGTCCTCCAGGTTGAGTCTCCTGCGCTACAACACCAACCTGACCAGGTGTAAGAACAGCATGTTCGGCTTCTCTCAGCAGCTGAAGGCCAAGCTGGACTTCTTCAAGAGCAGCATCCAGTACGACCTGGAGAAGTACAGCGATCAGATGCACTACGGCATATGTGAGTGTTCATGTGTTTAACAATGGAGAATATTTACATCTGTGAGTATTTCATGGCTCTTTTGACGAGCTGTCTGCGTCTGTCCGAAGCCTCTGAGAAGATGCTGAAAGCCTGGCAGGAGAACGAGGAAAGAGCGGCTGCTTTTGCTCAGGTGATGCAAAATATTTAAATCATCTCGTCTCTGAAGAAATGCTTTTATTGTGGCGGTCTTGACATGTTCCCGGTTTGTCCTGCAGGTGGCGGAGGTGAGCCATCTGGATGATGAGATCATGGCGCTGCACTCAGAGATAGTCGAACTTCAGAGGAGCCCGTACGCTCGTCGCCAAGGAGACAAGATGGAGCAGCTGTGAGTGCTGACTAGCTGTAGAGTTTATTGATTTGAAAGACAGAGGTGACAACGTGATGCTGAAGCCTTCTTACACGACAACTCTTCACCAGCAGGCTGAATTTAACCTTTCACGAAACATTTTAGACAGCGAAGAGTCGAACAATGATTTGTTTTGTCAGTCTCACAGCACAGAAAGGCAGAAGCGTGCAGGATGTTTGGATTACACGTCATTGTTTGCACCAGCTCCATGCGTAGGCTCCGTAGCGATGTTGTAGATTGGTCAGCTTGGCCTCGGTTATCTTCTCCCATATCTAACAACTGAAACCCTCAGCTCCACCCTCATACTCAGTAATGGAGCAAGGCGGAGCCTGCCACCATCCCACCATCAGAAGAATGTAAACACAATCACTGTGTGGTATGAAACAGCCTGATCGAGTATGATACGTCTTTCCAGCGTAGCTGCGGTGACTTCAGCTCCCGTTAGCCTCGTCCGTCGGTCATAAATGTGGCTCCACTTTTTCACAGCGTCATCCCCTCTGGTTACAAGTCCATGAGACAGGAAGTGACATGTACAGTGTGTAGAAACAGCCACATTTAGCTTTGGGAACTTTTTATCGCTTCATCCTGTGCTTTGAAGTGTCTTTATGTGTGTTAGATCATCTTTAAAGCAGACAAACAAACAAACTGTCCTCTGTGAGCAGTGACTGGTGTCACTTCAAGGAGTCAAAGGGACAAACCAGGATGGACATCTTCAAATAATCTGTTTAAAGCGCACGAAATAAACAGATGTTACTGATGTTATTTGATGCTCTGTCAGCGTGTTAGAAATGTTTAAACGTGACTCATTTTGTGTTGCAGAGAGGAAAAGGCCATCGAGCTCTACAAGCAGCTGAAGATGAAATGCAAAAGTAAGAAACGTTTCAGTCAAATTTATTGTCAGTAAAAGTGTTACGACATCTGATGAAAACACAAATGAATGTGTTTGTTAATCTGTCAGCACCTGAACCAGACGTGAGCAGCGACAGCTCCGAGATGGTGAAGGCGATCATTCAGACGGTCCAGAACCAGGACAAGGTGCTCAAAGATCTGTACACACACCTCAAGTAAGAGTCCGACAGCCCCAAAACACGTTCAGTGTTTTACTTGGAGAGCGGCAGCTCTGAACTCACTGATTAATGCCGCGTGTTCACGTCTCCTCCCGACAGAAAGATCCTGATCAGCAAACAGAAGATCATCGACTTGTTTCCGCGAATTGAGAAAACCTTGGAGAGCATAAAGGACGCCGACAACATCGTGATGCAGATGCAGATCAAGAGACAGCGAGAGTTCTGGCACTTACTGAAGATCGCCTGTGTAAGTTTATTCACACTGGACAGGAAAACAAACCTCCCTCTGGGACGATGTACACAGACCGTGTCATGCAGTTTAGTTTCCTCTAACGTGGAGTGTGTTTTAAAGTGTTTACGTGTGTGTTACTGTTTTCTTTTCTATCTGTCTGCTGTAACTTAATAAAACCATGTCGCACTGTGTTACGGCTGCAGACTAATTAGCAACTTCTCTGGGGATTATTGTCAAAAAATGTAAAAAATCTCTGTCACAATAATCCCAAAGCCCAAAGTGACGTCTTCACATTGTTTGTTTTTGAGTTTAAATCCTAAAATATTCCGTTTCAGTCTAGAGAAACAGGAAATACTCGCTTCGTGGCTAGAACTTTGTAATGTTTGACATTTTTCTGATTATTCCAGCTCCGTCTTGTGTCTCATAAGCTAGTCCTCTGGGTCAGAGTTTGGCCTCCAGCTGTTGTCCTTTCTGTCCTTTGTTCCCTCTCAGACTCATCAAAAACAGACACCAGCAGGACGAGCTGCCTGAAGGAGAAAGATGACATGTTACGTGCCTCGTAACAGTATGATCTCTCTCTTTCCTCTCCGGCAGGCTCAAAACTCGGCGAGGAACTCGATAGCAGCGAGCCCCGAGTCGTCCAACTTGCTGCAGGTTTCTCAGTGGTCACAGTCGGCGCAGCCCGTCAGCTCCCCACATCCCCTAACATCCCTACCAGGCCCAAACGACAGGTAACTCCCTCATTCATTCATTCATTCAGAGCGATCATGTGACTCGTGTTTGCTCTGTGAATGCCTCCATTCAAAGCCAACCCTTTGACCCATTTCGTGTTAAAACACATCACTATAATCGGAGAACGCCGAATGATTGATGACACAAATGTTCATCTCCACCTCAGGCGGTTAAAGAAAAACAAGCTGCAGTCTGTGGATCCGTCTGTATCAGGCGGCTTCACGCTTCGTGAACTCTGAGCATGCGGCAGCTTCAGAGTCTAGATTAGAAGGAGGTCGCTTGTCCACTCGAGGATGTTTTTCTTGTAAAGCTGCAAACACAGCCCTGATGTTGCATCACCTGTAAGAACATCTTTCACATCTTTGGTCTCCAACAACTCCTGAGGGAAATATCTGCTAAATGTGTCACCAGCCCGTCTCTTTGTTTTGAGTTTTTAGTTTCTGTAAAACCAAAACGACGAGCCTAAAGTCACTTTAAATCTGACGCAGGTCATGTGATCCAGAGTTATCTTACAATCACAGCACAGGCTGTAAACATGTTTGTTTCTGCTGTGAAGTTGGACATTTTAACATGGGGACTTATGGAGACTCACGTCTGTATCCAGCCACAAGTGGACGCTCGAGGAACTGCAGTCCGGTCGAGTTTCATTGTGTCTTTCGTTGGGCTCTTAATGTGATCGTGTAAACATGGTTTCCATAGTTGTTGTAGGTCGGTGCTGCTTCTCCCTCTGTGAAATCCTGAACACAAACGTCGGATGCCTCGTGCGGTTAAATCACGGCTGATGGTCTCTGTTTCCTTCAGTGATGCTGCACCGCGTCTGCTGCAGGAGAACCAGAAGTACCTCACTCAGCTGACCAGCCTGATGCAGGAGGCTGCAGACGAACAGACCAAAAGCATCGTGGTGAGTTGCCTCACTTTAATCTGTGGCACGGAAGATTTTATGAACCTAAAGTAAGTGCAACTTTAAGTGCAACCAGACTTGACTCTCTTCTCCACACGTTGGTTTCTCCTCTCTCAAGGACCAAGACTGGAGCTGGACGAAATACGAAACTTTAACCACAAAATTAAAAAAGAGAAACGCGTGAGCACCGTCGCCTCGTCCTCCATCCTCCTCTCCCCTCCCTCCCTCCCTCCTCCACCTGTGCGCCGAGTAACACTAAAGACTGTCAGCAGAGCGGCGTCACGCCTTGTGCAGCTGCACACGGACTGTTCACGTGAGTTCACACACGCTCATCGTCTCACATGGTGGAGAACAGCCGCAGCTGCGCCGCTCCACCTTTTTTGTTTTCTTTGTTTCTTTTTGCTGCACAACATTCATCATAATCCATAAACAGTAACTGTTATCGCAGAAGTGTAGCAGCAGATTTGGAGGGTTTGAGGTGGATCGATGACACGGGGAGAGTGTCGGGACAGAAACATGGGAACTAGTTCAAACTTTTGTGACATGCAAGGAAAACACAGGAAGTGGTCGCGGAGGGGGTGGTGGGGTGGGGCGGAGGGGTCGCGGAGGAAATTACAATCAAGCAAACAGCACTTTGATACTCCCTTGTATCCTCTCTGTGAAGAGCTGCGTCGTTCCGGATGAAAACGTTCCAGGCTGCCAAAAAGAGAGTCGCAGATTTACACGAAAACAAACTGTTTTCATCAGTCGTCATCACTTCGATGTTTCGTTCTCCAGTCTGAGGTTTAGATTCTATATAAATGTTATTTTGATTTAAGGTTCTTTAAATAAAGTCTTTTTGTCGCGATATATGTGACAGACGTGGCTGGCCATTATTATTGTTTATATACAATGTCTATACTGTACATCTCTACGTCTTTTTACTGTCTCATTTATGTGCACATAAAGTTTCACCGGACGGTTTACGCCGCGTTCATGTCACGTGCGGATGAAACGATGAGTCGCTGAGCCGCAGTTTTACGAGAGTCTCCATCCTCCGAGCACGGACGCGATGGTGCCGGAGGGGATCGCGGACGTTTATTTTCAAAATAAAACACCCTGTGCAGACTTAAGATCATAAAAATAATTCAACCACGTAGCATGTTTACATATGTCGGAGCACACAAAGCAGAAAAATGACCAAATCTGAGAAAGTTGAAGTCTGACGCTCCTGGTGGTGCAGAACAGACGGATTGTAACCCGGCACCACAGAAGAAGAGAGCGCCAATGGACGGAAACCGTGAACGTGACGTTTCTGTTTGTTTCATGAACGAATGTCACACTCCGTCATGAGTTTCCGGTCTTTACACTCCAATATATACGCTCTGTTAAGCAGTTTGTAACAGAGACCGCATAGATATGAAACATTCAGAGTGATTCACTGCATTTCTTTGTCTTTTATGACGGTAAATAATAAGTAATAATAATAATAAGTCTGATAAGAGTTTGTTAATAAATAAATGAATCAGGAGATCAATTAATAACAATAAAACCGAGCTAAAGTCCAATTTGATGTTTTAACGTCAGAGCTCGGCGTTTTTAACCTTCAGTCTGATTCTGCAGTGATCCGATGACGTAAACTCCTGAAGGTCAACTGCAAATGTTTTTTGATAATTTGGTTATTTTGTCAGATTAACAGATTCAGACTTAATTTATCCAGCAAACAGCCTTAAAATCCAAACTCATTCAGCTTGAAATCATATAAACAAATAAATGTGACGTTGTAACCAGAGAAAATTTGACTCCTCTGCTTGAAAAATCGATCAGTTGTTGAAACGGTTTCAGAATAATCAGTCGACTGATCGTCTTAAAAACATCGTCTCTCCCATGTGACGTGAACGTGGCGTTAAACGTGGAGGTGTGACACCGCCTGGTTTCCGTCGAGCCGCAGTGAAACAAACGTGAATGATCGGATCAGAGTAAACGGTTGAATGTACTGCAGTTACACCGCAAGGTGGCAACTGAATCGTGGCGTGGTTTCTTCTAGGCCAGAGAGAAATTAAAGAGTCGTATTTATGAAGTTAAAGTGCAATGGAAAAGATTTTTTTTTTTTATTTATGTCACTCAGATTGTCAGTTTATTTTCCATTTGAGTTTTTGTTTCCATCTGATGGTTTAAATTTGTCTCTGAATGTTTCATTTTTTGAAATTTCATTGTATAAAGATCAAATGTTTGCCTGGTAATGAAATAAAACAACTTTGGCATGAATCTGATGTCCGCTTCTTCACACGAGATTTATTCAGGTTTATTCACAGAGGATGGCAGAAGTGTATTATAATGTTCATAACTATGTTTTTATTGGTGTATCATCACCTGAAAATTGTTTTTGTCACTTGAACAGGAGGGCGGGTGGAGGTGGTTGCAATCAACTATGCCTCTAGATGGCGCTAAGTCTTACACACTGACCCTTTAAAATGTTGCAGTAGGGGCGACTCAGGAGGTAAAGTGGGTCCTCCACCAATCAGACGATCAGTGGTTCGATCCCCGGCTCCTCCAGTCTGCATGTCGAAGTGTCCTTGGGCAAGATACTGAACCCCAAAATTGCTCCCTAAAGTCGACCTAAAGTTTGGGAAGCGCTCTCAAAAACTGAACTGTCAGCGCTGCTGACTTCACAGAGTGTAAAAGTCCAGCTCCTGTCGTGCATCATCTTATAAATCATCATCCGCTTTGATCACACACCTGCGGTCACATCATATGTTTGTTCAAACTGTGACACAATGGAGGACATTTTCTAACAGCAGTGCACTTCCAGTTTGTCTTTGTGGGTTAAAAAAAAGGAGAAGCTGGAAACAATCAAGATAATTTGACTCAACTCTTTAACCAGTGTTGCTCAGCCTTCAAAACTGAGTGATTAACAGCGAGTCACTGAGATAATCTTGTTCACTCCTTCCTTCCTTCCTTCACATGACCTGTGTTTAAGTGTTTTTTTCTGGGTCAGTTGAGGACTGTCAGCAGCCAACGTCTGTATCACATCGAGGTTTTGTCGGGCTCAGATTACAATCTCACTCTCCTAGAGCAGAAATATGCAGAACTATCACCAGTATTATTTTGTTAGTTGAGACGCTGAGTCTGAGGCTCAGTCGGAGCCAGAAAACCTTGAAACATGGCGACGACACACGGCCCTATCATGCTTTCACTGCAGCCTGTGTGGTTGGAAAGTCTGAGTTTAAACATCTCAAACACAGATGGGCCTCACGTTTGACTAAACGCCCCCAGATCCCTTTTGAAGAAGTCATGTCATCGTCGGTATATCATCTGTCCCGCAGACCGTGCCGGGGGTTAACCGCCGAGCGGAGACAGAATAGTTGTAGGACAAGCCGCGCTCAATGTAAACTGTGTTGTTTTATGAGCTTCTTGGCCGGTGAATCAGAGTGAATCAGACGAGCTCGCTGTGAGAAGCCGGCCTACATTCCTCAGCGCTCGACTCCTCTGTCTGAGCAGGATTTGCAGTTTAGACGCCTGACATTAAACATTTGCAGGGGATTGGTGTGAAAAAGTGTTTCATGACTGCAGTTTTACTGCTTCAGCATGCAGTGATGTTTTAAACAATAGAGCTCTTCCAACTTTCTGTCAACAGTTTGTGTTAGTCTCTTTCCTGTTGGAACATGACAATGTCCCTGTGGACAAAGACGCCTCCGTAAAAAAATGGTTTTCCCAAGGTTGCAAGAACATGACAGAGCCGTGATCTCAACCCCATCCGACACCTTTGGGATGAACCGAAACTGACGGTGTGCCAGACTTCATCACTGGGAATCAGAGTTGGACCGACGGTGAAGTTTCTGGGCGATGTCAGCCGTAAAACCAAAACAATGAGCTGAAAGATGCTAAAACGCTCTGTAGAACCATTTCAACCTCTGTGGCTGTAAAGTGAAGCATTTTACACATAAGGTCACAGTTTGGATTGGACAAACTGAAGTTCTGATCTGATGGCAGCAGAAGGATTAATCCTCTGGGGACCAGGAATGTCTGTACAAAATATTTTAGCGATCCATCCAGAGAGCAGTGTCGCTAAACTTGTCAGCGTTCTCGTGCACAATCCACGTGACACTGTGACAGACATATTATTATTTTTAATTTCGCTCACACGTCAGCTCGTTTCCCACGATAACTCTGAGTGTGTTGAGCTGGAAACACAGAAGCTCATCAGCCTTTGTGACAGATTGTTTGAGAAGCCCGAGCAGGAAACGCATAATGGGAGCTCACACTGGGAGTCTGAGCCCGGCTGCTTCTCAGCCCATTTCCTCCGACGTCTCACTGAGGACCAATAAATATGGATTAACTGTTATGTGGACAAACAATAGAGTGCTTCTCAGGAGCGTTCTTGGAGATAAAAACAGCAGAGAGGAGCAAAAACAACAGGCGTGATAGAGAAAGGTGTATTTTTTTAATTGTTATGCAATTCACATAAAGAACCTCTGAGAAAAACACAGAAGTCCTCTGTCATGTTTTGATTGTGTAATCTGCTGATGCAACACGACCGTCTCATCACACTTTTGCAATAAAGTTTATCTGCAACAACAAACGGCGCTCTCATGAGAAGTTTCCACATCGAAGAGAGAGAGCTGCGATCGTGCCACAATCTAACGTTCTACAAGGTATGAAACCCCGTGACCGTCGCCATAGAAACATCAGTGCAGTAAAAAAACACAAGTACTCGCTCCTCAAGGCTCTGTCTCACACACACACACACACACACACACACACACACACACCCTCGAGACTGGAAACAAAGGAGCATGTAAATGTTTCAAGCTGAACCACAGTAACACACACACAGGTCGTCTGAACCTCCCAGACCGTGCGTACCGATCATGACTTTCAAGTACAATGCAACATGGAGGACAAGAATCAACCCGGGTGAAGGCACAGACTGGCTTTAGATTCAGTTTAGGGACTGTAGGAAAGTTATTGTAGAAGGGCTGGGCGGAGCAAGCAACAAGTGAAATAAAAACTCGGCACATTCAGACAGATCAGACTGTGGAGTGTGTCTGTTTGTGAGGAATGTGACTGCTGTGAAACAATCAGGAAATAACTGACTCTGATTAACCGGCATTATCGAGGCGGCGCTTGCTCACTCTCATTCACCGCCTACGTCGCTCAACCGCTGCTCGCTCTTTCTTGGACACAAACCAAATTAAACTTTCGTGTCTCTTATTTTGCTGCTTGAATTGTGAGTCAGACTCAGATTTAGAAGTTGGTACTTTACAGTTTAGCTTTGGTTTTTAGCATTTAGCAGATATTTGTCTCAGGAGCTGGTGGAGACCAAAGACGGAGCTAAAAGAGTGAATGAATATTGGACTTAAATTCAGCAGTTGGCTCAAAATAAATGCAGCTCAGATCGAGGCTGAAATAAAATCTGAGGTGAGAGAAAAGACGACCTTCTCCTCTCCAATAATTTTCACACAGTCCCTCGAACAAACTTTAAATAAATAGAATAAAAAGTACATTTCACGTTTGTAAAAGTGCATTGAGATAACGTAACGCTTGTTACGCTCGTTAAAAAGGGAAGTTAGCCGAAACAAACACACAAACAATGACATCTGCGACAGTTCATGGAGAGTTTTCCAGAGTTTATCTGAGATAAATCACTTTTCCACAGCAGGCTGAAGCCGTTGGTCTCTTCGACGCCGTGGTCGTGCATAATGTCTTTAAAGACAAAGAGTAAAGTTTTCCACAGTCTTTGGTCTCTGTGACTCACTCTCTCTTGCTATACGTACGACTGAACGTCTTCTGCTTTGGTCAAACTTGATACGTTTTAATGAGAAGCTCATGTGAGTCTGTGGACTTGTGGCTTCGCTGGGGGCAGAGGAGGAGGGCCATGCTGGGGTCTGGCAGCCGGAGGAGGGCTGGGCTTGACCGGAGGTACGGGAGGGGGGCTCGGTTTGGCTGCCTGATACTGGAAAACAAAACAAGAAGAATTTTAGTGAAGTGAAGTTGCTACTTCTGAGAAAAGAGAACTTTACAAACTCCCTCCCTGTATGAACTCTTCGTGTGTTCATAATAACACGCAGGAAATCGTGTGTGAAGGTGTCTAATCTCCGCTGAGGCGCGGACTTAGTGGAAATACGTCACACAGGCAGTCACTTGACTTTACTGTGGGTAATTGGGATGGACCCAGTTAGTCATACTGGCTGGAGTTTCTGCAGTGTGTGTGATCAGAGAGCAGCGACAGCAGCTGAAGGTGTGACTCACCTGTGTTTTATTGAGAGGCGGTAAAGGTTTGGACGGAGGTTGAGGTTTCATCTGTGAAGAAGAAGAAAGTGAGTGAGACTGACACTGAACACAGGAAGACTTCAGGAGTATGTCAAGGTCTGCTGTATCTTCTTCCTCTGTGCCACAGAGCTCCATTGTTGTCTGACTATCTGCCTCACTAGAGCACCAAATGTGGATTAATCCGCTGCTGAAAATAGTCCAGACAAATGCCATATTTCCTCCTGCTTGAGTAACGTGAAACGAGATATCTGATGTTCAGGGTAGCCAGAAACTTCGATGACCAGCTAACCTGACTCAACATGCTACAGCTCCTGACACAGGCTGACACCTCGCCTGCATACAGATAACTTTCTCCATGTATTATTTAGTTTGACTTCTGAACTTTTGCAGCCGACTTAAGCTGCCAGCTCTGAATGCGATCCTCATTTTACATTATGCAGTGGATCTCAAGTTTTTTTGCAGCTTACCGGCTCGGGTTGTGAGGTAGGCGACGCTGAAGGGAACTTCTTTGGAGGCTGTAAAACAAAGAGACACTTCATGACTATGATGGCACGGATGCTGTAGGTACTGTTTGTCCGTGACCTGCACACACACGATGAGCGTCCAGGACTAACTCCCGTCGTATCGCTGCTCTGTACCTGAGGAGCGGCTCTGCAGGGAGTCACAGTGACGAGAGGAGCGCAGGCATGCGTCGCCGTCGACTCCATGAAAGTCGGCGAGCTGATCTGAGGTCTGTCTTTAACGCTCGGCTCCTGGAACATCGGGTTCAGCTTGTTTGGAGCTGAATGCACTTTCCTGTGAACGTGACACGAATCAGTGAATTAAAATATTTAAAAAAAAAGAGCAGCATGTGACACACGGGAGGGTCGACTCGAGTGGAAACTACCTTTTAGAGATGTAGTTGTCCCTGTTGTCCTTCTTACAGCACATCAGCCCCGCGATCACCATGGTGATCACCAGAAGGATGCCGATAACGGCACACACACCAGCTATTATCCCGTTCTGACCTGCAGGCATAGACAGGGAAATTACACCATTACTGCACTCTACACTAAATCTATGTTTTTTTAGCCGAACGAGCAGCGTGGCTGGAGGGCTGGAAATGCTGGAGACTGAAATAACTCAGCAGCGATCGGACGGGTTGCGATGAAACATGCCGTGGTCGTGAACTGATGAACTGTGAGAACTTTGTGGAAACTCACGACGCTCCCTCTGTGATGAGTTTGATGCTAAACCAAGATGCAAACATTCGTTTATTCAGTCCTCGCAGAAAAAATGAGAAGAGACACTTAACCACAGCAGAAGGTTTTTGTTTAGCTTCACTGAGCCAGAGGGTTTTTGGTTACGTGCCTGAAATAAAGTCTCAAGAGACTTTCAAGTTTCATTCTGCTGTTTTGAGGCCGTGTTTCCGTTCGGACACTTTAAACTTCACAAGTCACAAAAGTTGTGCTGGTGTGTGAAGGTTATCTTGGTGAATAAGTTTCATAAACCTTTGGTCGCCTTTTCTGGAATAATCCCATTTGCTTTTTAAAAGAAGGACGTCTGGAGGAGTTAAGCTCCGTCATCCCTGCAGCTCTCTGCGCTCTCTGATCACATTCCCACCTGGAAGCTGTCCGGTATAACCGAAACAAGAAATGCTTCTTATCGCTCAACGATAAAAAGGATCTTGTGTGAGCAGGATTGTCTGTCATGGCCGCAGTGTCACGTACAGATACAAAAGAGGAAGGAAGCTCTTGTGATACCTCAGTCATCTCAATGATAAATTTATTTCACCAGAATTTACTGAGAGCAGCCGAGGTGTTTCACAAGTTTGCTGCGTTCAGGGTTCAAATGTCTTCTTCCTCTTTCATTTGTGTTCAGAACGTTTATCGTGAAGACCGAACAGTTTGTGTAGCACACGTTAAAGGCGACCACTTACATGTCATTAACTTACAGGTTCACACAGTGCAGTTTAGCTTAAATGGGAATTAAAGGACCGATGTGTTGGATTTACAACCCCCTCGCTTCAACTGCTCCTTCGAAGGAAGAAGCTACGGTGGCCATGTGAAAAACACGAAAGAGTAGATATAAAAGTCTCAATCTTATTTTTAGGTGATTGTTCACTAATAAAAACATAGATATGAATATTATCTCTGAATCTGACGCTGTTTTAAGGCTTTTATCTGAGGTGGATTTGAGGATCTATCAGGAACTCACTGCTCACTCATAATGAATCATTCCTGTTTCTTTCTTACTGGAAGAATGATTCAACGAGCAGGTATGACCTGTTGTTTCTTTCTGCAGGGCTCGCTGAGCGTTAACCTTCAGTTTAAACTCATTTAACATCAAAATCTGCTCCAAACGTTGGACTTTGCAAACATTTCCTGTCACAGGGAAGCGGTGTGTACCTTGAGGTAAATCTGCATACTGGACGTCGCAGTAAGGCGGAGCCCAGCCTGGATTACAGTGGCACTCTTTCTTGTGATTACACACCTGGAGATAAAAATGCAATAAAATTAATGGAGTTGTGAGTCAAGCACTTGGATTTGACCTTTGGTCTGGTAGCGTCTCACTGAGAACAGACAAAGAACTCACTCACCCCGTTGTTGTTGCATTTCTTGGAACATTCCTCCTTCCCTCCGTAAACTGATAAATCCACACATCTGTTGTCGAGGCAAACCTGCACACAAACGTTCGATTCTGAGCAAAACATCCAACATAACTCCACCTGATGTGTCTCCACGCTCAAAGTTTTACCTTATTTTCTGCGCATTTGGCTCCGTTTGGCACCATGTTCATGTTTCTCGTCTTATCGTCGTCCACAGCTAGTTTACATTCGATGCCGTACACGGTGTAGGACGCCCTTTTACCCGTGATGGACTCGCCGCCTCCTCCACAAAACATAGATCCACACTTAAGATTTCTACAAAAAAAAAAGAAAGATCAACAGATTAATCGAGAACTTGAGGATTTATTGTGGTCACCACCTCCCAGGATGGACACCGGAGGTCTGCAGATCTCAGGCAGGCCCACCTCTCCAGTGGGGAAGTCGTTTGGAGGGAGCTGTGATGTTTTACTGTCGCTCATTTCACAGTATAAGTTATGGGAAAGGTCCGTTTCTGTCATTACACAGTTCAGCCTGTATGTCAGATTGTCTTCAAAGCACCGCGCTCATCCTGAGGACTTGGCTGACCCCGGATAAGCTGCAGAAAATGTATGTATGGACGTGATTTTTAAGTTCAGTGAAAACGTGATACGTACGCTGGTGTGCAGGGGGTGTAGCCGAATTTGCTCCTCCCGCAGTTAGCGCCTTCTTCGCCCCGTTTGTTCAGGTCAAAACACATTTCTAACCCAACTATGGCCCCTGAAAAGAAGAGAATCGCAGCAGCGATGGTGAGTCAAAATGATGAAACACTGAGTGAACGTTTTGACTTCCTAAAAAAGCTTCTGTCATCTGCACATTTGAGGTCACAACGATGGAGTTTGCCATGAAAAGAGATGAAAAATTCTTAGAAAGAATCACTTCCACCATGTGACACATAACTGTAATGCTTCTACGAACAGACTGAAGCTCCTCGAGGCTCAGCTTGTGCCAGCAGCGAGCGTACCTGCTCCAAACAGCCTCCAGCAGTGCTGCTTGTGTGTGGGGCATTGGCCGTTGTAGCAGTAGCCCTGCGCCTGGTTGAAGCACGGTTTGCCGTTCATCTCGAAGCTGTCTTCGGGACAATCCTCCGACGCTCCGGTGCAGTATTCGGGCAAGTCACAGCTGCTGGCCGACTTTCTGCACACGCTTCCAGCCAGTTTGAGCTGCGGGATTAAAATACATTTCAGGTGATTTCAGCTCAGGAGTCGCCTCAAATAGAAGGTGGTTAAACTGGTATATAATTAGCTTGTGTGTTTATGTGGCATTTCATAATGGCCAGCACTTCTTCATCATTCAAAGGAAGTGGTGAGTTGCATGGAAACGGCAGGATGTCACCCTGTGTTTCCTGTTATTGAGCAGCTGCTGTTTCAATGTGATTTTAAGAGTAACCTTCTACTGTCGCTATTTTAATGCCAGCATCTATCAACCGGCGGCAGGCTGAGTCTGTGTGACTGGCCTTTCTGTACTCTGCATTGTGTCCACTCACAGCTGGCAGCGTGACTAAGGATGGCAATGCTGGTGTGTCACTCAGTCTGAATCATCTGAACAACTATCGGATGGATTGTCGTGATTTTTCATCAGTTTTGTCCAGGCATTCGTGGTCCCCAGAGGTTGAATCCTACTGACTTTGGTGATCCCTTTTCTGCTAACAATCAGCAAGTCAAAGTTTTCACGTATCCAGTGTGAAATATCTCATCATCTGGATGGACATTCATGGTTCCCAGGGGATGAATCTTGGTTAGTTTGGCGATCTCCTGATTTTTCTGAGGTTCAAATTTGTGGTTCTAAATTTAATATCTCGACCAGTATTGAGTGGACTGCCATCAAATTTGCTACATTCATGTCCCCCAGAGGATGAACTGTAAAATGAATTCACAGCACTAAGATGAAGATGTCACGTGACCTCAAGTAGAACAGACAAACTTGGTAATGGCAGCTGAAGTACCTGACAGTTTTCACAGCATTGTCCGTGAGCACACTGGGATCCTTCAGTCAGGCGACAAGTTGAGGCGTCACAACAGGGGTTCTTACATTCCTAGAAAAGAAAAGAAATGCTGTTTCAGATGGGCTATGTTTGTGCATCCAGTTACACATTGATTCTCTGCCAAGAATTTAGTTTCTGATGAAACTTGAGCTCAGATCTATTTTCATTTCTGCGGCTGCCCTGAACCACCACTACCTTCCCTTTTATTAGCTCTAACCTCGCACGCAGGAAAACACACCAGTCAGCTAAAACGGAAAACCAAAAATGCCGTCTTCCTTCACCAGAGGGTATATTTAAACTTTCCAAGAAAATGACTAATACAAGCAGAGAGCTTTACCTCCACGGGGCCACAGTCACACTCCTCTCCGGGGTCCAGCAGGGCGTTGCCACAGCGGGAGCTCACAGCGATGGTCTTAACGGAGCTCGGCGGCTTGGACAAGCAGCTCGGCTGAGCGCGCTCCATGAATTCAGCGAGCTGCTCCACGCTGCAGTCGCTGAAAAACTCCGGGAACGCTTGAGTTCCTGTCCTGAAGAGGAGCAAAGAGGCTCGATGAGGTCTGTGCAGGTGGACCCAGTTCAAGACTTCCAACAAGAATGGCTCCTTACCTGAGCTTATCTGCCATCACACAGTTCCCGCTGCTGTAAAACGGACCGCACACACAACCTGCAGCATCGTGGGACAAGCCAAAATTATGTCCCATCTCATGAGCGATGGTGGAGGCGAGGCCTATTGCGTTCTCATGGTGATCCTGGAAGAGAGATGTTGCTTTAAATTCAGCAGAAAGATCCATAAAACACCAACACACTCCCTTCACATCGCCATGGAAGTCAGAAGTCATTCATACCTGATTGACTCCACCCGAGTTTTCCGTACACATGGCGAACTTGTTTGCCAGTCCGACTGTATCTCCGTCAAAGTCTATGCCACTGTCGAGGGAAAAAAGTCAAACATCAGGTCAAACTGGCGGCAACATTGTGTTCAACACGTGCACAGATAGCTGAGACTGATCCTCACGTCACAAACTGGGCATTGTCGTGCTTCACCCTCTTCAGGAGATCGGCCTGGCGCCACACAAGGAAATTATCCAGAGCTCTCTCCGAATTACTGTCGACGTCAATGTAGTCTTTGTTTGACCAAATCTCCAAACCCACCAGCATGACTCGGATGTTTATAGATCTGTACAGCTGCAAGCAGAGGAAGAGAGTGAATGATCCGGAGCTGACGGCAAAGAGCGCTGATGGTCCGATGCCAACAAGCAGCGACCAAACATGAGCTGCAACAGAAAATCATGTTTACCTTGTCGACGTGATTTATAACTTGGAGAATGCGGCTTTTGGTCTCGCTTCCAAATCGCTTGGACTGGAAGGAGAGAAGAGACAAACAACATCAGATTCTTGTAATGTTGGAAATGATCGTGGTGAAGGATTCAAATGTTTGAGATGTTTACCTCAGCGTTGTCCACCACCACAAACAGCTCGACGAATCTCTGTGGACCCTCGATGGGTTTGGATTTCTGAAACAAAAAACCACACAGTACAATCTTCATGCTAATACTCTCATTTAAATCAACATAAAGAAGATTGCCTGTCTAAATGTCACCTACCCATGATCTGGACCTGAAGAGTCCGGCGGGCTTAGGGCCCTGCTCCTTGTCCTGGTCGTACAGTGCGGTGGTGTTGGAGCCGGGCCTGCCGCCGGTCTTTAGGTTCTCCTGTCTGTAAACAGCATGGTCATCATCTGCAGACTGGCCCAGAGGCTCGATCAGATAAAGCTGCTGCCGTGCTCTCATGAAACCGCTGCAAAGACAGGAAACAAGACAAAGGCTTAATTTATAGATTAATAGATTAGACATAGACCATAAACACATAAAAATATAAAACCTGCTAAATGTGTTTTAACAACGTTTAAAAACACAATAAAATAGATCAAATGAAAGGCCAGAAGTCTGTCATTTCAGAGGTGGAAGCATAAATCTGTCTGAAGCTGAACACAGAGCCGCTCTTCCTCCCGTCCTTGACCTCTTCATTATCACGAGAACCCTGCGGTGTCCCCTGACTCGGACCTCACAGAGCCTGGGTGTGACACTGGAAGACCAGCTGCCAACATCGCTACAAAAACCTGCTCCTGTAGATTCATTCAGAAGGCGGTGAATAACAGACACAATCCGATTCAAGACACCCTACTTGCCTACTGGGCCCATCCTACATGAAATACTCCCTCAGTTTGAGGATGGCCCAGCCGCCGCTCAACAAAGTCGCGACTGTTTTGACACTGACATCAGGAGGGCAGATATGCTACACATCTTCTGTCACAGACTCATCTGTTCAGATACAAAAACAAAACTCTTATTGTCTCTAAATGTAGCCCGTTTGATGAAGTTGGCGTGTGATTCTTGTAATTCGCGTCCACACGCTTGAATGCTCTTATTGTCAGTAAATGTAAAAAAACATGTTGAAAAACGAACTCATTACTAAACATCATGAAGCAACGCGTTTCTCATGTGGCTGAGAAACTTTGTAAGCGGCAAATTACAAACGGGAAGTTCTTAATGTTCTTACCTAATGCCTGAACAAAGCCCGACGCTGACTGAAGAGTCCTCCATGCCTTCGATGTGGCCGTGATAGTAGCAGTGCTCCTGGGTGGAAATAGATTAGATTAAAGACATCTGTGCGTTCAGTCTGCTGCAGTTAGTCTGCAGGTAGTCCTGTTACTCACAGAGGGTTTCTTTGTTTCCGAGCCCATGAAATGAATGAAATGAATCGCACGGTAGGAATGTCAGATCTTTATCATGTTTACATATGAGTGTGGTGTATCTGTGAGGATCATCTCAGGGTAGGAAGTGGTTTAAAGGAGTTACACTGATAATCAGATTAAGCAGAACTGAGTCAAATTCATGGAAGATTTGAAATGCCTAAATAAAAATAAACAAACACAAATAAACTGGGCGAAATACATAAATTACAAAATACATGGTTATTTTATGATATGGCCTCAAACTATAATGTGTCTTCAGACAAAACAAACGCTGTACTCTGTACATATATATAAACATTATTACTGACAAGTTAGCAGTTAAAATGATGTCTGTTTTAATTAGTAATAAGACTAATTAATACACATACAGTATGAAATGTAACCTCCATTTACTGCGGGACAAACAGAGATGATCAGCCTATATAATGTACAACATGCAACAAATAACTTCTTAATTATTTATTTCAATAAATAAATAAATACTTTTTTCTATATGAAATGTCAGAAAACAGAGGAAAACTTGAAAGTCTCACCTCATTTGGTGACGTTGTCACCCGCTTCCCGTCTTCTGTGTAATATGTTTCAGTGTAGCCTCTCCCAATAAGGTTCCTTTAAAATCCAAGTGGAGGGAAAAAACTTCAAATATAAATATATATACATATTTAAATATTAAAATACATAGTTGTATTTTTAAAAGTGTTTACCAGTTTTTTTCCAGATGGATTGTGTGATTCCTCCCTTCAACTGTCAACTCGTACCGAACAGTGTCAGGATAAAGCTGTTGAAAATGATCAGTCACATCAAATATTAATTATTATTAACTGTAACAGTTGCCACCAATCTGCAGCACTTACATCCTTTACGTAGGTTAAAGTACAGCACAGTAAAAATACACTCTGTTATGGCTTTACTCCATCACATTGCGTAAGGAAATATTGTATTTTATACTGCATGAGATCAGGTTATAAAATATGATGCGTTGTTTTAGATTTAGCACTTTAAAACTTCAATTTTAACAACACTAAACATACTTCTTCCACCAGTAATCATGTCCTATAAGATGATCCTATGCTCTGTAAGAAAAGCCGTTACACTGCCAGGTATCACAGGTGGGTGAGGTGGGTGAGGTGTAGTCACCTGGTTGTCCTGCAGACTCCTCTTCTCTCTCCCATGAAGTCTCTGCGGTCTG
The DNA here is from genome assembly GCA_023373845.1 of Nibea coibor. Classification (NCBI taxonomy): domain Eukaryota; kingdom Metazoa; phylum Chordata; class Actinopteri; family Sciaenidae; genus Nibea; species Nibea coibor. The sequence continues at coordinate 2,956,014 of CM041728.1, read as the reverse complement.
ACCACCTCATATCTTTCAACATGAGACAACATCCCAGAGGTCTGCACGAGACAAACTACACCCAACAAACATAACAAACACTTTATTATTATTATTGTTCACATTTAAATGGCACAATGTGGAGACAGAGTGCATTAACAGGAGTTTAAGATGCTTTTTCCATCTGTTTTCCAGGCTTCAAGGAAGTCATGGACACTCCCTGATTAATTAATTATATTCTCTTTATAAAGAAAGACACTGAAATAACAACAACAGTGCTTTAAGACACAAATAATGTGATTTAAATATGCGGGAAACAGTCAATTAGACTCTTATTGCAACATCTTTTTCTATTTTTTGTTTTGTTAGATTAGGAGTTAGCAGTTAAGCGTTAAACAATTTCAAAATAAAAGTATTTCAGTTGCAGTGTAAGCCTGATAAAAGTGTTTTAATTTGTAGTATAAACTCACCCCATGTCAGCCACAGTGAGACCGTGTTCTCTCCCATCATGGTGCGCTCTGCTCGGGCACTGCTGCAGCTCGGGCACCGCCGTTACCGTTAACTCACTCCTCCGTGAATCATCGGTGATGACTGCCTTTCCGTTAAAGCTCCGCCTCCGGTGCGCTGCTATCTCTCCGCCCCGCCCGCCCGCCCCCCTCTCATACTGACCGGAAAGAAACGGTCAAGCCAGCCCCCGGCAGCCACGGTTATATAAAACAAACAGACATCCGGTGAAATAAACCGTTGAACATAGCTGAAGCATTAAATTATATACGTTAATCCGTGATTCCGTCATATAGAGGTCCCTACAGTAATTTAAAGGAACAAATATAAAGTTTATTTACTTATTCGTTATCTATGAGTGTGCTGTCTATATAAATTTAATGTAATTACCGAGTGAAAGGGAAAGTTTAGCTGGCTACTAGGCTAGTTAACCGTTATGCCGCGACAATTCTGTGGAAATATGTCCGACGTAGAGTTTAAAAGTTGACGCGAAATTCCACTTAAAAACGTAATTAACTGAATAAAGAACGAAGCGTCACATTTTTTACTTAAAGTTAGTAAAATAGTTACATTTAAGACGTCGCCTGTTTCTTAAAAACTAGCCACATTAGCCTAAAGTGCCACTAACGGTCAACCGCCGTCGACCGTTGACATTAACGGCAGACATTTTAACCGTTAATTTAAACTGACTTTAAAAAAAAAGGAAAGTAAAACGTGACAAACACATCCATGAGAGTATAACTAGCACAAATAAGGATAAACTACACATTTCAGACTATATTTATTTACTTTGTATAAATTAGTCAGAAATGATTAGACAAAACTACATGCTTTTATTTTGAAGTGCGTGTACTTACGTTTCTTTAGCTAATTTGAGTCGTTACCACTTACCAGCCCACAAACCAGCAAAAAACATCTAAAAAACTTACTATGTTCTACGGACAAGTCATTACAACAAATGCCTACAAAGTAAAGTAATGATTATTCACCTTAAGCATTAAAAATATGTATAATTTATCATATATCTTCAAGTTTAAGGCTGTACAGCTGTTACCACATCTACTTATTTTGCTGATGTTTGTTTATCGAGGAAGAACACATTAAGTCTTTTATGAAGGTCTCATTTTAATGAGTACAAACATACATTTTTATTGTACAGGTACAATAAGTTACCCATGAGGAGTGCCGTGGCCCGTGACTTTAATTCTCTGAGCAGAATAAACATATCAGTTCCACTTTTCTAAAAAATGTACAATAAGCATTGAAATGAGGCAGAAAACATCAGACTGTAACTCTACATTTCATACAGTTCATAATATATAATAATATAAACACTCAAGTATCAGCTCTTCGAGTCAACAGCTTGTGTCTGGATAGTGATTATCTCGGCGGTAGGCGTTGGGTGTGTGAGAGGCAGATATGATGAAAGGACGTTTTTTTATTGCTGGGTGAGTTAATACAAACATGACACAATATGCTACACTGCTGCTTTCTGACTCCGCTCTATGGCCATCCTCTCCAGCCGCTCAGTGTAGAATCCATTGAAATCCAGCCTGTGAAATAATACGAGCTGAGTTAGCAAATTACGATTAAAAATATCAAGGTTATTTTTGTTTACAGTTTGCTTTCTGTTGTAGATTATCTACAGTAACTCAATGCATCCTTCTTCGGCTCATATCTGAATTAAATAGGAAACTGTGGTGGCCAAGTAGAGGGCTCTTAAACATCAAATTCAAGCACCTTTCAAAGACTTTCCAGACCAAATGGGCTCAAATTCAAGGATCTAGCATGGCATAGTTTGAGATATAACAAACTGTAGTACACTGTAGTAGTAACATGCATGCAGAGCAGCCGTCTTTGTTTACCTGTAGATGATGCTGATCATGCTGTGCTCGCAGTCGTTGGTGCTGTAGATGCTCAGCTTGTCCAGCAGGTCCAGCAGCTGCATGCTGAAGTTGTTGTCAAACTTGCTGATGGTGGCTTCAAAGCCCGTGTCTGACTGAAGGGCGTCCACGTACTCGGCTAAAAACTGTGAAAGAACACATTGATGACCTTTTTGTGACATATTGCTGAAAATCAATCAATCTGCAGTACAGGGTCTACTTGTTCAGATATCAGTTTCTTTGCTAGGATAGCAGTCCGTCCAGACCTTTGTGGTCACCCTCTTCCTCTCCGCCTCGTCAGCATGTTCGCTCGGAGTCGGAGGACCATCCATCGTCCCTTGCTCCAGGGAGAGACGCTCTAACCTCATGCTCTGAGTGAACCGCTACGACAACCGAGAGGAACAAACGTCTGAGTTACAAACATTTGACATCTGCCTGGGTTTCAGAGCAGCAGAAAACAGACATTTATAATCGTGTTAACAAACCTGCATGCAGTTTGTGAACATGACGCACACAGCCATGAGTTTAGAGAAGATCCTGAGGAGCTCCGGGTTGGTCAGCATGCAGTCCTTCAGGCAGTTGTCCAGGAAGCTTGTGTGGTGGCAGAGCACATCGTCGATGTTGGAGGCCTGGAGAAGAAAAAGAGACACGGTCAGCAGAAGATCACATTTTGTGTGTTCTGACCTCCAGCATGAGCGTGAAACTGAAGCTGCTGTCAGCTGGCTGTGCTTTCATAAGATAAAGTGAGTCACTCACCGTTTTCAGGTTGTTCTCCATGACGTGCCAGGTGGGCTCCATCACCTCAAACATCATGTAGTACTGGATGTTCTGAACAAAGTTGAGCATGCGCTGTCGGAGGGCGAACGCAGCAGCAAACCTGCACACGGCAGTTTGAACAGAGCGTGAGGACATTTCGCTGGATGAGACTTTCACCTGGATTCACCTGGAACTCTGCATCGACTCACCATTTGGGGGAACGTAAGGAGTACTGCTTGAAATCTTTGTTGCTGATCCACACGTTGCACAGCAGCCTCTCGACGTGTTTACAGTAAAACATGTGTCTGAACAACATCTGGTACCTCGTCAGGGCTTTTCTGGAAAAGGAAATACGTAAGAAATATATTTATAGATCACTTTAACAGTTACAAAGTGTGATGTAAACCCAAAAGATATTCAGTTTACTGTCATGTATGACAAAGAAATCCATCAAATCGTCACATCTGAGAAGCCGCAGACAGTTTTATCAACGATTCTGGCATTTTTCTTTAAATAGAACGACAAAAACGATTACTCGACTATCAAAATAGGTTGCTTCTGCTGATCAGATAACTCAGATCATTATCTCATGCCATTTTGTTTGGCAGCTTGTAGCTCCTTCAAACCCTGTTGCTTGAAGTCACCAGGGGAAGGAAGGAAGGAAGGAAGGAAGGAAGGAAGGAAGGAAGCGCAGGGTTTGGATTTAAGAGCAGCGGACCTTGAGACGATCCACCACAGCCAGATCAGCCAGTGATCGTCTCAGGAGAGAGGGGGCAGAGCCAGGATAGGAGGCGTACTAACCCAGCTTGGAGTTGAAAGCTGTGTCTGGCTACTGTCTGACTAACACGACTGGTGAAAGCTCCATCATCCTCTCAGTGTTGTAGTCAAGACCACCAAGACCACAAGCACAAGATGCATGCTGAAATATCTCAAACACTGACAAAACTAAACAATGTGAAACTGTAAATAAGATGAAATCGACTGGCGGCGGCATCAGGACAGAACCTGTTGATGATGAGCGAGAGCGGCCATTTGACGATGTAGTCGAAGGAGAAGGCCTCCAGCCCGCTGAGGGCCGCATCGGTCGGGTCCGCGTTGATGATGGCCTTCTCCTGTTTGGTCTCGATGGCCAGCACACGCAACAGCTGAGTGATGACATCATGAGGCATCAAGTCAATCTGTAGAAAGACGAGAGGAAGTCCGGACGTCACCACATGAAACAACATGACTCATTAATGATGAGCTCAGACTAATGCGGTAATGAACGGATGGACTGCTGAACACATTCTGTAATTTGTCATCTTTGTTGAGAGGGAGTTTCCTGAGTGAGAAACTGATGATGAACCACAGACTTTGTAGTCAGCATTAAAGATCTGAATTTAATGTGGGCTGCTACACGTAGCCAGTGAAGTTCGATGAGCAGCATTATTATTACACGGCCTTTTTAAATCTGTCAGTTCTAGTTTTTGTGCAGTAACCAAACCTACAGTCTGATTTCCGCCCACCTTGAGGTCGTCTTTGAAGGGATCTGTGTTGGCTGTGCTCATCCTCAGAGCCAGCTCCAGAAGGGCTTCCAGTCTGGGGGGAACAATGTCGTCCACTGGTTTCTTCAGCTCTTCCTCTGTCAGATCCATGAAGTGCACGAAGAAGTCGCCTTTGTCCATCAAAAAGTAGTGCTTGATGGATCTGATAAAAACCAACACAGGGACACAAAGTCACCCTCTCTCTCCGTTACGTTTCCTGTCACTCAGTCATTTCTTTGACTTTAAAGTCTGTTTACCTCAGGCGTGAAACCAGCTCCTTCTCCTCCATGAGGAAGGCCAACAGGACCTTGCTGGCATAGTTGTAAGCTTTCTCTATCTGCTCCACGTATGCTCTCTCCTTCAGGGTGTACAGGACCTCCTTTGCATCAGGACACGTCACATCGCGGCCGCACTCACGCACCACATTGAGGTATTTTCCTACACAGTAACAGAGAAGAGATTAAACCTTCCGTCTAAGAAAGGTTCTTATAATTATTTTTGTTTTTGGCTCTTACCTGTGCTCAATATTTTATCTGCCATTTTCTGTAGAAACGAGGGAATCCGATGTTGCACGATGGTGTATCTCTGATCCCAGTACTTATCGTTGTAGTCCTCCTGAATTTTCTCTTTCTGCAGCTCGTGCTCTTCCACCATGAACTCACTGTGAGAACACAACGGATACAAAGTCAGATTTAAAAACACACACCTTGGTGTCTGTTATGTGTGTGAATCTAACCCGTACCTGTATGGATCCTTGATGATGCCCCTGTAGATCCACTTCTCCAGGATTTCAAAATACGGGACGCTTGCTGCTTTGGTGAGGTAGAGACAAAGCTCCTGAGCCTGGCTGTCACCGGTGTAGTTGAAGGTTCGGTCATGAAGAAGACTCAGCGTCGACCCACCCATGCACTCTCCTTTGTCCACTGAGGACGCTGTGGAAATATGTAAAATTCATACATCTTTAGTTTTTTAAACTCTGATCAGTTTAATCTTGTATTATTTAGCAGCAGTTGATTAGGACCTAGACGTCTTTTCCTTTATTGATTTGTGGCTCCTTAAAATCCTGTGGGGAAACACCTTAACAAATACTAGCTGGTGCTGAATTTCTCTCTCTAATTCAGGATCAGATCGCCCTCAAGTGGTTAAAATGAGAAGTTCATGTTAAAAACCAAATGTGTACCTCATTACACATGTTGTAAAAAAAATGTTATTATTCAGAAAACACTATTACAAATAGCAGCCAAACATTTATACAGGAGCAGAAATGCCAGGATCTTACCAATGGAGGCGAGGATCTCCATAGTCCTCATGGTGGGCTGGATGTAGAACCAGAGCTTCTGCAGGGACAGCAGGCCCTGCCGCTGGAGGTGCTCCAGCTGAGTGACCAGGATCAGGTACTCCTTCATCAGGGTCCTCATCGCCGCCGTCAGCGCATGGTTAACCTGGCCATACTCGAAGGACGACTTCTCCTCAATGAAACTGAAGGACAGAAACAGCGCCACCATGAATTATGTGAGCAGATGAGCTTTAATACTTTGAGAGGGTTGATTCAGATCGATGTTTTTACACACGCACCGTGTTATAGTGGAGTAATATGACGCGACCGGTAATATTCTGTTCACCAGCTCTTTGATGGACATGTCCAGCGTTGAGTCGACAATGAAGGAGCGGTTCTGCCTGCCAAGTACAGGCTGAGCTGTGATGTCTCGACCGTCAACTCCAACCAGAACAAACAGCAGATCTTCCACCAGAGCTTGTTCTTGAGCAGGCAAGGCCATCGTACCTGACCACAGACGACACTGTTACAAACACTACCAACAATAACAAAGGAGATTCAGTGGAGTTTCATGCAAGCTTGAAATGTAATCAGTAGCACACCAATGGCTACAGCTGGATCTGCAGGAGGCGTGGGACTGGTGATGAAGTCCCCGAGGAGAGCAGGGCGGTCGTACACCCAGTTAGGAAACACAGGATTGGGCTGGGTGGGGTTCTTTTTGTTGTGCTTGTCTCTCAGCATCTTCCGTGTGACTTCAGCAGGCTGGAGACAAAAATCACAAAGAGGGATCAACGAATTACTAACAGCATCAGATACCATCTGTTTTGTGTGCAGACTGTGGAGATTAGTGTGGAGATTGGTGTTTTCTCACCAGAGGAGCGTTGGAGCTCGCCGTCACGTTGCCGAGCTTCTTTCGCAGCTCGTCCAGTTCCTGCATGGACATCTTGGAGCTGGTCTGAGGGAGACTGTAACTGGTGGTCGTGGTTGCCGTGTTGGCTGATGATTCTGACCTTTCTTTGGCATTCTGCTGCAGAAACTGGAGAGTCTACAAAAAATATCACGACAAAGCTGTGAGACACTGAAGGACTACGTCAGGCCTGATTCATACATGTCTTCCAACTCCTTGTACTTCACTCTTCTGAACACTAGTCTCATTGTCAAGAGATAACAGACATAACATTTTAAATCTGTGAAACGAGTGTGAAATAAAGGAAATTCATTTCCATATAATAACAAATCAAACCATATAATTAGCAGCTTGTAAAATGTGTATTACCTCTTTATCTTCACAGAGTTTGGAGAGCAAGTAGACCAGAGGGTCGAGGTTTCGAACATTTTTGGACTTGAGCTCCTCGTACTTTCTCAGGAAGTCCTCTGGGGTTTTAGAGAACTCAGCTAATTTGACCTAAAAACGAGAAAACAGCACTCGTTAAGCCACTGTGAGCAATGCATTTCCACAGTAACGCTGCTGATGCTATCTGATTTAAACTGCATGGCTCCAGCTAAAAACCTAAACAATATGTTTCTAAGTAAAAGAGAGGAAGCGTGCACAGCATGTACTGCAGGGGTACAAGTGCTGACGACGAGGCAAGAAGAAATGATATGCATGATGCATGCAAAGGTTCATGATCCATCCTTCCTGCACTAAAGTGTGTAACACCCACCTTGGCACTGTGAGCAGAGACTGTAGTGGTGACATAGGGCGTCCTGTGTTTCTGCAGCAGGTCTATGTAGCCCTCTGCTCCATCGCCTCCTCGGACATGAAGCAGGCTGAGCAGCTCGTTCACGTCATGGTGGATCCTGAACTCACTCATGGCTCAGGCAGCTGCAATGACAACACACTTTAGACGAGACTAGCTTAGAAACACCACAGCTGACAGCAACACCAGCGCTACTGACAAACAGCCTGAGTACACGCAGCACTTTCAGGTGTCAACCAGCGGTTTTAAAGGCTGTGTGTCCTCCTAGGAGCTCACAGTGATGTCGAGCTAACGAGTAACGTTATTTGACGCTAGCTCGCTAACTCGGTGTTGTGGTTTAAAGAGTGACCATGTTAAATGGTGACCGTCAGCCGAATGTATCCGTCGTTGTCGTAGTTGTGACAGCCGCAGAAACAGCTAGAGAATGCGTGGCTCTCAAATAAAAACACCAAAGACGAATCATGTATGTATTGTTAATTTAAAGACATAAATTCACACGGACAACCAACGGCTGTTGTAACTACGACAACCGCGGGTACGTTCGGTTCACCAGCTAACACGGTCGCTCGTTAAACCGTTACACTGGGTAAACTGACTCTAGCCTGTGTGATGCTAACTGCGCAGCTAGCTCGTCCCGAATGAAACGTGTTCGTCAAACGAGTTTAATAATGTAACTCAGTCAACATAATTCATCAGTACGCGTTCAGATCGAGGCTCGGCACTGTACCTGTCAGTCGTGTGGAGTACAATACAAACAGCAGCGGGCACCAAACGCGCCCACAGCCAGTCAAATTCTTCTTCTTCTTCTATAAATGTAATCCGCGCAGCGCTGGCGCCACAGCGCCACACGCAGGACGAACACGGCGCTGCAGCTTTATTTAATGGCAGCTTGTCGTATATTAACTACACTCTGTTTATACACCTTTAATTTTACTTCTGCATGTTTATATCTGTGCTGGGGAGGAGGCAGCAAGAAGAGGGGTGCAGGGAGTGGACATAAGACTGACAACAGCTCTCAGTTATGGCAGGGAGGGCACAAAGGATTTCTTGACGTTTTGCACCAAAAGTCACGATTCAGTTTGCACTATCTCTGTGCTATGTTGTGACTTTCATTCATGTTCTACTGTCTAATTTATCCCAAGTTCTAGTTCAACTTATATCTGTAAAAGATTTATTCACAATTTGTACTGTTTATATAGTTTTTCTATTTGTATCTTTGCACACATTGTTTCTTTGGAGCTTTTGTGCAAAATATTAAAATAAATACATTCCTGCTTTATCACATCTTGATATTCTGTACACATTCTATACTAGTAAACCATGACATGTTAAGATGCCAAGATAATTGTAGTTTGATTAGTACAAAAAGGGCAAACGTCATTGCTATTGATTATTGATATTTAATGATCTGTTGGTACTAAATGTTTGGATTCACACACAACAAAGAATATATTCAACATTTACTCCTCAAACAAACATTTATTTATTGAATAAAGTAAAGTAATAAGCAAAAAGTTGACATGCCTATTTTCTTATTACCCTAACTCAATTATTTTATTTATTTAATTCTAACATATTTCCGTTAAAAAACTAAAATATTACTATTTGCCTTTATTTTGAAAAACGGTGACACAGCGGAAGTAAACAGTAATCACGTTACAACCCGGAAGAATTGCCTTTCTCTGATTAACGTTTGAATAGACGACAATGATCAATTTATCCCGTGAGGAGACGATTAAACACGACGCTGCTAACGTCGTACGACCGTCGGTAGTCTTTAGTCGTGTCTTAATCTTTGTCGCCGGAGGTTAGAGGCGGTCGAGTGTGAGCAGCAACGCCCTGATGCCAGCCAGCCCGTCGGAGAAAAATACCCCCTCGCTCTGTTTACAAATCGGCTGAGAGAGCTTGTTTCCCCGCAGTGTGTCGTTAGCTAACCGTGTGTGTGTGTTTCAGACGTTAAATAAAAAACATGGCTGAACTGCATGTTGTCGAACCGAGCGGTACCGGCACCATAGAGCAGCCCGAGCACCGCGACGTCCGGGGCTCTGTGCGCCTGGCTTCGCCCACTCTCATGGTTCCGCCGCGGAGCAGCCAGCTCAGTCCCGGCGGGGTGTCATCGAGCAGCGGCGGCGGCGGCGGCGGGCGGTCGGTGTTTGGGTTCCCGGTGAAGAGCAACCCGAGCTCCCCGTCCGAACAAATGGTGGACAAACCGGGCTCACGCTGGGTTCGTCTCAACGTCGGTGGCACCTACTTCATCACGACCAAACAGACGCTGTGCAGGGACCCGAAATCTTTCCTGTTCCGACTGTGTCAAGAAGACCCGGACCTGGACTCTGACAAAGTGAGTGTGAAGTCACAGTGAGGGAATATTATTATTTATATGTCATCAAATCAAGCAGCAACAAATAAACAGAATATAGGTTCGGATCTGGATGATTATTGGTGGCAAATCCTTTAATTTATAGGATTTCTAGGCATTACCTTCACTCAGAGCTGCATCATGATATCATAATATGAGTAATACATCATAACATTACAGTAGTAAGTAATTATTATAGATAACATTTTATCATTTATTTTAAATCCTGTGGCCCAAAAATGTTTCTTAGCATCACTAAATCCAAAAAAGCCTTCATCGTCACCCTCGAATCCCCAAAATATCCAGATTTCTGTCACACGACGAATAAAGAATCTAAAAATATTCACACATGCGAGGACCAAAGCTCGATGCATTAGTAAATCTACATATTCGTGTTATAGCGGGTACAGATTCTGATCATTGAGACCATTTAAAGGTCCGATGTGTCAGATTTCACCGTCTCTATTTACAGAATGTGTGTTCCCTCTACCTTCACAAACCTCCTGAAGACCTCCAGCTCTTCAGAGAGAACCTGACATGATACATCTGTCCCCACTCCACAACTGTCACAGTACTTATGTCCTTATGGCTCTGTACCATGATTGTTTCCCTTTTTCTGGACATCATCATCACAGTTTGTCCTCTGCAAACTGACAATGACGCCACAGTGCAGACAAACCAGTCCACCTCTCTAATTTCATCTCTCTGTGTTCCTACAGGACGAGACAGGAGCCTACCTGATCGACAGGGATCCCACATACTTCGGCCCAATCCTGAATTACCTGCGGCACGGAAAACTGATCATGGATAAAAATCTGGCAGAGGAAGGTAAAACATGCGGTCGACTACGTCAGTAAAGACCAATTTTCGGTGTGTAAGAGACCAAACGGTGATGATTTATTTCACGTCAGGTGTTCTCGAGGAAGCCGAGTTCTACAACATCGCGTCGCTGGTGAGGCTGGTTAAAGAGAGGATACGGGACAACGAGAACCGGACGTCTCAGGTACACGACGACGACGAATAAATCAGCTCAGCAGACTTTCTTCCTGTACAAATATAAATAACCAAAATATTTTTTTTATTGGTGTTTGTGTGAAATCATTTATGTTTTTGTGTGCATGTGCTCTCCTCGTCACGTCCCTCAGGGCCCCGTGAAGCATGTGTATCGAGTACTACAGTGCCAAGAGGAGGAACTCACACAGATGGTCTCAACCATGTCGGACGGTTGGAAGTTTGAGCAGGTGCAGAAAATGTGTTTTTGTTTCTGCTTTAACGGCTTCAAAGCTGCAGCTCAAACATTGATGTAAAAATAGATACAGAGTCAGAAAGTCTAAGATATTTATGATTTTATATTTTTGATTTTTCATATCAGACCTCAGCGTTTTGCTGAAATGTGTCAGTATCTTTGAGCTGGCATGTCTGGTCACGTTTAAGGCTGCTACTCATTTAAATTCAGCGTTCTGTGTTTCAGCTTCTGTAAAGATTAGTTGCTTTTCTTGTTTTCTGACCGCGTTGCAGCCCTGTAGTTTGATGACCAGTAGAGCTGCAACATTATGACGAATCTCTCAGAGCTTGTTTCAGAGAAAGTCTAAGAAACTTTATATTTCCTCCATGAAGGCAAACTTATCATTTTCCGCCTTTTGCCTCTTTTCCTTCAGCTTATAAGCATCGGCTCGTCTTACAACTACGGTAACGAGGACCAGGCAGAGTTTCTATGTGTAGTTTCTCGGGAGCTGAACAACTCCACCAACGGTATTGTCATCGAGCCCACCGAGAAGGCCAAGGTGAGGGACGACATAAACGATCTGATTAGTCTTATTAATCTTCATCTTTTTAAATTTATTTTAAGGAGTCGTTACACTGAACTGCAGCACAAAATGTGTATTAATCCACAGAAAATAGTCCCCAACAAATGCACTAATTCTACATGTGATTAAAATCTACAACGTCCAGCTGTTAGAAACATATTTTTTAATACTTTCTCTATTTGTGAACTGTTTTAAGTCTTCAGTAGGAGCAAAGGTTACCTTCACAAAATCAGGAAAACAGGAATAAGTCGTCTTCAGTTTGAGAACTTTATTTTCTCTTTCTGTCCTCTCAGATCCTTCAGGAGCGAGGCTCTCGGATGTGAAGAGACCCAGACGCTGAGCTAAATAACACTTAAACAACAAAAACAATAACATCGACATTTGCTCCAGTTTTATCATCAAGATCCACGAGTTTACCCTCCTCCTCCTCCTCCTCCTCCAAATCTCTACCATCATCGCCAGCATCAGCTCCCTTCCCTCCTCCTCTGGTGTGCCTTTCCACAGCGGGGGCTCCCCGACGGCGGCGGCCTCCTCCTCCTCCTCCTCCAGTGCTGCAACACGACGACCCTGACTTGTCTTCTCGTTTCTTCTCCTCGACGGTCGCGGGCTGTGGAAACCTTCACGGGGAGTTTAAAAGGGAATACAAGAGAGTTGTTTTCCTCACAGCAGCTTCTTGATGGTCAGTGTCACTGCGGTGCAGGCTACGGTGCTGATTGTAGCCCCTCATCATCATCATCATTATTATTATTATTATTATTATTATTGTCAGTGGATGTGGACGCCCAGCGCAGAGCTACTGTAAGTCATTATCATCATTATCATCATCGCTATTAACAGACAGGATACTTCCCCTCTCTTACGGCTCTGTCGACTCTGCAGAAATCTCCTCAGGACTCTCAAAAGGACATAAAGGAATGAACCCAACTCCACTGACTGAGCCTCTCTCTCTGTCTTTACCTGAATCCTGTTAACGGAGCGAGCGTTTGGCGCTTGCCGCCTGTCGTCTCTGCTGTCCCAGACTTCCCTCGAGCCAAGAGGTTCGAGACGCAGCGTGACGCTCCTCTGCTCCCTTCGAGTCTTTAAAAAAAAAAAAAAACAGTGACGTGGCGTTTCGTCTCGCAGACGCCGCGTCCTGGTTCCGGTCCTCACGTTTCCTGTTTTCAGGCTCGATCTCGGCCCTCGTGGGGGGAAAAATTTCCATGCAAAGGAAAACAAAAGACTCCAAAAAAAAAAAAAAAAGAAAAAGACTACACCTGTGTACAATTTGTCAAGGCATGTGAGGAATCTATATAAATCTATATAGGCTACATGATGAAATTATATGAAAAATTGAATGCAAATGGTGTAATTATTGATTTTTCTGTATCATAGTTGTCATATATTTACATATTCTGGTGGGTGAGTATTTAAACAACGGAGAAAATATCTTTTTTTTTTTTTTCCCATACACACAGTTTTCCTGAAGGTTTCCCACCCGGTCCACGTGGATGTGAGTTAACGTGTATGCAGTGCCTCTCTCTGCTTTTCTGTCCACGCCGAAAAAATATCACGCAAGTTCTTTTCAGCTGCACGTGTTCGCTCGAGAAAAACACAGAAACACGTCCTCTCTGAAATACTTTTGATCTCTTGCATATCTTAAAATTGTAATTAGGGATAAGGAAAACTTCCGTCATAGCCATTCGTCCAGACAAAGCCCGGCGTGGCGTGGTGGCATTGGACCGTGGCCATTTTTGTACGTTGCCTCAAACCCCCCTTACGTGCTATCTCATGCCAATACTCACTCACTCTGCAGCTGCCTCTGTTGCCAGCCCTTAACTCGACACCCGAATCTCGTCTTTACATTTCTGCAGCACTTGTAGCAACCGTGGCGCAAGCTGAATTGTACTCCTCACGCTTAAAAAAGCCCTGAGATACCTGAGCCTACATTATATTATCACAGGAATTTTACATACTGTCAGTGAACCTAGCACCAGACGGGAAGTGTCTTCAGAGGAAAGCCTTTTTTTATTTTTATCTTTACAGACGTTATGTGACTTTTTGTTTTTCTGTGCCAGCAGACAGGTACCAACTTGGCCAAAGTATGTTTCTCTTGAAATATACTCGACGTTAAGTTGCTGTGTGATAGCGCTGTTTTTAAGGACTTGTAACAATGTATACGCGCCTGCTTTTACTCCTCACACGTCTGTGATTTCATGCTGAGAGTGAACGCATGGGGCTGAAATGATCAGTCAGTTAACTCTTTGTTTTCTTGAATATTTTCACATTTTTTTCATTGTGAGAGAACCTCAGCAGTCACCAAATTTTTCCCGTTAAATTTCTCTAACTGTTTATCCTCATCAGGGTCACATGTTGGGAGCTGGAGCCAATCCCGGCTGACTTAGTGCGAGAGGCGAGGTACACCGTGGACAAGTCGCCAGTTCATCACAGGACACACAGAGACAAACAAACACACACTCACAGACGATTTAGAGTCACCAATGAACCTGTTTGTGGACTGTGGGAGGAGAGAACATGCAAACACACACAGGAAGCCCGAGCCGAGGGTCGAACCAGGAACGGTCTCGCTGTTGAGGTCCTTTTTTCAATTAATCAGTCAGATTTGGCGACCTCACAGCAAGAAGGTTCCCGGTTCGAACGAAAGAGTTTGCATCGTACAGAGTGAAGTTCTCTTCAGGTACTCCGTCTTCCTCCCACAGCCCTAGACATGCACTTAGCAGGTTAATTGGTGAGTCTAAATTGTCTGTAGGTGTGAATGGTTGTTTGTCTCTGTGTGTCCTGTGATGATCTGGCGACTTGTCCTGGGTGTACCCACATCACGCCCCACGCAAGTCAGCTGGGATCGGCTCCCACCGTGTGACCCTGATAAGGATAAGCGGTTGCAGATAATGGATGGCCTCCACTTCATATGTGCATTTACCAAAAGTAACCTAATTAATTTAGTCAGTTAATCGTTGAGGATACAGAATGTTAGAAAACGCGCAGAAGGGTCCTGGTTCGAACCTCGGCTCGGGCTTTTCTCCTGGTACTCCGGCTTCATGTAACAGGCTAATTAACTGACTAATTGTTTCAGCTCTACACGCCGCGTTGACAGGTGCGAGTATGTTGTTACTGTCGTAAATGCGGCCTTGTCATACGACCAACTTAATGCAAAGTTTGAGCCATATTTACACATATCAGACGGAGAAACATGTCGTCGTCGTCGTCGCCCATCGTGCAGACTGAACTCACATTTTAAATCCCCAAAAGCTAAGGTGCGTCCGATCTTTATCATGGATCACTTTTAATAGACCCCGTCTTTGTATTTATAAAAACATATTTGATGCATTTCTGTTATATCAAGCATGAACAAAAAGAATGCATTTAACCAGAGACAAACTGTACCTTTGCTGTTGTCATGCTCCCGGCCCTGACCGTGCTCAGTCAGGCCTCAGAGCTCAAACTTTGATGTGACTTCTTTGGCTTTTCTTTCCTCTCGACTGTGTTGTGCAGTTTTATTCTGCTAATCGTGAGCAGACCGTGCGCTGCTGAAAACGCCCAGACGTCTCATTGAGGAGCACTTTTTCTGTTGTTTAGTTTAGTTTTCTACCCTCGTCGTTCTCTGGGCCTTTTGCAAAAGCACCTTGGGTGTTGTTTCCCCCTTCGTCTGTGTCCGGTGTTGTGCCTTTTGACCTGTGTTGTGCACAGTTGTTCTCCCCTCTCTCTTATCATGAGGTGCCTCTCATACCTTAAAAAAGCCAGGAGGCACCTCACCTGAGGTATATGATGTGTAATGCGGTCTTTAGCTTGTTTTCTATTGTTGGTGTTTCAGTGAGAGGCAAGCCAAACGGATCCACCGTCCTCCCCCTGCCTTCGCATTGTTTTATGTTTTATGATACATACCGACAAACTGAAAAAGAACCACCAGCTGCTTTCTTTGTGCCATTGCTTTTGAGCTAAATCCACCCACAGTCCCTTACGCTCCCGATGGTTCAAAAATCTTGGTCTGAATCTGCCGTGAACGCTCGCATCGTGTTTACGGCGTTACCAAATCGGGGGGAAGCGGGGAGCGGCGGTCAGAAGCAGGTTTCCCTCCTCTGCTTTTATCTTAGTAAAACTCCAGCAGTGCACTTGTTATCGGAAAGCGATTTGACTATAAACTTGCCGTCATTTGGCTTCTCTTTCTTTTCTTGAGTTGCATGCTGAAGCCAGATTGGATTTTTTAGATGTGTGTAATCAACCTTTTAAAGCACTTAACTGTACCTGTCACCTTTTGTGAAACCCAGTTTTATCTTTAACGTGTTTGGTCACGCGGTTCAGTCGTTCCCAAACTGAAGATTTGAAAGCATCCTGTGACCTTTTAAAAAAATAATCGCGTTAGCCATGCTTGCTTGACCTTAACCTTGTTTCTTGTGAATTACCGTACAGATTTACTTTTTGAGGAAACTAATAAATTATTTAGACACGATCAGGGAACTTGGTTGCACGCTAACCCGCGGGTGACGAGGTTGCTTCACCTTGAGCGGGAAGTTTGGGAACGACTGACCCAGCCGAACTCTGCGGTGTGATTATCCAAACGTTTGAATCAAGCACCCATTTTTTAACAAACAACAAAAACTTTTGACCATTAATCTTTTACGTTCACCTGCACTAGTTAGTCTCCAGATAATGTGCAATTTTTAACAAATCTGCAAAAAAAATAATATATATAAATATATATATATATATATATATCTGTTGTTTGGGCACGTGAAAACACGAGAGCATGCATTGTTCTAGAGATTATGATGTCGTGTACTGGATTTTGTCTGACCTCCGTGTTAGTGCAAAGTGTCTGTGATGCATGGTGGGGCGAGCAGAGGGAAGGCATGGCTCTGTGGTATGTAGGTGTAGATTTCTTGTGTGGAAACAGTAAGGTCTACAACGAGACACATTCTCTACTCACATGTTCTGTTTTCTTTGTTGTTTTTGTATCTTTGTCATTGTCAGTTTAACCTAAACGTCGTAGCTTTGAACGCTAATTAACCAACCAATCAGATTGCAGATTATAACCCCCACCACCACCACCACCACCTTCTCCTCTTAACCTTGGTTTATATTTATACAGCATTTACCACAAACCCGCAGGTCAACACACAAAAAGAAATTTTGTCTTTGCTTTTTAAATTCATGGATCATTTTTGCCAGTTTAACCTGTAAACACCTGCATGCGTTTGTGAACACACACACTTGTACACTCATTTAGACGTATTGGGAAAAAAAAGTCACCTATTAACAGTTACTTTGTGTTCATTTATCAACAGTATTGATGTCAAATGTGAATATTGTTAATGGAGACTGTGGAGAAACTGTTTGGAAGCTGACAAAAAAGACAAACATTTTTGTCCGATTTTTGTTTTGTTTGTTTGTTTCACTTTTATTTATTTTATATTTTTGAATTTTGTCTACCGATGTTGTTTCTTTACATGTAACAATTTTAACAAAAAGCCCTGTCTGGTTTTTAATCATAAAATGTGTCTGTGTTTTAAAATGTGCCTCGCCTTGCCTTGTTTTCTGTCTCAGGAACTCGTCCCTCCAGACATCATTACACTACTAATCACTATTTGCTTAGATTTACATCACAGTAAATATTTATATAGAAGTTGTGTCAAAGTTTTGAGATATCTTGACTCTAGAAGATCTTTTCAGACCAAAGAAGGTGAGTTCAGTTGCTCAAAACATGAAATAAATAAATTTAAAGGAGCTCAACAGCAACATATTTCAGAGAAACTATATTCCCAGTGACAGATATCTCAAAACCCAACAACAAAAGAAACAAAGATCATCGGCTGCCCTGAGGCGGGCTGAATGACGCATGGATGTTCAAACAAGACATCTGTAACGGTACATACCTGTCAATCAAAGCATCAGGTGAGCTATAGAGACCAAAATGTTTTTGTACCAGGCTGTAAACACGTTTATTTCTACTGTGAACATGGGGACTTATGGAGACTGACTGACTTCTGGAACCAGCCTCAAGTGGACGTTAGAGGAACTGCAGTTTTTATTTTTTTTGGCTTCATTTTGCACCACTTGATGCCAGCATGCTCATGATAAGATGAAAGTATTGTTACAGATCACTGATGACGATGATGGGTAGTAAAATCTAACGTAGGGCCACTGTGTAGGATTTAGCTGCAGAATGCAACCAGTTGAATACTCCTGCCTCACCCTCTCCTGACAAACACGTAAGAGGAAATGTTTTTGGCTAATTCACATTAAAAGCAGATCAGAGATTGTTCAGTTCAGTTTGTCCGCTCTGGGCTACTGTAGAAAAATGGCGGTTCAACATGGCGGACTGTGTGGAAGAGGACCCGCTCTCACTGTTCAACGAATAGTGATTATAAACTAATTAAAACAATATTATATTCCATTTATCCACCTTTAATGAGATCATATGTTTAGTACACTGTAGATTAAACAGTAGCAG
Organism: Nibea coibor; assembly: GCA_023373845.1. Classification (NCBI taxonomy): domain Eukaryota; kingdom Metazoa; phylum Chordata; class Actinopteri; family Sciaenidae; genus Nibea; species Nibea coibor. The sequence goes on along the minus strand of CM041728.1, from coordinate 2,937,781 downwards.
GATGAAGTGGAAATACTCGAGTTAAGTACCTCAGATTTGTCCACCATTATGGCTCTGAGCGCACCTTTCAGCCCTGTGCCCTGTGTGTGTGTGTGTGTAGACCTGAGGCTGGGGCCTGCACGGCACAGCCCGCATCCAGCCGACGTTGAGTCTCCACCCACCGCGGGTGGACGCTGGAGAGAGAGAGAGAGAGAGAGAGAGAGAGAGAGAGAGAGAGAGAGAGAGAGAGAGCCCTGCAGTGGCAGTCGCTTCTCGGGGGGAGTCATCGAGGAGCGACCGCTCCTTGTGTGTGTGGGACGGAGGCGGAATCAGCATAAAGAAGGTGAGATATGTTGGTTTATTCACGGGGGATTTTCCGGTTTCATCGCTTCACTCTTTGCTCTGTTGATGCCCAGGACATTTCTGCACGAGGGCTGATGGGAGCAGGAGAAAACACGGGTCATTTATTCATTTGGAGACACTTTTAGTGGAGCTGATTTGACCGGACGGAGCTGCGGTTGGGTTTGGAGTGAAAAGACGCGCGTTGGTGAGCGCTTCATCCGCAAACAAGCGGAAAAAACAACGAATTGCCACGTGGGTGACGCTCCCCCAAAGAAGACTGCGTGTTGTCACAGTGGAAACATGCACAGAGTAGATACATGAAGAGCTGATAGAGCTTCCTTTGTGCAGCCGGTAAACAAATCCCACAACCCGACATGTAAAACAGGCGACATTTACGCAGCGCTCTGCTCCGTCCTCGGGCTGTCCCACAGCGAAGATCAGCTGCTCAGCATCACTTTTATTTGTCATGGGAGAAATGATATTCTCCCAACATCTTCCCTCCTCCCCCCTGAGTGCTCTAATAAGATGTAGAGGAGGAAGTAAGGCTGAGGAGATGTCATCCATGGCTTTGGTGGCTCAGATTTCTGAGATATGAGATGCCTTCCCCCGCTTTCATTGGACCTTTACACACACAGGAGGGATATAAAGGGCTGATCAGGCGGTCACACACCACCTGTAACAGCACCTACCTGTCAGTCACCTGTCCACCTGTAACTTTAACCCTTAATATAATGTGAACAGGTGAGTTGTATATAAATTAAATTAGCTATAGAGACCAAAACTGTTTTTTGTACCAGGCTGTAAACCTGTTTATTTCTGCTTTAACATGGGGACTTATGGAGACTGAGTGACGCGCTATTTCTGGAATCAGCCCCAAGTGGACGTTTGATTCTCCGCCGTGGAGGTTGTCGCTCAGTTCTGACTAACCTTGTCGGGTTTTGAGAAGTTAAATGTCGATCTAACGAGAAGAAGAAACCATAGTTTAACTTCCTAGCCTCGCTAATGTTAGCTTTTACCGGCATGAAAACTTTAAACTCCTTTCTTAAAGAAAGCATTGTCGCCTTAGATCATGTATATTCACCAGCCGACAGCTGGTGAGCTTAGCATAAAGACCGGAAAGACCTGCCCTGGTAACTAGTTGACCTGCTGTATTTGAATTGTTTTAAGGTGGCTTCTGTTCCATCTGTTTGAATTCAAAGGTGAGAAGCTGCATGTCCGAACGGAGCCCGCTCCCCCTGAGGATGAGGACGAGCTGCTCAGTGGCTGGTCCATCTGGAAATGGCATTAAGAGTATTCAGGGGGGGAAAATTCAACTGGAACATTTGCACAGTGGTCTTTTCATTCGAGGGATTTCACAAGTTTATGTCAGTCTCATGCTGGCCAGATTCCTCACACCCAATCAGACCTCTCCTTTGTTAACTCACTCAGCCTGACCTGCAGTCATGAAATCCTGCATGTCATTTCTGATGTTAAATGCTGATACTAGCCCCGAAGCACCTACAGGAAATGAGCCGCTGCAGACCCCCCTTTTGGTGTTTGCAGTCTGCACAAGAGACAAGAATCTTGGTGGGTTCTCGAATCTAATTTAAGCCTCTGTGAAGATTTTAGCGGCGTAAAAACGTCTGCTGTTTGCCTTTTGTTTGGATTACTGTAACTCGGGCTGCAATGAAAATTAACTTATCGCTTCCATGAGTACAAAAGATCTGTGCACATTTCCTGTTGGTGTCCCTGCACCGGTTATCGACGGTATTTTATGGCTGGGTTATAAAAAGGAAGCAGTTACTGTCTCATTCACTTTTGCTTGCCTCTTTCTCTTTCCACACACTGATCAGCTGTTGACTGTTTCAAACCGGAGGAAGAGGCTGTCTGTCATGAACCTCTTATACCTGCTTTAAATGATGTTTTTACATTAATAATATGCACCTGAGTTCCTCTCAGCTCTAGAAGAAGATTGACTTTGTTAATCCCCGATGGGAAAAACACACATATGTCTGGCATACAACCACACAGGCTTGTAGACATGCAGATGAACCAACCACCCTCTGGAGCCTTTTAGCTTCTTTTAGCTCACTGATGAATGTTTTTTTGTTTTCTACCTGCCCACGACCGGAAAGCTGAACAGCTGGTGAACAGCTGGTGGACACAGTGGTACATTTAGCAGCCAAACAAATAATCAGTTTAGTTTTGTATTGTTTGTTACGTAGCACCATGTTCGTTGTTGTTTCCGTGCAAACAGTCGCTTCTCACACACATTTATCATGTAAAGTTGTAGCCACCTCATGATGTTACAGCTCTTTTAGGCTGTACTCGGTCATAGAGTTGCACGGAGGTAGTGTGTGGGTGTGATGTGACGTGTGAAGCTGATAACAATGCTAACATGTGTAGAACCGCTCACCCTTCACCTGCTTCATGCAATCTGATGGATGGTTTACATTGTTGTTACAGGTGACCTGAAAGGTGGCGGCAGTTACAGTGTCATGGGCCACGCAAGTCTCTACACACCCTGCAGAGCTAACACGGGAATCCTGCCTGAACAGCCGAGGAGAAAATGACTCAGAGAAATGGAATCAGTGGGACAAGCGATCGTGTCCTCCACCCCGAGGCCTCGGTGGTTTGCGAAGACGCCAATGATAAAAGCATGGAGCAGGAGAGAGCTCCACGGGTCAACGCCTGTGAACCCGATGAAGCGGGACGGGGAGGTGAACGCGGCGGCTCTGTGGCTGTAACGGGCCAGGTCACGGCTCCAGATGGCGGTTGGGGCTGGGTGGTGCTGGTTGCCACCATCATGGTCCTGGCTTTGACCCTGGCGTTCCCGTCCTGTGTGGGAATCTTCTACACCGACCTGCAGAATGAGTTTGATGCGTCCAACAGCGAAACGTCCTGGGTGCCCTCCATCATGACGTCCGTGCTCCATGCAGGAGGTAAATTAGTGTGTAGGTTACCATACATGAGACGGGAGCTCTTTGTATATGAAAATATACCAGCGTGTGTCAAACAAGACCATCCAACCCGAGTGTGAAGCTCGCAGTCTGAAGTCTGAGTCTAACGTCTGAACACGGGCATGCATGTACAAAAGATCTGATCCAATATAGGTAAAAATCTGTCAGCATAGAAACTTTATTGAGCATCTTTCACGTCTCGACCTGAAGTATTTATAAAAACAGTAAATGTCAGTGTATCATCATATTATTTATTATGACCTCAGTGTGATTTTAGCTCCTCGCTGCTGTTTTCATGAGTGGAAATATAAAACCAGAGAGAGACTGTGTTTTTCAAACATGTCCTGCCGTGTTGCTGTTTTAAAGAAGATTATTTCACACGACCCAGAGAGAGTTCACACCAAGAACTCACTGTTACAAAGAAGCTATAATTCGAACCTTACAGGGAGGCCGTGTGACTGCAAAGAAGAAATGGCACATTCATTGTGACGGGGATAAAAATGCTGAACAATAAAACACACGCTTGCTTAAACCAATACACTCAGAGGTTTTGCTGAGGCCTTACATGGTCACTCATCTACACTTCCCATTCCCTGGATCACTTGTAGCCAAAAGTTTCATGCTCTGGATCTCTTTAACTAATAATTAGATGTTATATTGATAGAAAAAGTCATATTTAAACGAGACTTTAATTAATATTCTTTTGAAAGTTATTCTGTTCTTTAGATTTTCTGGCCGTATGGTAGGCAGAAACAGGAAACTGATATCAGTGAGATAAAAGTCAAAATGTTGCATGTTTCCCGTGATCCGATTGTCCGTAGGCAGGCACACAGAGATGTAAATACCCACGGAGGGGAGCTCTCTCCAGCCCGTAATGCTAACTTCCTTCCTTCGTTGTGTAACCTGCGTGAAACGGGGAAGTAGTGTTGGCTCTGCGAGGGCGCATAAAGTCAACACAGAGGATCAAATCGGACAAACTATACAATAACTAACTGATATAGCTCAATGGCTGTTGCACACTTTATTCTGTTTATTGGTGTCCAAGAGAGTCACGGAGAGTTTGAGGGTGAAAACACACACACTACACACACTAACCGGAAGGAATGTGTTTAATCCGGCCCTCTCACCCAGTGGAGACTTTGTATGTTGAAGGATTAGAAGCAGGTTAATCAATACCGTGGCAGGATTGGTGCAAATAATGAACGAGTGAACGAACTGTCAGTATTTGGAGTGCAAAATCTTTAAGTGTTGTTTCCTGGTGGAACAAAAACTGGGTGAAAGTGACTTCTCCATGTTGTCATGTCCTCCGCCTCTTCACTCCCAATTAATGACATATCTTAATACCACAATCATAAAAAATAGTATAAATCCTGATTATTTTAAAATATGAGTGCCTTTGTGTGAAGAACTTCCTGTTCCCACAGTTCGCCTCAGTAACGACCTCTTGCATCAAAAGAAAGCTCTGATTACACGCGAACAGTTTGTGCTGGTCCGTACCGGTGATCTCAGCCCTCCCACCTTCCTTCCCTACCTGCCTGAAAACACAACCCTGAGCTCGGGTTGAATTTTGTTTGGCACAAACCAGTTGTGTGTTCGACGTCTGACTTACTTTTTCCCAATTTCTGATGAAAGGGCCTTCATGTTTTTCTCGAGAACTCGATATAAAAATGTGTTTCTACCATGGAAAAATAAATGTATGGTTAGATACGAGAAGACCGCCCACTGCTGAGTGACTCATATCCATAAACCTGATTCAGTATTCTTGTAAAATTCACTGTAATCACAAAGAATCGAGGAAGTTAAACTTGAAGGATCATTTGTTGAACATGAACAACTTATATTTTTACTAAAATAATCCAGAATTGTCCCCGCATCTCAACCCGACTTGACATTTATAAAGATAAATCTATATTTTTCTAGAAAAGAATCAGAATCAAATCTGTGTATCACAGCCTGTTATGTCTTATCTCATCTCCGTCCTCCGTGCCACAGAGCTCCATTGTTGTCCAATAATAATTAAAAACACATCAGCGAGCCGCGCTGTCGCAGCAGATGACATGTTCCTTCATTACCATGAACACACACGCCATCCTGCTGCCACAAACACACACCAGAGCACCGAATGTGGATTAATCCACTGCTTAAAATAGTCCCCCAACAAACGCATGGTTTACTCTGAGTAAGGTTTGATTAAAACTACAAGGCCCAGCAGCTTAAAACATATAAAGTCATGTGTATTGTTGAGAGCTGCTTTTAAAAGGTTTACAAGAATGAGAATGAGAATCCTTATTATTGATGCGTTCGAAATGAAGTGGAGGTATGTAGAGGAGTATACAGATATACCAGTGTGGGAGGAGGTGATAACTCTGTACGCTTCTTGTGTTTTTTGGAGACGGGAATTCTTTTAAATGGAAAAAAATCCCTGATCTGACAGTTTAATCGAGATCAGTCAACGTTGTGAGCTCGAACTAAAAGTTCAGACGCGGGTCGTGACCTGAAACCGATGTAGAATATTAAAGTATGAAGAAAATGTTTTATCAGCGTTCTGTGTGTGTGTGTGTGTGTGTGTGTGTGTGTGTGTGTGTGTGGGAGCTCGGTTAGCTCCAGGTGTTATCTCCATCTGCACCATGCAGCCATGTTGCCTAACAACACAGGCACCTCCCGTGTGTGTGTTGAGTTTACCACCCCTGTTGGCGACCTTTAACCAGAACACCCCACTGCTTTCAGCAGCGAGGCTTCAGGCTGCTGGCATTATTCATAAGCAGCAAAGAGATGAACTGACGCGTCCTGAAACTCAGTATATTTTCACGCTGACGTCATTAAAATCTCAGCGACAGTTATATGGGTCAACTCATGAATCTGTCATACACCAAAAGAGCAAACATATTTTCTCTCGTGCTTTCAGCAGCTAAACTGGAGTTATGTGAAACCCGCTGCATGACAGGATTAAGTAAAGTGAGCTCACCGCTCGGCCATGTAAGCCTTTGTTTCTGCTCCGGTGTGCATTAAAATAAGAGCATTACATCTGATCCACAGGCCCCTTCTGTAGCGTGCTGGTGGGGAGACTCGGTTGCCGAGCGACAGTCATGTTGGGTGGAGTCCTGAGTGGGCTTGGAATGGCTGCAAGTTCGTTTACCCGGTCCATCAGCGAGCTCTACATCACCGCCGGGGTTATTACAGGTCAGCAAACATACAGCAGATTTATTACCCTGACCGGACACTGCATGATGACGACGATGATGATGATGATGATGATGATGATGGTGGTACACGCCCTCTCTACCTGAACAATTAATCCTGAACAGAACCGGTTCAAGAACCAGAGCCACGATTACAGAGTTCTTGAAGCGTTTATTTAACCTCCATCCACAGATGTAGACTGTGTTCCCAATTATGAACCAATCATCTGAATCAGACACAAACTTTCTCATAGTGGGACAAACTTATTTTTTGTGAAATATCCTGTGTTGTCATACATTTTGCAAGACACCAGACTATTTTACACTTTTTATCTGCAGAAAGGTCTGCGTGAACCCCGTGACTTGGAACAGCCGCCTTCAGTAGTCTCCTGTTAATTAGACTCAAGTTCATGTTCATTGAAAAACTAAAAATCAAATGTTTGTTTAATTAAAATCGTATTTGCATAATAATTTGGAACACAGTGTTTATAATCGTGACTACGCAGCAGGCTGATGCTCACAAAATATTACAGGAATTGATGGTTTGTGATTAGATTAGACTACAGTTCTAATCAACGTGTTCCCAGATCTCGGCTTAATTTGATGAGCACAGTCTCATTATTTCAGATCAGAATCACGTCCTAAAACCTGAAAATAAGTGTTGGGTCGCGTGTTGTCCCTGCTGTTGTCCTCACGTCTTCTTCTGTGGTTACAGGTCTTGGTTTCTGCTTCAGCTTCCAACCAGCCGTGACGATCCTCGGGCACTACTTTGTGCGCCGCCGTGCGTTCGCTAACGCCATGTCGTCCACAGGCACCGCTTTGGGACTGTGCACTCTGCCCGTCCTCGGTAACTACCTCCACAGAGAGTTTGCCTGGAGGGGGAGTTTCCTCATTCTGGGGGCTGTCCTGCTTAACTGCTGCGTGTGCGGCGCCGTGATGAGGCCCCTCCAGCCCAACAGGCGCCGAGGCCAGCCGCTGATGAACCACGGACCCCCTCCACCAGAGGAGGAGGATGCGAAGGAGGGGAAAGGGTGGGTGCGAAGGATGTGGAGCCTCCTGGTGGCTTCCTTGAGCGAACACATGGCCTTTGATGAGTTCTGCAACAATTCACGTTACTGTGTGTACGCCATAGGCATCACCTGGATGATGCTCGGGTTTGTGGTGCCCTTGGTGTATCTTGTTCCGTACGCCACAGCAAACAACATGGAGCAGGGCCGGGCCGCGCTGCTGCTCTCCATCCTGGGTATCGTTAACATCGTGGTGAGGCCGCCGTTTGGCATCATCTTCAACATGCCCTGGTTCAAAGGGCGGCACGTTTACGTGTTTGCCTCGGCTCTGCTGGTCAACGGGCTAAGCAACAGCATCTGCTGCATCGGGCCCAGCTTTACTGTACTGCTGACTTATGTGGCCGTCTACGGGTTGTCCATGAGCGTGGTGGGCTCCCTGATGTTCACCGTCCTCATGGATATAGTGGAGATGAGACGCTTCCCCTCAGCTCTGGGCCTGCTCGCTATCATGGAGAGCATCACGCTGCTCATTGGACCTCCACTAGCAGGTAAACACAGAGAGACGGATCTAGATTTACAGGGTTCAGGTAGATGTAAACGGCTTTATTCAGCTGCTCTGGAGGAAAACCAGTGAAAGCTGGCTTTGAATTACTTAATGCCGTATGCAACTCAGCTGAACCTGAGCCTTTCATCATCCGTCTGGGGCTGAGGAAGGCTGGCGTGGCCTAGTTTTAATGAGTCACAAGCCAAGTCATGCCGGTTATGTCCTCTAGATTTTGATCACCTCTGCTGATTTGACTGTGTGGGAAAGTGATTTAAACCTCCGGAGCGAAAGAGTGACTCTTCACGCTCATTCCAGCCTTTTCCTGCTTGAAATCATCAATCTGATGACCAGAAAGCTTACCAAACACACGTGTAGCCAGAGGACATTTTCCTGCATGTGGTGTTTATGCTCGTATGAATGGCAGAAATACGAGAATAGAAAATTCGACCCCTCCTGCTCGAGGCTGTTGCTGTAAATAACCTCAGTCAATGTGGCTGCAGCGCAGAGAACAAAAGGAACAAGGCAGCAGCAGTGGAAGAAGTACTCAAATCTTTTATTTAAGTGAAAGTATTGATGTTAAAAAGTACTCAGCGCAGTGAAATGTTCCCTGCCTGTGTTTTCCTGTTCTGTGTGATGTTTGGGGTTTAACTACTTTATGCACTGTTGGTTAGTTTAATGCATCATGGTTCATAAGATCGTCGTGATTGTAGCGTTGCTGCCCTGTGAGCTGCGCTCACCTTCATGACGATTAGATTAAATTACATTTATTTATCTAATCTTCTGTTTAATTTTCTCAACCTATTACGAAGCTGATCTGGAAAGTAACTGAAGCTGTAGTGGAGTAAAAAGCACAGTCTCTGAGATGTCGTGGGGAAGTAGAAGAATTGGAATAAAATCAGATTTGTACTCGAGTAAATGTACTGCGAGTGCTTCTGCAGGAGTGAAGTTCAGTTTGGTGTGCAGCAGAGTGGTTAAAGGGCAGAGGCTCACGTCTCAAATGACAGCACACGGCTCTTAAAGTCAGGCCGTGATGTAACCACAGGTACAAGTCACAACAGACTCACTTCAGGCATGCACGGTGAGCTCTGCCATGTGATGCATACAGCAGGGAAACTGATAAAAGAGGTCAGCGATTCCCAAATGCCCCTTTAATATAAAAAAAAGTGGGAATGTCTGGATTGCTTCATCCTTGCTTGTCTCCAGCTGCATCTTTTCCCCCCTCAGATTGGTCTTATCACCACCACTCTATGCCTTTCCTGTAGTCGGTTCACTTAGAAATTTAAGGAGTGGTAAAATAAAATGTCATCAAGAAAAGTTACAGCATGAAATGCCAAAGTTATTGAAGTTTTTTTTCTTGCTTGCTGCAGGAATCCTGGTCGACAGGACAGGCCAGTACTACCACGTCTTCTTTGCCTGCAGTGCCGTCGTTGCCTCGTCTGCCGTGTTCCTCATGGTGTCTTTTTGGTGGCTGGATAAAAGGGACAAGAAGTGGCCGAAGCCGTGTCAACCAGCCTCACAGCCTGAACCACCTAGACCTGCTATAAATATCGTTCCCGGCTGTCAGTACAGCAGCGTGCCCACGGAGGGAGACAAAGACAAGGCCTCGTCTAACGGGGCGGAGTATATCAGCAGCGTCTGAACCTGCTTGCACTGTGCGCCCCTCTTAACACACATCACGCTCGCGCTCGGCGAGACAGCTTTGCAAATCACTTTCACCTCCTCACCTTTACCTGACCTGACCTGAAGCGTCCTCATGTGATGAACCCTCGCCATCTGGCACGCCATAAAAAGCCAAAACAAACACTGTCAGTAATTTGCACTGTTTGATCGAGGTCGGACTCGATCCTGCGTACCAAAATGAAGAGATGTGCACTTACAACTACAATGTGATTGTACTGTTTATCGTAAAAATGCTGCTGATCACACAATTTATATATATACACACATATATATGAGGTATCTCACTTTATCAAGCCAACAGACGTCCATGGTCGTCCTCCTGTTGAAGAAAGGTTGTTCTCTAGATGTTGCTGCAGTAGTTTGTTTAATAGCACGAGCACATGATCTGGTCTGAGTAGAATAATGAGACGGTAGCCTGAGTGGTTGTAATCAAATACAGAGAGTATGTAGTCGTAATATCAAAGCGAGGAACACACAGCGGAGGGGAAAGAGCGAGGAGAAGGCTGTTATTTATTCTGGATTAGGTTTCCTTCTGTCAACAAATCTCAACAGACCAAAACCAACAAAGTCTTATCACGTCCAGATTAACACAGCAGATCAGCTGCGGCCTGCCAAGTTCCCATCATGCACAGAGAATTTATTATTCCCACACGTTCTGTTTTTACGTAGAAGAAAGATGACGTCACTGTTCCTCCAACAACGACGCCTTCCTTCCCAACTTATGTGGGAACGTTTACCCCGATGCTGATCAACTCAGTGCCTCAACCAATACGGAGCGACGTCACCGCAGGCCTAACGGCACCCACTGTTAATTATGCATAACTTTAATTCAGCGTTAATATAATGTGAAAAAATCACACTTTTATGGAACCAGCCGCTCAAGGAGTTCTGCAAACAGCTGAGATGCAACCCCACGTCACCTTTGAGGCCTACTAAAGATGTACATCTTTAACAAACATTCATTCATTTGATAAAACAGCTGCTTCCTCTAGTTTGTAGCAAAGTGAGTATTTACAGCCTGTTTAAGTATTTTCAAATGAAGTGAAGTAACACTAGACAACGGAGGAATGTGACACATCAGGTTTCGCATGCACATGAAGCGTTTCGGGATGAATTCATTGTTGGTTTTGGTTTTTTGGTGAGATACTAAAGACTCGTTAGAGAGGCGTCTTGATATTTCATTATCTCTGAGAAGGCGATTAAACACTGAGCATGTTAGACCAGTGTTGATGCGTTACTGTAGATCATTGAAGGAGGATGAACGGTTGATTCTGTTCTGTCGTTCTGTCACATGTAGAAAATGAATCATTTTTGTGTTTTGCAGGCTTTTTATTCCTTAATGGAACAGTGCCTTTATATATATATATATATATATATATATATATATATAACTCCTATATTTCTATAAACAACCACAGGATGACACCGAACCCTTTCAGGGAGAGAGACACGTGATTTCATATTGAATGTCGGAGGAATATTCAGCAGCTCGTGTTCAGACTGAAATGTTTGATGACACTGTAACTGACTCGACTATCACAGAGCCTGTACATGTACATGAACAAAGCTATATTATGCTACATGTGACTGGAAAATTAAATGTAAATTTGCAGGTATGAGCTGTACAGCAGTAAAACACAGCCAGAGGCTTCTCAGCGATCAGATGATTTATTAGTAACTTTTTGAGGCTTTTTCTTGCTTTGGGCCAAATTCTACTTTTATTATAGATTCTTTATTTATACAGTATGACCAGAGGAAAAAATAAATGTTTGACTATCAGGAAGTGTGTCCTTGTTGTGAACTTCTTTTGTGTCAATACTTTCAGATTGTTAATATTTTATTATTATTATTATTATTATTTTATTATTATTAGTAGTAGTAGTATTATTGTTATTGTTATTTATCATTATTATTATTATTGCTTTGATATTATTTTTGTATTTTTTACTTGTAACAGAGTATTTCTACACAACAGTAGTATTTGTACTTTTATTTGAGTAAAGTATCCGAGTACTTCTTCCACTTCCTGATGAACTGTGTTTACATGAGCGCAGACAGGTGAACTGGCGCCATCTCGCGGTCACGGCGTGAAACTACAGGCTGCCGTTAAAATCCGCGTGGAAGCGTCAAACTTCCAAACAGACATGAAACAGAAAACGATAATAACTAAAAACGAGGACAGATTTTTTTTTTTTCATGTTTTAACTTTTAGTTTCAGGCGCGTGGAGTCGACTCAGGTCCCCCTGAAAGTGAAACTGAAAGCAGCTGCAGCTGGTTAGCTGACGTGACCGCCGACCGGAGAAGAAACCCGGTAAGTCTCAAATTAACCGTCACACACCTGCACGGATGAGTGTGTGTGTCACAGTTCGTCTGTTCAAACCGTAAAGACGGTGCTAACGCGTCAGGGCGGAGGGTCGGTGGAGGTTATCAGCCTGACAGCGGCTAGCTGCTAGAAAAGTGTCTGTGTAACGTTCAGCTAACGTTCATGTAACCTTAAAGTAACGTTATGAAGCTCATATATATCTATAAACGTCTGCTAACAGTATTCCTGCAACAGACTACTAGCGATGTGTACTTGTACTTTACTGAAGTATTTCTATCTCTTCCTGTACTTCCACCGATAGTAACTAAGTACATTTACTCAAGTACTGCACCAGGAACAGAATGTGTTTTGTACTCATGTACTGTGAAGTACAGTTAAGTCATTTTCAAGTACTTGAACTTGAAGTCCACTGATAGTAACTAAGTACTTTTACTCGAGTATTGAAGCACAGCTTTGGGGTACATGTACATGATAACTTAAGTCACTGGTTGTTTTGCAGATTCAGATTCAAGAACAAATATTTGGTCTGGTAATAAATTATTTTTTAATAAATGAGGCTAATTAGTTGGATATAAAGCAGGGGTCTTCAACCAGAGGTTCGTGACCCCTAGGTGGTCCGTATAGGTACCGCAGAGGGTCTGCTAGTTCTTGTCATAATTATTAGTAATATTTGTCGTTCCAGGATCAGATCCAGCCTCCAAAGGAAGATGAGGGGCGTGGTTAAATCTGGATTAGTCCTTCTTCTCTTCGACGCCGGGCTGTGGTTGTCCCTGTGGGCCGCCCTGGTCCTGTACGAGTGCTCCACGTGTGGCGGACTGGCAGGCGTGTGGGCCTTCGGGGCGGTGAAATGGGCCGTCCTCCATGTGTTCACCTCTACGCTGACTGATGGGAAGCACCAGGCGGCGCTCTGCAGGTTGGCAGCGCTCCTCTGCCTTCTGCTCCCTGTGTTTGAAAGCGGACGGGTCCTGGTGGCGCCTCCGTCAGAGCCTCACACCGGGCCGTATCCGGACCTCGGCATGCTGCTGCTGGTGTCGGGCTCCTCGTCGCTGGCCTGCGTGGTTTGGGAAAAGGGGAGCGGTGATGGGACGCTGACGAGGCTGCTCGTGAGGCTGCTGAAATACTTCAAACCGGACACCGTTTATCTCGTCGCAGCTTTCAGTTTCCTCATCTTAGGCGTCGTCTGTAAGTATGAGAGACAGAAACAGGTTGTGACGACAGAAAGGAAGGGAAAATAAATGTGTCATCTTTCCTCACAGGTGATACATTTATTCCGTTGTATCAGGGGAATGTGATCGACATGCTCAGAGGTCGAGTGCTGGAGCCCAGCTTCTTTTACACACTTGGACAGCTCGCGCTTTTCTCTCTTGGAAGGTAACAAATGAAGCGTGTCTGCACACATCCTTCGTCTTTTCCTGACAACAGCGAAGATTTCTAATCGCCCGTCTGTCATGTTTGATGTCTCCACCTTGACAGCGCTCTGTTCTCTGGCTTAAGAGGAGGCATATTTATGTGCACGCTGGCCAGGCTGAACAAGAGACTGAAGCATCTTCTGTTTCACGCCCTGCTGCAGCAGGAGGTTCACTTCTTCGAGGAGAACAACTCAGGTGAGAAGAACACACACCTTCAGGACCTTCGGGACGTTAAAACTCACTTAACATTCCTGAACTTTCTCCCTTTCGCCGCCCAGGACGTCTCTCGTCCCGCCTGCACTCGGACGTGGACAGGATGGGCCGCACGGTGGCGCTGAACGCCAACGCGGTGGTTCGCAGCACGGTCAAAACCTGCCTCATGCTCGGGGTGATGATACACCTGTCCTGGGAGCTCACCGTGCTCACCTGCATAGAGATGCCACTGCTGGCCATCTTGCAGAACAAATACATCAACTGGTCCAAGGTAGGCGTGATGAGAACGGACTCCAGTAGTTTTTAGGGATAGATGTGTCATGTGCAGAAGTGTGGAGGAGCTGGAGGGCTTCAACGTTCACGGTCACCAGTGGGGGGCGCTCTAATGCTTAAATAAATGATGATTCAGTGTTTTGGAGTCAGAGTGAGGGTTGATTTGTTTTATTTGACACTCACAGCAGATTTAATTGTCCATTATTATAATGTGCATGCAGTGAAATCCGTTTGAAATTAGAACTTTACTCAAAAATGTGTTTTACTCGCCGATCCTTCACTTTGATCTTCGAGCTTCGACACCTGAGGGTGGTTTTCACATCGCTCTGTGCTCGACTTAAATATGTGTACAGTGCACACGAGCACTCACAACCATGTCACAACCAGTTTGGAGGTCAGTCACGGCGTGGTGTGTGAAACTTGAAACCTCCCCTGCACTCACAGGAGTAACGGGGTTTGTAGGAAAGTTTTTAAGAGTTTTTAAGAATGAAATTGAACTTTTTTGAGGAAGCATCACAACCAAAGAGCGGAGTCATCAGGGGAAACGCAATCAAGCAAATATGTTTATGTTCCTCTAGGAAATATCAAGGGAAAAGAGATAGAATCAACAGGAAAAGCAGCCCTGGGAGCTCTCTGATGAGAAAAGGAAGATAAATAACTAAACATTCACTCCTCGCAGCTGAAAAGAATGAAACAGTAATTCAAGTAATTTATCCAAAGCTAACCTTCAGTGTCATTTTTTTTGTCAAACAGGAGCTCAAAGATCAGATGCAGGACTGTCACGCTCAGAACAAAGACCTGGCTTTACAGACAGTCAGCGGGATTCGTACGGTCCGCAGCTTCAAGGCAGAGAAAGAAGAACTGAGGAGGTACAACCAGGCTCTGGACCAGATGTGCGCCGTTAAGAGACGTTCGGGAATCTACAGTGCAATCTTCCTCTTAACACGGAGGGTAAGGTAGCACACAGGCGGCGTGCAGCGCATCCGTCTTATGATTTATCTGGGAAACAAGAGTACGGGTTCAGACCCGACATGAATACTGTGACTGTCAGTGCAGGAACAGATGTATGAATGACACATTTTATCGTTAAACAGTTACACAGTGGTACCGCTCCGTACGTCTGTCCTGCTCCACTAACGCTCAGAAACCTTTAACCTCAGCTCCGTGTTAGAGGAGCATGTTTCAACTCTCTTGTTTGGTTTAACTACAGTTCAACCGCACTGTCAATCATTCCTCTCTGTCCTCTTTCCACTCAGCTGGTCAGTCTGGGGATTAAGATAGTGATGCTGGTGAAGGCCCGCAGTCTAATCTCACTGGGTCAGCTCAGCATCGGGAACCTCGTGTCCTTTTTCTTGTACCAGAAGCCGATGTCGACCAATTTAAGGGTGAGCTGCTGCACATATTTCACACCGCAGATGTTTTTTTATTTATATGAGCTGTAAAATGTGTGATACGTGTTTGTTTTTTTGTTACAGGAGATTTTGTATTGCTATGGAGAGACAGTGTCCACGGCCGGAGTCATCTCCACAGTGTTTAGTTATCTCGACAGAACACCGGAGTGTAAGACGGCCGGAGAGCTCGCTCCCGAGAAGCTGGAGGGAAAAATAAGTTTCAGAGACGTCACCTTCACCTACCCGTCAGCTCCTCAAGATAAGCCAGCGCTGAAGGTAACTGTAAAAGTCTGACACTGCGTCCTCCGGCGTCATAGTGTTTAAACATTAACGAGTTCATTGTTTTCATGGACGTGTCCTGTGCAGTCGGTTTCTCTGGAAGTTCAGCCGGGGAAGATGACGGCGCTCGTCGGCCCCTCGGGCAGCGGGAAGACTTCCTGTGTCAGCCTCCTGAAGAGGCTGTACGAACCCCAAGAGGGGGAGATCCTGCTGGACGGACAGCCGCTGCACCAGTACAGTCACAAATACCTCCATCAAAAGGTGCTTACACCACCGCGACACGTTCATTATTTGACATCAAACCTGCGTGGCTCTGCGATCTGGGAACCCATCAGCTGTCATCAGCTGTGATTTCTCTGTCCTCCCTGCAGTCTGTTTGCACCTTCATACACAAGAAAGACAAGAGACTTTCTGTCAGGGATTACGAAGGACGCGGTTCGTGTCAAGGCCTGTATCGCCTGATACTGTGTGTGTGTGTGTGTGTGCGTCATTTATTTAGGTGGCCCTGGTTTCCCAGAATCCTGTGCTGTTTTCCGGATCACTGAGATACAACATTGAATACGGCCTGAAGGACTGCTCCATTGAGAGGGTGAAAGAAGCTGCAAAGAAGACCAACGCTGACGGCTTCATCTCTCAGCTGGAGAACGCATATGACACAGGTCACACACACACACACACACTTTATCAGACAGCAGCTGTGAGCTGTACAGAGATCTGCACTGTGACAGACTTAAGATTAGAGAGCAGTCAAACATTAACTTTAACGTGCCGTGGTCAGAGCAGGTTCACGTGTTTATAGCTCGAGATGTCCGGCTGTGGATCAAAGGCCGCCACTCAGCTGATGTCACATTATAACTGGCAGAGGTAACGTTTGAATAATCTGTATTCTTCTCCACAGATGTCGGCGAATGCGGCGGCAGGCTGTCAGACGGGCAGAGGCAGTGCATCGCCATCATCAGAGCTCTGGTTCGAGATCCGCAGGTCATCATCCTGGACGAGGCTACGAGCAAACTGGATGTTGAAGTGCAACATACCGTAAGTGAAACACGTGGTGACGGCATCCTGGAAGATAAACTTGATGCAAGCTGCAGCTTTTTGCACGGCTTGTTTGAGATATCACAGATGGCGATGTAGATTCAGGCGATGTTTCAGCGGAAGAGCTTTCGTTGGATCATTCTTCTTCAGAATGTGGTCAAACCGTGAAGATCATCAACATCTGGCCGAGATCCGATCGATATGGGAACCAGACCAAACCTAAAACGCTGTTTACACATGGTATTTATTACATGTGAGGAAAACAAAGAAGATCTGATTAAATTCTGAGCAAAAATTTCTGGACCGGATAAACTCGTGATTCTGCTTCTGTGACTGTGACAGTTCATGTCAGGCTTCATTCCTGCATAATTAGAAGCTCCTCTCTGGAGTTTAAGGTGTAAATGCTGAATATATTGTAGGTGGTGTCATCTAACTTCACCTCTTCCTGCAAACTCACCAAGCAGCTACTGACATTGTCCACACTAGAGATTTCTGACACACCCTTGCACCAAACGTCTTCACTGTCGCAGACAAATTTCCGACTTCCAAGATACGAAATCATGAAAGTTTTGTTCAAGTTGTGGCGCGTCCGCGTCATCTCAAACGTTTGGTGTCAGGTTGTGTCATAAAAATCAGTCCGTCTGTATTTTTCTCTAGTAACACGCAGGTTGGAGGCAGGCGGTCATGAAGTATCTTGTTGATGTTTCACTTCTGCGTCTCAGGTGCTCCAGGAGGTTCTGTCGTGCGGTCGGACAGTCCTGGTGGTGGCTCATCAGCTGAAGACTGTGGAGAAGGCGGATCACATCATCTTCATAGAGAACGGAGAGGTCGCGGAGGAAGGGACCCACCAAGAACTCATGGCCAAAAAAGGACGATACCATCGTTTGAAAGAGGAACTGTTCTCTCAGTAAACATTTCTAGGTCCCTTTTGTCATAATAAGCGTCTGTAAGCACTCCCACTGACCTGCTAACCCGTTTTTCATCTTGTATGGCATGAAGATTTGTCTGGGTGGAGAAGCAGCGTGTGGATTAATGATGGTCTGCATGTTTAATGAGCATCAATTATGTTTATGTGCGGGAAGGATTAAACAGTTTAAAGACAGAGAAAAAAACATTAAGCAACACGACATCTGTCTGAACGTTAGCCGAGCTGCTGGTCACACCTGCGCACTCTGGCTTCATTTGGGAGGAAGATGTTGTACCTTTACACTCTGGTATTTAGACTTTTACTGACGTTAGAGTACTGTTTGTTTTCTTGTTTGTGTTTTTTACTGAGTAAAGGTTTCAATCACCAAACAAACATACATTTGGTTTATATGTGAAGTTTGAAAAAGAAAACAGAAAATGATGTCAGAGATTTATTGAGTTCAACAATTAAACTAGAAGTTTTAAGTAGCCTTTTATTTCACCGAGCTCTCACCGACCACTGAAGTCAGTCCCAGTTTTCCTCTTGTCCTGCAGCTTCTCGCTCGCTCTCTCCTTTTCTCTTCTTAGCTTCCTCCGTCAGCATCCTCTTCGCTCTCTTCTCCTCTGGCATTATGTCCATAGAGGCTGCTGAACCCAGTTACATTTCCCTCTGGACCGTCTCCAAGTGCAGCGTGTTTGCAGATGGAGCGAAGTACACAACTTTGCAGTCAGCCCAGCTCACTGTCTGTGTTCCAGCCTTTTATTTCAACAACCATTAAAGTCAGTCCCAGATTTACTCTTGTTTTGCAGCTTCTTGCTCGCTCACTCTTTTCTCTTCTTAGCTTCCTCCGTCAGCATAAACCTCCTCCTCTTCTTCGTGGTGATCCAAACACAAACACTCGCCCCGGTGCACTGAGCTCACAGTCTAGACAGCCCAGCTAACAAACTGAGCTAACAGCAGCTACAGCTGGCAGCAGTTTACTTCACTGTCCATCAGGAAACTCTGTAAATCACAGAGAGTTGAGGCGGAGCAGCCGGAGGACATCAGGGGGAAAACCAGAAAACATTTTCTCCATAAAATGTGAAAATCAGTGAAAAGTGATTAGAAATGATTTAAATCTGTTATTAAACGGCAGAAAAGTTACGCATGCGTAGCGAGTTGCACATTTTGGCACCATTATGCAGTAATTAAAGTCTGATAGTGTGTGCACTTTAAAGGTGTGGATCTAATCCTGCAGCAGGGCTGGACTGGTGCTGCTGTCACTCCACCTTCTGGCAGCAGCGGTGACGGATCCGTTAGTAAACACGGAGCCTGCAGCCAATAAATTGCAAACCGCGGTTGTGCGTAAGGGAAGTGATTTCCTGCTCGACAGCACCAGACCAGAGTGGATCTGACCCTGCAGCCTGCAGAGCACAGCGGACCCGAACCACAGACTTCACACACGCCCAGCTGCACACGATGATCCCCAAAATTGCGCTTTGCTCCCGGTCTCTTCGGAGTAACTGTGTTTTCTCCAGAGGTGTGAGAGTTTTACAGAGACCATGGACACCTCAGGCAGGATTTCCTGCAACAAGTCGGTGAGTAGACGGACATGAATGAATCTAAAGAGGATTAAACTGAAGCACGAGCAAAATAAAGGAAGCTCATTGTTTTTTAGAACATTAAACACAATAACGTAAAGAGTGCATTCATTTGAATGATTTAAAGTTTGGATTATGTAACAGATGAACCGCGCCTGTTTGGAAAGATCATCTGATTGTCCCGAAGTTACACATCTAAGTTTTTAATGCTTCAAATCTACTTTTCAAATTTTAATGTTGCACAATCTTCACTTGGCTTTCTATCAAACAGCTGTTTTCATGTGTGTTCGGTATTTGAAGCATATAGTGAATGTAAAGCTCTGCTCTGGACTGCGGAAGGAAGAGGAGGAGACCTAAGGAAGACCAGGGGGGTGTTTCAGGACAGCACAATGGAAATCGACCTATATAATGTTATGTATGATATATGATGTGTGGAGACCAGAAATCAGTCTTTTGTCGAGTACACTATTGATTTCCATCAAGTCACGAATAATGTAGGAGTGTGTTGGACTCCGGAGGAGTGTGTAGCTCTATTTTTCACTTTCATTTTTCCCTTTTTTCATCACCAACATTAGAGTTACATAACAAAGAAACACAAAGAGCATCAGCTTTAGTTCATGAAACTGCTGAGAACTCGAGTTTAATCCGATATTTTGGCATGACGGACGGAAAAAGTCCAAAATCAGGAGACTGGAAAGGTCAGAGAAAAAAAAATGTAATTTATGAATCGATAAAGTACTTAAAAACAGTCCTGCTACTTAATTAACATGATAATCAAACCTACATTTCTGGCTCTAAGGTTTAATGAAAGGTTTCAGTTTAATGAATTGATCTTTAATATCTATTTTTTACTATTTTAATGACCCTGAAAAGACTATTTCTGATTTTTTAAAAATAATTTAACTAATAAATTTGTTTTTAAATCAAAGCAACATAAAATAAATTGGATTTTTTGCAATTAATTAAGTATATATGGACAATATCAGCATCTTTGCTGAAAGTCAAACATCAAGCGAGGTCAACGACACAAGACATAGTAATAATAAAAATAAATTAAAATAAATGTGTGTTATCTGGCCAAGTGGAAGCATGTTAATAGAAAATTAAAGAGGACCTAGGTTAGAGCCTTGAGGTACTCCACAATTCAAAAGGGCCAGTGCAGTATATTCCTGTTGGCGCTAGTTTTTATGTGATTGTTTATTGTGTTATTATTCTGAAGTCATTTCCCGTTCACGAATATTTAGACCTGTGTTTAACATGATTTGTGCCCATGCTTGAGCTGTGAGTGTCTGAAAACATCTTCTTCTCCTGCAGCGGCATTCACGTGGACTCTCCACCCATGATCCCGACTCTAACTACCAGCTACGCTCACGGCACGTCCAACATATCGTTACTACACACTACGGTCGGAGAGACCCTGCTGAGGACTGTGGAGCGCTATCCCGACAGAGAGGCCATGGCATTCCTAGAAAGCGGCGTCCGCAAGACGTTTGCAGAGTTTCAGCAGGATGTGAGTCTTTTCCTCAAAGTCTACTGTATGTGCCCAGGCAAACCTCGGTTTTATTCTTCTCTGTCTTTACCACAGAGGTGAGGAGTGCAAAATTATTTTGGAAGTGGACAGAGGTGTCCAGCTGGAAGACGTTTGTTTTTACAGTCTTCTGTACTCTACTTACTGGAAAGTGAGAAGGACGTGGTAATATTTTACAACTCCCTGCAAACACAGTTAATGTAGATATACATTAGTCAGATCCACAGCTGGAAGTAACACATTTATCCCTTTTTAAATTAGTTCTTAAATTCTTAAACATCCCTTAACATGAGAACACATTTTGTCAGTCCGTGGTAACGAGGTGGTGACGAGGAAATGAAGCCAAGCTGTCAGTGATGACAGTGATTGGAGAGCCACCCGCACGTTACGGCCTGTTCCCTCTGTGAACTTTCACCCAGTGACCGTAACAGAGCAGCAGATAATGTGGAATCCAGGCTTGGACACGTGCGATATCACCGATTAAAGTCATTCACCTGGCGCAGAGATTATCTGCAAACAATGCTTACGTTGCATTTAAAGTCCACTCTGCTACTTTTCCAGATAAATTTGTGTTGTTTACTTTCACTTTGCACTTTGCTTCTGTTCATTATCACTACACCAAACATCTTTGTCCATTTTAAACGTTCATTTTAAGATAAGAATATAGTAACAGTCTTTTTGCCAGGTGTGTGTGTCAGGATACTTTTTTGCATATAAAATATAAAGAACAACAGTGTGACACACACTGCACCACATTTCAGTCAACACAGCATGAATTGAATGCTATCAGATTGACGTGCAGCACACGTTTGTGCACGTTGAATCTTGTTTTGTCTTCTCTTGTTTATTGCAATCAACATTCTTAAGCACGAATCAGTTTAATTATGAAATCCTGAAAGAGAGAGAGAGATTCCAACCAAGTGTTTGGAAATATGCGGCCAGGTATGAATGACAAAAGAGAAAAGGCCATCTCTTAACTCAAGATGCCTTCAAACTGAAATACCTCAGGTCAAACTGGCATCAGATAAAGTTAGAAAACGTCGTCTCTACCTCAGCCAACAGAAAACCTGTTTAACTTGTTTGTCTCTGCGTCTGCAGGTTGACCGAGCTGCAGCCGGGCTGCTGGCACTCGGGCTGACTAAAGGAGACCGACTTGGTATGTGGGGGCCGAACACTTACGAGTGGGTCCTCTTCCAGTTTGCCACAGCCAAAGCCGGCATCATACTGGTGAGTCCAAACTGCAGCGTGCCGACGAGGATGCTCGGCACTGAGAAGAAAAATAATAAGCGAGCACTGATGCTCTCGTGCAGCTGTGAAACCGGCATGTTACCGCGTCTGTGAACTTTCACCCAGTTGCTTATAGAACAGCTGATGTGGAATCCAGGGCAAACACTTTGATCGCACAGATTAATGTCATTCACCGGGTGCAAAGACTATCTGCAAACACTGCTCCGATAGCAGCTGTCCAGTATGCACAGCATTGGCAAGAATCATGATCTCAGAAATATTTATTTAATGCAGCTGTGACATTCATCCACGACTGAAAATAGTCCCATCAGGGCTGAGAACCGTAAGAGACGGACAAACAAGCCTGTTAACATCTTTTTAGTAAAAATGTATCCGATTTTTACAAAGACAAAGTCTCGTCTGCGCATTGTTTTCTTTCCCTGAGCAGCTTTTGACTGTTTTTCCCACCCGGCAGGTGTCTGTGAACCCGGCGTACCAGCTGCAGGAGGCTGAATATGCATTGCGGAAGGTGGGTGATATTTGCATACAACACCTGTTTGCTGCAGTGACATACAACGGTGTTAACGCGTGCGTCTGCTCTGCTCCACCCTTCACAGGTTGGATGTAAGGCTATAGTGTGTCCTGCCCAGTTTAAGACTCAGAAATACTGCGACATGCTGAGACGGCTATGTCCGGAGATCGAGACGTCCAGCCCAGGAGACATCAGGAGCTCCAGGTATCTGTTTACTGAGTGAGAAGCAGTGGAGTGCAGTGCTCCGCAGCGCATAAGATTCATGCAGATTTACTTCAGCCCTGGTTTCAATTCACTGGCTCCCAGTGAAACTTGGCGCTCTTCGTGACCCAGATATTTGCGTTCGTTCTTCCCTCCTCAGACTTCCAGACCTCCGCTCCGTGATTGTTCTGGATAGTCGACAACCGGGAATGCTCCATTTTGATGATGTGATGCAGGCGGGCAGCAGCCAGCACGTGCAGCAGCTCCAGGATCTGCAGAAGAAAATCTGCTGCGACGACCCCATAAACATCCAGTTCACCTCGGTAATTGTTACATAACTCCCGCTGACCTTAACACCTCTCTGTGAGCCCTGTGCTGGCTGAAACACGTCTGTCATCTGAGCCCTGCAGCTTCAGTGCTGGGCCTGTGGCAGGCTTTCTTCTTTTCTGGGTGGACGTCCGGTTATTTCATCCTCTGGGAGAACATCTGCACACTGAATTACTGAGCTGTATCTATTTAACAGGAGACTTTTCAAGCCTGGAGATTGGGAAAATGTCTGCACACTAACAAAAATTAATCCTGTGACTTTCTTGTATATCCTTCATTACTTTTGGACATGTAATAAGTTGGTTTTGCATCTGAAGAGCCATCAGGAATAATGCCAAAATGACACAAACACAATGACTAAAGTCACTTTTTATCATCGGTTACAGGGCACAACTGGAGCTCCAAAGGGCGCCACCTTGTCTCATTTCAACATCGTCAACAATGCCTACTTTGTTGGCAAAAGAGTGGGCTACTCCTGGAGGGTGAGTTTTTTTTATTTTGACAATGATTAAATATTATAAGTGAGAGTTTTATTCTGCATTAAGATCAGTACTGTACTGTGTTATGATGGAATCTGTTCAAGATCTGATCCAGTGAAGAACCTGATGACACACCACACAGCAAACATTTCAGGAAGTGCAAAACTTATTTTAGTTTATTTTCATCATTGTAGGATTTTGATTGTATAATCTCTGAAGTTTCTTCTTCCTCTCTGCCACAGAGCTCCACTGTTAAACTAAAAACCGGATCAGTGAGTCACAGTGTTGCACAAATGCCGGGCATGACATACAGGCCGAGCCGTCACATCACGTGCAAACTGGTCTAGACCTGGCCTAGGTTTTTTTCCTCGAGCTTACAGTGTGAAAGAACCGGTTGATAATTATTTTTGAGCGTCACGCATCAGCAGAATGTTTCATGATCAGAGTTTGATCCAGTAAGTGTAAAAACGCTGCACGATTCAAACTTTTTATCCCTGTGAATGTGAGCAGGAAGTTAGTGGCTCCGGTTGTTTTTGGGAAATGAGTTTTGAGTGAGTGAGCTGTGGCTGCCTGAGAAAGGGAAGTCGGGTCAGGAGGGGAATGTCATGTAGAAACGGAGCCAAACACCACAAAGTTAGACTCATGTCATGTATCTCCACTGGTTGTGTTGCAGCCTCACACTCGTATCTGTCTGCCGGTGCCTCTGTACCACTGCTTCGGCTCTGTGGGCGGCGGGATGTGCATGGCCGTCCACGGCGTCTCTCTGGTCTTTCCCTCTGCTGGGTACGATGGACGGGCCAGCATCGCAGCTCTGGAGAGTGAGAGGTAATATCAGAATCAGGTTTCCTCACATACAAGGAACGTGTCTTGGTGTTTTTGGTGCATAACGAACATTAAATAAAAATAAAGGAAGATGGTGAGTATTAAATATAAGCACAGCACAGCTGGGAAGAACCTCTCCTGCCGGAGGCGAGAGTCTCGAGAGTTTGTGTCCGGGATTTAAGCGGTAAGCTGCAATCTTTCCTGCACGCCATCAGGTGGCCAGTTGATCTTCTTCATCCTCTGCTGGGCTTTCTTGACTGATGTTCAGTTCCCTCCCGCTCCACAGCATCGATTCGGGGAGTCACATGTGGGTTAGGCAGGGCTGAATTCCTTCTTCGGTTTTGGGCAGATCCACAAATTCATTAAAAATGTGCTCAAGCGTCTGTTTCCTGTAACACCCTGCAACAAAGGGTTTAATGAACATGATCCCCATTACACTGGAGCACTATTGTACCACTGGCTCCATGATTCAAAGGTGATTTGAGCTTATTTCTATATAAATCTGAAGGAATGCAGTCTGTCACACCTCTCAGATTCAGTAAGGTCACACACCGCGAGGAATGTTCAAGCCTCGTGTGCAGTTTCATGGTAAGTCTGCAGAGTCTGGGAAGCATTACTGTGAGATCCTCTGCGCAGATAGACTCTGCATGAAGCCGGATCAGATATCACATATGTTTCATGCTTGTGTTGTCCTCCAGAGACACAACAACCTCAGCTTCACCACACTGTTCATCAGCCGGCATCCAACTTTGAGCCATTTCTGAGTCATTTCTTTCCAAATCAAACAAACTGTTCGTTTAAATAAAGGTCGAGCTGCCATCGACAAGTTGGAACTAGTGCCCGATCCGGGCAGCATGAGACACTCGGACAGCGCTGGGAAAAGGCGGGCCCTCACGACTCTTTTTTAATTTTCTGCTTAGTTTAGCTGAATTCCTGGATGCCCATGGGACCATGAGTGTGTTACTGGATCCTATAATTACTCAACAATCGAGGCAAAACCGCCTTACATGGCTCTTCAGACTGCACAAATACATAAAAAAGTTTGTGCTGAGGGATTTATTAGATCAAGACTTCTGCATCCAAGCACACACGTAAGCTCTGTGATGTGATCTCCCTGTGAAAATGAATGAGTTCTCCCCCGAGGAGGCACGCCTCCCATTTTAGAAGAACCTCCAGCGTAAAACGATGCAGCTGCCATTGTTCAGGTTGTTTAGCTCGAACGTGGAGATGTGAAGTGAAGCTGATGTTTGGATGTAGCACAGCTCGAGCCGACCGGCCCCTCATCACCTCCGTCGATATAAGATATCCTTGGTTTCTTCTGTGAGGTGTGAAGCCGACACCTTTTCAAATTTAGTTGTGTTCACTTCTCTTCTCGGCACACTCATTCTGCATTGATCGCTTCCCCTCTGTTAAAGGGCGCTGAAACCAGACATAGGTCATCTCTCTGCCTGAGCTGACGTGTATTACAGCTTGTAGTTTAGGTTTTAGTGAAGTCAAATCTCTCCACGTCTATCTGATCTTTGTGGCGCCAAGAACAGGCTCAGCTGGATGGCCGATTATTATGTCAGATAGAGCTCCAGACTTAAAGACTAATGGACTGTACGTATGTCGTGCCTTTCTAGTCTGTTTTTTGGTGACACCGGAGAGAGACCTGAGAAACCTGGTTTCAACAATACATTTTCATATTTTTGAGTCATCTAGCATCACTTTAAGTTTTTACTTTTGGGTGTAATAACATGTTTTTAAATCTGAAATTAAAAAATAAAGATGTACCCATTAAAAAATTCAGATTTCTGCAGGTTTGTGACACATTTATTTGGGTTTAATTCTGGTTTTATTCTGGTTCAAAGGTGCACCTTCATCTACGGCACTCCCACCATGTACGTCGACATGATCAACCAGCCGGACTTGGCTAAATTCGACCTCTCATCAGTCGAGGCAGGTGAGGAAAAAAAAGAGCGACCTCCAGAGAAAAGATTCGAATTGCTCGTCCTGTATTAAAGCTGATTTCACAGGCTGCATGCTCTTTGGTTTGTTTTAGGCATCATGGCTGGCTCCCCCTGTCCTCCGGAGGTGGTGAAGCAGGTCATCTCTTTAATGGGCATCAAGGGAATAACAGTGAGTAGATCAAAACATCTGTGGTCGTGACTCAGTGATGCAGTTCAGCTTTCACACACTAGTGGGAGACAAATCCTCAGAAAAACACTTTTCAGAGTGGACGTGAGGTTTTTTTTTTTTCATGCAGTGATCCAACATGTGAAAATGTCTTAGACAAAAAGAAGACTTGGTTTTGTAAAAGGTTTTTTATTGGATGTGAGCATTTGTTATCACGTCCAAAAGTCCAGGAAATGTAAAGATATTGAATATACATGAAGATATGCATAAAGTCAGTAACCCTCATAGTTTGTGTGCAAGGAAAGGTTTCACTGTTTCCTCCAGTTTAAAGTGGATTAAATGTTACAGATAGTGAAGATGCAATGATGTCTGCATCCTTTGTGCACAGTCTATGAGAAATGTCCAGTTTTATGGAGCTTTGGGGTCTTAAACTACTTTCACACAGGCAGAGAAACGCAGCTTGGCACTGATCCACGTGAAGCTTACCCACGTCTTCTTGTAGAAACTGTGTCTCTCTGGACGTTTTCTCTCCTTTGGGGAGGGTCACAAAGTAGAAAAGAGGACAAACAAGTGTTGGTGTGTGTCTGAGCGACAGTTACAGGATGCTGAATAATGTTTTTCTGACTCTTTATTTTGTTTGGAGCCAAGATCAAGGTGCATTAAAAATATTTTAAACACACTTTTTTCTGCATCTTCATGCATCGGATGATCATGTGTAATGATGACTCTGCAGCTCTGAGAGCTTTGCAGCTGTTTTGTTTTCTATCCTGTAACTTTGCTGCTTCGCTCTCATTAGCCTGTTTCCAGCTGCAGGCACACAGTGGAGCATTTAGCAGCTAAAGAGACGGATATTTTTAGGAGATAATTAAGCCCTAAACTAAAAAACAGAGAGTGAATATCAGACCTACATTCAACAGGTGGACACAAACACGACTTTAAATAAATGTTAATGTTGCTCTGCGGGATGTCCACTGCCCCCATGTGGGCAAAAAAACATTAATCTATCATTTTTTTGACATTTTGAGAAACATGCTTATTGTTTTCTTGTCAAGAGTTGGATGAAAAGAGCCACAGCCGCCATAAAATTTGATATGGAATAAACAAATGAGATACCCGTCAATCAAAGCGTCCACGCTCTTAATCCTGCATAACTTTAAGCCTTAATATAATGTGAACAGGTGAGTTGTATATAAATTCACCCTCAGTACAGTTGTCATGAACGGGGAAATTAGCTACAGAGACCAAAACTGTTTTTTGTACCAGGCTGTAAACATGTTTATTTCTGCTGTCTAACATGGGGACTTATGGAGACTGACTCACTTCTGGAGCCAGCCTCTAGTGGACGTTGGAGGAACTGCAGTTTTGGTTTTGACTTGGTTAATTAACACTGCTGAACTGTTTCCAGTCTGTGTGCTAAGCTAAGACATGAGAGCGCTCTCTGAGAAAACGAGTAAGCATGTTTCCCTAAATCTGTTTCTCATGATGAAGACACAGAGTTCAAAGAGAACGCTGCCCTCAGGAAGAACATTCAGACTTTTTTGTACTTGTATTTATTTATTTTTTGTGTAAACTTGTTCTTTGAGGCTCCTGAACGCACCGGGGAAAAGATGACACATCTGTCCTTAATGCCTCATTTACTCAAATGCCTCCTTTGTTTTTGGCGGTTCCCCTGGACTTTATTCATTTCCAAGTCTTCATCTTTTGATATAACTGAATGAATGTGAAGCTCTTCATGTGTTTTGGGTGTGAGAGAGACAGACAGAGAGCATGTGTGTATCTATGAATGTGTGTGTTTACACTGGTGACAACATTTGGCAGATGAATAGACGGACAGTCTTGAAGTAGAATGAGTTAGCATTGCTTTCGTTGCATGTGTGTAGCCGGTCACCTGGACAGGCTCCTCCTCAGCGTCTCCTGTGGAAAAGACACAAAATCAGCAGCCAAATTAAACAGTCCACCCTCCAACCAGAGACCCCATGACCTGGACTCAGTGTACTGGACCCCAGGGCCAACATGGAAAAGTTCAGACAGGGACAGCGGGGAAGGACAGAGAGTTCTGCGGTCAGGAAGAGAGAGAAGTGAAAAACAAAATCCTGCAAAGCCAACTCTCGGCCACTCCAAAACCAACTTAAACTTTGTGTGGTAACGTCTGAATCCAGCATCTCGTTGTGCAGAATTACAGCTGAAAACCTTCACAAAGACCATCATACGAGGGATGTGATTTTAGACTTAAAGAGAGGCCATAATGAGGAAGAAAAGTGCACCTCAGGGGTTTGCAAAGGTGGTGATCAGCGAGGGTGTCCCATGAAAACATTTCACCTTAAGATTTAAGGGTTATTTGGACCATCGTTGACGGTCCAACGTTTCGAAAACAGCCAATAAAAAGTGACTGAAGAGGAACGTTTTAGATTTGGCCACTCGTAGCCATCATCCACCATCATCTTTAGATGTTAACTGTAATGAAAGTTTCTCACGAAGCTACAGTCAAGAGATCCCAGAGGGGTCCCAGCACCTCTTAAGATCAATAATGAACATGTTTCATCTCATTTGTTCAGCGTGTTTCAGGCGTTCAGATACCTGGACGGCTGCGCGTTCGATGGCCAATGGCGCGTGCCCTTTTTGGCTCTCTTAGGCTTCACTCTGCAGCCACTTAGGGCGGTGCTGTCTCTGACTTGTTTGCCTTTCTGCTGAGGTGGAGAAGCGCACACTGCGTCCGGACGATTGCGGCTTGAGTCCATCCACCTGCAGAGAGGAAACCAGAAGGTTAGGAGGAGAGTTTGCAGAGTTGGCTGTTCGGCCTCACAGCGCCACAGGGTTGGACTGTGGGCTGCTGGTGTGAACATGAAGATACAGAGCTTGTGTTTGTAGTCAACTTAGCGGTGAGGCTCTTGGGCTGGAGGTCAGATATCGCCTGATTTTCCATCTAGCATCAGCAGATTTTTGGTTTGGCGTGAAATCTTGGCTACTGTCATGAAGTTTGGTGTCTGTATGCATAACTTTGGTGTTTTTAAAGGTTCACGTGAACTTCTCTTGTAAACAAACTCTCCTGTCTGAATCCTTGAGGTCTAACAAACATGCTGAACGTGTTTTACATTTTAGAGAACCAAATTCTTCAAGAGCATTGTCCGAGCTGCTTCAGGTGAGTCTCTTACCTGCGCAGTGGAGCTAGTTGGCATGTGCAGCTCCATGGGTTGTTGGAGAGGGTGAGGTTGGTGATGGTGCCGTACTCGAGGCTTCTGGGAAGAGACTTTAGCTTGTTGTTGTCGAGGTGCAGTGACTTGATCGCCGTCACACCGGTAAACGCGCCGTCAGAGAACTGGAAAAAGGATAGAGCCATTTTTTGGTTAAATGGTTGCATTTATATGGCGCTCATCGTGCCAAGCTGCTGGCCTGAGCACCTCTAACACCCATCCTTACGCCTCTCAGGAGGCAGACAGATGCACAGGCGAGGGAATCTCGCCAGTGTCTCTTTGGTATGAAAGCCTCCTCTCATCCTTCCTTCTGCACCAGCACTTATGTAAACACGGCCGGTCACTGCCCTCCTTTTTTTCCGCCTCGGCTTCACATGGTGCTAAAAACTTCAGAGAGGTGCTAGATGAACCCATCTACGTCGTGTCGAGTTTTGTCTCCTCCAGGAGAAAGAGGAGGGCGGATGAGAGAGAGAGGTGCTCGGCTTTGAAGGGTTGTTTTATGTGAGTCTGGCAGAGATGAAGCTGTTTGGAAATTTCCACTGTAGAGCGACAAGTAGCCGAGGGTATTTTGAAGCAATGGAAGATGGATGACTTCCAGCATGGCCGAGGTGTTTTCACTCTTTCTGTCGTCTCCCTCTTCGGGCCGTTCCTCTGCCAGGAAGGCTCGCAAAGGACCCAATTGTCCATTCAAACTGGGGCGATGGCAAGCTAAAAATACTCCTCTTCATGCACTGTGGAACACCCTGCCTCTATTTACCTGTCTCCTAACCCCTCCTGACCTGTTTACAAGACCCTCCCAGTGAAAGTAGAAAACACACCTTGCTGAAAATTACACTCGTTTAATAATTAGGCTCAGACATGCTTGGCCGAGGTCCAGCAAACAAAAACACTCTAAAAATACCTGCGTTTGGCTGGAAAGTGGTTTAATCTCGCCAGCCTCCCTCGCCGTCTCCCCTGCTGCTTCCACCTGGCTCTCTCACAGTCCCAGCATGAGAAGGTTGTTATTTTACAGTTTTCCCCTCTGGGATGCCTCCACATGTGGCACAGGTACCCTCAAATATTGGATTAACCTCAAGTATGAAGCATATGTGCGCTCAGGAATGTCTGAAAAGTGGCATGCTGTAACATAGAGCGCGTACTGTACGCGGTCATACTGAAAAGATCTGCACGGAGAGATGGACGCCCTGCAGACTGCTGTGAAAACATCTGCCTCATGTCTGATAGCTGCACGTCACTCTTGAAGTTCGACGATTGATGAAGATTGAAATCCCGGTTCAGGGTTTAACCAGATGTTTATGGAGCTTTGATGTGCAGGAAGGCGTCAGCTTCAGTGTTTTTATAGAAATAAAATGTTGGAAACTCACTTGATAGTTAAAGATGTTCAGTTTTGAATATTCGTCTGCCTGTCTCAGTTTAAATATCTTGTTTTGTTTGACCAGCTGTCCAAAAATTTAATCAAATTGATCAATTTACAAGCATATAAAACAAAGAAAGGCACTTTTCAGAGGCTGGAACAAGCAGATTCTTTGAATTTCTGCTTGGTAAGTAACTAAAACGAGACTCTAAACATGGAGAGAAATGTCTTCATGAAAGTTTCTTTTGTAATTTGGACAAACGGACCTTGAACATATGGAGATCAATCAACTATATTTAGGTCTACTGAAGATTAACGTGCCACTTCTCTGAAAAAAGCTGCTAAAAACACAGAAACCAAAACCCGCTGCATACTGTCGATTCAGTCACAGAATTTATGTAAATGGTGGCTGGTTATGTAATGTATGTTGGCTGCTGACAAGGGGGTGTTGGCCACTGGCAAGCCCGTGCATGTAAATATGCTGATGAAATATAGTCTGGACGGGTTTGCCAGACCAAAACAAACAAACAGACGCAGAGTATAGAGACTTTTTTCATGCAAAGAACTTGTTATTGTGCCATCTTGAAGAATTTTAGTGAATGCTGACGATTAAAACGACACATTTCATCTTTATTTAATTCTCATCACCTCTCCTGATTCCTCCTACGTTTAGTAAATACTCAGAAAGTAGACTGACCTTCTCCAGCCCCATGTTGTCCAGGCTTAGTTTCTCCATGTAGCGCCCAAAGCTCTGGAAGGCGTTGTCCGGGATGGTCCTCATGGGGTTCTTCCCCAGCGTGAGCTCCTCCACCACTCGCAGTTTGCTCATTGCCACGCTGGGATAGGTGGACATCTTGTTGTTGTCCAGGTGAAGTATAGCGAGGTTCTCCACGTCGTCCAGAGAGCCCGGCTGCAGGGTGGTCAGCTCGTTCCCGCTCATGTGCAGCCAGCGCAAGTCTTTGGCGCCTTCGAAGGTCCCCTGTCGCAGCTCCCGGAGCTTGTTGTCATTGAGCTGCAGGATAAAGAGGTTGATCATTGGGGAGAAGATGCCCTTGGCCAGGTCGCTGATCTGGTTCCCATCTAGGTAGAGGTAGGTGAGCTCGGTGAGGTCCTCGAAGGCGCCGGGTTTGATGCTGTTGATCTCGTTCATGGACAGGTAGAGGTAGACGAGCTTCTTCAGCCCCTTGAAGGCCTGGGATCCGATCTCCCGGAGCTGGCAGTGCTGCATGTGCAGAGAGATGAGCCCCTTGCTTTCACTGAAAGCCCCCGTTGGGATGCTGCCCAGGCTGTTCCTCTGCAGGTTCAGCAAACGGGTGACCTCTGACACACGAGGGATCTTCTTCAGCCCGACGTTGTCGCAGATGACGTGCTGAAGGTCGCCGTGGCAGTGGCACAGGCTGGGGCACTGGCCGGGGACTCCCTTCACCGCGGGGCCCACGACCAGAAGGCAGGTCCCCAGCAACAACCAGCTCACGCAACGCATCCTGACAAGCTGCTCAATCTCAGTTTGTCCGCTGACTCGGTTTGAGCGTCTTCCAGTCTTTTGGCAGAGAAAGAACAAGCAGAAAAATCCTGTAAAAAGTTCTAGAGGAGGACGTAAAAAAGGCTGAAGTGAAGTCTGTTTGTGTGTGTGAGGAGAGAGACGGAGTGAAAAGGTGAGTGACTGAGCAAAGGTGGGCTGAGACGTTCACTTTGAGCGGAGGATGGCCAGTCAACAGAACACACAGCACTATTTATAACATTTACTGGAGGGGGAAAAAAAACGAGGAGGGCTTGCCAGGGTGTTAGAGTGAGAGGTTTGCAAGAGGAAGTCAAGTGTCTGTGAGAATTTAACCCTAAGAGAGCGGGAAGAAGGCGGCGACTCTCTGCTGCAGGCTGGGAACAGAAACAAAGCACGACTCGCTGCTGGCTGCACACATGCAGACGAGAGAGGACACGAGCTTTCTCTCCTGTGCTACAGGTGAATGTTTCAACCACGTGGCATGAGGTCAGGTTCGATCCATGCACGCTCCCAGACATCTCTATTGTTTTTCAGTCTGCGGTGGCAGGAAAAGGAGCCACTCCTGTGCAGCTGTTTTATAACCTATAATCGTCTCCAGATGGCCGCGTGAAGGGAGATGCTGTTTCAAGTCATAACAATCGCAAAAAGCTACTTTTACAAAGGGAAGTTTTAGATGCCACTTCACATTCCTGCGTGCGCTCCTTCTTTCTGAATCGGCCGTGTTATGTAATGTTGCTAGCATGTGAGAATAAAGCTTTGTTCGTGGCGTTCATTACAGTGGGAAGGTTAGAGGGGGAGAAAGAGCAGTTGTTGACTGGCTCAGGTCAGAGGATGGTTTGGCTTCAGGTGGATGGATGGATCCACCCAGGATAACTGGAATCTAGAGTTTACTTAACAAATCTAACATTTTATTGGGAATACCGTCTCCTCCCTGAATTTTCCAGGTGAAGTTCTCACCGGATCCTCCTCCAGAGCGGCCCTGTTTGTCCAACAGTCCTCTGATTGAATTTGCACCTGTGAGCAGTACAGTGTAATCCATCTCTGTCGCTTTCCTCCTCGCAGATTTTCTTTTATTTTCACGACCTCGTCTCTCAGTGAAGGAGCCGTCACTGTCACTGTGCGACCTGAACTCTCAGATAAATATAATGAAGGAAAAAAAGGCCTGAAATTCAATCCGCATTTTGATAACAGATTATAATTTTTGGAAATATTCAAGTAATTATGCCTTCATCTATGAGGATTTGCTGCATTTTCCAGTTTTACGTCTCTGTAAACTGAATATCTGAATATCTTTGGGTTGTTGACGTCACCTCGGACTCGAGGAATCACAGTTTTCATAGAAAAAAACGATTTTTGTGGATCTCCTGTTTGACAAAAGTTTCTCACTTTGTTTACAGTGAAGTGTTCACTACGTTTCACTCTCTGAGTCAGGCACGCTGACCTTTTGTTGTGAATTACCGTATGTTTAAGCAAAAGTAAGAAACAGTCGTCAACTCTCCAACTTTCTCTTGGCTCACAGCTCTCAGGTCATTATAGTGAATGGACTGTACATATGCAGCGCCTTCCAGCACTGCAAAGATTTGAAAGATCAGATATTTTTCACTGTTTTCTGAATAATAATCTATAAAACTATCTGCAGTTATTTGCAGCCTGAAGCTGATTAGTAAATGAAGCAAAATGTTTAATATTTGCTTCCAAAAGTACAAGTAGCATGAAATTCTAGAGTAAATATACTTTGTTACATTCCACATCATCCTAAAAGCCACCTTAGTGGGATTGGTTAAACCAAGACAAGCGCTTTTTGCTTCCACCACACACCGAGTTTATTTCAGACGAGGCTAAAACAGGTCCTGATAAAAATATCAGTAAACATCACCGTGTCGACCACTACAACAACCTCACCCAGCTCCCAGGCACTCCTTCACACCCCACATCCTTCGCTCTGCTCACAGCGTGCTGTTTGTTTGTGTGACTGACAGATCGGATACGGCACCACGGAGAACAGCCCCGTGACCTTCTGTGCCGGGCCGATGGACAACATGGACAGGAAGTCTGAGACGGTCGGCTTCGTCATGAACCACTTGGAGGTACTTCAAACATCAGACACCAACACGACTGTCAACACACTTCGACGTCACTGAATGCAACTGAAATTAATATAACGAAGAACCACCTGATACACACTCAGAGGTTTGTTTGCTCGGTGTATGCAGCATATTTTGCGTGACTCTTGAGAACCAGACGTGCGATATATTTCAAATGGAAGCTCTTTGGGACACATTTGATTTAAACCGATCCAGAACCAAATGACCTGAACCCGTCAGCTATCGTCTGACAAGCTGATTTAGCTTTTGGGGACAACGGCCAATGTTTCTGGGCTTCCTGTGCAGCCAGCAGAAATCCTGAAAACTGATAGATCCAGGTCAAGACTTCCTCTGCAGTCTGATTAGAAACGTGATATGCAAGAGTGTCGACAAAGACACGTTTCTGCTGCTATTATTATTATTAGCCTTTATTATTTATTTAGTTATCTGCTAAAGCGTTAGCCGTCGTCAGACAAATTGGACTTAAAATCAGAGTATGGTCGTTTTCCGGCTCTCACCTGCTTCTTGTTTTCTGTTTTCTGATTCTGATCTTGGGATCAATGCAAACGTCTAAACAGCTGATCACGTAGCAGAATCTCAGACTAAACATCAGAAATCTGATCGAAGTTACTATCAGTGCCAGACGTGGTGGTCTGAGTATCTCAAAAAGCTGCTGATCAACTCAGATTTTCGCACACCACGGTCTCAAGAGCTTAGAGGAGGGAAAAAACTCTGAATGTGAAAAACTTTGGACGAGATTTTCAGCCAAAAAATCTGCAGCAACATGGACGAGAATCCATTTCCAGCACAGCGCTGAAGCTGTGCCACAAAGAACTCAGGCTGTTGTAGAAGCAAACTGAGGTGGTCGCTGTATCAGAAAGATGTACTGAAAACTGAATTACAGTTTACTTACTTAAACACCGATTATTTTATACGCTGAATCAAAGGTTTGAAAACATGAGTCGACTTCTCCACAGGCTAAAGTCGTGAACCCGACAACAGGGGAGGTTCTGCCTCTGGGGGAGCTGGGCGAGATCATGATCAGAGGATACTGTGTGATGTTGGAGTACTGGGACGATCGAGCCAAAACAGAAGAGTGCATCACTCAAAGCGGCTGGTACAAAACTGGGTGAGCGAACGGCGTCAGTTAATGAACCTGGAGTTTGCAAATATGCCGCGTGACGCCGTGCATGTGCGAGGAGAAATGTCTGCAACATAAGTGATGTCTGTGTGTTTTAAATGTTTCCTGCAGAGACATCGGCAGCTTGGACGCCTACAGCTACTGCCGGATCGAAGGCAGGATTAAGGACATGATCATCAGAGGAGGCGAGAACATTTACCCGGCTGAGATCGAACAGTTCCTGCACACACACCCCAAAGTCAAGGAGGCACAGGTGAGCTCAAACAGAGCAGAAAAACACGCCGTAACTGGTTTCTGTAGTACTTCACACTGAACTCTGAAACTTTATACACAACTTCAGCACTTTTCACTTGTAAAAGTTGACTCGATTTTGGGGAATTTCTAAAGTTGTTGTTCTAATATCTAATATCCTCCTTATTATATTATTTATGTATTTTAAGTCCTGACTCAGTTTGTGTCTGGTTTGCCGGTGGATCTAATCATCTATTTTCTGTATTCCGTGCATTAAAACCAGAAAAATTACTTCGACGCGTTTTGTTGTTTCTGTCTGTCAGGTGGTCGGAGTTCAGGATTCTCGTATGGGTGAAGAAGTCTGTGCCTGCATCAAACTGGTAGACGGAGAGGAGTGCACTCCAGAAGAAATCAAGGCTTACTGCAAAGGCCAGGTGAGGAAAAAAAAGTTTTTTTTACACTTTACCTCCCTGTCGAAGTGTTTTAACTCCTTCATCTGCTCCTTTCAGATCTCTCACTTCAAGATTCCTCGTTACATACTTTTCGTCACCAGCTACCCGCTCACTATCACTGGAAAGGTGAGACTGTTTTCATCCTGTAAAGACAAACAAGGTTTATTTTACCGTGTTTATTACGATGACTAAAACACACATCTGTAATTAGCAGCTGCTGTGTTAAATTAGCCTGGTTCTTGTGTTTCTCTCATGGGATGCTGTTTAAAATGGCTGTAGACATGGTGTTGTGTTTGAACAGGCCTGCCCTTAATGCCCTCAGACAGGAGGGAAAGGGAGCTATTAGCTTGTCTGCACGCACGCCGGGTCCTGTTAGATGAACCCAGAAGGGCGGCGGACCTCGTCCCAAAGCTAGAGTATCAGATAAAAGCAGCTGCTCAATCTAAGTTTCACTTCACTGCACCAGGGCAGTCCACTAACTGCAAAACATCAACACAGCGGCCACATTTTAAACCCCGCACACGAGTTCAGTTCGTCTGATTCTAGATAGTGACACCGTAATACTGCAGGCTACATTTCAGGGACTCCACCCCTGAAATGCAACATGACGCATGCACAGTTACAGTAAAGACTCGACACCACCTTCATGCCTGTAGAGTAAACATGAAGCTGAAATTATTGTTTTACATGAAATTATGTCAAGGCGCTTCATCTCACTTCATCTTATTTGCGTCTTTTCGGTCACCCCCATCATGGCTGATAAGATTTTGAGTGACGACCTGGAAGAACGAGGCTCAAACTTTCTTTTTCTTTCTTTCTTTCTCTTCCCAGATCAAAAAGAACGATCTACGTGCGGAGGCTGAGAAGCAGCTGGGACTGAACAAGGGAAAATGAGAGGGCCGCCTCGTGTATGAAGACAATCCAGTAACTGTTCCACAAACACCAACCACGGACATCAGAACATCTTAAAACGTCTCGAGAAATAATGACAGACGGATGTGGACGCGTGATGGCTGGTTATGAAACCACGCGCCGGGACAAACAGTCGTCCTGTCCTGTAACTTTTAGGGATTGATCATATTCTTTATTTTACTCACTGCCAACAAATCTCACCAAAAGACCAAAACCAACGATGAAGTGTTGATAATACTCAAAGGTATTGTCTGTGTATGAACACTGTTCCACTGGGCGACAGTTTATTTTAATTCAGTACCAGTAATAATAGTTACCAGTTTTTAAAAGTTATTCCTCAGATTTTATACCCTCGCTTCCTTCCCTCGCCTCCTCTCCTCTAGTTCTAATCCGTCCCGCTCGATGTGCAAGCGGAGGCGGCGAGGAAGTCGAGGCAGAACTTAAGAGAACGACACATCCTCTGTCGTCATTTCTTAAAGTGAATTAAACATGACGTGTGGCGCAGCTGCATCATCTGTCCATCGTCACGCCTGTGCATCCTCTCCACAAGATGGAGAAATAAGAGGTTGGACAGTCTTAAACTTGTTGCTGATTTTGGTCTTTTCATGGGATTTGTTGACGGCATCTTACTCTCCAATACTGTGAACTCAGGAGCTACAGACCAGTCTATCAGAGCTGCTGCACTCCAGAACTACTACAGCTCAGTGCAGAGCCTGCTGTGGATGGTGAACCTCTAATTTCTCCAGTTTTTTTTTTTAATCCTGAATAAAATCTTTTATTTTTTTTTTTACATCAATTTGAAATAAACTTTGTACCACATTATTAAAACCAGGCGTGTTTGGGTGTTTCTCTCTTTACGGGAAGAATGAAGGTATTTTTATTGATCTCGGTGGCAGGTGCACGCCTCTTAAGCCTTAAGGAATGCCATTCAGAATACACATACACATACACATACACACACACACACACACACACACACACTAAATGATTGAATATGAGAACTTTGCAGAGGTTAAAATGAGCGAACATCACAGACACACGCTCGAAAAGCTGTAAAGAATTTCCTCTCAGGTCTGACCGGGCTACATGTGCAGTCCAACTGACGCTGGGCTGCAGGATCAGGTGTCATTTTCTGTCTAGACCTGAAGGACTCGGCCCAGAAATAGCTCTTAAAAGCCCAGAAGAAAACAAACGGGGGGCTCCTGGCTCTTAAAGAGGAACCTCAAGGTTTATTTTACATATTTTGGTTTGGATTTTAAGGTTTCGGGACATGGTATTCTTACAGAGGGCGCCAAGTGTCAGGAGTCAACTAGTTGGCCTCGACGTGCTCCAGCATCCGAACCGGGTCTTTAGGAAATCACTTCAGAGCCGAAGGAATGTACGTTCTGGGCTGTTTTTGTGGCATCAATAATCAACTGTCTGAATCTCTCAGCAGCAGCAAACATTATCCAGTCTCCCTCATGTGGTCAGAAAGAGAACAACACACACTCACCCACTCTTTCATGGTAAATACAGATCTGACAGATTCTTGTCACCCCGCTGTGCTGAAGCATGTGGTGGCTGTGGTTCAGGAGGCAGAGCAGCTTTTCCACTAATCAGATGATTGGTGGTTCAATCCCTGGCTCCTCCAGGCTGCATGTTGAAGCGGCCCAAGCTTTGAACTCTGGACTGCTGTGGAAAAGGACTGAGGCTTTGTACACGGGGCTGATAAATATCTTTAAAAACGTTTTTTAAGGTCAAATCGACGTCAACACTTCAGGAAATCTTCAACACCATTTATCGATACTTTAAACAAAAGAAAAATCACCACTGATCTTGTGCCAACAGTTTGGGTTTGTCCCCTTCCTGTTTCAACACGACGACGCCCCGGTGCACAAAGAGAAATGTTTTTTTTTTTATTCCCAGTTAGGCGTGGAAGGACTCGACTGATCTGCACCCAACCCTGACCTCAACCCTCATCCAACACTTCTGGGATGAGATGGAACGCTGACCGTGAGCCAGACCGTATCGCCCAACATCAGCGCTGGACCTCACTGATGTTCTTGTGGCTGAATGGGATCAAATCCCTGCGTCCCGGTTCAAACATCTGGTGTGAAGTCTGAAACCAGAGGAGTGGAACAATCACACATCATGGGTGTGATGTTTATATGTGTCTTGTCCTCTCACGGAGAGTATTTTTATCCACTTATATACAAATAATCTCCCACATGAAGACCTCAGCTGGAGTCTTCGGGCAGCGGTATGCCGACCGCCGTCTGCTGTCCCTTCATCTGCTGCTCGGCCTGGGCCACCTGCTCCTCGGTGCAGCAGTCCTGCAGGAACACGGCGGCCAGGTTGCGCAGACGGGGGCTCTCTGAGAGGGAGAAGCGCAGCATGCACTGCAGGATGGCCGGATCAGTGATCTCAGAGCGTGACGAGGGCTTCGTGAGGTTCATTAGCACAGTGATGGCTGACAGGACGGTCTCTTCCCTGCGGCTTGACAACAAATTTGTGACCAGGCTGATGCCGCTGCTCTGCAGGATGATGTCTCGGCACTCAGGGTCCATACTCAGGTTACACAGCCCCCCTGACAGCACGACACACAAGAGAGGTGACGAACATGTTTTTTTTACATTAGGAGACGCAATAGGAGAGAGATGATGACACTCACCCATGCCAAACTCCACAAAGTTCTCATTCTCCTCACTGAGCATGTCCAAGAAGAGGTCGGTCACCTGCAGCTCCTTCAGATAGTCCATGTTCTTTGGGTCGTACGCAAAGTTGGCGAGGTTCGCCAGCACTTGCTCCTTCGCCTCTGATGTAGTGAAATGAGTTACGTGAGCAGCTTACAGGGACAGTTTGGGTTTGAAGCATAGTTCACAGTCAGTGTCGGTGTATTACCTACGTTAGACAGCAGATGGCACAACCCAAGTTTGGAGAAGCAGAGAGGAGGACCAGCACCGAAGCTACGCAATGTGCTGCTGTGGACGGAGGCAGCGACAGAAAGTGTTTTAACTACCTGAATGAAGGGAAATCACTGAATCTGTGTGCTCCACCTTGCTGTCAGACAGCCCTTTACAAGGAAACAATAATATCGCTCTCAATCAATGATACAAAACAACTTTACCCCACAGAGGACAGGAGATGCTAGTCAACCTCAAACCACAGCAACTGATGTTAGTTAGCAGTGAGCAGTGGACCAAGTCCTGTGTTCTGTGGAGCGGTGTAAACATTTCAGTTTGCTGATGAAAATACTGAAAACACAGCACACACTTAGACTGATGCTACAACAGGTTTTGTTGCTGCCTCCGTCCTTCTGTGCTGATCCTCCCGTCCCCTCCTTCACATGTTGGCTGATAACGTAACGAGAAGATGCAGCGCAGAAATCACAAAGATTTTTTGAGATCATTCATAAACGGTGACACAAATATAACACCAGAAAAAGAAATGCTGTGTTTACATGCATCACACACACTTAGATTACACCTTTAAAATCTCTTTGTAATTCACCTTCATTCATTCAAAGGTATTCAGAGAACTTAAAGGTCCACTGAGTAAGATTCAGGGGGTGTATAATCAACTTAAGATAGTAATAATTATAATTTAGTTTCCTTATAATGAGGCTTTTATATCTACAGACACCAGGGGTCCTCCTCCACGGAGTCCGCCATGTTTCTACAGTAGCCCAGAACGGACAAACCAAACTAAACACAAATTCATCTTCTCATCGCTCTCATTGATCTGTATTTGTGAATAGATATCATAAAGGATATTACATAAGATATATATTAGAATATAATATTAGTGTGTGTGTGTAATTATAGTAAAGTGTGTATTGTGTATTGTCCACCATCTAGGCTGCCTAACTTTACCTGTCCAGGTGAGCTCACTGCACCACTCGAAGCTTACAGTCACAGTGAGCTCACCTGTACAGGTGACTGTAATCACACCTGAGCTCTGCACACCTGTGAATGCCAAACACACACAACGTGTTCCCACCTTCACTGTCCGTGTCCTGGAACTCGGTGACCAGAGTCTGTAGATATTCAAACCGGTCGGAGCTCTCGGACGAGCCTTTCCTCCACATGTTCGGTTCAGTCAGCTCCGTACAAACACACAGGTGAAAGATTAAACTCCAGAAATCCAACAACAAACAACCCGAGCCGCGTTTACGGTGTTTCTTGTTTTGGTCCGTCTCTTAAATGCGTCCGTACAACAACAACAACACGCGCGATAAGTTCCTACGCCACACCGGGGAACGGAAGTTGTGCTTACGTGCGCAGCCGCACGCCGAAGAAGGTCAGAGCTAACGATGCTAATGTAGCTAACGTGTGTTTACAGCATGAAGCAGCACCAGCTGTCCAGAGGGAAGCGGCTCACCAAGCCCATCTTATTCGGCACGGTGGTGGTCGGGTTGGCCGCCGCCTTCGTCAACAGGTGAGGTTTCATGTTAATGTGTGTGTGTGTGTGTGTGTGACCTGCTGTCATTCCCCTTATTAATCATGTTTTTAATATCACAGTCTCCATTCAGCTGCTGCATGCAGGCTTCAAAGTCTGTCACAGTTTTATCAGGTTAAAGGCTGAAAAATAAAGTTAATAAAGCAAAAACAAGATGTGCAACCCAAGTGCAGCCAGAAACACAATTTGTTATAAAATAAAAGCAATGTAAGGATGATTTCTGATCTGTGTGAACTCACACTTATCAAAATAAATTATAGTAAATTTGCTGTATTGAATTTTCCATTTTTTGCTGTTTGTGTGTGAGGCTTGAATATCCTGACAGTCAGTCCTCGTGTGTCAGACTACACATCCCATAATGCAGCTGGACAGTATTTTTAATGAAACCTTCAGTGGTCTGCCCCTTAAGTTGTAATTGTGTGCCATTCATCAGTGTAACTCCTCCGTCTTCGCGCAGGCACAGGTTCTTCGAGGACGTGGAGGAGCTCAGAGCTCAGGAGCGAGAGCGCAACAATGCCAGGAGGATCGAGATCATGGAGAGGAGGCAGAGGCAGATAGACGAGGTGGCAGAGAAGAAGAGAGGAGGCAGCAGCTGAAGCACAGCCTGAGCCATCACTGAAGATAATGTCCAGGTCTGCAGACACATCCTGCTGCATTCACTCGTATAAAGGCGACTTGTTGACTGGTCCTGCTTCAGTGTGTTCCAGTGAAGTTCACTGGTGAGATCTGTATGAAGCCAAAGTGTGTTTTGATAAATGAATGATCGGTGGATGATGTTTTGATAATTCACTCATGAACAAAAATGTAATCTATTATTGTGTCTGTTTTGAGACATAAATATTATTAAATGACCAACATGTTTAAAATGAGTCTTTTCTTTAATGTGTTTCTCCAGCAGGGGGCGCTAACAGCGTACAGGTGTTTCTCCTTTATATTTTTTCACCCACACTGAGTTTTATATTTGATCTGTTGGATCACACTTCCTAGTCATCCAATTCCTCGTAACCATGATCAGAAACATCAGAAATTATAATGCGACTCTGACAGTTCACGTGAGTTTAGAAAGATTTCCGATTCATGTGCAGGATATTCAATTCACAAATGCTGAAAACGGCAAATATTCACATCTGAGGAGCTGGAACATAAATGAAAAATCAAAATAGTTGCAGATTCGATTAATGGTTGCAGCTCTGATTTCCTCCACAGAA
The DNA here is from genome assembly GCA_023373845.1 of Nibea coibor. Lineage (NCBI taxonomy): Eukaryota > Metazoa > Chordata > Actinopteri > Sciaenidae > Nibea > Nibea coibor. Next base: position 2,894,959 of record CM041728.1, on the reverse strand, counting down.
AGAAGTGATGGAAACACGACAAGTGGAACAGATGGAGTATAATTACAGCTTTATTATTAAAACATGCCGTGAAAGAAACCTGGAATAAATTAAACCCACAAACTATATCAAACAGGCAACATTGCACTTGAATGAAAAAAAAAAAGTTCCCACAAGGTCAAAGTGCTGAACTCGTTCATCGTGTACACTAAAAATGTGTAAAGAAAAACTACAGAATACAAGAATGCTGGTTAAACGTTCTGAACACGACGACAGCGTCACGTAAAATGGCTGTCTATAAATAACGATCAATATGACCAATACTGTACACGTTATGTCACATAGTTCAGAGGATGGATGGCATGTTTGACTCACTACAATGACACAAAGGCTCCCCTTCAATACAGATGTGTTAAAAAAGAAATCACATGAATCCTCGCCGAGACGGCAGAGGAAATGTTTAAAACATCGGCCCGTGAGCTCACATGTTGGACACTTTGAAACATCAATAATTGATGGGAGACATTAGTGATGTGGCACACGATTATCCAGGATATCTGCACACGTGCAAACCCATTAAACCTGTTCATTTTCCAGTCATGGATGTGAGAGTGCACTTGGCCTTAATTGAAGTTATTGCTAGTGAAAGTAGTAGTTATTTAACCGTGCCATCTCCAGCTAAGAACACATCTTAATTGCATAATAATTTAGCTTTTTAAAGAGGATATGGTACACACATTTCACAAGTCCGGGGAGGAATCGTAGATCTTTGTACGACCCAGTGAGCAAACAGCAGATACAGTAACACATGAAATATACAGACAGACAGGGACCCATAATTACAGCAAGTGTGGAGGCAGAAGGACAGAGGAGAGGGTCCGGGGTAACAGTACATCAACAGTTTTACAGTATTGTTATACGGGATTGTGTTCCCGCTTTGTCTGGGGCCAGTGTGTTGGAGGTTTAAGGGGAGGGTGGAGGTGGTTACCGTCACACAGCGAGGGGCACTAAGCCTGGGGAGGAGGCAGCAGGAGGGGCGGTGATGGCTGTCAGGGCACCAGGTTTCAGTCCATTCACGGTCCTGCTGAAATAAATCAGAGCTGCATTAAATCAGGTCTCAGGGAGGCTGAAAAGCTGGAATCATTCATACATTATTAACCCCACAGATCAAAACCACCATGCAGTTTGACTTAAAGCTGCAACAATGAAACAAACTCAAGTATGGAAGCCCGTTTCTGTCAGGAAAAGAACAAAAAATACAAACTGCCAAGTCAAAATCATGAGATATTTTTAATTTAAATCAAATTGTGACACAAAGAATGTGGAATTATGTTTCTCTGGGCTGCATGTAAGCAAACAGCCATGGGACAAATGTAACAAAATGGACAGTGATATGAAGATGATACCCTTCACACAAAGGCACTTATATGCATCCACAACGACGTATAATTCCACTTTAAGTCATAATTATAAATATCATGTCATGATTTTGACTCACCATGAGCAGAAAAATTTCCTGAAGCTTATTTTCCTGTTAATTCACTAAGAAAACTTGATAAGGAATTAATTATATAATAAATAATTATATAATAATTATAGATAGAAAGAGAAAGACAAAGAAGTGTGCAGTTAGTACAGAATCAGAAATTCTACGATACGCCCTTAAAAACAAAAGTTAGCATGAGAAGTAAACAGAATTTGTCCGAGTTCATTAAACTGCAATAAATAATCATTTAAATTTTAAATGGATGGTAATCAGCATTTAGCAGCTGCTGGTTAAAGCCACGACGTGTGCGTCAGGTTCACAGAAAACGTGTTCAGCCTCTGCCTTTGTTTGTTTTTCTTATCACTCATCAAGAAGCAGGTTTTATTTGAGTGTCGATAAACTCAGCTGTGGGTGTTTAAGTACAGACACACTTCATGAACAAGTGTGTCTAAACTGAACCAAACCTGAAACACAGCGGTGTAACATGTCCAGTAATACTAGACAGAAACTAGAAGTGTAGACAGACGAGCCACAGAGTTTGGTTTAATTAAGTTTGAAGGTCACAAAAACAACATGCAAATGATGCTTTAGTCTGGTTATGAAGTGCATTTTGTTAGTGTTGAACTATTATTTAAAAACAAAAACAGAGATACATATTAATATGACCAGGAAATTACTAAACTATCCTATTTTTTTTTCCTTTCCTGGCAGAATTAGACTTCCACAGCTGAGCTACAGACTGTAAATGATAAAAAAAAAAAACTGCTCGGGTTGTTGGATGAACTTGTCATCTTCCTGTTCGATTGAAGCTTTTGTATTTTCAGTCACTGTCAGTTCGTCTCCTCTGGCTCTGTTCCCTGCAAACGCAGCACAAAGCGCTGACCTGAACACCGGCAGGTCGCGCTGTCAGTCTGTCCTCATTATGAACTGAATCTGTCTGCGCCTCATTCACAGAGGACACTGCGGATGACGCGTTTCTCTTAGCATTACTAAAAATGGACTTGACTGGAGAAAGTAGGAAGGAAGTTGAGTCTGACTGACTGGTTAAACTGGTCCGAATCCCCGGTCTGGTGTAAGGATGAGTCATAACTCTGGAGAGTGGAATGACTGCGATGCAGGTGTGAGGCAGGATGCCTTTAGCTCCTTCAAACCTGACTGAAGGTGAGCGGTGTGCATGTCAGACTTCCTGCTCTGAAACCAGCGGTACAATGACCTTGTTGTGTGGAGATCTCAAATATGCGCACTGCCTCTGAAACAGCAGAAACTCTACACTCCGTCCTTGCTCTCACCACCAGCCTCACACAAAAACAAAGCGCTGTCAACAAGACACGAGTGACGCAGCAGAAAAACTGAACAGTGCTGCACTTTTCCCATTAAATGTGATTAAATATTCTAGATGTTTATGACCATGAACCATGACGCAGTCCTGCTTCATTAGAGCAACAACTGTGGATTAATCCACCGCTTAAAGTAGTCCCCAACAAATGTGTCATGTTTTGTTCTTTTCATTTGTTGATGTGGCATAAATCATCCTAAAACATCTTTATCCTCCTCTGATGATGGTGACACTTTCACCTTCTTGTTGACTTCTGCCTGGAATTTCCCCAAGTTCATTTTTAAACAGCAGTTTCACTGTAACCAAGTTTCTCTGCCACAGGGCGTCTGACAAAAATCCCAGCATAGAAAACAAAAATCAACTTTGTTAATTAGAATTAATGCTCAGACAAAACAAAAACAGCTCACAGTATTATAAATCTATTAGAGGAAGGCGATAAAAAAAGGGCAGTGGGAAGATTCCTGCACCGTTTCAGCACCACCACCACCTGTTTGAATAGTTAGTGGCCAGGACGTCGTCTAACCCACAGTCATGGTTATTTCTACGAGCTCTACGTGGGAAAAGAGGCTTGTTAAAACCAGTAGCAGCATGCAGGATCCCCAACACACTCAGTAACAGACGAAGGAGCTACGATTACCCAGAATCAGTGCAGGGAATGTGACCATCTCTGTCCTGCTGGGAAGAAAATGCACACAGCTCTCAGATACTCCTCAGTATGCTTAGACATCCACCACATCAGACACAACACACACTACTCACACTCACGAATGACCAAAAAGGGGGGACAGGATTTGTTTTCACTCACGCTTTGTCAAAATACGACGTATGCAGCGCTTGGGAGTAGTTGGCCGTGTTTGCGTTGAGGATGTTGCCGTTGTCGAGAGCGTACGCCTTCCTCGCTCTCTGGTCCTTGGCAAAGTTCCTGCAGGCGGCAAGCTTTGACTCCAGAGCCTGCAGGGGGGAGATGTGAACAAAAAAAACACAATGATCTCCTCTCCTGTGAAAATACAGGGACTTTCTACATGAAGCTTGTGATGAGGTGAAAGAGAAAGCGAATGACTCACCCCGACTTTCCGGAGTAAATCACTGACGATGTTGAGGGCTGATATTCTCGCAGAGGGAGTCAGCGGAGAGTTGCTGCCGTATCCATTTGATAAACCTGAGTATGACAGAGATACGTTGAACTTTAGTTAATAGTTATCACTCCCCATCTAATATAGTTTACTCTAGTTAACAGTGAGGTTATAGTTACATCTGCATACTTCAACATCCAGCAATCACAGAGCAACATTAGCATTCATGTGGAGTCGTGTTTCTTTTCATCTGATCAATGCAAATCCAATATTCACTCTGTTTGAGCTCCGTTTTGAGTCTCGACCGACTCCTGAGAGACATGTCTGACTCTTGCGAGTCTCTAACAGTGTCTGTCTGCATGAGTACAGCAGGATTTTAGGCAACACTATGAAACAAATGAAAATGAACTAAAATAGTGAGGCTGTGGTCTGTAAAAACCAAAACAATGAGCTGGAAGACGATAAAACGAGCTGAGAGAAACTAAACTAACTAATATTTCCATCTGAGAGCAGCAGCAGCGCTCCTTTCTCTTCGAGCACAGCAGACGCAGGGCGTTTTAATGAAGCAGTCTGTACATGCACGACGAGAGGGAGAAAAATGCACTCAAGGGAAGAGGGGCTGCAGCTACCTGTTGGGTTGGCAAAGGCGTTGTCCAGACCTTTGCTCAGCGGGGTAGCAGGGAGAGAGAGAGAGGCCTGAACAGCAGTGTCCATCTTCACGTTGTCCTGTGTGGGCGAACTTGGAGCGGACATCCTGGTTACGTCTGACTGCCTCTCTCGAACGGCCAGCTCCTGCCGCAAGTCTGCAACAAAGATGAAAAATAACATTTTGTAGCTTTCAGCAGAGACCAGCAAAGGACACAAACACAGCTGATGGAAGCTGCAGCAGCTGTATGTTAATGAGCTGCAGGGTTGATTGACAGCAGGGCTCATTAGCAAAAATCTAGTCAATAATCACCTCTGGCTTCATCCTTTAATCTCTGCACGGAGACCAGAAGCGACTCCTTCTCATCCAGCTCGCTCTCCAGGAAGGCGTTCCTCTCGATGGCCTGGTTCAGACGCTGCTCGAAGTTCTCCAGAGACACGATGGTCGCTCTGAGGAAGAGGTGCAGAGGAAGGAAGCAACATTTTATTCATTAAATGTAAATGTCCTCTGAGGGCTGCCGTCTGTATTCTACTACTTATTAAAGATTATTCAAGAATGAATAAAGGGATCAATATCTCAGGAACACTGACTTTAATTTAATTCAAGCCAGCAATCACGTGAATTTGAGCCATTTGCTAATTGCAACAAGGATGGGAACATGTCCATACATAGCAGCAAGAGTCTGAATGTCCTTGATTTTTTTTTCAAGGATTTCAAGGATCTATGAGAACCAGTATATCAAATACAGATCATGATGTATCTGGTTTGGTCACAGTAATATCGATCCTGTATTATCCTGAGAAAAAACAAAACGAACATTAAACTCTTGGAGAAGAAGTGACTAAATGATGTGCAGCAGTCATCTCCGTGATCATTAACAGACCTTTTGGCTCTCTCCAAGTCGTCATTGGACTGTTCGAGCTCTCGGACGTATTTATGGAGCTGGTCCTTGATGCTGCGTGTTTGGCCGAGGTCGTCCTCCAGCATAGAGATCTGCTTGTAGCTCTGAGAGTACTGATGCTCCAGCTTGTCCTGAAGACAGAGGGGTAAGTCATAATGGTCACATGAATACTTGGAGCAGGAGAGCTCCATTTCAGGATGTGATTTAACAGCTCCAGACGTACGCCACGTACATGTAATCATCCATTTTTCAGTGTGACCTATATATGCTCCAGCTCTGAGACAATCAGCTCAATAAGTGCGGCCGGGCCTGCCTGATTACGTCTGACCTATATCTGCTGCTACTGTGGTGCCACGCAGAGGCCAGACAGCCTCGAGAAAATCATTCAACATACTGACGTGACAGGAAATAGATTATAGTGAACATACGCAGTCATTTATACTGTGGTGTTCAGTGTACGGTGGCCGTGTGGTGCAAAATGCAACATAATTGGACAGAACCTGCTGCTGCGTAACTGAAATGTAGTTTTTTTTTTTTTTTGATATCATAAAGATCAAAAACTGAAACACCAACAGCGCAACGCTGCTCCAGAAACTACCACTGCGGCGTGGTCTCCTCCACTGTGGAATCTAAAACATGACACACACCTTAGCACATACGTCACATTCCTGCCGGCGACGTGACTCAAACATGGACACAAAGCTGTGCCGCTCGCCTCTTTGTAATTATGGAGCAAGAATAAGAATGAGAGCTGCAGCAGTGTAGGACAGAGCAAAGAAACAAACCTCAACACCTTCTTGAAGTCACATTACTGTTTCTACTGCACAGACTCAGTCGCAGGACTCACCAAGGCCAACACCATCATAACAACAAGCACAGACCCACGAGAACTTTCTTTCAGCGTGTTGTACTATAAGCCCTATAGGTCTGACCTTGATATTCCCATGATCTCTAACATGCACGCAGAAAGCCGAGGCTGCAGGCCAACAAGAAGAAATAAATAAGCACTGAGTGCATCCAGGAGAGCAGCAGCTGTTATAGCGTGACTTCGCCTCTCCTCGCCCCCCAGAGACTGCACTCAAGGGCGACTGATGATATAAGATAGCTACAAAAAAAAAGAGCATTAAATATTCATTTCAAGGGTACGTATGAATACACAGTGTACTTTGTTCAGAGCTGGTTGTGCTTCCACTGTAATGTAATCAAAAAGGTTTCAACCCGGAGGTCTGGTTCCCCCATCGGGGATAAATTTGATGGATCACGAGATGATTCGTTGCTACACAAAATATAGATTTTCATAACTGGAGAGTTTCTGGAGGTTTGGTGATTATCTTCACTAGTTATTGATCTGACAATGCAATGATATGTTTTAATAAACCCCCAAAACTACCGATTCAGAGACACCGATCAGTCACCTTGAGAGTTTCCACTTCATTCTTGAGTCTGTGGTTCTCGGTCTGCAGGTCCTTCATACGATGCTCGGCCTGGCCCAGCTGTGCTTCCAGCTCAGCCTCCAGCTCCCTGCTGCCCTCCTGAAACTCCACCAGCTCCTCCTGAGCCTCCTGGCAGCTGTGGGCAGACAGAGGAGGAGGCATTAGACAGCAAGTCGAGACAGAAAGAGGTTGGTATGCAAGCCTGGTGGGTGAATTCATTAAGTGTTGCTGCTTTTTACTTAGTTTTGATCTTTATTTTATGTCGGCGCTGGAGCGCTGACCCAGATCCTGCTTCACAAACTCTAGTATGAATGTGTTACTTCATTTCAGCTCCTCTCATGAGTGCCTTTAACCTCACAGGTCACGTGATCGGTGAACAGCTTTGCCATGTGGTTACATAAGTGTGTGTGGAAATAGCCATGGATGAACACACACCGACCTGGCTATTTAAATGGCAAATGGAGTAACGAACCGGCATGTGATCGAGTGCTGGAAGGCGCAGAGTCAGAAAATCCATTTATAAACGCTCGTGTTCAGCCCACTATTGAACCACTTTGAACTGGTCCAGCATTGAAAAGTCTGGCTGCTACTGATCTGCAGACTGGCGCTTCCTCTTCACAGTTATTAGCCTTTATTCAAAGTGCTCCAGTGCATCTGAGCGGTTAGTATGAGGGAATCCTCAGCATGAAAACGCTTATTTCTGCAGGTTTAAAACTCATTTGGGGGTTTTGTAAAAGCACTTTTAGGACAGTCCTGGTCCTGCAGGGTTCACAAAACTAAAATATACTGAATGTACTAAAGAGCAGGGGAATCCTTTTTGTGCATTTTAAGATGGTTAAATATTAAAAACTGGTGAAACATGGGACCTTTAAATCTGCTGATGAAGATCGTGCCATTAGCTGCTAAACAGACCTTGTTTTGTCAACTGCATTAAAGCTCGGATAAGATCAGACGCCTAAAGCAACATCAGTGAACTAACAGAAGAAAACACTTGTATCACACACGCTACACACTGAACTTTGAAGGAAGTTCATTGTCTACAGACTCTTACATAACTGGGCGTAAGCCTGAGCTTGTTTCCTTGCTTGCTTTTAATCAAGTGACATGCTATAAGACAAGATTTCATCTTGGAAACAGCTAATTTTAGATCATAAAGTGTTGAGTAATCACAGTGGTAAACACAGCAGCGTTACCATTATATAATATAGAAGCATCCAGCAGAGACGGGAGGACAAAAGAGACATGAGAGCCTTTTATGTTTAATGTGAAACATGAGTCGTCGCTTTCTTTAAAAAAAAAAAAAAAAAAGGAGAGGTTTCGCTGACTCACCCACATTAAACTGTTTCAAAAGTGTCACTGGATATGCAAACACTGAGCTTTAAATGGAAGGATGGGCGACTGAGGTGATGTATTCCTGCCGTTCCCACAGGCACAAAGAGGCTATAGTGTTACTATCAGATCTTGTGATCTCAGTGACACAATCTGTGATTCAAATGAAGCTGACAATGAAGAACCTCGACTCTGAAACATCACGACTCAAACCTGCACTGGCAAACTAACGCACTATATTACATTTCTTGATGGAGCTGGAAAGAAAAGGGACAAAGACAAAGCTGGAAGCAGCTTTCGTAAAGGTGGGTTTACCTGAGCGTACAAAGATAAAGACAACATCAGATATTTCTGACATTCTGACGCTGTAAAATGTTTGTTTACATTTGTAATTGGCCACATTTATATTTTTAATTATATGAAACACGTGAAAACCACAAATGTATACAGTCCAAAAATAACAGTCTTCCAGTTAAATGGTAATAAAACCATTATTTCTGACTGCAGAGAGACAAATTGTGACTTTGCTTCAGTGTCTCTCTGCCTGCTGATACATTAGCTTTCATCTCGTGACAGAGAGTGTGAATGATGAGGCTGCGGGACGCCTCAGAGATTGATTTGACATTTCTTGGAGCCCCATGGGATGAATGTGGTGTCTCTCACACACATACAAGCAAACAACTGGCAAGATTTGGTCAGAATTATTCAGAAAGAGGGAAAGTGGAAAGACTGACTGACCTGACAAAAAACTCTGGAAAATACCAGACAGGATGATCTTTAAATGTTCAAATTAAACAGACGATACCCGTTGTCAATAAGTTAAACACAGACAGCTAGCAGCAGAAATGACATACTGAGAGGCTGACATCAGAACCATAACAAAAGATGACATCACGATGATGTCAGCCGAGGATCATGGGAGTTGTTGCCTTTACTGTTAAACAACCGTCGTGGCTGATTTGAGTCTCTGACTCAGGGTGAAATCATGTTCATGGAGGAGAGGACATTAAAGTTCACTTCACGTTTACAGACTTCCTTCCTCACTCTGATGCATCCTGCAAACACACTGATAATATTACACACGTCTCCGGGTCCCATTTGAATGTGGAAATGTTTCATATTACACCAATAATGTCACCGAAGGAGAAAAAGAGCGATTCAGGTTACAGACCTGTTCTTGTACTTGAGGGAAAGAGCCTTCCAGAAGTCAATTTCCTCGTCTTTTGAGGAGAATTTTGGTATCATATCCATTTCCATGGCAAACAAATCTGTAGAAGGAGGAAACAAACAAAGTGGTTACGATGGGAGGAAGAGGACAGCGCAGGTTTATCAGTCAATTTCAATTCAATTTCTCTCTCTTCGTCCAGCAAAAGGCTGCACTCTGCAGTACCTCGAGTGGCCACTCGAGGCTGGCTGCAGAACATGTCAATCTCCATACGCTCCTATGTTGAAATGTCCTTCCTGTTAACATGTTAAACATTCTTACAGCCTGGTTCATCCACGTCTATGCCCATATTTAGATGAGCCGACCACAGTCACAGATTTTGAGCTTCACAATGGAAACATGTGACATCACGTACACGTGGTCCAGTCATTGATCAATTATACTGGCCTAAAACAATAAGACATGTAGTGTTCACATTCAGCAGAACAATAAGAGGAGTACTTCTCTGAAGCATCTTTTAATTTAACTTGATTAGCATACCTACCAAAATTCCATTTAGATTTCAAAGAAAACAGTCCCATGAGGAAACGCTGTGGTGAGGAGCCTCATTCATCAAACTGACTCATAATTAAATTCAAGACTGGAATTAAACCCCTGAACAAACTAGCTGTGAGCAGGAACAGACGAGAACGCGACCAAAGTCTAAATTAGAAAGTAGGAAATTGTAGAAAATGTGTTGTCATGTATTCGTGTGCTCACTCTGACTTAAATAGGCCACAGAAGAGACACAAAACAACGTCGGACAATATGTTTCCTGGGGACAAAGCTCTTTTGTCCCGTCTTTGAAACAGGCTTTCTTTCACTCCCTTTCTCTTTGCTCGATCTTAACAAAACGGTCGAGGAACAGGATGGTTAACCTGTAAACCACACAAAGCAAGATTGATGCCACTTTCATGTCTGTACATCAAAAATGAAGCCAGAACCAGTAAAGACTGGAAGCACATACGACTTCCAGCACGTCCTCAGTTCACCAATAAACATTTTATTTCACGCTTAAATCCATCAGGATGAATTTATGCATATCCAAAAAGTGAGTGAGGACTAAAAGTTAAAGTTATGAGAAACACAGAGACAAGGTCAACAGATGCTTCTGCTGTATTTTAGTGTCGCAGTAAATAATACCGTCCTCTAGCATCACGTTAAAGACGTGTGCCCACTCGACATTCAATAAAAAACACTTTACAACCACCAAAGGACAGCGGAGGGAGAAGTACTCAATTCCTTTAAAGTACTACAATGTGAAAATGCTCCTGTAAGAGTAAATCAAAGTACAAGTACTCAGTGCAGTAAAATGTTCCCAGTCCGTGTTTTTCTATTATATTATACTCATTTTAACTACTTTAATCTGCAGCAATACATTATGAACTATAAGATCATCACTGTGAGAACCACTTATGTCTGAAAAGTTAGTTTTTCTCAACACTTCATCCTTTAGTTTATCACAAACATTCAAAATCACCAAATGTGGACAGAGAATAAAAACGTAAAGCTGTCAGACACATGAAGATTGGGCTCTGCACCCCTAAAAATAAAGGTTTGAAGTGGTTCTTTATCAGTTTATCAGCAGTACTCCAAATACTCTTAAACAGCAATAAATGGTACTTCAATAATTTACACTTGATTCCTCCACTGGACGAGGACCTCAACAGTGAGCCTGAATCAAACAGAAATCTTAATATATTCCTCACAGAGAGCTCGTTTTCTCTCGTGTGGTCCTCTGAATAATTCAGACTCAGAATATATTCAGTCACCTGAAAGCCTGGAGGGAAACTCAAATGTTATTACAGCAGCGGAAATAGAAAGACAAGCCACTGTGACAGGATTATAATGTAAGGCCTGGTGTGCTTCTCAGATCAATAAAACATGTTTCATGTCTATTTTTAGATCATTGAGATGATCTATGATGATTTTAAAGCTGGGTTAAGTTCGTGTATAAATGAAATTAACTGTAAAATTCAGACACATTATTTTCACTCCACACTTAAAAATGATTCAATCCAAATGAGAAATGAGCCTGTTGAACACTGACACTGATCACACCTTAACGCCGCGTTTAGGAATGATTCAAACATGAGAAGATATTTTAAATAAACGCGCTCAAACGCGTCGATTTCTAACATTAAACAGGAGGCAGAAAAAATAAAATCACACCAAGATCAGCGGCTGAAAGCAGAAAGATGATGCTGAGCTCAGCTGTCAAAACTGGGTGTGCAAACAAGACGTGAGCCGACACACACAGAACCAGACCCGGAGACAGCCGACAGGTCGGGTCAGCTGTTCTCCAACAAAACACCAAACTCAATAAATAATGATGCTTTCTGTACCTGAACATCGCCCCAAACTGTGATGGTAATCAGTCCATTAATGCTCGATGCTGTGAGCTGCTGCGGCCGACCGTCTCCTCTGCTGTCTGCTGCTCTGCTGCCTCCTCTCAGGGGCTATTTAAAGGAGAATACACCCTAAATATAAATCTTATCTAGTTCATATCACTTTCATTTAACGCCATATTCATATGAATGTTAGGATAGCATGGATGCAGAAATAATCATATTGCATGTACATACATTTAAAAAAAAAATAATAATAATAATAATCATAGTTAGTAAAATGTCTGACCAAAATGTTTTAATTCGTAGATCAGCTAAAAAAAAAAAGTAAAAAAAAAAAAGGTCAAATATTAAATGATTTACTTCTGATGTGTCTGTTTGAGGGTGATCACGGTACACACAGATCACAGCAGAGACTGTATGAAGAAATGAACAAACAATTTTAGGGTGGATTTCCTCAGCGCTCTGTTGCGTTCACGGACCTCACTGCTGCACACTAACAACGCATAACACGCAGCTCGTGTTGAAGTAGCATCACCTGCTGGTCGTCCAACAGTGACTGATGTCATCACGATATCAGAACATGTTAAAATGCTCATAAAGCCTGAATCATAGAACACAGGTTGAAATAATTTGATAACATGTCCAAATAACTTATCAAGTAAAAAGATTAAATTAAAAATAATATTCTCTAATTAAAACACCAAAGTCAAATAGTATGACATAATAAGTCAAAATTATTAGATGAAAAGATACAATTTTGACATCAGAAGTCAAAATATTACTAAGATATACTTAAAAATATCGTCATCAAATCTTATATTATCAGTAATATTAGTATAAATAGATTTAATGTGATAATGTATTTAATATTCTGGATTATCTACTGTTCTTTGACAAATATTATATTTATTTATTATATTTATTTATTTATATATATTTATTTATATTTCTAACGTATTTCTCAAAAAAATGTTTACGTTCCGGTGACGTCAGCGCGTCTGGGCTCGACTCGTTGCTATGGTAACCCGCAGACAGACCCCCCCACCTGAGCCTTTAAAACCTGAACCATGACCTCTGCGAAGAAAGTCCGGACCTTCCCCGGCCGGTCCTGGAGAGAGGCCGGGGAGGAGGACAGCACGCTGACCATGTTCGAGGTGCACCAGGGGAAGACCAGAGAGGTTCGTACCGGGACACTGACGCGAATAACGGTCACAGCTAGCAGCGAGCTAACGGTCCGGTTAGCCCTCCAAAATAAAACCAGAGATCATTTCTAACTGTCCAAACATGACTATTTCATCATGAACGTGAAATATCATGACAGTAAATAAATAACCGTGTGTAAAATACAGTGTATTCAGTGGTTTAAGTAGCAAAATGTGTAGAAATACTCAAAAACACAGAATATTAATTTCAAAATAAAAGCATACTTTTTTAAGTTAAAGTACTCATTATGCACAGAGGCCCACTTTATTATACAGTATATTATATTATTGAATTATATTTATCCATACATCTGTATGCAGCTGTATTAAATGTGTTTTCTTGAGATCTCAAATTATTTGTTATGTATGACCGCGTAGGGTTTCCTTACATGTTTTACATCAGCTGTAAAACATCCAAGGAAACATTTCACAATAGTTATTACGTGTTTGGTATTATAGTTAGTCAAACTGCATCATCAGTGTTTTCACACTCAGACAGAGAAAACGTCGTGTTTCCATGACAAAGAGGAAAATGTAATCAGTTTTCAGAGAAACCTGTCTGAGTGCTGATGACATGAACTCAGCCTCATTAGCACGACAGCAGCTTTAGACCATCAACATACAGTAATACACTTCCTCCTCCTCCTCCTCCTCCTCCTTACCTGTCCTGGCGTGGGATTGGCTCACGTGTATTGTGTGTATATTGTGTGTAATTGCAGCAGCATCTTGGGAACAATAGGTTTCTAGGATATAAGCTTTTCTAAACACTGAGGCAGCTCGCTGAGGCTTCACTCACTCAGCTTGAATTGGACAGAAAAGTCTGTAAAATGGAGGAAACAAAAACAACAGAGAGGAAGAAAGAGGCTGAAACTGGGACTAGTTTATTTCACCGGCTCATGGCACAGAGGAAGGATCCGGAAGAAGATGTGGTTTGTGTTAATGAAGCCTTATAGTTTAAACGTGGTCTGTTCTTCTGTGTGTTTCAGTTCTTTCCGTCGTCACCCTGCAGGTTTTCTAACACTTTTCTTCATTGTCTTACAGAGGATCGTGCTACAGCGGCTGATAGTGATTGCTCGGCTCCCCCACCATCTTGCTGACAGGACAGAACTGGGAGGTCAGCCAGAAATTACCTCAGAGCCAACAGAGACTCAGAGCAGCGCAGCGCATCGCTTGATAATAAGGCCTCACTACTCCACCTTCATACAAATCAATGAGCTAATCACCTCACGCTAATTCAATCCAGTTTCAGGGGGGTTGAAGGGTGGTGGTAACCTCATTGATATGATAAATGTATAGATCTGCGCTGTTTGCTAAGTGTGCAGCAGATTTCTGTTTTCTGCCTCAGACATGCTGCAGTTTCCAGCAGAGCAATAGAAGACTGTCTCTTCTCCTTTGTTTGGGTGTTTTTGTATCTTATGCATCTTTATGAGAGCTTGAATTTCACAATAAAAGCCCCATAAAAGGCTGAAGTACATATCAACAACAGAACCGGGCTCTCATGTCCTCAGGCTGACTCATCTCTGTCCTGTTGTTTGTTTCCGTGCAGCTCATTACGAAAGACTCAACTTCCAGTTAAGCAAACAGTTCACATGGGATCACATCACGGGCCTGTTGCTGATTTACCCGTCCATTCTGCTGCACGTCATCGAGGCAAGTTTCACTGCAGGAAAACATCGAGAGCGTGAACGTCTGTGATGACGACGTGTGACGTTAAAGTTTTCTGTCTCCTCCAGTCATCCAGGGACGTTCTGCTCTCTGTTCTGAAAGACCTCAGAGACCTGCAACAAGAAACAGACTGGTAATGATGCAGACTCTTTAACACCAGCATGACTTCATACTCTACAGATTTCTTATTTATGAGTAATTTCTTATCAGCCCTGTGTATACGAGCTGCTGTGACTGGTGAATTTTTGTTACATGTGAAACTGCCCTCCTCGTTATCCCCCTCATGAGGCTCCCTATGAAACCGTTTACTCTGTGTTCACGTCTCTTTTTAGTGCCTTGCTAGAAGCTCCCAAGGTTGTGTTCATGGCACATAACCCTGAAAGCCGGCTGTTCCAACAGTGGAGCTACAAGGTTTGCTTTTCATCTTTACTTCTGGTCTTTGAGGTCACATTAACATGAGGCTGAAACAGACGGCGATAAATTAAAGTGTCTTCAGCAGATCTCCTGACTGTGAAGGCCGTTGTAGTCATTCAGTTTCTCATGGCGTTTCTTCCGTGTTTTCCTGTATGTGTGCTCGCTGTTGTTGGCTGAAGGTGCTCAATGTAGATGAGAAGCCCGGAGACGCTGAAGCTAAAGAACAAGAGGAAGAGGAGGAGAGCACCGAGACTCTGGTCTGCACTGTCCTGTCTGCTCTGCAGAAACTGAGTGAACATCTTGAAACGTCTAAGAAGGTGTGTTTGCTCTGTGGACAGGCAATAAAATGACCCTCTGTTACTGTCAGAGGAGGTTTATGACTAAGACTGACTGTTTATCTGACTGTCCTGTGAGGCTGTTCGTGGGTCGGTGCTGGATGATACACCGGGGCTGGCCATCTCTCAGGCGGTTCTGGAAAAGCTGTTGGCTCGAGCTGATTTCCTGACTCCACAACAACACCTGCAGATGTACGACTCACCGTTAAACATCAGGATGGACTGCGGTAAGAATCGGCTGAGTTACTAAGCACGACTTTCAGGAGTAGCTTAGTGTCTTTATGATAATCGTGTTGAAGTCACACTTCTCTGTGTTGTATGTTTTTAACAGGACAAGTTAATCGAAGCAGCTTTCACACCACGGTTTAACTGTTCTGACATAAGGTCAAAGGTAAGACGTCATCATGCATTTCATCGATCATTTAAAGACATTTAGCCGTGAAAATGTTGGTTTTATTTGGTTTTGAGATATCTCTAATGTTTCTACTTTCAACTAGCGGGACATGATCCGTCCACGTTGGTTTTCTGAGCCAGAAGTGACCAAATTTGGATATTTGGACGAACAGGTGAAGCTCAGGAGCTCGGGAGCTGGGCTGGAGTGTGTCGAGCTGGACGGACTCGCCCCCAAAGCATACCCTGCTTTAGCGCCAAAAATTTACAAACTGAGCATCATGCTGTGTGGACTGTACACTAGACACTGAGACCATAAACTCATGAGGAAACTGAGGTCATAACCCAAAAGAAAAGTCAGCTCATTTCTCCATAAGACAGATATTCATGGACCCCAGAGGATGAATCCTTCTCTCTGACCTTTTCATGCTCTACAGTGAGATTAACTTTCTTGTTCTTTTGTGAAAATATTGGATGAACTGGTGCAGACATTCACAAACAATAAATCCAAATGACTTCACTGACATTTGTGGTTTGTTGTTTTATGTTTCTAACAGCTGTTTTATTACAGCTCAGTCGCGTTTAAATGTCATTTTTCATCGCTGTAAGCTTCACAAACAAATTCTTTCACCTCTCTCGCCGTGACTAGATACCAGACTACCTTCACCCTTCATCTTTTCTTTGCATGTTTCGACCATGACCACGGTATATTGGAGGATGCTGTTAAGCTGTTGGCCGTAGCTTCACACAGCGTGTTTGTCATCACAGAAGTCTGCATGCCAGACGCATTTCAATGCTTCACTGTCAGCCACTTTAAACTTTGATTTACTCCGCAATTCAAGAATGTAATCAAATGTTTTATGCCTCTGCAGAATGTGTTTGGCCTTCCCTAAAGCACCTTGGAAGTGCCTGAAAGCTTCCCGGCAGAGAGAAATCACTGTGACAGTTTTATACCAATATTTAATTTACTGGAACACTTTTTATGTGTGAAGTAACAGTGAACAACATCTACAAGAAAAAACACAGCAGATCCAAGTTAATATAAAAACATTTTTAATAGTTTGAACATTCGGATGAGGTTAATTTTATTTTTTAATCTTACTGTACACTGCGTGTTCCACTTGGTGACCGGGAGATATCGTGTCCAAGAAAAAGGCATTTTCCTCTTTTACTCCGAAACTTTACAGAGTCCACAGCGTCACCACAGTTTGACACGAAGAACTTTTAAATCTAAAAAGGTTCCTTGATAACTTTATGTGTTCCCTTTTTTTTTATTTTGGCCCCCGTTACTTGGAACTTAAACAAAAAGAAACGAACATATGACTGAAGATGGCTTCATGCACCACAGTGTAATCTACAAACAAAAGTAACAAACACACCTGTACGCAGCAGTTTTTTTCTTGCTTGTTGTTTGATTTCAGTGTAAAGTCACAGGAACTTTGTTTTAGTCCTCTAAAAGCGCAGTATTCTGGGCACAGTCACGTCAGCTGAAGGTTTTGGGTTTCCGGGCATTTCCGGATGTGCTTTCTTTATTTGCTTTAAATAAAAACGTTGGAACGTACAGAAGATACACGGCGAAAACAAACTGTTGGCAGAACTGGTGGTGATGGAGAGTTTGACTTAAGAAAAAAAGTCAAGGGCAGCACTGAATTATTCTTCTTTTATAAAGGTCGATCTATCGTTTATAAAAAATAAATACAAGCACATTTATATAGGACCAAAGATGAGACATATTTCATAGGCATGGTTAAAAAGCATGCTGCTGAGTTTCACACAGGACAATGTCAAATCAAGCGCCCCCTCCCCGTCCCTCCCAACCTTCCCTCCCCAAAATTGGTCATAACACACTTTTTATCAAACACCCCGCCACCCTCTTTTACTTGAAACTATGTCCACGACACACACGATCCGCCTTTTATCACGACCTATAAGGTGAACATCATCTATCACCAGTACATTCCACCTATTCATGTGAAAAAACCAAACAAAAAGGCCTTCTTCGTATTTTACTGCTCAAAGGGCATGCTCGCACAAAAAAGCTGTAATACTGGAAACGCTCTCTGCTCGACAGGGTTGGTATTATTGTTCATAAAGGTGTGTTTGATGAAATACTGTATGTACAAGCCTCAATCTGAAACCCTTTAGTACAAAACGAAGAGCAGCACGTTGTAACACAGAAATCCAGACAAAGACGGGACAGACCGTTCACCTCAGCACAGCCAGATTTCAACAATTACTTCTTTTTTCTTTTTTTTTTAATTAAAAAAACTATTTTGTGGTCAAGTTTTTCTTTACATGTTATACCGGTGATCGCACTTCACGCTCTCAGCTGGATGATCTGATTGAGTCGAGCTGAATGTAGATTGACAGTTTCCTTTACTGCTCTTCTTCTGGGATAAATTTAGGCAATGCTGTTGTGATTTTTCAATATTTTCTGACATTTTATAGACCAAACAATTCAGCAAATAATCAGCAGATTAAAGGTCCAGTGTGTAGGATTTAGTGGAACGTAGCAGTGAACTGAACACACTCCCACGCCTCACCTTCTTCCAAGCGTGTAGGAAAAACTGGCTGCAGGAAAAAGAGAAAAAGCAAGAGGCCATCTCTAGATCGGTGTTCGGTTTGTCTGCTCTGGGCTACTGTAGAAAAATGGCGGTTCAACATGGTGGGCTCTGTGGAAGAGGACCCGCTCTGTGTAGATATAAAGGACTCATTTTAAGACAGCAAAAACATAATGATTCTTATTTTCAGGTGATTATAAATCTCACACACTGGACCTTTAATTGATGATGAAAATAATCGTTTTTTGCAGTTATTTTCCTCTTCAACTGCTTTTAAATCTACTCGTGAAAACATTTTTAAACACCTAATATCAAATGTAAGGGACGTGACTGTTTTCAATCATCTGTTCGCCATGCAGCAGTTTCCTCGCAGAGTCTCTCTGCTCGACACACCCGGTTGAACTGGTCGGAAAATGTATAAAATGATGTAACGTAGCGCCACGTAGCTGCAAAGACGTGTTGGAAAGGAGCAATAAAAATGTGATATTAACATCTTTTTTTTTTCTCTACCTGTAAAGCTAAAATCGGGGGTTCAAGAAGTGAATTCTTCTGCGACACGAGCACTATCAGCAGTTTTTAATTTAGAAAACCTAAACTAACTTTGAGGCTACGTCAGTGCCATGGGAGCTACTGCATCATATAAAGTTACCGTGTGATGTTATTTTGTGTGAACATTATTGTGCTAGAACCAGCAACATTATAATATTATCTGCACAGTATAATCTTATAATGTTCGTAGTCATTTATGTTTTTCAATACAGTATTTGTATATATCTATATATATTTAAATTTCTCCCCCAGTCGGTATATACAGAACACGTATGTACAGACAATATTTACACGAGTCCTGTGAATGATATCGCACTTGAAAGAAAGAGGATGGTCGAGCAGCACAGTGACTTTGAGGCCGTGTGTCGTGGAAAGTCTTACAAATCTGGATAGGTCACAACAAAACCCACCGCAAGGCAAATAACAAACTGCTGCTGTCGTATGCAAACCTTCAGTTACTCCAGTTTTATTGATTTTCAAGTTTTTCTCTTAAACTAAACCTCTTGATTCCTGAAAAAAAGGTTTCGATACGACAGCAGGGAAAATTCTGGTCCCGTGTTTGAATGATTTTTTTTTTTTCTTTTGTGTGTAGTGGAAACAATCACAACTCTTCAGACCTAGTAAAAAGTATTCAGAAATATATCTGTATAAATACTCTCATCAAAATAAACACATATACACATATCTTTGCACTTGCCTCTGGTTCACTAATATAGACCAAAAATATCAGCATCATCAGACCTATAAACTGCGATGTGGAGGTGGTTCGAACTGAAGCTGCACCGTCAGAAAAAGAAGCGTGCTTGTTTTGTCACCCGCGCGCTGCAGAGTTTCTGTTTCTGTTTGTTTTCTGACAAAAATAGCACCTTTCTTTTTTCTGGGAGTGTGACTGTGTGTGTTCAGTTCTTTGATATGATATGATAGGATAGGATAGGATACGATGGTGTAATACCTCAGGGCAGGAGGACAGAAAATCTCGTGCCTGCATGCTCTCTCTCTCTCGCGCGCGCTCAGCTCAGCTAGCCAGGTGATGATTCTCATCATGTGTGTCACAGGTCGTACCTCGTGGAGCCTGAAGTGTGCCATCAGAGTCATCTAATTCAATTAGACCATAAAATAAAGATTTTAAACCATGTTGATGCCACACTGGCTCGTAATCTCTGTGTCTGTAGCTGCTGTTAGCTAATGCTACCTCAGTTAAGAGTTGGGGCCGCAAGAGCAGAGAGGATTATCAACTGTTCCATAATGAAAGAAATGCGTTCAGCGTGTTTATTAGATCTAGATTAGAAGTGTTTTTTGAGTAAGAAACACTGATGGTAAAAATAACTTCAGTTCGTTAACAAGAAAGCTTCACAGGACACCGTTAAATAAACCCACAGAGCGGCAGCGGGAGCTCTGATTGGCCACACTCCTGCCAATACATAACAGCTGCTACAAACAAGAGCTCCCGCTGCTGCTCTGTGGGTTGGACTTTAATTTAATTATTAATTTAAGCAAATGTTCTGGTGGCACACTGCAGGCACGGTATGAACCAAACCTGCACGTCGTAGCCTCTCTGTGGATTCAGCTCCTGAAATCACTCTCGTGCAACTTGACACGGAAAAATGAAAAATCCCACACGACTTTTGCTTTGCTGCCAAAATAATTATGTGTAATCACAGGGAGTTTTTCATTTCCCCGCGTACTGCACTCTTTATAGTCACATTCCAGCCTTTCCATTGTGTACCTTTCATAATCTCATATATTTAATACCTCCACTATATTCTCTCTGGAGCAAATGGTACCTTTATAGCTCTCCTGTAGATACAAAATATGATCTGATTTGATTTATAGTCTCATTTGTATCATATATTCTGGAAATGTACAGTATAAACAATAAATATTCAGTGATTGATCCTGATCAAATGTAAATACAGAGAAAAGTGTGATTGGGCGTTTAACCTCTTCGCAAAAACCTGGTAGTTATTCTCCTAAATGTCTAAAACATGCATTCCTGTTTATGCTCCACGACACCAACAGTGCAACATCATATAGTACAATTACCAAACACATATAAACACACACACACACACACACACACACACACTTTTCCAAAAACGACACACTGGCACACTCACAGTGAACGCTCAGGTGAGACTGAAATTCGAGGAGGGTTTGTGAGGGAGGGGGCTGTTGCCATCACATGCCAGAGCGAGGCGTTTTCACCCCGGAGGAATGAAGGAGGAAGGTGAGATGGAGGATAAACAGTGAGAGGAAGAAGGAGAAGGAGAAGAAGGAGAAGAAGGAGAAGAAGGAGAAGGAGAAGGAGAAGGAGAAGGAGAAGGAGAAGGAGAGGAAAGCCGACGTGCTGGCAGGACCGGTGTACAGTACTGTGTTCTTCTTCCTCCTGAAATAATTCACTCATGAGAAGCAGCAGCAGCAGCAAAGAGCGCTCATCCCTCCCAGCGGTCTGTTTCCAGTCTCATGTGTGAAGTTAAAGGCAATATTGCAAGTGAATCAAATAAGGCAGAAAGAAACATAAAACATTAAATAAAAAAAAAACATCCAGCCAACATAAAACGTCAAATTGTGTCTGAACAGTCCCCTGACAGTATCGTCGCTAACACCTTGTGATTTTTTTTTTCGGCGTGTTTCTTTTGATATTTTCTAGAAGAGCTTGTTTTTACACGTGGACCACCCCTCTCTGGATCAGACTAGGTGAGGTGTGACGATGAGATCCAGAAGTACTCCAGTTTGAAGAGGTGGAAGGTCACTGAATGAGCGCATTGGTTGGTTGTTGGAGCGGGGGGGGCGAGTTCGACGGTGCAGCGGGGGCGTTGGGTTTCATTTCAGGGGATTTGAGTGGGATGGGTGTGTGTGGAGGGGGGGGGTAACTCAGTGGCGTCATAGCACTGTGCTCTCAGACTCTTCCTCCGACTCCGCTCTGTTGCTGGTCGACTCGAACAGTGCCACTGAGTTCCTGAAGGGGGAGATGTGGGGCAAGTCAAAAATACCGTCCAGTTCCACGTTGATGATCGGGATGTCCAGGTTGCAGAGAGAATCTGGAGGAGCAGAAAACACACGGAGGACGTGACGAGAGTGAAACAAACAGGCCGGATGTGGATTCATCGACGCTGGGTGATGTTACACACAACACGTGAGGTCATCATACATTCAAACCATAGTTACAGCATGAATGAATAAAAATGCACGATAGAGATGCACGATATAAAAGACAGCTCATTATGCAGGGTAATACAGAAAATTTGATCAAATGCATGGCCAAAAGTATGCGGACACTCCCATATCTTATCGTTTGACCAACTATGAGCATTAATCTGCTGCTATAACAGCCTCCACTCTTCTGGTTTGAGGTTTTTAGCACCGGGCTGCAGAGAGCTGCAGAGGGCTCTGAACAGGCCAGTAACCCATTTATTTATGGTTGTTATGTTGAAACAGGAAAGGAATAAACACAAACTGTTCCCACAAAATTAGAAGAACACTGTCGTCTAAACTATCAATGCATTGTGCACCATTAAAATTCCCAAACCAGGAAAACCAAGACCAAATCTAGACCAAAGTATGTCACAGATTCTATTAAATCCTACAAAACCCATGATGCAGCTCAGTAACGTCTTTATTCAGTCGTTCTCTGAACTCATCTTTTAAACTCTGTGCCTGCAGTTTGTGATCTGTCAAATATCTGCTCATCAGTGGGACATCGCCGAGGTTATTCACAGCTCTGTGTGATTATTAAAGCCCGACCGAGCGGTTCTTTAAAGATAAAGCTGTTTTCATCATTATTAGTATTGTTATAAATGTCAATATCGTGCATCCCTACAGCTTTACAGCGGAGTCAGACATGATCGATGACCGCCAAAAAACAAAAACTCTCTGAACACTGTCGAAACCCAAAAACCACAAGATCAATGTAGTTAGTTATACTCGTGTATAAACTAATATATTGACCTCAGTGTGATGCACATTACAGACGTTTCTTTGGAGTCACGTGTGAGGATGATGACGTCCACAGTGTGATGAACAACTGCACAGACAGGAAGTGTGCTGACTGAGGAACAGTGGGGGGCAGTGAGGAGGAGGGGAGGGGGCAGTAACTGTCAAAGCCAGGAGGGGTAGGAGGGCAGCTGGAGCAAGGCATTATGGGTGGGAATCTTAAGGGCGGAGGTTTTTTTGGCATCCGCCCTGGTCTGTACGACACGCCCGTGTAAGCCATGCATCGCATCAGTCTCAGCCACCATGCACAAGCAGCTGTATGTCGGTGTATACATAATGAGGAATCATGTACAGGTGCATAAGGAGAGGCTCTAGAGCGAGGCTGCAGTAGAGCTGCGAATCAGACAGAAACCTGATCCACAATCTGCGTCTACTCGCAACCTCACCCTACTGTGAGCTGGCTCCACGTTCGGCCAACACGGCAGAGGGATCGGAGGGGTGGGGAGGTGAGGCTTTAGCACAGGAACTCCTGCTTACCCTAAAAGTCCCTCTCACACATAGAATCACACTGAACCTCTCGGCTCATACGGCTGTAAGTGAGACAATAAGAGCAGTCGACAAGAGGGGAGATTAGACGAAAACATTAGAACCTACAAGTGATGTAGAGGTTCAGTCCAGAAACAGCCAACATAAAATAAACATGTTTTAGTGCAGTCAACCTGATACAGAAGTCTGATGTTATTATTAAGCATATTTGTCTGGTTGTAAATCAGATGAAAAGACCAAAACCAGAAGACATAAATCTTTAAAAATGGGTCACAGATACAGTTTCATATTTAAATAAAGACCCAGTAACCCCCTTAAAACAGCTGGTCGCTGTAGTTTTTATCAAACATTACTCAAACAGGAAGAAATAGTGCTTATAGCTAATCAAATCTACACTTGAGGGTGGAGGTGTACACATGTAGGGTTGTTGTTTATACACCTTACCTGTGGACATGCTTTCCCCAGGAGACAAACCATCCAGGAGTCCTGAATGCTCCAGCGGCTGGGGACTGGTGCCGGGCGTGGTTGGGGGCTGAGGAGGAGGTAAGCTGGGCCTCTGCCGGGGCGGCTTTGGGGTCGGCCTGGCCTTGGTGAGAGTCCCAGCCAGCGAGGGTGGAGAGGACAGGGACGGGGTGGTGGCCATCTGGGCCATTTGTCCCGGGGAGCCGATGGTGGCGTATCCCTGCGGGTAGCTGAAGCCGTACGGGGAGGGGGTGCTGGGAGGAGTGGGCGACAGGCTGACTGGAGACGGCTGACCTGTCGACTGGTCGGACATGGCTCCTGTCTGGCAGTAAGGACCTTTAGGAGGGATCGGGGCCAGTTTCTTTGCTGCAGAGAGAGCAGGAAGGAAAAATAGATCTGAGTTATATAAAAATGATCAGAATCAGAATCAGAATCAAGTTTGTTGCCAAGGAGGTTTGCACTTACAAGGAATTTGACTTGGTGTAGTTGGCGCAGAATAAACATTAAGTAAATATAGAAAATATAGGATGATAAAAAAAAGCAAGTATTAAAATATAAACAATATAAATATCTATACAATATCTTCTAAAACAAAGGAGCTGCAGTGCAAGCATAAAGCTGCAGAGATGTTTTGAACCTGTCACTGCAGGAGAACAAAGACGTGATGGATTTCAAACTGTTTGGAGATGAATGAATGTTTGCCCGTGTCTTAATTAAACCTCAGGGACTGCACTGTGCTTCAGTTACATTTGGAGGCTTGCAAGAGACTGAATCTTTTTAAAAGAGGCTGAGATATCCTGACTTTTAGTCCGTTTTAATGTACAGTAGCTCTTCCCTGCCTGGTAAATGCTCCCATCTTTAAACTCTAACAAACTCTAAGAAGCTGGTCTTTTGTCTATAATGTGTGTATTTTACTGTAGCTTTTATGTTAATGTGTCAAACTTAAGACTGACGTGAACTTGGCAGCGAACAAAGCCACCCTTCAGCAGACACATGAAGCCAGCAAAGCTTTAAAAAAAAATCCAGAATTCGACGACTAAAGTTTGGTCAGGAAATTAAAAGTGTTCAAACCGGTGCCAAGGTGGGCCGTTGTGTGTGAAGCCACGCGGTGTTATTACCTCTCCTCAGGGTGTGAGGGCTGTGCTCAGAGTGCTGCGACTGTCCACCAGAGGTCATCGTTCCCTGGATCCCCTTCTGTCCGATCACAGGAGACAGCTCCTTGTTCTTCAGAGTACTGAGGAGAGAAAAACACACGGGAATCAGACGAGCCGCCTCCACGCGTCCCACTTCTCTTTAATGATATGTCAGCCCTGTAAATCTCTGTGGATATTAAAAAAATAATAATAAATAAATATGAGAGGACCCATAGTTCAATGTCAGATTACCTGAGCGAGCACTGTTGCAGTACAGACATGTCGTCTGTACTGCGGTGCAGCAGAAGCAGTGCAAAAAATCCCAAATAAACCTTAATGGCTTAATGGATTTTCCTTACTTTTACAGCGCAGTGCAGCCAGAATGCCAATGGGGGGGGAGAGGGCCTGAAGGTCACAACGTAACCGCTTTATACTCTCACTGACTGTCACTCTCGGCAGATGAGGCATGAATGGATGACTGAAGCTGCTGGGATTTGAAGTCGGAGGTGGGGGTGGGGTGGTGGTGGAGCGATGCACGTGAGCATCTCGTTGGGCTTTCTTCCAATGTCAAACACGGTAATGTGATTAGAACCGGCGTCGCCGCTCGCGCTGTTTTGCTTCAGCACACGTTACGCCGTGTTTGTTCATTTTCGAGGACTGATCGTGCAGATCTACCACTCAGGGCTGACTGGGCCCACTGGTATGACTCATTAACACCCACTTTTGTAATGATATGCACTGAAAGCTTTGAATTTCCTTTGTTGCCTGGCAACCAGGCTCCTGAATATCCTGGGCAGCATGGAAAGTTATGGATTGCGTTCATGGGTATTAAATTAAAGATGGATCTGATAATGACATTCCTAAAGAGCGTTGACTGACACACACACACACACACACACACAGCCAAAGACAGAGGATAGGGTGGCGCTGTTGGGAGTATCTTAATCTCACTCATTCCCATCATCCCTCTCTCTCATCCGTCTTTGTCCCTGCGGTGGCCTTCTCTTCATTTGTGTGTGAGTTGTGTTGGAAGTACGAGCAGCGTTCTGTATTTACCTAGTCAGCTTGGCTCCTCTCTCCTGGCTACAGGCACAGGCTGCCCATGGAGGGGGAGCAGATAGAGGGGTGTTGGGGGGTTTGGGGGAGCCCAGGAGCAGATCGTGACGAGTAAGAACGAGCGGGGGTTTGATGTAAAGGGTGGAGCCATTCGTTTCGGACAGGGCCGCATGCGAAGAAGAAGGAGAAGCGTCGGACAGGGAGGCCTGTTTGGGCAGGTGCAGGGAGCTGGGCTTGGGGTTGGAGTTGAAGTCAAGCTGCTGAGGGGACGGGCAAAGGGAGTGGAGGAGGAGCGGTGGTGGGCTGTAACCAGAACGGCGGGAAGGAGGGGACGGGCCGGGAGGCGCGGATTCAGGACTGGGAGCGACGGGACGCATACCCGGGGGTGCTCGGGTGTAGAAATGGTGGTGGTGGTGGTGGTGGTGAGGAGGAGGGAGCGAGTAGGAAGAGCAAGAGGAGGAGGAGGAGGAGGAGGAGGAAGAGGGGTAAGGGGGAGGCAGCCTCTCCTCCTCAGGGGAGGGGTAGGCGTAACAGGAGTCCGACCAATTGGAGGATGCATCATCCGAGCTGCAATGATAAACATATCAACGTCTCATGGGGAACTGAGCTGGTCTCCAGAGGCTGAAAAGCTGTTAAAGTGGATGAATTCATTAGTATTTAGAGGTGAAGAGAGGCGGGGTGTGTTGATTTGTAAGTTTAGGGAAATCAGGCGAATATTAATTATTATATCGTGTCAGGACGTGAGGGCTCCGAGGGGGGAACAGCACAGAGGAAATAAAGATCATGAGAATCTTGGTGGGTTTGAAACAAAACAGAAAAGTCAGTCACCTCATCCATTGCAGAGCCTTGCGACAATGGACTGTTATGCTGTTAATGATGCTTGGACTAATGAACAAAACAAAAGAAGATATATAACACATGCACATGCAGCAATGAACCGTATCTACTGAACCACGGCTGAACTTTAATCTACAAGTGTTATAACATGATATACAGCGTCAGCACTCGAGCAGAAAATGAGTTCTGACGGCACACACGGTTCTGCAAATTCACGATGAGAGAATGTAAAGAAAGAAAACCTAAAAGAGCAATCACAGAGTCTGAGACGTCATGCTGCATCAGAGGTGAGGGGTTCACACGGAGGTGACAAGGTGAGAGCGACAGAGACAGGAAAAAGTGGCAGACAGCGCTGTTCTGGTGTCAGGTGCAGGACGCAGCAGCAGCAGCAGCACACGCGGCGTGGGGAAGGGGAGGGAAGGAGCAGCGGCGGCAGCAGCAGCAGGTGGGAGGCGTGTGTTGTAGGGAGGTGAAACAGGAGGACAGAGGGGGCACGACAGGGGGGGCGGGGCGGGAAGGGAAGGGGCCTTACCTGGCTCGGTCACTGCTAGTGGGAGGTGGGGTGGGGGAGGGGGAGGCAGAGAAATCCCCAGGCGGCTCGGGGATGAGAGCGTCAGTGGGCGGGACGGGGGGGTGCACGCTCGGTGGCGTGGAAGAGCTTTTACGCGTAGAAGACGAGCCCCTGCGCGACACCCAAGAAGTGTCCATCACCCTGACACCCATGCTGCAGTGGGACAGAGATGCACAGCCAATCAAATCAAGGGAGGGAAGGAGGGGGGCGTGTGTGCGTGGTTCGGGGGGGGGTTAGGCTTCCACACCTTGAACAGATCGGCACGGGAAAAGGGAGAAGCTTCCCCCGTCATGTATAGGATTAGTGCACTGCAAAAGGCCTGACCGTGGGTCAGCTTGTACTCCACCCAAACAGCCTCGTGTGAGCGTACTTACGATCCTCAGCATGCAAGAAAAGAGAACATTTCATCTACACAGTGTCTTGAATGTATCATTTCTCTTTTGTTATGATCATGGCGTATGAGAGAGGTGAGATGTTGAATCTTTTGCTAACTGCTGCACAGGAGCAGTTGGGATGAAATGAACAACAATAAGATGAACGTCATGATCACTGTTCAAAGGAAACAAGCTCACCTGTCCACTCAAACTAAAGCTAGTTAGCTTAGCTAACACCTATAGCACCTTTAAAGCAACAGATTATGTTATATGAATGATTATTTCTTGCTGTATTGATCTTACACATTTATTTGGTCACTTCCTGTCGCTATTGATGATTTTAAATAAGTCAAACGTCTGCTCTGATTGATTCAAACAGCAACAAGTAGAGAACACGCATCTGCATTCATGACGAGGTGATACGACCTGCCAACAAAATGTCCATTAAACTAAAAATCTGCAAAGACGTGGATCAACAGTGGACTTAAAGTATAATGAATGACGCCTGGTTGCTCAGACAAACCATCTGTAACGACACCCACCTGTCAATCAAAGCGTCCAACTTTAAGCCTTAATATAACCTGAACAGGTGAGTTGTATATAAATTCATCCTCAGTACAGTTGTCATGAACGGGGAAATTAGCTACAGAGACCAAAACTGTTTTTTGTACCAGGCTGTAAACATGTTTATTTCTGCTGTCTAACATGGGGACTTATGGAGACTGACTCACTTCTGCAGCCAGCCTCAAGTGGACGTTTGAGGAACTGCAGTTTTTGACTTCACAGCCACAGAGGTTAATGCTCGGTTACAAAAAGATAAACTAGCTTACTTTGTGTTGTAGCTGTAATATGCTTGACGTTTCTATGGTGACAACAGCTGTAAAGCTACTTAACTATATAACTATAATAAATATTTTTTATTGATAATATAACTTTGAATTATTAGCTCATATTATCACATATTAGACAATATATATTATGTGGTATGTTGTACAGAGCTAGCTGTTTCCCTCTGCTTCCAGTGTTTATGCTAAGCTAAGCTAACCAGCACAGTTCCCAAAAAGATTTTTAATGTTGATATGATGGGAAAGAAAAAAACAGGAACTAACTTAACTATGTCATCGGCAACAAGAGGCTATTGTTGTACTCACAGGCTGAACAAGTTTATCCAGTGCCGGAAGCTGCAAAGATGCTACTTATGTAAACAGAGAAAGAAAGGCCCCCTTTGTCCACCCATTTGTCACCCCACTCTACTGGAGACATTGAACTATAGGAGTCCAAGTTGTGTCACTTCAGGCAGACCTGACTGGAGCTTTAAACACACACACGACAAATGACAGACAGCTCCTGTCAACGTGCAGCTGAGACGAACAGATGATGGATAGACCGATGAGAGGGTGACTGGAGGAAAAGGATCTATACTGTACCTTTGTATCTTCCTAATGCTGCACAGTTAAAACAGAGACAAGCACAATGAGGACAGGAGTAAGGATCATGGAAGACAGAGTCTCCCCGTGCTCATTAACAGCATCGTTATCAAAGCAGCAGAGGAACTTTGGCAGGATAAACTTTTAAGACGAGAGCCAAACGGGGAGGCCGGTCCTGGCAGGGGGCTGCAAAAGGACGAGAGTCACGCTGAGTGTAATGAGGAGAGCGGTTTGAGGGGTGAAATGTGCTCTCCCTGAAGTGCTCCAACGACGTCCAAACCAAGACAGGAAATTATTGTTCTATTTAGCCCTAATTAGGTCAAATGTTCCCTAACGGATACAAGGAAATACCCCCAAAAAGAACTAAGCTTGTAACCGCAGTGTGGTTAGTTTGTAATCTTACATTCAAGTATCACAGTGAGGATTTAATACCCAGGGTACAACTGCAAATGCTCCTTACTTCATGGGTTTGACCTTCCAATAAAGGAAAGATCTTCATGCTACAACATAAGATTAGATTTTAGATAATAGTGAGCCTCCAACCAGTTTCAGCACGGCAGTGCCCCTGTACACAAAGCCAGTTGCGTAAGGAAACTGTTGGTTCCAGTCAGGTGTGGAAAAAGCTGATAGACCGGCATAAAGCCCTGACCTCAACCCTTTGAAATGAACTGGAACAAGGTCTCAAACAGTGCTGGGCCGTGTGGCGAATTTGGTTTAAGTCTGAGTTGCAGTTCAAGTAATGCACATTGGTCCAACAAGACCTTTTTTCTGAACTGTTAATAAAACTAAACTATCGGACGTTACAGCAGGGCAGAGAATCCTGGGAAATTATGATTTGTTTTTACTCCTCACATGATCGGGATTAACTAAAAAATTTAAACTTTAAACTAATCACAGTCACGTTCAGACGTGAAAATCTTTTGTACTTAGAAAGTAAAGACAACCTCCCTTTCAAAGGAGCAGCAGCCTTTTACTTCTCTTCTGAAGAGTATTCTCTGTGTTTCTTTTGAAAGTCGAGCTCTATTGATCAGACCCGGCACACACACTCGGTTCTGGTTTAATTAGCTGGGCTACTTGTGGTCCCACGGCTGCAGAGCTCAGACTCCCCGCAGGGCCTGATAAGACCAAGGGTGTATTAAAGCATTAAAGAAAGAGACACAGAGACAGAGAGAGAGAAAGAAAGTAAGCGACTGACTGGTTTTCAGCTAATCCTCCAAAGCTTGAGGATTGTCAGATTCCTCATTTCACAGACTAAAATGTCATCTCTCTCTCTTTTTTCTCACTCTCTCACTCGGCTGCAGAAACCTTGAGGGCAGGTGGTGCTGATACAGTATTCCTTCTGCCCACCTCACTGCGAAACTGAGCTTTTGAACTGAGGTCACATCCCACATGAAACTTGTGCAATCAGCGGGGAATTCTCTTACTCTTACTTCACATGTCTGACTGTCAAAAGCAAGTCAAGTGGAAACTTTACGTGCCTCCAAGTGGCCTCGGATCCAAAGCTAACTTGTCAGTTGAGGTGTCAGTTAGGATCCGCCCTGAAAGAGGCTGTGAGGACCCAACAGAGAAGACGCAGAGTGACATGATTGTGAGCGCGATCACTGGGAGGATTTAGATAAGTGGGCTGGTTTCCCCTAACTTGCAGAGAGAGAGCTGTTGGAGCAGTTTCTCCACGCTTTACAGGCTAAGCTGAGCAGACGTTTGCAGCTCATGTAGATGTAGTACTGGATACGGCACTCAGTTTAATTACTGTACTGCTGCACACAGTCTTGTATCAGTATTTCTGTGCTATTAGCGTGGCTCTAGGGGTCTGCAACTTTGGTCCAGACTGCAATAACTCAGCGGCTGGAAATTTTGGTTCAG
Source organism: Nibea coibor (assembly GCA_023373845.1). Taxonomy (NCBI): domain Eukaryota; kingdom Metazoa; phylum Chordata; class Actinopteri; family Sciaenidae; genus Nibea; species Nibea coibor. Next base: position 2,863,903 of record CM041728.1, on the reverse strand, counting down.
GCAACCTGCTGCAGTTGGTTGATGTTTCAAGAGTCTGATGCTAAAACTCAGTGAAACACTGCTTTTGTTGTTAGTGCAGTGGATGGAAAAACTTTAACCTTTCTAGAAGTCCTCCACCCGCCTCCACCGATCTCTGTGCCTATCCTAACTTTGCACATCTTCCCCAATCTTCAGGATTCTGGGAATGATCTCCAAACCGCAGCTACACGTGCTGACAATGTAATCCCAGAAGAGAGAGAGAAGAGTCGTACCCGTCCTTCTTATAGAATTCCAGCATCATGTTGTCTGTGGCGACGCTGAGGGGCCGACGACTCTGGTCGTTCTGCCTACGGTCGATCTGATCCATGTCCGGGGACGGCATCGAGCTGTAGTTGGCGTTGTGGTTGGTGTGGACGGGGCTCCCGTAGTTCCCTGTGACGTTGAACTCGATTTCTGAGAAAGACGAAGAAATAATTCAGTATTTGATTTTGGGAGGAAGTCAGTCGGGACTCTTTCTTCTTGTATCACCTCCAGGGAAGAACCAGTCGGCGTGCTGGATGATGGGCTCGATGATGCCGACGATCTGCAGGGAAACCGTGGTCATCATCTCTGTGATGTTACTGCAGCGGACAGAGAGGAGACAGGAAACTTTTTTATGGCGGCACGATGAGAAAAAACATCCATCTGGATCATAAGAATTTACACTCTGGCAGTGATTAACGATATTAGAGACTCATTAAAGGGAGAAAATTAAAACCATTTCGGAAATGTTGGCTATTAAAATACTCCATTAAAAAGAGTTTACAGAGATATAAGGGCGGCGTCCTTCACCCTATCCAAACTGCTGAGTCATCATCATGTTGAATACGCTTTATGATGAAACGTCTCCAGCAGATGTGTTGGAGCCTTGTGCCTACTGGCCATTTTGTTATGAGTACGTGTAGCAATTTGAACAGCATCGTAAATATTACGAGTTCAAAACGATGACAGGGTCCCCGTGGACACAGAGTCTGACTGTGTGAGCATGAAAAACAACTTCACCAACACGTAACGGGACAAAACAGCTGCAACAAAATGTAAGAAAATATATTTTCCTGGTCTCTCTCTTCTTCTTTCACCCTAGATAAAGAGGGTCAATCGATGTAGCCTCACGTGGACGTGCCAAAATATATAAACATGTCAGGTTAGATGTGTATCTAATAATGCACAAGAGTCCCTGTGTTTGCATCTTTCACACAGTGTAAACATCATTTAGCTGCAGTGAAGAGCTGGAACAAGCTGATACAGAACCATAAAGTCATGTAAGGACAATAAACGGGGAAATGATCGTTACATCTCCTCGTCCTCGTCTATTAAATCCACACTCCTGAGTTAAGTAAAAGATTTCTTCTATGCACACGTTATTTTTCAGTACAGTGTGTGCCCGAGGAATGAGATGTATCAGACAAATCTCTGTTAGTTTCGGTTCCTTTCACAGGATCTGTTGACTCTTCTTACCCTTCGTTGTGCATCCACAGCAGGTTTGGTCCGAGGACTATAGCGATGTTTCCGGGCGTCATCTTGTTCACGTCCTGGTATTCAGTCAGTTTGGAGAGGAATTTGATCAAATATCTGTTGATACAGGAAGAAAGGGTCAGACTTCAGCCAAGAACTTTCATTTAACCTCTTCAGAAATCCGTTTTAAACGTTGGCCAGGGAGCACTGATAAAGAAATAGCCGAGTCTGATCGGTGAAATCTTCCTTCTTTAAATAAATTAAACCAAAGAAAAACATTGGCTCCTGTTTATAAATGTATACATACAGAATGTAAAGTCACATTCCCGCAGATCTACATTTCCACATCTTGTTTTGAGGTTATATACGGTAAGTAATTGAGACATGTAAAGTGAGAAATGTGTGAAATAGCCCAACAATACTGATCTGTTCTTGTCATGGTCAGGTTTCTCACCCTCTCTGGGTTTTATCGAGGTCTTCCAACAATAGACTCACAGTATACTGTATGTAGTGTTGTGGTTAGGACAGAGCTTATTATTACAGAAAACTATTATTACTCTTTTCCTCGTGGGTTTTCTAACTTACAGAAATGGGCTAGTGTGTTTCAGAGAGCGGCTGAGCTGAATGACTCATCCCGAGCTGAGGTATATAGTTGAATGAACATCAGGCAGCTCATTCCAGCGAGCAGCGATCATCTGGACAGGTCTGACAGGTCTCCTCGGAGGACGACTGTCTAAAAATGCGCCCTATTTGTGCGATTCGATGATGACACTGACAAGTGCTGCGGTATCTCGCTCTTCCAGGTCCTCTCCCATCCCCCCTTTTCCCCTCTTTTCTCTGGCACCTCTCTCATCTTTTGATCGTGAGATCAAGCCCTCCAGCAAATATGCACGACTCGTACGGCAGCACGTCAGACATAAGGCCTCTCAGGTTTTCAGCACGGTTTCACACGGAGGTCATGTTTTTTTCTGGCAGGTGTCGATCAGATTTTTTGATTTTTCTTCAGGCCTAAATTTGAGGAAACGAACCGATGAAAGGTTTCATTAAAGAGCGAAGAGACGGAAGGAGGAGCTGAAAACCTTTCAAGAATTTTTAAATGATAAACTAGAATTACTCTTCAGTTAATCTGTGTGTATACATCCAGCAGTGACTGGGTGGTTGATGCCTGATCCACTGGATTCAAAACTTTATGAGACGGAGCAAATAATAAACGAACTTAAGCTCTTGTAATGGAGTCCTGTAATGGCTTTGCTAATGCAGTGAGGTTATTTTATCAATCCACTACTAGTCTTATGCTATTGCCATGCATTTCCTCCTCCTTATTAGACACCCACATGAATAATTAAATATCATTTAAGTGTTTTATTACCTTTGTTACTACATAGATTTTGTTTCTTTTATGATTTTCTAGCTTAAAAAAGTGCAATAAATCTAAGTCTAAGACTAAGTGTGGACCACCGAACACTGAATTAAATTCATGGAAACTATTCTAAATAAGATAATAAGAGCTGCAGACTAAGTGGCCTAGGAATAAAGAAATGTAACTTTATAAAATTCTTCCAGACACATCTCAGTTTTTGTATGTTATCCATGTGACCTCCTCAATGTTAACATGTGAAACTGTTTCCCTCCTGGCTGTTTGCACGGGGTGTTTTATTTTGAAAATCCTCTTCCCAGCTCAAGCTGCTGTGTGCAGACTTGGATTTTGATCAGAGCAGATCAGTCAGTCGGTGACTTAACGACATGGCTCGTATTTTGTAGTTTTCTAACAAATGTAGTGCAGCGGAAACAAGTGGGGAAAGTTTTTAATTAAAGTTTCGTCAGCGAGGACATCGTCAGTCATTTTCTTTTGGAAACTATCCTGAGCCTGACAGACGAGTTAGCAGAAGTACTGTCGCATTCAAGGAGTCGCTTGTCTCGTCACAGTCTTTGCAGTAAAATGTCTTTTTAACTGTTTCAATTATTGCAGAAGGCAAATGTTTTCTGCTGGACTGAACCGAGCTGAGCAGTTTGATGCGGTTACTTAGTCTGCTGTGTTTTTTTTAATCTGAATAAAACGTCTTAATTAGCCTGGAATATATGAAAAATTTGTCGAAAACTAGGCAGGATCGTGCAACAGATGCCTTTCAAATTATCATGTTAGCTGGCTGACTCCATGGTGGCCTGGATAAATGAAGCCACATATGAACAAACAGGATCCAGAAGAGGACCACGAGGAGTGAAACATGGAAACAGTGACTCACTTAAAGTTGTTGTTGTTGGCTGGGGGTAGTTTCTCACAGGCGTTCAGAAGAGCTTGCAGTCTCTTGTCTTGATCTTGAATGCTGCATGACGACAGAAATAAACAAATATTTGAAAGAGGTCGAACATGTGCAAACTTAAATATTAAGTTAAAAAAAAGGCACATCACTACTGATTTAACGACGGGATACTGAGAGGACACAGACTTGGAGGCTTGGATCCAATCATTGTAGAGCTCGTATGTCATCAGAGGCTCGGGCAGCTCCCGCAGGTACGACTTCAAGGCTCCTGGAGAGATCAAAATAAGATAAATGATTGACTTTGTAATCAGGTGAACGGTGTCTCTGTCATTCGTACGTCTGTGCTCACTGATTTTGGTGAAACTGGATCATATTTTATGGAGAAAATGTAGCAAAGGTAGTGTTGTGCCAGAACTGGAGCTGGGCAATACAACCAGGCTCAGCAGCCTCTAGTTGCTTTAAATGGATTACTTCATCAACTCCAACAAAAATCCAAACGAAATCCAAAAACTTTTATCTCTCCCAGAGGAACTCGCTGCAGCCAGTAAGAAAGGAAGAATGCAAATTCAAAGTATCAATATAAACAGATATTCATGAAACGTACACAGATCAGAGTTTGCTCATTTCACAAGTCGCTCTCATTGCAATGAAATTATTTCCAGTCATCGTTTTAATGATTAATGAACACAAAAAGCATTTCCCGCTCTGGGAAATCAGTAGCCCGTCCAATAAGTTTCCACAGGCTACAGGGCTGAAGCATCTATATGATGACAGGTGATCTATGGATGTACAGCGTGTGTGAGACAGCAGGAAGCCAAAGGGGATGAAACCTGCATGATGACAAACAGGAGAATCCTGCCGAGACCGGATTAGCACTTCAGAGTCTCAATACAGAATCTATTCAATGGGAGATATCCTGTTTGATTCATGCCCCTGGCTTTTGTTGTGGAGGTGATTTCACATCACTGTGGGAAGAAAGATCACTGCAGATGTACTCAGTGGACTGCAGCAGGTATGAATTAAGTCTGGATAAGCCCGGCAGACACGGATCTGAGCGTATATGTGAGTGAGTGAAGCATAACTTGCTTACTTTAACTGAAGTAAGTAACTTAGACTTCACTGCGTATGCCAACGATTGACTTTTCCTCCTCTGCCAACTGTAGCTGCTGTTAGCTCAGTGTTTTTGGATAGGGAGTGGAGCTGGTGTCGCGCCAGAACCTGAGCTGTGCAATGTAACTGGGCTCAGCAGCTTTATGGACATAATGGCAGAGGAGACGAGACTGAAGAGGACGCTGATGGAGGACGCTAAGAAGAGAAAAGGGGAGAGTGAGCGAACAAGAAGCTGTTGGACAAGAGTAAATCTGGGACTGACTGTTGTTGACCTTGCATGATGTTTGGCTGCAATTTAAGTAATTTAATGGTGCTTAATAACAAAAATAACAATTTTGTAATGCTTTAGTACACTTAGAAAAGTTAAATGGGGAGTCATAAATCTGCTTCGGACCCTTTCGCTGAGGCAAAGAGGTTTACTTAAATTAAATTATTCTTTGTATGGTAATAATTCAATTTTCTCTGCACACTCAGAAATAAGAATATAACTCCAGGCAGGCCCACCTACTTTAGTACGACACACACAATAAACAGTAATCTATTTCCAAACACTCTGATCAGTACGAGTGGGTGGATGTGTAATTCTCCAGTGCCGATGAGGACGACGGCAGCGACGGCAGCAGATGACTGAGCTTCTCTCTGACTCGTCTTCTCTCTCTCTGGTCTGCTGCATTCATTTCCCCCGGGGATGCGTGGGACGGATGGCAAACAACGCAGGCAGGGCATCCCTCACTGGGAGACAGCTTGGAGGCTGCCATCGTTCTGTCTGACTGTGTGCACGAACATGTCTGTGTGTCTGTGCATACGCAGGCATGCTGTCTGTGGCTAATAAACACGTTAAATTGAACAGTACTCGACATTCTGCTAGTTTGCTATATTTACAAAGAAAATCCTGCTGCTTTTGATTGAGGCTGATGGAAGATGAACCCCTCCACGCTCCTCCCAACCGCCATCGGGACCACCACCTCCTCCAGTTGGACGGGCTCACAAATTAGATTTGCTGTTGGAGCTAACCCAGTTTAATATGGGATCATTATAGAGGGATAGAGCCTCGACGAGGATTCATCTCTCTTTCTCCACACGCTCCAGTGAACACAGCTGATTGACTGCCTCTGATTTGATGTTTAATAAAGGGACATATTGTTTCTGACGGGTGAAAAGCTTCAGCTTCAGAAAAATGAAAAAAATCTCTGCCGAGCACTGAGGACGGAGGAGGTTTGACTTCATTTCAAAAAGCAAACATCTGCAGAGGAACAAAGTTGAGGGACTCGCATAACAAAATCTTTACAAGCTTTTATAAAACAAGTAACAGTTTCGACCTTCATGGGGATTCAAATAAAGAGACATTTTTTTGCATATATTCAGAGTCCTAACTGAACAGTTGCCCGCGCGCCTCGATTTCATTCATAAAACATAGACAAAAAATAAAGAGTAAGTAACAAAGAGTAAACAAAGAACTTCACAGCATGACGCCTCAGAAAACAGCGACTAGTCATCTGTAGTACGGCTGTTTATGGATCAGCTGTATTACATGTGATTATAAGACGATTATAATATTATATCATATTATAATGGACTACAAAGACTCAGCCAGCTGTTGGATCATGTACACACATGTATACAGTACATGTACAGGTATATACTTTAAATAAATTCATTTCTGCTTCATATTTACGCTCATTTATTGAGTCAGTATGATTTCAGGTTAAATGAGGTAGATTTGACTCATGTGACAGCTCTGAACGACGTCTAAATTCCAGTTGTACCTAAAAGATGTACTCATGTATGTACAACTGCAAGTGTCATGCCAGAACTGGAGCTGGGTGAAGGGGCAAGGTAACTGGGCTCCGCAGCCTCTATGGACACATAAGGAGAGAGCTGCCTGGATGTATAAATAGTTAAACAATTTCCAAACCCGCATTTCTCAATAAACAATCATTGCTGTTATGTTGTGTGTGAGTTTTTCTGTTCAGGCTCTTTGTGCGTGTCCTATGTGAAAACAATTACACTGGCAAACAAGACAATACAGCACAGAGGCGGTGTTACAGCTGATTAAATTGATCTGATCTGTTTGTATATTCTCCTGTTAATGACACTGGAGGCACTTGAAGGCACCCGAGGGCTCCTTCAGCAACATATCCCAAATGACTCATTTAAAAGTGCATTGTTCTCAAACTAGAAATATGTTCCATGCCTCCTGAAAAGTTTATATACGATTTTCATTTGCCAACATCATTATGCAGCAGTCTGCTCCAGTAAAGACAAACACCGTCCTCTGAAGAGAAGATCAATAACAGCATCATAAAAGCCTGAAAGCTTTTCTTTCTTTTGCAGTCCATCACAGCTCTGATTCAAAAACTAATCAGTGACAGCAACAAAAACACACCAAGACAACAGATGAAGAGTCTGTCTGACGCTAATCCAAGTTATATGTGGAGCTTGTCACCAGACGTTTTTGAAATTGTTTATTGAACATCTCTAATAAAACAAAAAAACATTGCACAGCCGCAAAATGGACAAAAACATTTTTCTTTTGTTGCTGCCGACTCTCTCGCAGCAGATCTGAATACAAATGAAGTCTAAAGTAATCTTTTAACTCCCTTACGTCAGACTTGTAAATTAACCTTTAGGAGGACGTTCACTGCTGCGGTTTACAAATGAAAGCTGCAGAATCATTAACGTGTGCAGGAGAAATAAAGGGAGCATTAAGAAATATCAGGGATTTCTTTGTATGCAGGCAGCGGGCAGCTTAATTATGATGAGCAGACGTCTCTGTAACACATGGACGTAAAGAGAGCGTGCCAAGAAAATGTACTGCAATTAGATTTCTAGTAAGCAAACGGGTGCCAGCTCATATATTTACCGCTGGAAGGCAGGTTTTCACATTGTAGATGATGATGGTAATCAGTTGTCATGGCAACAGATTAAGTAGGAGATGGCTGAGGTGGGAGGTGCGGTGGCGCAGTGGCACAGTATGTGTAGGCGTCGTCGTCGATAGCTCACCTGCAATGGCGTGCGGGTCGGCGGAGTACTCCTGAACGTCTAACACGCCGCAGTCCAAAGACGCCTTCAGCTTCTTGAGTTTGGAGGCCGAGGGAGCGACTCTGAACAAACCCTGAGACACAAAACACGCGTCAGGCCTCAGTACCAGAGTCAGGACGTGAGAATTCAGACGTCAAACTGACACACGAGGGTAGTAACTACAGTAACTACAACATTGTTAATTAATATATAATAGCTTATAATAGCTCCACCTGAACCGGCTCCATCCATTTTCATCCATTTATACAGGGACGGGTCGGGTGGCAGTGAGTTTAGCAGGGCGCTTCAGACGTTCTTCTCCCTAGCAACACATCCAGCTCTTCCTGGAGGCTCCTGAGGCGTTCCCAGGCTAGATGGGCTATGATGTACCACGTTCTGGGTCTGTCCCGGGGCCTCCCCCTAGTTGGACGTGCCTGGGGCATCCTAATCAGATGCCTGAACCGCGGCACAGACTGGGAGGAAACCCTGGGACAGCCTATCTAACCCGGGAACACCTCAGGATGGATGTGGGAGAAGGACTTCTGTTAAACCTGCTGCCACCACGACCCCCGATAAGCTGAAAAAAATGGATGGATGGACGTTTTAAGTAAAGTACACGCTCGGTGTAAACAAATAACTACAGCAGGGGTTGGCGTCAGTGTAGAAAAAGCTTGTTTAATTATTTATTTAGTCTCTCTTTAAGTCTCATAGATCGAGCCTTCGTTTTCCTGGTGGCAGACAGAATAGTGAGGGTGAAGTGAAGCTTCACAGTGTACAGTCTTTGTGTAAGAACGGTGACAGCACCTTGCATGTTTATTGAAAGTGCTCATGTTCAGTTCAATGTCATGTAAGAGGACTCACTCGAGGTCTGATCTGTTCATGTGGTCTGTTATTCTAAGACTGATGTGATCCGTGATTCCTTTATCGTCTGCACCAGCCTGATGACATTCACACATTCATTAAAACAGTTTGTTTGAGGCTTCAGGTTCCATTTCTCTGCAGTAACTAACAGTGACTTCTGCAGCGTGTCTCTCCGGTATATTTGTTTACTGTGTCTGTGTGTGTCACGTAAAAGCAGTGAAGACAGATGCGGTGTGTTTGCTGCAGAGTCTGACCTCCTCCTGCATGCCACATTCCAGCAGCATGGTGACACAGGCCTCGATAGGAAAGGCAATATCTCTCCCACTGAGTGCTAAGTGCTCCTCTAATGGTTTCCCGTAGCACGGCTTTTCCACCCAGGTCTCTGTCAAACACACACACACACACACAGTTACATAAACATGCACAGGATACAGTAGGAGCTCTGCTGTGAGGATGCTGTCACATTATGCTGAATACAGATGCAAAACATTTTCTCTCCATTCAAAACAAGCAGGAAAAAGATTTTTCAGGTGACCTCAAAGAACCTGAAATTCGACCATTCATTCAGCCTTTCTGTAGCGAGCACGGTGAAGGTGTTAGTAATTGACAAAAAGTAAGTAATAATAATTATTTTTACATGAATATGTAATGAGTAACTGATTGGATTTTACAGTAACTTGCCAAACACTCTTTGTGCCTAGCCTTACCTGCCTACCTTAGTCCTAACTGGATAATCAAAGACTGAGCTGTATAATTCAGGATGAATGAATCATCGTCCACGTCGGAAGATGTCTGTGCATTTTTACTGTAAGTGAAGCTGCAGCGGCGACCTCTTGACCGCAGCTCATCTCTGACACGTGCAAACTAACACACATGGACACGCCCTAGCCGTGAGGGTCACAGAAAAAGACTGCATCACGAGTGTGTTGGTCCCAAACTCACCCTGATGAGCTTTGATCTGGGGCAGAACACTTTGAAGCAGCTCTAATGACTTCCTGTGGTACTCAGCCTGGACCTCTATCAGCTAGACAAGACAGAAAAAGACCAGAGGGCGATGTGATGGACAAGCAGAATATTTTTGTTTTCTCCCTCATGCCGCAGCCTGCAGAGATGTTGCACTTACTGTCTGGAAGTAGCTTGCATAGTCGATTTCTTTGGCCACAAAACTGTACATGTCGGCTGATAATTGATCCTGGTGGGAAAAAAACAAACATACGTTCAAACAACAAAATGCATGAGCAATGAGGGAGGCAGAGGACTCACACAAACAGAGCGCAGACTGTTTTCGATGCAGACATTCTGACTTACGGAGGAAAAACACAGGTGTGATTAATTGCACTCATTTCGGCTGCAAATTTTGCGTCCTGCTTTTAGCATGTGGCTGAGGCTTCCATATTAGTTACACCTGTGTGTTTGCTGCTGTGTGAAAGGTCAAAACATTAATCACCACACAGCATCTCCACAGAAAAACACAGCGATCTGCGGAGGAGAGGTTGAGTCAGATCCAACTTGTGGAAAAATGCAGCCCGACGTCACGCTAAGACACTCCGGTCAGACTTCCACAGTCAGCCTGAAATGTCTCTGAAACTGGCACTGTCTAAACTCTGATGCTGTGTTCTGGTGTTGTTTATAAGTCTGACTCACAATTTATGTACATATAAAAGTCTCATTCTAAGGTCAGAAAAACATCATCAGGGTTCAGGTGATTATACACTAATGAACTTTGTAAAAAGAGGTGCCTAAATCTGACTCACTGCACCTTTAAGAGTTAAACACATCTTGTATCTTGCATCCATTATCATTACATCTTTACAGATTATTGTCCTGTGAATATATGGGCTTTGTGCAAAGATGAACTGTCCTATATAAATTCAGGAGCCACCTCTCGGTGACATGCATCCAATTTTCAGCTGATATATGCCATATGTCTCAAAGAATGTATGTAAAATGAGCTGCACCTACAGGAGTCTGACAACCACTTACAGGAAAGCAGTGTGGAATAAAAATATATTGCCTCTCCGCTGTGCTCTCTGCTGGTCCCAGAGACCCCCAGCGCTATATATTTTCCATCTTTCCTTGCTCTGCCTACACCTGATTATCTGAGTCAGGTGCATTCAGCCAAAGGAGAGCTGAACAGGTGTGAGCACAGTAAGAAAAGCTGGAAAGACACTAGTGGTGTTATCTGCTGGTGCTATATGTTTAAATTGTCTCAAGCCTGTAAGGATTTATCAGCTGATAGACATAAAATAATCATTTCTGCCTGAATTTTAACGAGAATATTTCACAATTTGAGACTGTGCACGTCTCGAGACTGAACCAAAACAGGTTTTGAGCTTAAAGATGCTAAAACGCTGCATAGAGCTGAAGGTAACTGCAGAGTCACGGTTAATACTCATTGTTCATTTAAAAATACTGACTGGGGCAGCTTGAACCAAATAATAACTGAGTGGTAAATATGCTTAATTTAAGACATTATGGAAGAACAGTTGCTCTGTGGTGAATGAAGGTGATCACTGACTCGACAGATCTCCATGCGGTTGGCTGCCTCCTCCATCTCTTCCCTGAGGTGGTCGGCCTTGGCTCCTGTTGGCTGCAGGTTGCTGGACAGTCCTGAAGACTTGGTGGACTGATAGTACCTGCGAACAAAACACGGTTTTGTCAATATTATGGAGCTGTTTGAATAAAGAGAACAAAGAGATGTTTTATTCGCCTCCAGGAGCTTCAGACTTTTGTTCCTGGGAGTGATAATCATCGACAACTAAATCTGACAGCTAGAAAATGACTCACGACGAACGAAGAAAACTGTTTTTTAAAGAAGTCCTCATTCATTCAACGTTTTCTCTTCTAATTCTCTCCATCAAACTCTTCTCTGTCTATCTCTGAGACTTTCTGTCTGAGTTGTGTCTCCGGGAGATAATGTGTTGTGCTGCCAGAGCAGCTCAGCACACAGCGGCATGATGGGAAAAACTGTCTCAGATTTGGGTCACAAAAAAAAATGCGGTGAAGCAAATCCCATTTCTCCATGTCACCGCTCATAATGGCACTGCGATGACAGTGAATCAGCACAGAGAAAAGTCTGCGTGTGCTTCAGCGGTCACCGACATGATGATTCTGAGAATTCAAGGTCACCAAAGTTTCCAAATCACAACAAAAACACGGAGCAGAGCATCAAATCACAAAGTCAAGGGTGAGGCTTTGGAGCCAGAAAGACCAAAAGACATCGACATCTGTGTCCAGAGGAGCTCAACAAACAGAAGACAGCGATATTCAGTGCTCGCCACAATAAGAGCGTGCAGTTAAGGGCTGCCCGTCACTCCACATTTGCATGTCTGTGAGCCCTTTGTGTGCATGTTTGGATTACGGCACTCGATCACCCTAAAAGTTACACACTGAACACTTCTGGCCCAGGATGTGATGTATGGATTTAAAGTATGAGACTCAAACCAACAATTTGTTGACGTACTGTTATTGTGTGACTATCAAATGTCTTTCCCGTGGACTGCAGAGCACCATTATTGTCCCCAAACTAGCCAGCGCTACTCAGACTCGAGGATTAGTCCACATTTGTTGCTCTAGTGAGTATTTGGGGCAGCAGGACGCTGCTGTGTGTGTGATGTAAGATATACTAGTGTGTGTGTGTGTGAACATGTTACCCGGTGTGTTTTTAATAAACAAATATATAATATCACAAGCTTCACCCTGCGACCAAAAGGAATTAAATCAGCTGAAACTGGCATTAAGTGACGTTTTCTCCCTCTGACAGCAGACCGCGGTGTGAGGGCTGCTGGCAGGTCCAGACATACATGATTACAACTTCACTGGGTGCAATCAAATCCCAGTGACATTCAGTGGGAAGTCTGAGGACCAGACTTTTCACAGGGGATGAAGTTTCTCACATCACAGCCAAGTCTCTGTCTCACAGCAAAAACACAGTAACAGACTCACCGTGTGCGAGCAGAGTCCATGTCCAGGACCAGTTTCGCTAAATGTTTCCTTTGTTTCTGGATATTTGGGATTTCCACCTGAGAGGACAGAGAGTTTTTACTTCAGTGTGTTGTTTTGTTGCCGTGAAAGAAGACCACAAACAGACTCAGTATTGTCAGCGGCCTTTGCACCTGTCAGGAGAAGCTCAGCTCTGTACGTGCGTTCTTTGCTCTCATGAAGATTAGTTTACTTAGATTAGTTCATTAGCCTGTGTGTCCCATATGAGATACAGGTTTGCCTGCACATGGTGAGACGTTCAGGGACCTGTGTCAGAAAAATGTAAATTTATTCCTATTAATGGATTCAAATCAGCAACCTCCGTGGCTGTGAAGCAAAGCCTATGTTGAAGTGCAAAAAACAGCAGAAATAAACATGTTTACAGCCTGGTACAAAAAACAGTTTTGGTCTCTGTAGCTAATTTCCTCGTTTATGACAACTGTACTGAGGGTGAATTTTATTACGTTACACGGTCACACTTCACACGGCGTTGTTTCCGTACCTCTGCGAGGTCGTACAGAGGCTCGACGACGTCTCTCTCGATGGTGAGCTCGAACAGGATGAGCTCCTGAGCGAGTCTTTCCTGCGTCTCGCCGCACAGCTTCAGCATCTTCCTGCAAACGAGCAGCAGGAGCAGGAGTCATCAGTGAACAGCTGAGCGGCGATCAAACACAGAGCAGGAGTCACGGTGTGGAATGAAGGTCCACGAGGCTGTCACTGCCACAGCTCTCCTTTATAATTAACGAGCTTTGTGTGCCTTTACATGAACTGTGATGCAACAAGGTGATGTAACGCAATGTAATTCACTACAGCAGGGATCATAAACACAGCTGTGTGATATGTGCATATGAGAGAAATAAATCCCACGGATGATTCTGTGCAGGAGGAGTTAATAATGACAAATTCATTCCACAGATTTCTTTATTGTCACCCGAACATCAACCGAGCTGAAAAATACAAACTTAATGATGCGTTGGCCCTGAGAGCTCGATGCACTGCAGCTTAAGTACATGCTAATAGACTGTGCAGGTTTGTCAGTTTGACAACAGCATTTAGAAAAAGTGCCACAAAGTGTCAAAACACACAGAGAACAACAGAGATGATGATTTATTTCATAGGAATAACCAAGTTTGGGTGTTTTACATTATGATTGTCAGGTATTATTACAGGTATGTGCTGTTAATCTAGTGTTAGAGCCTTACTGTTACTTACTGCTGCATAATATCTACATTTTTTCTATGTTTTACTCTGAAGGTCTTTTATCTAAATGCTGCACGCATATTGTCAGATCAGTATAAATATGTTTTTTCTTCAGTTGCTTTTGTCTTTAGTTGTTGCAGATTTGGACCCAATTTTTAATCCCCGACTGAAGAAACGTTTCACAACTACGATCACAGGAGTAGATTTAGAAACAGTCCCTACCAGCTGCTCAATTGTCCCCACCAATATTTTCACAGTGCTGTAAACTCACCTGTTCAAATGATATTAAGGTTATGCAGTCACAGATACTACGCACCAATTTTTAACGGTTAGATACAAAGATTGAAGTGGAAAAAAGTGAAAACAGTAGTTCAGATTTACAGCAGAGGAAAAGATCTGACTGTGTGTCTGGACATGAACAAAATCTGAGTGATACAAACTGCAGCCAGTGTTAATCAAAGATGATGTAAATTACTGTCTATGTGTGTGTGTGTGTGTGTGTGTGTGCACTCACCCTAGTAGAGACTCGTCCCCGAGCACGGCCGCCCCCTCCACCATACATTGTGCTAGTGTTGTGAGAGGAAGCTTCTTCTGCACAGAAACAAACAATCGATGAGTCAGCCATCACAGTTTTCTCGATGTGTCATGCGACAGTGAAAAAGCTGTAATCAACACAGACACAGAATCTGTGCACACAGACATGAAGGACCTGAAGGAAACATCAACCCGTTCACTCCCTCAGACTCCATCATGAATTCAAAGATTCGTTTGGTGTCCTCACTTTTCCTCGGCCAGCCTTATCTACCCCTAATACTTCATTAATATTATTATTAAAGTGTTTCTGGGTTGATTCTTCCAATGAGTCTTGGCTGCTTCTCACCGAGGGTGACCTGACAGACTTCTTGTCCACGTCCACGCCCTGCTGACCCTGCAGACAGGCGGTCAACTTCTTGTGCGTGCTGTGGGAAACCTGCTTGACCAGCTCCAGACGCTTCTCCACCTGACAGAGGGAGAAGACACGATCACATGCAGCACATAAAGCCTCGAGCTAGACGATTACAAAAACAGAGTTTGTCTCTAAAAATACTGCTATCAAAACAAACCGGTGACCGTTGCCGGTCTCACTTTAACGCCTCTTATTTCATTATTAAACCAGCTCGGTGGAGCTGATGTGGACGCCACTGAGGGCAGCCGTTAATCAGATCAATTACAGCGCTGCACCCCGAGTCAATCAGCGGGGACGTTCAGCCTTTTGTCTCACAAAGAGGTTCAATTTCAGCGCTCACTAATGTTGCCCGAAGGCATCTGAAAAAGTCATTTTATGAATATTTTGCACCAATAATGATTTTTCTTATGAGGGGAAGCAAACATACACACACACACACACACACACACACACACACACACACATACACGTGATTGATTAATACCTGTAGTAGATCTTCACTTAATACTTCTGTTTTTTCAGCCCTGGAAGAGAGGAGAAGAGAAAAAACTGTTAGGGTGGAGGGGGAATTACTAAATTACATAACTCGTTACCGTGGGAACAACACACACAATACTTCTCTATCAGTGTAATTACATCATTTGCTGAATTTCTGTGCACACAATAATACTGACAATAATAATAATGATACTGCAGTTGCAGCCTGGAGCTAATCCTCATGACGGGAAAGTTTGGACGGCGACGAAGCCTCAGGTTGGAAATCAGAGCTTGAACGTCACCCGGGATGTTTGTTGGATGTTTAACAAGCCGCTGACTCGGTCAGTCTCTCTATATATATGACATTAAGTGTGTCTTTCTGTCCTCCTGGGTTTCTTTCCCTGTTAAAGATCTTTTCTTTGTGGAGCTGTTGAACAGTTTATAAAGCCGTTTGGGGCTAAATAAAATAGACTCGAGTTTACACGCCTCAGCAGAACTACAATCCAGAACCATCGCACACATCAGCTGATAACACAATACACGCTTATCAAATCGATTCATTTCCAGTCTACAGACATGCGGAAGTGCCAAAAACTGCACTTCCTCAAACGTCCACTTGAGGCTGGCTGCAGAAGTGAGTCAGTCTCCATAAGTCCCCATGTTCAAATGTCCAACTTCACACATGTTTACAGCCTGGTACAAAAAAACAGGTCGGTCATAATATCACGAACAATCCAGCATTTAAAGAGACATTTTTGGTCACAGCTGTTCAATTTCCTGTGAGTTATTAGATCATCGCTTCCTTCAGGACATTTCTTTGAAAAGTCACAACACAAGATATCGACTACGACTCGTATCCGGACCTTCAGGCAAGCGCGCAGAGAGTGAGGTGTTCCTGCAACTTTGATCGATTCCATCGCTGCCTTCAGCAACGGTGCGATTGACAGCTTGACCTAAATCAATGTGCACATTGCAACATGTGAGGAGGCTACAAGGAAGTAAAGGTTAATAAAAAAGTACAAGATGTACTCTGGACAAAAGTGTTGCCTGGAGTGTCATGGCCTTTAGAGAACATTACAGCAATGCTGTGATCTGAGCAGCACTTATCTTCTGCTTCTCTATTGGACACCATCCATATAAACAGTTTTCTATTTATGTTTTATAAGTTTAAGTTTTATTCATAAGGGTTATATCATCCATCCTCAGCATCGTGCTGCAGCATCAAGGACGTCATGTGATCCAGAAGGAGCTTCCAGATTATAAAGGAGCCTTCAGAGGAGCATTTTCTCCAGCTTGATACAGTTCAAGACCTCCTTTATCCAATCTGCTAATTTCATAACAATAAAGCAGCAACTAGTGAGGACTTCAGACAGATTAAACATACTTTCATCTGCAGTAACATCACCTCGTGTCTTGTAGCTTGACTCTGCAGAATAAACTCTGTAATTCTCACGAGCGTTGTTTCCTCTTTTTGACTAATGGATGTCTCAAGCTACTCTGGGGGCCAAAGCTGACCTTTAGAAGCTCTTTACACCGCTGTGCACCATCAGGCTGTGATGTTTAGCACATTACAGAGGTTAAACAAAGTGTTTGCTCATGTATTATTTTGTTGAGATCACATTAATTCAGCAGGCCTTCCTAATTCACTGTCAAACAGGACCAATGCCTTTCATCAAACCCAATGAAACAGGATGAACTGACTCCTTTCTCTGCCTGATTTTACTGTAATTATATTCACGGCTACAGAGCCCCTTAAGGGTCATATTGTAGGGAAAAAACAGACTTTTGACATCTGTGCAAATGTATTAATAAACCAAGAGAGTGGTTTGTGCAGACGGATCCAACTTCACGAGCTCAGCCCCACGGGACATAAACTATGACGGGCACCATCTGTCTTCAGTGGCACCTGCAGAGAAAGCAGCTAATGATAATGTACATGATACAATATTAAATGATAAATCACCACACCCTCACGATAGCTTACATCCGACAGCGCCGAGGTCATGAAGTTGAACGCCGTGCACTCGGTTTATTAATTTCTACATCTGTATTTCTTTTCTAACATATCTGGGGGCTTCATGCATGTTTGTGTGACTTTGTGTAGCTGGACTACATCCTCTATCATCAACAGGGTAGATGTGGAAAACGTCACGGATACGGCGTCCATTCTTTATACTGTCAGTGATTCATGCTACTTTGACCAACAGTCCACCAGATACTCAGTTTGCATCATTGAATCACTGCCGATTGTTGCAGCTGTAATTCTCTAGTGTGAAAAACAGCTTCCTCACAGTTCACTTCTATGACAGCAGGTTAAACAATTAACAATACATTCAGAGGACGGCCTGTGAACGCAGCATAGCAGAAAGCAAAGAACAGACGATAGCATGAAGCTGCAGCAGAGGCTCTGCTCGGTTTGATTATACGTTAGGCTGCAATCTGCATCCCAGCGTTGAGATTCTCTGTTGTCCTCAGAGTTGAAATACAGCGAGTGAAGTGTGGCAGAGATAAACCTGCACAGTGATTTATAACCTGTTCACACCCTGCAACAACAGGCTGAACATGTTTGGAAGTCACTTCATCCCTCCGTGTTCTGACAGCCTGCGCACCATAAAAAAACACATTTTGCATTGATTTCACTGGCCATGATGTCTCCTGTCAACTTATGAATAGCACGATTAATAAACAGGTAAGAATGAATCACCTGAGGTGGTACACACCTCTTGTTGAACAGGTTGTGAAATAGGTCACATGGGTCTAAATAAAGACAACGGCGAACTGTTCTTCAGTGTTCAAATCCTGGTTGACCACATGCTTGTAAAGCCGAGCGCTGCAATAAAAACAGCTCAGACTTCCTTCATAAATCACGTATACGTTAAAACTTAAAGGTCAGATATAAGGTCTGCTGCAGCTCATTAGAAACACGATCAATGGTCTGTAATTTTCTTTTTTTCAACAAATTATAGGACAAATACAGATACTTAAATTCAAATGAATGAAATAATAATAATAATAACTAAGGTTTAAAATGATCAGTTCTGTCAAATTCAATGTAATTATCACCAAAATACACATTTCTGTCCACTACAAAGCTTTTAATATTCAATGCATGGTTTATAACACACTATCACGTAGCTGTACACCACTATAATCACAATATAACTATATTTATTAATGTACAGTATCCATATCAAGACTTGTTCTTACATTATAACTCATTAGTTAATGAAAGCATTAAAAAACACTGATTACAGTGTGTTATAAACACTCATTAATACTGTCTATGAAACAAAATGAAGCTGGAATAATTGATCTATAGCATCCATAAATGTATTATTAGCCATTGGTTGCCTTATTCATGCACGTTAAATCCACCTGCAGTCAATCAGATAAACTACAGCCGCAGCAGACAAGCTTTAAAGAGACGCAAAGATCAATAATCCAAACCAATGAAGTCAGCCATGAACAGAACAGACAGCACGTCTCCGCTGATTCCATCCTGACACAAACACACCTCATTTAGTCAAAATAAAAAGGCCACCGCGGGCGCCCCGCCGTGATGGTGCTGGACTTACAGAGCAGTGCTGTTCCTGCGTGAGGCTCTAGTCCTGCTGATCTGCAGCTTTCTCTTCCACATCCCCCCTGCTAATGGGAGGAAACTACCTGCTTTCAGGCAGCAGAAGGCGAGTGGCAACGCGGGGAGAAAGTGGAGCGAGAGGAGGCGAAGAGAGAGGCTGAGGGAGGCTGTGAGAGGGGGAGGGCCTGCTTAAGAATGAGACCTGACTATCTGGTCCATTCACTCCTTCTCTCATCACCCACCAATCCTCCAGAGTCGTTTTTTTCTCTGATGTATGTTCACCTCTGTCAACAGCTTGGTCTGCAGAGAGACAGATTTAAAGATACATTTGTATGACTGCACACACTCGCACACACACGCTGCAGTAAGAGAACAGACGTAAAGGCAGCAGTTTGATGGTGACCTTTTCCTCCTCCTCTCTCACACCTCTGCTCTTATTTTTCTGGATTATTAACAGTCATCAGGCTGAGGTGGAGCAGCTGGAAACAGGAGGACAAAAGAAAAAGCTCTTCTCTTTTCTTCGTCTCCTCGGCTGGTGTCTGCTCTGCTGTGAGCCTCAGCGTGAAGCTCTGACTGCACGCACTCCAGCTCTCCGTTAATGCAGCCATTCCAGCTTTTATGTGCTCGGTTAAAACAGAAATATATTTATTTAATACGCCGCCTGTCGGTTTGATCTTCAGCAGATGACAACAGAGGTAGTCAGCTCGGAGCTTTTGTATAGCATCTAATAAATTATGTATTTCAGGAGAGATTTTTGGATTTGGGTGGATTCCTGCACGGCGTCGCTTCAGCCATCGACGTACATGATGTTAAAAACTCTTATAGAAGGTCTCACAGCAACTTTCAAACCAGGCAGTCCAGACAGATGGTTCATCCAATCAGGTGAAATGTATTGGACAGATTAAGACGGGGATAAGGGGCTCATTAAAATCTATTTTCTGGACCATATTTGACAATAATCCGCCAAATAGCTGTTCACAAATGTCAACCTAGTCACTGGGGTTCATCCTCTCGGGACCATGAATGTCTCATTTCACAGTAATTCATCCAGTATGAGCCAAAGTGGTACAACTACACCTTCTTTAGCCTGCAGACGCGATGTTAGCTTGACAGAAAGGAATCCAATCACATCCAGATCTTTATGTGGCTGCATATACACTGTGCGGCTTTGTGAGTGTGTGTATAGCTGTAGCACAATGACAGTGTTCCTGTTAGCACAGTCACAGCGGCTCTGTCTCTGTATATTGACTCAACCTAATTTATTTCTGACACACTGTGTACAAATCCAGGATTTTTCCCGAGGTTTGAAGTAGAGTAAATCACTCGCTCTCCCTCTCGCTCTCTCTCCGGATTCATTTCCTCTCTGACAACAAGAAAATGTAAGCAAGGTTCACTGGCTGGGTGGATTTATCTGTGGGATAATGATCCCCGTGCTAACACTCACAAACACACGCTAATGAGCAGGTTAGCAATTAGTCAACACTCCTGGAAAGTGCAATGCCGCTCTTTCACACAATCCAAACAAGCTCACAATGCAAAAGGCTATCGCTTATTGTCTCTCCTCCATGACAGGTGTTTAGATAACACACACACACACACACACACACACACAGCTCATCTCGTCAGGCATGCTATGACAAACACAATGCTTAAACACAAGCAAAACAAGCTGCTGTCAGCTGCTGAAGTGAGTTTTTCTTCCAAACAGACGATGGCAGATTCGGTGCCGTCTCTTCCTTGACCTCACAGTAACGCGTGAATTATATCTGCAGATGCACCTGCATAATAGCAGAGTATAATAACGTCTACGGGAGCAGCGGATGATTCAAATGTCTTGATTTTGAACTGCCATGTCCTCAATTACCAGCAGGAGGCAAGATTCCATAATACTCTGACCACGCGTCTCCCCCGAGGGAAATGAACGTGAGATTAACTTTGTATTAAAGTTGGAGCTGCAGCATAATGTACCTGCAGTGCTGCTGGGTGCGTGAATGTCACGGTGGCTTTCAGTACAAATCAGCTGTGTGCTGGACAATGTGTGTGTATCAGGAGAACCTTCCCATCCTTAAGAACCATTGTTTGCTTTGGCAAACAAAGAGACAGTTGCAGAACTTTTAATGCACTGAAGAACCTTTTAAGTGACCCTTTGCAGAAATTAGGTCTTTGATTCTCAGCAAATAAATAGTGCAGAGGACAGAGATAGGAAGGACAGACAAAATAAATGTTTAAATTTGATGTAAATACAGGAACTGTGAATAAGAAAGCAGGTACGACTGATTCAAATCCATGAATATCTTCGCTAAAAGCTTTTAATTCACAATTTGCACACTGCACGGAGTATCCGTGCATCTGCACGTGTTACGGAGGTCAGCTGTTAATGTTGTGCTGACGTTTGCACTCGCAGGATTTGGCCCTCGTAACGCAGCATGACGGGGGTCACAGCTGAGGAAGGGAGAGGTTTGCAAACACATGGTTCGTGTTTTGGAAAAGGATAAAACTCAAAGGGACAAACTACGCACAGGGTGGGTGAAATAACAAGAGCTAAACATTACATAAGGAGAAAGACAGCCGTCCCCCATCTTTCTCAGCACCCTGACTCACTCTGACTCTGCTCTTCTCTCCTCTCTCTGCAGCATTTTTGTTAATTCTTTGACACATCAAGGGCGTTACAGCATCCCGAATCAAAGCCTCAGCAGCACAGTCAGTACTTTACTGCAGCATCAGCTTCTGTCGTCACACCCGGGATTCCCACCGGCACAGAGAAAAGAGAAGGAGGAGGCCGGGCCGGGGTGGGTGTGATGAAGAATACGAAAGCAGTAGGAGAGAGGAAGATAAAAGCGTGGAAAGATAATGGATGCGTAAAAGGGGTTTTACAGTGATGAATCTTTTGAGAGATTTAGAAAGAGAGCTGGAGTGACTGAGGGCGAGGATACATATTGTTCTCTTGTCTAATGACTCAGCTGTCTTTGTCTTTCCTCTGTCGGGTCCAGAACATTTGGCAGAGGACCAGATACCTTTGAGCTTTTCATCCTAGTAGAAAGAAAGGCAAAAATAGAGGTTCAAATTCTATAAAATTCACCCTCAGTACAGTTGTCATGAACGGGGAAACTGTTTTTTGTACCAGGCTGTAAACATGTTTATTTCTGCTGTCTAACATGGGGACTTACGGAGACTCACTCACTCCTGGAGCCAGCCTCAAGTGGACGTTTGAGGGACTGCAGTTTTTGGCATCACTGGCTTTACTTCACAGAGCCAAAATCAAATTAGCTATTTACTGTGGCTGTGGAGTAAAAAGTACGAGTCACAAATTATTTGTGGCCTCAAACATTGAGGCAGATGAGTGGGAGAAATAAGAGGGTCAAATTAAAGTTATGAAATTCATCGACTGTATCTCGGCAAAGAGTCAGAGGTCAAACACAGCCCACCTCTCTGAAGCTGCTGTGGTTGTAAAGGTGTTTTATTTCTGATGATATGTTGTTTTCTTCACTTTATTATTAAAGTTTGCAGCTTTAATTACAACCAATCGCTCTGCGTTATATTAAAATCTTTGTCCTCCAGGTGTTACCGGGGCTGAGCTACACCATGAAATAACAGTAGATGGATGAATAATGTTACATTGCGCTTTAACTGCCTAAAGAATAACAATCCTGCAGAGCCCTTCAGAACAATAAAAATAGAAATCCATCATAAACACATGCATCCCAGATGATTTCTCTGATGAACGTTTCTCTCTTTTAATTCTTTCTCGACGCGCCGCAGCAGCAATAATGTGCCGCCGACGCTGAATGGCGATCTGAGCGGTGACAGACGTCACCTCCTCCACTGTTTCGCATCATACTTTAGATATTATATATCACATGCTACAAATTATGAGCTAATCATTTGTTTTGTTTGTAAAATCTCAAGTAAATGCACAGAGTTTATCACAGAGCATTGACTGACTGGACACGAACACAATATAAACTGGCACTGTTTCTGCACGGCTCTGCAGTGGGTGATGACATATTTTTGTGAATCCCTGCAAACAACAGAACAGTATGAAATATAAAAAATATATATCTTAAAAATAAGTCTTTCCAGCTCGGTTCTGGAGACGATTGCTCAAACTTTAGAGGAGAAACAGCAAAAAAAAAAAAAAAAAAAAAACAGATTTAGACAAAACTCAAAATGGAGGAAAAATAATCAAGACGCAAACAGGCATCGCTTTATGAAAAAAAAACTGCAGTTCCTCTAACGTCCACTTGAGGCTGGCTCCAGAAGTGAGTCAGTCTCCATAAGTCCCCATGTTCACAGCAGAAATAAACATGTTTACAGCCTGGTACAAAAACAGTTTTGGTCTCTGTAGCTAATTTCCCCGTTCATGACAACTGTACTGAGGATGAATTTATATACAACTCACCTGTTCACATTATATTAAGGCTTAAAGTTATGCAGGATTAAGAGCGTGGACGCTTTGATTGACAGTTATAGGTGGCTTCATTCAGCCTGCCTTAGGTCTGTAGATACTCCACGTCTGACAAAGACAGTTTAAGATCTGGATACGCAGGAAGATTGTTGTTACAGCGTCACAATCTGGCGAAATTGCATCAACGCTGCTCTTCCTTTGGTCTTCAGAAATAACCCAGCAGGTACGAAGTCAATCGAATGAATGGCTGTCGAGAAAATCAGGGAACCCTGCGGTGAATGAATGTTGAGCTACTCATTCTCATCAGCAAACATGCTTTGTTACACAACACAAACTGTCTGGACGTCACAGCTCTTACTCACTGAACTATTCATTTCTGAACTCTCTGCCCAACAGTCCGCCGTGAGCTCCAATCAATACAGGCAGAAATGATGCCATGTCCGGAGAAGCGGTGGGAGATGACGGACCTGCTTTAATATATTTAAAATACGTCTGCTGACTGATGATTTAACCCAGACTGTCTGGAGAAGCAGCAGCAGACGAAGAAAAGAGTCATATAAGCAGGTAGACTCTATTATGCAACGTGTGGGCTGAGATTTGAAAAGGTCGCATATATGGAATATTTAATTCAGTCCATCGCAGGCAGGGGAATCAGTATATGATGAGGAAAAAATGGTTCAAGGACAGAAAAATCCCCCAGGAGAAATGTTCCAGGTGAAGTCAGATTACCCAGCATGCTCCTCTCCGCCACACAAACTGCAGGAGGAGGGGGTTGCCATGGCAGCGGGTGTTGCAGCTGCAGCGGCGGAGCGGATGGATGGATCAAACGTCGAAGCGGGCACGGCGTGCGAAGATGAATGAAGCGGCGGAGTGAAGTGGAGTCATTCCTCGAGCAGAGAGCCCGAGGTGTGGCGCCGGTGGCCGAGCTTTCATTTGTCACAACAGCACAACCACCTGAGATGAGATCTGTATCTTCCTGTCTCACACACACTCACACACACACACACACACACTCACACCTTCTTCAGGATTCAAGGTCATTCAGCGACTGTGAGAGTGGGGGTGGAATAAGAAATCATCACAGAGCCTTTAGAAAAGATCCGGTGAACTGACGCCTCGGTAAAATGTAAATCTACACTGTGTCTGCGTGTGCATGAATAATAAACCTGTTTCTCCCTTTGCAGACGACATAAATCCATATTTTGTTTACAGATTATTCTCCTTTCACCTGTTTGATCAGCACTGAATAAAAAAAACGTATGCAGGACTGCTGTTTCACATTCACCCCCCCAGCGACTGGGTGTGATCCTCCGCCTGTCCTGACTTTCAGTTAACACAAACTGCAGACTCACAGTCATTTGGCAGCTGCTGGTGAGACTAAACAGCATCGATATCATCATCATGTAGCCAACAGATACTCTGCCCTCGTGTGACAGCCACAACAGCAGCCACAGGATGTAATGTAATAGATGGATGGAAATGGATCCATCTGATTTTGGTTACTTGATTACTTACTTCTTGAAGTGATTTGTTCGAGTGTTTCGTGTTTCTGACAAAGGAAACTGTCAAAAGGGGAATCGTGTGATTGTGCAACATAAATACAAAAACGTTCAACATAAATCACATCTAATTATTGCACAATTATTCCACTCTGTCTCTCTTTTCGGGATCAATTCCAGCACTTGGACACGTGACGACATTCACAACAGACCACCTTGATTCTGATGTCAGTGCTGCATCGTAAACAGCCCCAACACAACGTGGCACAAGATAACAAAACACATCCCGAGGATAAAGCTTTCCCCAAATCAAAATGCTGCTCACAGCCAAAAGTTTCGAGTGTCCAGGTCCAGCTCTCCAGAGGGTTTGCTATTTTTCTTGAGGAGCACTAAATCCCGGAGCTTTTCTCCGCTGAATACAATGAAACGGCCTAACTCATTCCAGATTCATCCGGAGTACCGCGGCCCTGTTGGCCCTCACGATTGACAAGGCAACAAAACAGAGCGAAGCAAAAATAAAATCCTCCATAGGAGGTCGCACGCCTCTTTAAAGCCTCCAAAGATTCACTTTTCACCTCCGGGGACTGAATGTTGTTGCCTGAAAATAGCAGAGAACACCTCTTTCTGGGTGGGAATTGGAATATTTTTAACAAGAAAAGACAGTTTTAGAGCCGAAAAAACTGGAATTATTATTAATGTTGTTGGTGTCATAGGCTGTGTGTGACATCTTCTGTGAGTAATTAACCTTGATACACAAAGAACGTGTTAGTACGTAGACCCAGCCTGAAGCCAGCCGATCTCCTGACGTGATTTGATTTAAATCTGCCTTTAAAGACTGAAACTTTAATCCTTCGTGGTTTGATGCTATCAATATTTCAGTACGGCTAAAAATATGTTTGTCTCAACGTATTGTAAGAACGGAGAGAGCGAGTGACTGCTCTGAGGTTCGGCTCCAACAATTACTTTCACTGTCAGTAGATCTGCTGATTATCTCCTCGGTTCAGGAGAAATATCCGACTCTGTTTCCCAGAGCTCGAGGTGACGCCTTCAGACGTCTCGGTTTATCTGACCAACAGCCCAAAACCTGAAATAACAAATTTATCATGATATAAAACAGAAAAGCAGCAAAACTGTATGTGCATTAAATCAGAGACATTAGAAGAAGTTTACTTTTACTAAATTCATAAAGACATTAATCTCTCACTAATTACAATCCAGCAATGTAACATATAGTTGTTACGGCTGCAGCAGATGCACCTTTGTGTAGCGGTGTGTGCTCTCATGTCTCACACACTGCCTGTAAAAGTATGAATGGGTATGACGCGGAAAAAAAATCCCCCTGACTCATTATGAAACTGTGCTGGACCAAATTAGACGTTATTGGCTGAATAAGGAGAAACACTGGTGATAAATACTGCAGTGATGGACTTCCCAAGTCCTCTTTGTTCGAGGCGAGACAAGGCAGTAAAAACACTCGATTTCGAGACCTTAGTAGTTACCTCACCTCTTTTTATTATATTATAATTAATCCACATTCCAGAAAATAAACGTTTGTTTTGTAAATACAGCTGGTTTTATGTTACTTCCTTCCCCTCAGGAGCTGGGATGTGACTCATCCGGGACTTAAACCTGGGACGTCTCGCGCCTGAAGCAAGAATCTGAAATGGGTCATTCTGCACCATGAGTACTTTTACTTTGGATACTTTAAGTACATTTGGATGTTTTTTTCAGTAAAGTATCCGAGTACTTCTTCCATCACTGGACACAAGTAAGTGAATGATCTTCTGCGTAGCAGCTGTTCACAGACAAACGCTCCTTTTAACAGCTTCACAATGACAAGAGAGTGTGTTGCTCTGAGTCTGGCAGCCTGCAGCCCTCACACACACACACACACACACACACACACACACACACACACAGACGTGATGCTCATGTGAGACCGCAGTAACCAGCGTTGCCCTCGTCATCACCACCGCCGCCCCGACTGAACTCTCCCACACTCTGCTGTCTGTCCACCGTCTCCTCACACATCAGCAGAGCCAGAAGGCACACACACACACACACACACACACACACACACACAAGCACTCCAACCCCGTGGCTTTCTTTTCACGTCTTTACACAGCTGGCCTGAACAAGACGGATGGTTCTTCTTGACACCAGAGACACTGAGACATGTTGAAATGTGCGAGCTGAGGACAACGACCCCAGACACCTGCAGGTTGTTTCTGCTGTTTTATGTCCAGACCTCCGATCCATCTGACGCAAGACTCGCCAAATAAGTGCACGGAGGACATAATTAACAGATTAATCAGAGATGAAGATAATCCAGGCTAGTCCTGCCTGTCTCAGGTTGTGTGAGCATCAGGTGGGCTGTGCAGGTAAAAGCCCTGCTGGGCAATTAGCCAGTCTGCTGTTAAATCCAAATACATGTTAACAAATTCTGCAGGTCCCAGAGAAAACTGAACATCTGGTGAAGTGGCTGTTCTTTATCCAGCTACAGACATGTTGTGTTTATCCAGCCCCCACCACCACCACCACCACCACCACCCAGTCCTCCCTCCTCGACAGAAGTTGGTTCAGAGCCAGCGATGGGGGTGTACGAGGGTCTTGCATATTTTGGCAGGCCGTGCGGCGCTCTGACGCTGATGTTTTTCCCGCTCCCTCCTTCTTTTGTTTTTTTATCTCCCTTCCCACAACACTTTTCTACGTAAAAAATTGTGCCGGTTTCCGTCTGAGCTCTCTCGCCGCTCGCTGTCAACCTTCCCGAGGAAACACACAGCGTTCTGGCAGCCGGGCCTGAGGACAGCTCATTGGGCCCGTCTCTCTGCAGGAGTATTGGGATGGGGAGGCTCCTCTCCTGCCAAGTTCTCATCATACTCAACAATTACAGAGAATGACTAATAACTGTGAGAAGAGGAGTGAGGAGGAGAGAGAGAAGACAAACACCCAGAAAGCAATCCCAAAGTTAGAAAACGCTCCAAGGGTGAGAAATCTCTTGCAAACAAAAACGCCTTTATATTCATGTTGGCATCGCCGGAGCCGTGAAATAACTCAAGCAGGTGACAGGCGGGACGAGACAATATGGTGCAGAGCCCTGGAGTTGTGACAGCATTGTCAAACTGACACTTGCTTTGCAGCTTTAAATGGAGTGTTTTGTTGTTCATCCCACCGAGAGCTAACAATAACAGTGATCTGTGAGAGCGCAGGCCGGTGACGCCTTCATCTCCCCTCTCTCTTCTCTCTCTCATCCTCCCGTCTCAGAGAAGTGAGGTTAGGCCGTCGCCGTGGATACCGCTGACCTCGTTCTGCCGCGCGGTCGCGCAGCCGGTGCTTCGCTGCTCACATCAGAGCCTCTGCGTTTGTGCTCCCACATTTCTCTGAGTGACATTTCACGAGGGAAATCACTCGTGATGGCTTCAGTCTGATCCAGGACGGGCGGACCTCGGGCTGCAGCTTTGGTTTTAAATTTGGTGGGGACAGTTTTTGCCCCATCGCTAATAAGCACACAAACACGCTCGAATAGCTCGACTGAGCATAACTTTTTATGTTTATATAGAGAGACAGACAGAATGGACAGTTTATCCGCGACGTCACCTGTTGAAGTCCGCCATGTTGGCTGTACTGCTTCTTCTTCTTCCGCCTCACCGCTAATCTAAAAATTGAGAGGTGGATCATCGTCAGGCCTGAGGTGGGCTGAAGCCCGGCTGATCAAACAAACCGTCTGTAGATAAGGTGAGGAGCTCGGACATCCAGGGGGAGCTCCAAGTAGAGTTTCTGCTCCTTCACGCCAAAAGGAGCCAGCTGAGGTCAGACTAGCCTGGGAAGACCTCACGATCCCGCAGGAGGAGCTGTAATGTGTCGCTAAACCTGCTGCCACCTTCAAACCGAGGAAGAGGAAGAAGATGGACGGATATAATATATGACGCTTGTAAACGAGCACAGTAATTAGCAGGGCTGATTATGGTCCGACATCCCGAAAATCTGAAGTATGTGACTTCATATCTTGAACATCCTTCATGTTTTAGGTGCAGCCTGAATAAGTCAGATACAGGATGATCTGTGTCGTAAACAGACCGCCTTAAATATTCACAAATACAGCTCATCAAGAGGTCGGAGTCAGGATACAACAGCACCGCTGATGAAGCACGTCTGAGACTGTATCTGTTTTGACTTGAACATATTTAACTGTCAATCATGTTCACACACACACAGCACAGTGTACCGCATGTGAGCTATGAGCTGAAACACACACACACGCACACACACAAACACAAACATGTGAGACTCCCACAACAGGGAGGAGACAGCAGGCATGAATCCAGGCATTACTGCAACGCTGATGTCACATTTCACTGTCAGATCAGATTAATTAGTCTAACAGCTGTTTCCAGCTCAGACGGCAAGTCAGACTAATGCGAGCCGCACCGAGGTGCAGTGCAGAGACAGATCTGTGATAAGTGAACTAATAAAATCCGTGACCTTAGTGGAGACTTTAACGAGGTACGAATTCAACGGGAGACGAGCTCCAACTCGAGATGTTTCCTCAGAAGTTTGCTCTCTGTAACAACGTTACGGGATAATTCCAGTTTATTTGAGTGGCAGTTTAGAAGTTTTGTTCCAGGTTTGATGACAGGAACGCAACAACGGGGCAAAAAACAGTCAGATGAACACGTTCATCAACTGTACACCACTTTATCTGGATGTGATACCAAAGAAGTGCAAAAAAATCTATCGACTATGTCACTCGACCACTGTTTGCTCTCTCCTCATCATCATCGGACGCAAACCGAATTAAACTTCTTAAACTGCGAGTCAGACTCTCGGATTTAGAAGCTGGTTCATGAAATTAACAAAGCCGGAGTGTCAGAGTTTAGTCTGTTTCAGGCTGACTGTGGAGGTTCGCCCGGTCTGATTGGGCGGCCGCGGCTGCGTTTTTCCAAAAGTTAGATCAGGTTCACCTACTGCAGACATCTCCGTACCACTGCAGCTGAAATGAACCACCCACACTCAAATAATAGAGATTAACAACAGTGAGTGTAAATCGACAGTAGATATAAAGAAGAAGTCAGAGAGGGAAGTTCTAGATTTTCTTCTATAAATGATGGCGAGCCTGTCGACGGCCAAATATAGATCCGAAGCTACGTTCTGAGGCAGGAACAGAAAATAAGAACAGGCTTTGATATACAGTGTTACACACCCGGCAACTCCCATCGCCATCTGATGGCGCAGACGTGTGTATAAAATATGTTTAGCATGCAGCCTCTGATGTGTCCTCGTGTGCATCTGGCTAATGGCCGCCTTGGGAAATCCTGCACTCTCACACAGCGCTGAATCTCTGTCAGCGCCTCCGCCGGCACTTAACCAACACTGTGTTACAGCTGAAACACACACACACACGGTCACACCCAAGCACACACACACACACACACACACACTGCTGCTGCTGCTACTGGGATCTAATTTTAGGCGACTCGGTAGATTTACGAGGCGTTTGCAGTGGACCGAGCAGAACCGCCTGTTCATGTAATTATCATGTTATGGTACTTTGGTGAACGTGTATCAGTGCATGCATGTATATGACTAATTCTATAGCATGTTCAAAGAGGCCTGTATCTCTGCTGGCTCACCATGTCTATCCTTGTTAAGACGCCATTTGTCTGAGCTGCACCACATTTAACGGGAAAAGTTGTAATTTAAGATAAGAAATGACTAAAATAAGAAATATATAGAAGAAAGTCACGAAGTCGTGCAGTCTGGAACGAAGGACCTGAGGCAGAGCTCCTTCTTACATGGTGGGAGAGGCAGTCTGCTGCTGAAGGAGCTGTTACAGGCCTCCACGGTCTCATGCAGGAGGTCAGAGGAGTTGGATGTCAGCCTCGCTAACATCTCTGTTCTATAGCACTGTGGTATTATATAAAGAACCTGAATATTCATGCCAATATTCGCACCTGCCAGGAGTCATTACACACACTTCACCTAACCACAGCTTCTTGATAACAGTCATTCGGCCCTCTGAAATATGCTCTACCGGCCGACGCTGTAATTAATGGACAGTAGGAGGAGGTTAATTACCTTCGACTGCTGCAAAGAAAGCGACAACAGCTAAACTGAACTGGTGCACGGCTGTTTGGAGAGGCTCGTAGTGGGAGCGTGTCGTACGCTGTGGCAGCATGTGTCTTTGTTTGAGTTAGGCCAAACGGTGACGCTTTGGCCAAGACATAAATCAACTATGTGTGTATTATTACAGCAGAACAGAGCGAGAGGAGACAGCGACACACGTGTACCGTGTTACATGACAATCAGGCGACATTCCTGCGAGGGGGAATGCAGTTTTAATCCGGTGTTGACGGACGCGACGAAGAGATAACATAGCTCGATGTCAAAGTACATGACAGCTATGATTATGTGTGTGTGTTTACATGCCTCTGTGTGTGTTGTCCTGATTTAATCGCACTTCCACACCTCGCACAGAGCAGCAGCAGGTGGAACTCTTCGCTCATGTTTTTCGTTGCCACAGGTAGAGAGCACAAAAACTCCTTCATCTGGATTAGCTGCTGCTGCATCTGTGGCTCTGTTTAACGTCTCAGCGAGGGTTTGCAAAAATGTTCCTGGGTTTCTTATCCATGTTCTAAAATTAATACATTTATACTATATTAGGTTTTTCCTAATTCTGTAACAAAACCTGGAAGTTTCAGTTTCACTTTGACTCTTCATAACACACCACCCACGAGGCAAAGCTAAGCTGTAAAGATAAACTGTCCCAGATGCTTTGTACTCATGGTCTGCAACCCAGGAACCGTTAACCAAACCTTCCTGACACTGAACTGCAAAGATGAATGTGCATCAAGGCACTTCATGTCTCCTTATCTCCATCTCATTAGCTAATGAAGTAGATCTCGTAGGTTGAGCCCAGCAGGGATCGCGAGCTTCACCTGGATTCACCTTCATAAAAGGAGCTGTGACTGAAACATTTTGTGCCCTCAGCATGCAGGTGGAGTTTCTCTCACAACAGAACACACACATACAAGCACAGCATGAATCTCTCTCAGCGTTTTAACCGACACAAACGCTCGCTCAATTATAAAATTTAAAAAAGAAGGAGAAATTTCTCTTTCGCTGGGAAGATTGCAGATGAAGCAACACGACGCTTCGGGCTGTTCTGAGCTCCTCTGGGTTTCCTTGGACCTGTTACTGTGAGCTGCACAGACACACCACCCTAATAAAGCATAACCATTAAAACCAGAGAGAGAGAGCGAGAGAGAGAGGAGATATTTATGGCACTCCCCGCAAGGCCTCGCTTCCTCGTCGCGACCCACATTCCACATTCTGTAACAGTGAAATATTCATCGCCGTTATCACAGCTGATCAGGACGGGAGCCTGAAACGGCAGCGTATGTTGAGTTTCACACATCAGGATATTTTAACAGACAGGAAACAATGCGTACGCCACCTTCGACTCCTTTCACTGCATTCGATTTTCAGCATCGTCGTGCAAAAACATGAATGTTTTTCTTGTTTTTTTATGTCGATGCATGTCCAATCGTGAGCTGGGAAAAGGTCACCGATGCAGGAGGAAGTGAAACTAAAAGGATAGAGGATGGATGGATGAAAAAAGGTGGGAAAATTTCTGCGTATTCGGCTCTGAACCAAACCTAATCCTTCAGTCGCTACGCTTCATCTACTGTGCTGGCCACATTCACGTTTTCAAAATGTCAGCTGTGATTTCATCAGGCATCATAAGGCTCTCCGACCGGGCACCAGATGCCTTTAGAGGAGAGGCCCTTAGGCAACACACCCCGGTTCCTCATCTGTCTACAAACACACACACACACACACACAGTCGCTTTGTTCAACACTGGAACGACATGAGACAAAAGCCTCATGAAGTGAGGCTACGTAAGAACTGCTACTGTTCTGCAATTCAGCACAAAAGCAGAGCTCCTGGGCGGAGGCAGGATTAAAAAAAAAAGACTCTGCATTACAGTCTTGGGAGGAAGACTTTGAAGAGTAACACGGCATAGAAAGTCTGCTTC
This sequence comes from Nibea coibor, assembly GCA_023373845.1. Taxonomy (NCBI): domain Eukaryota; kingdom Metazoa; phylum Chordata; class Actinopteri; family Sciaenidae; genus Nibea; species Nibea coibor. The sequence goes on along the minus strand of CM041728.1, from coordinate 2,831,056 downwards.
ACCACATGCACTGGGAAGAGCACCTGCTATGTTATTAGGGAGCATATGTTGCTCTTCTCAGCTACAAGTCATCGAGGGCGCTTCACTACAGGAGGAGCTGGGAACAAGGCATCCGTCATCAGAGAGGAACAGTGGCACTGACACGATAAAAAATGAGGCGACAGTCTTAACACTTAGTTGAGAGAAGTCTACAAACTATATCATCTGTTTTTTTGGAGATGCTGAACACCAAGCCGCTGGTTAGCAAGTTAAAATATTGAACATTTTACCGTCCTCCGTTACGTAGCCTCTTCACGCAAGAAGAAAACACAAGGGGCTAAAAATTAAATAATTAAGTGTAACAGAAGTGAACAGAAGAACAATAAAAATCAAATTTAATCTGCAGTTATGTCGCAGCTGGGACTGCTGACATTCCTGTCGACTGTAAAATCTGTATTAACTGTTTTATTTTTATGTTATGAACACAACACTGACGTATCAGGGTACACAGCAGTTATGATCATTCATTTTAGCTCCGTAAAGCTGAAGGTTGCAACAATATGGATGATATTTCTCTGTGTGTTCATCACTGTGACCCCACACCATCCCAAAATGATTTTTCAGGATGAACCGCATACATTTTTGTCCTTGCATATCTAAAATGCTAAGCTAGTTTCACTTTTAAAGTTCGAGGACTGCATCTGAAATGGATATGTGACGCTTCAAATCATAATTCCTTCTGCAAAACTCAGAGCAGTGACGGCCTGTGATGTGCTGGAAAGCATGTCACCACGAGAACAAATTGCAAGCCGAAGTCCTTTTTGTGCTTTAATCAAAAGAATTCCAGATCTCGAACAGCACGCTGATGATCGTGAGCATGAAAAATTAGCTATGAGAGTCAGATGAAAGAGGAACGTTCCTCTAATCTGGCAATCAAGCAGCATTTTCTGAATACGCTCTTCAGAAACTGGACGGATCACAGGACGTTTGATTTTATTTCAGAGTAATTCAACCATTTCCCTGCACTGAAATGTCCTCACATCTGACAGTAACAGTCAGCTGCATGAATCAAACACAATGAAACCAGAAAAACGTGTTAATAATAACTCCAGGTGAGACTCTGTTTACTGTAAATGCCCCTCATAATATTCTGAATCACGCCTGAGCGGAAAAGAGGTGAAGTGCGCTAATATTGGCTCCAGTGACGTGAATGTGCAGTAACCTTTGTTGTCCACAGTCATGGAACTAATTGCTATTTACAGTGTTACATAAATGACATTTTCCATTATGTCCGCTCAGCGCGGCTGCGTGCTTTGTTGCAGGCTCTGAAAAACGCCGCAGAAATCCGTCTTGAGGGAGATGAGATGAGATGCAGAGGGGGGAAGCCCGTCTGTATGAGTCATCACCTGCATCGCTCACCTTCAGGCTGCCTGATACCGAGACCGTCTGAGCCTGCTGAGAAAGACTTCAGGACTTATTTTAAGTTTGTTTAAATTTAAATTTAAAGATTTTAAGGGAGAACAGCTTTTCTCTAATTCTCCAAATCTAAAAACTAAAAATCACTGGGTCGAAAAACTGACCCAGTTTGGATAAATATAGCACAGACACAACACTGGGTTAACGTCACTCAGTATCAGTGACATATATATGTTTTTTTTTACCTATACATTTGGCCCAGTGTTCCACAATAAGGTCAGCTTTTACCATAAAAACTGCTGCACGTTTATTTTTACTTGCATGACATTCAAACCTGGAAAGCATGCTCACAGTATTTACAATAAACAGACAGTGACAAGCAGAAGAAGAGCCAGAGGAGCTGAGTGTTTTAGTCTGAGTATATAGGGCATATTTCTAGTCTCATTCTTCTTGCATAATATTTCATATTTCATACATCTGAGCATATCTTGGAATCGTATCGACGACAAAGTTTTCTTTCATCCCTGCGCACTGTCTGCAGGCCTGCAGGCCGTAGCCTGAGAGTCAAACCAAAGGGCAAAGAAAGACTAGGAAGAAACGATTCTATCACTTGTTTTTATTTGATTAATTCTGCAAACTTTGCGCTGTTTAATCATCTGGAGTTCCTCGGGGATCCGTCTGTGTGCGTCTGTTGTGACGGGCAGGTTGAGCAGATGTGAGAAAAGCTGGAAAGCGAAAACAGCGAAACCCACTTAACCAGTCCACAAAGTGGGTCAGAGCTTTGTTAAGTGTGCCAGAGGAGCTGCCTGGAGGCCTCGTACATGGATATCTCTGTGCAGGCATGAACAAGGTGCCATAAGAAGTAAGTAAACTTTGTGGAAGGTAATAGATGTGATCAGTATCCCCTGCATGTAATTAAAACAATAACCTCATCGCCATCATACTGTAAACAGTCACACTGAGTAGCCTTCTGATAAATGCTAAAATCTCACCCTGTCATCACAGCCGAGATCCTCCGGGGTCGTCCTACATCAATAATGACTGAACGCCTCAGCGACGCGGCCGTCATGTACACAAAAAGACCTTGAAGCCAACTTATGATGACACACAGAGTCGGTACATCAGCTCAGAAGCGGCTGTCACGGCTGCAAGGAGACGTATGGGCTGACATGAAACCTCCACACATGATGAACAGCTTGTGTCTATAAGCCAGCAGCTACGCAGGCGTCACTGAAGCAGAGATTCGTCTTTGTTAAAATGAAGAGGAGGGTCTGCAGGCGCTTTTCATTGTGAATAATGAGGATGAAGTTATTACAGAGCGGGGTAACAGATGTGGCTTAGCCTTTGTTTAAGAGACAAACCTACACTGTGGTCAGCCGAAGACTTCAGGGACGCTTTGAAGAAGCTTTTTGGTTCAGTCTACCACATATAGGTTAGAGTCAGGTCAGCACATGAAATGTTTGATGACACATTTCAGAGCTGCTGATATCAGGATGCAGCTGAAGTTGCTTCAACTTAAATAAAAAAGTTCCCCTGCTGCTTTACAAATGTGAGTTCACTGAAGTAAAATAAATTTAAGGAAATGAAGACGAATAAACAACTCCTCATTATGATTAATGTTGCCGCAGGGCTGTTTTACAGTTAGTCTGCAGGCTGCACAGAAGTGCATTAAACTCTACCTTTATTCTTTTTATTTAAGGAACAAGCACAACTTAATTTAACATTAAAGACCCACAGCAAGTTTTCCAGGCATTCAGTTTATGATAACTGATTGCACTAAGTGTGTGACAGGCTGCTTAGTTTTCTTAGCGCCTGCATCATTTCGAGGCTCTCGCGGCAGGCCCTTTATTCAGATACTGGACAGAACATGCTGAGGCTCAGCGGTCAAGGCGCTGACCAAGAACTACAACGTCGAGTCTTTGTTGTTGTCTGTCTTCTTGTCATCTCTCTGCTATCTGTAGTGAAGGATACATATATGTATATTTAAAACCACGCTGCTGGTAGATCGCTGTGTAACATGATAAGTGAAGTACGGTAAACCCTGACTCATGGCAGTGTTTTTGGCATCCTTAAACACTCCATCTATCGCTTGTATTTCGTCTTCCTCTGAAGGGAACTGCCACACAGACCAAACACTCGCAGCCTTCTGCCTGCAGAGACCTAGAAACATGCCCCTGGATGAAGGTTTATAATTTTATATTTCTGGAAGTTTTCCTCTTCTCTCCGGTGGAGTCGGGGTGTTTTCCCGAAGCCCGCTGAGTATTATAAGACTTCTCTTTTATGACTCAGCTGCTGAGTCATAAAGTACCTGCCAAACCACGTCTTCATGGTTTAATTCATCCTTCTCTTTAGGTATGTGGGCTTTAAATAACACAATGCAGATTATACAACAGGCATATTTAAAGCTCCATTTCATATTCAGCTGTGACAGGGTTGCTGCTAATCCCGCTGAGGATCGACAGCCCTGTGTGCAGATCTCGGCATTTTTCAGTGTCTTTAAGGTGGAATTTTAAGGCGGTTTCAGTGCACTCTGAAACTACAGTAGCATCTTATGCTGACTAAGCTTCACCTACACACTTTTCTCCTTGTATCTTCTCCTTAAAGTCCAATTTGGGGATATTAAGATATTTCATTTCCCATATTCATCACACTGGGTATGAAAACAATCTTTCCTCCGTCTTATCAGATGCCAGCACTGAGCAGAAGCCGATCTCTCGTGTGCTAAACTAAATGACAGTGACGCAGAGTCAAATTAATTTCAACGGCTCAAGAAGAAGCAGGATGTAGGTGCGATATCTTCATGCCACGCCAAGTCGTCTTATCGCAGCGCTGCTCGGCTGATCGCTATCAGACAAAACTTATTTTTGATGAGAGGGTGAGAAAAGTTCACAGAGCTGAAATAACAGTGGGAAGACAAACAACACACACACAGAGGAGAGAGTGGACGAAGGGTGTTGTCTGCCTGATGTTTGGAAAACACACTCCAGGGAGGAGGAGGAGGAGGAGGAGGAGGAGGAGGAGGAGGAGTGTGTTGAGGTGTGCGATGAAATGCCTGGATCACACGACTGCTTGTCTGTGTGCTGTCAAACTGAGTTTGACTCTGTTACTTTGTGCAGCGGTCTGGACCTGCAGGTTCACTGCAGGATCCTCGTCCTGCTGCAGCGCTTTGGAGCATGATGGTGCAAAAAATGTGCGATTGGTTGCACTTTAACAAACTCCAAAAAGAACACTTTGTCAGCATATTTATTTCAGAATCCATCCATATGGAAACCAACCAAAGTGACACTATTTTGACGCGGGCAGAACAATGTACGACTGAACGCTTTGCTAAAAGTAAAACTGGTGTTTCTTTCTTGAAGCGTCACAAAGCGTCTGTATAAAGGCGACCATCGCTGTGCTAAACCTTTTAAAGCCTCCTCTGCTGTTGCAATATAAACATCTGACTTTGATTAATAATTACTCTGAAGGACATACGAAATGTCCGTGCGTCCTTGATGTTGCATTTCTTGATTAAGATGTTGGGGCAGGACATGAAAGTGTAAACCAGACAGAGGAGACTGGAAAAAAAGCCTGTATGTATGAAGATTTTCTTTGGATATCAGTTCGGATGACAGATGTAGTTTGATTTGGTGAATTTCCAAGACAGGGAGGTATAAGAGTCTCTAAGGCTCCACTCCTGATATTCTGAAACCAACCCTACTGCCAATAACGCCAACTGAGATTTGTTTACGTCCACAGTATCTTCATGCGGTAGTTTGGACGGCAATGATTGATTTTTGGGGCAGTAGAAACAAGATATAAACAAAAAAACGTATCACCAACTTTGAAGTCGATATGGTGAACTTGCTGCTATTCGAGCAGTTATGGAGCAAGTATCATTCAGTGGGTTTGACTTTCTGGACGCCTGATGAATAAAGTCCAACACTGCTCTGTTTTTGGTCTCTACCAGCTCCTGTGGAAAATATTATGACCCTTTTGCTGCAGTGAGGTTGAACCAAAACTGCAAAGGGGGGCTATAAAAGGCAGCTGCAGATTGAGGTGATAACTTCACGTCACCATTTGACACTTTATTATAAAAAATAGTGATTATAGCTGCTTCAAAGTTGGGAGGAGAATGCAGCTATGGCACGTAAACTTTGAGGTAACACTTGGCATCAGCAACTGGAAACTAATCACACCATATTTATTATAAAACAATATTAAATCTCCAATAAAAACCCTATTAAATATATTTTTATATCTATATATTTATCAATAACCTGTTAGACCGGAGATAAAGGTATTAGTTGGGCAAGTAATGAGATAATAGTGTGACTCATTACCCACAAGACTAGTTTTAAAGAAGCATAAGAGTGTATTTGAGTTTGAAATAGATAATTGAAGAGTTTAAAGGTAAAGACTGATGATGTTTCTGAGTCTGTCCCACTTTCTCCAGTTTACTGATTCACTTTCAACAGAAGCCATTTACATTTTGAGGACAATTAGCTCCGTTCACCCACTTCTGGCCCAAAATAACACGTTATTACAGACAACTGCTGCGGTTTGTGCTGAAAAGCTCAGTTAGCAGATTAGCAGCTTTAGTGCTGTTTACGAGCGGTGCAGACTAAAGACTTTTCAGAGCCCCCGCAGAGGACGAGAGGCTCGGATCGTTCTAAACGAAACTTTAACTGTAGCTGGCATTCGTCTGTGCCGATCCTGAACAACGCGGCAATTAAAATTCCAAATATTAATAAGCCGTCAGCGCCGGTTCAACTGTCAGCGAGTTTGTGATACTTTATATGGGAACATAATATTACGAGAATGGCCAGAAGCCATTTCATTTTTCATCTTATGACAGCTGGTAAACAAAGTCAAGTGTTTAAAGACAGATTTACTTCAAACACACTCGGCCTCCTGTCATAATTACACCTGATTAAGTCACCTGCACTATCAGTACGTTTGCATCATCATCTCAGCAGCTTCCTGAGAAAATGACTCAACTGCTGCTGCTGCTGCCGTGGACACCCAGCACAGAAAATGAGGCCGTGTGGGCTGAGGCCCATTAAAGTGATCTATGGCTGAGAGTCACTGGGGCTCTAACTGAAGGAGTTAATGCCGGGAGGAGAAACATGCTGAGAAATGAGAAAACAACGTTTCTGCAGCTCTTTCACTCGTCTGCTTCCCTCAGACAGACACCAGCTCAGCCATCCATCCACTGTGCCGTGATTACCTGCTGCCCCTCGTGCACAAAACTCATCATCATCAGACGGTCCTTTGTGTGCCGGCAACAATAAATGACCACGGTTCAACCCAAACTGTGATTGTCCAATCGCAACACTCGACATGTCGGTGGTGGAAAGTTACTACATTTACTCAAGTATTGTACTTAAGTATAAATTTGAGGTACTTCTCCTTGACGAGTAATTCAGTCATCAGCCAGCCATCAATATTTGACATTGCAGCCGTATCATCAACAGTTGAGAAGCTGCTTTTGGCTACTTCTGTCTACTACATGTTACATCCAAAAGGAAGCATATATACTATAAATGCAGCTGGAAATGTGTGTTTGCTTGACAGCTGGCTCCACATCCTTGTTCAGAGAGAAACGAACACTGAACAGGTGGAGACGTGCAGTAATTTCCTAAAACACTGTAGGAGCTGTGAACAGTTTTTGTTGGGGACTATTTTAATCCACATTTGGCGCTCAGGTTACTATTTACAACAGCTCAACCACACACACGTTTGTCAGGTCGTATCCATTCAGAGCAGCCTGACACATGCAGACAAGACTGCCTCCATTTGCATGTAAAGCTGTCCTCTTCACCCCTGCCCCTCATCTCACACCACAGTCGGCGAGGCAGTGACAGTGACACCTGAGCTGCGAGGGTTTGACTTCCCATTAAAGTTTAACAGACATGGATAGGAGTGGCGGCAACCAGGCAGCAGGTACAGTAGGAGAAGCTCGTGTGGCTTCTCTCTGGCCACACCTTCAAACAGCTGGTGCTCAGGCACATTTCAGGTTCGTACAGTGAGGTACAGAACCCTGTTCACCTCATTAAACTGGTGCGCCTTCATATTTCACGCTGAAGCACATTTACATGTTTGCAAGTCGTGGCAAGTTAATCTGTGTTGACTGCTGCGGTGACGTGCAGGCCACCTTTCCGCCCCCGCTGAGCAGCTCGTACTGTTACAGTGAATATCACTCAAGGAAAGCACACAAATAAACCCACGTACACACTCTGCAGAGAAAACTTCATTTCACCGTAACACTGGCAGCTGTGGGTGCCAGAATCATACTGTAATAAAAAGTGTAGATCTAGTTGGCATGGTTTGTTCTACAGACATTTTTAAATCAAAAAGAAATTAGTCTTGCAGTCTGAAAGAATATGTTGCAATTTGTGCTCCATTTGCAGTTCTAACCTTTCCGTTGAAATGATCTCCTGGACTGCTCCGTGTTTGACTGAAACAATAAACCCAGAAAATGAAAACAAAGCTTGCTGCATCATTTCAGTGTGTCTGAGATGGCTCGTCTCCATCAGCCTCCACTGAGAGTCTGCACAGGCCAAAGCCTCTCGCTGCAGGAAGTGAAAAATCTCTGTAGACGGATGAGCCGAGGCAGAGGGGAGTTAACAATGGAGGAGTAAAAAATCTTTCCCATTAGAGCGGGGAATGAATGAGCCCGGCTCTTTCTGAGAGAGCCGGCTACACGAGATAATGTGTAAATAACGAGCATGGCTTCTCTACTCCATCAAACTGAACTGGTAATTTCAGGCAGCCTGCTCTGTTTGATGTGAGAACAGCTGAGAGGGAGATTTTTAACCGTGGCATCTCTGACAACAGAGGAGAATTCAAGGTCTGACATTCTTAAGTTTGTTTACATCTGAGCAAATTGGAACCATTAAAAGTTTGCAGAAATGTAGCTACTAGCATGCTATCTAACTAAAACCTGACTTCTGGAACTGTAAGAAGAATCATTTATAATTTAGAAGCAAATTCATGGATATTTATGCGATTATTTACACCGAAGCTAATGATGTCTCCCTGTGAGTCATGCTGAATGTAAAAATGTGTTTCATGTCTGTGTGTTCAGTTCAGAGAGGAGTGATCTTGGATCCAAATTGCAGCAATCAGGAGCCAAGTGTCTTAAAAGTACCTTTAATTGCATCCTTGAGCTGTGTGACACAGACACTAATGCAACTGCTGATGGCATTGTTAAGTGGCTCCAACTACAATAACCAACTTCCTGTTTGTTGTTTTTGGAACATCTGCATGCCCCCGTCACGCCGTATCACTGTATATCACAGATTGTAACCTCACCATCACGACAGACGTTCAGCTGCAGAACTCCTGCGTCTCTCTGCCCGATATTCCCAATTTGGAGCCACGATTGCAGAAATTTTTGAACCATTCATTCATATTTTAGCGTGCAGCTAATCAGGGATGTATGCCCAAGCAACATGCATGAACGTGACTGTAAAGCAGACTGACATTCAAGCAAAATATTACAAGAAAACTTATTTTAAAGGTGCAGTGTGTAGGATTTAGCAGCATCTAGTTGTGAAGTTGCAGATAGAAACGAACTGATATCTACTCGCCTCACCAGTACAGATCCCCTTAACTGTTACAAACGGAACCTTTTGTTTTTAATTTAACTGATACACACATTTGTGATGCTAATAAATAACAGAGTATTTCTGCACTGCTACTTTCACTTTTAGATCTGAGTACTTCTTCAGCAGAGCTGCCGTAAGCTGGCTGATGAGAGCTGCACTCCATCACGGTTTAGAAATGTTTACTCATGGTCGCCTCGGACCGTCCCTCATCAACACGAGCACTCCGGCTTGCATCAGGGAGCGACAGGATGTTGACGCGGCGTGTTTTCTCTGGGACCTCACTTGGCAGCTCGGCTATGCTCATCCTGACAGCTCCGAAATGAGACATCAGCGTGCCGGCGTCGCATGCGGCCAGTTGAGTGGAATTCATATTCCATAACTGGCTCCTAATTAGTGACCATTACAAGAGCGAAAATCCTGCAGGAGCTCTGGGAGTGTTCCCCCCACCCCTACCCCTTCATGATGTCATTTCCTGTCTCGCTCAGGCTCTGCTCGCATGTTGATGAAGCACTCGGGTTTCAGCTGACGGTGTTTTAATAGTCCGCAGAGGCTGCGGGCTGTTTTTAAAGCGAGGTGGGACCCTGTCACAGCTGAGCTAATGTTTCCAGGACAGCTCAGCGTTGGTGGGTGTTCGACACACAGGAAAGGTGGAGTGTGGTTTGGACTGGGCGGGTGACGTCAGGGACAACAGAACTGGGGCACCCCGGTTGCCGTGGCATCATGGGTGTGTCACACACACACATGCAGGACTTTTAGGGAGCTACTATCTCCATGCATGTTGAATACATTATGAGATCACCGCAGTTAGTCTGCGCTTCTTAAAGCTCTCTTAATCTAAACGATATTTCCAAACCAGCTTCGGTGTCCTGACCTCGACCCCATCCGGCACCTTTGGGATCCCAAACTGTGCAGCAGACTTTATCACCCAGCATCAGCATCGGGCCTCACTAATGCTCTTTTGGCTGAATGGGAGCAAATCTCTGCAGCCAGGCTTAAAATCTGCGACTGTCGGTCAGAGAGTTCAGAACACAACAGGAGAGACGTTTGTTACGGCTGTCCTTAAAGTGTTGGCAAAATAAACTGAAGCATCTATTGACAGAAATGGAATATAATATTCATATCTATCCACCGAGGTTGCTGCTGGCTTCACGTTTGAACCGAGAGGGAGAGGTGAGGGGTTTTCAGTTGGTTGAAATCTGAAACTTCACCAGTGGACGCCACTAAATTCTACACATTGGACCTTTAAAGCCTCGATCAACGTGCGTAATGAGGTACGTTTACTGCAGTACTCTTAGAGTAAAGTAAGACTTGCTGGTGGCTTCTATTTTTACCAAAAAAGATCTGAAAACTTCTTCCACCGTTGAAAACTTGGAACCTGTCAGATTCAGCCGGAGGAAGTATCTGATGTCTGGGAAACTATAAAAAAGTAATTATTCTCAGTCAGACTTCTCTGGATATTTTATTTAAAAGACGACAGAGGTTTTAAAGATGGAAATCGAGCTCCCTGCTTCTATATTTTAGTGGCAGCTTAGCAACATGCTGCTGATTGATTTCCAAACTTTGTAAGTAAGCAAAACTATTTTTCCAAATGTCACGCTGTCGTGAGCGGCAGCAGAGCTCGAAGAGGCTGGGCATCTGTCTGTCTGTCGGCTCCTCGGTGGCTCGGCAACAACCCGGAGCGGCATCTCCATCATCACACTCCAGTGACTTCAATAACGCTCTACTGGCAATGACATCTCCCTTAGTGACTCCCACGGTTTCACCCAAAAAACCTGATGTCCCGGAGGAACCTGACAGACAAGTCCAGAAAACATGTCAAGTGTTGCTATTTTATTCCTCCTGTAACCCAAAATCCACTGCAGGATTAAAAGCTCAAGCATGGTCGAGTTCTGTGAGCATCAATGGCACAAGTTGAATATATAATCACACACCTCAGTGTGTCAAAGGAAGCTATTTTTGTCAACACAGCCACCCCGTCATCTCCTCTCTTTGTGCTAATTACGCTCTGGGTAGAGCTGTCAGAGCGTCACGTCAGAACGTGCTGCGCTTCCACAAAGTAAAGTTCACACCGGAGGACGGAGAGAGGCTGCAGAGGACGTCAAACCCGGGAGGACAGTGAAGAGGCAGATAAATGAGCGTGTGAGCCGAGCAGGGGAGGAGAGGTGGACATGTTTGTGTGTTGATGGAATGAAGGTGTGGGTTAGTGTGCGAGTGTGCAGAGGTGAGAAAATTAAGTTTCTCAAACTGAATCTACCAAGTGACTGACGTTATGTATGTCCAATACGAGCAGCAGGAAAGGCAAAGTGAATCCTGCACAGATTTAGCACTGAACTCCAATGCAACACTGTCCAACATGAGAAAAATAAAGTCTAGAAATCGATGCAGCAGGACCAGAAATCATCTTTTTTATTCTATATATTCTTCATTGCCCAAAACTGACACCTGATGCAGCTCGACTGTCGACATTCGGTGCTCTGCAATGCCCAGAGATCAGGACTACTATGTGTAAAACTGTGACAGTAATGATGCTCATAATAATAAACCTCTCTCTCCCGCTGGAGACAAAATGTCGTCCATGTCAGGTGAGTCCGGTCTCTTCTGCACCTTTCCACCCTGAGCAGCTTGTTGCAGCCACACGGAGACCGCCGTCATTAATACTCACCTAAATGATTTCATTTAGCTCCCAGGACAGCATATTCAGTGTGTAAAGGAGCCTCGCCATGAATACTAATTATGTTCCACATAAAGGCCAATCAATTATCAAATCCTGTGGATGTTGTTGGAATTAGCACACATGCACACACACATACAGCACCGTGTTTGACAAATGGGTTCATTATCTTCCTACTGAATGGTCCGACAGTCGAGAAGAGCGAAAAAAGAAAAGAGCACAATTTATTTTCACCTCTGTGGAGTCATTTGTACTAATCTGGTGCGTGTATGCAAGACAGGCGCTCCTTATTTCACCGTACAGGAAGCTGAAAGAGGTATCTTTCTTCATCAACAAGCAAAAGGGTCATGACAAGTGTGTCGAGAGACGTCCACGCGGCGGGAGGTTGGGGACCGTTGGAGATAGAGCGGCACCCATGAGGACTCAGACACCCACACACTCAGGCTGAATCCAAGTGTCTGGATTTCCCTGCAGGGTTGTAGACTTAATGGGGGCGTTCCCGGAAAAATCCCCAAATCCTGTCCAAGTCCACGACTGAACAAGAGCACAGTGTGGATGCAACAAGAAATGATAATCTTCAGGCTCGGACAGGTGAGAACTCCTAATATTCTATGTTTTTAGTGATGTAGTAACAAATGTAAGTAACAAAACTTCCGTTCAACTAATAAAGAAATCTGCGACGTGAACCCTCACTCGAGGGTTTGACGTGACGTAATATTATCTGTGTTAATGTTCAGGATTAAGAATCACCTTCCTGCAGCACAGCCAGAAAAATATGTGACAGAAACAATCACCGCAACGTCACCGCATCGTCCACGCTGACTGAAAACGGCATGGTCGGGACAGATACGTCATTCAGCACTGATGGATTAAGGTAAAACAACACGACTCATATTCAGCCATGCTGCGAGTCCAATCAGTGTCTAAAAAACAAGGACATGTTTACCAATGGGCGACATTTAAATGAATATTTCACACAGTATCTGAACTTTCTTCCTTCCTCCATGACTCACAGCATCAGACGGTCCAGCTCTCTGCTCTGAGCAGCATGACTTGCTCGACAGATTAAACCGTGTCACAGACAGGAGCAGAGGTCTGTGAGCATGTCAGGGGCACCGCAGGGCAACACATCCCGTCTTCTCCTTCCTCCCCTCCTGCTGTCACAGCGTCGTATAAAGCCTAACAAGCATGGCTGGATACACGAGTTCTTCCTCCACCGAAGGGAGGCCGGGAATAACAACCGAGCCCAACGTCAACGGCGAGAAAAAACACTAAGAAACGCTGGACACGGGGCGATCCATTAATCAGAAAGTCGGTATTTGTTCCTGCAGTCCAGAATATGAACGGGGGGAACAATAACACATGAAATGAATAACCAAAAAACAACAAGGCACGCCTGAAAAAAACAAGCAATTTACTGTGAACTCTTCAATCACCAAAGCTAACGGACTGACAGTTGATAATGGCTGCAGCCAATACAAACAATGCTTTCTGGGGTTTTGTCGCCCGCAGCTCCACACTGACAGTAAGAAACAATTTCCCAGCCTGTTGATGGAGATTAGAAACCCATTTTCCAACATGTCTTTAATAGATTTTGTTCTGCTCTCAGCCTTATCTCACCTTGACATTCTTCAGCATGTTCTTCAGAACATCTATTCTCTGCTTTCCAGGAAGAAAACATGTTTCTTTCTTGAGGAGACTTTTCTACCCGCAGTCAAACGGCTCGCTTTATCGGCAGCACAAGAAAAATGTGAATGAGAAGTCGAGTTAAAAATACTCTGCAGCAGAAGTGACAGAGCCAGAAGAGGATTAGGCCCTGTCCCCCCCTCTCACTGCCATAACCTCACCGCGCTCACAGAGAGTTACACATTTTCATTCAGTCTCACAGTTTACACAGCATTACGCAGGATTAATGGTGCAGCCTGACTGTTTCAGAGATGAATTTAACTGTGTCTGAACCTCTCTTGACCTATATCCTTAAGTGGAGCAATGCAGCAGCGTCGTGAAGGGAGATGCGCCATTAGTTTAGAGGATGCTCATGTGTGTGTTTACCGCACGGAGTGGAACTATAAAGACAGATGGACGTTTTAGAGGATGCAAACGTTGCTTTAATGCTAAAGGAACACTGAGGAAACAGATAAATACACCCGAGCTTTACATTTCATTCCCTCAGCTCAGATCCAAATCAAATCCCTGGACCAGAATGAAAATGTGAGCAGAGGAAATTTAAGTAAATAAGACAAGCAACACAATGGAATTCTGCAATTAACTATATAATAAGAAGAGACGTTTGAATGCAACGTGTGCATAATCAGATTATAATAATCATTTAGTTTTACATAAAAAGGACTTCCTCTTGTTGCTTCTACCTGTCGCTCCAAGCTGAACTGTCAGGTGCTGAAAATCAAATCATCAAACCAAGACTCCAGAATGATCATAAATCCGGGCACGCAATCAAATCCAGACTGCAGAGTTTGCAGCGTACGTGCCAAAGGTCGATCCTGTGGTTCCGGACAACAATCTGTATCTCTTGATCACTGTTCGGTATCTCTGAAACCATCGGACACAAACCAAATTAAACCTCTTTGTGTTACTGACGTCGGGCCTAAAGGTTGATGAGGCTAAACTTCTCCACCGCGGGTCGCTGTGTTTTTTTGGAGGACACCCCAACGCCAAAACAGACGACCGGCGCTCAAACGAATGGAAAAACCTGCGAACAGGGGGAAACAGCTAGCTTAGCTTTGTCCAAATGTAACTAAATCCACCTATGAGCACCTATAAAGTTCACTAATTAACATGTCATGTGATTTTTGTTTAATACTTCTGTTTGTTCCAGGTAAAAGCTCCCGTTTCCCTGTTTTTAATAAAGTTTATATCATTCACTATCGGGGAAAAATGAGCATATATTCAAGGAGTTTTAGAGTGGTCATCCAGCTAACGTGATCTAAATGATCATAAATCAACACATAATTATGCTAATGATCCAAAACATTTGGTGTGTTATTCCTAAATCTGTGAGACATAAGGAGCCTCCAACACAAACCAGGTGACGCAGGCTGTCAAGGTCATGGAGGAAATATCACCAATTACCTGCGAGGCCAGCAGTGAGGCGTCATGTCGGAGGCTCTACCCTCTAAATATGACTAATTGCCCCTGCTGTTCTGCTTCTTATGATACAGGTTAGAACTCATTACCGGGCTGTTCTGCCTCGCTGGGCTCCGGTGCTCCGGCTCTCAGGCAGATGAGGAGGTATAAACAAGCACCTGGCCTTGCACAGACAAACACACACACATATTTTTTTGTATTCTTAGAAGTACTTGGTCAGTTTAATCTGTTAAAGTGCGTTACAGGTTTCATCCCTTCGAGGCACAATTCCAGTTTTAGGTAATGGGTAAATGTCTTCCAGGGATTTCTGCTCCCTCTGCCAAGTCCACTCTGTTGGGCATTAGCTGCAGTAATACCTTTTTCATTGATTTGTATCAGCGCCTGTGCCTGCAGTCTAAGTGTGGGTGAGTGAGGAACAACATATCTTGACACAAAATCCTTTCGGTGTGCCAGCGTTGTCAGTTATCGCCGTGAGCCAAGCAAAACAAACAGGTTATAGTGCACTTACAGCACCTCAGCCATGCAGGCTTTATTAGAAACGTTCTCCAGGCAGTGACAGGCTGCACATCAACCTGTTTACTGATCTGAGGTGAAAGAAACACGGCGATGATTGTGTTTTAGGGTTATGTAATGCAACAATTACAAAGGGTTAAATAACACTTGATCCAAATTGCCAAAGGCGCAGTGTTGACATTGACTTTTCAGTTACGAGCCGAGGGTGGGGTTGACAAACAGAAAGAGAGGAGACAAAGACTCAACAACACCTATTGAGAACTAAGCTGCAGCAGCACCTCTTCAACTGGAATTCAGCTGTGATCCCTCCCTCCACAGTCCAAACCCGCAGGTTCAAAGAAGCTAGAATACCGCGACTTCCTGACAGAGAACTGAGATTTACTTGTTTGTAGAATCACAGTGAAGCTACATGGATAAAGTTGCAGAGGCATATGGAGCTGGTTTTCAAACTATTGGAGCCAATTTAGCGAGCCTCAGGTCCTGACTGTGAGTTAAACAGACTCCTGATTTATCTGTAGCATCGAGCCTCGCAGGAAAAAACAGACACACTGATAACAAATAAGTCACATCAACCTGAGCACATTAATCTCAGCATTCCTACATTGGCATACTATCAGATGCAGTCAGGATTTAGTGAGATGAATCACGTCGACGTTTAGAAACGAGAGACGTGTCGACGTGTTTGAATGTTAAAATTCGTGAGGCACCAACTCCAGGATTTAAAAAAGCTTTTCTGACTGAAGCTCGACACCAAAAAGCAAAAATAATTTCATGGCATTCAACCTCAATTTCACAGGTTATTACAGCCCTCTCCACAATCATCATCAGGTATAGCTGACATCCGCGGGGGAGTGCAGCTCGAGGCTGCTGACCCTCCTATTCGAAACACACAAATCGTCACCAAAAGTGCCAAAGAAACATCCGCAAAACGACGAGGAACTGGGACAAATGTATGTTTAACATCAATCAAGAGTGGTGTCGTAGATTATTTTGTTGTCATTCATGTATGAAGGCAGAAAAACACACTGTATATAACACACTGTATGCAGGGAACGAACAGGTATAAACCTGAGTGACCAGTTTAATTATCGGAGTTCCCCAAGGCTCAATCCTCGGGCCACTTATAATCAACATTTAAATATTTCAAAATAATCATGAGATATGTACAATAATAAACTAAATATAATAAAGTCTGAAAAGAAGGCTGCAGATGACAAACCCATCAGTAACTCTAAAGTCTACTGTGCATATTAAAGCTTAAAGTTAGGTGCAGCTAGGTGCTGCCACAGGTGGCTTGTTTGAGTAACCCAGCTTCATTCATCCCGCCTCAGCTCCACGTCTTTGTCACTGACAGCATAAAGAAAGGGCAGCGTATGCATGACGTCACCCGCAGGAGCCACTTTGAAGCTCAAAATCTGTGGCTGTGGCAGCCGCCATGTTGATGTGGATTATCATTGGAGCTGTGGCGGGCTGAATGACGCCTGGGTGCTCAAGCAAGCCACCTGTAACAGCACACACCTGTCAATCAAAGCGTCCATACAACTTTAAGCCTCAATATCTGAACAGGTGAGTTGTATAATATAACCCAATCCATCTTCTGAACAAGTACCATGAAGTAGAACCGATTCTTTGAAAGCAAAAAAGAAAATCTGGGGATTCATGTCCAGACGTGACCAAACATCAGATGCTGACAACTTCCTTCATGCATTAAATGGGAATGAATGGGTTGCCATGTTTGCATGTCTCATCCCCCCTCTAACCATTAGATTTAGAACAAACACATGTTAACATGCATGTCACTGCAAACATGTTAGTGGCCCTCCCCCTGCAGGGTGCCCCTGATAGGGGGGTGGCCGCCCTTTTTCCTTTTTATTGGTCAGCGGGCAGCAGCCCTGCTCTCTCTGGGTACCATGTCCGCTCCCTCCTCATCTGTGTGCGGATACGCTCCTCCCTGCTGAGCGCAATCAATCACACAACGTTCACACCGCAACTGTGACCTCCGCTGACAGTTAACGCTTTGTGCAAATCAAACCAGCTGAGCAGCAACATAATAAATAAATAATAATTTAAAAAAGCGCATCGTGCTGTGGCCGTTTAAAGCAGCTGCATGTCTCCATGTCATGAATCCTGCTCTTACCTGCCCACTGTTTGGTTGGCGAGCTGTCTCATTCGGTTGAACTGCTTCTTCATCTTGTGTTTTTCTGCGTTACCACCGGGCGGTACAGCCTCTCCACATATCTCTCATTGATAGAATGAAGTCAGATCTCCGCGCTGGTCTATGGCAGACGAGGAGGTTCAGTCTTTTAAACATCCAGCGTGTGCATCGCCTTTTTCGGGGTGAAACCTCGGAGTTAAATCCGCCTCATTCCCCCGCTGATGAGGACTGCGTGTCTCCGTCCTCCGCTCCGCTCCGCCGCTCCAGAGATGCTGGACCGATTTCTCTCTCTCCCAACAGCTCCCCCCAACACTGACAGCTCGCTGGCGACACGACGCTCCCAGCTGGTGCATTATGGGAAATGTAGTTCACTCAACTACCCCCCTTCACAGAGCCAAAGAGAGAGATATCAGCTTAATATTCACAAGCCATGTTGAGTACTCATTGTACTCCTATAGATGAGGTCCAGTGTGTAACTATGTTTCCATTAGTGTCTGAAAATAGGAGCTGTTGTGTTTATGTTACCTTACAATGAGACTTTTACATCTACGGAGGGAGCGGGTCCTCTTCCACGGTGTCCGCCATGTTGCTACAGCAGCCCAGGAAGGACAAACCTCTACACGGCACTTTTCACTGTAGTTTCTCCTTCATGCTTAAACCGTGAGGGAGAGGTGACGGGTTCTCAGGTGGTTGCAATCTGAAACTTCACCACTAGATGCCACTAAATCCTGCACACTGGACTTTTTGATATTTTTAACACGTTTCGAGCCATCATAAAAAAAAAAACACGCCTGGTGCAGGAAGGCAAGCGATGGAAAGGCTGCACACTAATATTTCATGGCAAACCCATGATTTTATATGACAGCATTTAGGGTAAATATAGACAAACTGTACCTATCTGTACAATGCTAAACACTGGATAATTCTGTCCTCTAAAAATCTTCATAACAAGCTGAAAAGTAAAAGCTTTGCTTCAAATACTCAGAGCTCATGTCCACAATGAGGTTATAACCTGTAACGAGGAGTCACAATGATCTGTTTTAATGACGTGAGACACTAATTCTACTCTGATTTGCCATGAAACAAAAAGTTAATTAAATACACTGACAATATAATTAAAGTCATTGTAATAAGAAAAGTCATGATCATCAGTCAGGGGTCATTTAAAGGACTCTAATAACCCTGAAAGATTTGCACAAAATGCATTAAAAATTCTGTAATTGGTTCATCAGAATCGGCCTATTAGCACCCATAATAACATAAAATAATTCGTTTTTAAAGCTACATTATTTTAAATTAGTAATGGTCTTTGGTTTCATGGAGAAATCGAGGGCGTGTAAGGTATGAGAGAAAATGTTTTGGCTGTGTTTTAAACTGTTGTGATAAATGTCAGCAGCATCGACTGTCTGCCCGGTCTGTTCATCTGGATTATTGACTGTTACTGCAGGTTTATGATCTGACGTGCTGGGCTTGTGTTTGAAATGTCAGCCGTACTAGACTAATCAGTCTCCACTGGAGCCTATTTATAGCCCGCAATAAGGAAATGTCAGATCTGAATATTCATAAGGACTTTGTTAATTTTCCATACAGGCTTTATTGTCCATCCAGGTGAGTTTTCATGGTCAGGTTCAGTCTTGGTGACACATTTTAAAAGCGCAGTTAAGATCCTAAACTACAACTTTATTTGTGGTGCAACTATACAGTTTGTGCAGGCGAACAGCAT
This sequence comes from Nibea coibor, assembly GCA_023373845.1. Lineage (NCBI taxonomy): Eukaryota > Metazoa > Chordata > Actinopteri > Sciaenidae > Nibea > Nibea coibor. Next base: position 2,811,902 of record CM041728.1, on the reverse strand, counting down.
CATCTTGTGGCTGTCAGAGTCAAGTAGAAAACTCTCAGTTATGTTTAGTCTGCAGGAGCGGCAGTGATGCACCTGCCTGGAGTTGTTACAGGTGTAACCACCCCCATAAATATAGATATATGTATCTGTCTATAGACACTGACAGACATTTGTAGACTGGTGATGGTGCAATGAAATGTGTTCAGTACATGAGCTGGGTGGATACGACAGTATATACATATCTATATACAACAGACTAAATGTAAACAGTGAGGATAAGTAAATAAATTGTAATAAAATAACAATGAGGTGCATAATAACTGTATTAATAATAAATTAACTATAAATCAGGGATGCCAAAAGTCCAGCCCGGGGGTCAGATTATATAATTTTTATATTTTATATTTTTATAATATATTATTTATGGTCTGCCAGGCGTGTCAGACACTGTATGGCTGGAAGATTTGTCTGATTGGCTCCATCTTCACTGACATAAACAGTCAAACGTGGAATTCCTCATCTGCCCTGTGCAGTTACACTCCGCGGCCACACAGGGGGCGCTGGCGAGTCTGACCGTTCAGGGCCGTTGAAGAGCCGCAGAAGAAAAGTTTGCCTCTGTAGTTCACTAGTTGAATGACATTAAAGTTTACGGCGCTAACAGTTAGCTTAGCTTCTCTTTCTGCTTTGCGGGGACAACTTGAACCGACTGGCTGCTCTTTTCTTCTCCTTCGCACCCGGCTGGTTGGCTGCTCCGAGCTGAAATCATGCGGGACCGGACTAAAGAGCTGGGAAACGTGAGTGTGGAAGTGAGCGTTAGCGTTAGCATTAGCGCCCTGCTAATGCTAAGTTAAGTTGAATCTGTCGGGTTAGCGGCGGCTAACGTTGACTTAGCACCGTGACAGCTTTAAATACAGACAGAGAGCCGACAGAAGTGGTTAAAATGAGTTTGTCTGGCGGTTTGAGAGCTAACTTTAGAGACGGTTCAACTCCCAACTTCCGTTCCAGCCCTGCGCTCCGTGAAGGAGGCGTCAGGCCGGGGACAGGGCACGGCTGCTGCGGAGCCTGGAAGCTGATTGTTGGTGTTGTTGTTAATAAGAAGATGAGTCAAAGAAAACTCACTGCGTTTCTGTCTCTTATTTTCTGGCCGCAGAGTGGAGAGGCTTCAGATGAGGACGAGGAGGGCAGAGCTCTGATGATCAAACCTGGAACCTCTTCAGCCAAAGAGGAGAAGGAGAATGAAGCCTTCTTCAAAAAGGTGAGCTCCACACACCTGGTGTAATATATGGGGAAACCCCAGTTTATGTCACTTTAAGTTGGCGGAAAGGTGGAAAAATAGGAGACACCACAATGATGATGAGGCAGATCAACGACAGACTCAGGATCAGTAAAGAAAGTGATCGTGGGGAAGTGGAGGGATGTAAAATCACCAACTGTACAAAGATGGAGCGAATGCCTGCAGCTGACTGCAAAGATAGACGTGCATGTCACGGTCTCCTAATATTGTTTTTGTGGTTTATCACTGCCGCACTACCTGATCTGATCTTCAGGTTTTTGCCTGAAATGATCTGATGATGGTGCTGATCAACAGAGCTGACACAGCTTTAGATTGTTTACATTGTTAAACTGAGGGAAATATTAATATCCAGCGCTGAAGCTTCAAGAAGACGTTGGCTCGGTCTTGTTTCATACTTTCAAAATGTTTTGTCCGACAAGCCGTCGACTACTCAAAGATAATCGATTAATTCTCTCATTGTTGATCAACTGATGTTAAACTTTAAAAACTTCATTCTCTTATTCTCAGGTCCACGAAATTCACGAGGGGCTGAGCAACCTCAGACGGATGGTGTCTGAGCTGGAGAACAAGCAGAAAACTGTGCTGGGTGTGGCGCTGCCGGAAGAGAGTAAGTGTGTTAATGAATTTAGCCCAAAACACGCCTGACAAGTGAACAAAGTCAACAAATGTTTAGACTCTGTTTAGACAGAGTCTGTCTCTAACTCCAACATACTCACAGAGGCTTAATGAACCTAAAACAGCGTTTGTGCTGAGTGTGTCGTTTCCTTCTCTGGGTTAGGTATGAAGAAAGAGCTCCAGACTCTTCGAGAGGAGATCAAAACGTTGGCGGGTCAGATCCAGAGAAAACTGAAGAGTGAGTCTCAGTGACAAACCAGTGAACACTGCTGTGTGTGTTTATTTGTCTGTTTCTTACACACACCAATCATCTCTCCACAGGTATCGAATCAAAGAAAGGAGAGGAGGATGGAAAATATATACCCATAAACGTTCGGATGCAGCGGACCCAGGTTGACTCTTTGATTCTTTAGTTTACGCCACAGCTCTTCGTCTTAAGTTGTAGGATGTAACTTCAACGTGTCATCGTCTCATCAGACCTTTTTTAAATCTCAGACCAACAAAATGTTTCATTCCACTCACAGTCAGAGAGAAACGTAAACCAAAGCGGAAAAAATTGCGACAGAAAGTTTGAATAATCTTCTTTCACAATATTTTCAGTGAGCTGACTTGTTGTGTAAACACTCAGATTTCCAGTTCGTCCACTTCCTCTGCACACGTTCAAAACTCTCACTTTAACATCTGTAACCTTTAACTCACTACATCAGACAACAGCTGATCCAGGACCTCGTACGTTCATGAAGGTCCATAATGTTAAAACTGATTGAGAGAAGTGTGATTTTTAGGGGATGTCGTCTCTTTTTCTATCAATCAGGATACATAACTGAAACACAACGACGTCCTTCAGAATCAGAGTCATCAGACAACACTTCTCTGTTTCAGTTTCTGGAACATAAAACCTTCATTAGATTAGATTGAATTATACTTTATTCATCCCGCAGCGGAGAAGATTTATTGCAGCACTCTCTGATCAAGCTGCATTTGTTTTAGTTGGACCTAATAAACTGATTCATCCACGTCGCCCACTCAGTTTGAGTTTGGATTCGAGCCTTGAATATTCAGCCCAGTCAAAGTAAAACTGTCACATCGTGACTGAAATGTTCCCTTCTTCCCCAGCACGGCGTCTTGTCCAGAGAGTTTGTGGAGTTGATGGGTCACTGTAACACCATCCAGGCCCAGTACAGAGACCGCAACGTGGAGAGAATACAGAGGCAGCTCAAAATCAGTGAGTACATGTGATTTCTTCTCGTGTTTTGTGGCGTGCGGTCGTCTTCAGGGAGATCCCAGCTGCACTGAACACTTCCCCCTCGCTGCCGGCTGCAGGTTGTGTCATCACAGGCTGTCTCATGACATCTGTCACATGTCATCTCACTTTCTTCTTTCTTTACTTTAAACGCCCTTATTTAGCATTTAAAAACACCATGTGATGAATTCATTAAAGGTTCATGACGTAGTTTATATTGATTTCTCTGCAAATCTGTTGTTCATAAGCAGCATATAACAGACTTTTATGTTTTTTTGGCCGCCAGTTTAAATTATTTCAGCTTTGTTTCTAAGAGATCACGTGTTGTCTGTCACTTTGGCTCAAAATACTACAATTCCCATGAGCTTTGCTCGCTGTTGCCATGGTGAAGAAGCCAGTAAGAGGCATGAAACAGCAGTCAGCCATGCAACAGGTTTTAACAACCTTAACCTTAAAACTGTGACACACACCAGCCTGTGCTGTGTGCACGTTTAGTGACAGTTTAACTGTGAGAGTTTCAGGCTGATTCCAGCTCAGGCTGAGTCATGTAACGTTTCTCTGCCCAATGAGGCTTTTATTTTCTGCAACCACAGCTCTAAAAAAAAGAAAAGCTGCGTCCACTTCCAGAGCAGTGTACGAGAGTGACGCTAGATCTTCTTTAAGAATAAACCTCCTTCTGTGTGAACTGTCTGTAGCTGATCAGGGTCGGTCCTGATGGTGGTACGAGTATTAAATTTTACTATTAAAGTATTATTTTCAAGCATTAAACATTTTACGCTTCCATGTTCAAATTTGCTCTTTTTCATGACAGTAAACTGAATATTTTTTGATTTTGGACTCTTCTGTTCCAAATAGAAATACTGAGATGGGCTGTTTTGCTGTTTTCTGACATTTTAAATGATTAAGATCAAGAATAATTGGCAGATTAATCAGTAGGAATAATACAAATAATCGGCAGCTGCAGCCTGAAGTTGTAGTCGTGGTGATCTAAACGTACTTCTCACTTCTTGCAGCTGGGACCAATGTGACAGACGAAGAGCTGGACACGATGCTCGAGAGCGGGCAGACGGACGTCTTCACCCAAAATGTGAGTACACGCACGGCGAGATGAAAGAGAAAGCAACAAGGTGAAATCCACAACACCTGCTGCAGCCGAGCACGCCGGCGGTTGCAGATGTTTTCCATCAGCCGCCATTTGGCAGTAGAAGTAGTGAGTTGGAGCGGCGTGTGTGAAATGATGACAGGTCTGCTCTGTTGTCGCTTCTCTTAATGCTCGAACTGGACGACAGACGCGGTAAGAGAACCACGTGCAGCTCGTAGAGGAGTCTGTAGTGTTTGAGTAGCTCATAGTTTGAAGCTTCCAGTCCGTCTTATCCGAGTTAATACTTGTACTCAGCTACATTACAACAGAAAATGTACTTTGATCTAGTTACTTATTAAAAATAAAACAATAAAACCGTCCTCCCTCTGTAGCCTGGTTAGCTCCTCCATCTTATTGCGGAGAGATCTTAACGTTCCTCATGTCAGCAGACGGTCCTCGTGGTTCGTACCGTCTTAGATCCAGCTCTGCATCCCCGTCTCCTCCTCCGGTCTTGTTTCCAACTTTTTGGCTGAGCTGAGACTCCTCGTCATAGTTCTGCCAACGACTCGGCGTCTCGTTTAATCCGATATTTCCCAGAAGATCCAGTATAAACTCACAGCCCCTCAGTTATCAATAATGCAGCTGACACACATTCTCCGCACTGTGGCACGCAGATCCTGATTGATGCTAAAGCTACGAAGCAGGCTCTGAATGAGATCGAGTCTCGGCACGATGAGATCCTGAAGCTGGAGAGGAGCATCAGAGACCTGCATGAAATGTTCCAGTACCTCGCCATGGAGGTGGAGGCTCAGGTAAAACACTGATGATGGAGTCTCTCCGGGAGCATTCAGACGGGTCAGTGCTGGCCGGACTGGTCAAACCTCCTCCTCTGATACTCCACCTGCTGTGTTCTTTATTTCATGAAGCAGCTTCTAAATCTGACTGGCTGAAATTTATTCTGCAAAATAGAGACATGAATGAAGTTTTTGGGTTTTAAGTGTCTGACTGATGTTTTTTCCCTCCTGCAGGGGGAGATGGTCAACCGGATCGAAGCCAACATCATACAGTCTTCTGACTACGTGGAGAAAGCGAAGGAGAACACGGCGAAAGCTGTGACGTATCAGCAGAAAGCACGCAAGGTACGGTGCCGCTTTCTTCCAGCAGGACCGAAGAGATTTGCACACGGTTTGATAAATGTTGACTCATCTGTTTGTGTCTCCTCCGATGCAGAAAAAGTTCTGGATCGCGATCTGTTTGGCCATCCTCATCCTCATCCTAGTCATCTCATTGGTCACCAGCTTCACCTAACACCGGGGCGGCGTGAGTCGGCTGTAGGTGGAGTTTGGCAGGAAGCACATTCTAGGTTTAAAACGTCTGTGTAAATAACTTCAGCCTGCAGAGGATGTTCGGGTGGATGTCGGCTATCATCCCTCTGCTGCTGCTTCTTTTTTTTTAAATTCACATTACAAGTCTGTCTTCCTTTAACCTGCACGTCCTCCTAACAGGCTTTTTTTTCCAAGAAGAGATGTGCTCTCTGTTGTCTTAACTCACAAACGACTACAATCTCGCCTGCATTTCCACTTTCCATTCGAGAGGCAGCGCTGCTGGTTTATGGAAACATCCCCCAATCCACACCCACACCCACACCCACCACCACGCTCTAACACAAAGACCAGGAGGAATTTATGACCGATAACGTCCCTGCTCCCCTTGTTACATTAAAAAAGGAAATAAGCGGCCTTGAGCAAAGCACAATGCAGTATTGAAACCCAACACTGGCGCTGATCGTACCGTACTCAGGAAAACTGTGCTTTGAATCTTGTTACGTTGTTATTTGTGGATGAATTTGAGACATAAATAACGACTATAACCGAGTAGGGCTTTCTTTTATAGGCATATATAGTAAATAGACTAATATAATTGTACATAACCGACATTGCTGGTGATTCTTTATGCAGATTTTAAGACTTGAAAGTTGTTTCAAACTGCCTACATGTAACAAATGTAAATACAGATTTGTGTTTTTGTGAAACAACAGCCCCCCTTTTATTATTTCTTTTTATTTTACAAAGGTGTCTCGGCGCTGCGGTAAAAGGCCTCGCGTTTTATTTGTCCTACCGGCTTGTATTTATGATTTGAACAGTGTTGTGTAAGCTGCTAAGATGAAAAGTTCTGCAACAACACAATGAAATCTTCCAAATGGTGCCTTCTCCTTCGTGTCCAAGCCCCCAAACTGAGAATGTGACGTTGTGCACTAACCTTAAGAAGGGATGGAGTGAGTTTTTATTCTGTTCATATATATATTGTATGTTTTGAATTCACGCCGCAGTGTTTCAGCTGCGGGTCCTCACGACTTCACGTATATACTCTTATTTTTCTTCATCTGTTTGTCACATTGTGCTTCATTTGTCTTGCTTGTGCAGGGGAGGGGAAACAGCAACGTGTTAACTAACCAGAAAATCCACTTTGACGAACAGCAGCAGCTGCTGTGCGCCACGATATGACAAATCTGTAAAGAAAAATAAACCATCACTTCTTATGTTGAAGGTCAGTCCTCGCTCGAGTCTCCTTTGTGAGGGCAGAGCGGTGACTTTGCTTTGTGTGATATCACGGCTGTTGAATTCTGCGTTGCTAATTGTAATATAGTTTTTAAAATAAAATACTGCCATGTTCCATTTTTGTGTTTGGATCTTTTTGTTGTTGATGCAGATATCTGAAGAGACTTAGACAAAACGGGAACAATCACGGTACAGTGCATATGTATAAGTGTACGGGTGGCAGAGCCAGGCGTCGCTCAAGAACTGGAGTCTACTTTGTAGTCAGCGTTAGAGATTTGAAGTTAAAGGTCCAGTGTGTAACGTTCAAGGGGATCTACTGGCAGAAATGGAGTAAGAGAACCACATCCATGTTTTCACGTGCGTATAATCATCTAAAAATAATAATCGTGTTTTTACTGGCTTGGAATGAGACTTAGATCTACAGATGGAGTAGGTCCTCTTCCATGGTCACTGTGGTTCACCCTGCTTGGTTGCAGTCTGCAACTTCTCCACTAGATGCCACTAAATCACACTGTACCTTTTAAAGTGGGCGGCGACAGGTAGCCAGTTCAACTCGCTGAGCAGCGACCTAAGTGACCTTTAGGGTTGATTTAAAAACCAGGCGTGCCGCCGCGCTCTGGATCATCTCAAAGTTTAAAGTTACCCTATCGAAGCATTTCGATGACGTGACGATTAAAACAAAACCTGCAACACAATGAGGGTGAAAAAAAAATGGCAAACTAATTTTTGGTCTTTTTATTCAACTGTAATTGTCTTAGTCTTTCAAGTAAAACAATGTGGAATTACAAGGGATCAAAAGGAATGCAACAAATGAAGAGACAAATCAAAAAAAATAAAATAAGACCATCACCATAAACTACCCACCCCCCACCCTCCCCGTCCTCCTCCTCCTCAGACATCACCTCTGATCAAAGGAAATCGACAATTTACAGTCATCTGGAACTGTACCAGTAATTTTATTCACATATTTTGTCCAAGTATTTTTTTTCTCTTCTTTTTTTTCTTACATGAACGAAGAGCAATGAAGTGACGGTGACAAAAACCTCTGGTGAAAAATAAAACAATTTGGTTGCACTGATGCACAGGGTGCTTCTTTTCTTGATGTTTTCTGAAGAGGGTGGTGGTGGTGGTGGTGGTTGGGTGGGTGGGTGGAGGGGTTATCTTTTTTTTTTCCTTTTCTTTCTTTTTTTTTTTTTTAAATGAGAGAAGCGCCACACCTCCTGTTTCAGGTGCTTCACAAGGCAATCTGAGGTTCAAACCCATTTTTGGCCAAAGAGGCACTCTTTAATATCATTGACTCACTCGCCCTTTTCAATATAAATACATGACAAAGTGAACCGGAACAATAACTGCCTTTGGGAAGATTTGGAAAAATTTGATATTTTTTTTCTCCCTCCGCTCCAGGTCATGTCAAGAGGAGCAAATTTCAACTTGAATTAATACATTTTTGTTTGAACTGTAGAGATACATCATGAGGTACCGGGAGACCAATTAATTCACTGAAGTTGATGTAAAAACTTATTACTACACCACAATGTACTCGAAAAAGCCGAGGGCCACGTTATCAGATGTGCAAATGAGAAATGCAAGGCTGGATTTTAAAAATGAATCCAATTAACAGAAACATGAAAAACAACAACGAAAAAAAAATAAGGGGGGCCCAAGCAAAGACAAGCTCCAGCATAGTGCAGCAAAGATCACATTGACAGATCAGTTCTCTTCCTAATACCCTGGAAGAAATAATAAAATATGCATAACTTATCGACTGACTACAAAGAAACAATAGTCAGGACAGCTGACGAAATTTTCAAAACCAAACTTTCTAAAACCTCCAACTTACAATACAACTGGTCACTCAAAAGTTTTTAATGTCACACAAATGACTTTTCATTTATAACCCTAATAAGAGGGTGCTGTATAATCCCGTCTTAACACATAAGATCTGAGTGTTCCAGTCTTTAATGATTACAGTACATAATGTGAACTAACAACTTTCCTTTATTACCTCCTGCACCACCTCTGTCACCCTCAAGTCCCAGCGGTTCATGTAATCCACTGTCTCTCTCCGTCGGTTTTTACGGACGCCACAATGACAGCGCCGCATTTTATTTTATTTATTTTTTTAACTCTCAGTCCGGCATCCCTGAGCCTTCCCCCCCAGCTGACAAATGGCTGGAGCTGGTGAGGGGACCAGCTCCAAGTGGAAAGGGAGAGGGCCCCAAGAGGCAGGGAGGGGAGGTCCCTAGCTTGTGCAGCACTCAGTTCCCTTGTATTCAGTCAGAGTGCAGACAAAGCAGCAGCCGTAGGAGGTCGTGACATGCTCTCGTATCGTGCTCTGCAACAACACTCTCGCTTCCGTTTTTATTCCCTTTGGCACTCCGATCATGTCTTGTTGTGACGATGTTGACCAGAAGAGGAGCGTGTGCTTGCGGCCGGTGACCTGGCCTGCACTGCCGCGAGCGCCGCGACGCTTCGCAACACCCTGTCCGGCGTCCCCTCTGCTCCCGAGCTGCTGGTCACCTCCTGCGAGAGCCTTTGAGACCTCCTGCTGTCCTGCCGACTCTCCCTGTGGTGGCCCTGCCTCTCTTTTTTGTCTCTGTTCTTTGCCCACTCTGAGCTGCGCTCGCTGCCGGAGGAGGCGGCACGGGACTCCCTGTGCTCGGTGTTTTGAGAGCTGATGCTGTGGGTACGTTGGCTGCTGTTGCTGCTGCTGCGACTTCTGCTGCTGCGTCCACCGCCGTCGCCCTCGCCGTCACTGCTCATGCTGCTGCAAGCGCTGTGGCCCCGGGACGAAGACTGAGCCTCTGTGTCGCCTTCCTTTCCGCCTAATGACTTCCTGCTCCCCCTTTCCTTTTCCTCTGCTTTGGACTTCTTGTTCTCCGCTCCCAGCGGTGGAACCATAGAACCCGGGCACTGTCTGGTGGAGCGTGAAGTAGAGCGGCTCGTCTGATTGGGCGTTGATGGTTTGTTGCCACTGCTTTTATTATTAGTAAGGTTGACAGAGTTACTCTGAGGGGAGGCTGGCACACTTTTGCTTTTAGGCTTTTGGTTCTTGTCCGAAGATGAGGCAGGGGAAGTCGTGGTGGCCTTGGTGCCTGAGTCTTTCCGAGTGAAGTGGCCGGGGGAATCCACCCTGCCTTTCATTGCTAGGAGCTTGGCTGCTGCATTGAGTGCCGAGCATCTCTTCCCAAGAACTTCAGGCTCAGGGGGCAATGAGGGCACGCTGTTTGTCTGAACTTTACTGTCTTGTGTAGGTTGAGATCCAGCAGACTTCCTGGTGATCCTAACAGATGATGTATCGCTGCCAGACTCTCCACCCGTCGATGTGTTGGCATTGTTTGATGCGTTTTTGTCAGAGCTGTGTGCAGGTTTCTTCCCTTGCCGGCTGTTTCCTTTCTCCCTTTCCTGATCTTGTAGCCTGTGCTTGGCAGAGCGAGTCAACCGCTGCTCCTTTCTGGTCTCACTGTTGTCAGAGTCCGAGGAGGAAGAGGAAGACCTGGATCGCCTTCTCCGGGTGCCAAGTTCTTTCTCGTTGCCTTCCTCCATCTTCCTTCCACCATCTCCCCCTGTCTCCTCATTCCCCATTTCTGAGGTGACGTCCATTCGCCTCTTCTTGGTCGGATGTCTGTTTTCGTAAGTCCTCTTGTGGTGAGCGTGACGAGTGAGGGTTGATGTAGAGCACCCAGATGATGGTGAAGAGGAGCGAGTGGACTCCTGGCTGCTCTGACGACTAAGAGGCCGTTTCTGGATTGGAGTTTTCTGATCTTCAGTAGTTTGCTCTGCTGCCTCTTGCTTTGCTTCTTCCTTCTGCGGGGCAGCTGCAGACTGCGTTTCTCTGTCTGTTCCCTCCTTTCCTGACTCAACATTTTTGGTCTCAGAGGAACTCTCAACCTTTCTCTTTTTAGGTTGAGACTTACTGACATCTTGCTCTTTGTCATCATCGTCCTTGCTATTTTTCACTTCAGTCTTCACATCATCTACCTCCATTTCTGTCGCCCTGTCCAGGTCGCTTTCAGAAGTTTTCTGTGTCATCTCTAAAGATTTGTTCTCAGAAGAAACACTAGGAGGAGCAGAGGTGGGTACCTCGGGAAGGGCCTCTTTCTGGGGTGGTGTGGATACCTCTGGGGGAACATCTGTGGATGCAGAGCTTTGTACCTCTGAAATGCCTTCAGGGGTTTGTTTGTTGGACACGGGAGGAACTGTTTTGGTTGTGGCAGCTGTGGTTGATGACACATGGGTGGTAGTTTTGGTAGTGGATACTTGGGTAGTTGTGACGTTGGTGGTAGTTACTGTAATGGACTTTTCTGAGGATGGGGATGATGTAGTTGTGGTGACTGTTGGGGCACCTGTGGAAGATGTTACTGGGGGTGAAATCTTGACAGTCTTTTCTGGAGTTGTGGGGTGGGTAGTTGCCGTTGTGTGCTCTTTGGAAGGGGCTGTTACTTTGACTCCCTCTGTTGAGGTCGATGTAGTTACTGTAACTGGCTTTGCCTTGGCTGTGGTAGTTACACTGGCTAAAGTTGTATCGGGGGCATGAGTGCAGATGGGGGTAGGTGCTGGAGGAGGTTTTGCTGAGGATGCACCAGCTGCTGAAACAGTTGTTACCTGTGCAGCCACATGAGCTGTTGTTGGTGGTGTGGTTGTCACTGGCTTGGTAGGGACTGTTGTCACATTAGTCCCTGCTTGGGCTGGAGATGATGATGAAGCAGATGATGCCACTGGTGGTGTTGTAGACGTTTTGTCAGACGTGGTTGGACTTGCAGTGGGAACAGTACTTGGGCTTGTTGAGTTTGATGAACTAGATTTCACGGTTGTCGTCCTAGTTGTTGCTGTAGAGGGGGACGTTGAGGTTGGTTTTGGTGAAACTGTAGGTGGACTTGTAGCTGTAACTGAAACCTTTTGGGGGGCAGCTGGAGTGGGCTTTACAGTAGCTGGGGTGGAGGTGACAGTTGCTGGCGTAGGTGTTGCGGACGACAGAGCAGAGGCTTCCTTCATAGCAGTAGCTTTAGTTGAGACTGATTTAGCTGTGGTGGTTACTGCTGGTGTAACAGTCACTGTTTTTGATGTTACGTTAGTAGCTGTTGTAATTGTTGTGGCAGGGACTGACGGTGGAACTACTTTGACAGCCATGGGAGATGGTGACAAAGCGGATGGAGTGGTAGCAGCTGGTGTGGCAACTGTGGTGGTTTTGGCAGAGTCTGGTCCTATTGTTTTCACAGTAGATACTGATGGTTTTGGCTCTACAGGAGCTTTAGAAGCTGTGGAAACCACAAGTGTTTGTTTTACACGTTGGAGGGTTGATGTTGATGTGACAGTGCTGGAAAGTGACAATGGGTTTGTGGTAGTTGGGGTAGCAGTGACTGAGACGGTGGAAGATGTGGAAAGTGTGATAGGGGATGCAGAGGAAGCCTGGGTTGAGGCTTTATCTAGGCTTTGAGCTGTAGCTGGAGCTGAACTAATGAACTGCGCTGAGGCTGATGTGGAGGCAGCCACAGGAAGAGGTGTGGGTGCAGGTGTGGGTGCAGCGGGTGCTTGGACTGAAGTTGAGACTGGTGTGGAAGGTTTATGTGTTGTTGCTGTAGTAGAGGTTTGAGCTGGATTTGGAGCATGGGCAGAAACTGGGGCTAAAACCTCAGCCTTAGAGTCCATTTCCTCAGCTTTGGTAGACTGGGAGGCCTGACTTGTAGTGATAACAGCAGCTATGGGGGTTTCCGACTTGTGGGGAGATGTTGGCTCTGTGCTAGCATCAGTTTTTGACATACCAGATACAGCAGTGGTGGTGGTCTCATTTTTAGAGATCTGTACTTCACTAACAGTTTCTAGTACGGTTGTGGAGTCTTTGCGAGGACGACCCCGCTTCCGTTTGGGGGAGAGCGGAGGGCTCCCTTCATCACTTAGCGAGGTGGGCTGTGTGGGAGGAGTCGCTGTGTTGTCAGTGTCAGGTAACCTAGGAGGAGTCTTAGGGGGCCGGCCCCTCTTTCTTTTCAAAGGTGGTACGAGAGAGTTCACAGTGGACTCTGCAGAAGTTGAAGTGGCGTCTTTGCCTGGTGGAATGTCCGTTTTTCTAGACTGGATCCCTCCTCTTCCTCTACCCAGGAGCTGCTGCTGCTGCTGCTGCTCTCCCAGCTGAGCAGCCATGCGAGATTCAGTCTCCAACCTGCGCCGTACAGGAAGGTTTCTCAGCACGGGCATGTCAGGAGAAAGATGGGGTGGGGAATACGGAGGATAGCTTCTGACAGGCTGTGGGGGCACAGACGGACTCGGAGAGTCTTGGTCCTGAGGAGATTTGGTGATGATCCCCTTAGTTTTGCTGTCGGGGCTCGGTGATGCGTTGTCTTTGCTTGGTTCGTCGGCGAATCCAGATGCGTTCTCCTCCGCAGTCGCCTCCTCTGAAGAAGCACCACCTCCAGTGCCGCTTCCTCGCCGCCGCCTCCTCCTTGGCTCTTTGTCTTCCACCACCGTGACCAGCCGTCCTGGGAGCTTCCGCAGGACCTTGGCCGATGGGGAGTCTTCAACCAGGCCCCGCAGGACTTCACCATCTGCTGACTGACGCTTGCGAGGCGATCGTGAGCTGGTGGAGGGCGGAGACATGGGGCTGTGGTCTTTACTGTCATCATCTTTTGACTGATTTTCTGCTGGGCAGGTGGATTCTAGGGAAGATTCAGACATCCTCCTCTCATTCTCCACCTCTTTCTCCTCTCGGCTTGCTTTGGAGCTCTTGCTGTCGGTCTCCCCGACACACGGTTGTTTCCCTCCAGTCGGGGATGTTGTAGGAGGCGAAGGCACTGGGCTGGAATGGGAGCGGTTTTGTAAAGTCCTACTTTTGATAGCCTGGTGATCTCTGGCAGGAGATGAAGCTTTTGAAGATTTAGAGGAATCTTGAAGCCTTGTTGATGAGGAGGTTTTGTTGTGGTCTGTACGGGACGGGGTGGTAGAAACAGTACTAGTGTCTTTGGCAGCTCCTCGTCCTCTCAGACCAAAGCGGAGTCTTTCAGGCACTTCTCTTGGTGTCGTAGCCTCAGGTTCAGTTTCAGGCGAGGCCCCACGCAGCCGACCACTAGTCCTTGTAGAGGTGGCGATCTTGTCCTTGTCCTTGGGTTTACGGCCACGGCGAGCTGGGGTTGGCTGAACCGGCTCCACCGAGGCTGGCGGTGACAAAAGGTATTCATCGTCGTCATCGGATGAAGCGTGAAGCTTTAGGCCTTCCTCCTTGGCCTGGTCCAGGCCCTTCCTGGCAGCCTCCACTTGCTCCTAAGCAGACACAGGAAGAACAGATTTTTACTTTGTTGTATTTCTTTAATCAAACTCTTAGAAAGCTGTGGTGATGAGACACAGCTTTGTAATTAAAGGGTGCAGGTCTGGTTTACCTCAGCTTGCTTCAACTCTTCTTTGCACACATCTTCTAATGAGGCTTCCAGGAAGTTCATGGCGTAGCGTTCGATGGGAGTGAGCTGGAGGATATGGAGAGAATATGCTGAGTTAACAGACCATAAAATAACTACAGACATAACGCAGACAGACAGTTCTGGATTTTAAATTAAATCAGTTACAGAAGTGCATGATTAGTTACCTGCTCTACCAGAGCAGCTATTTCCTGCTCGGCCTTGGAGAGCTCCTCCACTTCTTCTTGTTCCCCTCCGTCATCCAACGGTATATTCTCGTTGAACTCGGCCAGTTCTGCCACCTGCTCTGCTTTGGCCTGAGAGGCTGCTACTATGTCCTCCTCATCCTCGGCACGACACAGCGCCTGCAAGAATCATTTAAAAAGATAATCAGGATATCTGTACACTGATTGGAAAAGCTTTGGCTTGTGTTAAATGCTACGTATATCATATGTGCAGCTCACCTGCTCCAGGATGGTGGTGCTCTGCTTGTTGACAGCTTCCTCCTCCTCAGCTTGAGGCACTGATAGCTCCATCGCGACCTCTCTCTTCTCCCCATCATTCATGTCAAAGAGCTCTCGGATTGTTTGCTGAGGAACAAAGTGGAAATGAGACACATTCGGTAGGAAAATGGCTCATTATACTTGACAGGAAAAAAAGAGGCACTTGTAGTGCTTAATGTCCTGACATTATCACCATAAAACAGTCAAAGAAAGAACTGTTACACTAATAGTGTCATTTATTTAATGCATTAATTAGGAAATGCTGCAGTGTGGATGTTTGAGATCGGAATCTTCTCAATTTGTACAAAGTATGCACACTGTGAATTTATACCTGCTTGAAGAAGGCGGTGGTGAAGTTTCCTCCTTCGATAGCCATATCTCCCAGCATCCTCTTCTGATTGGCCTTCTTCAAAATGTTCTCCTCCACAGTGCGCTCACTGATCAGCCTGAAGAGGAAAATTAAAAAAAACATTAATGTTGTTTGAATTCTTCCTTCTGGAGAACTGTATTTATAACTATAAAAATGAAATACAATAGCTTTAGAAAAACACGGAAAAACTTGATTAAATGACATTTCCTCCTCCGCTCACGCCTACATTCCTCGATCAAACACCTTCCACTGCAGTCCGATTGTCCCACCTGCTCTTTGTGCTGCAGTAAGGACACGCTGAATCTTTTTCAGACCTTTAGACTGTTCAATAAAGATCTATCCCCTATAATCAATATTTGCTGCGGTCTGTTGAGCTGTAGGACTCTGTTCATTCTGACTAACACACATGGATTACAGCCGTCATTAATCTTATAAGTAACACATGTGCTTTTACAACAGCAGCATCAGAATGTTTGCCACAAGAAAAATGGGATTTTTTGGGACTTCCCAGGATGATTCCTTGAAGTTCGAAGTACAACAACATCTCCTGAGGGCTCAGCAGTAAACTGTGGCATCCTGGGACACTACACTGCTCCACAAATCTGTGGATTTTGTGTGTGTGTGGGCAGAAGTAAAGAAGTAAAACCACTGTGCTGTCTGGTTATGATTATACTTCCTGCTTTGTACTTCAAGTCAAAACGAAAGTGCATCCTAACAAACATTTAAAGAAATTCTTTTGTGTTTAACCGTCACAGATATATTTCTTCATGTAAATGAGGTATTTTTTTTTTGCACGGTCACCTGTAGATGTGGACGTCTCTGGTCTGGCCAATTCGATGGCAGCGATCCTGCGCCTGAGCATCCATGGTGGGGTTCCAGTCACTATCGTAGAATACGACCGTGTCAGCTCCAGTCAGGTTCACCCCGACACCTCCGCTGCGAGTCGACAAGATGAAGCAGAAAATACGGCGGTCTGCATTGAAGCGTTCCATGAGAGCCTGAAGGAAAAGGCGATACACAGAATCAGGATTAGATGAGTTTAATAATTTCCCTTTCTTTCTGTGCACAAAGATCAAGACGACACTTTCTTGTCATAAAATATTCTGCTGTAATTTGGGCGAGGCAGGCAAACTGCGTCAGTACTAACCTGTCTCTGCTCCACGCGGGTGCTGCCGTCCAGACGGAGGTAGATGTGTCCGTGGTAGTTGAGGAACTGTTCAAGCACGTCTAACATGCGCGTCATCTGAGTGAAGATCAGCACTCTGTGGCCTCCGGTCTTCAGCTTTCGCAGCAAAGTGTGGAGAGTCTGCAGCTTACCTGCACACAGAGGGAATACAAATTATTTAGAAAAACAAACAATCAGACTGTCGAGAATATTAAACTGGGAGAGCGGATTTAAAAAACAGCAAATGTTGGGCACTTAAAGTCTTTAAACTGATAAAGAAGGGTGCCAATTTTTTTAAAGGTGACTTGGCAGATTATTTTATAAGACTAGTAGCCTGAAGGTGAAAGCAGCCTTTTTTAAATAAGTTCAGTTTGGCTCCCTGAAGCATCAGCGAAGTGTGACCAGAGCTTTAGAGCAGGAAAAATCTCATTTAAGGAGGCAATTTATGACTTTTGTAGATAAACAATTGTCCAGAATATCAACTCTCTTGACAACTTACCACAATCGTACTGTATGAGCCTCAGGTCCGGGAACTGGGTCCTCATGTTACACTGGATACGGTGGAGACCGCGAGTAAGCGGAGCGACTTGAGTTGACAGCGCAGAGGCGAAGGCTGCCTGCTTGTTGCTCAGAGAAGGAGGAGGATGGCAGCAGTGCATGGAGATCGGAGGAGCCTCCACCGGGGGGATCGCAAATGTAAACCTGAAAAACAGGCACAACAGTTAAGTCACAAATCTTTCCTCTCCTGCAGAAAGGAGGACTCAAGGAAAATAACATCTAACCTGTCTATGATGTCACTGAGCAGCTCCAGCCTCTCCTCGATGCTGTAGATGGCCGCTCTCACAGCGTGGCTCTGAAACCAGTAGTCGTATTTGTTTTGCCACTGTGCGAACAGGCAGCTGCTTTGGCCCGAGCGGCCCCACTCGCCCTCAGAGCTCAGGGCGGCTGGCGAGGGACGGGGACCAGGGAGGAAAGTCAGGAAGTTCAAAACCTCTCTGCCATACATGGGCTTTGCACTGCAGTGGAGCTCATTGACTCGAATGATGAAGTCCAGTCGGCTGTCACGCTGACGTTTATGGTCATCTGCCAGCCATGACTGTTGTGAAAGAGGGTAAACATTAGCAGGGCAGAGAGCTGCAACAGAAGATACTACAGTTAAAGCAGCATCCATTTTGCAATCTGATTCTGTTCACGTGTGATTAAATACAGAAGTAAAGCACATTTTTGCTGAGGCCTGTTGATCTTACCATGTGGAAAGGAGAGCGAGGGGGTGGACGAGGCACTTTCCTGGGCGGAGGGTAGGCTTTTGCCCCTGTACTGGGTCTAGACTTTGTAGGAACTGGCGTTTGACCGCTGCTGTCACGTGGTACAGCTAAAGACTTGGATGAAGAGGACGAAGAGGCCACCTGAACTGGAGCTGAGGCGAGAAGGAGAAGGCAGAGCAAGGCAAAATTTTAAATGTTAAAAAAAAGCTCCAAGTTGTTTGTCAAGTTCACAAACATCATTTTCTGACATCACAACTAGTTTGGAAGTTAATCATTTAACTTCTGCAGTGTGTCATCTTTTAACATGCACTTCACCGGGTTACTCAGCCAAACAATGTGATTGGTTCGTGCAGGACGCTTTCTGTGCCAACATCTTGGTTGCCTACAGAGTCAGAACTCTGATCTGTTTATAGAGATTATGATGTGGGAATCTGAAAACATTTTTGCATGCACTGTGGTAGTAGTAGCTTGGCCATATTTTGGAACCAGGACTTATTTGAGTTGAATTAGTGGTAGAGGACGCTGCGGTGGTCTTAATTTAGTTTTTTGCCGGGTGGCTCAGACAGAGCAGAGCTCTCTGTTGAAAAATTTAGATTTTTAGAGGGAATTCAAGGACGACCCATCAAGTGTTTCTTCTTCCGTTTATTCCTTTTCCCACCGTTTCTTCGCTTCTCTTCAGTCTTTTGTTATGTGCGGGAAGATCATGTTTCACTAATGTCACACCCAAATTACAGGAGCTGGGTATCTTGTTGACACGTTTGCTTACGGGAGAAGCCGATTGTAACCAGATTTTTTAAAGTGCAAGTTAATGGCTTATTAAATGAGGGAGAAGGAGGTGATGTAGTGTTAGGATTTTATTACAAGATAATTAACTTTTTGTTAATGGAAAAACTGTATTAGTCAGAGTATTTTTATCTCTTTAAAACGTCTGCAGGAGATCTTTAAATACAGCAACCTGGCTTCCAGATATTTTCCTGCGACTGTCTAAACTTCCCTGCATGTTTCGTCTTACATTACACACTGCAGACATCTGGTGCTCTAAGCGGATTAAAAAAAAATTGGGTGGTAGGAGAAGCAGAACTGGGTCGGATCATTACTGCAACTAATCTTGTCATGCATGCATACAGTGTTATGAATTATAGCTCAGAGAGAATATGAACCCGAGCTCGTTCTCTCACCTGGCTGCTCAATGCTTGACGGAGGAGGCTGCACTACTTTGAGGACAGGACAAGGGTGGTGGGGCTGGTTCGGGGTGGAGCTGGGATTCCCGGGAGGAGCTATGGTGTAGTGGGCGGTAGCAGGACCGGGTGTGCGCTGTGCGATTTGCAGTGGAGCAGTGTTTCTGACAGGGGTTGTGTTGGCGTGAGGGTGCGGGGATGGGGAGGCCTGAGGGGCAACACGGGGGGAAGGGGCCACTGCCAGCGTGGGCACCGGCCCGCCCTCCTTGCCTGCTGTCTGACGCACAACGATCTTCACGACGCCGGGGCTGCTCACCATGGAGGGGGTCACTGAGGAAACATAAACCATATTTAACAGATATGATCCTGATTTAAGATTTAAGATTTAAACTGACAGAAATAGTCAAGAGTCAAAATTACGTCCAGATCTTCAGGCAAAATGACCTTTACTTGGACAAAACGGTCAATAATTTAAAAAATATTTGGTGAGAGAATACAAAGAAGACTTGAAAACCTTGTGCAGGGGCGTTGTGAGGCAGCCGATTGGTGGGGAGGGCAGTCGAGGTGCTTGCAGGATGCGTGTTGGCCGCGCTCTGGACCGCCACCTGGGCAGGCTGGCTGATGAGGTGGTGCTGCACCCCGCTGGACACCAGGTGCATCACATTACCTGCAGTGTGACATTGAGTCCGACAGGTAATTAGTGACCCCAGAATCTCCAGTAAGCACATTTTCATACCTGATTGTTTGCAGTGACTTCAGTGTTTCCTTCTTTAAGAGTTCAGGTTTAAATAAATATAATAAACACATTCAGTGGAGCCGTACAACTACTGAAAACAAAAACATCCCTATTAGTTTGTGACCGTGTGTTTCAGTACTTTCATTTCCAGGTTTTGTTTGTAGCTGCAGCAGCAGCTACGTCTTCCTTTCACTTTAAACATCATTAATTCTACTGCAGTCTGGTTTTAATAAGAGTTCTGTGGCTCTCCTGAAGCCAAACCTTTCCTATAATCTGTGCTCTGGCATCTGGTGCGAAGCCCAAAAAATATCCAAATGACAAACTGAGATTCACTTGAAACAAAAATATATATCTTAGGGTGGCTGGAAAAACTGCCTGCTTTTACATTTTTACTTCATGTGTGCGTCAAACATGCAGAAATAATGCACCTTATAGACAAGGATACAACTTTATTATGTACTAACTTAAATTGAACATAAATTGAGGAAAATGGTCAAATCTGAGTTAACAAAGTCTGATGTTCTGTGGTGGGATTCAGGAGAAGGGAACTAACCTTGAACTGGGCGTGCAGGAGCTGCTGGGACTTGGTGGATCTGAGCTCCAGACAGAGTCAGCTTGTTGCCCTGAAGCTGGAAGGTGACGGGTTTACTGCCCTGACACGAGGACACGGGTCGCCCTGCCAAGGAGGCGAGCTGGGCTATGCTCACTACCTCTCCGGCTTAGGAAAGAAAACAGAAAGAAGACAATTGGAAACAAGATTGCATTCAGTTTATTGTGTAGCAAAAGATTCCAGACAAGGACCTGTGTGTGATATTTCAAAGACGTCGGTGTACACTTACAAGGCAACCTAGCTTGCATATCCGGACTGAGCAGAACCCTCTGGGGCATGATGTTGCTGGTGTTTGGAGCTGGGATGCTGGCTGTGCAGGAAGCAGTGGGAGGCCGTACAGTCAGCACCGGCTTTGGAGCATTTGATCTCACTGCAGTTTGAGCAGTGAGCTGCATGGACGGGCGAGGAGAGGGCGTGGTAGTGACAGAACACACCACTGAAGAAGGAAAAAGAGGAGATATAAGCAAAAGAATCACATTCAAGCTTTGCTGTTACAAGTTCTCTGTCTTTGACTTGCCTTGTTGAACTACGGGAGCAGGCGCAGGAGTCGAGGTGACTTCAGTGACTGCAGGAGGTTTGGGGGTTTGTGCTGCAGGGGGCACGGAGCAGGTAGGCTTGTTCATCAGTAGGACCGGTCGATTATCGCCTTTAGGAGGCGGCTGGAACATCCTGAAACAGAGACCAACGTACAGGAGATCACACATAGTTGATTCTACACTTAAACATCTGGTTTCATGACACATCCACGTCCATGTGATGAACTCCTCACAAGATGGAATAAACACAGTATGTCTGAAGTATCCAAAGAGATTGCAGTGTGAACTTTTCATCGTCTGTTCCTTGCGTGAAGTTAGGATCAGACTACTGTCAGCTCCAAATGTTGGTCAGTGTTTCTTGCCGATGGCAGAAATGACCTTTAGAAAAGCCCTTAACCCAAGTTGCTCCCACAGTACAGTGCACGGCAGTTAAAGGTGAGAGGTGACCTAACAGAGGCAGACTGACACAGGCTGTTCAGTGGGTGTTCCTGCACAACCTCTGGTTAGAAAAGTCTTTGAATCATCAGCAGCTGAGCTGCGTACCTGTTGACCTTCATGCGAACTGGTTTGGGTCTCGGAGGAGGTTCGGGGGACTCCAAGATCTCCTGGATTAGTTGGCGGTTGACCTTGTGGCGCGGCAGGAAGACATCTGCCTGGTACCGGGACACGCGGCTCTCCAGACCGACAAGGTCAAACATTGAAAGGTCGCAGCGCTGAGGATGTAAAAACAAAATCCGACCTCAGGATCGCTCGATATCTGAAAAAAGCACTCTCTCTTTCAGGATAATTTCAGACCAAATTAAAGTTTTTCTTCAACGCTAACCTTCAAAGGAGAGACCTCCAGGGCGTCCTGCACCAAGGAGGCCGTATGGAAAACAATGGGCTGCGTGATGAAGGGAGACTGGATGGGTCGAGGGTCAAACAGGTTGGGGTGGTTGCACACTTTGCGGAGCTGCATTAGGATGTTAATCACAGACATGAAGTGGCCGCTGGCTAGTGTTTCCCGAGTCCTGTGAACCAGAGACAAAGAGGTGATGAACAGAAAGACCAAAGCAGGAAGTAATCGGAGCAAACATCTCTCTCTAGAAACTTACGAGGCCTGCGCCATGAAGTCGTCGTAGAGATAGCGCTGTCTCTTGGAGAGGCGACAGCGCACCACGTGCTCGTATTTCTTGGGCATCTGCTTCTCCACGTCGATCTTGATCCTCCTGAGCAGGAACGGCCTCAGCACCTTGTGCAGCCTCTTGACCAGGCCTTCGTTGTACTCCTGGCTGCCCTCGATCATCCCCGTCAACGGGTTGGAGAACCACTCTTTGAACTCGCGGTGGGACTGGAAGACGTGGGGCATGAGGAAGTGCATCAGAGACCACAGCTCCATCAGGCTGTTCTGTAGAGGGGTTCCTGTCAGCAGCAGGCGCCGGTGGCTGAGAAGAGAGCGTGGACGTTTTTAAGGTTATAGATGACGAGACAAGATAAACAAATGGATTTCAGAGCTGCTGTTTAAGACTCATTAAACCTACATTAATTGATCTTTTCTGGCCACCATATTATTACTTCATCAGCTCGTCTGCCAAACAGCTGCCTCTTTACACATTACAGATACAGAGAAGAGCAGACACTCGTTTGGAGTCGTATTTGTGACCACCTGAATCCAAATACTCACTCCCCACCAACTCCTGAGGGAAATCTGCCTCTTTAGCTGCTAAATGCTCCACTATGTTCACCACCCAGTCTCTAACCGTGTCTGCCTGCTGTTTGCTGCTGAACAGAGAGTGTGAAGTCGATTTATAAGAGTTTTACCTCCCTGAAAGAAGCTGCTGAGAGCTGTAAGACTGCATCAAATCAGTAGAGTTATTGGCCCGAAAAACCAAAGCAAAACAGCTAAAAGACGCTATAAAGGAGAGCTTCTAGCCTCCATGCTTGTAACCAGTACATCTCATTAGGACTACAACACTTTTAGACACACAGACTTTGGCTCATCACACACACCAGAGTGCTCTCTTATTTCCCGTCCACCCCGTGCTTGGAGAAAATGTACGACTAAAAGCTTGTATGCAGTAAAAACACTGTGTGCTGAAGATATTCTTTGAAGCCGTGAGAAATTACCACCAGCTGGAACAAGCCTTCAGCCAAATGATGGCAAGTTACTCTAATTATGGCCACTTTAATGAGAAAAAAAAATTCAAATTGGAAGATTAGCTGCTGAAAACTTCACATCCACACTAAGCGGAGGCCTGTAGATAAACTGTTCTGTGGTCTGCGGATGCATCTCAAGTCAAACATGGCTAATGCTCAATGACGGCTCGTCTTCTACAGCTGAATGCACGCCGACTTTTAGTGACAAGCAACTGCTTACAGATGAGACACAAAGACGGCCTTGAATGTGCTTCGACAGAGACGGGAGCGATTTTTTTCCCCAATGATCATCGCCACTGTCGTCTGTACGAACCTACATGGTACATAAGCATTAAACGTGTTGTCTCCTGGAAGCCTGAGCTGTGATCGTGTCAGTCCACTGGGCTGTGCTGTCAAACATCCATCCATCAATCATCTAAAACTGCTTATCCTTTGCAGGGCTGCGCTGGGCTGGAACCGGTCCCAGCTGACACATTTTGTTACACAGTGAGTAATAGATTATATCACAGCGTTTTGAGGAAAACCAACTAAATAAAATGATCTGGAAATTGCATGAATATTTGCGTCCAAGCTGTTTGTTTGACTCTTCCTGCTTCAGTCACAGCAAACCATGGAGACAAACGTGAAACTCGTCCTGCTTCTGCACTGACACACACACACACCAGCCTTCACCGTGTGTGTGTGAGAGAGATACATAACGCCATCTCCTGCGGTGTTTTTGATATTCATTGAAGTGACCTTTGAACCTAATCTGGCAGATGCTTTTGTCCAAAACGACAAATTTAGGGTTCTGTGTGTGTACGCTCGAGGATATTTCCTGATACAGCTGCCAGGGAGTGAAACTCCAATCATACAAGTGATTACTGGCCAACTCGCACAACCACCTGAGCTACTCTCACCTGAGGTTAGGAATATGAATCTCTTTCAGCCTTTTTTTAAAACAAACCACGCTGCACTAAAAGCATCTTCATATTTTTTTTATGACTGAGTGACATTATCTTTTACATTCACATATTAAAACCTGAGACTGTTTGGATTGTAAGAACATCATGTGTGCTGATGTCTGGCAAAGTCAGATGTTAATACCAGAACGTCAGCATTCCTTCAAGGGTACGATCCTCCTGTTTTAAGTGCGGAAACGAAGCACACGGCTCATTTATTCTACAATGTTTCGGACAGTTCACGCATGTCTGGAAAGCCAACAGCTGAAGCACACTCAATCCAAAGCAAGAAGGCTTCAACACAGAAGGAACAACTTCACGTCCCTGATGATGCCTACAAGTTTGTTCCTGTTAACTGCAGCAGTAACAGCAGTGTGAACCGTCTGGCTCACCTGTTGAAGTTCAGCAGGCTCTGCCAGCGTTGGGACTTGAAGTTTTTGATGTTTTGTGCCTCGTCCAGGATCAGGTACCGCCAGGACTTGCGTCGGAAGGCCTGGTGATCCTGAAGCACCAACTTGTACGAAGTGATGCACACGTGGAAAGCGTTAGGCTTCGTCCAGCCCTGCACAAACAACCAACATGGTTCACAGCAGAAAGGGAAGGTTGTACCAAGGTTTCTCTGTTGCCATGGCGCTGTGCAGTTGGCAGCCAGTTACAGTAGCTCTGAACACAACGTGTGTTTTTAGCATTTTAAGACTTTTTGGGGGGGGGGGGGGGGGTTGACACTAATCTCCATAAGTTTGGGTGCAAACCTGGACTATGAACTATGGAAAACACAACAAGGGAAACGTCCACCCGTCCGTTAGAAACCAACACGTTACCTGTCTCTTTAGCTTTCTCTCCTTTTGGCTGCCAAAGTAAGTGAGGATTTTAAACCCAGGACACCAGCGTTTCAGCTCCATCTCCCAGTTCAACATCACGCTGGTGGGGACGATGATAAGGTGAGGGCCCCAGTTACCTGAACACGACAGAACAAATGACAAAATATCAGCAGCTGGACATGAAAGAGTGAGAGCTCCATTACTGCATGAAAATATTAGACGCACGGCAAAAATACAATCCAAGTGAATCGTTTAACTGCAGTAAGGGGAAACGTTTGTTACCTTTTTCACAGGCGAGGTGAGCGAGCAGAGCGATGGTCTGGATGGTTTTTCCCAGCCCCATCTCATCAGCCAGAATGCCATTCAGCTTTTTCTCGTACATAGTGACCAGCCAGTCGAGTCCAATGTGCTGGTATTCTCGTAATGTGCCATGAAGCAGGAATGGGATGGGGGTCTTGACCTTTTATTGGAAAAAAAAAGATGAGACAACTGTGGTTCAGAAGGAGATCCTTTCCACTTTAACATGGAAGAACTTCTTAAACTAATTTAGAGTGTCTCCTGATAAAAGATCAGTCAGAAAAACTAGGTGAGGACAAAACTCTTAATATTGAAGTCTGACCTTTGTGGTAGCCAAAGTGTAGCCTTTAGGCTGCAGGCTCTCTGCTGTAGCAGCAATATGGCTGATCTCCTTCTTTGGCCGTGAACTAGAGGAAGGAGGACTGTTGTCTCCTTCCTTTAACAGGAGCTCCATCCCTTCATCCCCACAGTCGTCATCGCCATCTTCTTCCTCGCTCTCCTCTTCGTCCTTCTCACTGTCGTCCTCTTCTGCGCTGTCCCCTGGTGAATCTGAGAAAAAAAAGGGGATGATTAAATAATAAAATTCAAACAGCACATATTAAAAAAACAGCGTGGAGAAGGAGAACTCACTTAAACAGTTTACATGAGATTATTTTGGACTCCCTGTGAGCTGGTTAATACCTGAGGAGGAAGTGTTGCTTTCCGCATCGCTCTCGTCTTCTTCGGTCTCCTCCTCCTCATCCCCAGACACCTCCGAATCAGAGCTCGCTTTGGAGCCAGATGCCGAAGGAGCCTCAAAGTCTGAGGCGTACGCTCCTTTGTACTTCTCCAGCAGCTCCTCAACACTCATATCGCCTACAAGGAGAATAGAGACATGTCATGGCTGTGTTTACTGCTCCTGTTTTTAAAAACCAGGCGCTGCTCAAATGAATCAAAGCGGCAGTACACAAAACACGGCTGCATTAAAACTGCGCTCAAAAGACAAATGAACAAATCTTCATTGTTTTCATTTAACAAACTTCTGAATGCATGTGTCTTCCCTTTATTGAACTTCAGTCAGACAAATCTAAAAACGCTGAATCTATGCAGAACATGGGGGGTTCATAGATTTCCTCCCACTGCAGCACTTCTGGATCAGTACGACGGAAAATGTGAAATGATCCGACCCTGAAACTGTTCAACTAAAATGGCAGAAGAGCTTTATTCGATTTTTGAGCAGGTTAATGTGGCGTGCATCTACGGGAATAATGTCATAAGTGTCATTGTCCTATTCTGTGTTTATCCATCTATCTAAAATGGTAATGTAAATAAAGTGAGGTTTTATTTAAGAGAAATCTCAAAGCCAAAATATCAAACATTAGTTTGGGCCTGAATCATCTGTTAGAGCTCATTAATCAGGAAGCTAAAGGTCTGCTGTTCATCCTGAGCTCACTGAAGTTAGCAGGCAGGGCACTACAGATGTCCCTTTCATCACAAGCACCACATTCCAGCTCCTCCTGGAGAATCCTGAGGTGTTCCCAGGCTCGATGGGCTATGTAGTCCCTCCAGCGGGCCCTGGGTTTGCCTTGCGTCTCCTGCCAGTTGGACGCACCTGGAACAGCTCCAGAGGAAGGCACCCAGGAGGATCCTAATTAGATGCTTGAACCACCTCAGCTGGCTCAACGTGAAGGAGCAGCAGCTCTACTCTGAGCTCCTCACTCTATATCTAAGCTGGAGCCCGGCCACTCAGTAAAGGAAGCTCATTTTGACCGCTTGTATCCATGATATCATTCTTTCAGACACTACCCAAAGATCATGACCAAAGGGTGAAGGCTGGAGCGTAGATGGACTGGAAAATCTCTTTACCCAAAATAGTCTGGTACAGCCAACCTGCCAGTCCATCTCACTCTATTTTCACTCATGAACTCCTTCGCTTGGGGCAGCAACTCGCTCCCAACCTGGAGGGAGCATTCAACCGCTTTCCATCCTCAGACTTGTTTAAAAATATTCAGGAAGGAAACCTGATTTTTTTTCCCCATGAAACGACGCGCCTAAATCCTGAAACTGTGCGATGCTCAGATCAGACCTGCAAACCCCAACAGCAGGAAAAAGTGGTGACATTTCTGAGAAGACGGATGAACGTTAACACCTTCAGTTTCCCACTGTACATATAATCACACACTGTATTAATGGAGATAATCCCTCCAACAAAACACATGTGTAAAAACAGTGTTTCTGCTCAAAATTAGCCTGTATGTGTCTGCTTGGATTTAAAAGTTCAGTTCAGCCGAATACTCTGGCTCTTCTCCAGCTGTGACAGAACAGGCAGGACTCCTCACTGTGGCAGCAGTTGCCACGCCAAGTATAAAAAGTAGAACACCGGCTAACTGTAGCCTTTCACACAGAGCTGCTGGTAGCATTCACAAGACCGATAACCTCCAGTGAAATAACATTATACATTAACAAGATTTATTCCTCTGCAGCGGATAAACATATCTATTGCAAGATATTTAGGGCCTATGAACTGTAATGTACCAACACTCCGGTAGTAGAGCTTCTAGTTCAGCTACAACACAGTTACCCACACAGCAACTCTCTCAAAGGAGCAGAATTGAGCTCCTAGCTCCACCACCCTCTCCGTCTTTCCAACAGAAACAGTTCAACAGCAGCTTCTCAGCTCTGACTACCAGCTCTGTGCTGTCCCGTGTTTCCTCTGACCCTCCATGTCACATGAAGACATGAGGCCTCCGTACAGCTGAGGTCAAGCGGGGTCCTGCCTCCAGTCTCATTCATTCATTGTTGGATCCAGATTTTCAACATTTTAATACTCAGTAATAAAAGAAGCTCTTCAACCAAGAGGAGCACTCTTCAAACACAAAGCAGCAATACACAACAAGAGCGATTACGCTTTCCATTTTATAATGAATCACCGACCTTCTCTGGCTAAGTCGTCCAGCTCCTCTGCGTGATCGACATTTCCTTCAACCTTCTCCTGGGCAGCGATGGTGTCCTCCTCGTCCTCAGCTGGGAATCAGGAGGCAAGAGTAAATATTCAAGGACTTGCACAACCGACAATGAAAGCGCTTGATTTTAAAAGTCTAAGTATTTATCAGAAGTCTTTTTCTTCAGACTTCTAACAGAAGTCTGTTTTTATTAGAGTGATCTTACCGTCCTCTTCATTGGCAGTGAACTCGCCGTCTTCCTCTTCCTCCTCCACCGACGAAGAGGTCTCATCGGAGCATTCTTCATCCGAGCCCGACTCCTGTGAAATCCAATGATTCAGTGATTAAATGTAATGCAAACATCTGTGGTCTGTAACAAGTACACAACACCAACCAGAAGAATTAGACACTATTTTGAGTTGCAATCAGGCATGAAAGTAAATATAATATAATTAAATATTCAAAATAATTATTTGAAAGTGAAAAAGCAGCTCTGAGGCGTTCATCTTCATCCATGTGTTAAAATGAATGCACACACGATATTTAATGGATGTGACACTTTAAAGGTTTTGAAATATACTGTAGTAAAATATTCTCACATTAACATCTGCAACAATTTATTACCGCCGTTATCGTGACCGTCAGCATTTTCTGAAGAAGCAGTAAACTCTGTACACGCACAGTGCTCCTGTCATTAGGATTTTGCTTTGATTAATGACCAATTAGAGCCTGTTCAGTGGTCAAACTGACAAAGAGGATCATAAACTGACTGAAAGAACTCAAATAAAAGAAGTGTCAAAATCCCAGTCATCAATTTTCCTTCATGAAGATCTGAGGACTGAAATGTCGTGAATAAACGAGTGATCGACAGCGTGCTTGATCAGTGTAGGGACGCCAACGCTGAGCTGCATTTTAAGTTTGTTCCGGTCGACTGTCTTAAACTTAAAGTCCAACAGAGTAATATGTTCGTTTTGTTACACTTGTTTGAATGTCGTGCAACTGAATGATCATTTTAATGTTTAGCTTTGATTTCATTTGCAAATATGTGGCTAAAAAATGACTTTAAACTTTAAAATAACTGATTTATTACGTCAAGTCTAAAAAAAGGAATGTGTAAATGTTTAAATAAGAGCTTGTGACAATGGTCCAACTTAAAGGTTCAGTGCTTTTCTGCTGTTAGACAACCATCGCAGTCCTGTTGTGTCCACGGTGGCTACCTGTGGCAGTTTGAGGGTGCTGAGTAATTGGTCCAGGGGCAGCATGCCCTCCTCCTTCAGCAGTTCAATCTCCCTCCGATGGCTCTCGGCGTCATTGCCCTCCTGCTGCTCCTCCACCTCTATGGTCTCCTCATCATCCTCTTCCTCACAGGGAGGCTCAAAGTCTCGGTCTGCAAGAGGAAAAAGGAGAATAGTTGAGAAGTGAAAGGACTTCCTGTTTTCCTGAACAGAAAATGACAGATACACAATGTATCAAAGCCATGGAATGCTTCAGTCTTTATGCCCTCGGGTCATTTGGTTTAAAACTCATTTTACAGACAGTTTGAGCTTCAGTGAGAGATTCTTGATAACCAGGCAGTCAGTTGTTGCACTTTAGCACCACAAAATGTTGTCAGATAATAAAACTTAATTGGGACTGGACTACGACCTGCAGAAATGAACCACTGCCAAGTCTGTCCTTCCTCTGACTGACTGAACCCTTTAATGACAGTCACCACGCACCACCCTGCTGCCATACATAACACAGGCAGCAGACTAGTCTGACAGGTTTGACAAGTCTCGAGCCCGAGGTTTGCGGAGCGGTGCACTGACAAATATGACTTAATAATCAAAGCAAGATGTCTTTGAGTTGATGTAATCAGGAGAGATTTGCACAGAACAGCGAGAACATGTTTGATTCTGCAATAACCTTGACGATAAAGAAAAACAGCCTTTTTGTTTCCATGAAACGTTTCACCTCTGCGGTAAACGCTTCAGAAAATTCACTCATTGGTGTGTAGCTATGACAACGTCCCTTTCTGAACCAATGATTCATCCCTGAAAGCATTCTCAGTCTACCACATGGAGACAGTAAGCTCCACTTACAGTAGAAGGTGCAAAAAAAAATAAATAAAAAAATAAGAGAATAAAGAGACGTTCTCACCGTCCTCATCAACGGGAGGTGGTGGAGATTTTTTGGGAGTTAGTGGGATGGTTTCAGCAGGCCGGGTGGGTGCAAGCGACTTGCTGAGGAGGTCTGAATATTTCTCCGTCTGACCAACGATGAAGTCGAGCTGAAGGTCCAAAGCCTTCTTCCTCTTTTCCTCCAGTCTGGACTGCTGCTTGTACTGCACCACCTTCATGGACAAAAGATAAGACACTTAGCCTAAACGACAACTGTTTCATCCTTTAAAACGCTGACTGCTTACACACATCATGACAGTTGATGATCTGACTTGCTGAGTCAGTACATATGCATTTAACTGTCTGAAAGCTAAAGTGCATATTTGTGAATCATCTGCACCTTCTCAACGCTGCTCCAGAATGCCCGGACCTCCTTTGCGATGGAAGAAGCGACTCTTCTGATTTTAGCGTGCTCGTCTCTCTTGGCTTTTTCTTCTTTCTGCCTCAGCTCCTCGTGGTGTCGCATCACCATTCGGACCACCTGATAACAACAACAGAACACACCATCACGATAAATCATATACAGTATAACTTGTGAAAAACAGTCGAAATATTTCTAAGTACAGAAACACTCAGCTTACCTTCCTAGCCACCCCTCTCTTCCACCGCCTCTCCTGAGCGAAGTCAGCAGAGAGCCACTGCATCTCCTCACACAGGTAGTCCCAGTGAACTTTAGGTCGTGGCGGTTCGGTCAGGCGAGTGAGACGCTTCGTTGACCAGAAGCCCTCTCGCTTCAGTGCCTGGGTTCGATGTTCAATGTCTGCTTCCTGCAGGACACGATGATGGAACCGTCAACAACTCAGATTCATACCACGCGAGTCAGCTTTGCCTCACAAAAATCTATTTTTGTAATAACATTAGTTACTATGTTGACAGAAGGAAAGAGGCGCAACCGCGAGGGCAAAGTGCAGCACGCGGCACACGCTGGAGTCATTTTGTGGTTCATCTTTAACAAAGCAAAGTTTAACAAAAAAAAGTATTCCTCTGTATCGTGATTTAGACAGTAATGGCAACACCAGCGCTGCAGCAGAGGGGCTTTGCTTTGCCACTGGAGGTGGTTAAAGTTTAGAGTTTGTTAAAGTTTTAGTTTGGAGTCGAGGGTCCTCCTCTGCAATCACACAATGACTCCTGAATAATTTGAAGTAGACATGAAATAACGTTTAACGGATGATCAACAACTGGCCACGTTAATGAGCCATAAAGAAAACTGTTACGTCTAACCCTCATGAAGAAGATTAGAGTTTGAGTGCACCTTTGATTACAGCAGCCAGATTATTTGGTACATCTAACTCAAACTAATGCAGTCTAATACAACACGCCTGTAATGAAGCCTCCCATTATGAAGGTTATAATGTTTAATGCAAAAACTGATTTAGAGACATGCTGATTCAAATTCAGGATCATTTTAGAGGATGTCGACACAACCTTCATGTATTAGCCTTCAGTGGGTGTGTCTGACAAACTTAAATGAGTGTAAATGCACCGCTGTGCAGTGTTTTTGAGGAAAGCGTCTCAACGGCATACTAACTAAGACTCTGATCCAGGAGGTTTAAATTCTCTGTTGTAAAGCAGCAATTTCTGCAGATACAAAGCAGAATGTTTAGACTCCAAGAGCAACTTATTCAAAGAAAGGCAAGGCAAGGCAAATCTTCTCTGGGCACACAATTATTCTTAGCAGTCGGAAAACGTAGTGAAAGAATATCCAAATAAACACACAGTCCTTCAAACCACCTGTGGAATTATCATAAGTCTTATTTCTTAAGTTCAAACACCGTCCTCGCTTCGACGTGGCTCTCAGAAGTGTTTTATATACTGTGTCTTTGGACTCACGTGTTTAGCTAGCTCTGCCATGTCTGTGTGTCGCTCTCCACGGGAGCGCTGACTGGAGGACTGGTCGGGCGGGGAAGAGGAGGAACTGTAGCAGCCGAGAGAGGATGGAGAAACGAACTTCCCGTGAGGGCCGCGGAGAGGCGACGACCTCTCCCGCCGCGGGGTGGACCAATCACTGCTGTGCGAGGGACCAGGGTATGAAGAGGTGGAGGGTGAGAGGGGAGAGGAGTTCGCCGTGACCCTGTCTGCTATCCACTGGCGTACCTAAAAGCCGAGAGACAAGGTTGAAGCGGAAATCATTTCAACGTTAAGCGAGGCAGAAGCAGTCAGATCTGCCGGGACAAAAGCCACATGCATGAATTAGAGCGAGCGTTTAGAAGAAGCAAATCCGAACATGCTCCAGACTTCAGATTTCATTTCATGCAGAATTATGATCAGAAAATCGTGGCAGTCAAAAGTTAAAAATGCTCCAACAGTGACAGCGCCTCACTAGTAAGTGCTCATGAATATCCTGTTGAAAAGCAGCCTATCTGTGTGTCTGACAACCAGCACTTACCTTAAGGAACAGTGCCTGTCTGTCTGTCCTGCTCTGTCCATGCTGGAAAACACACATGGCTTAGCATGCGGCCAACTTAAAGAAATAAACCACTAAATAATAAGTGTTCACATGAGTGACATCAACATGGACTACATGCAGAAGGATGGGTAAAGTTAGGCTATATTTAGACAGTGAAAACATGCCGGCATATCTGATATGAATCAAAAGAAGCAACAATGACATGATGGGGTAATAAATCTAAATCTTTTCAGGTTCGGTGCTGGATTACAGCTCGTGAAATCATTTCATAAAACTGTCAAACTAAAATTAAAGTGGAACTACAGCATGTCTTCGCCACAGCCTAGAAATGTTTTGTTGTGTTCGTCCCTCCGGATGCAAAACGTGACCCGACCAGTTCTCTGGAGATGCTTCAGTGTGGCATGCGATAAATCATTCGGATTAGAAAGTAAAAATCAACTTTCTGTGAAACAATAAAAACAGCTGACAAGATTCCCAGAAAGAACTTTGACATTTATCAACATTACTGTCGCTTCAGTTATGGCGCTTGTTCTGTGGATTCAACCGCCTTATCATGGTATGCAAGGACAAATCCTTTACGATGTTCACTGCCTCAATGTGTCATGTTGTTTAGTCTTACTTCTGATGATGCTAATTTTCAAAATCGTCTTCTTGCCTCTGGACACAAAACTTTGCCAAAACTCTCTACAACTTCAACTTTGAATCTTTGATAAAAATGTATTAATTCTTTGTGAAAATACCTTATGTGAAGAGCTCGGGGTTGTCATGTCGCTTTCTGTTTTGTCGCCGTCTGGATCCTCGTCACTGCCTTCCTCTGGACTGCTAACCTGTCCTGAAGTGGCCTCCTGAGCCTCGGTTTCTCCCATTGCTTCGTCCTGCTCCATGTCCTCGCTCTCCTCCTCCGCATAGAGGGATTCGGGTTGGCTGAGCGGGTTAGGACTGGTAGACGCCATGACTGTACTTTCCCCTTCCACTGATGCTGCGAGCATGTACAGGGTGTCAGGCGTAGTCGGCGGGGTTGCGTCCATAGGGGTGACGACATCTTGGGACGCGGGGTCTGCTTCGATTGTTGGCGATTTGGTAACAGTTAAGGCCTCTTTGTCTGATTCGCTAGTTGAGGTTGTGACAGATTCAGTCTGGTCAAGTCGAAGCGGGATGTTAGCGCTCATGGGAGGCTGCTGTACCTCGACAGGCGGAGCTGCTGTCCCGGGAGTTTTATTGACGGAGCACCGCGTCTGATCTTTCTGGCTGCTGAGAGCCACAGACGCACATAAAGAGTCTGCTGCTGAGACAGTTTGGGGAAGGCACTGCTCAGACGCCGTGCCAGACCAAGAGCTGTGGGCATTGGCCAGCTTGCCGGCCGCATTCTGTTGCTTGGACACCTGTGCCAGAAGGGAGGGTGGGTGCTTCAGGAGAGGAGTTTCTCCCTGTTTAAGGAGGAGCAGCTTTGGATTTATAACACCAGAGGGCTGAGCGGTGCAGGCGTCCTCTGGGTTGCTTTCTGTGGGCACAGCGACATTGTGAATTCTCTGTGATGGAGTCTCTGTCAAAGCAGGCTTTGAGTCACTTACAACAGCGACTGCTGGGGGCTGATTTTCTACATGAGGAATGTGCACGACGGACGGCTCCATCCCCACGTCCTCACCAGTAACCACTGGGGATATGAGTGACAGCGCACCAGCTTCTGCTTCCTGTTTTTGGGGAAGTGTTTGAATTACAGGGGAATCACTCACCTCTGTTCGGTTATGGACCTGTGCACAAGACGTCACGATTTGTAGACTGGTGTCTGCCTGTTGGACAGTGAATGAGTCAGATGTAACAGCAACTAAACAAACCTCACTCGAGTTAGCTACTTCGACAGCT
This sequence comes from Nibea coibor, assembly GCA_023373845.1. Lineage (NCBI taxonomy): Eukaryota > Metazoa > Chordata > Actinopteri > Sciaenidae > Nibea > Nibea coibor. Next base: position 2,777,842 of record CM041728.1, on the reverse strand, counting down.
TGGTTAGCGTTGAACACCAAATGCTGCCCAGCAGCCACGCTTGTGTTCTGCACGGACAAAGTGTTACTGTTAGAGCATGCCTGTATTTGATTTGCAGCGTGTGATGAAGGCAAGGGCTGCTGGGAAATAATGACGGTGTCCCCTTCGTTAATTGTGTGAATAGTTGGTTCAAGGCGCGACACTAGCTCCTCAGGGTTCTCTAGTAACGCGTTGAATAAGTTCACCTCATATCCTGGAGAGTGAGTTATCTGTGCACTGCTGCTGGCGCACACAGTCTCCTCTGCAACCTCCTCGACCAGGCTGCAAAACTCGTACACTTCCACAGGTTGCGAGTGTAACTCCATGTCTGCCTGAACGCTTTCTTCATACAGCTTTGGTTCTCCTGTAGAGAGTTCAGAACTCAACTCGTTAACGATGGCAGCTTCACAGACGCTGCCGTCTTCTCGCTGTAGGAGGTAACTCTGATTCAGGTGCATGTTCGACCAGTCGCCGCTGATATGAGCCTCCTCTCTGACAACCACGATTTCTTGAGCGCCGGCTGAATGCACGAGCTCAGCAGTCAGCGGCGTCTCCGTCGTGAGGACTTGGTTTGAGGGATGAGATGTTTCTGCTTCGACAACTTGCTCCGCCTGCAGTGAGACAACTAGGCCCGTGTCAAACACAGGCGGTGCAGCAGAGGGTTTCGAGGAACTCTCCTGTGTGGAAGAGCTCTCTGACAGCGCTGTGAAGTCAGACGAGGAGGTGGCGGTGTCAGTTTGTTCTTCCCTCGTGGTGCTGTCGTCTCTGCTGGACACCGAGCCTCCTTTTCCAGGAGACGTGAATAATCCAGGAAGCGACTCTCCTGCCGTTGGAGTCTCAAGTTTTTCAGTTGAAGGAGGTTGTGTTTCTTTGTGAGAAGTGTCAACGAGCTCTTTAAACATCTCAACTGACTCCAAAGAATTTGCTTTCTGCGTTTCTCTGGCGTCATTTGAGGTCTCTTTGATGATTTCAGGTTTTGTTTTTGACACGTCAGTTTGTTTAATCTCACTGCTGTCAGGTGAGGGTGAAGGGAGCGGAGGTGATTTCGAGTCCTGGTGAAGACCTGTCTGCTCCGCAGCACCTGGTGGAGGTATATGGCTGCCTTGATTAGCGTGGACAAGTGGATCCCTGTCGGACTGCTCCGTGGCCTCGTGTTGTGTGGCGTCTTGGACTTTAGAACCAGCACTTGATTGGGGGACAGGTGGAGATGAGGCCGTGGAACAGATTTGAGATTGGGGGAGGATATTTCCGCCCGTGTGCTCTTTTCCACCAAGTTCCATGTTTGTTCCAGTCTCTGGTTTATATTCCAATGTGACGGACTGTTTCTCCTCCGCCCCTGTAATAAGTCCATCACCTTCTCGATGTGGCTGTATCTGGTTTGTCTGACTATTTGAGTGGCTTTTCTCTTTATCAGTTTGTGACCCGTATTGCAACTCTTGCACTGTGCTGTCAATCTGTGTGTCTGGGGTGAGAGGAGGACAAGCGGGGGCTGGAAGCCTTTTGAGGGGTGTTGGCAAGGATCTCGAAACTCCGACAACTTCTGCGACGCTCCCCTCAGCGGGGACTTCTTCCGAGGCGCTGGCGTCTGGGATCGGGAGAGTCTCGGGCAGGTTGGTCGGAGGCGCGCTCTCCATGCCGAGGAATGCTGAGTCGTTGCTCTCTGGCAGTGGCACAGTGGACGGATTGATGAACGGAGGGACTGGGCAGGGGGCAGCTGCGACCGGCTGCGGGGCATGCCGAGGTGACTCCCCAGCCACATTCTGTGCAGCCTGGGGGTTGCCACCCAGCACATCCACAGCCGGAGGGGCACGCTGCCGCACCGCCTCCTCCCCAGAGCTTCCTTCCTCTGTGCTGCCCCTGCTACACACTGCACCTGAGGGGCGACACAGGTTGTTAGAAAAGTGTCTGGACCCAGTGCGTAACATACACAAAGAAAAAACTCTGCAGAAATATAAGCAGGCCGAGCTCTCTCTCCTCACCACCTACTAACCACTTGACTCACTATCTTAACAAAAGGCAAGACACACATCTACATCAAAACAATATGATTTTAACTTAAAAAGGAAGCAGTGTGCCGGATGTAGGTGTAGTTGGGTAATGCAACTCCCTTGTTTCACCCTCTCCTTAGGATGGAGAAACTATAGTGGCACAAAACATGTGAAAAGGACAATCTGGAGCCAGAGAGACTGTGGAAGAAGATCCACACAACAAGTTATCTTCTATAAATAGAGCCCTTTAGATCTCACACACTGGACACATATGTTCACATGCAGAACTGACTGAATAGGTGTGCAAAACTTCTCACCTGTCTGTGGTGTGAGACACAGATCTTCTGTGCTTTCTACTTCCAGGATGCTGCAATTAGGGTCCCCTCCACATATTCTGAGGAAGCGAAACACAGAAACGGATGCTAACTTTTACCAACTGCACACACGTCTCTCACAATTAAAACAGCACTAATGTGTGAGGATAACAAGTGAGTTTTTGAACCGTACACGAGCTAAAGGCAGCGCACACCTAGATGTGACATTAGTAAACAAAATATCACAATGTGTGGGGACGATGAGTAACATGTCACGTCACGAGAGCGGCTAGGCTAACAAACTACAGCTAGTTGGTGTTATTTGTCTGTGTTTTAACGGCTGTACCTGCAGCGGCGGCGATAAAAATAACACTAACGGCACACCGGAGCGGTAGAAACACGGGCAGCTGCGTTAGATAGCTAGCTGCTCCCGTAGTTTGTGCCGTTTTGCTGCAGTCGCCCACAGGAAGACGTTGGGAATCCTGCAGCACGCGCTCTCTCTCTCGAGCTAAAAGCCGGTGGTGGTGGTGGTGACCAAGCGCGCGCGAGGGCCTCCAGTCAGTCATTCATTTAACGCTCTCGCGGACGTAGATTTGAAAATCATTCGTTAGTTAGCCGTTAACTTTAAAAGCTACAACCGCCAACGGTCGGGGATTTAAACGGTTTATACATGTGAATAAGATGATTATATGAATCGACTTGTGAGTGTGGCAACGATAACACAAGCTCGGACGAGTCGTGTTCTTTAATAATAAAAAAAAAAAAAAAAGAGCCGCATAATTTTAAACGGTTAACGCCTAACCGTTACCGGTTTGGCTAGTGTGCTTGGGGCTAGCTGACGTTAGCTTCGCTTTAACAAAAACACTGCTTGGGTGGCACTTGAGGGGGAAGCCTGCTGCCTGCTGGCTTTCTTGCTTGCTAACTAGCAGCAAGGTAGAAAAAGAGTTAGTAAGGGTGCGTTTCATTTGATGCGCAGGCGCCCCCCGAATCCCACCCGCAGTTATGTAATGATCCGGGCTTCAGTAAAGAGAAGCCCGTCTTGTGCCGCGACATGTTCGCTGAAATTACTTCAACAATCGGGGACACAAAACATCTGAAAAAGTCGCATTAAAAACCCGCTTCTGCATGCACTATACAGAGAGGAGGGGGACAAGCACCCGTGACGTCATTGCGTGGGGTCAAATCTGTTTTATACAAAAATAAACGAGGCTAAATTAATTATTTACAAACACCAATTCGTGCTGCTTTCTATTTAAATAGACAAAAGAATATTAAAAAACAATGTTACAAAGTTCTATATAAATTTTGCAATGATTATTCGGGGGATTTTAGGGGGGCACACACACAGGTCCACTGCTGGCTCTTTAGAAGCGACGGTAAGGAAATGGCGCTTTAAACGGTGATTTATTTCGTTAAGCGCGGTTTAAAGCTGGAGTTCATTCCGAGCTGTGGCTTTTTTGTTTCGTTGTCCTCTCTCGGTTCAGTGTACAGTCGATACATTTCAACGCAGCCCGTTCAAAAATACTACCGAGCGAAATGCAGTCTGATTGTGTCCTTTCGTTAGTCCGAGCCCCCCCTCAATTCCCCCATTACTTCCTCCTTGCCTCCCCCCTCCCTCTCAAGGCCGCCATCTTAAGTTCCCACCTACCTGAAATTTCCGACCAATTTTCTTTTACTAAATTCTCGTTGAAGGAGTCGTCATCCGCGCAAAATCGCACTCAATCCGTGATGCCAGTAATCCAAACTGTCTCCCGGTACCCAACGAGGTACCACTAGGTCTGTGGGAAGAAGTTAAAATACGGACCGGGAGAGACTGGGTTTCGGCGCAGAATGTAGCGGTCGCGGGGAGGAGACTTTACGCAGCGAAATGGTGGAGCGCTGCTGCTGACAAAGTACAGAGCAGCACCGAAATCTCGCGAGATGTCGTCAAGCGCGCCACTTGAAATGTTGATGTTTCTGATTTTGGGTTCGCTTCATGAGAAATATTGCAATTAATTATTTTAAACGTAGAAATTATATAAACACGTCTGTCCTAATTAACATTAAGACGGTTAATAATATGTATTTCTCCCTGTCAAACAATAGTTTTGTCGTAATTTCGATAAATACATTGTAGTGAGACTTCTTAATGCATATATGGGTTTATTTTCTTCTTTTGAATAATTTTATGTGACAAAATGATACATAACATGTGACTTTTGAGCCATAGCGATGGGTAAAACTTCTTTATTATTAATAAAATAAGTGTCAAGTACTTTCCTTCTCATTATTACCTTTAAATGCAGGATTATGATGACGGTGCCTCAAAATATCCTTTTTTCTGTTTAGACAATATAGAAAATCAATTGTCAACCTGTCATTGTGTATGAGGAAGTTAAACATCAAATGTAATTTTCAACAAAGCACTGACAGAAAATTAATTTTAAAAACACTGTGCTGGTTTCTCGCTCTGCTCACAGTAAATGTCACATCCCTTAGCTTCGGTCTGTTGTCAGACAAAGCAATAATTTTTTGATGTTTTGGTGCCAGCTTAGTCTCTTAGAACTGTCATTTCACATTTTAATGAGTATTCTGATATATTCATTAAAAAAATGTCAGATGAATCAACGATGAAACAGTCCTAATGTTAAAGGCTCAGAACAAAAGACCCACACAACAGAGTAAACAACAATTCATTTAATAATTAATCTTTGTGGTCTCTAGGGGAGGGGTTTGAAAGGTATAAAATGGTCATATTAAAATAATCGACCCAGTCTTCTCCCTCTCCGGATACCCACTGTCTAGCTGTCTTTTGACACAAGTACATATATTTTTTTCAGTTCTTCAGCAGATGTCCCACTTATCCATGTATATAACTTATTCTTGTTGATGAAACAACTCGACAGTTCAATGTACAAGGCTCCCATAGTCCCAAATGGATATAACACACAACCAATGACACACAGGCAAACCTCCCTCTCGGCATAATAAAGTCACAGATGAGATCCTTGAAGAGGCCAGAGGTTGCAATGAATGTTCACAAGCATCGAAAGTTTTCTGTGAAGCAGAAGCCTTTTGCTTTGTCTTTTGCATGATTTGAAACAGATTACTACCTGGGGAGAGAGTACTGGTTGATACCCGAAACAAAGACAAATAACATAACAGTGAATATATTTATTATTATAGAAGATAATTAATGTTAAGAATAATAATTACAAAGGCAATTTCTCTAGACTACTATAATCTGGTCCTGCACATATAGTCGAGAGGAGACTGGGAAACAGTTACAGGAAGCTCTAAAAAGCTGTGTTCACTCACACAGTGTAGCACAGTTCATTTTGCCATTCATCCTTTGAAAACAAAACAAACAAAAAAAACAAGCCAAAAAAGGTTGAATCTCATTATCAGTGAAGCTGAGGGGTTTGGGTTTTAGATTTTTGGGTAAAGCAGGAAACTGAGGTGCGATGCTTACCGATCTTCGTTAAATGGTCTCATCAGTAATTTGTCTTTTCACAAGGACAAAAAGACACAAAGACAGAACAGAAAGCACCACTTTACCACTGTATTTCTAAAGACCCCCGTCCACAAATACCTAATCAGGGTTGATTTATGTAGAGGAGGGCTTTATCATATCCCATGAGTTAACCAAGCTGAGGATGAACTCCTGACATGTTTTCACAGTGTACATCCCTCTGGAAGTCATTTCCAATCCACCCGGAGAAGGCTTGCTCAAAAGCATGGATCATAATTCACCTGACAAATGAAAAAAAGCTGTCCTCTGCCTCTTCACTCAGCTTTTCAACATCGACTACTGTAATAACCAACAACCAGTATAAAATAAAAATACACCAAGGATGCACAGAAACCATGTACCTTTAAATTGCACTGATAGAACCATTGCGCATATTCCAAATCTTGCATTTCCCTCCCTACCATCACCTCCAGCCAGTCTTGGTGACTGCAGCTGGTTTGGTTGTGTAACTGGGAGGGCAGGGTTATTAGTCTGCAAGAGGAAAAGACGGCAGGTTGAGAGCAGCACAGTGATCCTGACATTTCCCTTAATCTCCTCCAGTGTTGTCCCTGTACTATCTGGACTCTCCGTCTTTATGGGCGCCGTACAGTGCCAGATCACCTGGCCCTCCAAGTCTAGAACTGCGGGGAGGCGTGGACGACCGGCTGGTGATGGACGGAATGAGTGGAGGCGGCGCACCGACTGCCAGAGCTCCAACCAAGCCTGCAGGAGTTTTTGCCAGGATGCCATTGGGCACGTGGTGTGGGTTCAGATGGCCTATGCGGGCGTAGAGGCCAGCGTGGTGCTGGGAAGCAGGAGAGGCTCCATGTGGGACTGAGTGGGAGAGAAGGCCAGGGTGGAGCTGCTCCAGGTGAGCGGCAGTAGCAGCATGAGAGGGGCTTGAGAGGTGAGAGCCAGCAGGGAGGTGTGGGTGCATCAAGTAGCGAGCCCGCTCAAAGTCTTCCCTCAGGATCAGGGCACGCTGCTCCTCGTCGATCAGTCCTCCTCCCGGGGGGCCGAGGTGATGAGGGCGGTCAAAGTGATGGGCCATAAGGCCAAACTCTTGGCGGACAGCAGAGGTGGAGGCAGCAGAGGTAGATGTCGGAGGGTGGTGAGGGGCGGCTGCTGCGGCTGCAGCTGCTACAGCTGCAACCCTCTCTGCTTCCAGAAGACGCTGATGCTGGAGCAGTCGGGCCAAATGTGGATCGGATCGCAGGGCTAAGTGAGGATCAGACCGAAGTGCCAAGGCCTCCCTGCGATGCTGATGATGTTGCTGCTGGGCCGCAAACTCCCTCCAGGGGTCCCAGGTGAAGCTATGCGGACCCTGCGGTGGTCCTTGACCTGGACCATGGAAACGTTCCCCTCCTGGACCCACTACCAACCCAGAACCTGCTGCTGTGCTCCCCAGATACGCTTCAATGGCCCTGGAGCGGTCCAGCAGGGAGAGGTGTTGGTGGGAATTGGGGTGGTTTGGAGTGTGAGACAGGAGAGGAACACCAGGAGTGGGAGTCAGTGATAAAGAGGAAGAGGATGGTGTACCAGAACTAGGGTGGTGGTGTGGATGGCTGTTGGGGCGGTCAAAGCTGTGATTGGGTGCTGTGTGAGGCAGGGTGATGGGGATGTGCTCCGGCTCCTCTTTCCGCTCCTCTTTGACTTTAACTGGCGGGAGAAGCAACGGAGGTTTGGAGACAGGCGTCGGGGTCCGGTCAGACTTCTTGGCCTGAGACAAAGAAGTGACAGAGGCAGAAGCTGCAGAGGAAGAAGGGAGGCTGCCGTCTCTTTGGGAGTGTGAGGGCTCGCTGTGGATGCTGTGTGTTGTCGGGACCAGTGGGCGGGGGTAAAGGTCCAAAGGAGATGGGGCTGATCGGTTGGAGGGCGGGGGAGTAGCGAGTGCAGAAGATGAGGAAGACCGTGGTCTCTCTCTGTCTGCTACTAAAGAAGAAGAGCCGAGAGAGAGCCCTCGTGAAGACACTGTTGGCAGCGGCCTCTTATCTCCATCTCTGTCTCTGTCTCGCTCACGTTCTCTGTCTCTACTTAAGCTGCGTGTCAGGTCCTCGATAGGCCCGCTGCTCCCCCCGTGGGCACTGCTGTGACCGTTGATGTGGGAAACTGGGGTGCTACTGCGAGGCTTGAAAGACGGGGCAACTGGAGACATTCTCACAGGTTGTCGGCCATACAGCATATTGTCTCTGAAAAACAGAACATGCACAAAAGTTACATGATGGACATCATTCATAACAAACAGTAACAGCAGTCCTAACACGCAGCACTTCAACTACATATTAATAAACTGTGTGGCAGTTTAAGATGCATGTACTGGCAATACAAGGTTATGTCTATATGCTGTTTATAATATAACAAACATGCCACAAGAATCTCAGAGTGCAACGACTTTGATGGTACAGTTATAGTCTGAGGATTTCACGATTATGATGAATTAATTTGTCACAACATTATGAACGTATAAACTCACATGAGAATGTTTGTGTGTTTGTTTGGCGGTAAAAATGAAAACAGGAAATTGAGAACATGCAGGTGTTACTCTCCTTTTCCTGGTTTGTAGCCGTCGGTTCGTGTTACAATTTTAAAAAAACAATCAACTTAAGAATCCTGTTTTTGCTGTTTAAGGTTCTTTTGGGAACTGAATGCAAAAAAGTCACAATTGCAGCTGCAGCTTTGTGTTTAATAATCTTCTTTTTTATACTTTAAAGTTTCTTTAGAATGCTGATTGCTGGTTCCACCTCGTTCTTGCAAAGTTCCCCTTTGCAACAACGTGACCTGGTTTTGATAAAAATCAACAAACAGACAGTTTGAATGTGTTTTTTTAACTAACGGCTGCTATAACTGTTGACTAACCGGCTGTGAGGGGAATACACTGTTGACATCATTTGTAATCGTAAAGTTCTACTATGACAGAGAGCAATCAGAATTATTCATATATATTTATTCATATAAATATCTGTTGTGTTATCTACTCTGTGTGTGTTTTATTGATTTTTTTTATTAAGTTTGGATCCTTTTTGTCAGGTCCACATCTCACTGGGAGATCTGTGATCTTCCTCAGGTAACTGACTGCTAACACAAACACAAACTCTTTCAGCAGCTGAATGTCACACCTGTCCTTTTCGTCCTTGATATGGGGGATGTCTCTCCTCTCTCCTTCCTTCCCTCGATCCCTCTCGTCCCGCTTGTCCGCCCCTTTAGCCCAGCTGGGGCCAGCAGGGAACCCAGATGGACCACCGTGTATACGGTTCCATGGGTCATGATGGTTAGGGTTGGGTAAACCTCCGACCACACTAGCTGGCGAATCTTTAGGGCCAAACACAGAGCTCGCTGTGGACCAGAAGGACATTTTTTGTTAGAAAACAAACCCAAAAAACAGAGTGTAAACAACCCTGAAAAACCTTCAAATTAAATAAGTAAAATTAGAAGAAAAACCAGTCAAATTTGCATAATTTTCACCAGATCTTGTTGTTAGCATCTAATATAACCCTAATGAGCATGATTACAGTCACAGTTCTTTCACGCTGTTTAAACTCTGTTAGAGCGTGCACAAAGGAACTCTTGATCAAAACAAGTCGGCCCTTGCTAAATGATCACATCTTGTAACCCTTTAATTAATGTGGTTTAGCACTGAGCACACAGCTTAGTCTAGTTGTTGCAAAACAACTTCCCAATAAACCATTATTTTCTCTGAATTGGCAGAAATGTTAGCTCATTACTCAAGTTGATGCATCCAGTCTTGTACACAGCATGTCCCTGACAGTGACAGCTGAGCTGTGGACGTGCTATAAGAGAGGAGGAGAAGCAGTGAGTGATGACAACCGAACGCCTCGGCCAAAGTTAAGACAAGACTATCCTGCACAGAGGTGGAAGTCGACCTGCGCATTTTCAAATCAAAAACGTGCTTAAAATTTAGCATTTTTGCAACTTTGATGCTACATAAATTTAGGCTGTTTGTTTATAGGTTATATACCTGATGCATTAATGAAACGTTTGTAGAGGAAACGTGTTTACTGAGCAGCAGAGCGTGTCAAGTATGTGCACTCAACAGCCTCTTCACCTAATGTCCTTTTAATACCACAACAATCTGCCATAAATCTGCAATAATGTTCAGTTTTGACTCACACTGTCAGAGATATTAAGTCAAATACCTGTTTATTACTGAGGCTGCAGTCATGTTGAACTGGACTGTATTATACTGAAGTGTTTCTAATATTTTGACCATTTACATGCACGACAGAGCCATGACTTTACATAGCGCTTTCAATATAAGAACAATAATAACAGCAAAAAAAAAATTATACGTTTCATAAAAGTAGAATTCATGGCGATGAGGTGGCCGGCGAGTGTATACTGGCACCAGGATTTCTATAAAAATTCAGACACAGGCTGAGAACAGAGTTGAGGAGGAAGCAGAAAAAAGGGAAGGAAGATGGGTCGTGTTAAATCGCCAATATTCACGACTTCAACAAGCAGATCTTAGTTCCTCACAAAACATCCACCGTAGTTTTCGGAGAAAACTCACGTCAACATTTCAAGTGTTGTTAGAGTTTTCTTTAGGCCGACTCATTCTAAATTAAACTCTCATTACAATATTCATTCCGGTCTCTCTGTATATTATGGGTTCATAATGTTATAAGAAGATGACCAGCTACAATCTTAAATCTCTCCTAAGAATAACAGACTGAATGATTTATCAGTTTGTTCAATGCTAAATGTATAGAATGTGAGCAGGCTCATTATTTTGTGCATAACAGGGTTGGTACAGCTTTTAAAATGATTAACACTTTTACAAAAGAAGTCTTCAGAATTCCTTTGCACCGCTCTGTGTATCATCTCTGATTGTATGTTCTGATCATGATTATTTATGCAAGTTTCCAGGAAAAGGGATCAGCGAAGGACTTAAGGCAAACAAATTAAACGACAGTTGCTTGACTGTGCAGATGAAACACGAGCATTTTGGTACGAACCCTGACATGAAAATATAGTCACAGTCTACGCACGTTTCGAACAGACATGATTGATGACGTTAACTAGGATAAGTGTAACTCGGCAAGCAACGACAAGCGCGTCATTAGTTTTTTAAGGAGAGAAGTGCCGATGACAGTTAAGAGAACAACTTTTTTCCCCCTTTGACATAAACGAAGGCAGCCAGTCAATTTTTCACAGGTGCAAAGTAAACTGAATATTCTTTGACACATGTATATATATGGATTTCGCTCATATTTGCTGTGATCATTTCTTGTCCATGCTGACTGTGCATCATCCCTTTCCAGTGCAACTATGCTCTATCAGACGGGGACAGAATCCACAGTATTGTGTTGTTTAAAGTTCAGCTGTAGCTAATGTGAGGCTGCAGCAGTCTGAGTAAGAATTATCCAAAGTTGCGGCCTTTATAGTACAAATTCCCCTCAGTGTGCTTCATTACTGTGACGTGGCAGGGAGAGCTGAACTTGACAATACATTTTTGAACTGTGGATTCTGTACCAGTAGCATAAGGAAGGGATCATTTCACAGCCAGTTTGCAGAAAGGACCGATAACACCGTCTTAAGCCCTGCATGTTCTGGTGTCGTCCAGCAAAAGAAGCTGAATCTCACTCAACTTTTGTCACAACACGATGCGACACAACGTCTTTCTGCTGTTTACCTTCTGATAGTAGCAACAACAAACAAGTTATTGCTGCTGTGCTGCCAGAGATGTAAAATCCTGTCTCATTGATTTATTATGAGACAGTGTGATAAACCACTGTGTGGCGTCTGGTAAGCCCTTCAAACTCACAGATTTATTATTCAGACTGGACTTACTGGATCCCCAGAACCTGAAGCTACATGACACCACCAACGCAGCCAGTCAGAACACACACTTATTCCTCTGACTCACATATAACATGTGACGATTGTATAAAAATAAAATCTGATTCCATCCTTTATGGTTTTTGTTTCAAGACTAGCGTTATAACACTGACCCAGTGTTGGGCTGCCAAGTCCTCCAAAGGCACCAGAACCGAGGGCTCCCAGCGGGGTGAAGGGTGGGGATCGACCATATGGATCTAAAAAATAAAAATGTAAACAACTGTCAGAAACACTGTGTTGATACAAACGTTCATGGAGGTCAACGCAGGCTTTAAGCTGTGCTGAAACTTCTGGAGTGGGCGAATCAAAGCGGCGCCATACACAGTGTCTTTCTGAGATGCTCTTACCCAGGTGTGCAGTTGGTGCGAGGAAGGAGGAGTGAGGCGTTGATGGAGAGATGAAAGGAGCCGAGGACGGATTGACTGGCCCTAAAGGAAAGACTGACTGACTGGGAGGTCTGGTCAGATCATGAGTGGGAGGCAGGGCTCCTCCTATGGGCCCCAAGGGGCCCAATCCCCCAGCTCCAGGAAGACGGGCCAGCAAGTCACTACGGAAGTCCAACTTGTGAGGATCAGCCTGCATCTGCTGCAAGGACAGAGGAGAAGAGGTAACCAGCCATTTAAAAAGGGGTCATAGCACTTTCGTACTCTCGCTGACTTTGTGATTTTATTCTCTCGACTGAACTGAACTTACAAATCGGGGGAAATCACAACACATGGTTTCAATTCAAGACACGTACCTTCACTTTTTTCTGATGGCTTAGAATCATCCAGGCCACATATACATGCATAGCACACCATTTTCCTGGTTTCTGCACAGCACAAAAAAAAAAAAAAAATCACAGAGGTTTAATGATGTTATTTTATGAATCTTGCATGTACAACTGTAAAGCCTTTGCACACAGAGTCAGATGTTGTGCCTGTTGTTCAGAAAATGTCTCATCTAGCCTCTACACAAGGTTGGGGTTTTTCCAGCTGGAGATAAGGTTACTCGCGAGAGCTCGAGTTTAAAGTTTGGGAAAAATCAAAAGGTAAAAAAAAGTCAGTGAAAAATGCATGAGCAGGGAAGCAAGAAAATCATGGAGGAAAGAATAACCACATACATTTTACACGGGGCAATTTTCTGGGTCTGAGATATCTAACTGGGTGTGCAAGGGCAGAGAATAGACCAGTAGCAGTCGAGATTACAAGTGAGATTAGTGCAAAGAGTGAGTGAAGCAGTGAGAAAGTAAAAAAAAACAGGCTGAAGATTTTAAGGAGCCATGGGATTCAAAAACATCTGTTTTTGCTTACATTACTGATTTTCAACGATGTCCCAAATGGATCAGTTAGCTACAAGAGAACAGAAGTGTAAAACCACTTTTAATCAACATATCTCACTCTTTATCAGGATTAGTTTTTGCACTCTTTACTGCACTGACTAAAGCCCGCGTTGCAGCACATTCTAGCCTAAACAAGCTGTTACACAGTTCTAATGCAAACAAAAAAAGGACATCTGCTAGAGCAATGATGCAAACATCAGACTCTTAGTGAGCGTGCTGTCCTTACCCTGGGGTCTTTGGGCTGCAGGTGGTGAGGCACGACCCCAAGTCGTGCGGTTATATCCGGACCCGTTCCCTGAGGGACAAGAGGCTGTCACAAACACAGCACAACAACATCAGCCACAGCCTAATGATCTACAGCTCTACAAATGATTGACATTCCTTACTTTTTCAGTGTCATTTTAGCTATGCTAAGTACAGCTTAAAGTAAGAAGGTATAGTCATTATGAAGCCTTGAAGCGCCCCTGATGTGAGACGAGTCATGCTCCTCAATAAATTACCCCTCCAGCACCTGTGACATTGTCTGGGAAGTCCTAATTGGCATCAAACGCTTCATATTTAAATCCAGTGTGTCACTCTAGTCAATGCGGAGACAAAAATTACACCAGGTAATGCAAGATGTCCACTGACGTCTTGTTGGACGCACTGGAGTAATTAATACGAAGATGTCAAGAGAGTTTTTCTCACCTTTGGCTGAAATGCTCCTTGCAAGGAGCTGAAAGGCCCGGTGGGAGGAATCACAGGCTGGATACTCGGCACTGAGGGCGGCGGGTATTGTGGGAAGAACTGCCATGATGCAGAAACACACACACACACACACACATATATCTTTATCATGAAATAGCTGGACATCTCAGCTCTGTTGTTTTAATCATCATCACCTAAATAATCAGTAAGACTACACAATGTACTCACAGGGTGTCGGTACAGTCCGTCCATTTTGCCGGGGAACTTATCAAACTTTAAAAAAAAAAAAAAAAGAAAGACACAAGCAGCATGTGGGTTAAAACAAAAAGCAACATTCCAGCCACGCTGGAATTTCAAGTACGACACAGATGTTCGGCATAGCAGCAGCAGCGAGAGAGAGAGAGAGGATCTCACCAGAGGCGGTGCGGTGGCTGTGGGAGGCAAGAAGGGCGTGAAGTGGTGAGTGTGCGTGTGTTGGTGCTGGTGGTTGTGCTGATGGAACTGGAAGGCCAGGGGTGGCACGCTCTGCTGGTTCTGAGACGAGCGGCCCGACGAGCCCGGTGCGGAGCTCGATGCCGATGGACCACCGGGAGTGGAGCGTCCCGCAGCCGCTGCATTGTTTTCGGCCCCTGGGACACTGCGTCTGCCCTCGCGCTCTTGTGAGTTCAAGAAGTGGGAGTTTAAGTTATGACGCATGATTTCCTGATCTGAAGGTGTTAAAGTAAAGGAGAGGAAAATAAAGAGTTATTCAAAATAATACATCAAAATCACATCACAGATGGCTCTTATATTTAGTAAAAGGTATAGAGTGTTGACACGTTATAGTGGTTTTTAAATGCTTCTCATTCTGTCTCTAAATACAAAGCAGGACAACATTGTGTCTCTGCTTTATATAAGGAATGCAATACTTGTTTTGATGTGATTAAACCTGAGTTCATCAATACATAACTTCCTCAAAACACTGAGACAACGCGCCAGAGGAAGTCTGGGTTTGGTTTATTTTCGTAACATATTAGTCATTGTGTTCCCGTGAAGAGCTGAAACAGAACAACAGACTGGACGAGCGGAGCAAAGTAGCATTTCTGTGCACTGTACCTGCTGCAGTTGAGTGGGCAGGACCTTGTAGCAGAGGTGGAGGAGGAGGCAGGCCAGGCGAGGGTGTGAAGAGGGCCCCAGAGCTGGCTCGGGATGGAGGCCTGAGGGGCCCTGAGGATCCTGAGCCCCTGATGAAGGGCAGCGACACACTGGTGGAGGGAGTCGGGGGACGCATGGAGGATGAGGAAGGTGCAACAGATGAGGCAGATGAGGGAGGTTTGACTGGCGTGCTGCTCCTGAGGAGAAAGAAAGAAAAAGTTCAAATTTGTCTTTTATACAACACAAAGTCATTACAAAAAGAGAAAACAATAAAGGTCCTCATACCTGTTGTAGATGGGGTGAGATCGTCCAGACAAATTGAGGAAGGGTTTGGGTTTGGAGATCGGCGGGCTGCCGTTATGGCGGCTGCCGTTACTGTTGAACAGGCTAGGCCGCGGGACCGTGCCTGAGGAGGTGACTGGGGAAGGCAGGCAGGGGAAGGGGGCAGTAGAGGTAGAAGAAGAAACAGGCTCTGGGAAATGCTGCTCCAAGCTTTTCTCCTGGCTTCGCTCCAGGCCGGATACTCTTGGGGTCACCATCAACCGCGAGACTCCACCGCAACGGGCCGGTAGAGGCGGGCAGCCTTTGCCCATAGTTGTGCCCATGGTTGAAGGGGTAGGCTCCACAACTAAAGAAGAGAACATCAGTTAGTCTTCACAATTAAAGGAAAGTCGAGGTGACCCAACTAAAATTGTAAAATTCTGATTGGGATGCAGCCCTAGGATGTACCCTGAGGCATGGAGCAATGAGCCTTCACTGAACAGGATAGTATGCTGTGTGTTCTGATCCTTTAACATTTGCAGGTAATTCAAAAATAAAAACAATCCCTGCTTACTTCACTCATTTTCTGTTAGGATCTAAATATAGGCCCGTTGTCTGACGCATCAGTGTTTTATCAACGTGTAGCAACAGTAAGAAAAGAAGAGTGGACTGGCAGCAGTGAATTGCTCATACCTTTCCTTGTACTGACTGTGAAGACTGGGTCCATGTCGTTGTCGGAGGCCTGGACAGGGACACAAAACAAAGATTTCAATGAACCTACACTCATAAGTCATTAACAGTGCCAACTACAAGTGTCACACCTTCATTACATAATAAGAAAAGCCCTTAATTAATAACATAACACTTGAGGAATACACACCTTGTCTCCAGCGTCACTCTCAGTGTCACACTAAAAGACGACGGGGGAGAAAAAACACAAATCAGATTTGCATCTATTGGAATATTTTAACTAATGTACAGTTTTAAAGCAGCTTGCACGACGCTGCAGGACACATCAGAACAAAGGAAACTTACACTATAGCCAGTCTCCAAAGGATGTCCCTAAAAAAGGAATACAAACAGGTTTTAAAATGAGAAATGTTTAGCGAGTAACTGCTCTCATACAAGATGAAAACCACCCGTGAATGGTAGGTGTTTAAACCAGTTTTACTAGGTTGTTTTCAAAAGCAGGATGTACAGATCAGCAGCACTACGCAAATGTAAACATCGCTATTTGATTAGGAGTTAGAGCTCCATATCTAAGGTGACAAGATGAAGGTACGTCCAAACAAAACATAATAGCACAGGAGAGTCATAAACTCAATGTTTCACCTCTATCCTCCGTCTCTTATTTTTACTCGGGGCTCCTTCTTCCGGCTCAGAGAGTGGACCTCCGCCGTTCTCCTCCGGCCCCCTCTTCCCCTTGTTCCTTCTTCCCAGCATATCAGTGCGCTGACTGGGCTTCAGAGAGCAGTCCATCTGATGAAGAGGGGGGACAAATTAAAATCAGTGTTTACATGTCCGCCAATAAACATGAATGCACGCCCGAGGGTCGATGACCACAGGCTAGCTACGTGCCGGTTAACGTCCCAACAGACCTAATTTCTGCATAGTCTGAGTGATTGCAAAAATAGAAACACCAGAATGATGTAACGCAATACAGCAGCCTGCACGAGACGGTTACTTCAGCTGTTTGTGTGTAGACTCAAATTATACGGTGTGTGACTGTCAGACTGTATTTTGTGGCTGTGTTGCATTGAACTTCACAGAACGTGACTCTAATATTCTTAAAAATATACATAATATAACATAAACCCCTCAGATAAAATACACAAAGGGATGGTTGTATTGGAGGACAATGCAGCGCAAAGAGGCTCCCATCTTTATGATCAATTATCGCCCGCACCATCTACCCCGGGGGGTCAGGAGATAAATCTGAGAGCTCGTGGGAGATGACAGAAAAGAGGAATAAATTCTTTCACTTATTTCTGGTGAAACACTCACAAGTGTTCAGAACTCATCAGGACTCTAAGATATGTTTAAATTAAATTTAAATTTGACTCTGAGCTGTTTGCTAAAAATGTCGAGAACCAGTGAGTTACATGCAAAGCAGAGATCTTCAGTGAGATAGAAGGTGAGTTAAACGTCGAGGAAAAGGGAACTGTTTGTATTAAGGTGAAATATATCAGTGACTAAGACCCAAATAAAGACACATCCCATGAAATAACTGTAACTGCAACTGCTGTTGCTGCATTTATCCCACAACTGCTCTGTGGATTTAAAAATCCAGCCGGCAGATAGATGTGTGTCTACCAAACAGAATAATCCTTTAAATTGCTCGTTATTGTAGCTAAAACAGATATTTGCATTTTGAATAAACACAAAGGTCACCGTGGCTCGTCTGCCCGGCTGAGCGCTTTAAACAATTAAATATCTTTTTTAAAGAATAACTGAGGCAGTTACAGACGTTAATAAATTCAGGCAGGAAATTAGAAATTCGGAAAAAGGAAATTGCCACATTCCACGAGTAAACACCACAAACTTTTTTGGTGGTAGCAGTTTCAGACGGTAACCATCAACGCTGGCAATCAGTCATTCATTTGACTGTGAAATCAAGTTACTCCACGAGAATAGTGAAACTGTATGTGCGGGTAAAGAGGCAGTTTTACAACAGCGTACTGACGAGTAATTTGGTTTCCTGTTGTGATGCCATCAGACCCACCCTGAAGGGCACATTAAATCAATATTAAAGATTGTTTCCTCTTCATGAGGACGCTCAGAGCTCAACATCATGTGAATATCTCCACATACATGTACACATGATGTATTTAAGCTGTTAAAGGCATGCCGGAAACTTCACATTAGCCAATTTCCTGCCTGTTTTTGACGGATGGACACCTGATCTGAGCAAGTGAGGAATGAGAAGCATTAGGTGAAGAGTCGAGGTACTTGAACACAATACATTATTTTTCTTGTGGATTAGTTTGCCTTTCTTTTCTCTGAAAAGCCATTTGGCAGCTCGTCAACACCTCAAAGAATTAGTGCATGAATAATTAAGGCCTCTCTCTAGAAGCCATCACAGGGATGCCTTGGGGTTTTGGTGTGGTTGGCCCCTGAGTAGATTTGCTGAGGAATGGTGTCAGGAGTTGAGGAGTTCATTCTGTAGCTCTCTCACACCTTTAGCTGGACGGATGAAGGCGTGATTTGACGTGAAGGGAGAGGAGTGCGGACAACAGCCATCAAAAATGGATTAAGTTTTAATTCCACTGCTCTACACAAGCCAATCGGTTCAGATAAATTAAAGGAAATGGGGGTTGAGCCAATAGCCTGCCACGCCACATCACAACAAGGAGTGATCCATCACTTTGTTTGCACTAAGTGGGAAATTATGAGTGTGAGGACATCAAACTGAGACATTTACCTCCAGTGCCTCCAAGCTGATGAAGCTCGCAATAGCGAAGCCATCAATGATGTCTTCCTCGCAGGACACAGACTCTCTCTTCCTCCGTCGTGGAGGCCTGTGTCTCCCAAAACCGGGCCGGCATTCTCTACCACCGGGACCCAGCACACTGTTCGTCCCACAAGCCTCCGGATCGGAGCCCGAGGACAGGGATGTGGCCCGCTCATGGGCCAGGTCCACTCGCCTCCTCCGCCGCTCCCTGTCGCGCTGTGAACGGGACCGTCGGCTCTGCCTGAATCCAGTGCTTCGGCTCGGGCCCTCCATGTTCAAACGGCACCTCCTTTTGTAACTCCAGTGAGACCCAAAGGCACTTTATTCAAGTCCCCCGGTCCGGTGGAGGAAGGCACCGAACCGCAAAATAAAAACACCACCACACAGGCCCTCACAGAGAGGGGAGCCTCTGTTAAAATGGCGTTAATGGGAACCAGTGGCTATTATTTACCGTCCTTTGACAACAACAGTCTATCGGCATCGGTGCCTTCTTTCTTTCGGCGAAATTTTAGTGTCATTTCAATTAATCTGAACGCAAACTTAGATCCACATGGGAATTTTTAAAACATCCACAACGCGCACACAGACGTCAGGGCACAGCGGATTGTGTCCCGTAGACGGCTAACATTAGCTTTAGCTGGCGAGAAATTCAACCCGACAACCACAACATAAGTTAAACGCATGTAAACAACACACACAAAAAGAGACGAGTTTGTGTGTTTCTGACAAAGCGGGTCAACACACAGATTTCTAAATGGAAACTACGCCAGCGTTACGACTCTTAGCGTCCAGGATTTCCTTAAATTTCTGCACACGCTGACAAATTTAACACGGTTAGCTACTTAGCAAGGCCACTAACCCAGATTATAAGACACTAACACGTCGTATCCGTGACATTAACCCGCGTTAACGTGGAATATTAAGTATTAAGTGTCTAAAAATGAGTAAAAGCGAGCTAACGTTAGGTCAAGTGTGTTGACTCCAGCTCAATTAGCTCGTTCGGTTGCTACTAGCACGGCGGCTAGCTCGACACCGTACACATATGTATATATTCAAGCCGAGCCAGCGAAGAATAAAGCGATATTCTTTTAAAACGCGTACGTGTAAAAAGACACGACACAAGACGGAGCCCCACGCAACGTGAAGCTGGCTAATAATCTCCAAATAAACGAATAAACTGACGGCCGTTAGTAACGGCTGAAATTCGGCATCACATCAAAAGAAAAGACGTAACCGTTAGCACTCGAGCTAGTTAGCCGATCCAGCTGTTAGCCGAGCGAAGCTAAGCAACAACCGTTTTTTTGTTGGGTTTTTTTTTAACTAAGCAGGACTAATTAAGCTTTTTTATCGCCCCCGCACACAAAAACAACAACTTCTTTTTAAACAGAACTCTTCTTTCCGTCCACCTCCATCATAAAGGAAGAAAAAAAAAACCAAGGCCCAAATATCAAAGCCTCGGTGTCGATTTCCATAAACGAGGGTGTCGGCCAAGCCCCCGTTGGGCTGGGCACAGCTCCTTCATGCAGCCCTTTCCAACAACACTGACTGTGTATGTAAATCCAAATGTTTAGGATTAAGTTCGCCGCCGACGTTTCCGCTCAATTCTCGCTCAATCCCAGTTGTGGTGAATGTGTGAAGAGAGAAACCAAACGGCTCCGCTGCTTCCCCTTTCACAAGTTTCCAGTGAATTGGAAATTTATCGTGAAAATCAGGGAGACACAACCCTTGTCAGCCGTGCAGTGCATTGTGTGCGCCACTCTTCTTCCTCAGTCCGTGGACTGTCTGGTTTGGTAGCTCTGCCTGTGCGTACTGCCACCATGTGGAACAATGTCTGCTGAGATGTTGATGCTACAGATGCTGTGCAGGTAGAAGATGGGAGTTTTTTATTATTATAGTGTGTCATATGAACTCATAGATAGATAGATAGATAGATAGATAGATAGATAGATAGATAGATAGATAGATAGATAGATAGATAGATATTACATCTCTGTCTCAAATCTAGCAACATGGACCCCAAAAACATCCCACTAGTCTTATAAAAACTGTGTAATTTAGATGTAATTATAGATTGTAAACTTCTCAAACTCCCAGAAACAATCCTGGAAACATGACCTCAGTAATAGCTGAGGAGATAGAAACGAGAAGGCAATAACACAGATATATGGCAAT
The DNA here is from genome assembly GCA_023373845.1 of Nibea coibor. Taxonomy (NCBI): domain Eukaryota; kingdom Metazoa; phylum Chordata; class Actinopteri; family Sciaenidae; genus Nibea; species Nibea coibor. Next base: position 2,757,150 of record CM041728.1, on the reverse strand, counting down.
ATGATCAAGTATTATTTTATTCAAAATCTCACAACAAGAGCATGAAAAATACACTTAGTACATACGGCCAGTAGCACAAAACACAGGCAGACATAACTATAATAATATCAGCTAATTCAAGTGAGCAACAGAGCAGCATTTTAAAGGATAAATCTGCTGTTATTCTAGATTTTTCTTACGATCAACAAAGTACTCAATCTGAAGTAAACAGTGCTTTTGATGGGGACTATTTTACTATTTCATGCTCTAGTGAGCGCTTACAGAAAGACATACCAGGTGTTGGACACACATAAAATACTCATTTCATTGTTGATTTGGGGCCTTTAGCTCGTGGAGTTCGTTGACAATAAGTAAAATATAGAATATCATCATCCTTCTGCTTTGATGCCCTGGCTAACTCTCAGTTCCTTCGCATCTTTGGTCTGAGGACACAGAATATTTCTGGTGGTTATCGTCTTGTCGACCTCCTGGAGAACAGCAGAGAGTGCAGCAGGATGCCTGTGGCTACAGAGACGTTGAGAGACTCTATACCCGGGGACAACTCTCTGCCAGCAGGGATGGTGAGAAGGGTCTGGCACAGAGAGAGCAGCTGCTTGGACAAGCCTTCCCCCTCACCGCCCATCAACAACAACGTCGGTTTGGTCATCTGAAAGTCTGAACACTGGGTGACGGGAATGTTCCACTGCTCTGCTTCAGCTCCCACTGTGCCAACCACCTGCCAGCCCTGCGCCACCTTTAACCTGAGCATATCTTCCAGGTTCTCGTACCCGTACACCCCCATCACCTCCATGACGCCGGAGCTGGCCTTGCTGACCACCGGAGACAGCGGACAGCTTGAGTGAAGGCTGCTGGCGACTCTGTCCACACCAAGGAAATAGGCAGAGCGCAGGATGGCACCGAGGTTCATCGGGTCCTGAATTCCCTCCAGGACAAGCCAGAGAGGGGTGCTGTTGTTTCTATTGGGTGCTGAGTCTCTGTTCTCAGTGAGATAACTCAGAGGACTGGCTTGCAGACATACTCCTTGATGTACTCGCCCAGAAGACATCTTGTCCAGATCCTTCTTACTGACCCGATGGATTTGTACTCCTTGCAAACGAGCCTCCTCGCACACCTTTAATATTGAGGCCCTGAGAAAGGCCTCTCCATCTTTTATAAACAGTTTGTGGGTCTTTCTTCTACCCTGAGTGAGTGCGAAGAGGCAGGGAGCGATGCCAAAAACAATCTCATAGTTCTTTTCTTGGGAGTCCAGTGTTGACTTCTGTTTCAGCTGCCTCTCCTTCTCTGCGGGGAAATCCTCCATGCACAGCTTCCTGAGTTCAGACGACACCCTGCTGTCCTCTCCTCTCCTCTGATTTGGCTTCTGCAACACTGGGATGTCATCTTTCCACGCTTTACTCTGACCTGACCTCTTACGATCCTGCCATCCATCAGATGCAACAGGCTTGCGTTGGACACTAGAGGAAATGGACACTCTGCGACGTCTCTTCAACGCTGTGCTGTCCTCTGGACACAGGAGAGTAGCTGTGAAATGGTAAGAAGCAAACTGTGAGCCCACTCTTGAGATTAAACCAGGCTTCTGCAAGCTTCTAGTCCAAACAGAGAGCAACTTGTGCTGATGCAAAACACTGAATATCCACATGTTGAGACAGTTGGGTGTCCAAAGGCACCGTGAAGGGCAGCTGCCTCAGTAAAATATGGTCCAAATGCCCGAGAGGTCCATTAATCCACAGAGGTGTCCGCACATGTCACTGAGTCTCGATCTGTCTGTTAGTAAAGGCAGAAGTGTGTCTGTGTCCCTCCTGAGCTGCTGTTTGTGGCCTTCACATGAAATACGCACACGTGCAGTACGGCTGCGTAAAGCAAAAGGGATTATAACCGGATATCAAGCGCGTCTACCTGCAAAATAAAAGCCCGACCTTTGTATTGGTTTAAAAAAACAGGAAAATCAACTACTGCAACTGTATAGACAAGAATAAAACTTTTTTTCACAGAATAGGAATGGAAATGTGCAATGAAATACTGATGCGATGGAGCATAACGAAAGGGAGAAATAATACATATAATAATATATAATATAAAATATAATTTATGGCTTGCTAGGATTGTCAGATACTGTAAGATTTTTTTTTTGGTTGATGTAATGAAGCATTTGAATCTTTAACTTTCAGAACTGCTGCTGTTATTTATCTGTAAATGGGACATAAAATATTACTTTATGAATGATTTTGTTAAAGACAAGAGCAAGAGTGACAAGAAACTTAAATAAACACGAGGTTCAGATTTGTATAAACAGATTTGGTTACATTGTTATTTAAAAAAAACATCCCTGATCTGAGTTTATTCCATCCACATCAACAATGCGTGCTTTATTTTGAAGGGCACAGGAAGTTGGCGCTTATGACGCCGGTAAAAAAACAAAAATCTGACGTCTATTTTTAAAGCCTGCGCGATAACGTCATTTCCCGGAAGCGAAACTATCGCAACACGGAAGTGAAGGAAAGAAAACAAATAATCGTTCAAATTTGTGTCGAGCTGAAGTCGGAGGAGGAACACCTGAAACACCGACCAACACCTGGATTAACGTGTGTTCACGCGGAGCCCGGTACACGGTGAGTACGGACACGCTGCCGGGGTAACGCTCTGACACCGGGGGTAGTCCGAGGGGGTAAAAACTCGACGGGCTGGGGCAGATCTGAGAGACAACACCGACTGAGAACAGACTCCAGTGTCCACAACGGGCCTCCGGTGACATGAGTCACAGCTGGGTGAAGCTGAAACGTTGTTATGAACCGATGAACGTCTTTAAAATACGTTTATCTACCGGCGTCACTTCTGTTATTCTTCCTGACTTCAAGTTCTGCAACTTTTCCATGACATCACAGCACACTGCTGCCGTGGGTTAGATGAGTCATGGGACAGATGATTAGTTTAATCTTTAATCAGTTATTTTTGGATGAAGCACAAACTTAAATATATTCATTTTATAATGATAAACAACTGTCTGGTTTGTTTGGTGTGTAACTTAATTAATCAATTAATCAAAACTGCAGCTGACTAATTAATTAGTTAGTTAAAGGTCCAGTGTGTAAGATTTAGCAGTATCTATGAGCAGGAATTGAAACTAATATTCATTGTTATGTTTTCAACAGTGTAGGTGTAAAAATAATTCAGATTCTGATAATCATCTGAAAATGTTTTTGTTGTCTTAAAATGAGCCTGTATATCTGAGCGGGTCCGGTAACACACTAATTGTTTGTAGTACTAATATTCTTTCTCAAACAGGTTTATCAAGTTATTTAACAAAGAAAAGGAATAAGATAATAAAAGAGAAAACCAGCCGTTCTTCACATCTGAGGAGCAGGAACCAGATAACAATTCAGTTCTCAGTGGATCTTCTGTCAGTCAACCAATCGTTTAATCCACTGTTCGACTGTGCTGACTCTTTTTTCTCCAAACAGATGGATTTCCTGTTTGGGAGGAGGAAGACTCCGGAGGAGATGCTCAGGCAGAATCAGAGGGCGCTCAACCGAGCCATGAGAGAGCTGGACCGAGAGCGAATGAAGCTGGAGCAACAGGAGAAGAAGATCATCGCCGACATCAAGAAAATGGCTAAACAAGGACAGATGGTGAGATGAAGGAGAAGGAGCTTGTGTTTTATGAGATAGAAGAGAATAACATGTCCTAACTGTGACGCGCGCATGTGTGTGTGTGTGCTATGCAGGACGCCGTCAAGATCATGGCTAAGGATTTGGTTCGCACGCGGCGCTACGTCAAGAAGTTCATCATGATGAAAGCCAACATTCAGGCCGTCAGTCTAAAGATACAGACGCTCAAGTCCAACAACAGCATGGCACAGGCTATGAAAGGCGTCACCAAAGCTATGGCCACCATGAACAGACAGGTCTGTCAGAAAGTCACCACGCGATGCGAATAAAGCGTTTGGTTCGTCTTGTGTTGACGACTTTGCATTTATCCCGTCTCCACAGCTGAAACTGCCTCAGATTCAGAAGATCATGATGGAGTTCGAACGACAGAGTGAAATCATGGACATGAAGGAGGAGATGATGAACGACGCCATCGACGACGCCATGGGCGACGAGGACGACGAGGAGGAGAGGTAAGAGAACGATGAAATGATGTTTTTATCTGAGTACAGACGTCTGTGTGCTGTAGTTAAAGCTGCATTACAAACTGGGACGTTTAATACATGTGAGCAACGACCAAACAGGAAGGAGCCATCAGAGGACTATTGTGTTAGATTAGAGGAAGTGACTGACTCTAGGTGTAGCAGCTTTGATAGCCTCTTCTAAATCAGTGGAATACCCCTTTAACTCTGATCTAATTAACCCAACATATATATTTTTATTTATACACTTGGATTTATTTTGATATGTGTGTGACTGTGTCTCTGCTTCTTGTACAGTGACGCCATCGTGTCCCAGGTGCTGGACGAGCTGGGTCTCAGTTTGACTGATGAACTGTCAAGTAAGAACCTCTGCCAACTTTCTGCCTCGCTATGTGCTAGCTCATTTGTCACAGACCGAAAACATGCAGGACTCTCTCAACTCTCCACGTGCTCCTTGTCGTTGTATCACTGAACACTGCCGTGTGTCCGTTTCAGATCTTCCAACCGCTGGAGGAAGCTTGTCAGTGGCTGGAGGAAAGAAGGCCGAGCCCCAGGCCGCCCTGGCTGACGCAGACGCCGATCTGGAGGAGAGGCTGAACAACCTGCGGAGAGATTAAAACACACTGTAACTGTCAGAGGGGCGCGCTGTCGGCTGGAGTTGTTAAAACAGATACAAAACATACTCGAATCTCTGTGTTTAGATTCTTACGAAGGTATAACTGGCAAAAAAACACTATCTGTTCCAGCAAACAGTCTGTGTTATAAAGGTGTATGGCTTTCTGTTTTGACGTGTTTTCATTTTGTGTGTATCATTACAAAAACCCAACAAGGATCATTAGCCTTAAAGGGTCGAGCAAATGTTTTGCCAAATCACCCAAATTCTCTGGAAGTAAAACATTTATTTTACAGTCTGTGTAAATACTAACACCTCAAGATGTTTTCACAATTTAAATGAACACTAAAGAGCCCAAATCAAAGTTGGTAACAGACACGAGTTGATGTTTTATACAGGCGACGTACACAAATGTCAGCGCTTTTTGTACATCAGGCTGGTTTGGTGTTATTTGTATCCACATCATCACGTAAAAAACACAAAGTTTCAGCCCTTACGTACGTTTTCTGATGCCTTTTTCTGATTCTGTTTATATCCGGGAGTTGTCGGGGGTCAGCCGTAGATGCTGTGCAAAAAGTGTGTCAACATCTTTTCTGTCTGAATTAACTAATAGGACGGTTTATTTTACAAAAATGTATAAAGACAAAGAAAGAGAGAGAGAGAGAGAGAGAGAGGTTTGTCCCGCTGACTCTTCACCAGTGGAAAGACACTCCTGTGTCAGCAGGATTTTCACCAAAATGTTAATAAGGAGTCATGTTTCTTTTTTATTTTTGAGAAACTGTCCTGTTTGTTTTGTTTTTCTTTATTCAATAAACATTTTTTCCAGATTTAACTAACTGGTTGTCTGATTAGAGGAGTTTTACGCATGAACGGGGCTCGACTTAAAATCACATATTCACGTATGTTAATGATAGATTCAGATCAGTAGTCTCCATGTAAAGTGACACTAAGTCAGTGAAAACGGTTGCATAATATGTTCCTGTAGGTCTGCAGGTATGCTGTCCAGCCTGAGGAAATAACCCTGATGACGTCACAGTGATGTCATCAGGGTTAGTCCACCTGGAGATCGCAGACTTCAGATTGCATTCCAGACTGAGGGCGTGGAGCCGCTGGTGGCGAGGCCTCATTATAGCTTCAGGACAAAGACGGCATTTTATCCTCAACAATGGAGGAGTGATCAACTCTTACAGCGGACACATGAACCTTTCTTCAACCTCAGGTTAATAAATGAATGAATAGGTAAATAAACCAGTAAATACTGAAATCATCCACCTATTATCTGTAACCGCTCATCCTCAATGTATTTACTCTCAGTTCTATCAAAAGAAAAACTCACACAACATATCCAAACTTCGTAGACATGTTAATTTTATTCCAAAAGAATTTAACTTTCAAAACTGTCAATTTGTCAACATACAATCATAGAACAATATTGAATGTACTCAACACTTTCAACATTAAATAATAAAAAAATAACAGCCATGTTTTATGTACATTTGTTTCTGAAAGCTATGTACAGAAAAACAAAAACAGAATTTTGTATTTCCAAAATCTGCCTTCACGTACGCCTGGCAGCTGAAGTTAAGTGTTGAAGCTGCAGAAAGCCATTGCATCATATGTAAAACAGATTGAGCAAACGCAGCGAGGAGGAGGAGGAGGAGGAGAAATCAAACATCGCGACTGAGAACTGAGATTAATTCAGAGAGGGAGAGATTAATAACTGGCAGCATGTTAAAGAGCATACGGGTGAACATCGCTAGATCTACAGCTAGAAAGCTTCTTTTAATCGTCTAAAATGGCTCCTTTGAACGTCGGCATCCTAAAGAGACCAATGCATACACATAACTCGCCTAATATTTACTGGATGTAAGCGTACTGTAAAGATTGGAAACACAAAAATAGATCATAAACTGTACTTTGTTATTATCAGGTCGCCTTATGATGAGGCTGAACGCAGCGCTTCTCACTGAACAGAGCAGCCATAAGTCATGCTTTCAAGAACAATAGTTTGTAGATTTGTAGCCCGATGAGGGGAGATTATTCTCCATCCTGGGGTTAAGCCATGCTACCATCTTTTATTTTTTTGAAACAGCTAAATAGAGTCCATGCACTCACATAAAAAGAAACAAAGAAAAATAAACTAATAGAAACAAAACGGGGGACAGAACACTGGGTATCACGCCAAGTTTACCACCTGTCGAATTTTCAATCATTTGGTTGCTTTTCTTCATTTTTTCTGTATTTTTTTGTAATGAAATCATGCCCGATATCACACTAAACATCGATAAAATCTTATTTGAAGTTGTGTTCGAACAATATAGGCAATACACAGCACGATACAGTCAGATTTTTAACATTTTGAGCGTGGTACGCCTACCCAGAACACAAACTTGGAGCCGAACTGTTAGTTCGAGCTCTACTTTTTTCGAAATGGCGACGACCGTTTGCCCCCGACCACGTGAAATCACCCAAGATTAGAGTCCCAATTCCTCCTGTCAGCTGATTTATGGATAAAACATGAGTCTTCACTTTTGTGTGATAAAAATCAATTTTCTGGATGGAACAGTTGCTACAAAATGTATTTTAAACATGTTACAGAACGTGCACATAACTGTTTTTTTTTAAGAACACAAACTGTCGTCTTCAACAGCTGCTAATGTGGAGACTGTAATCTTGTGGCATCTTTTTTTTTTTTTTAATCTCCCTTCCAGAAGTGTAAATGAGACCAAAAATATCACAGACACCCACGGGCGCAGCTATCTCCCATCCTTTTATCAATATTCTGCAGGAGATCAGCTGGTCTGTGGTGACACACTGAGACTCGGAGGAGTCATTAACGCTCCGACAGACTGAAAGCAACAGCAGTTATACAAAGCGACGGGGCAACTCGTCTCCACCAGACGAGATGAATGGAGGATTTTTCTAATCTGGGCGTGGACGACATCTCTCTGCTGTTAACGCACACGTGGGTTTCACTTCCGACAGGTCCGGTGAGGGGTGTGTTTTTTGGGCACCTCGATGCGACATCGGCTTCGGTCGTCCAGCCAAGGCAGCTCGAAGTTCCTGCGGGAGGAATACATATTTAATTTTATTTAAAAATAAAAGCACAGGCAGCCTGTAGAGACTTCAGCTTGAACTGGAGAAAGGTTTGATGAAATGTGAGCCCAGTCGAACACCTGCAGTGCAGTATCACTAGATGCATTAAGATAAATTAAACTTTAACTCGATTGAAGAAAGACACAAATGCAGTCAAACTTACTGTTGTGAAAGTTTGGGCAGCGGCCGGCCGAATGCCACCACAGGCAAGAAGGGAGTGATCACTATAGTCTCAACTGGCAGAAACAAAAAGGAGAAAAACTTAAAATCTCTTCAACGCTACTGAATTTTATTAGAACTTTATTCAGCCTTTGGACGTGACGTTTTGCAGACGCACCATCTTCAGTGTCGGGATAGAAGGACGAAAGCTCTGGCTCCGTCTCTGGGACGACTTTCTTCCTGTTCATGCGCTGCTGCAAACGCTGAAACATGCGCTGCTCTCTGATTCGCTGGATGTCCCACCTGAAAGAAAGACATTTACATTTAGTTATGCTAAAGTACTACTAGAATCAAGGTCCAGTTGTAGGAGAGGAGAGGAGAGGAGGTACTCTCAGTAAAAACCTATGATATGATGCTCACACAAAACCACTTCATTCATTGTTTATTACACTGCAGTATACTTTAGAGATGAGTGACAATTTTCTTTATTTGAGTTATTTTAATGTTATGATTTATTTCCCAGTTAAACTGGCTGTTGTTGCTGTTCATGTTTGTGAAATGTTGCTGTGCACAGTGAGTGAGTGCTACACATTCACTGAAGATCTCATTTTGTAAGTTCGGTATTTATTATCTGTCGAGCTCGAGTCAAAACTCAGAAACACGGACACGTTTGTTCAACTTTTTAAATGACTTGTACCTTTTCCTCCTTTTCTCATCCAGCTCCAGCTTCGAATGGCGTTTCAGAAACACATTGTCGTCCAGCGGCTGGACGGGAAAACACATTCACAGGTGTGATTAAAGAGTTAAATGTTTTGGGAGATGGAGGTAAAATTATTTCACGTTTAATGTGTCTCACTTCAGAGGGGTTGAAGGAGGGTTCCTCATCCAAGGGCTCTATGTGATTTTCCCTCCACGACGGGACTAGAGGGGGGAAAGAGGGAGACGAAGTCATTCGTAGATAATGTTAAGAGTACATTTGATGGATATAGTGATTAAAGATGGGATATAGGTTAGGCTTACAAACAATCAGCATATCATGTACTACATGAGGAGTCCACTCACTGGCCACCTCTTCCTCCTTTTTAGGGGAAGTCTCACGCAGAGGGGACAGAGGAGGTTGGTTCCAGCAACAGAGGTACATCTCAGTAGTAGACATGAAGGGCAGATCTTCGATCTGACAGCTAGGCTCGGGCTCCTCTTTGCACGGGAGCATAATGTCCCTTTCCGCCCCTGACCTCATGGGAACGGTCTTCTCGGGGGTTTCCTTACTGCGCAGCTCTCTTTGATTGGGAGAGCCGGGCTGAATGTCGGATTTCTGGGGGCTAAGCTTGGCGCTCTTGCCCCGTGATTTCTGGTTTTTCGGGTCTCCAAAGCAAGATTTCCTGCGCGTGGAAAGAGAAGAATTAAAGATTTGAATTACAAGAGACTTCTACCTCTCTCCAGGGCAAATTAGATTTAATTATTTTTTAATGAGCTGTGGCAGATTTCTCCTTTCTTTCTGAGTGCATTACATTACTGTGGCTTGATTTAAATACCACAAAGCCCAGCACTGTCAGGAATCATTTATTTTACCTTTTTTGACCTTTGCCACCCCGACTAAAGGGGAGCGGAGTGGCCGGGTTGGCTTGTGTACTCTCTTCCACATCCAGGTCCCACATGTCCTCCTTGTCAGGGGTCCATGGCTCGAGGGGCTGGAAGAGACGCTTGTCCCGTGGTGGGTCCTTCCTTGTGAGCTGCAGGCGACGCTCCATTCGCTCAATACGTGCCAGCAGCTGGAAAAATGAGGACGAGTTAAGTGATTTTAACATCAACATGTTACATAACACACCAATATTTGCTTAAAAACTGATACATACTGTCTCTTTGTCCGCCTTGAGCTCATCTATCTCCTTGTCCTTGGACTGCAGCTGCTGTTGCTGTTGTTCAATGAGGTCCAGTTGGAGGAGGAGAATCTGCCGGAGGCAGTTGGCCTGTGTGTGGGGATTAGCAGGGGTCTTCCTGATGTTCCTCCACTTGCCCTCAGAGGAGAGTTCAATGGATGCGGTGCCAAGGACTCCGGGGACGACCCCCTTCACGCTGTCATCAGCACCGGCATCCTTGGGGTTATTGTTCACAGCCATCTGAGGGTTATCCATAGTGTCAGCAGAGAGGGGTTTACCTTTCACTGGGGTTCCCTCACCCCCCATTTGTCTGACAGGGGACAATATCCCCACAGCAGTTTTATTGTCTGCTTGAACTAGTTCTGCAACAGTGGCAGCGAGGGAAACTTTGCTTGTCATGTAATTCTGGTCTAAGTCCTTTGATTTGCTCGGGATCTCGCCCCCTTGCACGTTTTGAACATCTATAACGAAGTCGCAGGTCTCCCTCTTCAGGCTCACAGGGCTCACGGTGGCGAAATGCGTCTTCTCAAAGTCGAGGTTGGTGTCTGCGTCCTGCTTGAACCCTGTATGTGGAAACAGCGTGGACCTCAGAGTCATGGCGAACACGACGACGACTTCTCATCCTGCAACGCCTCTGCGATGCAACCCACAGCTACCTCCCATGAGAAGTTAGCAGGCTCCCGTCCTACCAAAAACACAGAGAAATAAAGGGATTTTGCTGTCGAACAACGCTATGCACCAACTCGTAACACACGGGCCAACCGTAGGAGAGTGTACCGTCCACAGTACGTCTGATCCCGGGCATCATTTTCCTAAAAAAATCGCTCGCTGGGGTTTGAAAATGGAGCTAAGCTACATTAGCACAGGCGCTACATTGGAGACAAATTGCCCCCGTAGGCTAACATTAAACTCGCTGGTACGTCAGCTTCACTGTGGGGGCTTCAACAACAAGGACTCGGGAGTGGCTGTGTAGGACACTGGCAGCAGACATCTCCTCCATTTTGGCTCTCAAAAACAATAACAGCTAGCCAGCTAGCTACGGCTAAATGCTAACCGGCTAGTTTAACCAACAAAAACGCGCCTTCAGGCCGAAGCGGCGACAACGACCGCGTCGAGACACTCACAGCTCGGACATACATGTTTTTAAAACCGGCGTGAGTTGCTGTGTTTGGAGCTTACCTCGACTGTAATTCAAGTCCACCTGCAGACTGCCTTCATGACATGTTCCCTCCTCAAGACTGTTTTAAAGCGCCGACTACTGCGCATGCGTAATTTGCCGGATGGCCATTTCTTGTTTTGAACGTTTGAGTCGGAGTTTGAGCAGCAGAGGGAGACAGAGGACCAGAACCAGGACCAGGACCAGAACCAGGACCAGAACCAGGACCAGAACCAGAACCAGGACCAGAACCAGGACCAGAGTCTATGATACTATGCCAATTTTTAAACTGCAAACATAACAATGCAATAAAAAGCTATGAAATGTGTGCAATAAGATGAACCGGTCAGCTCAGAATTAAGAGCACTAAACAGTGCAACAGCACTACACAGAAGGACAGAAACGAGCTGGAATAAAATACAATACTATGAAACTTTAGGTGAAAAAATGTATGAATATAAAAAATATGTGTAACTGTTCTAATACAGGTATTGGGTTAGTGAGCTGTATTAATATGACATACTATATATGCACAGATATTACACAGAGCGTTCATTAAAATACACTTGTTATTAGGAAATCATTATAACTATACATAATACATCAAACATTTATTAAACAAGTAAAAACACGCCGGTACTGCCTCCTTCTGGAGAGAGAGAGCTCTCCACTCATCTTCACGGGCTTGTCTAAAGTGACATAACTGAAGGAATCAGTGCTTCTGTTTTGCTGGATTTTAATAATGTAATAATAATTCACTCAAAGCCAAATGAGATAGTTCCTTTAAGAAGCTGTATCCTGGTCCAAATCATTCAAGACATCCTCATTCTGGATAAGATGAAAAGCTCTATGAAATGATATGTCGTTTTCTTTAATACTGTTTCCTCGATTGTGATTTCAGAACTCTGTAAATTATTATTTTAGTATTTGTTGATTTATATTCATGATATTTTCAGCTGTTATTTAGAAATAGGTCTGCCGAGAACTTCTATTCAGTTTTTTTGGATTATCTAGTTTAATTAGTCTTTGTGTTTGTGTATATTTTAAATGTTTCAGCGTAGAAACAGAGAAAGGTTTGCTCGCTCTTCCTTAGTTACGGCTGGTAAGCGTCAACTGGACAACCGTTGCTAGGGGGCGTGGCTTGGCGACGAGAAGCGCCCTTGAAGTCTTTAAAGGCACCGTGACGTCATTCAACGATCAAAGGACACGAGGTTATAAATAGGACTTGAACTCGAGGCTTGTTTACTTGGTTTCGGATTTTTTCGGAATTTTCGGAACACTCTCGGGATACAGCGAGGAGTCGAACACGGACAACAAACTGTCGGAGGAAAAGAGTCGAGCAGGGAACACGAAACACTTTCAGGATACAGCGAGGAGTCGAACACGGACAACAAACTGTCGGAGGAAAAGAGTCGAGCAGGGAACACGAAACACTTTCAGGATACAGCGAGGAGTCGAACACGGACAACAAACTGTCGGAGGAAAAGAGTCGAGCAGGGAACACGGACTGTGAGTACCAAATTAACAGAGAGCGACACCAAACACCTTACAATATGTCTTCAGAAAACAAGATAGCCGTGGTTCAGGAATTTCCACTGGCCACAATTGAAATCGTTCGCCCGCTTGTGCGGCTCTTCCTGTCCCAGATTACAGTGGCACAGTGGACTGGTATATATTCTGGGGCAGTGGACGAGCAAACGGAAATGCTCGTTACACAGATGTGTGTTGATATACTCAATGCTATCAGCAGAACCTTCTGTGAAACTTTAAAAAAGCTGAGGGCGAACAAAGGAATGCCGCCCGTGGAGGCTCCGGAGTCCCCAGAGTACGTTTCGGAACATGAAGTTCACCAGTACCTGGGTACCGCCATCACGGACGCCTTTGTGGACGTGACAGGGAGCCCGATGCTGGGTAAAAGCTCGAAGAAGGTGACGGATCTCGTCACAAAAGAGGTGGCCGAGAGAATTAACTCTCAGCTGACAAGTTCGGGCAGCGACGATTCTCAGAGGCCCATCAACTCTGCAGCTACACGCAGGGTGAAGGTCATTGTTAAATACATGACCAAAATGCTCAAGAAGTGTGCGTGGAAAATCACTTCGTCCCAGTCCACCACACCGACTTGCGCAGAGGCCAGTCAGAGTCTGGCAGAAGAGGAGGGTCTTCAGGAGACCGAACAGACTCCGGATGTTGAGAGTTTTATTGACACCACCACTGAAATTGTAAGCCATATTCTGGAGGAAGAGGCAGGTGACTCTCTTCTGTTTTATGACGGCAAAATTTCAGACACGGAACATGCACAGATTGAAAGCAGCAAGTTTAATGACACTAAAGTAGCAGCAAGTGACATTGCAAACTACATATGGACAAACAGGGAATTACTTGGACTTAACTCTTACGGCTCACCAAAAGCAAGCCCTGAGGGAGGCTCCAGAAGGTCGAGCCCTGAGGCAGGCTCCAAAAGGACGAGCCCTGAGGCAGGCTCCAAAAGGTCAAGCCCTGAGGCAGGCTCCAAAAGGACGAGCCCTGAGGCAGGCTCCAAAAGGTCAAGCCCTGAGGCAGGCTCCAAAAGGACGAGCCCTGAGGCAGGCTCAGAAAAATCAAGCCCTGAGGGAGGCTCATCACAATCGAGCCCAGAGGCAGGCTCACTGTCAGAGATAGACTGCTGGAAGGTTGTGGCAAACAAAATCAAAAGATTTTTTGCCTGCAGGTTTGCCAAGAAGGCCATGATCAACTTTTTGGCAAACCTGAGAGAAAAACTAAGCTGCTTCTCTAAAGGGGCATCATTGGATGTCCTAATTCCAGCAGCAACCGAGGTGTTTGAGGACATGATACCAGCACCGACCCCGCATGAGTGCTCCTACGAAACAATGGCCATCTGCATTAAAGATGACCAGAATGGTTCAAAGAAGATGGAGGATGTCTTATTTGACCATTTCAAACCTGGCAGGTCAGAAGATAGGCACACAATTCGAGTGGAAGTGGATAGGTTTATGAAACTCATGTGGAATTGGCTTGTACTACAGACAAAACCTCATACGAGGAGAAATGACCCTGTGAGGAAGACCCTGAAGAAGATCCAGGATGTAGTTAATGGTGAGTTAGAGGTCACCGTGTTCGAAGCTGATGCTGTTGATCCAGCCCCACCTTCCGCCACCACACCCATCGCTACCACACCCATCGCTACCACACCCATCGTCACCACACCCATCGCCACCACTCCCATCGCCACCACACCCATCGCCTCCACACCCATCGCCACCACTCCCATCGCCACCACTCCCATCGCCACCACACTCATCGCCACCACTCCCATCGCCACCACTCCCATCGGCACCACACTCATCGCCACCACTCCCATCGCCACCACTCCCATCGCCACCACACCCATCGCCACCACTCCCATCGCCACCACACTCATCACCACCACTCCCATCGCCACCACTCCCATCGCCACCACACCCATTGCCACCACAACCATCGCCATCACACCCATCATCATTCCACAGGGACCAACTTCCACTGAGGTCTTTGAGTCACCTCCTTGTGTGAGCAGTGCTAAACCCAAGGAGCTGTTTTATGCGATCTTGGTGTCTGCTGTCATGAATGAAATTGCTAAAAAAGGCAAGAGAAATATTTCAGCGGCAGCCGACACATTTCCAAACATCACAGGAAATCTTAAACAGATGCTGTCCACTAAAATGGCAGGCTGTGACTTGGCTGTCAAGCTAGATGGAGCTAGAATGAAGAAAATTGCCAAGGCAGTGCACAAGGAATTGTGTAAGGAGATGGGCGGCAAAGGGACTGTGCAAATGTTCCTGCAGTCACAGGACTCATTGATGTATGAATACATCACAGAGTCCTTAAAAAGGCATCTTGTGACGCCAAAAACATCCGGCATAAAGGGGTTCTTTAACTCCTGCTTCAGGACGCTCAAAGCCTGCTTCACACGTGGATGAAAAATGCCACTGTGAAAAAGGCTCATTGAGACCTGAAGTGTCACGTCATGTTCAGACAAATACTTTGTGCTACCTGCCTCACAGAGGCTCATAGTACAGAGTGTTCAACCTGGATATGGTGCAGGTCACATAGGTCTGCATGGGTGCCTTGTTGACCTTGCAACTGTAAGGTCATTATGGTTTTCTCCGAGTGCTTCGGTTCGCCATTTTTAATCAACTTAAAAAAAAAAATAGGTTAACATCTTCAGGAAATGTCCAGTCAGACACTCTTTGCTGCCGGCCTCACTGAGGCTCATAGCACAGAGTGTTCAACCTGGATATGATACAGGTGCCTTAGTGACCTTGCAACTGTAAGGTCATTGTGGTTTTCTCCGAGTGCTTCGGTTCGCCATTTTTAATCAACTTTAAAAAAAAAAAACATTAGGGTAACATCTTCAGGAAATGTCCAGTCAAACACTCTGTGCTGCCGGACTCACTGAGGCTCATAGCACAGAGTGTTCAACCTGGATATGATACAGGTGCCTTAGTGACCTTGCAACTGTAAGGTCATTGTGGTTTTCTCCGAGTGCTTCGGTTCGCCATTTTTAATCAACTTTAAAAAAAAAAAAAAAACATTAGGGTAACATCTTCAGGAAATGTCCAGCCAAACATTCTGTGCTGACAGCACAGAATGTTCAACCTGGATATGACCATAGGCCTGCACAGACACCTGCGGCCTTGCAACTGTAACATCATTGTGTTGCAGTGGTTTTCTCCGAGTGCTTCGGTTTCTCCACTTTTGAATCATTCAAAAGAAAAAAAAAACAAACAAAAAAAACAAACAAAAAAAAAAAGATTAGTTGAACACTCACTCTTGCAGCTCAGGTCTGTACTTTCCCCACAGGTTTTAATCATAAAAACATAGAAATAAAATTTAAAAAAAAATACATTTCTGTTTTAAAATCTTCCTTACTTGCAGCATAGCTGTAGCTGTGTAACAGTACGCTGTTACACAGCTATGGCTCAAGAAAAAAAGAAAGAAAAAAGAGCTACAGGTCCCATAGGCCTGCAGAGACACCTGCAGCCTTGCAACTGTAACATCATTGTGTTTCTGTGGTTTTCTCCGAGTGCTTCGGTTTCTCCACTTTTGATCCATTCAAAAGAAAGGAAAAAAAACAAAACAAAAAAACCCCCACCAAAATCCCCCCCCCAAAAAAAAGATTAGTTGAACACAGGTCTGCACTTTCCTCACAGATCATGGTCAGGAAATAAAATTAAAAAGACATTTCTGTTTTAAAATCTTCCTTACTTGCAGCATAGCTGTAGCTGAGTAACAGCATATTAAGGGAGAACAATTTGCATTTGGAAAAACAACATCAAATTTTAAATGTGTTATTTTATATATATATATATATATATAAAACTTGCATTTCTGTTTTAAAATGTTTTCTATCTCAGTCCAAAGCCCTGAATCTGAGCTGCTGTCTTTAACCTAACTTGAATATATAATAGTTTTTCACAAACATTTTCACAAACATATGGTGCCTTGCATTCTATGAACAGTTTTTAGACCAGTTAAAAATATAAATTGTTATGACACATTTCTTAAAATCAAGTTGGAAACCCTACTGTGACTTTATATTATATCGCCGTAAAAGGCCGCCTTTAGTCAAACATCCTGATACTGAACATTTCAGGTAACATTTCAGATGTTTCTCTTATTATCAACAAACCATTACATCTTCATATGCAGCTGCATTGACATTTTTTCATTAGTTTAATGGTCCATTATTATTTGCCTGTGGGTTGTTAAATCAGCAGCAGCTCTTTCGGAAAAGTCAATTCACTCGCCACATTTATCACAGTGCTGCTTATCAGTATTCACATGTGTATGTGTGTTTCATTAATGATTTAATGTGCTGGAACTAAAATGTTTTTCTTGCTTATGTTCCTCCCATGACACACAGAGAATGCTGTATAAAAGCCCATTTTCTGGAAGCAACACCAGGATAAGCAACATTTCCAATTGGCTGTTTTTAAACACATCTCTGCTTAAAGGTAAGAAAATATACTTAAAAATGTTAAAAAATGTCTTAACTCTTCCTCTCTGTCATCTGCTTCTAGTCTACTGTATTAGGAAAGACATTATTCTTGATCCGCTCTCATTTAATTAAAACATTTCAGTCTTCTTGCCTCCAGGTCATCATGAAAATGCTGTCTGAACTTTTGGTCGTCTGCCTGCTTGGAGCGATGCATGTTAACGCTCAACCTGACGAGATGGGGTTAGTCTCACAATGCTAAATCATGCTATAAATCACTGTAAAGTCCATTGAGACAATTGAGAAAGTAAAGTATATCGAACTATAAGACTTGAGTTACGTTTGCTTTGTGTACTTTTCAAAACCTAGTTGCATTCACTTCATTTTGTTAAGTTGTGGCAACTTAAAAATGGCAAGTGTGCTAGCATGGATTAATCAATTTAAATATAAAATCTTTATTGGGGAAATTCAGGTGCAGATAAATATAGTAAAGTACAATGATGAATAAATAAATAAAGAATTCAAAATAAACTGTAAACCAGGGGTCTTCAACATTTTTCTCTTGGTCAAGATGCTGGGTTATGTATAGTTATGTATGTGTTTATGATTGATAAAAAGTTGCATAATTATTATTGGTTATTAAATGCCAAGAGCTGTTCATCTTTGGACATGTCCACTGATTTGTCCAATTGGAGTGCAAATGCCTCCGCTGTTTGTAGTTTCTCATTTATCTTCACCCTCACAATCACCATTATTTTGGTGAAAATTGGCAATTATTATGACAAAATATTGGCGGACCTCCTGCACTGCCTCTGTGGACCCCCGGACGGACTCCTGGTTGAAGACCCTTACTATAAACTAAAGGGCAATTAAACTCCCAATTAAAAGGCAAGGTAACGTGGTGTTGCGATTAGTAGCTGCAAAGTCAGTGAATTATGATGTTTGTAATAATGTAATATAATTCTACACACCAGAATAATAACCAGTAATAACCAGACAGTTGATCCATCAGTTGCTGCTCTGCTCATGAAATTTTATATTTCTGTTTTCATCAAGTCTTAGTGAAGACGAGCAGCGTATGGTGAGAAGATACGCAGAGTCCACCATTGGCAGTGAAATCAGCAAAATCATGGATTCAATGGTGCAGAAAAACTTTGTTGATTTCTTGCTTAACCAAAAGGAGAAAAAGAGCAAGTATGTCAATGAAGTTAGCACAAACAGATTTCAAGTAAAAGCTTTGTGAAGTTAACTGAAGTGATTGTTGCCGTCACAGGCCTGCCACAGCAGAGGAAGATGCAGAGGTGCGTCTCTACAGCGACCTGCTGAAGCTCAGTCATGAGAAGCAGAAGAGAAAGGTGTGCTTTCTCTTCTCTGTATTGTATTAACTGATCTGTCTTGCTGTGTTTAACGTCACGTTTCACCTGCTGTTATTTCTCCAACAAGGTGCAGTGACGCATCAGACAGCTCATGGCGACGTCACGTTTTTAAAGCCTGTACGACGTGGAATGTGTAATCGTAGTGGAGAGCCATCCTCCGTCTGTGTAACACAGATCAACACACAGATGATAAATAAAGTGACCTGAAATGATGTGAAATGACTTACTTTGTATTTTGTTATCTAGAGCTGATATACTGCAGATCACGGATGCTGGTTACAACGTCTAGATTCATACTGTCAATGACAGATTTAAGTATGACTGAACAATGATCACTGAAAATATGATTTATTATTGCAGGTTAAAAATCACCAGCAGCAAATAAAGAAGTTAAAATTTGCTGCACTTTTTCCAACCTAAATACACCGCTGACATGTTTAAAACATAGCAGTAGTTGTTGCAATAACGCAATAATTTAATATAAGAAATACTTCTGTACTTTAAGTAAATACAGTCAACATTAGTCTTATCAAAATAACACAAAGTAAATTAAGAATGAGTCAACACTTGAAAATCAAAGCTCTCGGTGGCTGCATTGTTGTGATAAACATTCAAATATATCTAAATTAATGTTAATTAAAGTATAGTGAAACAGCACAAACTGGCTTTACACCTGTCGTACTTTGAAATCATTAAAAAGAGTTCTTCTTTTTCCAGTTGAATTGTTTCCACAGTGGGATGTTATGTCCTCTTTCACACACTTTCCTTTCATGATTTATCACTGATGATGATGTTCATCTCAGCCCCCACTTTTCTTTTGTCTTCCTTGTAAACGTTTATAGATTTGTGACAGGATTTTTGTACCGCTCTTCTCTTCCATATAATATATAGTAAAAAAAACCCAGAATTAAGCAGCACAGTAATTAACTCCAAAACAAGTTAATTTGAGGTCACTATTTTCTATCTCCTGTGGGCGATGTCACGGTTGCTCTGTCCCTTCAGTGATTTTTATACACTTGCACACTCACACACTATCTAAATAGGTTTACACGAGTATATAATGTATGTTGTATGAACTAACTCGATGTGAAATGTAATTTCAACACTCTGTTGTGAAGGACAATCTTAGTGGGAGGGAAAGAAAAGAAAGCGGAACCGAAGTGCAGGTAGAGTTTCACCGGGGGTCCCAAGGTGAGCGACTCCTCCCGCTTCCCTCAGACAAACTTGGTGAGGAGAAGATGGTGGTTTGCGCTTCGACTCAGTGTTTTCATAACTCTGTTTTTCAGGTTAGTACCCGGTTGAAAATAAGACCAATTCCTCTTTTAGTGTGTAGCAATGATTTAAAAGCTGTGCATGAGTTTGTTTTTGAAATGTGTGACTGGGTTTAAGAGCGCATTTATGAGCGCGAGATGCGGACTTTTGGCGCGAATGGCTAATTAGCATATGTAGACTGCATGTGGAACCAAGGGAAATTGGTTTATAACGTTTATTGTTTGTTTACAACGTAAAAGAGTCTTTTTCATATGCAGTTATGTGCTTGGTTTGTGTTTAAAGTTAAGTTGAACATTTGTGCCTAGGTGTACTATTCGGCTCTAAAGTCATTTAAACTCAGCCTAAGTCAAAGAGGGTTTGTGATTTTTGTGACATTTTTACATGAATATAATTTTTGTGTTTGCATTTAAAAAAGAGAGTGATTATTATTATTTTATTATTTTTCATATTATGTTTATTATTATTAAGTTTGAAATAACAAAAGGACTGAGAACGAGACATTTACACTAGGGGATGTTTATTTGTTTATGATTTTTTTGTGAATTTGTAAATGAATGGAGACAAACTTTGTGAGGAGAAGATGGTGGTTTGCTCTTTGACTCAGTGTTTTCATAATTCTGTTTTCGAAAGCAGCGAACCCCAGCCAAATTCATTTTGTTACCTCATTTCTCCTATTTGAAACTCGTAACAAGCTATTCATATGAACAGTTTTTCATCAGTTGGAGCTTTCAGCTTTTATTTGTGAGAAGAACATTTGTATTGTACAATCTTTGCCTTTGTAACTGCTCGTGGATGTATGCCCGAGCGATGTGCATGAATGTGACCACGTAGCAGGCTGATATTGAAACTAAATATTACAGGAAACCACAAACTTCTCAGTTTATTTTCAATGAAGATTGTGCAGCATTTCTTAATTTCATTTTTAAATATTGTTCCCTCCATGTGCACGTACGATAGTATGTCGCTCTCATGTTTCCAGGATCACCTCCTGAAAGAAGGCCTGGCTTGGCTGGACTCTCGCTCTCTTCTCCGAGCTGACCTCCCGTGATGTCACACCAGAGGAGGCCAATCAGATGAAGCGCTTCAGACATGTTGGTAAACAAAATGTGCCTCGGCTGGTTCATGGGGATATTCTCACAGTCAGTTTTCATGTATAAACAAACTTTTAAAGAAAACACTTCAGTTCACTCTAACTAGATTTTTATTGTGATATTCTTCACACTGACGTACATCCACTTGTTTCAGCTCATCCTCGAGTCAACACTTCATACAGTCACATACATTTATCATAAAATCAACAGAAATAGACACTTAAATCGATGTAATCTGGTCATAGATTGATCAGAATTTCTTCAGAGATTGCAAGTGCAAAGAAACTATAGATGAAGATTTGTGGTTAATATAGTTTTAAATGTGCCAACAAGCGACCTGACTTCTTCTGAAACGTTGAAAAAGTCCCACACAACCGACGCCATGTTGTCTGTTTTTAAACGCAAGTACGCTCTGCTGCATTCACGGTGTGCCGGAAAATCCCTGTTCCCACGTTTGCTAGTCGTTCTTTCAGCCATTTTTAGTTCATGCTTCTATTGTTTATGCGTAACGTGGGAAAATACTGTGGATATCAATTCAAGTCAGCGACTACCAACATTATGACCGACATTCAAGTTCATTTCCGACATGAGGGGGTATACTTGAATTTTCCCAGTCAGAAAGAGCTTTTCTGATTATGACAACGTCACTTGGACACTGCATTCACCGCAGGCCATTCGGGTCTCATAGTGGGAGCAGGGCACTGCCGCGCTGACACAATATAAATGTTATCAGGGCTATTCGTCATGATATCAGACTTATCGGAATGATGTGATAATTTCCTGTTATTGGCCTGATAATTATCGTGCACCCCTACAATTTAGTGGTCACGTGCAAGCAGATGAAAAATGTCTCAAATTTTAGGGGCGAAATGCGACCATTTAGGGGCAGTCTGGAGCCCTGGTTTATCTGGACTAGCAGTGTTTCCAATTAAAGATTGAATGAAGCACATTGTTGTTCATTCCTCATAAGTAGGTAGAGATAATCTGTCTAATCTGTCCTCTCTTTCTCTCCCATATGCAGCAAGATCAAGCCCAGGTCCACAGGCTCAAAAAGGTCGAGCACAGAGCCTGACTTATACTACAGGCAAAACGATATGCCAGTCAATGAAACAGACTCTGTGCACAAAAATGGAAGGCTTTCATTTGGCTGAACATCAGCAGAACATTCTGCGACAGTTTAAAAAAGCTGAGGGCTCACAAAGGCATGACACCCGTGGAAGCTCCGGAGTCCCCAGAGTACGTGTCTGAACATGAAGTTCACCAGTACCTGGGTACCGCCATCACGGACGCCTTTGTGGACGTGACCAGGAGCCTGATGCTGAGCAAAAGCTTGAAGAAGGTGACGGATCTCGTTACAAAAGAGGTGGCCGAGAGAATTAACTCTCAGCTGACTAGTTTGGGGGGCGACAAACCTTGGAGGCCCATCAACTCTGCAGCTACACGCAGGGTGAAGGTCATTGTTAAATACATGACCAAAATGCTCAAGAAGTGTGCGTGGAAAATCACTTCATCCGGGTCCACCACACCGACTGCAGCAGAAATCAGCGAGGACATGCCTGAAGCCAGTCAGAGTCTGGCAGAAGAGGAGGGTCTTCAGGAGACTGGACAGACTCCGGAAGTTGAGATTTGTTGATACCACCACTGACATCGTGACACATATTCTGGAGGAAGAGGCAAGTGACTCTTCTGTTATATGACAGTAAAATTTCAGACGAAGGTGACGGATCTCGTCACAAGAGAGGTGGCAGCACAGGCAGCGACGAGTATGAAGCTCAGAGGCCCACCAACTCCACAACTGTACGCAGAGTGAAGGTTATTGTATGTGATCAAAATGCTCAAGAAGTGTGCATGGACAATGACATCATGTGCGTCCACCTCACGGACTGCACAAAAGAAAATGACAGACGAACAGAAGAGTCTGATTTCTGGAGCTGAATCTGAAATCAGTCAGAAATCAGCGAGAAGTCTGATATGCCTGAAGCCAGTCAGAGTCTGGCAGAGCAGGAGGGTTTTCGGGAGACTGGACAGACTCCAGTTATTTCTTTAGGACAAGCAGACCGGTAACACCACCACTGCATATTCTGGAGGAAGAGGCAAGTGACTCTGTTGTGGTATATGACAATAAAGTTGGAAGATTTGTTTGATTTGAAGATTTGGAAGATTTGTTGATACCACCACTGACATCGTGACACATATTCTGGAGGAAGAGGCAAGTGACTGTTCTTGGTGTATGATGGTAAAATTTCAGACGAAGGTGACGGATCTCGTCACGAGAGGTGGCAGCACAGGCAGCGACGAGTATGAGTATCATATGAGTATGACTTAAAAAAACCATCTTCAGCAGACCGGGTGCGACGGCCCACAGCGTGGCTGGCCCTGTGTTTGCCCCTCTTTTGTTTTTTTTGGCAGGAGTCTCGCTCTCTTTTTGGTTTAATACTTTATGGGCTGAATTTTTGCCTTTTATTTCTCAATAAATATATATCTATTTATTTCTCAAATATTTCCTTTTTGGAAACCATGAAATTTTGTGTGGTGTCCTTTTATGCTATGGCCTCATTGAGCAATTATCTGAGTGCTTCGGTTTCTCCACTTTTGAATCATTAAAAAAACAAAAAACAAAACAGAGGTACAGTAGCAGAGATGAAGGGCAGATCTTCGATCTGACAGCTAGGCTTGGGCTCCTCTTTGCACGGGAGCATAATGTCCCTCTCTGCCCCTGACCTCACGGGAGCAGTCTTCTCGGGGGGTTTCCTTACTGCGCAGCTCTCTTTGATTGGAAGATCCGGGCTGAATGCTGGATTTCTGGGGGCTAAGCTTGGCGCTCTTGCCCTGTGATTTCTGTTTTTTAGGGTCTCCAAAGCAAGATTTCCTGCGCGTGGAAAGAGAAGAATTAAAGATTTGAATTATAATCGACTTCTACCTCCTCCAGAGCAAATTAGATTTTAAATTATTTTTGAAATAATGATTTCTCCTTTCTTGTGCATTACATTACTGTGGCTTGATTTTAAATACCACAAAGACCAGCACTGTCAGGAATCATTTATTTTTACCTCTTTTGACCTTTGCCACCCCGACTAAAGGGGAGCGGAGTGGCCGGGTTGGTTTGCGTCCTCTCTTCCACATGTCCTCCTTGTCAGGGGTCCATGGCTCGAGGGGCTGGAACAGACGCTTGTCACACAGCGGGTCTTTCCTTGTGAACTGCAAGCGACGCTCCATTCACTCAATACGTGCCAGCAGCTGGAAAAATCAGGACGAGTTAAGTGATTTTAACATCAACATGTTACATAACACACCAATATTTACTTAAAAACTGATACATACTGTCTCTTTGTCCGCCTTGAGCTCATCTATCTCCTTGTCCTTGGACTGCAGCTGCTGTTGTTCAATGAGGTGCCAAGGTCTCCGGGGACGACTCCCTGAGCCATCTGAGGGTTATCCATAGTGTCAGCAGAGAGGGGTTTACCTTTCACTGGGGTTCCTTCACCGACGACGACTTCTCATCCTGCAACGCCTCTGCGATGCAACCCACAGCCACCTCCCATGAGAAGTTAGCAGGCTCCTGTCCTACCAAAACACAGAGAAATAAAGAGATTTTGCTCTCAATAAAACAATAACTTCTCACTTCTCTCGCCTGTGACGCTGACCTTGAAAAAAAAAAACGAGAAAAGAAAAGGGGAGGGAAGGTCTGATCCGTTACCTAGCAACCAATAGCAACCCAACGGCTAAAGGTTACATTAACACATTTCTATTTAAAAAATAAAAAACATTTGTTATTGTAACCTATTATTATTATTCATCTACTGTCAGAAAAAACACATTTACAACACACAGGCGCTAAACTGGAGACAAACCGCTCTCGTAGGGAAACATTAAAATCACTGGTACGTTAGCTTCAGTGTAGCTAGCCAGCTAGCTACGGCTAAATGCTAACCGGCTAGTTTAACCAACAAAAACGCGCCTTCAGGCCGAAGCGGCGACAACGACCGCGTCGAGACACTCACAGCTCGGACATACATGTTTTTAAAACCGGCGTGAGTTGCTGTGTTTGGAGCTTACCTCGACTGTAATTCAAGTCCACCTGCAGACTGCCTTCATGACATGTTCCCTCCTCAAGACTGTTTTAAAGCGCCGACTACTGCGCATGCGTAATTTGCTGGTTGGCCATTTCTTGTTTTGAACGAGTTTGAGCAGCAGAGGGAGACAGAGGACCAGAACCAGGACCAGGACCAGGACCAGAACCAGAACCAGAACCAGGACCAGAACCAGAACCAGGACCAGGACCAGGACCAGAACCAGAGTCTATGATACTATGCCAATTTTTAAACTGCAAACATAACTATGCAATAAAAAGCTATGAAATGTGTGCAATAAGATGAACCGGTCAGCTCAGAATTAAGAGCACTAAACAGTGCAACAGCACTACACAGAAGGACAGAAACGAGCTGGAATAAAATACAATACTATGAAACTTTAGGTGAAAAAATGTATGAATATAAAAAATATGTGTAACTGTTCTAATACAGGTATTGGGTTAGTGAGCTGTATTAATATGACATACTATATATGCACAGATATTACACAGAGCGTTCATTTAAATACACTTGTTATTAGGAAATCATAACTATACATAATACATCAAACATTTATTAAACAAGTAAAAACACGCCGGTACTGCCTCCTTCTGGAGAGAGAGAGCTCTCCACTCATCTTCACGGGTTTGTCTAAAGTGACATAACTGAAGGAATCAGTGCTTCTGTTTTGCTGGATTTTAATAATGTAATAATAATTCACTCAAAGCCAAATGAGATAGTTCCTTTAAGAAGCTGTATCCTGGTCCAAATCATTCAAGACATCCTCATTCTGGATAAGATGAAAAGCTCTATGAAATGATATGTCGTTTTCTTTAATACTGTTTCCTCGATTGTGATTTCAGAACTCTGTAAATTATTATTTTAGTATTTGTTGATTTATATTCATGATATTTTCAGCTGTTATTTAGAAATAGGTCTGCCGAGAACTTCTATTCAGTTTTTTTGGATTATCTAGTTTAATTAGTCTTTGTGTTTGTGTATATTTTAAATGTTTCAGCGTAGAAACAGAGAAAGGTTTGCTCGCTCTTCCTTAGTTACGGCTTGTAAGCGTCAACTGGACAACCGTTGCTAGGGGGCGTGGCTTAGCGACGAGACGCGCCCTTGAAGTCTTTAAAGGCACCGTGACGTCATTCAACGATCAAAGGACACGAGGTTATAAATAGGACTTGAACTCGAGGCTTGTTTACTTGGTTTCGGATTTTTCGGAATTTTAGGAACACTCTCGGGATACAGCGAGGAGTCGAACACGGACAACAAACTGTCGGAGGAAAAGAGTCGAGCAGGGAACACGAAACACTTTCAGGATACAGCGAGGAGTCGAACACGGACAACAAACTGTCGGAGGAAAAGAGTCGAGCAGGGAACACGGACTGTGAGTGCCAAATTAACAGAGAGCGACACCAAACACCTGACAATATGTCTTCAGAAAACAAGATAGCCGTGGTTCAGGAATTTCCACTGGCCACAATTGAAATCGTTCGCCCGCTTGTGCGGCTCTTCCTGTCCCAGATTACAGTGGCACAGTGGACTGGTATATATTCTGGGGCAGTGGACGAGCAAACGGAAATGCTCGTTACACAGATGTGTGTTGATATACTCAATGCTATCAGCAGAACCTTCTGTGAAACTTTAAAAAAGCTGAGGGCGAACAAAGGAATGCCGCCCGTGGAGGCTCCGGAGTCCCCAGAGTACGTTTCGGAACATGAAGTTCACCAGTACCTGGGTACAGCCATCACGGACGCCTTTGTGGACGTGACAGGGAGCCCGATGCTGAGTAAAAGCTCGAAGAAGGTGACGGATCTCGTCACAAAAGAGGTGGCCGAGAGAATTAACTCTCAGCTGACAAGTTCGGGCAGCGACGATTCTCAGAGGCCCATCAACTCTGCAGCTACACGCAGGGTGAAGGTCATTGTTAAATACATGACCAAAATGCTCAAGAAGTGTGCGTGGAAAATCACTTCGTCCGGGTCCACCACACCGACTTGCGCAGATATCAATGAGGACATGCCTGAAGCTATTCAGAGTCTGGCAGAAGAGGAGGGTCTTCAGGAGACCGAACAGACTCCGGAAGTTGAGAGTTTTATTGACACCACCACTGAAATTGTAAGCCATATTCTGGAAGAAGAGGCAAGTGACTCTCTTCTAGTATATGATGGGAAAATTTCAGACATGGAACATGCGCAGATTGAAAGCAGCAAGTTTAATGACACTAAAGTAGCAGCAAGTGACATTGCAAACTACATATGGACAAACAGGGAATTACTTGGACTTGACTCTTACGGCTCACCAAAAGCAAGCCCTGAGGGAGGCTCCAGAAGGTCAAGCCCTGAGGCAGGCTCCAAAAGGACGAGCCCTGAGGCAGGCTCCAAAAGGACGAGCCCTGAGGCAGGCTCCAAAAGGTCGAGCCCTGAGGCAGGCTCAGAAAAATCAAGCCCTGAGGCAGGCTCATCACAATCGAGCCCTGAGGCAGGCTCATCACAATCGATCTCTGAGGCAGGCTCACTGTCAGAGACAGACTGCTGGAAGGTTGTGGCAAACAAAATCAAAAGATTTTTTGCCTGCAGGTTTGCCAAGGAGGCCATGATTAACTTTTTGTCAAACCTGAGAGAAAAACTAAGCTGCTTCTCTAAAGGGGCATCAATGGATGTCCTAATTCCAACAGCAACCGAGGTGTTTGAGGACATGATACCAGCACCGACCCTGCATGAGTGCTCCTACGAAACAATGGCCATCTGCATTAAAGATGACCAGAATGGTTCAAAGAAGATGGAGGATGTCTTATTTGACCATTTCAAACCTGGCAGGTCAGAAGGTAGGCGCACAATTCGAGTGGAAGTGGATAGGTTTATGAAACTCATATGGAATTGGCTTGTACTACAGGCAAAACATCATACGAGGAGAAATGACCCTGTGAAGAAGATCCTGAAGAAGATTCAGGGTGTAGTTAATGGTGAGTTAGAGGTCACCGTGTTCGAAGCTGATGCTGTTGATCCAGCCCCACCTTCCGCCACCACACCCATCGCCACCACACCTTCCGCCTCCACACCCATCGCCACCACACCCATCTCCACCACTCCCATCGCCACCACAACCATCGCCACCATACCCATCATCATTCCACAGGGACCAACTTCCACTGAGGTCTTTGAGTCAACACCTCCTTGTGTGAGCAGTGCTAAACCCAAGGAGCTGTTTTATGCGATCTTGGTGACTGCTGTCATCAATGAAATTGCTAAAAAAGGCAAGAGAAATATTTCACTGGCAGCTGACACATTTCCAAACATCATAGGAAATCTTAAACAGATGCTGTCCACTAAAATGGCAGGCTGTGACTTGGCTGTCAAGCTAGATGGAGCTAGAATTAAGAAAATTGCCAAGGCAGTGCACAAGGAATTGTGTAAGGAGATGGGCAGCAAAGGGACTGTGCAAATGTTCCTGCAGTCACAGGACTCATTGATGTATGAATACATCACCGAGTCCTTAAAAAGGCATCTTGTGACGCCAAAAACATCCGGCATAAAGGGGTTCTTTAACTCCTGCTTCAGGCCGCTCAAAGCCTGCTTCACACGTGGATGAAAAATGCCACTATGAAAAAGGCTCATTGAGACCTGAAGTGTCACGTCATGTTCAGACAAATACTTTGTGCTACCTGCCTCACAGAGGCTCGTAGTACAGAGTGTTCAACCTGGATATGATGCAGGTGCCTTAGTGACCTTGCAACTGTAAGGTCATTATGGTTTTCTCCGAGTGCTTCGGTTCGCCATTTTTAATCAACTTAAAAAAAAAAAAACAATAGGTTAACATCTTCAGGAAATGTCCAGTCAAACACTCTTTGCTGCTGGCCTCACTGAGGCTCATAGCACAGAGTGTTCAACCTGGATATGATACAGGTGCCTTAGTGACCTTGCAACTGTAAGGTCATTGTGGTTTTCTCCGAGTGCTTCGGTTTGCCATTTTTAATCAAGTTTAAAAAAAAAAAAAAAAGATTAACATCTTCAGGAAATGTCCAGTCAAACACTCTATGCTGCCGGCCTCACTGAGGCTCATAGCACAGAGTGTTCAACCTGGATATGATACAGGTGCCTTAGTGACCTTGCAACTGTAAGGTCATTGTGGTTTTCTCCGAGTGCTTCGGTTCGCCATTTTTAATCAACTTAAAAAAAAAAAAAAAACATTAGGGTAACATCTTTAGGAAATGTCCAGTCAAACATTCAAATGTTCAACCTGGATATGACCATAGGCCTGCACAGACACCTGCGGCCTTGCAACTGTAACATCATTGTGTTGCTGTGGTTTTCTCCGAGTGCTTCGGTTTCTCCACTTTTGAATCATTCAAAAGAAAAAAAAACAAACAAAAAAAAAAAACAAACAAAAAAAAAAGATTAGTTGAACACTCACTCTTGCAGCTCAGGTCTGCACTTTCCCCACAGGTTTTAATCATAAAAACATAGAAATAAAATTTAAAAAAGACATTTCTGTTTTAAAATCTTCCTTACTTGCAGCATAGCTGTAGCTGTGTAGCAGCGTATTAAGAGAGAACAATTTGCATTTGTAAAAACATATATATGCATATTCATGTGTATATATATATAAACACACACACACACACATATATATATATATGTGTGTGTGTGTGTGTGTGTGTGTGTGTGTGTGTATATATATATATATATATATATATATATATATATATATATATATATATATATACTTTTTTAAATAACTTGAATATGAGTTTTTCAGACAAAAAAATCATTGATTCTGAAAATCAAGTTGGAAAATGTTTTATCACTAAAATAAATATTAAATTCAACATCGGCAGCAAGAAATGACACATAACTTACTCCTAAATGAGTAAGACACATAAACCCTACTGTGACTTAATATTATATCGCCATAAAAGACCGCCTTGAGTCAAACATCCTGATACTGAACATTTCAGGTAATATTTCAGATGTTTCTCTTATTATCAACAAACCATTACATCTTCATATGCAGCTGCATTGACATTTTTTCATTAGTTTAATGGTCCATTATTATTTGCCTGTGGGTTGTTAAATCAGCAGCAGCTCTTTAGGAAAAGTCAATTCACTCGCCATATTTATCACAGTACTGCTTATCAGTATTCACCTGTGTATGTGTGTTTCATTAATGATTTAATGTGCTGGAACTAAAATGTTTTTCTTGCTTATGTTCCTCCCATGACACACAGAGAATGCTGTATAAAAGCCCATTTTCTGGAAGCAACACCAGGATAAGCAACATTTCCAATTGGCTGTTTTTAAACACATCTCTGCTTAAAGGTAAGAAAATATACTTAAAAATGTTAAAAAATGTCTTAACTCTTCCTCTCTGTCATCTGCTTCTAGTCTACTGTATTAGGAAAGACATTATTCTTGATCCGCTCTCATTTAATTAAAACATTTCAGTCTTCTTGCCTCCAGGTCATCATGAAAATGCTGTCTGAACTTTTGGTCGTCTGCCTGCTTGGAGCGCTGCATGTTAATGCTCAACCTGACGAGATGGGGTTAGTCTCACAATGCTAAATCATGCTATAAATGTACCTGTTTTCCCACTCCCATGTTTTCGCACTGTAAAGTCCATCGAGACAGTTGAGAAAGTAAAGTATATCGAACTATAAGACTTGAGTTACGTTTGCTTTGTGTTTTTTCTAAACCTAGTTGCATTCACTTCATTTTGTGAAGTTGTTGCAATTTCAAAATGGCAATGGATTAATCAATTTAAATATAAAGTCTTTATTGTCGAAATTCAAGTGCAGATAAATATAGTAAAGTACAATGATAAATAAAAAAGAATAATTTAAATTAAACTGCAAGCCAGGGGTCTTCAACCTTTGTCTCTTGGTCAACATGCTGGGTTATAATGGGTTTGGACTCTATACTGTGTATCAGGCATTTTAAAGGTGCTATATTCGCCACGTCGTCAGGGGGCGCTGTAGGACAACGTGTTGACATCATCAACCAGGACGTACTTCACTTCCGTGTAGTCAGAATGGAAACAGTTGTGCTAAAGTGGCTTTAAAGTCGCTTTTTAAATCAAATTCATCAACCTGTGACTCCCGAAAATGGTAATTTTGAGTTTAATTTAGCAGACAGCTGATATAGACGCGGAAGTTATCGAACTACAGCGAGAAAAAAACTACAACTGTCCTCTCAGCTAACGTCAGTTAGCTTAGCTCTGACATAGAAAAGCAGCCTTTACCTGAGACAAACTCACCTGTGCGTTAGAGTTTGAGCCGGACATCCACAGACATGCATCGCAGAGGTGTTGGCGCGGGAGCTATCGCCAAAAAGAAGCTCGCAGAGGTAAACAGTGAAGATGTTCGTGTTTATTTAAAGGAAACTTTCACGTCTCACCTGTCAAACTGTGTTTTTCTACTTCAGGCCAAATATAAGGAGAGAGGAACTGTTCTCGCAGAGGACCAGATTGTCCAAGTGAGTCTATTTCTGGTCATTAATTAAAGTGTTAATTAAAATCCAGCTTTTCTGTGCTTTACTTTATTTTTAAAAGCTATTCATCACCTGACTGTCTGCAAACAGTAATATCAGGCCTCAGTGGTTCGGCGAGGGGAGAGTGTGTGTATCTGTGTATCCATTTCATTCCATAAGATCTGTCTCGACCTGTAAATCTGTCTGTGTGACGTAAATACAAATATACATTTCTCCGTCATCTTAGTTCCTGTTGTCTCCCGATATCCCCAAAGCAGCTTTTTGTCCGCTTGTTCTCCTGTGTTGTCGATGAAATCGTGTCCTCCCATCTGTTTCTGTCCTCTCTGTTCAGATGTCGAAGCAGTTGGAAACTTTCAAGTCCAACCTGGAGGAATTCGCCAGCAAGCATAAACAAGAAATCCGAAAGAACTCCCAGTTCAGGGTTCAGTTTCAAGAAATGTGTGCCACCATTGGAGTTGATCCCCTCGCCTGTGAGAAACATTTAAAAGTAATCTGGAAAAGTACATCCTTTAAAGTTAAAAACAACTCTTTAACGCCTCTTTCCTCATTTTTTCCACAGCTGGTAAAGGTTTTTGGTCTGAGATGCTCGGTGTCGGTGACTTCTATTATGAGCTGGGTGTGCAGATTATTGAAGTGTGCCTGGCTCTCAAACACAGAAATGGAGGTTTGTCATTTGTCTGGAAACTGAACTCTGTGACTGACATTCACAGAAATATAAAATATGCTACTGGCGTCAACATTTCTGTCTTCTTTCAGGTCTTATTACTTTGGATGAACTCCATCACAGAGTACTGAAGGGACGAGGTAAATACGCTCAGGATGTGAGCCAGTAAGTGAATCATTTTTGACCTCATATCTACATCATATTTGGAGCATGTGATGTCCATGTGCTGGCCCTGAGTTGTATGATAATTAAAATCATTAAATATGTGCTTCCCAGAGATGACTTGATGAGAGCCATCAAGAAACTGAAGGTGATGGGGAATGGCTTCGGGATGATTCCTGTCGGGGGTTCTTACTTGGTCCAGTCAGTCCCAGCGGAGCTCAACATGGATCACACTGTAGTTCTGCAGCTGGCTGAGGTGAGACGCTGCCGCCGGGTTAATCATAGCAGGTGTCAAGACAAGGTTGTCCCCTCAGTCAGTGTATCTAACTGCTTTAACAGATGGAGACAGCATTTTTACAGATTTTCTGACTTAGTAACTTCATATCTGGTTGTTTCCTTTGTTTGCCTGTAGAAAAAGGGCTACGTGACAGTGAGCGAGATCAAGGCCAGCCTGAAATGGGAGAAGGAACGAGCTTGTCACGTCCTGGTAAGTGTAACTGTTAAAATTGTATTCGTCCAGAGACATTAAACACTAAAAAAAAGTTAAAGTATATCTTTCGGTTTTTGCTAAATCAGTGTTTCTCAAACTTTGCACATGACGTACCACCTAAGAAAATATTATCTTCTGCTGTACCAGAATTCTGACAGGCATTAAAGCTGAACACTTGATGGCACTATTCTCTAACTCTGTGCTGCCATCATGGTGAGAAGGAAATCCAACAAGCTTTGCAGCTCCGTCTGTAATGTTCCCACCATGTTTGAATAAAGCGGCAGTGTATGCCGACCCTGTTCACCTACAAACAGTTCACGCATTAGAAGTATCTCTTCCTGATAAGAATGTTATTTATTGAATCCTAAATCAGTTAAAAAAAATCAGTTAATCTGGCGGTAAAGAGTTCTCTTGATCTGCACTTGTTTTGAATATTTCCCGTTTTGAGCCACGTGTAAAAGGTGTTAAATTGCGTTCAAACTCTGGTTGCTGAAGCTCGGCTAAAGTGCGTCGCTCTCATGTTTCCAGGATCACCTCCTGAAAGAAGGCCTGGCTTGGCTGGACACTCAGGCAGCCGGAGAATCGCAGTACTGGCTGCCCGCTCTCTTCTCCGAGCTGACCTCCCGTGATGTCACACCAGAGGAGGCCAATCAGATGACGCCTTGAGAGGACCGATGAAGCGCTTCAGACACATGTTGGTAAACAAAATGTGCCTGGCAGGAAGGACACTGTTGGCTGGTTTCACTGGGGCTGGCAGTGAACTCCCTCTGAGATCATTTTCTGGACACGAAGAGGGAAAACTTTCCTCATCCGCTCCTCAGCTTTGATGCAAATGACATTCACTGTCGGATATTCTGTTGTCTCGCTGCTGTCACGGTTCACGGGAATATTCTCACTGCACAGAACGTGTAATTTTTCATGTATAAACAAACTTTTAAAGAAAACACTTCAGTTCAGTCTAACTAGATTTTTTATTGTCATATTCTTCACACTGACGTACATCCACTTGTTTCAGCTCATCCTCTTCATACAGTCGCATACATTTATCATAAAAGCAACAGAAATAGACACTTAAATCGATGTAATCTGGTTATAGATTGATCAGAATTTCCTCTTAGAGATTACAGATGAAAAGTTACATTGTAGATGAAGATTTGTGGTTAATATCGTTTTAAATGTGCCATACTTTAAGGTACTCTTCATCAACTTCAAACCCTTCCAAGCTGTTTACTTTATTTTCCAAAGCATACAATATGGTTTTATTTTAGATTAGATATTTTAGTGAGAAATTTGAGACTTGCTACTTTTAAGTTACCATCATGTCAGCATTTATTGTTAAATTTAAAGTTCCTGCTTTGATTTGTGCCACTTTTATACAAAATGAAATAGAAGAGCCGCTACACACCTTTCATTTAGTCTCTTCACGTCCTCAGGCCACGAATGTTACTGTCGGCCACGCTGCGTGCACCAGCATTTGACTTTCAAACCTCAGGGTGGAAGTTGAGGCTGCTTTGTGCCGAAGAGTTGACACTTAACTGGTGAAACTGAGGTCAGTATAATCACTGATGCCACCTGGTTAACTGAGGAAGGCAGTGCAGAACCATTTGTGTGTGTAGTGGACTGTTGCCTGTGAAAGAAAATATGTCCAATTTGAAATATTTTAGTATTTTGCTGAACCAAAATTGGTCTGTTGAGAGATTTTGTGTATTAATACAGAAACTCTGGAGGGATACTCGTCACAGTCGAGTGTAATAATCCACCGCAGACCTTTCTCTACTTTGAAATGTGTCACAGTGCAATGATAAGATAACATTTGGCAAAAAAACTAAACAAATGAGGACATGATGTTCGCTGTGATGGATTGTGTAACTCAGGCAGGTTTCAAGTCTCTGCCAGCTGACTCTCCTGCACGCCGGGCACACGGCGGACACTGCGGCTGTGTTAGAAATCAACAGGTCAGGACTCGGGTATGCTTTGGAAAATCCTCAACAGTAAAATAAAGTCTGTGGATAAGTGAGGAAAAAACGTGCAAAGATATCAGTATGGCTCTTTACACATGAACTTGTAAGATGATATTTCTCTCTCCACCCAGCGGGACGTCTTTCACAGCTCGTGGCTGTAGACGTGATCCTCAAACACAGACTGTTCCATGTTGTCGCAGATCATCGTGCAGAAAGGACACACTCTGTGGCTCTGCTCGTGCTGCTCCAGCTCCTGTCGAGTTATGGAAGGGAAGCTCTCCTGGCAGTGACGGCACACCAGCGTTTCCTGGGAACAGAAATAGAGACGGCGCGTTGGGAGCGGTAACAAAATAGGCAGCGGATTATGTTTTAAGTCCGCTACGAAAATAAACTGTAAACAGACGAGTCACACTCGGGCTTGTGTGAATATCCAGAGACCACGTGAGGGAGGGAGTCCTCTTCATGAGGGTCCTCTGAGGTCTGAGCTGCTTTCACCTCAGTTTATCTACCAATTTACAGTGTCTTTGAAAAGTAGCCCACTGCACCGTTAGACCTCTGGTATTATTGAGCTGTAATGTAAAGTGCTGCCGACTTACCTCTACCTCTTGCCCTGGATCTTCCCCCGGAAAGAAAGAGAAAACACCAGATTAGAAATTAAATACACACTGATCGTCACTGATTATACGGGAGCAAAACACACTGAAAGAAGCACTCATATGAAGGGTGTAGATAAATCCCAGAGTTACTCACTTATAGTCTCATATAGGTGTTCGGCCTGATCAGGTGTCTCCGGCTGTGGCCATTCGTGGGTGGACGGAGCGGTGCCAGCCGACGGTGAGGTGGTGTCAGGCTGCATGTATGACGTGTCAGCTGGTGGCGCTGCGTGGAGGTTGGTATAAACTCTGCGCAGCTCCTCCATCTCCTGTTTGAGAGCCTGACGGCAGAAACAGGCAGGTGAACGAAGCGAGCGTCTAAAACACAGAGTGACCCTCTGAACTGAGAGTTTGTGTCAGCTTACCTGGTTCTCTCTGCTCAGCTCTTCTTTCTCTTGATTCAAAAGCGCCATCATTTGTTCGTTGTCTCCGATCATGACCTTATTATCCAGGATCATTTCATGTGCCTCTCTGAGCTGGAGCTGGAAAATAAGACGGTTTTCAACACGCACACACTCACAAGACAAACCTTATGACTTATACACTCTATGGCCAAAAGTACGTGGACTCCTGATTGTTGATCATGTGAATCTAAGAGGACGGCTCCTCCAGCAGGTTTTAAAGTACTTTCATTGTATCGTTGTCTTGATTTTCCAGAGGTTGTGGATACGAGCAGCTGAAATAAGCTTCCTCCAGCGGGTGGCCATGTTCAACCTTAGGAGCTGTCTATAGGGAGCTGAGAGTAGACCT
The DNA here is from genome assembly GCA_023373845.1 of Nibea coibor. Lineage (NCBI taxonomy): Eukaryota > Metazoa > Chordata > Actinopteri > Sciaenidae > Nibea > Nibea coibor. The sequence goes on along the minus strand of CM041728.1, from coordinate 2,721,166 downwards.
GCTGCTCCTTCGGTCGAAAAGGAGCGAGCTTGAGGTGGTTCAGCATCTGATTAAGATGACCCTCTGACCTCGGGGCAGACCCAGAACTCATTAGAGGGACTACAGAGCCTGTCTAGCCTTGTCCACAGACTTTTGGCCAAAGTCAGAGGTCTAGATTGTGTCAGGTGCTTGACTTTACCTCTTGTTTGTTACATTTCCGTTGCATCTCCTCACTTGAGATGATAGCAGAGTCTATCTGCTCCCTGACACGAGACAGCTCCATCTCCAGAAACTCGCTTCGTCTCTTGCTGTTTTTGGACTCTTCCTTCTCAGCCGCCAACTTCACCTGAGCCTCCTTCAGCTGGCTGTCAAGAGACTGACACTGCACCTGAAGAGGAGGGCGTGACATGAGTCATTTAGTATGGGGCGTAAGTCACATCGTTGTTTATAACTTTTTTCTCGTTCGTTCCCACCCTCAGATCGTCGTTGGGATCTGAGTTCTGCAGCGTCTCCTGCTGCGACAGCCTCCTGCATAACTCCTGGTTTTCTCTCTTCATGCTGTCCATGTTGTGCGTGAGGCTTTGCAACCTCTGCAGCTCTGCAGCGAGCCCCTCCTTCTCTTTCTCACTGGTCTGAAGGTCGACCTGCCAAAAGGTAAAGCACACATTTGAACAAAAGTCTGACCTGGACCCAAATAAGCTTCACCTTTTATTATTTTGACCTGGACGTCTTCTTTGTGATGTGATGTCATGTTATATTAAAGACTCATCAATGAGCTGCACCGTACTGGATGACACAAGCCATTTTTCTCTCTCGCTTTTTAGGAGCTTAAAACTCACCTCGCGAGTGCAGCTGGCTCAGGTGTCATCTGATCATCTTTAAACCTAGAGAGGGGGATATGATGTCCCGCCCCAATCCCAGATGCGAGCACTCGCTTTCAGGTCACACGATGACACCTGAGCCAGCTCCATTTGCTTATGAAGCACTTTGAGATGTGATTTAAAGCCCCTCAAAAGTTGTTTTAAGCAGTATAATCTGACTCAACTCGTGTGTTAACCAGCAGCTAAAAAGTCCAACGAGAAAAGATTTGCTAAAAATGCAGTAACCAGCTGCTACTACATGAAACAACCTCGACCTTTACCATCACTCTAGTGTCTCAATACTAGAACCAGATCTCCACACCTACCGATCATACCCTATACTACCCTAACCCTAAGCTAGTTTATCTTATCTTGGGCTTAGTACTGCCTGAGTTGATTGTGATTGAAATGCAAACAAGCCAGAGCTGTTTTACCCTTGTAGCAGAATGATAATGAGTGCAGCCAGGTCTCAGTTAGGAGTTAGACTTTTCTAAGTGTCACAAACAGGACAGAGTTTCTGTATTTTCAGAGTAGATTTACCTGCAGAAGCTGGACGCTGTCTTTCATTTTGAACAGTTCCCGTTCTACTTCTCTGATTTTGGAATTGAGGCTATAAACACAAAAACAGCCGTTAGTGGCCAGAAGACTTCACATAACGAGCTCTGACTCTTAAACAGACTCACGCTGCGATCTTGTCACTCTGAGCTTCGACCTCCCCCCTCAGCTCGCCGCGCTCCGCTTTGAGCTGGTTGATCTTCATCACAGCTCGGTCGTATTTCTCCTGAGCCTGTGCCTGAAACAAACGTAAGGAAGAAGGTCGATGCCAGGTTTTATCAGAGCCTCGGACAGCGAGATGGACGAGATCCTACCTCATTTTGTCTGACTGTTGCCTCTAAACTCAAGCTCTGACTCATTTTCTTCTGCTCAGCAGCGCTCTGTTGCTGTATCTCCATCTGCTTTGTCATTTGGATCAACATCTCCTCCTAGGAGTGACATCCAAGTTAAGTTTCCACGCTCACACTGTGGCACTGAGTTCAGATTTTCACACGTGGACCGACAACAAACCTTTAATTGGTCCGTTTCTTTCAGCTGTTGCTGTAAGTTTTGTTGTAACTTTTCATTTTGCTGCTTGAACTGATCCAATTCTCTGAGCAGCTGACAGTTTTCTTTCTCTTTCTCTTCATTCTGCCCCTGTACAGATACATCGCACCGTGTCAGATATCAAAGTTCATTCCTGATCAGCTAGTTTCTCTGTTGTGCAAATCAGATAACAGGCAAACCTTCAAGCTGGCGGCTTCTTGCTGTTTGTTCTCCAGAGCTGTTTTTAAAGTTTTGTTTTCCTCCATGAACTGATTCAACTCTTTCTGCAGCTCAGCCTTCTCCCGCACGCTCTGCTCGACTTGTTCCTGGGTTCAACAAACACATTAAGTCAATATGAAGCTTTGTTTAGTTTGTTTTCATCTGATATGAACAGCTGTCTGCCACACATCAATCATCCAAGATAAACGATGAGTTTAAACCTGAATTAATCTACAAGTAATTGATTTTTTTTAATGTTTAGACAGGAAACATTATCACAGACAGACAGTCACTGTCTTTTGTTCCAAATCTATCATTCGATACCTGTGTCGTAATAACCAGGAGGTCATCGTCCGGGCTGCTCTCCATGCTTTGCTCCGTCGGGTTTCTGAAACAGAAAGGAGTGCTAGCTCCTCGCACTTGACCAGTACTGTCAATGTAGCAGAACTGGTAGAACTCGATCTCGTCCTTTGGCAGGTAGTAATCTGATGGAACAAAAATCGTGACGTCAGGATATCTTCAATCATCTTCTATCTAATCAATAAATAACCACTATTTCTATTTTCATTTTTTAGCTGTTTTCTACTTGTAGAGATCCAGATTTATCTTATAGGTTAACTTTAATGTATGTTGCTCAATCAGTAAAGTATCTGTCTCTATTTATCAAACGTTTAAACAGCACACATTTGTTTATTTGTGGCTAAATCTGAACCTGACCCAGTTAAAGTTCATACAAAGGACATAATCTATAAAAAAAAGGGGTCACAAGTACACCTTGCATAATTTCTGCCACATTATGTTTACTTTTTCTGACTACTTTAAACTCTTTCATTAGAAGGAGAATGAACATTAAAACAGGTCAATCAATCGACAGTACTTCATTTTTGGGGGTTAGAGGTGATAAAATATGAGAAATATTTGTCTGAAAGTTAGAAGTCTGCCAGACGTAGATCACATGGACCTAAAACAAAATCTGACTCTCTACTTTGCATGCCGGATTAGACCGTTCCAGATATGAATGTGCTGGGTGTCTGTGTCGACATGCAGAGCCAGCGCTCATAAAAACAGAGACTGTTTCCACAGTAGACGCTCAGAACGTTCCAGCAGCGTACATGACAAACACCACCAAACATTTCCACTCCGGGGGTAAAAGTGAAACTATTTCTTACCCTTGAAAACAGCCTGCCTCACTGTCTGCTCTCCCACCACATCCAGGCACGGCTCCACCCAAACAAAGGTATGGTAATCCTTTGTTGTGCTCCAACCGACCTGTGCGATTAAAAAGTCAGACAAGCTTCACAGAGATGTCCTGATGGGGAAGTAACAACAAACTACTGAGCGCTCCCTCACCTTAAAGATGCCCACCCAGTCCCTAGGGTTGGGCTGGAAGGCAGCGTTGAGGGTGTAGCAGCAGGTGATGTGGGTTGAAGGTGGGTATGAGTGGGGGATGCCCATGAACACCACCTGGGAGAAGGTGGAGGCCGAGGAGCCGGTGGGTGCTGCCTGTGCGGAGCTCTCCATCGCTGAGCTAAAAAGGTCTGCCAGTAATCAAATAAAGACTGATGATGAAACATGACATGAGGCTGACTGATGACAGCAGGTGTCACAGCATGTCCCTGAATGCAGCACCTGTGTTTATATTAGACTTCCTGTTGTTGAGTTCTTGCGCACTTACAATTAAGATTTTAACTTTCCAGATTGATTTAACACTCAGAACTAACTCAAAAACTCTGACACTTTATCTTAAAGTGACTCCCTTTAACCTGGACATGACATTTAATCTGTTTTATAAACTTTTATGGCCGTTAGCTTCAAGAAAAACATAAAAAATACAGAAACCGAAAGTAAATCATCCACAAACCGCATCCGAGAGCTTAAATATTCACTATTTTGACACAGGTTACTGTCTTTTACTACAACCTCGTCTATCAAGCTCAAAGCTTCGTGAAATGTTGGGATAAAAACATTAAACTCACATGTTTGCTGTCACTTGTCAGCTCATCGACACCGTCAGCTCGGAACCAGGCGCCGTGTGCTGCGTTCGAGTGCTGCCCGGAGATTTGTACTGCCAGGTTCGTGAACGCGACGTGACACTTAAGGCGGTACTTTACAGGCACGTAGCTGCCTCCCGATCGACCTTTTTGATGTCTTTAATGAATTTAAACATTGCAGTGAAACCATTTAATCTTCTATAAAAATTCTGATGTGTTCTGTGAAGGCTTGGGTCTCCTGAGACCTGATCTTGACCCTTTTGTCGTCCAATGATGTTCGCATCTTGGACGGGGAAGACAGGTGGAGTGAAGGAGGAGGCCTCAGACACCACTTATCCCGTCCTTTCATCACTCCTTCAGGAGACTGAACAGCACTTCACACCTCATGTTCCTCTAATTGTTGTCAAGAGCGCTCAGATTTTTCCCATTGTCAATCAAGGCCTCACCAGTGGGCTGGATTGTGGGAAATGTAGGCTAGATTTAGCAGCGCACTCCTGCTTCTCTTCTGCCGTGTGAGACAAAAACAGAAGAGGGAGCCAAACTCTTGCTGCTCTGTAAACCTGTTTATGACACTGTTATAATAAACATTAAGGCGTCGGTCTGCAGGAATGATCAGCACAGTGTCAATAAAACATTTGAAATTTTTCAAAAACGAAGACATCTAAACTTCTTAATGCCACTTTTAGTTTATAAGAACGGGAGGTCGTGGAAATGACACGGGCCTAACATTTTCATAGATTTTTCACATGAAAACAAACAAACAAAAAAAAAAACATGCACCTACAAATCATATTTTGTATATCTGCTGGACTGAATGAAATCCTAAACAATGTATGTGCCTGTTTTCTGCTTTTTTGGAACTCTGTATTGTGATAAATCCTCAGATATTAAAAGCAATGATGAGTAGTACAGTTAACGTAATTTTGTATATCTTCAAAGAATCATTTGACAAAATACAGCATTTCATCATCACCTTAAAAATGAATTAGAATTAACCTGTAACACGGTAACCATATCTTAAAATGAACCTGAGATAGATCTAAATTTAAACGTGTACAGAGAAGTTAAACATTTGCATAGGATTTAAAAATGTGCAGAGGTTAGATAAAATGTGTGCAGTCATGGTTAAAATAAATCCAGTTTTCAACTTTTTTCCCCTTTAAAGAAAGAGAGGTTTCATCTGTACCTTCAAAATAAATAAATCTAGTAATAATAAGTGGTTGTCAGTGATGATCTTGGATCGTTGAAGTTTACATATTATTTCAGTGCAGGTCTGATTATAATTTTCTTTTCAGAGAGCCTTATTTTAATTTAAATGATGGCATACATTAACCAGAAACCACCTGAACCACAAGGCGCACCTGTGGCTCATCTTTCCCCCTCCGGTGAACAGCCAATGAGAGGCGAGAATTCTCACAACCCGGGCTTGTGATTGGCTGGAGGGCGGGACCGGAGGGACAGCCGCGCGTGTGTGGTGTGAGTGGAGTTCATTCATGTTTACGTTCGTGGGCTACGACCCCAACACACAACGGCGACGTTACAAAGTGGTACCGGTTAGTGGTACCGGTCGGGAATAAGAGGACACACCTGTGTGAACGGTAATGTTTTTTTTTATTATTATCTTAGTCGTTTTAAAATAAAGTCTCGCGCTCTTGTGGCAGTTAGCGTGAGAGAAGTCGGCATTCTGTTACCATGGCAACAGCACAGCACATATAGCCTAGCGTAAAGAGGCTATAGGTTAGCACGGTTTAGCTCGACTTCGTGCTAAATTTTAAGACGCCGACCAACCGAGACAATCGAGTTTGTGCCGTTTATTATTCAAGAAACTTTATGTTTTCATCAACAGAAATCAAATTCAAGGAGGTTTTTTTTTTACTTAACTGTGGCTTCTTACCTACGTAAGTGAAAACTAATCAAGCTTTTATGTGATAAGTGGATGTCATATTTAAGTAATATACAAGTAAAAGTACTCTATTACAAGTCCTGCATTCAAGTATGAACTTATGTGAAAGTACAGCAGGTGTTTATACCTGTTGATGGTTGAATCTCATGTTATTGCCAAATAATCTGATAATCAGTGCAACACCTGCAGCAGCTACAGAGTTTTGTGATATATTCAACTTATATTTGTAATGAAGGTAATGTTATTCTGGTTCACCCACTGCGGCTTCAATCAAACTAACAGTTTACTTCAGTTTGATTCATTTCATTTCTCCATGGTACGTTTGATTTAGACTGAAAACACTGACGGTGTTATGATTTCTTTTTCAGTTTGGTAGTGAGTCATACACCACTCTATGCAGCTTCACATTTTCTTTGCTTCCTATATCCTTAAAAAATGACTTCTTAACACCTGATTGATGATGCCAGTGTTGATGAGTTGTTTTTGTACCATGTAAACATGGAGCGGTTGGAAGTTGCATGTAGAAAAGCCACGGCTGTGATAAGGATTTTATGGTGCTACTGTATACTTTCATTTCTTTCGTTTGTCTGGTTGTGCGGTTAGAATTGTGTGTTCCCATCACCTACAAACCTATAATTAACCCTGCATGATAAATAATGAAACACCTGCTGCCCAGCTGTAATTAGTAGCACAAAAAGCACACAAGTGGCTCGTAAACATGTTATCAATGTGTGTTTAGCGTGTTTGTTTCCAGCAGAACGACAAATTTAAAAAAGGATGCACGAACCTTAATTTAAAAAAAATGTCAATTGCTGATCTTGTAGAGCAGATTTTAATACAATTTGCATATCTAATTCCCAAAGCGTATTTACAGACAGAACTAAAACTGTCGTTACCTTTACTTATTTAATAACACACAGTGGGACAGTGTGTTTTAATAAGAGAAAAGAGCACACAAAGCTCTCCTACCCATATTTAATATCGCTCCATAAAAATGCACCATTGTCACATTAAATTATAATTGCCCTGCTCTGTGATTGTACGAGAGCTCGCGTTGAACTCGCACACAAAAGGTTTAGACTCACACAGTTTAAACCCAAGCCTGCAAACATTATTCGTCTTCCTCTCGGCTCAGCAGGAGCGCTGCAGGCTCAGCGGGTGACTTTTAAAGCATCATAAGGAAGACAAAAGGTAGATAAGTGCAGGGTGCAGGATGTCAACTGATGATTAATTAATGATGACTGATCGATTAATCAAGACATCATTTCAAGCACTAGACCGTGGCGATATTCTTTCACCTCATCATCCTCCCGTCTTCTCGGGCTGATGCCCGTTTGGCTGTCATGACAACAAGGAAGCATGTTTGTCCACTTTGAGCCCGTGCTCCATTTTTAATGTCTTCATTGGACGGCTAAGCTTCAACTGAAGTTACTCCATTTCAAATTGGCCAAGAAGATAAATGTCCAGCCTGTTCACTCACACCACACGGCCGGCCATGCCGCTTTTCAGCACAGATTTAATTTTAACAACTCGAGGCGTTGAAAAACGCCTCTCCGGTTTCAGTGAACAAATATCAGGGATTATCCCTCTCCAGTCGCTCCCCGCTGAGGTCTCCTGCTCATTTTCTCTCCATCATGTCAGGAGGGATCAGGTGTTTGTCCCCACAGCTTCTAATTGGTCACCAGATCCACCGCTGGGCCTGTTGCTTGAGTGTGTAAGTCAATCTGAACTGAGCCATCCTTGTGATGATACAAATCTACTCCTCTACTTTCTTTTCTTTTTTTTTTCAGTCTCCAGAGGCAGACGGTGCATGAGGCTGAGATGTGGCTCATCGGTTCGTCTGCTGAGGAGTGTGACAGCGTCTTAAAGGCCTCTTGAGACAAAGATTCGTGTGTGTGTGTGGAGGCAGTGGGACAGTCGGGCACAGCATCTTCCAACACCGGCGTCCTCACAAATGTAGGCTTAACGGTGCAGGTGAGTAAGAGCCGTCTTTGAAATGAAGACGTTTAAACACACGGGTACTCGGCTTCAAATTTATGAGGACATACAAATAGCTTAAACTTATGCAGCAGCCCGGCAGAGCTGTTTGTAAAATTTAGTTGACTCCATTTTTATCACTGAGGGAAGACTAAATATTAATTCAACTTACAGCACCACAGACTAATTCAATCTTTAAAGTTTTCTAAGACATTAACGTCCATGAAGGCGGGTTGTACTCGACTGCGTTAGTTTTAGATAAATAAATAAATAAATAAATGTGCTGCGTCACTTGATTGACATTGACACGATTAATTAATCAATGCAAGAGTAACTGATGGTGATTTTGATAATGAGTTCAATAATTTGAGATTTTTGATGTGCCACAGACGTGCAAAGATTTGCTGCCTTTTTGAAATCATTGCAAATAACATATTTTTTTAGACTGTTGTCAGACAAAATAATCAGTTTTAAAACAAGACTCTGGACTTTGGTAACTTTTACTTTTATAGACTAAACAGCTGATCATTTTGAGGGATTTATGCAAATTATAATAAAGATAATTGTTGCCTTAATTTTGAGTCTCTTTATATAAAAAGTAAAGGTTTGTCTTCAGGTGTGTTTGACTTCCAAAGAACCAGAGCTAGACATCTAAAACTGGACGTGTATCTCCTCTAAACCAGTTTTACTGTTTAGTATTGCATTTGTTCGGATATTAGACAATAATAAGTGCTAAGATGGCGTGTGAAGTCGTTGAATGTGATGTAGTGACAGTTATCAGCTCACAAAGTCATTCGTCTGAATCCAGCCATTGTTCGTCAAGGACAGATAAGACAAAGGTGTTATTCACGTACCTGTTGTGGTTGCACGCTGAGGGAGGACCTTGGAGAAATCCTTTTGCAGGCCTGTAATCGAATCCGAGCTGAGGTCAGTGGGGCGTCTCGGCCCAGTGTAAAGCTCACAGTTCAGGGCCAGGATTATCCAGATCATTGGATCAGAATACTGTTACCTAGCACCATAACCTCCCACAGCGTACCTGGGATGTCCCCTCCTTTAATGCCACCACCCCCTCAGTATTCTGTCACATTACCAGGAATTAACTTGACCTCACCTTCACCTGCACAAGACACCAGATAGGAGGCAGCTGAGACGCTGCTGTGACGATGGCTGGCAGCTGCGCAGGGGTTAAAGTGAAGATGGACGTTAACACAAGAAGAACACGTAAAGGGAATTAAACCGGATTAAGTCTATTCCTACAAACTTTAGATTTTTAGCCATGCTAGTGGCAGGGCGGTATGGATGTTAATGTCTCCTCCAGACAGATTGTCATTAAATTTTTACCATCATCAGAGGATGAATCTTAATGATTGTGGTGATCCTGGTAGACGTACCGTACTGAACTGCTGTATTCTTACAGGAAATGTCACCATACATGCATCGCAAATAGAAAAAATTGATGTTTCACCAGCATTCATTTGATTTTTCCATTTTGCCGCCATTTAATTTGTGCAATGTATTGTGGGTGAATCGCATCCATCAGCAGCGCACTCAGAGAGCGACCGCACTCCGCGCTCATCCCGTCCACTCGCTTTATTTCATCACTACATACTAAAAACATGTTCGGACTGAGTACACCGTATGGATTTGGAACATGTTATTGATAAATGTGCACTTCACGCAGAAATATGGACGTCTCCGTCACCTGCAGCGTGGTCACATTTTAAAAATGCTTTTAGCGCAGACAGTGGACGCTCGTGTGTCCTGGGGGGTGTCAGAAAAGAGGATGATGCATGTGTAGTGTTAAAGGTGATGCCAGAGACGTGTGTTGGACTGAAACTCAAAGAGGGTGTTTGGACCTCGATGGCTCACACACATTCTGAAGGTTTAATTAAAAACAGAGACGGAGGACTGCCTATAAAACCCATCATAAAGACACTCATCAATATGTTAAGTCACATCATTTATTGTTTATTGTGACACAGTTGAAGTTCTCCTTGGTGTTCGAGTTAATCCCGCTCACTATTGTTGCCCATTATTTGTATCCGTCCTGCCACAATAACTCTTGAATGCCAGTGTGCGACAACGTGCTGACAGCCAGAGCACTCACCTGATGAGAGAAATGGAAACGGAAACATGACTCCGCGGGCGCACTTACAGCATGTACTTTGTTCTGTTTGATTGAATTTCATCGCGAGGCCGCGCGGCACGTCGTCCCGTTAAAAACATAACGTGTAAATTAGTGAGTAAGCGTTAAAAGTGGAAACGGCATGTCGCGTAATGTTTATTTCTTTTTGCAGGATGGGTCTACCTGTGGACAGCCCAGACAGAAACGACGATGCACATAAATATGAGCAGCGTGGAGAGGAGGGGGAGGAGGAGGGGGATGGAGGTGAGAGCCAAACCGAAGCCTGCACCCGGCCCCTGCTGCTGCCCATCAACAAGAAGAGGAGGAAAAACAAGAAGAGGTACTTTACTGCTGGATCTCCTCCATTTGACTTATTTCCCATCGCAGGTGTATCACCTCTGAGCACCCTGACAGTTATGAGTTTGTAACTTGTTCCCGGAGGCTCTTCGGTTTTTGTTTTCTCACTCGTCCTCATCGTTTGGGAAAGGGAGATGAACGTGATGAGACATTTGTAGGACCTTGCAGCCAAGCAGATGTCTGTCCTTCTTTCTGTCTCTCTTCTCTTTCAGATGACTGTGGATCAGCCTCACCAACTGCAAATATGAAAGCGGTACGTCTGAGCCAAAGAGGATCAAACATCTATCACTCTGTTACCTAGTGCAAATACGTCTGGTATTAATATCTTAAAGACACTTTAGTCATGTAGACTATATTTGATCATGGTCAGCACTACATATTATACTCGACACTGGTTGGTTTAACAGGTTACAGGCTTTTATAGCTGCACTAATGTTCTGGAACAAGAAACGTTTGAGTGTCCACATACTTTTGGCCATGATCCATGTGTTTGTCTCAGTGCGGCGTGCTGCTCGTAGATACGGCCTCCGAGAGGCGGCGGAGGGTGAAGACTGGACGCTGTTCTGGACGGACTGCTCCGTGTCTTTAGACCGCGTTAAGGACATGAAGCGTTACCAGGTACCCCACACCGACACACACACACACACACCGCCGCCATCACGTTAACAGACTAATCAAACTGAATTTAGTTCTATAAATCAGCATGAAAACGAATCAGGGGAGTAAGTCATTCCGCTCCGTCGAATTTGTAATATCATTACAAGTTATTTAAATTCTTCTGCTCCATGTGCCTACCCGTGAAATAATAAAAAATGTAGATTTCCATTGAGATTATGAGACGGTGGCGTTTTCCCAGGGCACAGCGTTCATGGCTCATAACAGTTTTTCAGCTCAAGTAATCAATTTGTAATCTAATTGGGTAATTCAGTGCAGGAACTATTCAGCACCAACCGTTCTTCCCTGAGTGAAGAAGGTGGATCGGTTTATTTAGTCATATCTCATTACAATATCACGCATAAAAACACTCGTGCTGACAGGCCTCATATGCTCACGGCAAACACACGTGTGTGTCTCTTTGCAGAAAATAAACCATTTCCCCGGGATGAGTGAGATCTGCCGCAAAGATTTACTGGCAAGAAACATGAACCGTATGCTCAAGCTTTTCCCCAAAGACTACAACATCTTCCCCAGAACGTGGTGCCTCCCCGCAGAGTCAGTTTGTGTTTCTTTTCACTGCGTTGCTGCTCTTTCCTCAGCGTGTCTCGACACACTAACGCCTCCTCTGACTGTGCGTTGCAGTTACAGTGACTTCCAAGCGTTCACCAGGGCCAAAAAAAACAAGACGTACATCTGTAAGCCAGACACCGGCTGCCAAGGCAAAGGCATCTTCATCACCAAGTCGACTAAAGACATTCAGCCTGAACACATGATCTGCCAGGTTTACATCTCCAGGGTGAGGCTCTGTGAAACACGCCCACACACACACACACACACACACACACACACTTCGCTGACAGTCTTTCATTCCTTCCACAGCCTTTCATCATCGACGGATACAAGTTCGACCTGCGTATCTACGTGCTGGTGACATCGTGTGACCCCCTCAGCATATTCATGTTCAAGGAGGGACTGGCTCGCTTCTGCACCACGAAGTACAACGAGCCGACGCACAACAACGTGGTAAGAAACGACAAGTCTGGAATATTCTGTGTTTTTTTTTATTGTCAGTATATCCAATGAAAACAACAATGTCCATACCCAGAGCCTGATAATCTGATTTCTATTAAACACACCCAGTGAGTCACACACTGCTGCACTGGGTGACATTTTCCTTCATTACCATGAGCACACACACACACACACACACACTGCTGAAATGAAATAATCTGCATTATCCTGATTGTAAAGTTCTCGTACTCTGGTTGGATAAAAAATAAAACACAAGAATAAAGTATGCAGAGAAAACCTGTGAAAATGACAAGTTCCTTTTTAAAATGTCTTTTTTTTTGTCCCAACTTGAAGAGATTCATTTTTTAAAATCATTAGAGAGGCTGAAATTACATTTTGCAATTTTGGCTCAAAAATTGCTTAAAAGATTATTTAATTATTCAAATTTTAATTTTCTGTGGCTCAGTCAATCAACAGATCTCTGCAACTCCAATAACAACCTGAGTTTTTGACTGCAATTCAAAAAAACGCCCCAAAACTTGTACGTGTATTTATACTGATGACTGTTACATCAGTTTATTAATTAATAATTACACATCACTGCAGTTTTCTTTCTTACATCGCTCTTCCTTTGTTTTCCTCGTGTTAGGAAGACGTGTGCATGCATCTCACAAACTACTCCATCAACAAGAACAGCGAGAACTTTGTCCGTGACAACGACACTGGCAGCAAGCGGTAATCTGTAATCCTCGTTGTGTCATATTACTGATAATCATAAAGTACGGGTTATTTATCGCGTGTCTGTTGTTCTTTTTTTGTCCACCAGAAAGCTGTCCACCCTGAACAAGCTCCTGGAGTCCATCAGCTGTAACACAGACAAGATGTGGAACGACATCGAGGACATGATCATAAAGACTCTGATCTCCGCTCACCCCATCCTCAAGCATAACTACCACACCTGCTTCCCCAACCACACCACCGGCAGCGCCTGCTTCGAGATCCTGGGCTTCGACGTGCTGCTGGATCACCGGCTCAGACCCTGGGTGCTGGAGGTGAATCACTCCCCTAGTTTTACCACCGACTCGCCGCTGGACCGCGAGGTGAAGGACGCGTTACTGTACGACACCCTGGTTCTCATCAACTTGGGCGCCTGCGACCGCCGCAAGATCCTCAAAGAAGAGAGACGCAGGGTGAAGGACAGGCTGCAGCAGAACAGCACCAGAGAGGCCAGGTAGGCTTCTGTCAGATGCCCAAGGTCAAACCTCGTCCCTGTATGCCTCACGTATGCGTTTGACTGTCACCATATGTGTGTGTGTGTGTTTTACTACCAGGTCGGAGGAGCTGCGTCAGTGCCAGGCAGCCACGGTGGAGCAGATGGAGAGGTACGAAGCCAAACACCTGGGAGGCTTCAAGAGGATCTACCCCAGAGAGGGAGGAGAGAAATACGACAAGTACTTTAAACACAGCAGCTCGCTCTTCCAGGAGACCGCAGCATCCAAAGCCAGAGAGGAGTGTGCCAGGTACCCGCAGCACGCTTTCAACATACAGTACATACAACACGGGAAAGAGATGGAGCTGTTAGTGATGCACGTGCATCTTCAGCGGTTCACTGCAGGAACAAACATTTTATCTGCAAACTTTGATCGTTTGTGGTAGTGACGACGCACTCGGCTCATAAAAATATAAACATCAAACATTTTGTTATAAATCGATCTTGTGTTTTGATCAGTCAGCTTTTTTTTTTTTTTGCCATTTAATAAATAAATAATGAATCAGTTAATCAATAGAAATAATGAAAATGGTGAGTTTCATGAGAACTCTGCTGCCTTTGTTGAATTTAAGGTAATATCACTGCCTATAACCTTGTTGTTAATAAAGTGCCGGGGCTCCAGGATCTCTGCATTCATGTGAGGAGTGCCGTATATAAAGAAAGTAAATATAATTCCACTCATCGCTTGGATGTTTGTAGAGGAGTGATGTGGAAGCTCACAAACAAACAGAATCCTCTTCACACTGAAGCAGGAGATGAAGCGTGAATAAAGAAAACATGCTCATGGCTCAAGAATCAACAGAAAACAGAAAACATATTTGTTCCTCTTTTCATCATTATTATTGAAGCATTCATTTTTAATAAATTTTTAGATTTAGTTTAAAAATATAAAGGGATTTAATTAGTGGTAAATTATTCAAAAAACAGATGAAATGTCAGAGAGATGCTGAAGTTTCGGTGTCCTCGTGTGTTTAGGCAACAGCTGCAGGAGCTTCGTCTGAAGAAGGAGCAGGAGAGAGACCAGAGGGGAGGCCGGAGGAGAGAGCTGCAGGGGGAGACGGCGGGGGAGAGAGTCAAACCCCGACGAGCTCAAACACAACCCCCCAACTCAAACAGAGACCCGCAGCAGGAGCAGGAGCCGGTGAGGCTGCAGCATCCACGTGAAACCACAAGAGGGCGCCACACGGCCTCTGTCCTATGATGGATGGTTCATATTCTGGCTGACCCCTCTGAGTAAATGTACTCTTATCCAATTTAAATTAGCTGGAATAATACTCCTGCAGATCATTTTTATTGGATGTCTCTCATTTCAAATTCAAATATCTTTTATTGTCAGGACAGAAGGAAAAACAAACAGCGTTATCGAGGTTTATTCACTGACAGTAATTGCAGATATATTGTGAATGCACACTGGTGGCTACATATACGGTGAGGCCATAAAAACAAATTGAATCAAATGTCTCTGCGTCTCTCTGCAGCCGCCTCCGTCCGGTGTGTCTGTGGACCCCGAAGCTGCAGAGATCAGAGAGGAGAAGCAGCAGCGAGAGGAGGAGGTCGTTGACGACGACGAAGAGAAAGAGCAGGAGCTGGAGGAGCGGGAGCGAGTCGAGGCGCTGCTCCAGAGGAAGAAACTGCTGCTGGACCTCGGCGTGGTGGATCAGATCCACGAGCTGCTGCACGGCCGGACAGAAGGAAGGGGAGTCCTGCAGGACGGCAAGGACGCCTACACCCACAAGCAGACGCATCAGAGGCAGCAGCAGATGAAGGTAGGACTGAAGTACAGAGACTACAGGTTGTGTTAGTCTAATGGTAAAAATTCAACTTAGTCTCTGTGTTTGATTTCAGATGGACTCTGTGACACAGTTTACCCAGAGGGCAAAGCAGCAGCCCTGCACGCAGACGTCACGACAGGTAAACACTGAAAAAATGATCTAATATTTTCAAACTGTTTTATTTTTAAAAAATCTGTAAAATGTTTCATTCAGATTCACAAAATTCCAAAACGTCATTTCCACAATTTCCAAAGAAAATAGAAATCTAATTTAAATGAATTTTTTCTCGCCCACAACTAACAAACTTTCACTGTTAATTCATCTGCAGATTATTTTCATGATTAATTAATTAATTAATCGTTCAATAAAATGATCACCAAAACTAAAAACATTCAGTTAACTCTCAAATATTTGACACACTGGATATTTGCTTAAAAAAAGACCAAATCGATTAATCGACTGCTGTTTAAATTTAGAAGTATTTTAATGTAAATCTGCGTCCGTCAGTTCATTTTAAATGTTAATATTAAATCTAAAATGTGTTTGAGTTTCAGCAGCTGCTCTATAAACGGACGAACAGCAGTCAGGTCAAAATATTAACAAATATGAAAGAATGAAAACACTCACAATAATTAATGCAGTAATATCGTCACTGTGAGCAGCACGTCCACTCACACGTGACTCAGCAGCGCCTGCTCAGGCCCACGATGGACCAGAGGAACCTGAACGAGCCCGAGCCCAAGAGCCACAGCAGAGTGGAGGAGATCCGGAGGGCCATCAGCGCTCAGCGGATCCACTGGCCAGGTAAACACACCTGCACGCTGTGCATGCTGGGATGTGACAGGCGAGACGTCAGCACAACTGTCAGCTACCCGTGGATGTTCTTTGTTGAGCTTTAGGAGATGATTTCGTTTGCACATTTTTAAAATATTATATTCTAAAAATGAGCTTTGAGTGGAGTCAGGAAAATCCTCCCATCACAAACATGAATGTAATTCCACTTCAATAATGAATTCATCTCTAAATTTAGATAGAAATCTGTCTCTGTTTTGTCTTTTTGAGACACAAACTCATAATTAAAATCATCAGGACTCAGGATGCTGCCTGTGTTTGCCGTCACACTCTCTCCCTCTGTGTCCTCCTCAGCCGGAGCCCCTCTGGCCGTCAGGCAGGACAGCAAGAGCAGCTCCTGCTACAACGACGCCCGGTCCCGTCCCAGCATCCCCATCATAAACCACGTCCCCCACAGAGGCCTGCGCTGCAGCGCCTACATGTCCCGCGACCCCGAAGCCCTGCAGAGCCTCCTCGTCATCTCCACCCGCGCCCCCATGGTCAGGAGGCCTGGCTTCTCTCACCTCGTCCGCAACTCCTCCCGCAGAGCCCCCCAGCACGGCAAAGGCCAGTGAGGAGCCGGCCGAGCACGGGAGGATTCAAACGACCGCTCGAAGGAGAAGAGGAGCGGCGTTAAACTGTGAAAATAAACTGACTGTGCCTGCGATGAATATCTCATGCATGTAGATAGATTTTAGATCTGGACACCTGCAGTTCGCGCTGCGTGCCATGATATCATAAAGCTCAGTGCCTCTCTGAGCACTGCAGCACAACAACACTAAGGCCTTTTCACTCTGTCTGCCTTCACACACACACACACACACACACACCTCACCGACTGTGCCAAAATAAATGCCTGATTTAACAGCATCTGACAAACCTGAGCTTGAAGTGACTCAGATGTGATTCTCGTGAATATTAAAGTATTAATTAAGATTAAAACCCAATCTGAAGACGAGCTGAGGGACTTTAAAAAATAAAAGGCCTCCTGCTTCTTGTGTCTGTGCAGTCAGAGATCGTGTTTTTGCACTGAAGGTTAATAAAATGTTTCATTTTTTAATACATATAAAAAGTGATTTAATTTCATCTGCATCATTTTTCTTTTAATTTTAAGATCCTGCACAAAAAAGGCGAATTTATTTATTTATTTATTTTATCTGACATTCATTTTGTTCGTTTCTGCTTTTTTAAATGAACGTGAGAAAATCTGTCCGTGGTTTTGTTTCGAAGCTTTTCACTGCGACTTTACAGAGGCCATAAAGTTTTACAGCATCCGGGTTTCTTTGTTTTTGGTCTCAGGCTGAAGAGGAAAAACTCAAACGACCATCTGACAGAAAAAAAAACCTCTGAGAGAAACAAACATGTTAGAAAAATAATCCGGAAAACAGCTGAACTATGAAAGTGTCTCAAATATATTTTTATTGTCCTGTCAGAAAGAAAATGAGACTTTAGCGACTGTTTAAGCGTCCAGATCTTTAAAAATCGAAATGAATCGAAGCTGATTTTATTATTTTTTATTCATTAAAGGCCCCTGCGGAAGAGTGAATATTAGAAATAACAGAAACTCTCAGGCCTGCCCGGAACATTAATACATCTTCATTAGATTTACCTTCACAGCAACAGGAGCGAATAATAAATAATAACCTGCTTTTATTTTGGAAAAAAATATAATAATAGTAATAATACTTTTTATTTTATTTTTTGGAAACGAAACTCAGTTTGATTTTTGTCCTTTTGGCCTCCAAACAGACACAAACTCCGACACAAAGCGGAGGAGGGAGCGCGATGCGTCGCGGGAATTTATGGTTTTATTGCGTCTATAAATGTCGGAAATCCTGGTTTGTTTTGGAAATCAGCAGCGTGCCAAGAGAAAAAGATCATTTAGAGACAAAAACCAGGAGCGGAAATCAGACATGCGGACTGAGACCCTGAAGAAAATCTTTTTTTAAAAAAAGAATTGACTGCAGCCTGTGTGTGTGCGAGTGTGTGTTTAATTTAAATCCTGATGATCTTCAGAGAAAAGTTTAAATTCAAAGTTTCTGTGGCGCCTCAGGACTCCAATCAGCACCGACGCACGGCCTGCGCGCTCAGGCTGCTCTGCAGTGAAGGAGAGCCTCCATCATGAGACCATGAGAAGTCTTTAATGCAAAAAAATCTTTAAGTCTGGAAGCAAAAAAAAAAATCAAACCAATCCTCCGAGTTTGGAGATTAGATGATTCTTTTGGTGCGTAATGAACGAAATGTTGAGGAAGGAGGTCACACACACACACACACACGCGGTGTGAAGCAGGACTCAGGTTAACATCATGTCAGGACTGAAAGCTGTGAAATAAACAGATCACACTGCAGCTGTGTGTACACACCTCAGCACATCAGAATCAAGTGCAGCTCATCCAGCTCCGCGTCTTTTCATTTAAATCCTCAAACATCTCGGGCCTTTGGAGAGAGACAAATAAAGATGGCGATGAGAAAGCACGTCTAAAGCACAAAAACGGCTGCTGTTTATGAAAATTTACAACTTTGCCATGGAAGTTTACGACTCGCCAGGCTCGGGGATTGGTTCGTGGCGGTCATGTGGACAGCAGGAATGGGAACTTATTTCCCATGAGGTTATATTGCAGCTGCTGTTTTTCCGCCGCTCATTCACTTAACACTAGTAACACACCGTTTTCTATGTGCAGCGCGCGCACGGCGCCGTGCTCTGGACCCTCTGCCCGCCGTCATTTTCCGCTCTGTGTTTTTTTTTCCTCTCTACCTTAAAAAGTGGGCGATCCCGCGCGCGATGCCCGGCTGTGCGCGCCATGTTCACGTGGCTCTGCACTTGTGAAAATGAAGGATCGTCACACTCCTGGATGGTGGGGATTACCTTCATGAAAGCACTTTGAACAAAAGTGGGAAATGTGTTGGGAGAGGAAGAGAGAAGAGGGAGAAACATCCAGGGAGGAGAGAGGAGAGGAGCTGCTCCTCGCGGAGTGGCACCCACGCAGGAAGTGATGGATTATCAACAAAGGTAAGGGCACCGTGATTCTAACATGCACACAGGCGCTGCTGCTGCTGCTGCTGCTGCTGCTGCTCCGTCACTGCAGGCCGCATGTTTACATGACTGCAAGAGAGGAAGATCAGTCTTTAAGGAAAATGGCAATTATCCAGTTTAAAGCATCTTCCTCCCTCCTCCTCCTCCTCCTCCTCCTCCTCTTCTTCTTCTTGCGCTGTGAGCTATTCACAACCAGTTGCTGCTCTGGTTAACCCGTGCCTCGCTGCAGACCCAGTGTTTCACCTTTAAATGCGTGAAATCATCCGAAATGTTCAAAAGTTTGAGGCCTGGTGGTGTTATCATGTGACGGGCTGCAGGCCGGATGATGATGATGATGATGATGATGGTGGTGGTGGTCACACAGGCCCCTGCAGACGCTGTTTGTTGTCTTTTCTTAATAATCAGCAACATTTATCGATATTTTTCCTCTGCTGTCTGATTTGATTCTGTTTCATGTGATTTTATTCTTCAACAATGCGTCAGACGCTGCAGCTTCATTTTACGCGCCGCCGTCTCCGCGCCGAGCGCGTTCTTCCAAATCTAAAATGATTTTTACGCAGACATTCTCGCTCCTTCTGGTTTATTTCTGATTTTTCCTGAATCTTAAGATTAAAAATTTTAATTGAAATCGCCGCCTCGCGCGTTTTGTTGGATTTTGGCGCCTCTGCGGGATTTTTTCTGTCCGGTTTGATGCTGCAGGATCATGTGATGGTCTCTGTCAGGAAGCAGCAGAATCGTCGCATCAGGCTCCGTTTTTGTTTAGTTTGTTTTCGCGCCGTGCAGATGTGCAGCAGCTGTCAGGAGGCTGCGGCCTGGTGCAGCTGCGACACGTGCACTCACTGCAGAGGGGAAAAATCTAACTTTTAAAATCCAAATATTCAGCATTTAACATCAGCGGGAGCGCGCAGGGTCTGAGCAAAAGACGGAAAAAACCTGATTATTAATTTATATAATGTCCTAAAAATTAAAACCAGAGACATAAATTAATTATTCACATTATTTTAACACCTCAGTGCTTTTATTTTGTTATTTTTATTATTTTTTATCGAATATTGGAACTTTTCCAAAGACCAAAACTGATTAAAAATGTAGAAATTGTTTATTTTGAATTATAAACATTATAAATATTAATTATAACATTTCATTCACATATTTTTTTGCACAAACCTCCTGTAATAACGCCTTAAAATCGACAAATAACGGCGTTCGCTGCTGGATCAGCCACTAAATTTGTCTTATTCTTTAAAATAATCCACAAATTTACAAACTAAATGATAAATAATGTGCAGAATATTAATAACAGCCACTAATCGTGGCGTTAATGAGCAGAGTATTAATACAAACAGCTGATGGGAGCGTTAATTGATCTGCTTAATTGTTGTATTGATCTGTGACTTTTCTACTTACACTGTTTTTTAAAGTGAGTTGATCACGGTGGGTGAAGATGAAGAAGGTGATGATGATGATGGTGGTGGTGATGAGGGTGATGATGATGTGTGTGGGAGCGCGTGTCCTCTCTGCTGCTCTGCGCGCGTCCTCGTGGACTTCAGGTCGAGCCTTCACACACTGAGGAGTGAAACATGAGGATTAGTGACGTTTGTTTGTTTGTTTGTGGACTCACTGAGGCTCGCTGAGGATTTCTGCGCTGTTTTCATGTTTATTAGTTGGAGGAGATAATTTGAAGAGGATGGAGGTGAAGGAGGAGGAGGAGGAGGAGGAGGAGGAGGAGGAGGGAGGTGTTCCTCTGTCATTTGTGCGTAAATGGAAATAATGCGCAAAAAAACGCAGTGTTTCTCCTCTTATTTTTGCATTGTGCGTGCGTGAGTGTGTGTGTGTGTGTGTGTGTGTGTAAGTGTGTGCAAGTGCACGAGTGTGTGTTCAGGAAATGCAAAGCGGAAGGCAGAGTTTGTGCACGCGTGCTTGTTTATCACAAAGAGATAAGGAGAGGTCTGTCCGTTTCTGCTGGACTGTATTTGCATAAAAGTTACCACACACACACACACACACACACACACACACACACACTGTTGTTTCTATATTTAGTATGGTGTGTGTGTGTGTTTTTTTTCTATGAGTCGCTGCATCTGTGTGCGTGAGCGTGCGTAAAAAACAGACTCAGGCTCGAGCGCTTCGTTTCGATTCACCGGGGACCCCCGCGCGCAACAAGAGCCCCCCACGGGTGCAATAGTGCAAGCACAGACGGCGGTGATTGGCCAGAGGTTGATCAGATGGTACACTTCCCCTCTGTAGTCAGTGGCACCTCACAACCCCCCCTTTCAGCAAAAACCAAATCTCGGATAAAGTAATGGCAAAACCACTTGGACTATAAAAGACAACAAATCATATTCCTCCGGAGTATATACACCCCGTTGTCCACCCAATGAGTTCCTATTTTGTCAACTCAACTTTTCCCGTGTCTCTACCGGGAGGACAGGACTCTCTCCTGGGTCAGATACCGTTATATTCCTCGGGATACACCGATCAGTTAAGACACTATTCCAACGCGGCCACATATGGAGCAGCCAACATGCAGGAGAAGGTTTACCCAGCGTCCTACTACCAGCAGACGGGCGCAGCGGCCGCGGCCATCTACGGCCGAGCCGGCGGCGGAGCACCGTGCGACTACAACCCGGTCGGGACTTTCTACAAGGACGCGGAGGGCTCGTGCGCTTTCTCCAGCCGCGAGGACCAGCCGCTGTTTGTCACTCAGGAGCATCAGCAGCGCAAAGCGGAGTGCCCGGAGCAGGCTGTCAGCATGGGCAGCAGCATCGACGACAAGTCGTCCACGCTGATCTACCCGTGGATGCAGAGGATGAACGCCTGCTCGGCCGGTGAGTGCAGCATAACAAGTGCACGCTTATTTTTTTTGGGTTTTCTTTGTGTTTTCTTTCACTGTGTGCACGAGCCCTGCTCTGCGTGATGAAGTGCGTGAGCGCCCCGCACCTCACAGAGTTACCTGTCAGCTCGCGCTCACATTTAAACAGCAAAAGATTAAAATAAAAAAAAAAAAGGTGATGGCGCGCGGATGTCTTCATGCAGCCTTCAGGGCTGCTACATCATCCTCACATATACATACACGCGCACACACACACACACTCGCACGCGCGCACAGACTTGGCCTACAGCAGCCGAGCTCCAACTTAAAGCCCCGCGTCACATGGCGCGTGCAGAAACGGGCCTTTTTATCCGCACACACACTCCGAGCTGCGACCAAAACACACACAAGAAAACTCCAGCACGTGAAGGAATTAAAGAAATTACACAGGGTGTGTTCAGTGAAGCGCAGCTGGCTGACTGTACACATCCACTGATGTCAGGACGGACTGAAAACACAAGCAGCCACACAGTGACAACATTCAGGAGCTTTTTAAAAACTATAATACCTCACTGTAACATGTCAGACGTAATAAAGCAATATTCTATTGATTTTATTAAATATATCTGTACAAATATAAATATTTGCATTGGATGCACTTTACGCACCAACAGGATGAGACTGTTTAAATTTAAAAGAATGAAGTACAGTTAATTACTGTATCATCATCTGCCACTTTATACACAACTAAATATTCTATTTGAATGTTCTGAGTGTGTCAATTGGAGTTGAAACACTCCAAAGATCTGAAATATCACTTTATTGTATTTTTTCAGACACACGACTTCAGATATCGAGTGCACTCTCAGGTAGATTCTCCTCCTACACTTTGGAAATTCACCCAGGAAAGATATTTAATTATTAACTCATCGTTTGTGCTTCTTATATTTTTTTTCTTGCAGGTCCTTTTGGCAACAGTGGCCGCAGGGGCCGACAGACCTACACCCGCTACCAGACTCTAGAGCTGGAGAAGGAGTTCCACTTTAACCGCTACCTGACCAGGAGACGCCGGATAGAGATCTCCCACGCCCTGTGTTTGACGGAGAGACAGATCAAAATCTGGTTTCAGAACCGCAGGATGAAGTGGAAAAAGGAGAACAAACTCCTCAATCCATCAAAGACACCCGAGGAGGAGGAGGAGGAGGCGGAGAAGAAGAGTTAAAAAAATAAAAAAAGGACTTTGACAGAAAGGCATGATGTGTGTGTGTGTGTTGGTGTGCACACTCCCCAAAATAAAATGTATTATTTCTTTGTAGATATTAAAATCAGCTGTTAGAGACGTGTAGAGTGATAGACTCCATTTGCACGGTGATGATGTCTGCATTAGGTTACAGCAGGTCCTCTGTTTGTTTGTCCTCGTGCTCGTGTCTTTATTATTTCGGGGACTATGCAACATATAAAAAATAATAAAAATAAAAACATGTAAATACATTTCCAGTGTTTGTTCCTCATCATGAGTTTTTTGTCCTGCTCTGTCCATCCCGTGGCGTGCCCGCTCTCTGATAGTCTGTAGGCTTTGTGGTTTCCAGCTGTGCCATCCACACTTGTACAGATGAGAGATGTTCCATGTTATTTATTGCTGTTCACCGTGTGTTCAATGCACATCTGGATATTTGTGTGCAATATTTTTGTTTAGGAGAAATTGTACATAGAGAAATAAAGGCTTTTTGATGTATATTGGAAACTCTTGTGGCGTGGTTCATGCTCAGGAATAATCTATATATTTATTTTTATTATTACAACATCAATGATGAGGATTACTGCAGCTCTGTGGAGGATAAATGCCATAAAAGCCGAAGTAAAGATTCAAACAGTTTCAAACTGACACTCCTGCGCGTCAAAGCGCGAGCAGCGCGCCTGATAAGTCCCTGTCCTGTGTTACCTGAGCCTTTCTGTGGCCTATATTATCAGCGCGTTACATAAATGATGGATGACACCGGGGGGGCCCGTGACAGCGCGTCCCGACGGGAGGTTGTTACAGCGACCGTCCGCGAGATGGCGCTCTCAGCCCGCACGGCTCTCCAGGGCGCAGCGGGGAGGCACCATTGACTGGAGCCTAACGACCATTATTTCGTCATCATTTGTAACCATGGAGCATGAATTACCTCTTGAAGTCATCAGTGAGGATTTACGACTGGTCAACAAAGGCACGTGATTCCCGAACGCTCTCCCATATTTGGCCGCATACCTGGCAAAGTACAGTAGGGCTTCATTGCTTATAATTCATGATTGCATCCATAAATCGTGCAAGCACACAGGATTATAGCGACAAAGATCTACAAATCGAGGCTTTAAAAATCCAAGCAAATGAGCTCTTACTTTGTAAACTCGTTCTCAGGGCGCTATCCAAATGGCTCCGACTATCAGTTACTAAATTATGGGACTAACGGCGCTGTGAGCGGTTCCTTCAGAGACCCTGGCACCATGCACTCCGGGTCTTTCGGCTACAACTACAATGGCATGGACCTAACCGTGAACCGCACCAACACCGGCAACCACTTCG
The DNA here is from genome assembly GCA_023373845.1 of Nibea coibor. NCBI lineage: Eukaryota > Metazoa > Chordata > Actinopteri > Sciaenidae > Nibea > Nibea coibor. Next base: position 2,696,722 of record CM041728.1, on the reverse strand, counting down.
GTGCCGTGAGAGAGGATGCCCGGGGATTCGCGCCGGACGCCCGTTACAGACAGACACCCAACTGCTCGCTCTCATCTCCAGATCCGGTGCCGCCGTCGTGCGCCACGGCCAGCCGTGAGCCGCTGGAACTAAAAAGCTCCTCTCCTCCTTCTGACCGGAGCACGACCTCCAGCGTCAACAATCTCAACAAAAGCAACAGCGCTCATTTCACGGAGATAGAGGACGCCACGGTCGGCTCGGAGACCGAGGAGGGCGCGCACAGCAGCGGCGGAGGAGGAGGAGGCGGCGGCGGCTCCGGCACGGCACCACGGGCGCAGCAGCAGCAGCAGGACCCCAACGCCACCTCTTCTACTCCCACATCAAATGATTGCCAATCGCCACAGATATTCCCGTGGATGCGGAAACTGCACATAAGCCATGGTATATTTACACATCTAATAATATTTATTTGGTGTTGTTGGAGGGATGTCACGCTGACGCTGTGCCATAAATCTGTCAAGTGTTGCATGAGTGAGCAGGTCGGTGTGTGTGGATGATTGTGGAGTAATAAAAAAGGGCAGTATTAGTAAAGTCTGTACGGGATTGTTTGCGTTCGGTGGACAGCCTGAGAGAGGTGGAGGTGGTGGAGGAGGAGGATGGGGTGGTTGTGGAGGTTTTTTGGGGGGCATAAATGTGGTGGAGGCTGCAGGGTGAGAGCGTACAGAGATTGTTGTTGTGTGTCGTGTTGGTTGCATGCCTCAGCTCATTCCATGTTGTGACCCCCTCTGTCCATTACGCATGGTGACACATTCAACAAAAACTAAGTGCAGCAGCAGTCAAAGCTCCCTCTGTCCTCTCTCTGCTCTTCTTCTTCTTGTTCAGAGTGCAGCTGCTAATTTTCTGGATTTTCTGTAAAATTGTAGATATGACTGGACCTGATGGGAAAAGGGCCCGAACTGCGTACACCCGCTACCAGACGCTAGAGCTGGAGAAAGAGTTTCACTTCAATAGGTACCTAACCAGACGGCGGAGGATAGAGATAGCCCACGCCCTGTGTCTTTCCGAAAGACAGATCAAAATCTGGTTTCAGAACCGCAGGATGAAGTGGAAGAAGGACAATAAACTGAAAAGCATGAGTCTTGTAACAGGAGGCAGCGCCTTCCACAACTGAATAACTTTTGGGGGAAAGAGTTCCAAAAAAATAATAATAATAACGATGATGATGACGGTTAAAAAAAAGAAAAGAAAAGAAAAATCCATGAGTACTGTAAAGCTATTGAAAGCGCAGCACCTTCCAGCATGCTATTGTGATAGAAAAAGAAGTATTCTGTGGTCTTAAAATGCCATTTTTAGTTGACTGTTGTTGTATTATGATAGCTTAGATGTTCCCTAATTGGAAAAATAAGATGTAAATATTATTTTGGGGAGGTGGGGGGTGTTAATTGTCTCTCTCTCTCTCTCTCTCTTCTTGAAGGTGTTTCAACTCGAGCTCTTTATTGTGACTTCTTGACGGTCTAACAGGAGTAAACTCATTGTACAGTTACACTTAAAAAACAAATAGGTAAAAAAAAAAAAAAATCCAAACCATATGCTGCTCTTCATTGAATGTAAACCTAATGTATCCCGGGGCCATTCAAAGCGCTTTAGTGTCAGTTTTAACGCTATTTTCTGATCTTGTGTGGCCAAAATCCATAAACTTTCATAAACAAGCCAATGTGTAGCTCTTTAGGATATTTTGTGCATCTATTATTATTATTATTATAATTATTATTATTGTTTAGAACTAATTATGAGCAATGCAAATGTATTCAACCTGTCAATGTGATAAATTTTTAGTGCAAAGGGTTATTCTGTGGATAGGCAGTGATGTGAGCTTTTTTCGCCAATAAGCTTTTTGTATTTGTAAGTGAACTCATAGCGCTTGGAAATAAAAAGTTTCTCTCAATCGCTCTGACCGTGTCTCGACTGAATCATCCAGCAGAAACATTAGAAACGCAGCAGCTGCGTAAAGTTGAGGCTAATGATTAACCTGCACAAAGTGTCACACTAACAACAGCTCCACACACAAAACAGACTTTTTCTCCGGTTGCACACTTACCTCTCTGCAGACTGACGCGCGCGTCTCGTGTGTTGTGCTGATAAAATCCTATAAAAAATAATAAAAAGAGGCAAAAATAAAGAGTGGCTTTGGCTTACAGGTATAAAGGCATGGCTGAAGTTGGTAAAAATCCCCCCTTGCCAAAGATTGTATAGGCCTATATTACTTACAGACTGTGAAAAGTCACGTGAGGTCCATAAAGTTGGTTTTATGGTTTTGGGGAGTAGACAATGTACTATATAATTCACAACCTTGAATGAAAGTGACGGCTTAACTGCATGGATGGGACTGGAAAAGGCTGGACTGGGGGACGGAAGTCATGTCCAGTCATGTTCAGGAGAAACTCGGAGAAAAGTGTGTTTATAAAGGCAGCTAAAATTTGATTTTGAAATGTCAGATTAAATATGATTTTTGTAGATTTTTATTCTGGATATTTTATTATTTTTGAAATGTTGTTTACGCTCCTTCAGTTTGAGGCAGAATCCTCCCACATTTTGAATTATTTCGTGTTTCCTTTAAAAGAAAATCTGAAGCTTTCCGGGTGTTTTAGACATTTTTTAAACACACGGTGTGTTTTATTTTGCAAAATGTCGTAAAAGATTTTTTTGAGGCTAATTAGAGGAGGTGAACGAACTTGAGCGAGATGCCGGAGTGATTTATTCCGGTCTGACAAGTCACCGAGCGGCCAAAGGTGAAGTCTCGGACAACTCTGGAGCTGGACACAAGCTTCAGTGCCTCCACATAAAGAAATCTCAGCCTCTATATATACGTGAGGCTGTGTGCATTGTCTGCCGGCCACTAATAAAACATAATGATATTATCTGCAGGAAGCCTTGTGTTTTCAAAGTCTTCCTTCATTCCAGGTAAAAATATAAAAAAGTTCAAATCAGTGGTGGCTATAAAGGGGTCCCAGACATTTTCCACATATTCATAACTATTAAGTGGCAATTTAAGCAGCGTAATGAGTATTGCATATTGATAGGGGTAATCTGTACCCGGATCTCATGCATAATTCATGGCGGCGGGGATCATCGCTGGGTCAGGAGACGACGACAGAGGCTGCAGCCCGCAGATGCGTCAGGAGGAAGCGCGCTGCTGCCTGCCAGACTTTGCACTGTCACGATCGAGACTCGCATCTGAGAGACAGACAGAAAGCTAGTGTGTGTTTGTGTGTGTGTGTGTTCAAACGTGTGTTTTATTCTTAACTTGTGCCGCTGCGTGTAATGTGCGTAAATCGGCGCAAACGTGACGCGTAAATTTAGTTTCTAGCTCTTTTCGGGTGGCGTGCTCTGCGGGGAGAGTTTGGAAGTGTGTGTAGAAAGTGCTGCAACATGTGAAAGTAAAAGAAGAGGCTTAAAGCATCAGAAACACGATTCTTCTCACATTTTTAAAGAATAAAAACACAGTTTCCTTCAGTTTAAACGCAGATAATTTGGTCATAAATGAACAAATCGGCTTTAATATGAAATATAAATTAAAAATCTGTGTTTATTTGATAATTAAATAAGTAAAAACATCCAAACTTCAGCTCAGTGAGCACTTTAAATCCACCTCTCACATCTTAATGATGAAATAAAACAAATGTCACCTTGAGTGTTTTTTTTTTTAGTCTGTGGTGTCATGGATGTTCAACATCTGGCTGTGTGTGTGTGAGTGTGTGTGAGTTCACTTCACTGCTGCTGCTGCTCTCAGGTGATGTGACGCAGATGTTCAGCCAGCAGAGGGCGCCTCAGACCGGCCCCGGTGGATGATGGATGGCTCTCTCTGTCTCTGCTCGGGCTCTTATCATCATCAGGGCTGAAGGTTACAGAGCAGAAACACACAAACACCAGCGTGTTTATTAGTCATCTGTGGGCAGAGTAGACCTTTAATCCCACACACTTTGAGTCTCAGACTGTGCGAGCTGATAAAATCTGATGTTTCTACTCTGGAAAGTAAATTTGCTCAAGTACAGTTTGAGTATTTGTACTTTGAGCTACTTTAAACTCTACTACAGCTCCACTACTTTCACCTGGCAGCTGGAGTTCAGATTTGTTCCACACCTTGAGTTTTTAATTTGTCTCCGGGGTCAAAGAGGTAAAAAAAAAAAAAAATCAATATTTACCCTGAAAAAGTTCAAAATGAAGAAAAGTCCAAAAACTGAAAACATCTTGTCCTGAAGAAGTTTTTCATTAATCATCCGAGGACCTCTCAGATTTATCTGGTGACCCTCGGGAGGGGTTTGACCCCGATGTTGGGCAGTTCAAACCAGCTCCACCTCACTGCTACAACAGCAAAGTGCTGATCAGTCACAGAGGAGTACTCCTCAGTATTAAAATAACAGGATTTGTACTGGGTCTGATTCTGTCTGTGAGTCTGCAGCGAGTCAGCTCACACTGCGTATGGACGCATGTGCAGCCTGTGACATAAATCACAGCTATAACTGCTCGTAGTGTGACTTTAACATGTTTATGATTTCCTATGTCAGCTGTTAGAGACACAAAGTCAGAATAAACGGTCGTAAAGGTTTATTACACGTTTTACAGCTTTAGAGATCATACGTCACAAACGGAAACTTTAAGGCTGCAGATTTAATATTTATGAATGACTTATTAACACTCATAACTGCAGATTTAATATTTATGAATGGCTTATTAACACGTATAACTGCAGATTTAATATTTATGAATGACTTATTAACACTTATAACTGCAGATTTAATATTTATGAATGGCTTATTAACACTTATAACTTCAGATTTAATATTTATTAATGACTTATTAACACTTATAACTGCAGATTTAATATTTATGAATGGCTTATTAACACGTATAACTGCAGATGTAATATTTATTAATGACTTATTAACACTTATAACTGCACGCTGGATTATTAAACACTTAATAATGACTTATTACAGCAGACTTGGTGGATTAATATTAAATGAGCATTTATAACTGCACCGTCTATGTATGAAACCACTTTATTAATGACTAATTAACATTTATAACTACAGCTGTGGTGATTAAACTGCTTTATGAATAAATAATTAACATTTATAACTACGTACTTGATGCATTAAACGACTTATTACTGACTTATTAACATTTAAAGCAGCAGACGTGGCGTTGAATAAATCTATTAATGACTTATTAACGTTTATAACTACAGCTGTGGTGATTAAACACCTCTGTGAATAAATATGAATAAACGACTTAATGATGTATTAACAGTTATAATGGCGCACTTGGTGGATTAAATCTCCGTATTAATAATTAATTTGCATTTGTAACTACACACGTGATGTATTAAACAAGTTATTAATGACTTTAATGGTATTTATAACAGACTTGGTGTTAAATCGATTTATTAATGACTTATTAGCATTTATAACGGCACATCTAATGTTTTAAACTACTTAAAAATATTTATTTAATATAATATTTACAGACATGATGGATTATTATTGAATTATATGAATTACCAACATTTATAAATTATATTATAAACTGGATTTTTAAAAATTATTCCTGCTGTAATAACTGTGTACAGACCGGATGTTGTCTGAAAAGTAGAAACTGATTTTAATTCACACACACACTCCGTCACACACACACACACACAGGCCGGCCTGTCATCTATATATACCCTGTAGATCCGAATTTGTGTAAACGTCGCAGCAGCCACAAATTCGCGTCTTGGGGAGTGTGTAGGTGATGACACTTCACCTCGAGGGGCTGAGTGTGTGTGTGTGTGACATATCTGATGTTTTCTGCGCTTCATGTTGTTTTTGGGGGCCTCTGCGCGCCTCTCCTCTCCCTCTCTCTCCTTCTAGCTGCACATTGTTGGAGAATATGACATCTGTGAAAGTTGCAGGACGGGCCCTTCACTGTGGGCCATTGTTCGAGCACGTCGTTTATCTTCTTTTCAGCGCTCTGCCCGTAAAGTCGAGGAGGAGTTTGAGTAGTTTGAAGGAGGAAACTCTCCAAACAGACTCTCCAAACAGAGTGCACCGAGAATCCGAGCCGATGAGGAGGACCAGCAGGAAAAAGTAAGTTTACCAAAGATTCATTTTTTACTGAGCTGAGAGGCGGAGTCAGGTCTGACTGACACCAGTCACCTTTAGGAAGGTGGCTATGAGCAGACATGATTGTGTATTTTATATGAATATTGCATTGATTGTTGTATTATAACCTCACTGTGCCTGTGGGAGGGGTTATAGTCACTGAGCTCTTTATAATGTGCAGTTTTTATGTTTCCATCCTGATTTAGCCTTTCTCCTCCTCAGTCTGTCTTCTTCATGTTATTAGCTGATTTATGCCTCCGCTCTGTTGCTTACGTTGTTTGCGGGAAATGAAGTTGCAGCTACTGTTGATTCAACTGTCTTTGAATTAATTCAGAGCCATAAATCGCCTCCATGCGGACACGTGGTTCCTGCAGCTAATTGACAAGAGAGGTTGCAGTGCGCTGCATTTGTCAGCAGGCCCGCGGACTGAATGGAGGGGTGGTGGTGGTGGTGGAGGTGGAGGGTGTGCGTGTACATGTCCATCACAGATCAGACGTGCAGGCAGCATGAGGAGCTCGCCGTGGTGATGGAGATGGGATGCAAAGCGCAGCTCTGGGATGTTGTCACATCTGAATGCTAACTGTGTGACAGACCACAGGGCTCAAACATGAATTCATATTTACACTCTGACACCTCCATCATCTGCGCCCCCCTCCTCTTCCTCTGTCTTTTTCTTTGTATCTATATGGCAACTTTTATGGCGCCATCGTGGAGATTTATGGCGCATTTACGCACAGAAGTTAGCACTTTATTAGCGACACATATGTGTGTTTGTTGATGTGCAGTAATTGAGGGCAGCGCTTAAGTTGTCTGACAGATTTCCAGAGCTTTAAGCCACATGTCATGGCCTTCATCACCGTGAGAACAACATCAAACTGCATTCATTTTGATAAGAGCCCTGACTCATCTGTGAGCTGCTCTCCGCGCGGAGACGCGCACGGCTCACAGATCAAAGGTGTTCATTTACATTAATTAACGCTGCTCGGTTAAATATTACCTTTCAGAGCCAATCAAACACGCGAAGATGAGAGATCAAAGCAGAGCCAATCGATGGCCTGCCTGTCTGTCTGTCTGCCTGCCTGTCTGTCAGCCTTCATGGTCACCATGTAAACCCAAACCGAGAAGCCGAGCTCCTCATTAGAGTCCAAACTTTCTAATGGAAGCTGCTGCTGACCACTGTCTGCGTTCAAATGACTCACTCATTTCAATTAGAAAAAACCTCATTACATAAATAAGACGTAATGCACTTGGTATGTGAGTGTGTTAAAAAAAACTCAGACTAAATACTGATAGCTTTCTTTTTCTTTTTTTTTTTTTGCTGGAGTAATTTATGGCGTCTCTGGCATCGGTCCTAAATGGGGATGTTTGAATTTATTATTACAGCGTTGGACAAGTTCCCAGGACTGTTTAAACGGAATAGAGACGTAGAGATGCTCGTGTAGTGTGTGTGAGAGTGTGTGTGAGTGTGTGTGTGATTTCTGCGCTGAATAAAATAAAAACTAGCAGCTTCTTTCACTGCGTCACCGCGTCTTCTTAACAGACCGTCTTGTTTATCTAAATCCACTTCAAATGAGCTCCACTTGCCAAAATAGTGCAGCTTTTTTTTCTTGAGCCACCTCTAATGCTTCTGGATTTACACTCCGCTCCAGCTGCCTCAGAGCTGCACACGGAGTCACAAACCGCCTAAAATAAAGAAGTCTTCTTTATCACGGGGGGCTATTATCGTATATAAAAGTGAGCCTGCATGATCAGCAAGAAAGAGCTTCTTTTTCCACACACACACACACACACATATACACACACACACGCACACACACACAGAGGCTGACATTGTGTGCAGAAATGCTATGCACAGGGCGGTGTGAGCTGCAGAAACACTGTCCACTCTGCTTCACCCCACCGGCATGCAAAGCCAGCATCACCATCTAATGCGAGAGCCGCTTCCTCTGCAGGGATTATTCTAATCTGGAGTTCCTTTATCCAAAAAATAAAAAAAAGAAAAGGTGAGAGAGAGAAAGAGAAAGAGAGAGAGAGAGAGAGAGAGGGGGGAGCCGGTGTATTTGTTTCCGCGAGGATTGTTTCAGTGCGTGGATGAATGTAGGTTGTGGAGGTAAGGCAGCCCGGGTGTTGTGCCGCGGACTGGGTTATGTGTCTTTATGATTTACGAGCCTGACTCCAGCCGAGGTTCAACCAGAGTTCATAAAGCTGCATGCCTCCAGACTTTATTCTCTCTCACTGCTTCTTTCTTACGCCTTAAAATCTGTTTCTCTGCTTTGGTATCATTTAGGATTTAATTCACTGAGATTCTGATGTTATTTCTCTCAGCTTAGTTTTATTTGTTGCTTCATTTCGGGCCGTAAAAACTCAAAGAGAACAACAATGGACTCTGTTATTTTCTGCGTGTTTGTCTGATGGATGGCTTTTTTAGCAGCTTGTGATATAACATTTAATTTTGTTCCTTGAAAACGTTGAGACAGGACTAATCCATTATGTGCAGAAAAAAGAGGCTGCGGGCCTAATGTCGTTATGAGACACGCAGTATTGATAAAAGAACAAACACAGTGTATTTATTTGGATATTTTTAGATTTAGATTAAATGCATTTTTATTTTTTTACGGCTCTTTTTGTGTCTGGATGTCTCTGTGTGGACTCGTGCTCGTTGCCATCAGTCTTAGTGTTTCATTTATGATTTTTAAACCTAAAACCAGCTGAAATAATCTTTTTTCTTCGTTTATATTCATTAAACATCTCTTACTTGAGCTGTTTTACATCATAATTAAATAGAAATTCTCCCCCTTACAGGCCCGTTAATTCTTTGGGGTAAACAAAGAGAAAATTATTTCATTTCTGCTCAGATTTTTGTTTTTCAGACGGTTTATTTCCACAAAACTCTTCATTTTCCATCCCCTCTCTGGGCCAGGAGAGGTTTGCTATTCATGTCAGCATACTATTGAGTTGATAAGATGGATCATGTGGTCTCCTCCCTGATTCCGTCTCTCTTTTTTCCCCCCTCTCTGGATCCTCTCAGGCCAGAAGCCCAGGGCTCTCTGGAAACCTGCCATGTGACATTTGGCTGCCAGCGCTCCGTCAGAAGGTCAAAGGGGGCCCCGGTGCACATTTCATGGAAATGCAGAAAACCAACGCTGCACACATCAGCATCCAGCAACACGATTACTTCAGCCATGATGTCAGCCGGTTCGGCTGCAGCCAACAACAACAACAACAGGCGGCTGCGCACCAACGCCAAGAACTGGCGCAAGTGGAGACGTTTGGGCGCACGTTCCCCCGGAGGTCAAACCAACAAAACCAAAAGTCTCCTATGAGCAAAAAGATTTTCCCCTGGATGACAGAGTCCAGACACTCAGATCAGAAACACGGCAGGGGAACCGCAGGTCTGTATGACAGAAACAGGCAGCGATTGTCTCCAAATGAGGCCTTTTCATTTACAGTTAATGGAGGAAATTAGCTGCTATTTTCTCCGTTTCAGGTTCAAAAGGTCAGGAAGCTATTCATCATAAAGAGTCAGGCATGCAGCAGGAGGATAAACACACCTGGGCTCAGCTTACACACTCACGTCATTTTCAGGATGTCACTTAAAGACACAAACACGGATATTTATTTAAAAGACACAAAAACTAATTAAATAACTTAGAGTGGAGGTGGAGTATAATTTATATTTAATAAAGGGCTGATCAAATAATAATAATAATAAAAATAATAATAGAGCTGGATTAAATCAAATAAAACTGATCCATTGATTTCTAACAGAGGCCTGTGCACACAACACGTGAATTTTAATTTAGAAAAACAACAACTTTACGTTTAATATCCACTTTTTAAATGCTGCGAGTGAAACCTAAAATAAAAAATATCTTCTCCTCTCAGGCTGCAAACAAAACCTCTGACTGACTGACAAACAGGTGATATTATTTAAGGAGATATTATTATACAGTAAATTGAGGAAATGATCTCACAGGCTGTTTGCCCGTTTTCAAGTTCAAAAGGTCAGCTAGCTGTTAATCAAGCTACAGTCAGGCATGCAGAGGGAGGAGAAACACCTTGGCTCATTCCCCGTGTAAGGTGTCATTTAAAGACAAACTAAACCTTATTTATTTAATTATCTGCTCAGGTTAGGGTTGTGTTATTCTGATCATAGATCATCTGCTCTCTCTTCTTTCTGACTGGTTGTCTCCGCAGACTGCACCGAGAAGTCTCCAAGCTCGACCCCGGCCTCCAAGAGGACGCGCACGGCGTACACGAGTGCGCAACTGGTGGAGCTGGAGAAGGAGTTTCACTTCAGCCGCTACCTGTGCAGGCCGAGGCGGGTGGAGATGGCCAGACTGCTCAACCTCCAGGAGAGGCAGATTAAGATTTGGTTCCAGAACCGGAGGATGAAGCAGAAAAAGGACGAGAGAGTGCAAGGCCTCACCACCACCACCACCTCCTCCTCCTCACCCCCGTCCTCTCCCTCCGCCCCGGGCAGCCCCACTCTCTCCAGCCTGGGTTATGTCCATCTGGGCGGGGATTACCAGCCGGCCTCCCCTTCGCTCAAGTCCCAACAACACCAGCCGGCTTCGTACCCGGCAGAATACTCAAAATATCCAGCTCCAGGCTTCACGCACGGCCCGCAGTTTAACGCGCAGTACACAACAGACCCAAACGAGGATGTGACCGGCTCATATTTCCAACAAAGCTGCAGTCAGGACAGAATCATGCAAGCTCCAAAACTGACTCATCTGTAGAGAACACGAGAAAAAGACTTCACTGCTCTGTCTTGATGCATGCCTTTATATTATTTATTTATTTATTGATCGAAATACGAAGTCTCGGGTCTTATTTATTTATATTTATTCATCTTGTGCGTCTTATATTTATTGTTGTGTTGACTTTTACGCATGGGCTTCTTCTTCTAAAAATCAGTTCTCCGGGGACAGTTTGCTGTATCCAGCCCATCCTGTGTGTCTTAGATTAAAATGCTCGTGTTGTTACTTCGGCTACATAAATAAATTTGAGATTTCTCTCCAGACTCTCGGAGTAAATACACCAAAAGACGAGATGGGTGTTAGGCAGCCAAAACGTTGGAGAAAAAAATGTCAAATTTCCTTTTTTTTCTTTCTTTCTGAAGCTTAATTAGCACTCGAGGTCTATAACATCACATTAACTCTTACTTAATTAGAGATGAGCGTGGATGTGATAGGGTTTTGGGGGGATGATATCACATTACAGTCTTGGTGTCGTTAGAGAGAGAGGCTGGAAAAAAAAGGCTGTACGGTTCTTAAATGTGTCTTTGTTCTTTTATGGGTAAAGTGGGCCACACAGGCTGTCAATCTTTGAAAAAGAGCGCATGATGGATCACTGAGTTCACTGCGCATGCTTTTCAAAGTCAGTCCGTCTGCACGATTCATGGCAGAAGAAATGTTTGGTAAGAAGCCAGTGAGCGCGCAGATTTAGAGACATTCACGGAGAGTTTCCCCCTTCTTAAACTTGCTGTTTTTCTCCACTGAGAATTAAAGAAAATAAACTGGAGAATAATATCACCTAAAACCACACACGAGGCGCACATTTAAAAAAGGCCAACAGATTTATCTGAAAGATTAATATCCAGCATTATTACTCGTGTTTGCCTTGAGTGGCGTTCAAGTTTTCTCACAAGAATAATTTATCAGTCCGTGTAGTAACTTTGGACATCTCCAAACAATAATAAAACATGATGTGTGCTCCATTATATCCTTGAAGGTCGTTATCACAACATTTAAAACACTGAATCCATTATTATTATCACATTATGTCGCGCGTATTTGACATTATTTTTTTTAAGTGTGTCATTAATTTGCCATTTTTAACTCCTCCAACGCTGAAGCCCGAAAATGTGTCCTGATGTTTGTGTTCTTATCAGATGGATGAGCGAGTTTGATTGAAGCATTTGTCATGTAAATGCGAGCCGTTTGATGGACGAGCCTGCAGACTTGACAGAGTGCTGTAGGTCCTTTGCCATTGGCGTTTAGCGGGTCACATGGTGTGTCAGGAAGGTGATATGAGGGTGGAAGGCAGTTTTACAGCTTTGACATACTACCTAGAAGGTTAGGGCAAAGGGAGCACCGATTAATGACTGCTCAGTCTTGATCACTTCTGAACAAACAATAGGCCCAGCTCCAGGATGAACTCCTACTTAGACTATCCCGTGTGCAACAGAGGAGCAAATATTTTCAGTGCCAAGGCCGGATATCACAATTTGAACCATGGATACATGTCGTCCAACTCGTGCGCAACAAGTGATAGTTACGCACCGGACGGTCGCTTAGTTGCTGCAACTTCAGCCCCACACCAAACCCCGAGCCTCCCTCTGCACCACCAGGCGCACGTCAACTTGGATCTGCAGTTTGGGACGCCGGGGAACTCCATGTATGGCTCCCCTCTGGAGTACGGACATCACCAGTACGGCCTCGCACCCGAACAGGACCGGAGCTACATTCACGCGCAGGTTTCACCACTTGGAACAAACATGGCTCCCTACACCGGGGACAGCTGTGGGCCTGGAGTTGCAACCGGCGGCCAGTATCTGCATTTTGGCAACGGGGATCAGAGCAGGCTTCAAGAATATCCAGAGAGCGTTTACACAAGGTTACCGCCCCAGAGCAAGGAGAAGGATTTGGATCATGTGGAGGAAACTTCAAAAACATTCGACTGGATGAAAGTGAAGAGGAATCCCCCTAAAACAGGTTCGTTCATCCTTAAATGTGAAAGTTAGAGTGTCATTTAGAGAACCCAGGAGAGCGCGCACGGCGCGTAAAGCTCAGATCAGATCACAGGATGAAGATGAAAATGTGTTCAGACACTAATGTCTGATATTTTTTCTATTCATTCTCACATGAAAACGCCATTCTTCAGCTCCATGACTGTCATGATTTCCCCCCTCCCCTCCATCATCCATTCATCCATCCATCTCTCTCCACAGCTGTCCTGTCGGAGTTCGGGGTTCCCGGCCAGCACAACGTGATCCGAACCAACTTCACCACCAAGCAGCTGACCGAGCTGGAGAAAGAGTTCCACTTCAACAAATACCTGACGCGGGCGCGCAGGGTGGAGGTCGCGGCCAGCCTGGAGCTCAACGAGACGCAGGTGAAAATCTGGTTTCAGAACCGCAGGATGAAGCAGAAGAAACGCGAGAAGCTGGGCTGCGCTTTGGTCAGCACTCCGGCACCTGTGGAGAAACTCTCTGGCACTGACTCCTCTCCAAAGGCGAAGGGGAAAGACTGTGAACCGTGAAGTGACTTTTAAAAAAAATTAAATATGACTGTGAGGGCCTGTCTACTTCTCCCCCAGCAGTCGCACCATTCCAGAAAAGCTGTGAAAAATGCACGTGGACTTGTGAAGTTTATACAGGGTATGTCTGTGTCCGCGTGTGCGCATTGATTTATGAACTGGATGCTGAGAAACTTTTTTAAAACACGTGTTTTTTTTTGTGTGTGTGTGTTTGAAAGCTTCCTGTCATAAGCCCATGCTGTGTCATTGTTTGCACTATTTATTTACAGGGTATTTTACAACAAGCGTTGAGCTGATTTAGCTGAATAAAGTTTATAGAAATGGGAATAAAAGTCTTGTATTTCCTGTTCATGTGAAAAGATGTCTGAGCTGTAACAGTGCTGATAATCAAACGTTTACTTTTGTTACAGGAGAAACAAATATATGTACATAATAAATCGTTCTAAATATGAATGTTTTTGAATCTCATTACAAATTCTTTTTCTATATCTCGGCCTCCATTAATAGTCTCACCAAAGTCTCCCCCTTGCATAATGTGACAAGAGGAATCTTTCACAACACATGGGGTGGTTCCCAGTGACCTTTTCACCTCGAAATACCTCCAGGGGCTCTAAACATGACAACAAACTCCGGGGAGCCAGGTCTCACTCTTGATTTGTTACCCAAATTCTGCTCAGATACAGCTGACACAGGTTGCAGTGACATCTTGATTCGATTTTTACATCATTTCAGTAATCTGAATGAAATCCACCATGTTTTCATTTTAAAAAAAGCAAAGAAGTCAGGCTGAAACTCGAACCCTTCAGTGCTCGTTTCGGCTTCACCTCAAGCTAAACGTTTGCCGGACCTGACCACCTATGTTCTTGTGATGGTTAAAGGGGGCAGCAGTTTCAATATTTGCGCTGGGTGTTAGGTTTACGCACACACAGTTTCTGCCCCAGCAGCACTGGCCTGTTGGTGCCCTTTTTTCCTAAAGCTGAGGTTCACGCAGAGTTCAGGCACAAATGAATGCAGAGTCAATCTGTCAAGACACCAGAGTGGCTTGGAGGAGTCAACGCTAGGCCTCTCATACTTTAGATTTTTTTTTCTTTGCAGGTATTGCTTTTAATATTTAGACTAAAGGAGATTATAGGCCATTTAGTCAATGTTCTGCTTTGTGCGAACTGTTTTAAGTTCAGAAAAAAGATGTTTCGCGGAAATGAAAATCAGCACTCATTTGAAATATATCCGCATGAGTATGCAGTTCTCTCACAACTATATTAAAAATTAATACAGTTCCACTAATAGAAGTTACAGTTGAAATACCATACGACCCATTACTGTAAATTAGAAAAGGGCTGAGACGTTTGTTGTCATGCATTTCTTTAAGAAGCCAAAAGCTTCCTCTTCAGATGAGTCACAAGGCCAAGGACCGGGGAGGTGACAATCGATATGGTGAATAGTGACAGATTCAACAACAACAACTGCTGAAGAAAAAAAGGGGACGGTGCAGAAAACAAGTGTGGGACTTCATTCCAAAGGTGTGATCCCTGCCATCTCTGTAGGTAATACCTCAGCGCTCCCAGCGGGCTCTCCATCTGGAGGTGTCAGAGTCGGTGCTGCAGCCAACACCACGGAGACAGATGTTCAGCTGGGGGAAGAGGAGGAGGATGTTTTTCACCTTCGGAATCAGCGTGGCCCTTCTTTGCCTTCTGCCTGGAGAATGTAGGGCAAGGAGAGCACAGGAGCAGAAAATGGTTAATGAACATCGTACATGGTCACAAGAATAATCAAAAACTCTGCAGCACCAACACCTGACTGCACAAACATGAGGTCTATTGATAGATACAGCAGCCAGCCTCCTTCTCCTCAGATATCTTACACATCTTTAGCTGGCCCGCCCCCCTCTGCACTTTGTTTGAGGTCAACCCAGTGCTGTTTGTACCCCATGCTGCTTGCAGTTGTTGCAGGCTCTTTTACAAGTCTATTGCCAGGCTCACTTCCTTGGTTTTCTACCAGTTCCTCTGTCGCATGTCACTCTGCAGGGTCCCGGGCCTTCAAAGGGAAACTAGATACAGTATTCATGGGATAACGGGGGGTTGGTCATCTAAGAGATACACCACAGAGGAGTCATTTTTATTGCCAGATATCAAACACAGCTATTTAGGTTAACGCCATTTATCTATCGCATACACAGTTCAAACAGCAGTATGCTGACAAGGCGCGGTGATAAACGGAGCGCTGAAGGAGAATTCCCACTAATATTGACAATATTTGGAAAATACAACATATCAGACCTTTTCATGGATATGATAAAGTCATATTTCCATCATCCTTAATGTTTTTTTTATTCTATCCACCAACATTCACCAAGAGCGGAAACTAACCATTATTTTCATGATCATTTTATTATTTTCTTGAATAATTCACAAACTATTTGGTCCATAAAATGTCAGAAAATGTTGATCAGTGTTTACCAGAGTCATAGAGGACTAAAGAAACAAAAACTATTCACATTTGAGGAGCTGAAATCACAGAATTTGGAATTTTTTTCTTTATAGAATAATTCAGCGATTTTAAAAAAAGTTGGCAATTCATTTAAACTAATCAATCAATCGACTAATCGTTCTAAATCAAGATGGAGACTTTGTATTCAAGCGTTGAGATGACGAACGATTAGATTTATTATGGATTAGTTTGCCAAATAAAAGGTCCAAAATTCAAAAATATTAATTTACTTTAACATATGATTTAGTTAGTTAGCAGCAAAGTATGACGTTTAAGAAGCAGGAACCATCAAACGTTTGACATTTATTAAGAATTAAAATGAGATCAATACTTTTTTAGCACTTTTTAAAAAAGTGACAGTGAAGTGTTGAAAATGAAAAGAAATCACAAACTGTCACTTTTGTTATTTTTATTCTGTAACTGCTGTTATGACTCGGTGAAGCCTCGTGGAGAAACGCTGCCTAGTTATGAATGGCACGCTCTCTTTTTCCTTTGTTATGGCATTGAGGCTCTTTTGAGCCCAGCCTGGGAGATTCTTGACAACCATCCCCCAATCCGAGTCAGGCTCTATTGGATCTGGAAGCGCCAGCCAACCTGAAGCCCCAGCCTCCTGGGTCCCCCCTGCGACTGCATCCTTTCCCCACTCCATCAGCATAGTAACTGAGAGAGACAAGTGACTTGGCCAGGGTTAACGTCTTAATACTCCCTGGGATTGCCTCCAGGATCCAAATGGCTACCCCTAATAGTTTTCCTCCTCTGTGTGCCTGTCAGACCGCCATGACTATATGCCGTAAGAAAAACAAGACTGGCTGAGAGGCAGAGTAACGAAGCAGCACAGCGAAATAATGAGGGGTGGTGAGGAAGAAGAGAACACCAATGAAAGCTTTGGCGTACGGATACAGCGCTGCTCGCGCTGCTCAGGCACTGATGTGCCCCTGCCTCCTTTGCATGGAGAGCCTGTACACTTGAAATTAAACTGGCTTCTTCCTTTAGAGCCCAGGAGGAGGAGGAGGAGGAGGAGGGGGGAGCCAGAACTCAATCAGTGTCACGTCACATGGTTCAAAGCGGCCAATTCGATGCTGCCAGGAGGTTGAGAAATGCAAGGTGACAGTTCATTTTACCAGTGACAGTGTGTCGGTCTCGCTTGCTGGTTCCCCAGTCAATTCCCAGCGAGCAGTGAAGGTTGAGCGTTGCTGGAGACAGACAGCAGCTCCCTCCGCCTCCTCCTCCTCCTCCTCCTCCTCCTCACCACCACCACTCTCTCATCGACCCCGCTCTGCTTTGTATTCCAATTAACTGGACAGAGGGAGAGGCGGCAGTGTGCAGGATCACAAGCACAGGCAGACACATTCTTCTGGCGTCCTTCCAGTCTCTCAATCCCACCACTATCAATAGTGCTGTGCTTCCCTTTTTCCCTTTCCTTTCCCCTTCCCTTTGCTCTGTCCTCGGCTCGTGACAAGGGCCAGTTGTTCCAGGGGGATAATTCCTACATTCTTCTTTAACAACTGCCTCTAGGGACAATGTCTTGGTAATGAAAAATAGGTCCCTCTCATACATTCATACATCACATGTAATAGAGGTATGTAATCACTCAGTCGAGTCAACGCACAGCGAGCTGTAACTGCTATCCTTAACAGACACCTTAAATAATGCTGAATTAATATTTTGAAATGGCTCATATATCCTAACATAATACAATTTGAATGATTTTATATTCAATGCTCACAGGGCTAACATTGATTCGAGTACAAGCTGAGGTAACCCCCCTGAGTCAGTCAATATGTGGCTGACTGAAGGTTGTAGATTTAGCGCGGCACATTTGCTCTTCTTGTCTTTCGTGTCCTCGATCTATCATCACTTTTTTAACCTCCACAGCCGCCACCAAAAGCCCCCCTACACTGACAATATGTTTGAGCAATGGGTGGGTTGGGAATACAATGATTGTGAGGAAATCCGAAAAGTAAACTACTCTCTTTTTATCTCCTCGAGCAGCACAAACATTTACAACAGACCCTCAAGAATCAGGCCAAACACCTGATTTCTTTTTGTTTCTGTAAAGTGTTTGAATGTGCCGTGACATGTGTGGATTAGAGCGATATTTGAGCACCTACTTGAGATATTTCCTATTGGAAGAAGGTGACAGCTATTCTTACAGTGATTTATTTTATAATTTGTAACTGAAGTCCTCTGCTATTTTTATTTTTATTTTTTTACAGAATTTTAGATTTGGATTCCTCAGTTTGAGGATGCCGCTCAGCCACAGCACTTAGTATGATGACAGGAGGAGGTTTTCCACTAAACAGAGGAATATTGACAATATTTAGAAAATAAAACATATCAGACCTTTTTATGGATACAATAAAGTCATATTTCCATCATCGTTCCTGCTTCCTTTATTTCATCCACCAAGCTTTATCAATTATTTCAACGTTCATTCATGATCTGTCAGTCATTTTCTTGATTAATTAATTGGTTAATTTGTCCAGAAAATGTCAGAAAATGCTCATTAATGTTTACCAAAGCCCTTAAACATGTTGTTTTGTCCACAATCCAAAGATATTACAGTCATAGAGGTCTAAGGAAACAAAAAATATTCACATTTTTTCTTTATGAAATGATTCTTACAGAAAGCTATTCTTACAGGCCATGGCTTTAAAACAAATGCTAATAGTTGAACTATTGTTGCATTGTTGTAGTTTAACTATTTTGCACCATTTTACAGATTTTTAGATATGGATACTTCATTTTGAGCGCTAACATGCCCCTCGGCCACAGCACTTCCTTTTCTGAAATAAAGATAAAGACAAACAGAGCCTGAAAGACAGGCGTGGGTGCTTCACTATTTGTCTCTCTGGACTGCAAAAGAGTTTTTGCCTATCTTGAGAATGCAGTGTGGTGTGTGTGTGTGTGTGTGTGTGTGTGTTTGCAGGACAGGATACACACACTCAAACACACACACACACACACACACACACCCTCTTCATGCCCTGAGGATCCTCCTGACTCTCTCCTGGCTCTATCAGATCAGAGAGACCCGCTGTCCCTCCCCACACCACAATGCAAATGAAAAGGAATGCGCTGATAAAAGGCCAGATCTTAAAGATGAGAGGGCAGAAGGAGGACAGAGGCAGCGAATGCTAAAAGGGGGTAGAGCCTCTTGGGGAGATGAGAGGTGGTGGAGGAGTCAGTGTTGGTAGTAGCGGGAGATCATAGCCTTGCTCCCCCTCAGCGGCGTTTGATACAGGGCTTTTGTCGCTCTTTCAGCAGTGCATTGTTGGGTGGTGTAATCCCCGTCGGATTACAAAGGGCTTCCCTTTTCATATGGGGCTGACCCAGCAGGCAGGTGGCTGGGGCTCTGTGGAGCTGTCAAGGGGAGGGAACCTCTTTTCCAGGGGAGGGGACCCCAGTTCCTCTTACCTTCACAGGGGCTTTTTGCTGGGAGGCCAGTCAGGCGCAGGTCAACATGGGGACAATTCTGGCATGGGATTCAACTCGCCCTGACCCCGTGGCATCCTGTAGAGAAGTGACAAGGAGAAGGAGACCATCATGAAATAGCATTCAGCATGAAATACTGAAAATTATTAAAAATACAGCTATGCAGTGAAGGAAGCTGCTGCTGCTGTTTTGATTTGTGGGAAGATGTTTTTGTTTTTAATACTAAAAATGCAAAAACAGGATCTTTTTTTTTTTACTTTATTCAAGACATAATGAACCACGCAAAGAGAGTATTGCAGTACCTTGATAATATTTTAGATTTTAAGTTGCTTTAATTATGTTTTTTAAACATAATTTGTTTTAAAAAACAAATACTATTTAGATATGATCCAAAATGTTGCATTAAGTCCTATTTTTATTAAAATACTCTGACCTGTTTGCCTATAAACAGCAATTTATGTTGTTTATATGCCTGTGTGACGTTGCCTAGGATCTGCAATAATTATCTTGTGAGTCTGAATACACAGTCCATATTTTAAAAAAGGCAAAGCAAATATATCATCAGTCTAACCTAGCCCTGATTGATACCCAGTGTGTTCAGTCGATGTGAGCGGTGTCTGATTGAGCTTTGGTTTCTCAATGGCTTTCCTTGTAGTGTTTCAGTAATACACGATCAATAAGGCAATGGTCAGGCCCACTGCTATTTCTATTAGTACTACTACCAATACCTCCTCTACAATAATGTCAACCATGTGTATGAAAGCCCGGTTCAGTCCATCCCCACTGCTGTTCACCCTCTGCTGGTGATATAAACCATTCATCCATGCCCTGTCAGATATGGTGAAGGACCAATTTAGTGATTCTCCATTCACGTGTTGTCAGAAATATCATAATTAGTTTTTAAGCTTAAATCAAAAACCCATCAAAGTGGTGAATACTGTCATTTAAATAGCAAAAGTGAGAATTTAAGACCCCCCAATTTGATACGATGTGCTATTTAGTGTGAAGATAACGTTAATTAACCATATGAAAATCTGATTTAGTAATTAAGCCTTGGCTGTTATATCTTTTTACCGTTGTAGGGCCTTGCTAAAACATCAGTTTCATCCACGTGAATGTGTATTTTCTTATCTTAATGTTCAGTGTAGCTGTATGTCACTGGATTTCTATTACAGGATAGCATTACAGGTCTCCATTATGTGATCATTTTCATCACTTCAATGTGAATGCACTACAACTTTGATTTACAATTTCCCAGCTTCTAAGAAGGTACTTTAAGGCAGCATCTGCACAAAACTAGAAAACTACTTTAGAAAACGAATTTAAACGTGTTTAAAAAAGTAGTTAGTGTACTGTACATTAAAATTAAAAAAACAAAAAATAAATATATTTATACCATCGCTGTAAAACATCGTCTGAATCTACCACAACTCTGATTTACGATTTTACAACTTCATTAAACAAATGGGAGGGTATGTGTACTTGAATGCAGCGCCATATACCATTGTCGTAAAAACATCGTCTGAATCTACCACAACCCTGATTTACAATTTTACAACTTCATTAAACAAATGGGAGGGTATGTGTACTTGAATGCAGCGCCATATACCGTTGTTGTAAAAACATCGTCTGAATCTACCACAACTCTGATTTACAATTTTACAACTTCATGAAACAAATGGGAGGCTATGAGCACTTGAATGCAGCGCCACATAAAAGTCGTGGAAACAAACATACATAGTATAAAACAGGGGAAACGCAGCAGTGTTCATTCAAGTAAAACTACTTTTACCAACTTTATTGTAACATAAGGTGGCACGTGTATGAACTTACTCAGAAATAAAGCTGTTTAGAGGAGGAACGCCGGCCGCCCTCAGAGGCCACGTAACTTTAAACTGCAGCTAGCGTTAACTAGCCTATTGGCAGCCGGTGTTTTGATTTTAAGGAGCTACCGTGTTAAATGGCGACCAACCGCCGAAAGTGTCCGTTGTTAGCCGTTGAAACACATAACTGCCAAACAAGACACGAATCAGGTATTTTTTTTGGCATTGTAACGTTCATAAAAAGGTTATAAGAAACAGAGAGGCATTCGTGCTCCCGTTATCAACACCTGGCGTAGCTACGACACCCACCACCGCCTTTGGCTGACGGTCGCCAGTTAACACGGTCGCTTGTTAAACCGAAACACCTGCCCGCCTCCATCCGCCACTACACTAAATTAGCCAACGGCTCCGTAACTTAACGTCAATGTAAAACCGTGTGATTTATCGAGTCTCGCCTTCGTTTCACCGAACATTACACTTCATCTGCACGGTCGTTTGTTATGTACAACACCTGCTTACAGGTAAAAGCTACACCGTGACCTTAAATTTAAAAAAAAAAAAATGGCGCCAGGAAAAGTTATCGTTTCCGGTGCTAAACGGTTAATTAGCATGTTAGCGGCTAGCAGGGCCTGACAGCTCGACCTCCACCTCTCATCACCCGCCACCAGCCGTGGCCGTGTCTGACCGTGATGCGGGGATAACAAACACACAAAGGTGGGTGAAGTATGACCTATAGCTAATGACCAAACAAAGAACGCATACGTGTTTAATTAAAGGATTTACAGGCCGCTAAAGCTAAATAAGCTAGGACAGGGGTCTTCAACCAGGGGTCCGTGACCCCTAGGGGGGTCCCCCCTGCAGGGGGTCCGCCAGTTGTTGTCATAATAATTGACAATTTTCACCAAAATAATTTATCATTTTTTAACAAAAATGATAATGCTGCAAACATTAATTTGCAATGAAAAGCTACTTTTGACACAAACTATTACTATTTATATATTATTTATAATTTATTCCATTATGCCTGAATGTTTTATCAATCATAAACACATATAGGATAATAACCCAGCATATAAATAGATTAATTAGTAAGCCAGGCTTAATGTGAAACATGTGGGGGTCTCTGTTCTGTTTGTCTTTCGTCCAAGGGGCTGAAAAAGGTTGAAGACCCCTGAGCTAGGATAATGTTCCATCAGCTGTTGATTGTAATAACAAACCAGTGTGAGTGAAATAGGCCTCTGTGACATATTGTTTAGATTTTAGTAGAATAAACAGGCTATATTTGTGGCTGTGTGATAAATGAAATATAAAATACTTGGAATAATTTATCCAAAACTGCAATGGGCTGTTATTTGTTTCCCCCCCAAAACTGGGACATACTGTATAAACCACAGTCTGAGTCTCTCCATTCTAAATGTGGATGATTAAATTAGCTGAGACTGAACAATATATATAAAAAACATATAGGAGCATGTGTCCAAAAGCGTTACTTTATGTCAGGTATATATTCATACTGGAGGCAGAAAAGCCAGTAGCCTCCTCCATTTAATGTAAACTAATGCTGAATCATTCCTCCAATACACCAGTGTCTGGTATCCTGACCTGCTGCTCGCCTCCTTCAATAGTTACTGTGCTGCTGGGTGCAGACTGATATTAGATACTAGATATTATTTCAACTGTTTTAGTTTGGGCAAAGGTTTTGCACTCGAGGTGCCCCCCACATGCTGCATCAACCTTAAGGCTTGGATAGCTTTTTTCAATTGAGGAAAGACCTACAGGGTGTCCTGTTTTTTGCTGACAAGTATATATTTTTTAATAATGTGGTGCTTTATTGATCCCCGTGGGGAAATTGTCTTGTCTTTTGCTCTTCCCACTTTGCAGTGAGGGTCAGGCAGAAATAGAGCAGCGTATCATGAGCTGGCAGGGATTCACTGTCTTGCTCAAGGACACTTAAGATATCCTTGATGCTTGCCAACCTGGACATGTGAGCCCCAGATCATTTGGTGGAAGGTATGATTTCAGCATTATTTACACTTCTAAATGTAATTAGAAAAATGTTTACTCAGGTACAGATAACAAAATCTTTATTTTATTTATTGATTTCTCTGTATTTCTCACGGGGCAGATAAACACCAGTGTATACACAAGAGAAAGCATAGAAAAGAGGCAGAGATACTTGTTATTTCAGCAGTAGACACCAGTCATATCTAAAGTTTCCATATGAGTGTTTTTCAAGTGTTTCAATTTGCACACAAACACCTACATACACGTAAGATTTGTGTTTGTTCACATTTTTACAGTGTGCAGTTTGAGGCTAAGAGGGCTGATAAAGGAAACCAATGCACAGGATCATAGCCCCGACTCAGGCTTGCCTTGTTTCAGTGTCATTGTAGGTCAAACAGAGGGGTTTTCTAAGCGTCCCTCAAACCTTGTCACCAGCCTCGACTCCTCTGCACTCTTGTTTCTCACATGAGTGCAGAGGAAGTTGTCATCTGTGCACCTGCTCCACCCCGTTTTGTGCAAATCTAGATGCATGCACGGAAGTCATGCTTCAGAACAAGAGGACACAGGTGGTTAGATGCTGTGCCAGTCATTCTGCGGGCGAGTGTGTGTCTGTGTTCATGTGCCAGGCTCTTGTTCCTGACATGGAACTGTAACAGTATGCCAGAGGCTCGGTGTTCATAGACTGCCTTGTGGAGTAAAAGCCAAAGTGTGAAGAGTCAGAAAGAGTCTGAAAAAAATCAGCAAACCAAAGTGTCTCGAGTTGGACAGGGATGGGGACAATCCCGAACGACGTTAAGAGGCTTTTGGATGGTAATGACTTTTTCATTTTTAAGTGTTAATGATTTTTATTTTGAACGGTATAGTTTCATCTTATCACAACAAAATTACTGTAAAATGTACAAATGTTATCATTCAGATTATGGACACAGGTAAGAGAACTTGACAAGACAGCCTACAAGATGATCTGATGTCACATTTTATTGCTCAGAAAATTGTCAACAAACAAAAGCAATCACCTTAGCGTAAAAAACGTCATATATATCTCGACCTGTGTATTCATACATACTGTAAACTGTAACCAACATGGTGGCATCATGAAATTGAGTGTATTTGCATGTACGGGAAGGCCGTCACACAGTTCTTCTGGAACAGAATTTGCATATGTCGGTTCATTTGTGTAATGTGGAAGGTGAGGACATAAAACTGAATCAGATAAGTGATGTGTGCCAACCTGTTTCACAAGCATCAGTCTCACTTTACTGAGTAATATTACTATGACTTAAAATCGAGCTTGCAGTTCAGTTCAATCATGCAGGGAAAGAAAATATTAATCATGACTTCATCTTACCTCTACGTCTTTGGATTTTATTGTCGTAGATCAAGTCAAACAATGAGTATTTTATGTTTTTAGGCCCTGAAGAAGAAATGTGGTGACGAAACTGTACGCAGTCATCACAGAAACAGCCAACATGTTTGAAAAAATGCTTTATTTTCATGAATTAGCATCAGTGAGACTTATTTATGTGTTTTATGGTCTTCCATTTAAATGATCCATATAACACAGACAGTGTACACAAAAGCATAAAGCTAAACTCTTTGTAAAGGTGAAACACTGACCTGAGACCTGTTAATAAGAATTAAGCATCAAACATGAAAATTAAATTATTTTAATTAAATTATTAAATATATCAAATATATGGACGTAGAAACCAGTTGTGATGAAGACCACCTGCTGGGTGAGTGTAAAGTAACAACCCAGCTTGATTTCTGTTCTGAGATAAAACATCACACGGAGGTCAAACGTTTCAGACTTTTATTTTGAATTTTATAGTCATCATAAAAGTCGTGATATTTCGAGACGATGAGATCTTAGCATAATTTGAGCAAATGATGAGAGTTTTGTCTCAAACATTATAAACCTGATCATATGAAGTCTGTCAGGATCAGTATCCTTCACAGTGTTTGAATCCTTCAAAATGTGTGTTCTTCAAGCACAAATATGCCTTGAGCGCCATGTTTACAGTGTTTCCTGTCTTCTCCAGACTGTTTGTACTTTGTGTCCGACGTCCTTCAGGATGAGGACCTCAGTGAAACTGCCCGGGAGACACGGGATGTCCTCCTGAATAACTTCAGGGTCGTCCACTTAAGGTGAGGATTTAACCTCCGGGAGCGGCATTAAATCAGTGTTTAGAAGAGTCACAGGAAGCTGCTTTGCTAGCCAAGTGTCACAGTGTAATTTCATGACACCATTATCTGACTTTTGCTGTTAATGCCACAGAAGAACCTTAATTGTTGCTGTAATTGCTTTCGACACAGTTTGGAAAATTACATTTGAAGAAGCTCATTTAGTCTTAATGGTGTCACCTTCAAGACTTAATTCTTGCTCTTATTTATTGTTATTCAAACTCTGATAAAATAACTTGTGATCAGGTTAAGTTAATCTTCCAAACCTCTTTGTACCCCCCCCCAAAAAACTCAAACTCTTGTTTTGTATGAAGTGTGATAGTTTACACCGGAAACGACTCCACTGGCGCTCATCTGCACTGCGCAAGATTGGCTGCATGATCTGGTACAGAAAACGTGGCGGTTTTGTGGTCTACTGTGCAGGAAACAATTGCAGAAGTTTTGAAGCCTTTTAGGAGCAGAGTTATTTAAAATGAAAGCACAGAAAATGGAGAGCATTTTGAAGCATGCTTGTTTTGATTTTACAGAAACCCTCAAGAATTCCCCCCTCCATGTGAGTAAAATTACCCAGAACAGCCTCTTCTGTCACACATTACTGTATATACACAGTTTCAGCTGTGTGTGTGTGTGTGTGTATAGTCTTTTCTTACATGACTTAATCACTCACATTTGCTTTCTCCCTTTATATCACACACACACTCAGCGGACTACAGGGAAGAAGAAGGTTCTGATGACAACCGCAGTTCCAGCCTGGGTCGCTCTGTCCAATCAGACGACGCCTCATTAGCTTCTGACAACCAGGATGATGGAGCCCCCGAGTGTAAGTTAACAATAGTCTTATTCTGATTCCCTGTGTGTGTGTGTTACTGTGTTACTGTTTCTGTTCCTGTTTGCGCAGTGCAGAGATACAAGCTTTTTTTTTTAAAGGCCTTTGCAAAGATCAGTTACAACAAAAAAAGAGGCAAGAATTTGGAGTTTGAGCAGCAGACACTAGCCTAGATTTTTATGTAGCTTTAAGCTCATACTATCTAGTTTGAACGAAGACAATAGGGTGAAATTTTAACCCGAATAATGAAACGTACATGTCTGTATTATCTGCGTGAACATGTGTTTTCCGCTGAAAGGCTACAGTGTGCGAGGAGTTTCTGCTCCGACAAAAGGGAAAAGGTGAAAAGGAGGAGTCGGTGTCATGGGAGACAATGCGGTATTCCTGTGAGAAAACTAAACAAATGCAGTTTTGACACACTACCCTCGTCAGCCTCGCTGGCACACCTACACCTCACCACAGGAAGCGCAGTTGGACCTCTTTTTGCTGCATATTGTCCTTCGCCTTCTTAATTTGAAAAAACAGACCACATCTGTGAAATTCCCCCACCACCAACCCTTTCGTTGGCCTCCTACCTCGCAGCCTGGCTCCGGTGACATCAGCGACTCCTCCTCCCTCTCGGCTCCTCACCCCTCCTGGCCAAGTGTGCAGGTAGACTCGTCCTGATGTTCGGTGGTTCACAGAGGCCCCGATTGGGGACCTAGAGCTCCCTCCAGTGGCAGATCGTCTTCTCCCTGTCTGTCCCCTTGAGCTGTTGTGTGGAC
Organism: Nibea coibor; assembly: GCA_023373845.1. NCBI lineage: Eukaryota > Metazoa > Chordata > Actinopteri > Sciaenidae > Nibea > Nibea coibor. The sequence continues at coordinate 2,669,814 of CM041728.1, read as the reverse complement.
TGTGGGAGGCATGGAGGGCGGCCCACACAGAGAGGAGGCTTTGTAGCTGCAGGCTAATGCAGTGATTGATTGACCCCGAGCCCCTCTATTCTTTCACAACCGGGTTTGAAATACAACACTGTACCTGAGGGGCCATGTGTGTTCCATCCCTCTCTCCCTTTATCAATCTTTCTCTCTATCTTCCTTTCTCGGACTTGCCCTCCCTCCCGTTCAGACTTTTTGTATTTCTGACTCTGCGTGCCGGCTAATAGCCCTTGACGTGACATGCCGCAGGTGGGCATTATTGACTTGGCTGCCTCAGGTGCCCATCTCTACCCCACACTTTTTTTCTTTCCTGAGGTGAAGCTGGAATCATGTGGAATTTCCCCAGTAAGTTTTCAATGCCAGCTGGATGTAGTCAAAAACAATCTCCTTATTTAGAAAATGGCTTAATGAACTCTTCCGTCCTCTGCCCACAGAAGAGTAACTGACGTCTTTTTCTACAACTTTGGAAAAATAGAGTGAACAAATTACGGCAGATGGTGGAAAGACAGACCTCAAGATAATGATAATTCATTTTTTCGGAATTGTTCATTTCAGAATAAACAATGTGAGATTTCCTGTGGGGAAACAAACAAAATCATACTATAAAATACTATAAAAAAAAAATTCCCTTCCGGCTGTGATAGAAACACGCCCAACTACAAACTACGCCGTCTGTTACTATGGATGCGATAGTTAAATCTCGAACGCCATTGTTGGTGTTAAACGTGAGAAATAGCCGATTACGCAGCTCTGCAAGAATCTTCTTTTTGCCATTTGCATTTTTGCAAATAGACAGAAAGTCCCTCGACACTGAGCAACTACGCTTATATAAAAAAAACACACACACATTTTCTCGACGGATCAATAATCATAACATTTGATTCCGTTAGAAAAATGTGTGTCTTTTTATTGCCGGGAGACGGCGACCATGTTAGCGTAGTGAATGGCCTGTGTCCTCACTAAAAGGGCATGCGGAGTTCATAGTTCATTCTCTGTTCACTGCCAGTTGAAAGAAATGGCTCACACGTTCTTTTTTTCCTGCCGGGGCGGTCTGTTTCAATGGAAGAGGGAGTGTTTGTGGAAAATAATGGCATGACCACTTAATGAAATCAGTGCCTTTTTTTTTTTTTGGAGGAACAATCATCCGTGGTGACGATTCCAGTCCATTTAAATTTTCCTAACCTTAAACCTTTGTTGCAAAAATTAATGATAATTTTGCGATGTAGAGAATAGCGTTTGGCTTTAAGGAGAAGTTACAAAATTGAGTTTTTTTCTCCCTCTCGAGTTTAATTGTATCATTTTATTTGAGCCTACTGTACACAATAGAGACTTTGTGACTCGGAGAATGTATTATCCGTGGTAATCGACTGCCTGCCTTCGCTGCTCTCTGTTCCCTAACCAGAGAGTGAGTGAGTGTGAAGTCGATGGCTGCTTTTACACGCAGGAGGAGCCTGTGCCGTTTGATTAGATGCGGTGGCCTGTTGTCTTCAGCGGACTGGGTGACACCAGATTTGTAATGGCTGACAGGAACAGATGGAGCCTCCATTGTTAGCCCGGGTGTCTGCATGGTAATGTGAACTGAGTTTCACCCGCCGACCGCACCGGTGACCTGACCGCGCCTGCATCCTCACCCCAGCCTCGTCTGCCCCCTTTAAGCACCCTCTCCCCCTCTCTCGTGCTATTTGGGGCTCACGCACATTTTCAGGATATTTTCTTTCGCTCTGTCCATCACACACTCGCCGCCATTCCAGTACATTTTGCATACATAAACAAATATATGCACAAAATCTCTCCCTCTGCTGTGTAGCATCGCTTTCACACACACATTCACAAATAGACCCCAGGAGACAGCTGGAGATGTGGGTCTTTTAGCCCTGTCATGCTGTTCGCAGGTCAAGTTTACGAAGTTGAAATGGCCTGTTTGTTTTTCGTTGATTGGGGGAGCACCGCTGGGCGCTCGGGGATGTTTGCTGGGAAGCTGCAGCGATGACAGCACTGCAGGAAGAGCTTTGTTTCAGGAGGCGTGCAGAAAAGATGATGCCTTTGATACGTATCCCTCTTCTTCTTTGTGATCGTAATGATTCTATTATGATGTACCACATAGTCTGTATTTGTGTAGCCGGTACGCCTGAAGGTGTGGATGTAGACGCTAAAGGATTTATTCACATAACGTAGATTCCGTGTGCATATTACACTCATATCAGGTCACCTTGTTTGTGATTGGTGCTCGAACCTTTCGATTTATATTAAGAACCACTTGTGGTACGTGACCTCCCTGTAGTGGCACTTGTAGGAAGTGTTATTTTGAAAAAATGAACAACAGATCATCAAAATACTGGAACGTTTGTAATGAAAATAAAATATGTGATCACTGAGATGTAATTTAAAATAAGTTCTGCATTTGCTGAAATGTTTGGTTTCATTATCCTACTACATAACGTGTAGCTTAAATGTGACTAAAAGATGGTAGGTGGAGTTGAGTTAAGCGTCTGAAAAACTAGAAGCTGTAGCTGAAAAGAGTCGGGCTACACTGCTGTTTTTTAACGTCAGTCATAATGAATAAACATTATGAATAAACTAGTTTGATTAGTCTATAGGTTATTTCAAAAAATGGTGAAAAATGTTCTTTAAATTGTTTGTTTTGCATCTTTTCACTCACGTTGGAGAAATTTAAGCTTTGCCTCTTTACAAAACATGAAACTGGGCAACGTTTGGAATATTAGTTGAATCAGTTTTCAGCTTCAGCTCTGAAAGCAGGTGTGTTCTGTTGTGTAGGCTAATTTAAAGAACGCAGCAATGTGACTCCTGCCAGTGATTACGGTGTCGGTCCAATTTCCTAAACCAATTACTTGCAGTAGGATAACCAATATGAAGTTATGCCTCGTCGTTGCCTATTTCTCATTTGAATACGAGGAGCCAACGCACAGTAGCAACATTATTACACGGTGCTGGTAAATAGAATATTAAATCTAAATTTTGTCATTTTGGCCGAAGCTTGAAAAAGCTATATAAAAGTGAAGTGCGTTTGAAGGTGCGTGCCTCGCTCTCTTGGCTGGTGAAATTGGAAAAAAGCGATGCCAGCTGATGGATTGATGCTCCATTAGAGGGTTAATCAGCAATGTTTAAGGCGCCAACTGGCCGTCGTCTGTGTTTGAAATCGAATTAAGTCGTGGAGGAAGAGCGAGTTTGTGGGTGCTACACATTTAAAGAACAAGGAACGCAACAAATAAAGCCCTCTGTAGCATCAGTTTGTTTGCAGCACCTGGACAGTATTTTGGCTCTGCATAGATGACCTCCTCCACGCTCTGTTGGCCTGTGGTCATGCTGTCTGCCTACGCACTGAACTTTTAACCTCTGGCCTCTCGCTTGGCCAACCTGTGGCCTGTCTGCACTCACTCCACTGCACAGTTGTGTGAATGATTGGCCTCTCTGTCGGTCGTAAAGTTTCTTTGGACTCCCTGATAGCCATCTACTTCATCTGTCCGTCAGAATATCTGCCCGGAGATGAATTTTTCACGGCGTTCATCGGTGTATGGATTTTGTGACATTTAGATAGCGGCTGCTAGTTTGCGAGGAAGCGAGGAATATGTTAATGACCTCCACTCATCCTCATTCTCCTTCACTCTCCTCTCTCAGTTACTGCCTGTGTGCTTTTCTAGAAAGACACACACACACTCGCGCGCACACACATTACGAGGCAGGAGCAGGCTCTGTGCATCGCTGCGACTGCTTGCCACCAGGGTTCAAAAGTTCACACTATTCCCCTAGGGCTACTGTGCTGCTGCAGATGCTGATAGTCTTTTCTTTCTCCCTCTCTCCCTCTGCCTCTCTCTCGCTCTCCCGGCTGCCTTTCTCTCCCTCTCTCCCTCGCTGTTTACACTATTAATCTTGTACACTCTCTCTCACACACTCACTCACACTGCCTGGCAAGAAGAGAGCGGCTTGAAGGGGGGATTTGGACGTATTTAACCGAAGGGCATCCATCACTCTCATCTCCGGCTTCACCCCCCCGACCAAAAAAACCACACCGTGTAGTTTCTGCATCCTCCCCGGTTTGTAAGCCGTCTGATGCAGCTCTCCCCTCATTTGCTTTGTTTTATTGTTGGATAGCATATAATTACATCCCTCCGCTGCCTCTGGTGTAGCGCCGTGTTGAAACCCAGGGAAAACAGGCGAAGGTAAATGTGCAGCAGTCCATCTGTAAAGAGGCACATAGGCAGAATGCAAAGTGGGAAGCTGGGGCAGGGTGGCTCCTAATCTCCCCCAGAGCTGTCAATGTCACAGACAAATAGCAAAACTATCAGATGCGGCGGGTTCACCCAGAGGTTAGCGTTCCCAGGTACCTCCTGCATTCACTCCCTCTCTTTCTCCCCCTGCCTTGCAAATGAGAATTTGATTTTGCCCTCCACTGGAATCCATTTCTGGAGATGAATGAAGTTTCAATGCCAAGCCCAGGTGGCCCCGCTGATTTCTTAGGGAAATAAATGGAGATGGGAGAGATGTGTTGGCCTGTACACAGACAGTGACACGACGGCTCCCAATGCCTCCGGGATCCCTCTGTTTAATTGTTGCTGTAATGTAGCACTTTAAGGTCATTAACATGCCCTTGTGGAGTTATTCGAGGATGTTGAGGATGCATCCCTCTTTTCCGCCGGGATCTCCGCACGGCTGGAAGAAGTCAGCACTCTGTGTGTGTGTGTGTGTGCCAAGTGGGACAGTGCTGCCGTGGGGTTGTATGCTTGTTTGGAAGATTGCTTATCTACAATGAAAATTTTTACTATTGATTCATGGTGGCTCGTGCTGTAAGTTATCTTATCTCAAAGAAATGCAACCAGAAGCCGGTTGATGAGATTTTATAGTGAAAGAACTTTATCCTGTATTCAAACTAAATTATTATTAATTAATTAATTAATTTGACCTGAAAACAGCTGATTTCTGTTAACGTGACAACATTTTATAAAATGTAAAATAAACATGGTTTAATTATTGATTTTTAAGTTAAGTCGGTTGGTTATTTTCTATAATTAGTGGTTGTAATTTTGGTGGTAAAACAGTAAAGTGTATACAAACATAACATTATAAAAACTTCATTAAATAATCATCATCCTCGCTGTTTTTATATGCATTATATTTTTTTCAGTTCATTCGTGTGTTGTCACTAACTCAGTTTGAAATAACTTCGGCAGCAGTTCCTCTCACAGATTTTCTCCTCTTCGGATTATTTCTGTAATTAAACAATTAAAAAATAAAAAAGATTAAATAAAAAAACTTGAAGTTAAATTATTTAAAAAAAGTTGAATATTGGAAAAATCCTTCTTTATTTATTAATCGACTTGCCTGTGAATGTTCATATAAAACATGTATTATGATCCATTTTTAGTAAGTCATATACCGGCACAATACTTAACGATAATGATATGATAATTAATATGAATGGACGAATAATGATTTAGTTTATTGCAGCTATTTCAAAATCATATTTCTTGAGCAAAAAAAAAAAAAAAAGAATTGCATCGTCTTCCAATTTGTTCCAAAAAAATGCCAAATACATTAATTATTCAGTCATTACTCATATTTGTTTGTGAAAGACTGAATGGAGGCCTGATTAAAAAAAATCAACACATCACAGTAATTATGTGCAGATATTAAAAATGACATTTAATACGCAGTAAAACTTTTTTCTTTTAATTTAACGGGGAAAAGCTTGTTCAAATAAATCATCTTCTCATGATGTCTTAAAGGGAACTGTTGTTTTGATTTAAATGAATCTCAATAAGTAAAAAAAAATCTATAATTTTCACCAAATATAACTTAAATAATTAAATATATTTTAAGTGAAACCACCTACATCAGATTTAAGTAACACCCTGATTTTGTTGAATTTTCCCCTACAGACATTTTTCTCTCACACCTGTTGCCGTAGACTTGCTGGTGATCTATGAACGGAGTCAAAGAATGATGCCGTCGTATAATTGTTTATTGGCATAATATGTTACGGCAGTGACGATAAAATAAGAGCAATTATATAAAAAAGGCAATAGGCGTGAGATAGCACAGTGAGCACGGTGCAATAACACGGTTATCACGAATGTATTTACTTACCGTTATTGCTAAAATGATATTTAAAGCATTTTAGTGGAAACAACAGACGCGTTTTAAAGTTGCAATAACTGTACATTCAGAGGGCGAGCGTGTTGATTTTTGTGTGTTTGAGTGTTTTTTCCCTCCAGGCTCTGTCGTTGACTGTGTTATATCCCGTTTTTATCACAGATATGCAGGCTCTCCTGTGGGCCTGAACTTCTCCATTGTTGGTATTTATATTCTTACAACTGTTGTTTTTTTTTTCCTTTTTCTATTTTGGCTGTGTCGGTGAAGCAGCTGAAAACCATCCCCAGCGATTAGAGGATCATTGTATCTGCAGTTAAGCATTTGAATAGTGGTAGTAAATCTAGAAAAGGGAAATTCAGGGTCGCTGTATACGCTGCTTATGGCTGCCCAGGGGGGAAGCCGATGTCACATAGTAAATTTAGCCCTTTAGTGTCTTTGCAGTGGCCGGCCTGAGATGTTTGAATGTAGGAATAGAGCAAAACGGAGCAGGGAATGACTTCCTGCAAAGTGGCACAGGATTTCTTTTTTATTCTAAATTGCATCAAGTGTAACGGACTAAGTCAGACAATAAAAAAGAGAAACACCAGATATTTTTAAGAAAACACTTCTGCACACGTGAAAGTTTTGATTCTGTTCTGCTTCGCTCAGTCGTAAAGCTTTTATCTCAGATTTGTTGTGTAACCTGATTGACATCCTTAAAAAAAAAAAAATCCTTAATCACTCCTGCATAAATTCCCGGTCCCATTAAACATTATTAGACAACGATACAGGCATCATGCAGCCTGATATAATGCACTGCATGTTTTCTTTGATTCAAACACATGCATTAGGAGGTTCTAAACACGGTTTATGTATCGATGACTGAAGTCCTAATCAAATCAGGGGGAGGAGAGGAGGGCAGGGAAGACATTCTGCCCTTAACCTCAGTGCCTCTCAGTCTCTCTCCTCCCTTTTGACGGCCGCCTCGCTGGAGGGACGCACAGCAGAGGCCTTCTACTGTAATGAGGAAAAATGTATCAATTTAGCTCGGCCTGTGCGCAGATTGAGCGCCGGGTGGGTGAAGGTGCACAGAGTGAATCCTTTTTCCTAATCAAGGACAGTATCGAAGAGGATTGCGGTCTCGCTCGCTTCGTCTGTAGAGTCAGCAGCATTCCTCCCCTGCAGCCCCCTCAGGGCCGGGGAGCCTCTCTCTGCCTTCTGTTTCACCTCATCAGCAGAGTTCACGTGGGGGTCAGGTCCTGCCCCCTGATGCTGCATTCAATGCAATACCTCTTGCATCGAAAAGGCACTGTGAAAGCCCCTGTGCTCAAGGACTAAGCACAGAAGAAAGAAAACATATGATAAGTTGCTGATTTTGATTCCTACCTGTGCTGTGCGGGGGGTGGTCACGTCTTTTAAACTCTTAATAACAGTAGTTAATCCCATAAAGTGGCCGGTGTAAACTGAGTTTCCCTGCAGATTTTATAGGTAGCTCTGGATTTAAAATTAAGATTCCCTTTTTTTAGTTACTTTATTTATTTATTTACTAAATAAAATTAGTATCATGTAAATCTCTTAGTTTCATTCTGCAAACATTTAAAATATATATATATATATATTTTTAATTCAAATACATCAAAAATAAACCTGCTTTAGCCTCTCAGATGTAAAGTATTTGCTGGATTTCTTTTACAAAAGTTTAATATCTTTGGGTTTTGGAGTTTTTGTTAAACAAGACAAGCTGTTAAGGAACTGGTAATGGCCATTTATCATTATTTTATGACATTTCATAGACCGAAAAAGTGAATCGATAACGAAATAATCGCTAGTTGCCGCCTTACAGCAGACAAAAAAAAAAAATCAAAGCACATAAAGTAGAATACAACCCATTAAGAGCCGTTACAGAACAGACAGTGTTCGCGACGATCATAACTTCACAGACTGATGAGAGATTACAAATTACTACAAATATACATTATAGCTTTACAAGCACAAAGGAGTATAGAAATATAGAAGGGAGGTGCAGCACACACACACACACCCGCTAAAAAGAGAGAAGAGACACAAGGCAGCTGACATTACAGGACGTGCTTCTTTGTGAAACATCTTAAATGCAGCATAACACATATACAGTATATTACATTATACACGGTAAACATCGGCGTGATTTCAGGTAACAAGTTTAAAATTTAAAAACATTAAAGACAACACAGAAGACCAATAAGATCTTTTATTGTAAACCTTTTTTACCCCGTTAGGGTCATTTTTCTGCCCGCACTCAGTCTTCTCCATGTCACCGGCTAACTTAGATGTTTCTATAGCTGGGGATACAATAGAGGCTCCTGCCTCTGGAAGTACACGTCCCCCCGCGGAGACTGAACCCTGCCAGTGCTGTGATGTTGCTCCTCTTCGCCTTCCAGCCGCCTCAAAGAAAAGATGCTAAAGTGGCTGCTCGCGTTCCATCTTCTGATGCACCATCAACATCTTCGATGCATTTTTGTGTTTTCATAACATCTCTGTTGCATTATGACCACCGTTAGATCTAATGTAACATATTAGTCCTCCCACCCAACCATTTCCCTTCATTTTGATTCACTCTCTATCCAGCCTTTGATTGACTTTCAGCCTAAGTAAAGTAGATTTTAATGAGAGAATACATTAACTCCCTCTGGTCATGCTAACATAAATCAGCCTTTTCTTGCGGGATCAACTGCTGCGCTCATAACACCATGCTGAGAGAGTGTGAATAACCAAATGAGAGATTGCAGCTGTGGCAAACCGCTGGCAGCCCAGATGCATTGTTGTGCATCTCCCCCAGAGTTTAACACAAGTTCAGGAAGGCAACAGAACAGAGCACTTATCAGCACACAGGTCAGCTTGCTTATGGAAATGCGCCTTTGTCAGGATCAATTAAACACATATCTCTGGTCAATTTCTATTGATTATTTCCTTCCATTTGGAAATGGGGTGACTCATATCTTTTCTTGCTGACCGCTGAGAGCAATTAGATTTAGTTAGCGTGGCCCCCGTAGCAACTCCTCACCTTGATTTACAAAAACACGTGATGCGCCTCTAACGCTGCATCTATCTGCTTCTCTTTGTTGGTAATTGCACTCAGCTAAATAGGTTATGCTGAAATATCAATAAATTGCCATCAAATTAATGTCAATACCAAAGCTGTGGATGGTGCTAATTAAAACGCAAAAGGGATGAAAATGAAGTCATGGCATTGCCCTGAATAATTGATAACGCAATTTATGATTTTTATGAAAGAGTGCCGTCTGTCTGCGATTTTGATGAGGCCTTAATTAGATGCATTAATGTGTCTCTCTGTGCCTGTAGTCATGCTCAAAACTCAAACACCATGATGGTTGTTAGGGTTTTTTAACGCCCTAAATTACACATTTTCAAATAACATTACCTCTGAATATCCATTTAAAGTCACATGGGTCCCAAAGAGGTGTTAATGTGTAATTTTCATTAAAGGAGGCATTGTTAACTCAGGACCAATCAGACTCTGCTTTTGTTTAGGGTCGGATTCAGCAGCTTTAAGAAGTGCCGTGAGTTTAGATTGTGCCGGAAGAATCCAGAACCGTCGTACACGTGTTTCACTGAAAGTGTACGTTTGCACCCACTCAGTCGTGCCCGTGTTTGAGTTTCGTACAATGCGAGACAGTCAAGTGAGGTCAGGTCGCCCGGCGTTAAAGTGTTAAACACGCATGAATGTGTAATGTTTATTGACTCAAGCAGATCGGAGTGATCCCATGTTGATTTTGCACCTCCTCATCTATTAGCCGGGCTCGACCTTTGAGATAAATGAAGAGCGAGGGAAGCAGACGGATGAGGGGATTAGAAGTGGGCTGCAACAGGGAAGCAGGCCCAGAGAAAAAATGGACGGACTGCCGGCGGATAGATGAGGTGGGGGAACATAATGACCGCTGTTTGTTATGATGTACTGAATCAGGTTCTCTTTGACAAAACAGTCCTTAGCACCTCTGTATTTATAGTGTCACCGGTCAGTCCATCCACAAAGGCAGGCTGATGATATGTGAGCGTGTTAGTGCAGTGAGGTGTCTGGGGCTCTGCTCTGGAATGACCTGCTCATCTGTCAGGCCCACGAGCTGAAGCGGTGCCGGGTTATCGGATCACAGGCTGCATTGTTGTGAACTTAAATCTCAGGAGTGTTAGTCAAGCAAAAAGCCAATATCAGCTTTATTTTGCTCTCTAGATCAAAGTTATTCAGACACAGGTCACTGAGAATAGACTGGAAACAACAACTTTCAGAGAGGGCTCCACATATCTGGAGTTCATGTAGCTGCTTTTTATGAATGAGTGAGAGGTTCCCGTTTGTCTGATGTTGGGGGATGCTCTTTGTTTAAACCAGAGGACCCAGTTGTGGGATGACATGTTTGGTTTTTCCCAGCAGTTAAACAGGTCTTTTCTGAGAGGGATGGACTCCAGGCATTCCCCCTTGTCATCAGCGGTCTGAATGGGGTGTCACACCGACTAGTGTAAATGTTCTTTAAATTGTTCCTGTGTTTCAGACTAAAAAGGCGGTTCCTGCTCTCCCTTTGCTTTTTGCCCCGCGAGGCTTAATGCCTGTTGACTAATGATTTCGGAGGAAGCTCAGCTTTGTTTTTGACACATGGAAAAGCCAGGTACTCCTGTCGGAGCACAGGGCGGAAGTCGACCCTTGAGGCCGACCGGAGGTCAGCTACACAAGCTCCCCTCTAATAGATAAAGACTCGAAAGTAGGTTTTCTTGTTAGAGCTTCAAAAGTAACTAAACATGGAACAGATGGTTAAAGCTGCTTCACTCAAGGTCAAATCAGATAAGATACTAGAACTACTTTTTAACTACCATGTAATGTTTCCAGGTAGATTAGAACTGTCTGGCAAAGGTGAGTAATTTTAAAGGATAGCTTTGAAAACGCAACAGAGAAGTGAGGGGCAGTTTAAGAGTGCGTATACTCATGTTGTAGCTTGGTTAGTGTCAGTACAGAGGCATCACAATGCTGTTTGTCCCGAACGAAGCTCATGTGTTTATCAGGCTTGCTACAAGTGCCAAAATCCCAAACAAAGCCAATGCTAAACTGCAGTTCCTCAGGCGTCCACTTGAGGCTGGCTCCGGAAGTGAGTCAGTCTCCATAAGTCCCCATGTTAGACAGCAGAAATAAACAGGTTTACAGCCTGGTACAAAAAACAGTTTTGGTCTCTATAGCTGTACTGAGGGTGAATTTATATACAACTCGCCTGTTCACATTATATTAAGGCTTAAAGTTATGCAGGATTAAGAGCGTGGACGCTTTGATTGACAGCTGAGTGCCATTACAAAAAGCTTGTTTAAGCACATCTTTGGATATAGATTATTTTGGGAAAGTCACATGTATTAACAGCACAAACCAACAAGAATCTGTGTCATTATATGTACATTGCAAAAGAATAGCATTCAGCATTGAGGTCCTCTTTAAAACTCCAGCAAATGGCACAGTAGGCTAAACACTCTGTGAAGTACATTCTGCAGTGTGTGCCTAACAACTGCACTAATTAACTAAAGCCTCTTAAGTTGTGCTATTGTCCTATCATGTTTAAAATTTGACTTTGCAAATTGAAGAGAGTTGTTTGAATTTCCACAGGAAGGTTACTCCCATTAAATGTGCAATGTGAGTAGATGAATGGACTGCAGTGCTCAGCAGCACTGTAAATGTATTGATCCCAGTTTCCTAAAGCCTAGCAGGGATGTATTTGATCCACAGGGTTGGAGACTTTATAGTCACGGTGTGTGTTTGTGTGTGCGTGTGTTGCCTTTGGAATGAAGAACATTTTAAGTGCAGCTTATTAGGAGTTAGTGCTGAAACGATCAGTCAGTTAATTGATTAGTTGATTCGCAGAAACTATTTCAATAACGAATTAAGCATTTGAACCCACTTATCAAGAAAAATGCCAAACTTTCTCTCAAATGTGAGGGTTTACTGCTGCTCTCTCTCTTTTAAATCATTGTAAACCGAATATCTGTATTTTGGACTGTTGGTCAGACAAAACAAGATATTAGAAGAAGTCACCTTGGGCAGTTTCATAACCTCTAATAGACAAATGAATCTGCTCACAGATTTTGGTGACATCCCCCCGGTGCCAGCTCAGGAAATCATCAACACCTTGAAGCAAGGCTACCTGGAGAAGAAACGAAGAGGTATAACAGCACGGGGTCAAGTAGTTTGACAAATGCTAATAAAATAATAACCAGAATGAAAACTGTAGAATACTTCAGCAAATATTGTTTGTATAAGTAGTTTTCCTTTTGATTTTCACTGATGACGGTGCACTTCTTTCTCTAGATCACAGCTTCTTCGGCTCCGAGTGGCAAAAGCGATGGTGTGTTCTGAACAATCAAATATTCTACTACTTTGGGAGTGAGAAAGGTTTGTCTGAAACGCCAACATACGGAAACATTACAGGTTTATAGACTGAATCAGATAACATCCAATCACGTACTATTCTCCGCAGACAAACAGCAGAAGGGCTCATTTTATATCAACGAGTACAACGTACAGCTGGTGCCCAACCTGAGAAAAGACTCCAAAAGAAATGCCTGTTTTGAGTTCTTCGCCCCCGGACGCCGCTCTTTCCAGGTCAGTGTCATGAAACTCATCATGGCTGAGCTCATAACAAACCCCTTTGTATCTGTTTTGATAGTATAATATGTTTTTAAAAATATTTTTTTAACAGTATTTCATAGACTCCTAGTGGGAGGTTGTGTAGTTGAGAACCAGTGTAATTGAAATAATCGTCCAGTGTTATTTACACATGTTCGAATTACAATAGAGAAGCTTCCTGTTTGCTCTTCTCCTTCATTATTAGACGGTGAGAAAGATTAACAATCCATATAAATGCACCTTTTAGATGTGATGATAATTGCAGAATTAATGCCACTCTCTCACCAGTTCACTGCCAGCAGTCCTCAGGAGGCCAGAGAATGGGTGGATCAAATCAACATTGTACTTCGAGGTAAACAAGCATTTCTTTGTACTTTTTTCCAGGCACCTATTCTCTGAGCGGTTTTATCGGCGGGGCGTTCCCGGCTTGGGTTCCTCCTAAGATTTCTCCGTTCTTTGTGCGAGTCTTTATTTGAGTCGAGCATGTCATATGTTCACATTGTAAAGCCCTCAGAGACAAATTGATATGAAGCTGTATAAATAAAATTGACTTAAAGCTGACTTTTTAAAAGCCTCATAGGTTAATTGAAAAATACAGTTAAAGCAGTATAAACCTTCCAACCTTCTTTTTTGTCAATTTTCCACTAAAGTTTGCTTCTGTTTCCGAGGGGCAGAAAGGTCAGAAGTGAAAGGGAGCTCTTTATCATCTCTGACTCAGATGAAAACCACCCGATCCATCACTAACTGCACACGAGTCCTGAATCTCCTCATTCGACATGTCACCCCACCATGTCATGTGCACCATCATGTAGCTCTAGTTCTCCTCCACCTCCCCCTCCCAACCACTCCTCCCCTAACCCTCCTACCGAATTCCAACTTACAGGAAATTGATTGGTAGATGTTCTGGTTATCCTCCAGTGACATTGATTTCTGCTTGGCCGCTGGTGTACGGCAGAGGACCTGATACCCTGTGTTGCAGTGGCCAGTCGCCTGCAATGAGACGGCTCCTCCATCTGAGCGAGCAGTCGTGCCTGGTCTACTCTAAAATGGGCTCGGGCCGGGCCACTGATTTGCGGGAAGTAACAGACACTCTGCAGTTTGTCTTACTTCCTTCCTTCCAGCACAGTTTTACTACGAAATGCAGTCTGAGCCAGAACATGTAGATGATTATTTACCCTCTTCACCTCCACAATTTACCTGAGAACAAGGCTGACTTTTCTGATTATTTTAGACATTTTGCTTTATTTGATAGCGACGGTAAAGATACAGAAAGGGAATGCGAGGAGGAGAAACAAAAGATTGTATGGAAGGCGTCTTAATCACTATGCAAAGCAAATAGCACATTTCAAACAAATAGAGAGGCAATTCAAAGTCCTTTACACAGGCAAAGAAAAGCATTAGGACAATATTCAAAAACAATAAGCAGTATAAAACCATTAAGATAGAGAAAAAATTGTTTTTAAATGATAAAATCAAAATATAATCAACCTGAAATACAGTTACAGTGCAGTAATAAATTGCCCCAAATGAAACAAAGGATATAAAAGAAAGGAAGAAAAAATCAACCCACCCTCAGCAGAGTTTTTCATTTAGATTTGAGAGTGTTTGGTTTGGTCGCATGGCTCCATCCGTGTGCAGCGTCATGGCTAAAAGTATCTTCACCCTTAGCTCCAGTAACAGACACGGCGCACTGGGCCATCGGTGAAAACAGGCGTTTGTTCTCGAGTCAGACCAGGATGAAATACAATAAAATGCACGTGCATCACATACATCTTAGCACAGCTTGTACAACATCTAGTATAAACAAGCACACACACATCTTCAACCACAAATTCCTTATAGAGGCGTAGCTTCATTTATAGATTACACACACACACATACTGTAAATTATGCACAGAAAATATATGTATTACTCTGTCGACTGTTTACTACTCAAGAAGCTCAATCTTGATCACTTCGTCCGCGTCTTATTCCTCCTAACATGTTTATAATCTTAATATTTTAACATCTTATGCCGTGCTTCCATTCTGGTTTTGCCTGCAAGGCGTTGATTAATTGTGAACACCAGATCGGCTGTAAGTAGTTCCACCTCTAGGAATACTGAATTATAGGTAGCAGGGATAAACAGCTCATACTAAACTGGCAACATGAGGCAGTTAACAACCCTCGAGGTTCTAAAGCTGACCACTTCCTGAAGACATAAAGCACCCGACTGGGTTTTCTAATCTTTAAAGGAGATCAGAAATGTATTTTGGGCTCGAGATCGTTGAATGATTTATAAACTTGCAGCATCACTTTAAAACTCTGACAGACAGCAGACAGCCCAAAATTCAGATTTCAGTCATAAAGAGTAAAGATGGGGAGGATGTGAGGGAAGAGCTGCATCCAGCATCCAGTCTGTTAATCGATTAGCCGATTGACAGCAATTTATAAGACCGAGTCATCCATCAAGCATGCCAGATGTTTGCTGCTGGAAGTTGAAATGTGTTTTTCTTAATATGATTGTACATTAATAACATTTTAGATTTGAACCAAACAAGCCGTCTAAGGACGTCCCCTCGGGCTCTGGGATATTTTAATGTTCATTTTTCACTTTTTCAGACTTGCAATGAATTACTTAATCAAAATAAATTATAAATACATTAATAGATGATGAAAATAATCATTAACTGCAGGCAGATTTCAAGCCTCCAGTGCATGTCACTGCTAGTATATGGCACGTGTCCTCGGCTGTTGTGCAGTCGGGGCCACTCGAACATTTCTCTTACTTTACCCTTTAACGCATGTGTGTGTCTTTTGTGTCACGCTGTGCTCCATCTTGATGCTAACGCCGCCCATCACGTTGTTTCTCTCCCCCCTGCTCTCATAGATATCAGGTCCACCGTCATCCCCGTCGACGATGAAGAGGAGGAGGAAGAGGAGACCTATGATGACATTGAGGGGATGACCGGCCCTCCCCCGCCTCGGCCTGGCGCTGCCCGGCCCGCCGAGAGCAGCAAATGGAGAGGAGGGCATGAGACGGGGGAGGTCGACGACGAGGACGAGGACATCTATGAGGTGTTGCCAGGTATGAGGATGTGGTTACCTCACATGCACACACACGCAAACTCTCATGATACTCAGTCAGACAAATAGTCGCTCTGCCTCACACACTCAGGCTCCAGCCCTGAGGGATTTTTGCAGCAAGAAATATCTGTGATGATCTCCCCTGGCTGCGAAATTTGTGCTGCCAGGTGCCTCCCTATCACCACAACACCCAGACTGATCACTCATTTTAAATCAAGCAACACTAATAAGCTTGTCAGGACTGAGGTGGCTGCTGCAGAGACACACAGACAGACTGAAATCAGCTTCCTCCGGCCTCCCTCCTCGAGAACTATCTGTCGAGAAACAGTTATGTTGTTGAAATCAGCGAGAGCCGCGTAGCTCCGAATGCTCTGTCATAGAACGTTCAATTAGCTAATGTTGCCAGGCAACAAATAGCCCACAATTCAATCCACTAAGCAGAGTTTGGGCAAAAATTGCCTAGCAACAGCAATTTAGTTGAAAGGAAGTAAAAACTGCATCTCTCAGGGTCTTAAAATAGTTCTGGAGCTCTTAATGTCACATCTTTAATAGAAATTAGTTAGTTTGATTGAGAATGTTACGAGACCCCAGAACAGAGTGTGAGTCCGTACCAAGGGGGAGACAGTCCCATGTGTCAGGGTGGCTACAAGATCCCGAGAAGGACAAAAGGGGTGATCTGATCTTCTCAGGGCCGTCGTCCATCACTCTTTCTATTAAATAAGATACATCAAGATTCTGTTTCACTCAGTGAGTACATTACCTTTGCCAAAATCACTGGTGAGAGGGAAATCACTCTTCAGACTGTCACGCCGGCGTTCAAAGCCATCTGGGAAGAGGTACAGACCCTGACCACAGATGGCATATCGAATGACGGGCTCTTTCGTTCACTTTCTCACCCCTTCACTTATCAATCATTCTGCACCTCGCTTTGCTCACTTACAGGCTCTACACAGTGATTAGATCCTGTTCAATTATTAGGTTTTTGTTTTCATTCATCGGGATCTAACACACGAGGAGAAACTTTCTTTCTTAACAAAAAGTCTGTGTGCAGTGATTGTAGTTTGTGTGACTTTACTTCATCCATTGCTGACATGAAAGTTTTTAAATGATCTGAGATTAAGATTATTTTCTGAAAGTTTTTTAAATATCTGGAAAATAAAACTGATACATCTCGCATGTGTAGTAGCCAAACTAACAAAGAGACGTCGAGCATCATTTTCCCCGTGATGAGCTCCCTTCGGTTTTGTCGTAGCAAAAAACTCCAAACGCGGCTCGGTCGCAGGCAGATTGCAGAGCGATGGTGGTATTGGCTCTGGTGGTGATGACTGATTTTATTGACTGGAAAATTAAATCACTTTGATATAGAAACCGTTGGCCCATAGCGGTGGCCTCTCGACTGAAGGATGCTCTTCTGTACAGCAGCTGAAGAGCGCTGAACAAATGTTTGGAGCCTTTGCAAACAAAATTAAATTTTTTTTTTTTTTTTTTGCTGTTGTAACAATGACATAATGATCCACAAAGCTCAGATTTATAATAATATCTTTTGCATTTTGAACAGAATTTTGTTTTCTTCTAGAAAAAAAATGCCAGTCATTGAAAAACATGAGAAAGCTGCATCCAAATGCAAACTGTACACATTATAAATATGCATGTGGATATATTGTGTGTGTGTGTGTTTGTGTGTGTGTGTCGTCCTTCCTGGTGTTCCTGGAAGCAGAGGCGCAGGTTGTGCTGGAAGGTGGATAGTGTTGCTGGGTTGTGGCATTGCTGTCAGCCCGCTACTGTTAAGGATGGATGTGGGAGACAGAGGGCAGGCATATCACTGTGTCACCTCTCAGACCACCGGGTGCCACGCCCCATAGTCAATGACACGTCCGCCTCTGCGTGCCTTAAAGACGGCCTCTTTTTCTTTGACTTTCTCCCTTCCCTGGGTCTGATAAATTTGAACAAATTGATCGTCATTGAAGGAGCTCAGCCTCATTAAAGAAAAATAGACGTTTTGTGTCCCGTGGTGATGCATCAGGGATTGGCTGATGATCAATTTGATTTGTTTTTCACATTTATCTTAATGATAAATAGTTTTTTTCCCCTTTAATCAGGTTGTTTCATATCATTATTTTGCTGTTTTGTCCTGTTAAATAATAAAATTAGGGTCTAGATATCTTGTTAGAAAATGCTTCCTGCTCATAAATGTCAGCTCAGACGAGGATAAATGATCTGTCATAAATATCATGTTGTTGTGTTTGATGTGTGTTTTTGTGCAGAGGAGGATTTTGCAGATCTGGTGGACGAGAGCGGTGAGAGGAACACCAAATCAGGTCTGAACCTTTTTACAGTCTTTGCTAATAATTCACAGCGTGAAAAGAACATCTTGTTCTTTTTTATTTAAACTTGTGCCCTGCGTTTCCTCTCCTTCCTCTCAGTTTGGTCATCAGACTACGCTAACTACTACCAGGGTCTGTGGGACTGCCAGGCCGACGAGCCGGACGAGCTGGACTTCCAGAGAGGAGATCTCATCTACATCATTAGCAAGGTCAGCGTCGCCATCATCGGTGCAGCGATAATCCAAGGTTATTTAAAACTTTGCGTAGAAGTCTGTGGTTTCTGGACACACTTCTCCCAAGTCAGCCAGTGGAAATGGCAGATTACCACTCTGCCATTCATCTCTAATGGGAACCATTCCTGATTGCACCCTTGACTCATAGACACAATTACACAAGCAATTACAGTAGTTTAAAATGAGTAAAATGTGACGCAGACTTGCGAAATGTGTAATTATTTAAGGGTTAAACAACATCAACTCCAGTAATCACTTTGTCCTCATTTACTTTCTGAACATGCTGATATCCCCAACATCTAAATCCCTCCCGTTAGCGAGCAGCTCGTATCTCGACGCTGCAGTGAAGCACCAACAGTGGCATTGTCTTTTTTCCCAGGCCACTAGGGTGAAGTACCATTCGGGGCGCTGCGTAATGGTGCTGTTGTTCATTATGGAGCCTCTATCACAGGGGTTAATTGAGTAGGCAGCCATGCGAAGCTCTTCCCTTTTCTGTTTGACATAAACTGCAGGTGAAGCCATCCTGCATCTCAGCTCTTTTCTCTCAATCTATTTCCTCGTGTTTTATGGCCATCTTGTAGTTACATGCAGAGTATCTACCAGTGAAAAGCCACCCTACTGGAAATCAATGGCTTGTAATTTGGGCACTTTTACTCTGCAGCGTACAGGGACTTGTTCCCAGACCGTTGCTATTGGTCGGTTTGAAATTGAATCATCATGTTCTGTGTTTAGGGCTAAATTATCTGTAGTGCAGAGCAGAGGAAGAAGTCGCAGTGTATTCGGCTTCTTCTTTTTTTTTTGTTGGTAATTATGTGTTAGGGATTGAGAAATTATGTATCCAACCTCATGAGGTCTTGCATCTTTAATGGAGCCACTGAATTTTAATTATTTGTAATATTTTGGGCGTGTTTAGTGTAGGAACAATAACGTTCTCACTTTGATAGTGAATTAAAGAAGGGAAGGTTTTAGGTTCAGGTAGATAAACAAACAGGACACGGATGATTCCTCGATAAGAGCAGATGTGGCACAGGTGAAATATGCCCGTCACACAAGATGGACTTTTAATTGAGGTTGTGTTGGCAGTGTCAGATTAATGAGATGCCAGCCTTCTCTGTCTGTGTGTGCTGGTTGATAGGGGAAAATGTCAAAACAGCCACGTCCATTTTTCACATTAAGACGACAAAGGCGGCGTACTTGAGGGAGGTGGGGGACAAAGAGAACCTGGCTCCTGTGCTGCTTCAGATCCGCCTCAAACAGCCTCAGCCATGCCTGGCGTATTACTTTTCACTGTACGGATCAGATTACCGCTTCACCCAGGACCTTAAAAGCAAACTAAGTCCAGGTTGGAAGCAAGTCTTGGTTGTAGTATCTCACAATCTTAATGACACAGATTACTCTTGTTTTGTCAAGCTGTACGCTGAAGTCATAACATAGTGACAGACTACGGGAGAGTATTCTAACTATCCTCTAATGGATTTAAAGCGAGGGTCTGGTTGTAAATTATTCAGAGGTGATCTCCGGACGGCTTCCGAATGTTTGGTTTTGTGTGACGACGCGACGACTCCACCCTTGTCCCATTTTGCGCCTTGAAAGCATCACGTTTCCCTCATGAATAGCATTATTTGGATTATAGCCTATAATCGGCTATTTATTTTAATGAGCCCTCGGGGAGGACTTCCCTGCGTCGTCTTCAGTGTGTGTACACGCAGGGCCCCCGTCGGCCGTTCAGATTTTTACGGGGGGATTCCTGAGAACCCTGACCTCGATGAGTGAAATACGGGCCCTTGGCTAGAACTCAAGTCTGTCGCTTAACTGGGGACCCAGACACATGAAATGGCCGTAATAAAACCAGGGCCCATAAATTCTCTTAGAGGGTGGGAGGCCTGGTTGTCTGTGCTGTTATGTCAACACTGACCATAATTACAAGGTAATAAGGACACGCTCTAAGTGCTAAATCAATGGTGCTAACAAACTGTTATTTTTAAAGCTGGGATGTGATTGACTGCTGAAGTGCAGAATGGGATAGCCACAGGCGTGGTGTCATATGGCTGTGAACTGAGGAGAACATGCCGATTGTATAAAAGGCCCTCATCCATCATTATTGATCTCTCACTTACTGTAAAGTGGGGGCATTTTTACTGTATTTGTGTGTTTTTTTTTTTTTTTTTTTCTCCCCCCCTTGTGTATGTGTCGCTGTGTGTGTGTTCACGTGCATATCTGTGTATCGCTGACAAAGTAAATAAATTAGGAACCTCACAACTCATATGAATCCCATTAGTTCGAGAGAATTAATCTCGTAGCGTGGCTCTGCCGTCGGTTTCAGCGATGCCTAACTTGCTTTCCGCAGAGCTCGATGGCGATGCTCAGCGCGCTGATACATGAGGTAGGAACACACCGTGAAATCTATCTTGCGAGTTTTTGCTGTGGCATTTCATTTCTGAGAGCTTGCATTTTTCTAATGCGCATTATGGCTTTACGCTGACATTTTAGTGCGCGGTGACAAATACGGGCGAGCTCTTGTTTTTTGCAATATCACACTCTGAGATTTTCTTTTAACTCGATTTAAATCGTTGAGATGTTTCACGCACATTTCCGTCGCATCACAGCCCGAAATGTGCAATGAGATATCTGTCACAGGATTTACAATTTGTTGTCACAATATGAGATGAATTCATCACAGCAGCTTAAAGCTACAGACGCTGACATGTGTAATGCCTGCACACTTTGTCGGCCATGTCCCACACTAAACCATAAGGTTGTCCAGCATTCTTGCCCTCTAATTTATGTATCCAGAATCAAAAGACATGGGCTCTACAGGTCAGCTGTCACATTCCTGTATTCCCACAGGCACTCATGGAGAACGGCGGGATGGAGTGGGAAGAGATTTATGGCGCAGAGCCATCCGGGGTCCTTAAAACTCTGGCAAGCGCTGCTGCTGCTGCCGCCGCCACCACCACCTCTTCCTCTTTTTTCTCCATCGCCCTGCTCACCTCTCCTCCTCCATCCGCCGTCCAACCAAAACCCAGAGAGAGGAGAGACGGAGCCAGCCAATCCGGGCGCGTCTCCCAAAGCTGAGCGTCACATCACATTTGGCCAAAGCGTTCAGCTGCAGCTGCTTGTCAGAGACAATGAGAACATGGACACCACTGACACCTTGTGGCGGCTTCGAGCGGAGTCGGATTTATTAAAAGAAAACTTATACAAACACCAAAAGCTGATTTACAGCCTCATAGATTTACTCGTGTAAATGCGAGCTCCGATTTTAGAACGTAACGGCTCATTTTGTGATTTAATGGCTGCTCGTGTTCCAGCCGGGCTACCTGTCTTTCTTTAGGGTCATAACAGGCTTCTTCTGTGTTTAACAAGCCGCTTTGGCCCGCTGCCCACAGGTCACACCGACTGAATACAGCTGAAGAAAAGGAAAAGAGGGCAAACAATCAGATGGGAAAAGTCAAGCAAGAGAGACAAAGAGAGTGGATCCCTTTATTCTTTTGTGTGAACCCTGTCCCCCCTTCTCCTTTCTCCTTTTCTCTGTCACACACACCCATTTAAAGACCCCTAGCTGCTATTGTGGCCATAGACACCAAGACGCTATAGACAGGCAAGACATCCTATTTACCACCCAAAGCTAGCAGGGGGTGAGTCTGGGGTTTGGGGTCATGCAGGAGGCAGCGGTCATCCCCCGGTCAACTACAGTAGGTCATTATTCAGCCCAAGCCAATAGCCCAGAACCGCGTCCGAGCAACCCACCCCCAATCCATTCTGCTTAATTATTATAAATGAGGGGCGGCGTAAACAGCCATCATTACAGACACTCAGTGGCATACACAAATCCACTTTAAATTGCTATTAAGTTAAGGAGCTATCTGTAATCCCAGGCGTGCATTAGAAAGGAGCGAGTAGGTTTTCTTTTTATTAAATCTCATCGTCCCTGAGATATTTTCAAACGTTCTCATGCTCTGTCATGTTTCCAATTTGAAGCCAATTCACTGATTTAATTAAAAGCCCACTTGGAAAAAATGGACACTAAGTAGCCATTTCGATCTCTGGTTGTGCAGAATTATCATCCATATTTCTGGATGGATTTCGACAAGATTTCTTTTGGCACCGGATCCTCGTAACACGCCCCAAAATAAGCACTTTTTTTCCCCCGCTCACACTTTCAGGTATTATGAGGTCATTCGTGAGCAGCGAGGAGAGCTCGCTAACCTGATAACGGGTTACAGATCATGGTGGAGGTGTCCATGTTTCTTTGTTAGAGTGACCAGTGATGGAAGAACTGCAGAGACGAGCTGCTGCGGTGCATCTGACGAGGCTACGTGGAGGGGGGGAAGAAAAAAAAACAGAGAGGATGCAGGCGGAAAGGCTGCTTCAGGAGAGATGGAAAGAGAGGAAAAAGAGGAAAGGAAGGAGGGAGGGGGTAGGAGATGGGAAAGGAGGGAGGGAGGGAGGGAGATTGTAACACCCAGGCGGCGGGTTCAGCGGCAGGGCAATGAGAGACTTCCTGCGCTCCATCACGCCCAAGGCCTGCCTCAGTCAGCTGGTGGCCGAGGAAAGATGCCTCATGTGTCAGGCTTATTAGCACTCCCCCTAGTTTGTATGCATTTGGGATTGTGTGCGAGTGTGTGTTTCATCTGAGAGCATGTGTGTGTGTATGATGAGAAAGGAAGAGGACATGCAGTCAGAGTTCACCATGAAAACGGTGTTTCAGTCTCAGAGAGACGCATATTAAAGCTGCGTTTTGTTTTGTGTAGGTACGCGATGGCGGCTGGTGGATGTTAGGTGACGCGACACCTGCCTTCGCAAAAAAAAAAAACCCACGTTGTCTTTCATCCAACATCCAACCAACCTCGACTCACCTTCTCCTCGCTTCAGGCTCGGGTAGCTGTCAATCCGTCCTCCGGTCGGGAACATGAGCGATGGGGCCCATCAGAATGCCACCATTAGCCAGCCCCCTGAGTGGTAAATAAACGATCGCGCCGGTACACTGCAGGTGTTGTCATGGCAACCCACTCTCAGCGCCAGCCCCGCCCACACTCATCCTCTTTCCTTCCCCCCCGCGTCCCCCACTCTCTCGGCGGAGGAGTCACCGGGAGGTCAGCGAGTCAACGCACCGCAGCCGCCACGACACGGCGCTGTTCGGCCCCCCTCTCTCTCTCTCCTTCCTCCCTCTGCTCCCATACGGGGCGAGTTTGATCTGCATCCAGGTTGCAGCACACTCAGCCTCTGATTCGTGTCACCTCTCACATTCACACAGCGCGTCCTGCTACATCTTGTTAATGAGACGAAACCAGACATTCCCCAGAACTCAGACACTTCAGGGACACTTAATTTTTTTTCCCCCATCTTCCACTTCAAGATGAATACTAAGCAACTCGTCCAATCATTCACCAGCGCTACAATGAGCCCCAAATATGCCCGCGATCTACCCCAACCGTAGCATTTCAGAGCCTGAGATGCAAAATCACGGGAAAACAAATCAACCTAAAAGACAAAAAGAGGAAAACAAACAGAAGGAAGAGGACATTGAGGAGTTAGCATAGTTTTTGTCATTTGGATAATTCACTCTCCACGCCTCTTGGAATGTCCCTATTACAGCAGGTGTACTCTGGATGAACCCATTTCAAGTATGAGGAAGATGGACTCTGCACGCCTGACAGACTTCCACTGCCATTGGCACCCACTCTGTGATGTAGCAGTTGTATTAAAATGGCGGCGCTGATAATCCAAAAGACCTTTCTCAGGGAGAATTTGAGACCGACTGCACAGATGGGCCGCGGAGATAAATAAAACTCTCTGTCACTACGGTTGGTGGAATAGTGCTGCGACGCCCCCAAGGGAGAGAAAAACTGTTTCGCTCCCTCTCTCCGATGCCTCCCCCCCCTCTGTCCGTCTGTCTCCCCTCTCCTCCTCCTCCGTTCACGTTATCACCAATTGGAGGGGGGGAACCGGAGCCAGCTTTCCGCAACCGGGCTTTTCCCTCTACGCTCTTATGGAGAGCATAAAAAGACAATTTCGGACTTAGCTTTGCCGTCCGTTATGAGCTCAAACACGCACTGAATTGCCAGTCCAAGTTTGTCAGGGAGCCAAGCATAGTGCAACGCCCCAGTCAGAGCTGTCAGTGAGGCTCACAGGGGGAAAACGATGAGGCCTGGATGGACGATCTGCTTATCGTGGGTACCTGTTTGGGCTGTAAGAACACTTGACTCTTGTGGTTTATCACTTTGAGCAATCCATTCATCCCTGCTGTCCAAACAGCGCTCATTAGCTGCAGGCCTCATTCCTCTGGCTCGAAAGGTGTCAGGTCTGGATGATGGGCTGAACCTTTGACAAAACGCCATCCATCATGTGGGAGTGTGTGTCTGTGTGTGTGTGTGTTTTAAGACCTTTAAGAGCAAAAAGTGAAGTCTGATTCTGACCAAACCGTCACGTGTGCATGCCATGCCGAGCGTTTCATCTTGTCCTCAGTGGCGAGATAAACCGTCCACGCAGTCATTCTCAATCTGTTGGAGAACAGAGGAGAGACGAGCGCTCGCGCTCTCGCTTCCATCAGGCAGGAAAATGACGGGGCCGGCTGGTGCCTCCTCTGCCGGGCTTTAACGCCCCTCTGATCTCTGGCCAAATATTGATCCACTACACATCCAGTTAGAGCCCAACTGCTGTGATCAAGATGATCGTGTGGTTGTAAATGTGACTCACAGTCCCTAAAATGCTGAAAACTCTTCAGCAAATGTGAGAGCGCATGAAAGATTTTGTCATTTCTCAGGTGAGAATGTGCAAAATTGAATTTTTAGACCTGGAAATTAATTTTTATTTACAATTCATGGGAACAACGAATATTTTCACTTCTATTGAATGACTTGATTATTTAACAAGGAGCTGATTAACTGTGTTTGTAGGAGTGTATACATTTGATCTAACCTGGATTTCATTGATTAAATGTAAATTATAAAAAGCTTCTGTTTAAATTTCTATTTAAATTATTATTTAAATTTCAGGCTCAGTTTGTCTAAATTATATTTTCCTATTTAGCTCACGTGATTTCTTAATTCAGTCAGTCAAAACCAGAGAAGTCCGGCGTTTTTTATGACAATAAATGATTAAATTACATTTTATTTATGAATTTAGTCGATTAAAACTTCTCACATGGATGCATGTTACTTTGATGCACCATCATTTATTCTGAGAGATTTGCAAAAATAAAATTTCTCACCAAAAATGCAAAATAATTTCCTAATTTTTATCTGTCAAAACACTTTGATTATTATATGTATTTTTATATTAATAAAAAATATATATATATATATATATATATATATATATATATATATATATATATATATATATATATATATATATATATATATATATATATATATATATATATATGATGAATTAATATATATTATAAATCACCAGCATTTAATATTAGAGCCAGAATCAGTGTTTCTGTATTTTCTGTGTATAAATAGAGACTGATCCTCGTTCTTTTTAATCACAGCACAGAAATGAAGTCTGGTTATAATTAGTCTGGAAAACAGACAATCTGTTGTTATGGCTCCAGAGCAGTTAACAAAAGCTGTTTTATTTTAGACACTCACTGTCTCAATAGTCTTGTTTACCGCTTCTCTCCCTTTTTGAATGAAAACCCGGGAGGCTAATGCGGCCCGGTGTCTGTTAGAATCTGGTGCATGGCTGTGTTTGCGGGCGGGATCCAGACTCTCCTGGATTTCCTGTTTGCTGAAGCTGAATTTATGCAGCATAAAAGTGTTTTTGACCTTATTATTTCAGCGGCCTCTGTGAGAGATCAAGGCCACATGTAACTGCAGTTCAAATCATTTGAATGGCTGTCCTAATGTTAGTAACATGAGACAAACACTACACTCAGATCAAATAAAAACGTCAGCTCGGTGTTTAATCCTGCTTCGTTTACTCGTCCTCGGACCCCTCGGAGACTCACGCTTGTTTATTTGTTCATTTTGGGTCCAGGAGTACAACATTCACGGCTGGTGGGTCGGCGAGCTGAACGGCACCGTGGGTATCGTCCCCAAGGACTTCCTGCACCCAGCCTACATCCTCTGAGCTCCAACAGGTACCGAGGCACTCTCTTATCATCAGCATTATGGACCATTACTGTGGCCTAATACACAGAAACGGTCCCCCTGGTACTCATCCAGATTGCCATTGAGGTATATTCAGTCGTTGACCTGCCATTTATGGCATCTGCTGGCTGGAAGAAGTACTGCATAAAGCAATCTGAACGGTGCAATGGGCAATGGGTGAGAATAAATATGTGCAGCAAAAGCATGATTACAGCATCAGTTGTCCTATTTAAGAAAATGATTCGCTGATACTGTTAGATAGGCACAGCTTAAAATGAATACTGAATTATTAATGCATGTTTCTCTCATCGTGTTTTCTTTCTCTTCCACAGAGCTGCTGCTGCTGCTGACACATCCGGCCATGAATTTCACAGACACGGCCCGGTCAGATAATCCTTTGCTGATTATTCTGTAAATTATATCATGTAAATCTGCTGCAGCAGTACTTATCCCCGCACACTATAAACCTCCAGTAAAGATCTTACAGACAATATCGATACGCAGCAAACCAGAGCTGAACCAAGATTTGATATTACATGAAGTCGATTCTTAAAAAGAAATATTTGTTTTTATATCATTGTAAGGTGAATTAAATATTATTTTCTGTAATTCAAAGTCTTCACTGCAGGTTTGCTTTTTTTTTTTAGACTAAACGATTAATCAAAAATAAAAGAATGATGAACCATGAAAAATGAGTTGCAGCAACTTACCTAAGTATTGTGGACTGATACGATAATTAATTCACTGGTTAAAAGAATGAGCAGCGTGCAGATTGTTAGTGACTTATTTTCTCTCCAGGGTTGTCGTTCAGCTCAGCTGTAGAGCAGCCGCCCCGCGTACGAAGGCTCAGTCCTCCTCGAGTCCGACCTGCGGCTCTTTGCCCGTCTCTCTCTCCACATTCCTGTCACTCTTCAGCTGACTCTGTACTATAAAGCTTGAAACGGCAAAAAAAAATCTCATCTTATCCTGACACGCATAAAAAAAAATAATCTGCAGATGTTTTGTACAATATCCTAAATATTTTAGAGTTTAACACAGAAAAGCTGCTTCACTGTCTGATTACTGTCATTAATGTTCCATTTTCAGCCACTAGGTGGCAGGACAGCTTCAATAAGTAAGACCATGAAGTGTGTGTGTGTGTGTGTGTGTGTGTGTGTGTGGACTCTGCAACTAACTTCACCATCATTTATTTATTATTGATTAATCCATTGATCATTTTCACGATTAGCCTCTAATCTAATAAAATATCCTAAAACTGTAAATTAAATTTAAAAAAGAGACATTCAGTTTCAGCCACAGAAAGAAACATTAAAAATGACTCAACTCATCATCTAATGTATGTTGTAACTAATGTTGCAGCTCTCGTGCAGTGTGTGACGTCAGCAACATGAAACCTTGTAAATAAACAGTCGGGTGTGACACGGTAAAGAAGAAAAACTATTTATTTGAAATAAAACTTCACGTATTTACACCGTCACTCAGGTTGTTCCCGTCACCCTTGCAGATCCGTGTTAGAAAATAGGTCTCCTTTAGGAGACGCGGCTTTGCTCTGAAAACAGTTTTTTAAATTTAAAAGCAACAAAAGAAATGTACAGTGTATAAAGAAAATAAAACCCAGCACTACCCGTACTACAATCCATCTTCTAGATCATACGAGAAACGTGACCAGGCACGATAAACTCTGGGTCCCTTTTTTGTTTTTTTAAAATGCAACAAAATGAAATAAAAACCACAGACGGAGCAGTAGTGTGTGAAAACAGTGTCGAGTTTCAGACCAACAGGAATTAAGGCTGAAGTGGAGAAGTGTACTGTGACATGCAGTTAGTTAGAAAAGAGGCAGTGTCGTCTTCTGAACCCTCCAACGTGAAATAAATAACCTGTAACAGCCTAACACGACACGCAGACTGACCATGACGAAGCGTAGTGTGTATGAACCAGCGTCGGCCTACAGGTGAGACTCACCTGTTTAAAATGCAAAGAGCACAGCGTGTTACAAGAATGCACATTATCCAGATCACATGACTGAAGGTGTTAGTGTCGACGGCATAAAGGTTGATTATTTATGATTCTGTCTTTTTGTTTTAAACAAAACCAAATATTTGTTTTTATGTATTTCTTCTTTTCCTTCTCACCTGCTCATAAATCGACACTGCTGCCTGAAATCTGCCAGACTCGGTCCAAGCGCGTTTACTAAACTGGTTTAATGCCTCCTGAGTTAATGACGTATATCAGCATTAAAACGTACATTATCACGATTCAGTTGTTGACTTACATAATACAGTGATTTCTTTTTTTATGGGTTTCACATTAAGCGAGGCCGTGGGGGATTCTCCAGCGACTAGTCTGTCTTCAAACAATACTCACGTGCCAGCACGGACGCTGAAACAGGTTTCTGATGCAATTGTTCCTCCTTGTCCGTGAAAAGAGCGCTCCCTAATGCTACAGCCCTCAACGTTCATCTAAAGGTAATGAGTTTGGTAAATTACGTGGATATCTGCCAAAGTTTTGAATGATCCCTCTTTGTCTCTCACTGCAGGACACAGATTCAAACCGAGTAAACAGACTTCAGGGTAGATTCACATTTTAACTGTCATAATTTGTTTCCTGGTTGAATTATGCTGTGAAATAATGTGTCTAAATTTCAGACACACACACACAACAATAAAACCTTTAGAGTGTGTGTGTGTTTGTGTGTGAGAGGTCCTGTTGTGAACTTGAGCACCATCTGCTGTTCGAAGAGCCAATCATCATCCAGCAGAGGAGCCGGTCAGAGGAGAAAACAGTGCTGATCTTTAGTGTACCTGAGTGTAAATGAAGCTGTTAAATCTAAAATTAAAAAAACACTAAAACTAAAAGAACGAGCGTGACAGCATGTAGGTGTCATCCAGCTGTTTAACTAACGCACCTCCACCTCGTGCGTCTCCTCCGAGGCGTCCAAAGACAGCAAGGACAGCGCTTCCTGCTCCGTACATTTACTGTCGGCGATGGCAGGCGAGCCGCTCGTCTCTATGATGCTGAAGTCACTGTTTTCAGTCACGGTCGAGTTCAGCTCCAGAGATTTACTCAAGTTGATCTCGGTGATGTCCTGCAAGTCTTCACTCTGCAACGCGTCCTCCTCCTGCGTGGAAATGCATCCGTTCATGTGTAGATCCAAAATGTTTCTGCTGGAGGCGTCTACGTCCGACCAGAGAGCGTCGTCCTCGGGAGACGTCTTCATGAAGCCGTTCGCAGACCGGACCGCGTCTTCCGTCTCATCGCAGCCGCTCTCTTCATCGCTCACCTTCACGATGCTCTCGTTGGATGACGGCAGTGAGCGGCTGTCCTCGTCGCTCTCGTCTTTGGTCCCGACCAAATCAGCTTCCTGTTGCTTTTGGTCCATTTGTTCAACGGTGTCATCACCACCGTGGTCCGCCTGTGGCACCTCCAGGATGTCCGACTCTCTCTCTTTGCTCTCAGGCTCGGCGTGTTCTACGTTGACCGGCTCTGATTTTTCCTCCGTGTGATCGTCAGAGCCACTAACCTGCTCGGAGACGACATGATTTCCTAAAACCTGCTTCTCAGTGCAGACATCCTGCAGAACGTCCTCCTGAGATACAGCATCGCCGTCCTTAAGATCCAGAACTGCTACAGAATTCACAGAGTTGTTTTCCTCAGAACTTTCCTGTTGATCTCCTTTCTCCTCCGTGTCTGGATGAGCGACTTCTTGATCTAATGTCGTGACGCTCACCTCCTCCAGCACTCCGTGCGCCCCACAGTTCACCTCAAAGCCGGTCCCCATGGGCGAGTGCACCTCCACTGGGGTCTGTATCTGACAGCTCCTCTGCTGGGTCTGTTCTGGAAAGCTCTCACTGTCGTCCTGACCGTCACCCAGAAAGAAGCTCGCCTCTCCCGGGCCGCAGTCCTCAACGACGGCCTCGAGATGGTTGTTCATCTGGAGGACTCGTATCGAGGACTTCTCCTTGTGCTGCAGCTCGACTGTGCCGTGGTCGCAGAGCTGCAGGATGCTTTCCAGAGGGTCAGAGTCACTACATGACACAAGCTCAGGGCTGAAGGTCTCTTTAGTTTGTAGGCAAGGTTGATGCGGAGCTGGACTGTGGAACGGGAAAGAGATAACATTTTTAATCAGAACAGGAACTTAAAAATGTAGCTCCAGTTTCAGCAGCTCTAAACTTCAACAGCATGTTATATCTTGTTTTAACAAGGAAGTGAACGAGCAAGATGTTGTGGTTTGGTAGACGGCTATGTGTTGACTTTCTTGGTTGCCCAAGGTGGTAAACCAATTCAGTTTCCTCTAGTCAGAGACAAACTCTGTTTCCTGTTAATGCTGAACAAAATAAACTGGCTGCAGCAACACTACAGATCGAAGAATGTCGAAGAATCTTCAGCAGAGTCTGGACAGAAGATTCAAGATTCCACATCTGTTTTCAGCAGTTCAGATCCCTCACCTCTCCATGGACTCGTACGAAACAGTCAGACTCGGCTCCTTGACGGAGTCGTCCTCCTGCGCCTGAGCGAAGCCCCGATTGGACGAGGCGTAGGTGAGTATGGCGTCCGTCACGGTGTACGGCGTGTGGCCCTGCACGCAGTCCTCGATGTGACCGACTGGCAGCTGCGTCTGCAGGAAGAGGTGGAGCTGGCTGTCTGACAGACACACCGTCATGTGCACCACTCTGCCGGGACACAGGTACAAATACATAACGTTATCACGGTGGATTGATTTGTAAAAATGTGTTTTATGGTATTTATCTGAAGAACTGACTTGTCCAGGAAGGTCTGAAGTCCTTTTCTTCTCCCCTCCAGGAAGTCCTCATTGCTGAAGGAGAAGAAGGACTTTGCTGGGAGGTCTGGGACCGGCCTGCAAGGATGGCAAAGAAGAAAAAAGACATATTAATGGATTCTGGGGCACAATAACACTTCAACATCGTCATATTATCACCTAATAAAGTTTAGCCAACACAAAGCAGCATCGTCACATAGACTTACACCAAACCAGCATTCTTCTGGAGCTTCTTCTTCAACCAGGCGAACTCGCTGTAGCGCCGACGCACGCAGGACGTCTTGGCCGTGAAGGCTTTACTGTTGGTCTGCAAACGACAAAAATAAATGAGTTATAGTCAACGATAGGAGATCACACAGATATTCATATCCAATCAAAACAAACAAAGACACACACACACACACAGCTGTTTAATTTCACTCGATACGGGGTGTCCAAAAAACGTGGCAAACCTCCACAGCCAGCCTGAAATCTCTCTGAAACTCTCTAAGCTCTGACACTCGACCTGTTCTGACTTTTGTTTATTTCATGAAGCAGCTTCTAAATCTGAGTCTGACAGTTGAAGCTGGTTTGAAAATACACAACAACATCTTTTATTTTGAAATTTCTTCACAGTCAATCTCGTGTCATGTTGTAACCGGCATGACTCACACTCCGACTGCTGCTGAGTTCACAGCAGAAAATAAAGCATCCTCACAAGTCAGGATTCGTTCCAGTGACGTGTCACGCAGTCAACTGACGCCTGCGAAAACAAGCCGCCTCCTGACGAGACCAATTAGGAGCAGCGAAGCTGGCAAAGTTAACGTCATTAAAGCCAACAAACAGATTCCATCAGAGGAGAACAGCCTCACTTCTTCACTACGCCGACCTTCCAATGCATCGATTAGACACTTCTGATCAACAGGAAATAAATGATGCTACTTTTTAACGTTGCTCAAATAAAAGTTTGAGACAGTTTTCTAGAAGGTGTCTGCAGGTGAGATGTGTAGACTACCAGGACTCTTATCACTGAGCACATATATGTAACAATAGCATATCAATGACTCACAATGATGTAAGATCACATGAGGTCACATGATCTTGGCCAATTTCATGAGTCAACACACCAGGTCTGTCTGGGCTTCCTGCTGATTCAGCATTCCTTGACACATGCCACCGCCTCGACAACAACCTAAACTCCAGTCCAAACAACACGTGAGGAGCCCGTCTGCTGCACAAGATCGGGGGTTACCTTCTCCTATGGTACGTTAGCGGTATCTGGAGCTGCAGGCTGCGTAATCCTATTAAAGAACTTTGTAGGTCTGTAGATTAGTGTCAGAAAAAATAAATATCTGGCAAGAAACTGAACAAACTGACTTTAAGATGACAGGCAGTCAGAAGGGTCTGTTTTTAATCACATTCTGCCAAACACAGGAGGCAAAAAACGATGTTTGCACAGCTATCCTTTATGATTCTGCAGAAAAAGCTCTGAAAGCGAATCTCTAACGTTGACTACAAAGTAGTCTCCGGTTCTTGAACGTCCTCACACAGACATCTGTTACCTCGCCTGTGAACCACGCCTGGCTCTGCTCTGTTGTTCCCCGTCGGTGGAACGTCCTACCACTTCCTCCCCGATCAGGGGCGTCCCTCTCTACCTTCACAGACCTCCCGATGACCGAGCGAATATGTTGTAATTTAAGTGTTTGTACTCACATGTAGGAATATTTTATAGTCCACGTATGAATTCCACGAGCCTTCATTTTGGATGCGGGGATCTTGAACCCGCACTGCGATGAACTCCTGGAGGACAGAAACAAAGTTAGAGTTTAACAAGTTTAAATAAAGAAGTCACGGCAGCTGAAGTTCCTCAAAAACACTCCATCAATGGAGGTAGTGTTCTTCGGTGGAAGTTTCAAAAGGTGCGGTGTTTCCCCATAACAGAGCTCACGAGCAGAAAGGAATAATGCGACTAAGTTTAGAAACAAAAGGAGGTTTACTCACATCTTCTTCTTGGTTGCTGATCATCCTACCGAGCTCTGCACTGCAAAGGAAGGACGGATCAATGAGGAGAGGATCAAAGGCTCAAAGTGTGTCACTGTGGATCTCTGCTGTGGTGCTGTCATGAGCTGATGACTCATCCCAAAAGAGAAGCTGGTCAGCGAAAACCAACTGAGTCACCCTTTTCTCTCAGGAGGAGAACTCACAACCTGAAGGCTTTAAAGCAGCACGATGAGTCTCTTTACTGCTTTGAAAATCCACCATGAGCAGCCACTGAGGAGTGGCATTCACCAATGTCCAATTAAAGGATTAGTTATTTACAATAAAACGTCAGAAAAGAGAAGTACAAGTTGTTTTCTTGGCTACAAAAACTAAATAATAAGACTTTATATTGACATACAAAGAGAGGAGGAGCCAGCAGGGAAGGATGTTTGAGATTTCCTCTTGATAAATAACTTAATTGAATAATCAATTATCCAGCTGATGTCCTGACAGTGGACTGATGGTTTCCTGATGATGAACTTCAGACAGTGGTTGAGTGAGAAACATGAGCTGAAGCACAGAGACTGAGTAAAGGGCAGTTTGAGGAGTTGTCTGGCCTGGATGATGAGCTGTGTGTGTGTGTGTGTGTGTGTGTGTGTGTGTGTGTGTTCACGGCGAACACCGACACTTACTTTCACGGGGCCGGTGAGTTAGTGCGCCGCGGTCCGCCGGGCGGAGGTGGACGTCGTGCTGCGTGTCGGCTGCTCCGTGTTTTTCAGGTGAGAGCTCCTCAAACACGCAGACTTGTTTTCGGCTGCGCCTCCTTTCTCCATTTCGCAAGTCACAAGCGCCGCTACGTCACCGGACGCCCTGACGTTACACTTCCGGGAGTGCGCGCGCGGGCGTCGGTAAAAAACGGAAGGGGCGTGGATGGATTTTTTTTCAAATTAAAAGATTTATAATTATTAGTTTGAATTAATTAACGTTCATTTGTTACAGTAGTGGTTTACACACACAAATGATAAATAAAAAGTAAAATATTTTTTTAAAAGGTCAAAATAAAGAAAGTTAAAAAATTAAAATATTCCATGACTTCTTGAATTGAAATATTTGACAAATATACTTCTATATTCAAGTATTTTTTTTATTTGATTTTGAATCATAAACACACATAAAACAGTCAACAAGTCCCCACACAGCAACCCCGACATATGCAATAATAATAGTATATAAATAAAGTGACAATAAAAACATCTCTGCAGAGCCTGTGAATCTCCAGGTGTCTCCAGCAGGAAATTCTCATTTAAAATAATTCAGAAATGGCTGTCAGACCTTGTAAATTCTCTGGGTTGATTTCGGGAGCAGGGTCAATCTCTCTGTCCCAGATGTAAGAAATATGTATATAAATTCACCCTCAGTACAGTTGTCATGAACGGGGAAATTAGCTACAGAGACCAAAACTGTTTTTTGTACCAGGCTGTAAACATGTTTATTTCTGCTGTCTAACATGGGGACTTATGGACACTGACTCACTTCTGCAGCCAGCCTGTAGATGTTTGTACAAAGTGTTCTCAGAGCAGCATAAAGAAATAACTGTGGGAAAGTGGGAAATTTGCTAATGACACATTGTAATGCACTCCCATGTAGGAGTCACTTACGAGCAGGAGTATTACCTGTCTGTCTGTCTGTCTGCCTGTCTGTCTGTCTGCCTGTCTGTCTGTCTGCCTGTCTGTCTGCCTGTCTAAATACTTTGTTTATGTGCCCGGTCCACGGCGCACCGCAGGCTCCGTTCCGTGGATCCAGTCCGCCGTTTGCTCTCCCTGCGCAGCCGCAGATCTGTAGATCACCTGTGCGCGGCGCGGCTGTGCGGTGAGTAGATCCGCGCAGTTTGCGGATCAGCGCAGCGGAGCGGCGGAGCAGCGGGCTCTTTTCTTCTGCTGCTCTCAGACCAGACGAAGGGGCGGAAACGACACATTTCAGTGTAACGTCCGTGAGGCTCGCGGCGCTGTATTTTGACAACAAATCAACACAAACAGCGACGTTACCACCGAGCCACTGCTGCGGGACCGAGCCCGGCGTGTCCGTTTTATTTCGGTTCGGGTGGAGCTTTTATTAAAAAAAAAAAATTGTAATCCACATCGGTGAGTTTAATTGTCTTATTTTTCTACCTCCTCCCTCCGGACGGCAAACGTTTGATTGTGCACGAGCCGCCGAACGTTATCTAGCCGTTGATGTCCGTTAAGACTAGCACCGCGCGTGACGTTAACGTCTGGTTAGCGAGACACGTTTTCGCGGTATATGCGTGCGCGAGCTTAAATAACCACAATAACCGACAGACATCCCCGGTGAGGGTTACCGTGGCTGCTAACGAGAAGGCAATATGGAGGAGGAGGAGGAGGAGGCACACCGAGCTAGCTGAGGGTCCCCCCCACCCCTCCTCCCGCTCTTCGGGGCTTTGTCATGCCGGGTTTGGCGTCTGTTTGCCCGCTAACGTTAGCGACAGTTAGCCTCCTCCTCCACCTCCTCCTCCATCATCAGTGTATCTATGTTGATTCGCAGCAGCAGCAGCAGCAGCAGCTCTGCATTCCCACGGTAACGTTACATTGTGTGCGCTGAGGCGCCGCCAGGTGCTGCAGCTAAGAGACGCCTCCGTGAGCAGCTGGATTATTAATCAGGAGTGAGGTGATCAATAATGAAACACACCCAGTGAGTTTACACATGTCGTTTAAGGTAATGATACATGGGTAACTTTGGACAGTGCAGATTATCTCACACACACACTCACACACTCATTGCCTGTAGTGATGGGATGTTCGGTTCTTTTTAGGGAGTCGGATCATTTGACTCCACCGAGAAGAGTCGGCTAATAATTTAGCTCTGTCTTGACTTGTGATTTGTGTGTGTGCACATGTATTATGTAACCTTTGTACCGAAGCTAAATTACTGTAGCTTGTGTGCAGACCCCAAACCGCCCAATGAATGCGCTAACTCGCTTGTAGAACCAGTCTGCTGCACAGAGCAGGTAGAAACCATCTGTAGAAACTACTGTTTGGATGCACAGTTCTCGTGTCTGTGAAGGTTGTTTGTGGATCCTGCTCGATACGACAGCTGGATGCTGCTTCTGCTTCACATACCGGAGCCGGCTCCCATTGTTCACTTAAAAGAACCGGCTCGTTCACCACCGACACATCACTAATTGCCTCTCATTGTTACCCATGTATCTTCTCAATGAACCCCATTCTCCAATGCTGTTTTCTCCTCTCTACACCACGTCGATTCCGGCTTGCTTCCATCACGCAACAACAACAATCTTGACGTTGACCAGGAACCTGCTGGTCCCCAGGTCTACCTGATGAGTATGAGCCTGACTACAGAGCCCCCTAACGATGGTCCCACTGTTACAGAAGGTTTAATATACTATTCATTATTTTTCTAACATAAATTTCTCTGTATCACATTTGTCCTTGTGCGGTAAGGTGTGTGTCCAAGAGTCGGAGCAATGTGTGGCACTATGAGTGTTTGAAACTGCGCTCTGCAGGATGAGAAAAGTAACACGTCTGAAACATCTTAACGTCGGCAGACAATGAGAGACTTCAGTTTCAGCCGTTAAGAGTGGCCGTCTTCAGGATCACTAACTATGTGCTTGTTACTAACCTAATCAGAGAGCAAGATGACCACGACCGAGAAGAAGGAAAAGAAGCCAGATGATGTGCCGGAGGAAGAAGAGGAGGAGGAAGAATACGTGGTGGAGAAGGTCCTGAATCGGCGGGTGGTGAAGGGGAGAGTGGAGTATCTTCTCAAGTGGAAAGGCTTCTCTGAGTGAGTGTCGTCGTCACAAACTCGCCCGCTCGATCTTTCCTGCTCACCATGTTCACACAGTCCTCTAAATCAGAGCTTGCTTCAAAGTTAGAATATTTTAATAGGCGACTAAATAATTAATTGAATTCATAAATACTGTTTTTTTAAAAAAATATTTCTGGACTTGTGTTGCAGAGAAGATAACACGTGGGAGCCAGAAGACAACCTGGACTGTCCAGATTTGATCGCAGAGTTTCTGCAGTCCCAGAAGTCGGCGCACGACGGGAAGAGGAAGGCGGCCGGAGACGCAGAAGGAGATGAAAGTAAAACGAAGAAGAAAAAAGACGATGTAAGTCCCTGATCTTTGTTTTTATCCGTTTCTTTTGGAGGGTTGAGGTGAGTTATTCTCTGCAGAGAGCAGCGTCAGCACTGACATCACATTGTCACAGTGATGGTTGAAAATAAGTGACATCAACTTTATCTTTATCGTATTTTGATTTGGCACTGACTGTGACAAATATTGGCTCTCAGATATCGTCGTGTTAACCTGTACAAACACTGAGCCCAGTGCGCCCTGTTGCATTCAGAGTCATGCCACACTGAGCTGACGTCAAAAAACAAGTACAGGCTTATTGTTTGTCTCATATCTTCTGCTCAAAGTTGGCCTTGAACACACCACGAAGACTACAGCTGACACTGACATGCATGTCTGTTCACACCTGCCAGCATCTGTTAACTGTAGAAAGAATCAGAGTAAATCAGTAATAACGTGTAAAATGTTGAATGTGTGATAATGTCGAATAAAAAGTTGCAACTGTCAGTGTAAAGTTTTGTTATTTTTCTTTCCTTGCTTTGCTCCGGTGTTGTTTCGTTCGTGGGAGAAGAAAAGACATTTTTCTGCATCTTCTGTGAGCAGAACGCTTTAAAACGTCGACCAATGCTGATGAAGAGCTGCGGGCGGCAGCTGTTTATTGTAGTTTAGACAAAACCTGAACCCTCGTCAAGGTGAGCAGCTCTCACCAGCGGCCGGCAGCTGGTTTCAGGACAGTGTCGACATTCAAACAGGGACTAAGTTTGGGATCAGTCAACCAGCGACAGACTCACCCTCCCCTGCTTTAAACACGGGACGCCTGCTGTGTGTGTGCACACACTCAGGCTGTCTGGAAGAGAGCTGGTGGACTTCTGCAGAAACTCGTTACATTATTGTTGACACAAGACAACAGTGTTTAACCTTTAATTATTGTACAAATACACAGGTATGAAAACATAACTCAGTCAATGGGTCAACAGAAAATTTGAAAAATAATTGTAGCAGCTGTCAAACATCTGCTGGTACGAGCTTCTTGATGCTTTTCTCCATCATACATGATGGTAAACTGAGTGTTTTGGGTTCAATGCAAGATATTTTTCACCATTTTATGAATAAATCTAAAAGAAGTTTGGTGTGTGGAGATTTGGATTCGGTTGCAACACATCCAATACTTGTATTTCTACACATAAACAGACCTTCAGTCATTCTCTTTTCACAGCAGTTTCCTGCAGCTCCGTGTCTTTGTCTCCATTTGTTTTAAACTCAGATGCTAACTGTGACATATTGCAGGTAGCTGTATTCATGCCGAAGACGTTGCTGATTGAAGTTGCATGTTTTGTTTGATCCTCAGACAGAGAAGCTCCGGGGCTTCGCTCGAGGGCTCGATCCAGAAAGAATTATCGGCGCCACAGATTCCACGGGAGAACTCATGTTTCTCATGAAATGGTGTGTATGCACAGCAACAGCTGGGCAGCTGTTCAAACTGGAGCAGGGACTCAGTCACTGCCTCCCTCTGTTGTTCAGGGACTTGAGGTGTGTCGTGTAGCCGTGTCTGAATTTGTCGCTTTTTTCCGTCTGTGCAGGAAAAACTCTGATGAAGCTGACCTGGTGCCCGCCAAGGAGGCCAACGTGAAGTGTCCGCAGGTGGTCATCTCCTTCTACGAGGAGAGACTCACCTGGCACTCGTATCCGACTGAAGACGAGAAAAAAGACGACAAGAACTAACCCGGAGCGACGGGGGGGCAGGGAGACAGAAAGAAACTGTAGTTTTGAACTTGGAAAGAGGGTTTGGGGACGGGCGGGACGGGGCGGGAGGAGACAAGCAAGACACCATTGAATTACTTCGTCTTTTTGGTGTAGTATCACACGTTCGGTTCTACTTTTATCCGGTTATAATGTAATTGTATATATGCTTCAGATTTGCTTGACAAAACCTAAAAGAAACGAACAAAGCAGTGTTAATTTTCAGAATCCACTCCAGTTTTAAAGAACGCTCTTCGACTACTTCAGTCTCATTTTTATCACATGATATTTGGTCCAGTGCTCGGTCATCTTGCTATGACATTGTATCAGTGAGGTGATGTTTTTATTTCAGTAATGTGCCATCTTTTTTTTTTGTTTTAACTTGATTCCTCGGTGCTTTTGCGGGCAAAACTGTGTTCACCTTAGCTGTTTTTCCTTAGGACTCGTTTGGTGTACTGTTACGATCCCTGTTCAGTGATTTCATTTGGTCATTGGTAATCTTTGTAGTATTTTTCATTAACATGTCTT
Source organism: Nibea coibor (assembly GCA_023373845.1). Taxonomy (NCBI): domain Eukaryota; kingdom Metazoa; phylum Chordata; class Actinopteri; family Sciaenidae; genus Nibea; species Nibea coibor. The sequence continues at coordinate 2,630,211 of CM041728.1, read as the reverse complement.
GCTTGTCGGTTTTGATGAATAAACCACTTTTTGTTACCGTGCTGTTTCACGCTCCTGTCACTTTTAATAACAGAGCAGAGGAAGGCTGGGTTGGTCGTCATAACGTCAAATCTTTGGTACAAACGGGCAAAATATAACCTGAAAACATGAATGTTTTCATTTTAAAATCACTTTTTGGACCGACCCCGTGCTGTGCAACATTCACTATTCATGACAACTAGAACACAAGAGTCACAGGTGAAAATAAAAACACTTTATTAATCAATAAAAACAACTCTTGATTGCCAGCAAATATCTCAAAACAGAGGGAACTACATCCAAACTCAAAGCAGAGGGTGAGACTGTTATGGAGACATTTTTTTGACGAACTACATAAAATCATGACGAACACAAACATGAAAATATTTACATAACGAGACAGACGACAAAAAAAAAGTGCACTAAGTAGTAGCAGTACTAAATAGTTTGTGTCTCACTGGGTTACACTGAAGTGAATGTTAACCAGAGTTTCATGCCTGAATATCACATTTAATGAGGACAAATTTCTCCTTTCAAAACTATTTTTTGGACATCATCTTAATGTTGCGAGTTCGGTTTCAGCCTCTGTAAATATTCTAGCCTAAAGTGCTATCTCAGCTGCAACGACTGACCTATTTTCTTTATTTTTTTCTCGTTTTTAAAAAGAGGGTGATGTTAACACGGACTGACAGACCTCATTCGAACAGACAAAGTAATAGCACTTCTACTTTGAGAAACGTTTTCTCTTTCTGCCGTTCTCAAACATTTAAAGTGAAGGCGACGAGATCGCCGTGAAATAAAAAGGCATTCAAATCAAAGTGGCCACAACACACGCCGCCATGTCACGTTCAGATAACTCCTTTTTGTTTTTCATCTCCTGTAATAATTTGGCTCACTTCGTCTCCAACACAAAAACTTAAAAACAAAGGGTTTGTAATATTTAAGCCAACGCGGCGGCTTTTACAGCAGTTTAAAAAAATTGCCTCCGGTGGCGATCGTGTTGGGAAACGTTGGCAAATGAGTTACTTCGACGGGAGATCGCTACACCACGGCGACGGCCGAGCCTGTTTGTGTTACCGTGTTAAACAAGGCATCCGAATGACGTGTAGGTTTGATCTGTGACAGCCTGGAGCCGGTGTTGATCGTACAGTACTCTCCCGGCTGATCACAGGATCTTGAATTCCTCTTATGGTTACAGGCTCTGCGTGAAGTTAAAGGTGAACAAATAAAAACAGAAAAAGGGTGTAGACTTTTACGTAAAGCTGATGTGGCTAGACCTATAACCTTGCTTATACTACAGATTATGAACAGTTAATAAGAGCCTTCCTAAACGCAGCTCCCGTATTTAAACCTGCAGCGAAGGAATAGCGACAGACACGGCAAAATGCATATAGCCAAGCCTTTTTAAAGACAAATTACAGTGCTATGTATAATTTATAAGGAAGTTGATACATTTAGCAATGCAGTGTGCCTCCTCCCTAAAAACATCCATCTGCTCCTCTTGCAGGACTTCACCTCCGGGCCTCTTTTAGCAGTGGCCAGCCCGGGAACACTCAGCCTCCGACTCCTTCCTGTCTCAACATCCTCGTTCCACATTATCAAACCCCCTCTCTCTCTCGCTCTCGCTCTGTTTCTCTTTAGGGCCTTCTAAAACTCAGACGCAACCGTCAAAACTGACTCAAAAACTGCAAATTTGCGATACAAACCTACAGGATTAGAGTGCAGCGCTTGAGCATTTAAGATGTGTTCAGATCGAGTGATGTGCACCATACAACCTTTGGTTAGTAAAGGTGTTAATGGCATCCTAAAATGATGGACTTTCTTTAACCTTTGGTATCTAAACTCTCTCACAACCATAGACGACGTTCTTCGCCTGAAGATTTGCAACTTAAAAGCCTCAGTGACTATGAGAATCACCGGAAGTCTCCAGGGTCGGGGTGTGATCGGACCAGTCCTTTAAAACCTTCCGTGCATAGGTACTCCAACAGCGACAGTGTTCTTTAACTCTCGATACCAGTCCCTTTGTTTTACCCTACGAATCTTCTCCGTCCTCAGTGGTTTTGGTGCAAAAGGATCAAGAGCAGCTAAAATTTTTCTAATAGCTCGTTTTGTGTCCTTTTATATCCCTCCTCCTCTCCTTGCTTATTGTTTTCCCCCGTCTAAATAATGAAAGATCAGTACTCAAACGAAGAGCTACTTCTGCTTCAAAGTTGTTTCCAGGAAAATAACGTAGGAACAGAATGAAAAGGGAGAAACTAATGCAGGAAGAGTAGTCAACAATGCCATTTTTCTACTCACCAGAATCTTCTTAAAGGAAAAAAGGACATCTCTCTTGCATCTGCAGAAATCTTTCTTACTGATTTAGCAAAGTTATAGAATAAACAGCAGTTCTGCCGCCCTCACTTCTTTTTGTCTTTTTGTTTTTTCTCGGGCTTACGGTTCTGCTCGGCAGTCGTCACGCCGCGGGGCATGATCAGCACGCTGCCGTCGGCGCTGTACTGCAGCGAGTACTCGCTGGGAGGATAGGGCCGGCCCTCCTCGTCCCGTAGCTGAGTGAACACCTCCTGGTAGAGGCTTTGCATCTTCTGCTTCATCTGCCGGAGGGAGCGGATGAACTCCATCTTCTCCTTCAGCAGGCGGGCCTTGTCGCGCCTCAGGTCTTGGACTCCCTGCTCCAGGTTGATGATGGTGTCCAGCTTGCGCTTGCGGCAGTTCTGCGCCGCCATCTTGTTCTTGCCGCGCCTGCGGATGTCGCGGATGAGGGCCAGCTGGGCTTCGCTCAGGTGGTGCTTGGCTAGAAGCTCGTTGAACTCTTCGACAGGCAGGTTGATGATCTTTTCGTTGGAGAACGGGATCTTCATGGCCCGGGCTCGGCGTTCGTCGCGGCTTGCGTGCTTGTCGAGCAAGTCCTGATGAGGCTGAAGCTTCGAGTGCTGCTTGTCGCGGACAGTCTTCTTCCCGGTTGAAATGGGGAGCTCTGGATGCTCTGCGAAAGCGGAGGAGAGTGGCAGGTTGTAAGTATGATTGTGGCTGATGCCGTCCAGCTGGGGGAGGCCATGGAACTGGGAGGGGTCCTGATAGCTCATACGGCAGAGCTTACTATACCCCGGCTGATAACCTCCGACAGCACCCTCCTCCGTCTCTGCAGTGGCAACCTCGGAGTCGGTACTGTAGCCCACAGCTCCCTCCTCTGAGAAGGTGGCAGACGTGGATGAGGAAGACGCTGCAGAAGAGCAGGATGTCTCGGAGCTGCTTGGGGAGGCTGGGCTGTGGCTGGAGTCCAAAGAAAGACCAGAATCTGAGTCAAGCTCATCCTCCAACTGGGAAGCTTGCGCCTGGCTGAAGCCCTCCTCCATGGCGAGGTCCAGCAAGCTGATCTCATCGAGCATGGACTCCTCCAGCAGGGTGCTGAACGGGTCGGGCAGGATAGGCGTGGATGTTATGTTGTTACTAGAACTGTTGATGTGTGGCGGGAGAAAGATCCCGGTCAGGTTAGTGGCTCCGAACGTGGAGTTGATGTTGCTGGAGTTGCTGGAAGAAAGTCTGGGCATGGTGGTTCTCGGGGTGATGTTGATAGAGTCCAACTGGGGATTGAACATCTGGGGGAAGTCTTGGCTGCAGCTGGGGAGGGAGGCCTGGTGAAGGCTGACATCCTGGTTCACCGGTGTGGAGCCAGTAGAGAGTTCAAAGTTTCCCCCTGGGTTCGACTCAGTTGTCCCACTTGTGCCGTCGACGCTGCTGGAGTTGGACGGGAGCGAAGTGTTGTTCACTTCCATCGCCTTTGAACAGAAAGAATTCGTTAGGGTCGGATTGTTTAACACATTTTTGTGCTAAATATGGAACATCGAACATACTTGAAGCTCCATGATGGCCATTATATCTTGCCACTGCTGCTCCAGGTCTAACTGTGGCTCTGCTGGGGGCAGCTGTGGTGCTAGAGGAAGGCCCTGAGACGTAGAAGGAGCTTCTTCATTGGAGACTATTTCCGGGGTGACGACGGGTGCTGGAAACTGATCGAACACACAAAGCAGAAACAGTGTAACCACTTTTTTCTCTTCAGCTTTACGATGCGTATAACTAAAGTTATGTTACCTCAGATTCTTCTCCGAACGGGAACGTGGCCTCTAACAGCCTCAAGCATTCCTGTAGAGACAGTGAAGTCTGTGAGCCGATACCCGGGAGCTGAAGAGCAACAAAAAAACAGATACCGACACAGTGAAAAGCGGCAACGATACGTCAGTTACGTCAACTATTAAATTAATCGCCAACTAATGTGATCGTCCTTTTTCACAGAAAGAAATAAAATAAAAATTCTAATTTCAGCTTCTCGTGTGAATATTTTCTGTCTTATCTCCCAACAACTAATCGATTAATCAAGCAAAGGATTAATCAGTGAAAAAAGGAACTGTCAGCTGCAGCCCTGATTCTTTTCAGGAGCTTTCAGACTTTGTGGTTCAGTTTATTGGACCAATTCAAAAAAACAGACGCGTTGTTTCCTTTTAGTTCTGGTCTGGTTTCTGTTCACATCGAGCTGCAGACTTGAAGTCAGTGTGATGTGCATGTTACCATAGTTACAAAATTATCTTGCATGACTAAAATCATGTCTATCTTCTGTCACACAGTCCTGTGGTTGGCGTGCTTCGCTTTCACGCCACAAATGAACCACATCCGCTCGGAAGCTAAACGACAGCACCGACCGCAGCGGGCCGAGACCCTCCGTCAGCTCGGGTCGGTCGGTGCTTCTTGAGTTTGATTGGCAGCTTTCACACAGGCCCAAATGAACTGGACGTTAGATTGTTGAATTAGTGTGTTCGCCACGTTAATGCTCAGCTACCGAGCCAATATGGTCGTGGTCCAGCACTGGATGTATCTACATGTCACTGCGGCTGACAGTTCTGATTGGCCGCTGGGCTCAGCATAACTTTGAACTGCAACAGCGTGATTTATCTGAGGTTCATCGGCTGGTGTGACTCAACAATGGGAGGAATTCAAACCGAGCCATTTCAGAGAAGAACGTCATTTTTTAACCCGACGATGTTTTGGACAAATTGTGAAGAGAAAATGTCTGCACCTGAATTAAAAAGTCACATTCAGGACATAAAATGATCTTTTATCACCAAGGTGCCGCTCCCGAGTTCCTATTTCCTTTTTACGTGCTATACGAGGTGAAATGTACGATCTACCACCGGAAGGAACGCCACAAACGTAGAGGTCGACAAACCTGCTCTGGAATGCTCTCTCCCGTCTCCCCATCCACCGGCTGAGCTCCTTGTAAGTTTACTCCATTTCTCCAGCTCTCCTGTTCCTCATTCCTGTCTTTGTTTTCATGTGGGCTGGGCTTCTCCTCCTCGCTCTCCTTCTGACGGTTGCTGTAGTTGAACACTTCCCTTCCTGCGCCAAGGTCGATGTCCTGTCGCCATAGGATGTCAATCAAGTCAATGTCCTGGGAAAACATATAGCAACCATTGAAAAATGGCCCTGTGCAGAGAAAAGTTACTTTAATAAGCAGGTAGCTGTCATGAAATCTAACTCTAAATTAGTACAAATGAAACCCGATCTATCCTGGCTATTTCTGAGTGAAATGGTTTACTTAAATAAAGTAGAACTTATAGACTGTTCATCTTCTATAACCAGGCTAATTTTGGCAGGAGCGACTGGCAGATCATGTAACAGAAATGGAGTCAGATGATGAAACCATGACATAAACACTGACATGGTGATTATCATGTGATCACAAAGAAGTCTCAGTTCATTACAGCCCAACAATGACTTCGTGTCACCCCAAAAAGGAAAAGACCTCTGCACCAATATGACCATCGTGAGCAAGAACTGAAATCATAAAATGATTAAAACAACAATAAACTATCACGGGTAGAAGTGTTTGAAAAATAAATGTTAAAATCAGCTGTTATCTTTTTGTTTTGTGCAGTTTTCAGAGCGTGAATTAAAGAAGACGACTTGCTTTGGATCTGAAGGTTCAGAATCCAGCTGCTAACAGCTGTGATGAATGTGACTCGACCGGTTTGACTAAAAATACCTCACACTGTTAAAAGACTCGGGCTGTGGATCACTAACGATACTTTGTAATATGTTATGACTCGTGCTGCCATTCTCTGAATATCTACTTTTACAGTAGTTAGGATTGATTTATTAAGTTGTCTTGCTAACATCTGTGGCTGATGATGAATGCTACTTGGCAGAATTGTTTGCCAGTAAATTAGACCACTTGAGAAATCCAATTTAACGTTTAATTTCTCCACTGCTGGGTTTATTTGAGCATGAATGTAGGATTAAGAGTGAATGTGGTGACAACAAGCAACCCGTCAAAAGGAGGCGTTAGCTTCCACCAAACAAGCTGCAGTACCTCTTTGGTGAGGTCATCGTTGCCATCCCTGCTGCCTTGCTCCTGGTTGCCCTCTGGGGCCACAGCTCCCAGGCTGCTGTCTGCTGTGTTCAGGTTGTACGTGGATTCAGGTGCTCCGCTTCCTCCCCTCATGGCCGGGGTAGCGTCAGGGTTGTTAACGTCCTCTAGGCCGGCCCCATTGTCCAGGGTGATGGTGGGGCTGGACTGGCTGCTGGTGGACACCACAGTCTCAGAGTCACGATGCACTAGCCAGGTGTTGAGCTCGGTACTGGGCACGGAGAGGCGATCCAGCTGGCGCACCTGGTTCAGCAGCCGTCGAGTGGTGAAGAAATGGTCGAGGTCCACACTCTTTGGATGGATGCCATAGCCGTCCAGCGTGTTGCGCAGGTTGTGAAACTGTGTCTGGGTGTAGGCTGAGCTAGGGCCCAGGATGATCTCTCTCAGTGGGGGCAGCTGATTGCTTAGATAGGTGTCAACGTCCACCCGCACCCCAATGAGACTCAGAAGGATGGTGAACTGAATCAGGCCCTCTGTGAAGTACTTTTTCAGGTAAAGCATTTCTTTACAACGGAACAAAAGGTGAAAGTAAAAAATAAAAACAAAAACGGGGCCAACTACCTTGGATCGATACTTCTGTACTTGTATACATGAACGTAAAAAAGTGGTTAAAGATAGTGAGGGGAGGTGAGGGTCTTCAGGAGGACTCTGTATGTTTAAAAGGCATGTACGATCCAAGACGGGGTTTCCACTCTGAGAGAGTCCAGTTTGTGCTCAAAGCTTTGTTCTTCATAGGTTTCTCATCCTCCCATTCCTGATAAAAAGTGAGAAACAACATTTTATTGCTCTATTAGTTCAACAGAAAAATACCAACACTGCTTCCACCCTCAGGACACGCCAGCCTTACCTACCTACATTTGCATTAAGCACATGTTAATGAAGAACACATATAAAAATAAAAAAGCAGGACTTGCTCAGCCCTCTGCAACCACTCCATCCTCCCCCAGAAAGACTAGAGAAGAAGTGATGTCGGCTCGCACCGCATCTTTCGTTCTTCAGAAGAGATGATGAACACAGAGCTTTAAGGCATCACCCCACCCTTTGTCAGGACAACTACTTCTTGTGGGTGGCTGCTGAAGGTGAATGGGAGAGAGTCGAGAAAGCTCTGGCTGGCTAGCACGAGCACCAACGGCAGCGTTAGGTGGCAGGCAGGGTCCCTCCCTCTTCGTCCTTATGACGTTAGCTGATAGCTACCTTGAGTTTAGCCCCGGCTACTGCTATTGCACTTGTTAAATAGCATAAAGTAGCAATAATAAGACGTGTCGCTACATCAGCTGATCAGCTGTTCGCCCTAAAAAAGTGACAGCCACCCCCTCTATTTGTATTTTTAGGGACTACCTACTTCCGTTACGGCTAGCATCAAACAATCTCCCTAGCAACAAGTGGTGAAAAGATGAGTGACCGGTTTGCGCAGCCAATCGCGGGGCTCGAGCACGGTGACGACACATGACTCCAGCAACTCCCGGCCAATAAGAATAAAGCGAGGGCGGGGCTTGGAGGAAAATGCTAAACTACTATTGGAACTCAAGGCTAAGAGTGTGTGCTAGCCTTGGATGCTAACTTAATAGTAACCGTTGAACTACTTTGAAAAGTGACTTACGTGTTAAATAAAACACTCACACTCAGGCAAAGACGCCAAGAAACACCGCGCCTACACCCACGTCCATGCTCGTGTTAGCTGTCGCCATGAATCACTGCAGTCCGCGTATCGGCTCACGCATTTCTTAATCGAAAACATTGATTTAATACTCACGCATGAAGATTTTGCAGCCGTGTCTTCATGACCCCCTAAAAGTCCACGATCACCTACGAACAGGGAGAGGAGCGTCCCGTTTCATTTAAAAGCTCCGCGGCGTTGCCCGGTGTATCATTCTCCAGCCTTTCCTCATTCAATGGCCCACCATGACTTGCAAAAATTGCTAGCTCGGCCCGGCTAGCCTTAGCAGCGCCGCTTGACACCAAAACACGCTTTCGCACAGAGCATGCGTAGAACATTCTAGTGGCAAGCTTTCATCAGCCGACTGAAATTCCCCCAAACTGGCGAAATTACACAGATTTGTTCCAATAAAGTCTCATTTTTAATATATTCAGGGGCTTTTTAGTCCAGATTTAGACATTTTCTCCACACAACTTTCATTTCAACTCCTACTTACTTAATTAATACATTCATTACTCCTATTTAATATATATTTTAATTTTGTTTTTATTATTGCTGTTGTGTGTAAAGGGAGCAAAACAAGAATATGGTCGCTGTATAAGTCATGTGTTTTTACTTGCAAATGACAATAAATCTCTTGAATCTAAAACTATTAGTACATGTTTGATATTAATCTACAAATTACATAGTCTCATAACAAATGTATGTATATAATTAATTTAAGCACTTTATTTGTATCTTTCTGAAAATGTACTTTGAGATTAAGTCTTACTTTATTTAATGTAATAATAAGTACTTTGTTTGTTTTATATATAATATAATTACAACCTGATCTGTGTGTATATAATACAATAAATGGATAAAAGTTTATATTTGATAAAACAAAATGATCTCTTCAGTAAAAACAACATTCATAAATGGGTATATTTTATACATACAGCTTTCACACGTCTAACATGTCAAATGTTTCTTTCACAGTGTTAATCCAGAAATTGTAAAGAAACACACAAGACCTAAAATTAAATACCACTTTTATTTTCTCCAAGTGGATCATGACAAAATATTTTCACTATATATTAACCCCCATCAGGTTGACGGGCCTGTTGTGGTATTTCTTTGAAATGTCAGCTTCAATCTGCAAAAAACAAAAAACAAATAACAATCAGATCAGAATTATTGGACAGAATACTTGAGTATGTTAATCATGAGCCCTCTGTACAACATGTATTCCTGCAGCTGTAAATGTTTATAGAGTTTGAAGCTTATGTTCACTGTAAGAGGTGGGAACAAGAGAAAAATGCTACACAACCTTCTCTTTTCAGCGAGCTGGCAGATGTCCCACCCTGTGAACATAAATAAATTGAAATAGTAATCCAATACCAGTTTCTGGAGTTCCCGGGTGCATCCTGCCAGCAGGTCAACACGAGGCTCCAGTCTGGACTGCTCCTCTAGGGCTTCCTGCCTTCTCTCCACCATCGTGGCACCCTTCAGTACCAGAATGTCTGCCTGCTTCAACTTCTGTCTCAGCACCTCTGTCACACGTTCGACATACCTACGACACGTTACATACAAACAAAGCAAAGGTTAATTCTCATCTTTTGTCCCTTTATATCTGGATCGTTGCTTAAGTTACATCAGATTGTGTGTACTGACAAACATGCCGGACACTATGAGGATCAGACATATGGCCACATACCGTGGCGAGGCCTGGATCATGAACAGGTGCTGCATCCGCAGAGAAGTGAGCCGTCCCAGAAGGTCCTGCACCTCTGACAGCATCTCCCGAATATGTTCACGGGATTGGCCTTGGATGACAGAAGGGGCCAGCTGGAACTGGCTCATAGCGACCACATCGCCCTCCTCTCCCATCTCATTCACGCGCTGGGTCAGGAACGCTTCCAGCTGTACGAAGACATGAAACCAGCAGTCAGCTGTGTGAGATAAAACTGACACATGATCTAATCTATCATACAGATTCGATCCAGAATGTCAAATACCACAGTAAACATGGTGGAGCTCCTTCAAATAACCTTTTATCTCACAATTATTAATATCCATTTAGTCTACTAAAACAATTCAAGTTAAAACTAATACAGTGACAGTTGTTACTAATATCTTTTGTATTTCCAGTAACTCTGTTTGAAAAAGCTCACTGAAGCCTGCTCCTCCTCTTTTAGCCACTTGGGGACAGTAAAAACAAACTGTAAAAATAATACTGACATCTCTTTATTAAGTCGATAAGGTGAACCTGTTGGCAAACAGTTACTTATTGACACGTCAAGCAGACACAGAGCGACATGATGATTTATTCGGATGTGTTTGTGGCCCCCTGACAGATGTAAGTCCAATATTTATTCTCCTTTGAGCGCTGTTTGTTCAACTCACGAGAAAAAGATCTGCCTCTCGAGCAGCTAAATGCTTCGGGGTAGTGTACAATGACTTTTTAAAGCATTTGTACTGAAAACAGCTGAAGGTGACACGACTGAAGCAGTGAGACTGAACCAAAACTAAAGTTTCAGAGCTGGAAAACCAAAACAATGTGCTGAGATGAGCTGAAGCTCCATACAGCTGAGAGGACTACAGTGTCAGGTGATAATTCTGTGTTCTTCACTGCAGGTTTCCTCTTTCACATGCAGTCATTTCATCTATTGTTAATATGAAAATAGGGCAGCATTAAGTATCCATATATTAAACATTATCTTATGTAGTGTTGGTCAAAATGTACGAAATAACATTTCAATATCTCATTGAAATTTATAGACCTTTGCATAGATTTTATAATTATTGCAAATGTAAAGTTTGTATCACTGTAAATTGAATATTTCTAAGTTTTGGGGGACAAAAATAAGCTGTTTGAAAGATATGATAGTCCTCTCACTATTTTCTGTTTTTTACCTCCATCAGCTCGTCGATGAACAGGCTGCGTGACTGAGAGTTCTCCAGTATTGTTAAAGCATCCTCGCCCCTCGCCACGCCCTCAGGACCTACACGATAACACACACACACACACACACACACGTCATGACATTTAAACAGCTGAGCATGTGACAAACTGGGGCCATGATGCAGATTTAAACAAAGAAAACTAATTACAGTCTGTGCCTGCGTCTACAACTTCAATTTCAATGGGAGCTGCTTCACTGTCACCCCAGTCAATACCACCCGCACCGGCGTCCTGTTGAGGGAGACACACAGAGACGTTTGTATATTAGAGCCTTTTCTGTGTGATGAACTCAAGTGCCACTCCATCAACAGCACTTTACACCTTATGTTTATACACCTTAGAGTGTATGCTGTTGGACTGTTTAGGTTTGTTTGCAGAATTTATACATTTCAACTGTTGGCTGAAACCGAACCCGAGCCACAGTATGCCAGAGTCATCAGTCCATACAGATGTTTAGAAATAAATCTGTGCATTCTTAATTTGAACATCTACATATCAAAAGTTAAGGGTGAAGACAACCTATGCACATAACATCAAAATGCAGACCTGTTCAGGTTTCTCACCTCAGAGCTCGGCTCCAGACTGATACCCCAGTCTATTCCATCCTCCACTGTGATGACATCCTGCGTAGCTGCACCTGTACCAAAGTCTCCCCAGTCAATCTAAAGCAGACAGTACAGAAACACAAAATCAGTTATGAATCCACACATTAATATATTCATTTCAACTATTTGATGAATATCTCACAGTAGCACAGAGCAGCCACACGACTCTTCAAATCAGTGATAATATGAATAAAAATGTGAAATAAGATGGATTTATAAGTGACACAGTTACATGGTGTGTTTACACATCATGGAAACACTCAAACTGACCGCATCATCTGTGACTGTATCAGGAGCTGCTTCTTCCACAGCTGGCCTCTCGACGACAGTGGGGACTTTCCCCGTTCTCCATTCATAAAAAGTCACGTTTCCTCTCTTCTGGACAAACGTCAGCGTGGTTAGGACCGGCTCAGACCTACAAATAAAACGACACGTGAGCTCATGTGGAAAAAGGTGAAAATTTCCCACGTTTTTTCTTTATGGTTCAAAAGCACAGACAGCTGTATTTACATTAGGGACATGTATGTTTACTGAGAACACACTGGTTCTATGTCAGACTGAGCACAGTTTAAGCCAGGAACATAGAGTATTAAATGACATACTCACCACTCACATACAAAGTTTGTGAAGGCTGTATAAAACTGGATTTGCTCCTCTAATTTTGCTGCATCCTTCCCGACTTCATCAAGAACAGCTGGTAAGTCTTTGACCAGAGCCTGAAGCTCACGAGCCACATTCTCTCCCTGAAAAACAGTCAAGCAACACCATGAGGAGTAAGTATCATGTCATTTCATCTGTCTGTGGAACACTGCACAGTCTCTGTGGAGGCTTTATGTGTTTGAATGCTCTCAGCGTGCAGATGTGCATGTTCCAGCACTTACTGTGATGCCGTACTGTTTGCATGCAGCATAGTATCGTTCCCTCAGGTCTGCGGCTGAGCTCTGGCACTCCACTTCCCGCCTGCTCAGCTCCTGCTGCAGCTGCTGGGCTTTGGCCAGCTGCTTCCTCAGAGCCGGACCTTCATAGCTCACATTGCGACTCAGCAAACTGGCCACCTCCGCTGGGACACACAAACAGATTTTGTTTATAAAAAGACTCTATTCATGCACTTATTTTGTTTCTATAGCTGGATGATGTTTCCACATATCCAATTATAATAATAATGCAGAAATAATCTGAGCAGCAGCAACAAAATGTACTGTTTTCCATCATTTAGAAAAGGGTAGCTGCGGGTCTTCTTTCCCAATAAAACACAGAAGAATACACTTTGATAAATACATAGATATGGGTTTTTATATTTACCCAACTTACCCAAATAGATATTATCGACTTCATAAAGGGACACAATCTCTTGCCAATCCTGTAAAAACAGAAAAGAAAATTCAAATCTAAGTTTTAGGAGATCTTAATAGTTTTAGTGCAGAGGACAAAGAGAAATTTTCTCAGACCTCTTTGTCTGTTTGAATCCTCTCACCTTCATCCTCTGAGATGAATATCTGCCAAAGATGTTCTTGGAGGACGCCTCAGTTCCCTTCAGTATCTCCACTATCCTCAAGCAGTGAAAGTAGTGAATGTCTATCAATAAAAACAAAGAAACAAACAAGATATGCAGGTTTAGAAGCATTCATACAGAGGACGAGGAGAGGAGCTCAGTCATGTGACAAAACATACACTAATACAGGTGATCTGGGGTTAGGAGGGACCTACAAGAGCCGGAGAGAAGCTGCTTGATCTCCTCGTTCTCTGGCATGTCCTGGATGGCGGCGTTGATCTTCTCTCTGATCTCTTTGACCGCGCTCTGCCATTTCAGATTACAGTGACGTCGATCCAGCAGCCAGTCTGTGGACACAGAACAATTATCTGTGCATCATTTGAGTCATTTAGAGTCTGTGATCTGTTGTGTCCGTTAGCTTTGAGGAGGGAGACGGCTGGAGTGAGGCAGCAGTTGGTTACAGCCTGTTTGTTGTGTGTTTGTTTGACTTACCCAGAAGTTTGCTGGTCTGTATGTCGATGGGAAGGTTCTGAATGTTCTGCTGAAGTGAGAAAACGACCAACACATTAGACAGACGTGTAGATCTATCTATTTATCTATCTATGCTCTTCTTTGGACCCTTCCACTTGTTTTCCTTCATATATTTGTAGCATCAGCTTGCACAGGGAGAAGCTGTTTGACTCTTGTGTGACTTGCACAGCCTCACAGACAGCAGACAGAGGCCTGGACTCAGAGTACAAACATGTTTCTGATGTTTATTTCACAGCTGACTGTGTGACAGCGAGCTAACGTTAGCCAGCACACTTCTCCCGTAAACAGACTTTATTCGAGCTTACCTCCATGTTGTCTTCACCTCTTCAGACACAAACACGCGTTATGTCTTCATCACAGGTTAATGAAGAAGTTTAATTCAAAGGTTTAATGTCACCATCCGCGTTTCACTGTTTATGACACGTTACGGGAAGGAGAGCCAATAGAAGGAGAGGATGTTACAGCCGCTGCCTGGAAGGATTGACCAATCAGATGTCGCCATGCTGTCTGCGGTAGCTGATTGGTGGATAGTGTCGCTCCTGGTTGGTTGCAGAGTTAAAGCCCGTCGCTAGAGGGCGCTGCCGCACCAAGGCGGCGGAAGAAGAACTCAGACCTTTCACAATAAAGTTCCTCAAAAATAAAAGCATGTCAAGTAAAAGCAGTGCTGCAAGCTTCTGGAGAGAAATGGCTTCTCTCACTAATAAATGATTAGATTAGATTATACTTTGGATTATATTTATTTAAATTAACTTCTTTTAAAATAAGTGTTTTATATCAGAGACTGTTAATTATACAGTAAAACACTGTAATATTTCAGAACCTTTATTTAATATGCCATTCATACGGTATTTTCATGTCAATTAGTTGGCAAAACGACAAATGTTGTACTTATACCATAGAGTTTGCAATAAAATGGCAACTTTAACCCTAAAATCAACAGTACGAATAGTGTAAGTAGTATTTAACTGTAGCTGGTTAAAGTGAAGTGCTTTATATACTGCTATTTATTCAGGAGTGACCAACGTGAGGGTCAGCCACCTCCAGAGTGTGTCACAAGATAAATCTGAGGGGTTAGGAGAGATTTCCATCACACCAATCTGTATTTATTTGATAGATTACCACTTTGGGCCCCAGCATACAGTATATAATGCATAAAATCATAAGTGGATCATGTGTTTTGTATGTAAAATAGAGCTTAAAGAGTAGAATAGTACAGTACTTGAGTAAATGCACCATTCCATTTAAGGTGATTATGTATCCAGATGTATTTATACATATTTCTGCTACATTCTGTGTCTCTTTAAAGCTCTGAGGTTCTGATTAATGACTGACCCAGCAGCAGACTTGCTAACTTGTTACAGAGAACCTTTCTGTAATTTTCCCATTCTTGTCATTAATCCCATTCTTGGCATCAGACTCTTACACAAATCTCCAACATGCTGTCATTGAAAACCAAAGCAAAGGAATAACATAAGACTTTGGGAGCTGGGCAGAATGGCTCAAACACTGCGTCAACATGCCCTGCATGTTCTGCAGCAGCCAGCAGCAGTGCTTCTCAGGTGGCCTAATCTCAGGTCATTTGAATGGTAACCAAACTTGCAAAGTAAGCATCCATTCACTCTGTGATTTTACGCAACCCATGCAAAACATCAGGGACACTCACCTCGTTCAGGTGATCTCTTTTAGACCTGTGTCTGTCTGACTCTCTGGTTCTCCAGCTTAAAGTAATGACTCAGTGTTGTGTAACAGGAATGGGAAAACTCAAACACAAAGATGACTTTATTCTGCGTCCAAATTCCACATTAAAACAAGACTGGGTTTTAAAGTGAGACTGATAAAAGGGAATTTATTTGCAGTTTGGAAAGCTGCTCACCTCTCAAGTTCACATTAACTCTGATGTCAGTAATCTTGATGTGGACTGAGCGGGCCCGGAGAAAGGTCTCACTAAATCACATGGTTGCAACATTTACTCACTCATGCACTTAGCTGGGCTGGCTTTAGCTTTAGGTGTGTTCATGTGTGCGTGTGTGTGTTTGAGGAGGGTGTGTGCTGTAGAGTAGAGCGTACAGAGCGACAAGGTGAGAGAGGCAGAGAGAGAGAGAGAGAGAGAGAGAGAGGGGAGAGAGAGAGAGAGAGGAGAGAGAGAGAGATGCTGCACCTGTGCATGATCACCTGAGAAGAAGAAGAAGAAGAAGAATTAAAAAAGAAAACAGAGAGGAGGTGAAGAATTTGTAAGCATGGCGGGACAGTTTCAGATCTGAGAGAATCTCCCTCCCAGCGCGTCATCAAAAAGGTAAAAATAATGACACATTTGAGAACTTTAAAGTTACTTTATATCTCTGATCTCACGCTGCATGGACAGATTTTGAAGACGTATAAGTAATCCGTTCAGTTTGAACGTTTGTTGGTTTAAAAATAAAATAAAATGCAGCATGTCAGACTTTGTTTGAGATCTGTGACTTACTCTGCTGCAACAGATAGTCACGTTATCTGCAACTAGTTTATCAGATGAGAGTAAAAAAATGTCAAACATTTGATGGATGCTGGTTCTCAGACTTGAGAATGTTCATCATCTTACATGATATTTGTAGGTTTTGGACTCTTTGGGGGACAAAACGAGACTAATGTTGGACATTTTTATACAGTTATCTAATGTTTAATGGAACAAATGATTGATTCACTGAAAGGCATCTAGGTTTGGAGAAAATAGGAGCTAGAAGAAATAAAATGCTACATGTTGTGGATATGTTATAACATATCTGTGGCTGCTTACCTTGGGGTGTTGTTGCTTTGCTGTGTGATGTCTGAGCAGGTGTTTGAGTGAGAATAATAAACCTTCTCTTTAACTCATAAAGCTGTCATGAATTTAATAACATTTTCTTGAACCTGGCAGCCTTTACAGACTTTGCATGTAAATTCACACTATTGTAAACGTCGGGCACGAAACATCTTCATCAACTCATTCAACTTTGCCGTCACGGCTCAACAGTGAAGCTGGCACGAGGGACGAAACCTGAGAATCTAATGAACCTTTAGCTCAATTATGAGGGCAGCACAGTCCCTGCTGCCCTTGGAGCCTCCTCTCTCTCTCCCCCTCTCGCTCCCTCTGCAGCTCAAACATTGTGCTATTGAAAGGCCTCGCAGCTGGTTAGTGATTTCCGAACGTGGTCACAGTGTTCCCTTCCTGCTGTGATCTCTGAGGCTTTGCTGAGCAGCTCACCCACACATAACTGAATACATAGTAACTTATTAAAGAGAACTATGGCGGTGCCTCCTTTAAGTCAACAGGCCTTTTTGTCTCAAAGGTCACATCTAAGTCAAACATGGAATACTAAAAGAAATATGTGTGCATATTGTACCACTATGCCCTCTTACTTAACTCGGTGTGAAAGTGCCGCTCAAGTCCTCGAGTTACTTGTTCTGCAGAAACTGCTTTATGCAAAGTCAACAATACTATGTAAATGCTCTGTAAACAATTGTAATAGAGAAACCTGTCTTTTTTTTAAAGACTGAACACAACCGTGCTGATAAATTCAGCTAGAAAAGAAGTTAACTTAGCAAGTGCATAAAGAAGCTGAGAAACATTCGGTTGCCACAGCAACTGTGTCATAAAAGTCATAAAAGCTCATCGTGGTTAGAAACTCTATCTGTTACCTGAGTGCCTGTTGGGCCTAAACAACCAGGTCAGAAATAAGAATAATTAAGCAACACTGAGCCAAGATGTAACATTAGGTCCAGACCGATCGAAGGTCACAGAGGTTCCTATGTGAACAAAAAAAGATTAAATCATAAATCTTGTCACTTGTGTCCCACAGCAGGTCTTTCCTGGACCTTGGCTCTACTTGAACACGGGTGGCATGGTGTCAGGTGCCTGACATCGCATGCTGCAGATAAGAGCGAGATGAGAGTTTCTGCAAAGGGCACGGACGGCGTATTTGCATAGGTGCTGCATGATAAAATAACTACAGCACAGGAGGATTTATGTGGTTGTTTGCTGCCTGTTGGCCTCATAAAGTGGAGATCAGAGAATCTGTGAACCTCTCTGAAGCTGCACATTAATCTGATGTATTTATAGTTAGTTCTGAGCTTGAAGTTTATTAAAAGGCATTTTAAAATAATTTCACCATTATAAGAAACAAGATTTATTTATTCATATTTAGATGTGACAGTCAGACGGTGGCTTTCCTTTAGTTTTCCATGTAAATGTTCATTTCCGGTGTATTGTTCCGCCTTTATTAGACATTTGGAGACTGACTGGAGAACATGGCTCTGCAGCCATAACAAAAGATGTTACACTTATATATTTGCTTGAATGAAAAATAAGTGAGATTGTTAATTCATTAAAAAAGCTGCTGCTGTCCTGAACTTTGACAATGAGAGAATTAAATAATTAGATAAATGATCTTAACTCGAGGTCTACAGAGGAAAGAACCCCTTTAATCATTTAATTACACTTTTAAAGTAAACATTTTAAGTGTTATGCAGCATCATAAACCTTTTTATGATCTAACCTTGACACGATCTGCATTAATAAGGAAGTTATTTTAGCAGAATGACTTCCAGGAGACAATAACTTTGTGGCTGTCTGCACCAATAAATCTGAATTACTGCATCTGAAGTCACAGAAACAGATAACAGAGGTTCACTGTTGTTTGTGTGATGTCTTCTGGTCTTTTTTTTTTCTTCTTCTTTTCTTCCTGACTTCATATCAGATCACATGAGAGCGGACAGAGGATACTCTTCAGTTGCTCATTAATTTATCAGCAGAGTGTCAGGTGTCCTCCACCATTAGGTTACAGCTTCTGCTCACGGAGATGAGCAACAGATGAAGTCATCCGCAGTTAGTCTGCTGTCTAAAGACGGTCTGATCCGTGTTTTCTAAGAAGGAATGACCTTCTCATCAATGATGAGCGATGTCACATTTAATTAGGTCCAATAATATGTCAATCAATCTGCAGCACAAATCATCTGACTTGGAAATGTTATGACTGCACAAACAAGAGTTCAGGTTCAGGGCGACACCGGGGATTTTAATAATACTGAGGTCAAAAGTCCAAATTCCCTAAAACCCTGAGAAATGTTTGACCAGCCACCACAAATGTTCTGATTATTTTAGTATTTTTTAAACTTTTAATGCTAATAGACATTGAAGGTTTATTGCTTACAGTGGTTTGACACAATTCTTCTGTCCGCTTCCTGGAAATGTTGCCAAACTTTTACATCTTTATGGCTTTCATGAGTTTGCTCTGTTGCCATGGTGACGGTTCGGTTGTGGCTGTATATGAGGTGGGATGGTCACCTTGAAAACTGTTGTCCGGAGTCAGACGTGAGTTTTGTTTGGAGGATGAAAGTTCATTTTAAAGGTTGGATTTGACATAAATAAGTGGACACTGAAGCCAGGCTCCTCCAGCCATGTTTAATGAGGTTCTCTGTAAATGTTTTTTAAAATTAAAAATGTCAAAATAATGTCAAAAAACGTCATCATCAGTCGTGCTAGTCATCAGTCACGGTACAAACTCCTCCTCAGGTTGTTTGAATGCAGCTGCAGGTGTGTCCAAGAAGACAACACGATGCCTTCAATAAAGTTTATTGTTCCAGTTTTGAGGAACTGATACGTGGCAGGAGGAACCTCATCATGTAATCTATCTTCTTCTTGTGAATGCAGATGTAAATATTAACCATAGATATCTTCTCCACCGTCCTTAGAGTGTGTGTACTTTGTGCCCTTCAGGTTAGTCCTCCAGTCTCCACTTGGTGCCATGGCTGATTCAAGCTGGTGGAAGCTGACCTTCTCACGCAAGAAGAAGTCTGAGTCTAAGGTTCTGTATGAGATCCCGGCCGAGCATGGCAGCAACACTGGAAACAAAGAGCACACGAGCAATAATCCCCCTCCAGACAATATGGACAGCCAGTTCAACGCCAGGCTGGAGAAGATTGTAGATAAATCTGCCACCAAGGGCCGCCATGTCAAGGTCTCCCACTCTGGACGCTTCAAGGAAAAGAAGAAGGTCCGCGCCACGCTGGCCGAGAACCCAAATCTCTTCGCGGAGAACAACCTCAGTGACCAGAACCATAAGAATAAGACTGACATGTAGCAGGAAGCACACACCAAAATGCACATACTTGATCACAAATGTGTCATAAATCAGTGTCACACTTATAAAGGCTTCGAGGAAAACAGGCACAGCCATGTGACACTACGTGTGCAACGTGCACGCTGGATAAACACGCGTTACCAAGGCACCACACCCAGATAGATACTGTAACCAATGGACTCACACCAAAACAAATAAGTGGTATCAGTAGACAAGCATTAGACATTGACCATTAAACAAAGTGCTGGAGACATTTTTCTGTTTTTCTCTCTGCTGTTATGTAACTCCAGAAATGATCAGTGACACGAAGGAAAGTCGACACACTCTGCCTAACCTCATGCAAACATCCGGATGAATGAACAATAACATTATTGTAAATTAAGTTTTTATTTTTAATATTATTATTATTATTATTATGGATGTAGACTTTTGGAATTAAACCTCATTTTTTTTATGTCTTACACAATCTCAGTAAATTTTTATGACATTTTTATGACCAAAGCGAATAGAGAGAGTTGATTCTGAATAAATAAACATATTATGGTCACACAGATTTAAAAAAATGCTGTTTATATAATCTTTTCTGGAATCCTAAAGCAAAAAAAAGTGTATTTTGTTTTTAATAAATGTTTCAATGAGTTCATACAAAGAGTGCTTCGTATCTGTGTAGAAATACACACGTCACAATAATTTGAAGGTGTAGATTAAAGACTGAATCGATTCAGCGTGCTAATCTTGGTTTAAGGTTACAGGGACACGTTTGGTTTTTTCACCTGAGCCGCCATGTGCTGCTTTTGTTGACATGGTGATAGTAAGAAGACACTGACATCTGATCCAGTGGCGTGCTTCTGCATTTTGTAATACTGCATTCCTCATGTCAGTTCACAGGCCGACTGCAGATTTAAGTTGAAGTCATTCCACTGATCAGCTGGTGCACAGCGGTGGAGGAAGTATGTACATCATCAAGTAAAGTTATTTTCATCTTTCATCTCATTATTTTCTCCATCAATCAGTCGATTCTTTGGTTTGTTAAAATTCAGAAAATAGTCAGAAATGTTGTCACAGTTAAGTGAGACCAAACTCTGAAATTATTAAAAATAAATAGAAATATTCAAATATCTTGAAGAAATAGGAGGAAAAAGCTGGAAGCCTTATATTTTTAATGACTGAAAAGATTATTCAAATAGCTGTACCTGTATTTACTGTTGGGTATATTTTACAAACTCCTCCTCATGCTTTTTATGTAAAAATCTTTGAATGAAATGAAATGTAGCGCTCAAAGAAGTACAGCATGAAACTGTACTCCCACAGAGTAACTGAGTAAATATGATTTACGCTTGAGTATACTTGGTCTTTGAGTCAACAGGTAGGTAGGTTCAGGTTGATCTGTGGCGTTTGCAGGTGTCGTGCTGCTGACATCTGCTGGCCAAACACACGCTGCAGTCCGCGGTTACAAATTAAACTTTATTACTGGCTCTATTCCACAGACAAAATAACATTTAGAAAGCAACAGTACAAGGCATACATCACACGTGACAGTTGGCACAGTTCAAACCATCATCAGCTCTTTTAACCTCATTATTAACGGGCAGGTAGACGCTCTGTCGTTATTTAAGACTGCTACAGTCACGTCAGAGTGGATTTCAGTCAGCTAACTGATTTTCTGGACATGTAATGAAGTACTAATTATGAGGAATGCTTATGTTTCCTGGACGAGAGAAAGACATTTAGAATGATGTCGCTGTGAGTGTGTTTATTACAAAGTCTGCTCGTCTTCTCTGGCTTATGTTGATTTCAATCCTCACTCCCTGAAGTACAAAATTACTCACTGTAGTTCTGTTAAACTTTATGGAACTTATAAGGCAATTATAGCTCTGTTAGGAATTATTTAAACACATGAAGCTGCACCAACGAGGAACATTTGAAAAACACGGCTGAACAACGGGACCGGGTGGACTTTGCTCTCCTGTGCCGCTCAGCGTACTCTCTGTACGCAGCGTCATAGAAAAATAAGTTCAGTACAGTACGGTCTGAAAATCTGACTGAAAACACTGAAAATATACAAACTTTTCATAGTTAGGTTCAAAGACAACACAGTGATGTTTGGCTTGTTACACTGTAGTACCTACTTCATCAACATCAGTTTCCGTCAGTGCCTGTAGATGAGCTTCAAGAAGCGTTTTATTAATGATGAGGTGATTAGAGACGAACATTTCCTTCCCTGCACACGGCGAGCAGCTCCTCACGGGGACAGCCGCTGGTACACCCAGCCTCCCTCTGCAGCGTGCTGAAACTCTCCCAGCTCCGGCTCTCCATCCTTCTGCTTGGTGAAGACGATGCGGTCGTGAAGTCTGACCGTCTGACCCTGCCAGAACTCGATCAGGTAAGGCTTGACGACGTAGCCGCCCCTGTTAACAAAGAAAAAGTGAAGACCTGAAGACCTCGGGAGGATAACGTTCCTGCATCTTTCCCGTCAATGGAACAAAAAGTAGCACTCACCAGTAGTCAGGCATGGGCACCTCTGTGTCCTTGTATTTCTCCTCCAGTTCTGCATTTTTCTGCCTTAGATACTAAAAGAACAGACACAAAAATGGAAGTCTTTAACATGTACATATTACCTACAGAACAGTTTTTTAGTTTTGGTTCTTACATCTCTGTTGGGAACCGGAGTGCTCTGTCGGCTCACGACAGCCCCGATCTGGCTGCTCTTTGGTCGGGAGTGGAAGTATTCAACAGAGGCCTCGGTGGGGAGCCGCTCCACGTGGCCCTCGATACGAATCTGCATATCCAAAATGAATGAAAACTATTTATTGTGGGAAAATGGAAATATTTATTAATACGCACATGAAAGAGGCTGACCTGTCTGTAAAGAGGTTCCCAGTAGAAGACCAGAGATGCATACGGGTTACTGTCCTGTGAGCGGAGAACAGAGCGGACGGGCTGACATCAATAAGTAGTAAACAGTGAACTCCTTCACACGTCACGTTCCTGTCAGCCTCACAACATGAAACACAACTTTTTACTCCAGCTACACAGGCTGCAACAACTGATCAATACAGGAGTCAATCGGAGACAACAGAAAACTGGAAATCATCCAAACTCGGCCTGCAAATAACTTTTTTTATTACTGATTATTTGTCCAATTAAACATTTTTTTAAATGTCTGTCACTGTTTTTCTGGTCCAAAGAAGCCCAATCAGAGCGTTACTCACCAGCTCAGAACCCTTTCTGCTCTCGTAGTTTGTAAAAAAACGGAACCCTTCGTTGCTGTAACCTTTCAGGAGGACCATACGAGCAGACGGACGTCCGTCTCTGCACAGAGGGGGAAAGAAAGGTTTGATGTTGTGTTGTGAAAAAATGAATAGAAATGTTTCATTTCCAGATGCGGTGTCTCTTACTTGGTGGCGGTGGCGATGCACATAGCATTGGGCTCTGAGATCTTAGGACACTTTACGGCTTCATCAAACCAGTTTCCAAACTGTTTGATCGGGTCCAGAGACACGAGCTGACTCTCCTCAAAGCTCTGTGAACGACACGCTCAGTTAAATATGAAACACACTGAGGAACTTGAGGCTGGCTGCAGAAGTGAGTCAGTCTCCATAAGTCCCCATGTTCACAGCAGAAACAAACACGTCTACAGCCTGGTACAAAAACAGTTTTGGTCTCTGTCTACTGTTTTTATTGTCATTAGTTTAACCCCCATCACAGGCCTGGTTATGACAGATCTCCCCTGACACAACGGGCCGACTGCACAGCATATTTTGGCAGGAAGCTCACAGGTGCACATGACAGGTGTGCAGGTCTTAGGCAGGTCCACAGCGCACGTGCTGTTGTGCAATTAACGGAGGTGAGCTGTTGTTACCTGTAATAAATAAAGCCGTCTGTCTGCTTAGACAGGGCGGAGCGTGAATCAGAGTCTAGGTTAGATCACTCAGTACATATCACCTTGACACAGGTAACTCCTCAGATGGCCCCTCACCTCCTCATCTCCTTTGTACTCCTTCCTCATGCAGCTCAGGTCCATGCTCGTGCGGTCACTCGTTGATTTCCGGTGTAAATTCAGCGCGTGCACGGTGTGTTGACCCGCTAACGGAGAGACACGAGACGCAGGACGTGCACAAAATAAACCGAGGCGCTTCAGTAAATCCGCACTGAGTATGCGCCTCATGCCCGGTGTCATGCTGACGCTGACGTAACTACTTTACGTAAACGTGCGAAATGTTTTGTAACAATTTTTACGTAAAGATAATCACACACCCTCACGTGTGCTTTAGTTATGAATACAAATATGTTTGTTTATATAGCAGATGTTATTAAAAAAGCGATGACGTCGATGATTAAAACTACGCGTCGATGCCTGATGTTGCGTTCACGGCGTATCCGTTATTACCGTTGACCGAATCATGTGTTATCTATCTCGCAGTTAAAAACACAATAAATCGCCTTTGTTTAGCTCACATTTGCTTTATAAATATATTTATATGTATCACATCCGATAAAAGATTAACCAACGTTCACGAGTGTCAACAAACCGGCGGTAAAAATGGCCGCAAAGCTCCCACCGCTGGCAGGTACATCCAAACATACGACATTAACATTTATACAACCGATTTCGCTATTAAAAGTTTAGCTATAGAGTAATTTATGTGTTCAGCTTTATACACACGTAGCAGGTTAAAACAGGATATGTTGTTGTTTTTTGTCCGGTTCGATTTCCTTTCTGCCGTTACGACAGTGAACGCAGCATTTACGCTGACGTCACATCCGGCGTCCCGTCTTCCTGACAAACATGGCGGCGACCTTGTGTGTGAAGTTCCTCCCGAAACAAGGTAATAAAACAGAAATACTGCGTTCGTGTCGGCGGGTGTCTGTCTGTAGCGGGTCAGTACTTCACTGCATGTTTTCCCAGAGCTGGCTGTCGCTCGCAGTGTCAGCCGCGGTCCGGTTAAACGGCGTATATCAGCTCAGTTAGCCGGCGTTAGCACAGCATCCTCAGGCTGCAGCATGCCGGAGCTCAGCAGGAGTTTAACAGACTCTGTGTCTTTCAGGATGGCTTCCTCTGACACAGAGTGTTCGGCACGGCTCCAAGGCTGTGACTCGACACAGGAGACCGATGCACATCCTCAAACAGAAGATCATGGCTGTTACAAAGTACATTCCTCCTCCACGGGGTCCTCCTCAAGGCGCCTATCCCCAAGCCAAGAAAGTCGAGGAGGTAACATCCACCCCGGTGTCTCCCTTTAACTCTGACAGGATGTTGTGATGTCTCGGCTTTGTTTGTGTCTTGTTTCTATTGTTCATGCACATAGTCGCGATCACATGAATAAAGAGGAGGAATCAGACCTTATTACTTTCTCTTCCCTCCTGACACGCAGAAGGATTTTAAATCATCTGTCCCTCCTTTGCTCCACTTCAGTCAGACTCTCGCTTTTATTTGAGCAGGACACTCCTCTGATGTTAATCATGAAGAGGGATTTGGAGAAGCTGTTCCAGGACTGTAAGATGATCGCTGTGGTCCAGAACAACGCCAGCAATGCTCAAGACATGTTGACCCTCAAGCACCGGCTTCACAAACACAGCATCACGGTCAAGTTCTTCCCTAACCAGGTAATGCTTAAATTGTATGTGTGTTATTGAGGCTTTTCTTTAAATGTTTTATATTTATAGTTAATTT
The DNA here is from genome assembly GCA_023373845.1 of Nibea coibor. Classification (NCBI taxonomy): domain Eukaryota; kingdom Metazoa; phylum Chordata; class Actinopteri; family Sciaenidae; genus Nibea; species Nibea coibor. Next base: position 2,604,774 of record CM041728.1, on the reverse strand, counting down.
TGCTCTTTTTCAGGTGATGCTCTCATTCCTGAAAGACAGCGTTTACTGCAACATGGCGCCTCTGTTCATCGGCCCGACCGTTCTGTTTGTCAGTAAAGAGCCAAAGGCGAAGGAGATGCTGAAGACTCTGAAGGGCAGCCCGCAGATGACGCTCCTGGGTACGTTTGTTTTCTATGTCTGCATGCAGGATAAGATAAGATCGAGTTTATTGATCCCACATGGGGAAGTTTGCTTGTTATAGCAGCTCAATACACAAGATGGAACAGAAACATTTAACAGCAGCTCATTCACCTCCACGCTGCTCATCTCTCCACAGGAGCCTGTATAGACAACACGTTGTTGAGCGCACAGGGGGTGGTGAACTACTCCAAACTGCCGTCAATGACCGTCGTTCAGGGCGAGCTGGTCAGCGGGCTGACGATGTTGACCTCCCACACCGCCTCCATGCTGCAGCGACACCCCACCCACCTGTCCGCCCTCCTACAGCAGTATGTCAAGCAGCAGAGCTCAGACGACAGCTCCAAGGAAGCCACATAGAGCTTTGGAGGGAATCACTGGGACTGTTTGAGTCACAGATTTTCAAGCACTTGGAGTGGCGAGGGGCTGCCGGGTCAGACGCATGCTTTTTTATTTTAATTTAGCACCAAAGTTCCAGACAGATTTTTAAGATTAGAAGAAGTCTGCAAAAAAGATCTTACAGATTTGAATGGAGAAATTCAGTTGGTGCTTAATTGAACTAAATCACACTTGTGCATCCACCCATAGGAGCACTGTGGCTACTGTAGCCTGCAGAATTGACTGTTTTCCGTGCACCTCACTCTCGGTGGAAGTCTTGGATGGACGGTGCAGCAAACATGTCAGTGTCAGCCAAGCAATGTCTTTATTTAATGGTGTAGTCACATAAATAAACTGTGTCAAAACAATCTGATGCTCTCTCACTTTCTTGTCTTGCAGAATGCAAACATGCATTTTAAAGTTTGATCCTGTGTTACATGCCTGGTTGATGCGCACAGAACACCAGCCTTGTTCTGAGGCAGAAGTGGCATCATGAAAACCACTCCAGCCAAAATAAACACAAGTGGTCACAGATCCTGATACGTTAATCTGCAGATTACAGCATGTTAATCTGGGTCAGTTAGTCTGTCATGGCCCGCCTTTCTCAGAGTGACCGGTGACAGGTGCTCGCTCACACTGCTCTGCAGACAAGGGAACGACAAGATGGTTAAAACATTCTGATCCACAAACGGAGTAAAGGTGCAGAGATGAAATATAATATTTACTTTGATTAAATTATTTCAAAGCGTTAGGAGCTGTAGCATTTACAAGCCAGAATATTCAGAGTAAATACAGGCTAAATAGTGATTTGCAGTCAGTGGTGGACAAATGACAACACATATCATCAAATGTTGATGTTTTCAAGGAATCTTCCAACACATATGAGCTCATGCTGAAATATAAAAATTAATAAATTAAATCCTGTCCGAGCAGGATGAAGCTCTATCTAAGATCCAACGTGTTGCTTTTGCGCTTAAAAATGAGTAAACTAGGTGCGTAGAGTGAGTGGACGTTGGCTAGATTTACCCTCCACTACATCCCTGCAGAGTAATTCCAGTTAATGCGGATAATGCCCAGGACACATTGCGCACGGCGCGCGCTGCCTGCGACGCGCAGCTTCTCCTTGGATTTGGAGGCAGCGCGTGTCAGTCACCGGCGGAGAGGGCGCGATTATCAGAGTTAGTGATTATCTGAGGGGAGATAACATGTAGTTTGACTTTTTTAAACGCGTTTCGATGGGAAAACGTTTTCTTCGTCGAGATGGTGAGTTCTCACGGCTCTTGTTGGGTTTATCAGGCGCGAAGGACTGCGGCAGATGATGAGAGCCGGAGGTGAATTTCAGGTAAGACTCTTCTGTCTTTGAAACACGAACCAAGCCTTCAGAATATTTAATATCAGTAATTAATAATTAATTAATAACAGTAATCTCTGCTCGTGTTGTTAAAAGATATAAAACGTTTGGTTGAAATGATTTAAACTTGTGTGTGTGTGTGTGTGTGTGTGTACTGTGACTTCTTAATGGGCTTTAGATAAGAGCTTGTGCAGGTCTGAAGAGTTCACAAGAGGCCCTAAAGGACTGAGACCAGACTGGCTGCTCACACTGAACATATCAGCCTGACTTTGCTTTGTCTCTTCATTGTCTGTCAAAACAAAGTGTGTGTGTGACAGAAGTCACACACTCACCTCTGATTGTGGATTACAAACACACTGAGTGCTTGTAATTTCAGTCAGGAGAATCCTCACTTACCCTGTTTAAAACAGCTGATACTGAAGATGGAGTAACTCGTCCATGAATATTTGACCCATGCTCCAAACAGATTATAGCTGTCATAATGTCACATCTTAACCCGTCATCTGGCATGATGCAGTTGGTTGGCTGTTGTTGCCTCCTTGGCCTCTGCTGACTTGGCCTCCATTATCAAATAATGAGCTCATGATGTCACTTCATCACTGTGTGTATCATATCTCCTCTCTTCTGGGACAAACTGGCTTAAAAGTGGCATTCTGACCAATATTACCCATATTCTGAGCAGCTTTTGAGCTGTTTTAAGAGTTAATTCACATTATTTGGGGTGTGATTGTTCTACACTTCCTGAAAGTGCACAGCTTCAACTGTATTTAACCATCAAACAGATATTTTTTTTTATTTCACGTCTTGTGGAAACAGTTATTTAATTGCAGAATATTTAGAATATTCTTTATTTTCTTCCTTGAGTCAGCGAGCTCAAGAAACTGCAAATCCTTTCATCCTGTTTCCGCCGCATGCTTTCATCACTGAGATCAGTCCTCACATCCTCTCCTTACATAACAAACAAGCCAAGCCAGGCGGGTTCTGCACAGATTCAGTTTGTTCAGCACCATTCGCTGTGTATGCATCCGTTCAGATGCACTGTATTCTCACTGTGACAGAGTGCTCACATCTTTGCATTGCTTCTTTTTTGCAGGTGGATGATGATAAAACCTAAACGTAGTAACTTCCCTGCACGAGTAGAAATGCATGCTGGAAATGCACGTGTGAAATGTTTTCTCCATGCAAACTAAATTTGGTTGCTGCTTCCCAAACCTTGTTAGCTGATTTCACACTGCTTTGATACCAATCTAGCAGTTGTATTTGTTCACTGTGGTCAGCTGCTTTACATTTTTTGTGTCAGTGCTCTCCATATCCGAGTGACAAGTGGCTAAAAACATTCCCTGAAAAACCAATTACGCCGAGGTTGGTAATCCTCTCCCTGCAGGCAGTGTTGGTCGTGGTGTGGCCAGACATGGCTGTGTGATAAACTTCTTCTGACTTGGCTTCTTTCTCTTTAACAAGTGTTTAAACAAGTGAACTAATCAGTCAGTGAAGATGAGTATTCACATGTCAGACTCTTCTTTTATTCACCGGGCTGGAGCATGTCGTAGGGTGTTCGTGTCAGGGTTCGGGTTAACCCCCACCCATGTTCAAAAGATTAACAGATTGAGTGACACAGCAACCACAAGAATGACTCTGCATCTTCACGGGCTGTTCCTGTTTTTACTTCAATCATATTGTAAACAACTGTCAATAATTCATTTTTTAATAGATCTGGAAACAAACTACAATTTACTCATTTAAACTGAATTAAAAGATTCTCACACCAGATGTTTGATTTTGGTGTGAATATTATATAATGAAGTGCTCATTATGGCTGACTTTAAGATCCAGAGTGATCTAGATGCGTATCCAGGCAGCATGTACGACATCACATAAACCGAGAGCTCAGCTCCAGCCCCTGTTAGGTAACTGGATTACGCAGAGTCCTATCTCGTCTCCGTTGAGCCTATTTAACACTTTCTCTTTGGTTTCTTGCTCGTGGAGTCAGTGCACAGCTCGTAACATGCACAAATAAAGATAAGAAAAAAAATGATTGTAACGTTATACTGCAAGAGGTCCATTTATTCTGGGGCTTTTGATCATATCACATGATCTTCTACAGCAGATGGAGTTTGACCAGCTGTCATGGAGGAGCAGACTTTGTTGATGTGGGTTGGTCAAAATGAGCAATAATGGAAGAAGTATTCACATTGTTTCCGTAAATAAAAGCAGCAAAAGCACACTATGAAAATACACTGTTACAAGTATAAAAATATATGTAAAGTATTAAAACTAATGCAGAATTATATATAAAGATGGATATATGCAGTCACTGGGCTAACCATCCTGACGTTTCAGGGGGCTTTTGGCGGACAGCAGCGGATCTCTCTCAACAGCCAGCCGATCACCACAGGAAGGGAAGTGTGAGGTCTGCCCTCTGAAATGGATTCATACAGCGCTTCACTGAACCGCAGCCAGTCGCTGGTGAGCGGCCTGGAGAAGAATTCACCCACATGGAAGCCGTCCCACTCTCGGAGCAGCAGCACTCTGTCATCTCGCCACTCGAGACAGGTGAGGATCAGCTGAGATTTCTCCATCATGTAGCAGCACTACAGGAGAGCAGGCCGTCGCTTTGTTGTAGTTTGAGTCATTATTTTGCATGAAACAGCTGAGATGAGTGAAGGGCAGTGAAATCAGCCACCATGCAGTGTTACTCTGGACAACTCTACCTACGCTGTAAAATAAGTCCAAAAATAAAGAACACCAGTTCACGTGTCTCTCGTAAACACATAGAAGTGTCCTGACTTGTAAGAGTTCATGTTTAAACCGAATGTGTTCTCGCTGTTCATAGATTATCAAAGACTGGGAAGTGATCGACGACCTCCAGGCAGAAATGCAAACAGGAGGTGACGCTCATGATATGACCACCCCAGGTATCTGTGAAGGATATCTTCTCAAGAGGAGGAAGTGGCCTCTGAAAGGGTGGCACAAGGTGAGAAATCCATCCATATGTCAAGATTTGATATTGGATGAAGTCTGTTATTAAAAAGACGATGTTTGGTCTCTTTTCAGCGATACTTTGTCTTGGAAACGGGGATCCTGCGTTACTCCAAAAATCAACAAGATGTAAGTGAATGCTACATTTTTTTTAGATATTTCACTTACTACACTGTGAACACTTTAAAAACATTTTTTCCACTAAAGGTCTGCAGAGGAAGAGTCCAGGGCTCCCTCGATGTCAGCCTTGCAGTAATGTCGATAAACAAGAAAACAAATCGGATCGACTTGGACGCAGGGGACATCCTCTATCACATGAAGGTAAATTCTCAAATTCTGCTGATATTCTTCAAACATATGCGTAGTGTGCCTTTAGATTAAAAACACTCCTCTTGTCTCTCCAAGGCAAAGAGCCACGAACTCTTCTACATTTGGGTAACAAAGCTACAAGCCCACCGCTTGTACAAGAAGAACGAGGCGGCTCATGTTCACAGCAGCTTCCTTCAGACTCTGTCCCACGGCACTGCAGCTGGACAAGCTCAGAGAAACGGAGATTTGGTGACTGTCAGATAAAACAATAAAGTCAAAGCTGACACAACAGTATTGACTAAGCGAGTGTCGGATTAACTCCTGCATCCTCTTCTTATTCGTGTTTTTAGAGCTCTGCAGGTGTGGCGGATTCGGCTGGGGCATCAGGAGTACCGCCTTCAGCGAACACAGCTGTGAACAGCAAAGTGTCCGCTTGGCTGCAGCAAAGTCACAACCCAGATGCCTGCGTTCAAGGTATTTGAATATATATTGCTGTAACTGCCAAGATAAAGAATCGGTGGAGTCTTTTTTCTGCTGTACACAATCTCAGTAAAAGAAATTACCTCTTATGTCTCCTTCCAGAGCTAAACCGATGCCATTTGGAACTTTCTGAGCTAAGCCGCTTAATCCAGAGCCTGCAGACGTTGGAGACGAGCCAGTCTTTCACTAACGGGGACCTGAAGCGCATCATCAGCATACAGGTTGATTTTCTGCAAAGACCAAATCACTTCTCCGTTCTACGTAGCATCACGTGAAAACATGATATTCTGTTTTTTTTAAAAATACAGAATCTTTCGCTGGAGAAGCCGAAGAAGCAGAGGTCAGGGAAGATGTGGGGTCACTCGCGCACACTGTCCAGAGTGGAGGCTCTGGGGATGGTAAGTCTGTATTTATGTTTAGACCTAAATGTATGACTGAACACTGTTTTACATTCATTTGACATTAAAAATAATATTAATGTTGATTTAAACCATGAATGAAGTCTTATTACTCGTAATGTTTTAGAGCATTGGGTTTAAGTGTTTGACATCCCGACCCTTCAGTAACATTTTGGGGCTTTTCTCTAATCCAAAGCCTATTCGTGGGATTACTAAATCGGTGAGTTGGCAATGGGCAGAACATGAAATGACTTGATTCATACGTTTATGCTAGTAGTTTTCAGTCCTGTTCTTTAGAAACCAGAGTACTCTTGGCTGTTTATCCTACCAGCTACTTCAGAGTACTACAGCTCTGAAGGTTTTCTGTCTCACTGAACCAACATGACCTGATTTAAATGTGGAGTATCAAGTAACACAGTTAATAAGATGGCAGCACAGAAAACCTGCAGGGCTGTGGTACTTGAATGAAAGGGAAGTCGATCTAAATTTTACAAGTGTAAAGTTATGACATAGATAAGACAGTGAGCTTTGTGTTTACAGTGCAGGTGCATAGTGACCTGTTGTCGCAGGAAAAGCACAGGTGTAACTAATATAATAAACACACTAAGTGGCAACAACAGTTAAAGCTGTACTGGGGATCCAATAGGCCTCAATCCAGCACAATTAAATTAGTTACACCTGTGTTTGATGTCATATTTATGTGACATTGAAGAGACAGATTATCTGTGCATGCTTTGCACCATTTGCTGTCAGTACTAAGCTTTAAATCAAAGGAAGAGAGGTAGAAGAACTGAAGAAGATTGATACTTCTTGTGTTTGTATGGTTAATATGAAGCTACCTCCATCAGTCTTTATGCTAAGCTAAGCTAACTAGCTGCAGCTGTTATTTACGCGGCAGTGTTTACCATACTGGCATGTATGGTATCAATCTTCTCCTCTGACTCTCTGCAAGAAAGTGAACATAAAAGCCAGCTGATTCTTCTATTGTCCATGTTACATTAATCATATTAGATATTATTTACTCACAGTATGAAATATTTGTGCTAACAGTTGGGAGTTCTGATGATTAAAACCTCCTGTCACACTTTTAGGCCTTTAATTTTTAGTTGTTAAATTAACCAGTGAATCGTCTTCAATCCTCCACTCTTCACCTCATAGTTGTCCTCCAGTCAGCTGAGCAACTCGTCTCACCTCGGTACATCAGTGCCCTCTATCCCTGACTACGTCTACTCCCAGCTGTCCCCTCCTACTGTCGCTCTGTCGCCCGAGGGCAAGAAAATCCAGCAAGACATCTGCACCACGTCGCTACGAGGTCAGAAAAATACACAGATGCATAGATAGTCATGGTTACATGAGCAAAATCTGAGATGAATATTTCCTTTTCTCTGTCTCCTCTTCAGTGCTCGCTTCACTGAGGACAGTGCATGAAACTCTGTCTCGGGAGAGGCAGAGGCTGCAGGAAGTCTGGGAAACTAACAACATCCACCAGTCAAACACGTTAGCTGAGGTAAGCTCCACGTCGCACCTGTCATCTAGATTCTCGGGCACGTTTTAGTCTCTCGTGGTTTTGATGGCTGGTTTTCTTCGTTCATGTCCTCCTCTGTTGTCAGCCTGCGGCCTCCCATGGGCCTCCTTCGGTAACAGATTCGGCTGCAGAGTATTTTGACGCCAGCGCTGACATCCTCTGTGGTAGCTCCTCTGAGCTGTCTGATGAGTCGGGCCTTAGTGATGGAAGCACTACCAACTCTGAGCCAGATGAAGGACATGGTGGGTACACGGTATTTACTCCATTAGCTCCAATCTTAGTTATGATTTACATTATTATGCTTTATCACAATGACAGTCTCAGCCACCCGGAAGTACCGCGCTAGCATCTCCAAGACTCCTAAGTCTGCTGTTCCCAAGAGCACCGGCCGGCGGACCACACTGCCTGCTACCTGCCCTGACAACAGCCACGTGGGCCTCATGGCTATCCTCTACAATAACATAGGCAAGGACAGGTTAATAACTCTTTAATTACATAGATATATTTGTGACTCTTTACTGAGTCTCATGTGCTGTTTATTCCTCAGGTAAAGACTTGGCCCGGGTGTCCATGCCTGCTGCTCTCAATGAGCCTGTTAACCTGCTGCAGAGGCTGTGTGAAGAGCTGGAGTACAGCGAGCTGCTGGATACTGCCAACAATACGGCGGACCCCTACCAGAGGATGGTAATGCTGTTCAAGCATACGTCTGTGTGAGGCAGTCGGATGTGTTGCAGATCTGTGCGTGCCATGCTTTTGTATTTGATCCTTTACAGGTTTACATTGCTGCCTTCGCTATCTCCGGTTACTCCACTGCGACGTTCAGGAACCGCTACAAGCCCTTTAACCCGGTGCTGGGGGAGACGTTCGAGTGTGTCAGGGAGGACCGCGGCTTCCGCCTCATCAGTGAGCAGGTAATGCATTCAATAAGACCTGCTCTATACTATAGCTCTTACTCACTGCTGCAAGGGACCAAAAACAATTAAGATGACCTGCTTTTAAAATTGGGTAAAAAGTCTGTGTGGAATTACTGTTTACCCCCCATAATCCCGCCTTGGTGAATTAAGATGAATCACCTCAGCTGCACGAGTCAACGCCGAGTGATTTATAGCTTCAATAAACCTGCTGTGACTCATCGTGTCATCACTTCCCTTCAGAAGTGATAGCAATTAAGAGAAAGGTTTCAAGATACAACGACCCCTATTAATATGACTGATTATAAATCAGTGTATATGATTACAGGTTGAAAGCTCGCGGCTGTCAGCAGCCGAGGTACTTCTAACTTTTACTCTCTCTTCTTTACCAGGTCTGCCACCATCCCCCCATCTCTGCCTGCCACGCAGAGTCAGACCACTTCTCCTTTTGGCAAGGTGAGACTTCTTCTTCTTCTCTAACTGTGTAAATACATTTGAAAACGCAGATGTACAGTTATAGCATTGATTTACATTCCCGAACAGATCAGCGATGGAAAAATAAGTTCTGGGGGAAGTCACTTGAGATTCTGCCAACAGGAATGGTGAATGTGACTCTGTCCAGGTAAACGGTCCACACCTGTCCATCTGCTCTGTCCCAAAACCCAAAGAGAGCAAACATTCACATCTGACATGATGAATCTTGATGTTTGATCCAGGTATGGAGACCACTATGAGTGGAACAAAGTAGTGACCTGCATCCATAACGTCCTCAGTCAGCAGCGCTATCTGGAGCATTACGGAGAGGTCACCATCCGCAACCTTAAGAGCGACGTCTGCACCTGCAAGATCACCTTCGTTAAGGTGAATAAATCGATCAGGCTGCGTTCGGGTCCACGTGTCGCGTGTGTTCTCTGATTTTCACTGACAGGTTTGTGTTCTGTCGTACAGTCTCGTTATTGGGGCTCAGATACGAACAAGAATGAGGTGCAGGGGACGGTGCTGGACCAAAGTGGGAGCGTCATACACCGGTTTGGAGGTCTGTGGCACGAAGGCATCTTCTGTGACACTCTGCCCACTCCGAAATGTGTCTGGAAGCCAAGTGAGTCCATGATCATCCCGAACAGGACTGTGTCCTCTTGAGTTTGACCTTGAGGTGTTTCGTGTGTTGGTGTAATTCTGCTTTAGAGGTGGAGAGGTTAAATGTGAGTGAAGTGAGCTGATCAAACGCTCCCCGTTGCCAGAACTGCTAATGGACATAAATCTGAGTGTCACGTTTGTGCAGCAGCTCACCTGAGAGGCTTGTGTCACCCCACAGATCCCCAGCCAGAGGATTACCTGCTGTACTATGGCTTCTCCACCTTTGCCATGGAGATGAATGAACTCCCCTCAGACCTGAAGCCTTTCCTGCCTCCTACGGACAGCCGCCTGCGCCCGGACCAAAGGTGAGCAGAGCTGGAGATTAAAACACATTGTAGAGGTTCTCTGTGCGCATTTAGTGCTCTTTAAGATCTGTCCTCTATTCATAGGATGCTGGAGGACGGACAGGTGGACGAAGCAGACAGAAAGAAAGACATTATCGAGGAAATTCAGAGGGAGCGGAGAAAAGAGCTGAGCAAGAGGGGCGAGGAACACGTTCCACGTTTTTTCAAGTAAGAAAATCTATAACCAGCTTATTTTAATGAGAAGGCCATAAATTAATCATGCTTTCATCTTCTTCTTCTTCAGGAAAGCCAAAGATCACTGTGGACGGGAGGTGTGGTTGACAAACGAGACCTACTGGAAGCTCAGAGAGAATCCAGGTTTCGCTAACACTGAAAACATCACTCTGTGGTGACGAGACGACGGTGCCGAGCGACCCCAGACAAAAACACACCCGGCAGAGACAGAAAAATATCAGGTGGTGGATTTTTGGACAGCATATATGAACCGCTCTGATAATGTGCAGGGTGGAGATGGTGCTGCTGATCTCTCCTCCATCTTTCTGTGCACCCATGACTGGCTCATGGGAACCCGACCGCCACCGGTCAGACTGCCCATCGCACCCAGTACAGTCTCCTCAGGATCGATTTTGTAATACATTTATTTATTCATTCATTTTTAGATTACTTTATATAACTTACTTTATATTTTCTGAGTTTTCTGCCGTGTGACGAGCGCTCAGCAGACTGTGAAATGAACAAACGACTTCAAAATGAAAAACTCTTTTAAAGCTGTCAAACTGCATTCCTCTGTCCGGTTAGTCGGAGGCCTACTGCAGCAGGTTAGTGTTTATTAAATGTGAACGTTTAATCAGATCATGTCCTCTCGACCCGTCTACTGTGTTTCATAATGAGTATGATTGTTTGACCGTGTCGGGGCTGCAGCAACACAAAGAGACCCGTTGGTTTGTGGTGATTTGTTTGGGAATACGCACCACCAGAGCGCAGTACAGATGAATGAGTGAATATCAGACTTAAACTGGACTTAAAATAAAAGATAATTATAGCTGCAACGATTAGTTGGTGGACAGTAAACTGGTGTCATTTGGTTTGGTGGGAGCGGCTTAAAGGAGGCGCACAGTTTTGCATCGATTTGCACAGATATTGCAGCTTTAATCTGCAGCTATAAGTTATAGTCGATAAGCGATTAGTCAGTCTTTAAGCAAACATTTTTGTTTCATAGGCCTGACAATCTGTAGACTTAAACAATTCATTGAGGCTAACAGACAGATATTATCATCATTCAGCTTTAATCATAAAGCAGGTCCTGTGCGCGGTGCATGTGCCCTAAATAAAAACCAAATTTTTACAAGCAAAGCCTCCGTCCAGGGTGTTAGTACATTATACAGTATACTCACAGCGTCTAGCTGCACCGACACATGTAGAGCACTCCAACTTGGTATCCGTTGCTTTTATATTACTGAGTACGACGCTGAGCATGATGTGAACTTAAAAGAGGATGTTTCATTGATAAAGTTTAAGACAGTATCTGTCTGAACACTCCTGTGATGGAGCAACGTCCACAAAAACCAACATTTGAATGTTTTTTATTTGTTATTTTAAAAAAGATAATAACCAACCATCAGCATGTACGCATATTTAAAGAGGAGAGGAGTTTTTCTGTATTTTTATGTCATAGATAGTGAAAAGAATATCCAGCTGGTTGGAAACGTGTACATACTGTATTTATACAGTGTATTAAACTGTCAACATCACATGTGTTTTTTATTTCATTGTTTAATTTATTATACAGTCACTTGGCTGAGGATAAATGGGTCCAGTAAACTAGCTGATGATGTTAACCATCTTAAAATTAGATAATTTTAAATCACAATGTTTGAATCTGAATAAAGCAAGTTAGATTTTTTATTCTGAAAAGGTTCTTTCAGATCTAACCACATGAGATCAATGAAGGGAACACGTCAAACAGCTGAGATCTGTCATGTGTAAGCTTTAATTCATGAATAAAAAAACAACAGTACAATACACAATTATGCCACCTTTAATAAATAACAGTTTCCCCTTCATCTGTTCACGTATCGCAATTTATAAGCTCTTGATGAAAGAGTCGAGGCAGTGCACATGGATCACACACACACAAAAAATAACATGCTTGTTGTTTGACCTCGTCCGGTCTCCTTCGTCACTCTCTGGTTCTATATCATACAGGAAAATACAGCTCGCAGACACACGTCGTCTTCTCTGACTGAGGGAAATGTGTGCAAAGGGAAACACAGACTCATGGAGAAATGGAGGTATATTAGAGGTCTGACATCCGGGGGCTGGGCTGAAGTTGAAGCGATAGCTGAGATTATCCAGCAGGGGTCGTTCCTGAGGTGTCTGCTGATGTTCGGTGTGTGACGTTTGCCCTCCTCCTGTAGGTGCAGGATCGCTGAGTGAACCACGTTAACAAACCACAGCACATGAAATAAATAACTGTCCACAGGCCAATGATCACGTACGCTCTCGTTGTTTTTTGCCCTCATTAATCTTGAACTAATTCACTTTCTATTAATTGCACTTGAAACAATAATTGTCCATCGTACACCTTTGTTAAGGTCCGTTAAAAATCATCAACATAAACATTAAATAGTACATCTTTTGGAAATGTTACACGAGCAACAGTCAGTCATCGATATAGCCATTCTGTATTCAGCATAAAATTAACACTTTGTTATTTAAATGTTCCGGTAAAGGTCCGAACTGTCCGACAGCTTCGTCCTTTTTGCATCAACATCATAGTTAAGACCATTTTGTCGAGATAGATTACATCTATATGCATCTATGATTGTCTTTAAATCCCAGTTTAGCTCTTCACGCGACGTTCGTATAAAATCCTCTCGGCTCAGAAAAGAGCGTAAACTCTGTGTCGACGTGTGAAACCTTAATAAGGCAAACAGAACCACAAACCAACACTAAATGAACAAATGATATCCTGCTTTGTTGAATCTGTACAAAAACTAATGTGTAAAATTGACTATTTGTGCTTTTTAACGTGCAGGAGGAGGCGAGCTGTCTCCGCTCGCTTTGCCGTGTCTTTATGCTAAGCTAAGCTAATTGTCTCCTGGCTCTGGCTCCACTTTAAGCGTGCAGAGACGTAGGGGCGCGTTCACTCTCTTGTTGTCTGGTTGTACTATCTTAAAAATCAGAGCAGTATTTATACAGTGCAGGCTCTTTTCATGTATCTTCACTTCTCCCTCAGAAAGTAACTCTGCACCGCGCCTGCCTGTCGCCCCCAGTGTTGTCTGAGGCCATTAGCACACCTGGTGAGGAATGAGGAGCAGATCTCTGATCAGCGCCGACTGCAGCCTCACTCTTCATTTCTGTCACCGGGCGGGGAGCCGGGCCTCCGTCAACCAGTGTCACAACACGATAGACCCGGAGACTCGGAGGGGGGGGGGGGGATTCTGTGTCTGTCTGGTCACTTTGTGCTTCCTGTTTATGGTGACAGCGCCCCGTCTGTTTACCTGCAGGTGCGTGCAGCCATTCTGACTGACCCACTTTTATTTTTACATGTGCTGCTCTGCAGGACGACGTGCGAGCGGTCTCACGCATGCTTTCTGTTATTTAAAGATGAGCTTATTGAACGCAGTCTGATCTGAAAAGTGTATTTTAAGCTGCTGATACTGTTATTCCCTGTCGATGCTGCTATTGATCAGGGTAGTCCAAAACAGCATGTTCAAATGATGCAATCTCCTCATGCACTGCCATCATGCCAGTGAGCTTTATAGGAACAGAGCGTCTGATGGTCAGTGGAAACCCCCCACACCTTCGTAATGCTGGAAACCAACGATTCACGCCCACTTCACACTACGATTGGCCGGTCGTGTGGAGGTGAGAGGAAGTCTGACACTATGAACTATCTCTTCAACAGCTATAAATGTGACTTCTGACGGGGTTGGACGAAGACGTTGGACGAAGACGTTCTTTTTAAGCTTAACCCAGCCCTGATTCTGCTGGAGAGAGGTCAAAGGTCATCGACCAGGCGTCAAGTCATCTATGAACAAACACGGGTTACCATCAGAGTTTTCATTGTTGATTAATCTGTTGATTATTGTTCTCAACTGATTCTTGTTCTAATTTCCTGCAGTTCATCTACAGATGTCTGTTTTTATCCAGCCGACAGTCCAAACCTCCAAAATATTCAGTTTACGAACACGTAGGACAAAGACGATCAGCTCAACTTTTACAGACTGTAAGCAGCAAATATTTTCTCATCGGCAACTAAAACAATATTTGATGGAGTAGTTGCTGATTCATGTCACATCTTTGCACCTCTAACGAAGCTGTATGATTCTTTTTTTCCAGTAGGTCCCGTCTTTAAACATCTGTTAGTGACTCATTCATGAATGTGTGCAGATCGTCAGCAATGAAAACAACTTGTGAGATATGTCAGACTGCCTGATGTACGTAACATAAACAGAAGAGGCTGTCCTCTGTTGGATGCTTACTTCAGAACATGTGCTCGCTCTTAACCCGCTGACATTAATCAACCTGCAACGCTCTCCTGTGGCCACACGTGGGTGCTGCACCAAACAAGATTGCGCGCGGCTCGGAGAGACGTCTGTGTGTGTGAAAGGTAATTTCTGGTCCGAAATCATCAGGGGAAATGAACGTGAGCATATTGTGAGAGTATGTGTGAATGGCTGAGGGTGAGAAGGAAAAGACAAGACAGAGCAAAAGAGACAGAGAGAGTGTTTGATGCAGTAAGAACAGACAATCCCTGCAGGCCTCTGTCAGCAGGCAGATATGCAGATCATTTTTTCCCCCCTCAAAACTCCAGATGTTTCAAAGGCTTAAGTCACAGGTCTGTTTGTCTGCATGCTGTTTATGTGACTCTAGGGCAGTGTCACAGTCACATCCACTTCTGTTCACAGCTGACTTTGAAAGTTCCTCCTGTAATCGTTTGACACTTTGAGAGGAGGCTGATGTGACAGTACATGAGGCTGCACGTTCTGTTTTATGGTTCTGGTGTTTGTCTGCAGCGACAACAGAGACTGTTCCAGCCCTTTATGATTACCATGTCCATGAGGGCGGTGTGGGAAGACGCTAGGAGACACTGTGGTGACTATGGTGATGTGTGAGCTCTTCAGTGGGTGTAATAGCCATAGTAGTCTGCGTCGCTGTTGCTGTCCTTCTCGCAGACCTCGCCGCTGCGCGGTGGTGGGGAGTTTTCAGTGCTAGATGTGTACGGCGACACCCTTCTCTTCTTGTTGTCTCCCACGCCGCCCTCAAACAGGCCAGAGTCAGCCGAGGCTGCTGATTTCACAGAGGGAGGTTCGAGCCAGGGGTCCTCTGCCACCACCTCCACACTGTCTTTGGGCTTGTCCTGCAGCAGGGGCGGCTGCAGAGGCTCGAGGAGCGAGGGAGGATGCAGCCTCGGGTTGCCAGGCGATGTAGAAGATGACGAGGAGGACGAAGAGGATGATATGGGTCTAAACCAGCCCAGACTAGGACCAGGCTTACTCAGGTGGCTGAGGTACTGAGGGGTGGGTCGGCTGGTGGTCCAGCCTGCTGAGGTGGGTCCTGATACAGACACGCTGGTAGATGCAAAAGGGTGGTCTGGATAGTAGCTGAGGGGGTGGTGAGCGGATGTCTGCAAGGGGAATGGCTTGCAGAACCCATTTCCGGAGAAGTCACCCTCATAGGAGGAAGTGAAGTCAAGCCGGTTGGGCGCCACTCCCTGCTGAGGCGGCAGGTACCAGCGACTGTGAGGGCCGGGGCTGGAGGATGGGTCTTTGTGCTGCTGGCCCATACCGATAGGCTCGCGTCCGTAGAAGCGGCTCTGGGGCAGGGGGCTCATGTACTGCTCTGAGAGGTAGTTTTGGTGGTAGCAGCTCCCTGGCAACAGCTGCTGGCTCTCTGTGGGGGAGGGGGTGAGGCGATCAGAGTCGGGAGGAGCGTACAGCCTAGGCAGGAGGGAGGAGGAGGGGAAGAGAAGAGAGTGTGAGAAGAGAGAGAGAGAAAAAAGGTGTTATTTCCTGCTCAAACCTCAAACTATCTATCAAACATCTCTCAGCCCCTTACACCCTTTCCCTGCAGCGTGCTCGAGCAGTAATTGCATCTATTCCAATATTAAAAAGGAAGACGTGAGAGCATTTATACAACAAGTATCAGATTAAATCTCACTTCAAAATTCAAGGTTCAAATAAAGTGTGTTCGCGCCCTCAAACGGGAGGAATCACGGCTTTATTTTATAGATTACTTACGTGTCGTAGTTGTCGCGGAAACCTTTAGCGAAGGGGTTATGGTCTATTTTCAGCTGAGTGATCTGTGTAAGGAATAGGAGGAGGGCAGCGAGAGCATGTAGGCACAGGAAAAAGAGAAGGAGTGAGCAACCACGTAAGAGAAACAAGAGCAGAAAGAGAGGAGGCCCCTGACTAATAATTAATGAGAATAATGAGCAGTTTGTTGCATGAATCAGAGTGGGCACAGTGTGTACAGTGAACCTGGACTGCAGTGACTCTTACAATGTATTTGAGCAGCTGTTAAAGATGCTATATGCAGCACATACTGTGGACGGGCTGCAGCGCTCGGGTCAGCTGAGGTGAGGTGACTCTTTGTTGAACCCGAGCCTGTAATAACGCTGTGTGTACACTTACTGTAGATTGTAGGAATGTAAATTAGCGTGTGTGAATTTTTCATGCATGGATGCGTTAACCAAAGCTTCTATCCTAAACATGGCTCCGACATGAATGATTGAACTCCAGGCCTCATTAAGATGTTGTTAAAGAGCTGTTGTCACAGTGCTATGGCCTCATTGTGCAGATGAAAAACATAAAACGTGAGCTAAGGTATGGCTTCATTTTAACACTTAACATCAGTTTAATATCCATTTTTTCCATACAAAACTCTTGACTTACGTCTGCGTTCTGATAAGCGGTGACAGCGATGAACTGAGTCTCCGGGAAGATGAAGGTCTGAGCTTTGGATGAAAGGAAGGGATCTTCAGAGCCGTCCTCCTTCACCTCCACGATGTGGAGACGAGGCTGGTACTTATGGAGCGACTGGAGCACGATCATCTGGAGAAGGAGTTTAGTTTACCAGATTTATTTCTCAGACAGAAAGCAGAAGAGACAAAGGTTATGGGCTGGGAATGATGCAGATAAATTGTTTGCATCTGGCTTCAGACTCGTGATATGAAGTCTGGGGTTTGTTGCTGAATGACCGCATGCACAGATGGAGGCGTTAGTACCTGTGCCATATTGTTGGTGCTGCCCTTGTTGTTGGTGAGCTTCAGCTTGCTGAAAGACACTTCTTGTCTCATCCAGTGAGCTCCTGTGTTCGGAGAATCGGGGTGCATATACATCCTGTTACCTGTAAGTAGAAAAGCACACCGTGAGTTACATCATTCTGAAAGTATTTCATCAGGCCTAAAAACAAACTAGTGAACCAGTGTAATTTATACATTTGGCCACTTTGACATGCACAAATCTCTCATCACGTGATGCGATGAGAGATCGGGTTATCAGATGAACCTCTCTGCTCATTCATGTTCGGTGAAAAAGAGACACAAGGAGTTAGTTTCTAACTTCCCCTCATTGTAAATCTATTGCAATAAAAACACATTTTCTTTGCAACTAATCTTCAGCACCCAACATCCAACACGCGACACAGTCAGCTGGAGATATTTGAGAAAATAAAACTTTATCGTGGTGGGTTCGGTTCAGTAAGTAGAACCTATATTTGATCAGAGAAGCATCTCTTTGGTTGAAATGACTATTATCTGCAGACTTGGTTGATGATTGTTTTAATGCGCCATGATTTTTCTCAGTGTTACCACAATGACCCGCTAACCTTCTGTCAGCACACCACATAAGTGCAGTATTAAATCTAATTGAGTAAAGTCGTTTTACCACAATTTCCACAACTGTAGCACATCAGCAGTCACCTTTCCACAACACCTGGCACATGTGTGACAACACCTTGCACTTTCTCTACATTTATATAATTGTGGTTAGTCTATCAGCAATCGCACACAATATGTCGTCTTGGTTGACTTGCTATTGTGTGTGTTTTTTTTTTCTGAGGTGTGAACAGGAAGAAATAATGAATGAATAATGAAGAGAGGAAGAGAGCACAGGGAGGAATCCAAACATTCATACTCATCAGATTTTATTAGCGTGTGTAAAGTTATGTAACTATCGGAAATGTTGCGTTTCTTCATGATATCCCCAGAAGATTCTCGTGACAATGCATTTTTCAGATTCTGCAGCAGGTTTATGAATGGATAGGAGAGTTTTTCTAACTCATAGAGAAACAAATCATCAAATCGTTGGAGATAAGTAGTTTGATAGCTCGACTGATATTTGATTTGATCATATAACGATGCATCAGCTGATGGTAACAAAAAGAAACAAAGTTGATCAACAGATTTATTAAAGAACCGTGATCCTGATCCAGTTACCTCAAACCTACATTGGCTTTTCTATAATGCAATTTCTCATATACTATACATCACCAGCAATTATCTGCAGTGAACTAATACTGATAAATCAATGATGATCAGTAAAGCTCTCGTTGAAAGCTGACCCTCGCTCACACGACATCAAGAAACGCGTCACCTTTATGAGATGAAGCAGATGACATTTGCAAGCTGTGAAAGAAGTTGAGTCCTCTAATGCAGGAAGGATGTTTAATCCATCTTAAGCTACTCACATTCTTTTCCCACCATCGTATCCGACACCTACATCCATAAATAACCCGTCCTGACTGTCTGGAGTTACTTTATATATCTGCTTTCTTAAATTTTTCAAAAATACCTCAAACAAATCAAAGTGTAAATATTCTGCACGATGAAGCTAACAGATCATCCTTGAAGCTCCTCAGCTCTGTCATTAAATGCATCTTTACAGAAACTTCATCCAAAATACGGTAATATATTGTTTCTCGGCAGAGTAGGTAAGATGCAGCTCCTGACTTCAAGCAAAAGCAACATCAAAATGTCCACAGAAACCTCTCAGAGTGCGTCTGCATCATGATGCACGTTCTGGTTTCCCTACTGTATGCATGTAGGTTTGCTACGATATTGCTAAATAAACCACTTCCTCGAAACCTTCCATGCTGCATGCACTGAGCTAAAGACCGACCCTCTCAGGCTCATCACTGACCACAGTTTTTGCTCATCAGATGGTGTGCGATCATCTAATTTGTATCCTGCCGGGTGTGTTAATAATATAAACCTCGTTACTAAAGCTTTAAAATAAGGAAGTTCAAGTTCTACTGAGAATCGGAGTACTTATTCACACCTTACTTCACTTTACTTGAAGCGCTATGATTTGAAATGTACCTGGCATGTTTCCCTCCGCTTTCCCACACTGGACCCACTTGCCGCCCTGGTACCTCCAGTGGTGCTGATCAGCCAGAACCACGTCCACGTAGACGTTATAGTGGGCAGACGGATCCAGAACACTGATGTTGAAGCTCAGGAAGGGGAACATCCTCCTGGATAAACACACAGGGAGGGAAACACACGATTAATCGTTGTTGATTTTGTCCACATATATCCTGCAAACCGTCATAAAATGTAATTCAAGTTGGCGGTTGTTACACACAGTGTAAGTGGTTTACATGAGGTGGGATGAGAGTGATATTTCCCTTTGAAGTGTGCAGATATAAAATGCATGTATGACCTATACTGAGATAGTGCGGTATTTCTTTATTGATGAACACGGGGACTGGAGACTCTTCTGCCTTAGAAGACTGAGAGTGAGCGGAAAGAAATCCAGAAGCATGCTCGCGAATTATGCAAAGGCGAAGTGATTCACAGTGTTTGAACAGTGACTGTGACAAAAACCATGTCCAACAACAACAAGTCAACATGACTAAGAAATCACTGAGCTTTGTTTGCACAGTTATCAGTTTGTTCGCCGCTTATCAGAACCAGAACTGGGTTAATTGCCAAGCAGGTTATAGGGAATATAAGGAATTCCCCTTGGTGTTTTGGTGCATAAGAAACATTTAATATATTCATGTTTTGTGCAGGAAAGTGTGCATGACATTTTTCAGCAGTCATCACTGTCAGAAACAAGGTCTCACTTAGTAATTTCCAAATATTTTCATTCATAAGATGAAATGCACCAAATAAAATTACAGGAATGAAGCGATTACATGTGTGAAATTAAGGTGAAGTGGTCTTCCTGTTTGCCTTTGCTTCACCAGCTGTAGAGTGAAGAGTAATGGACGTGAGGTGGAGGGGAAGGCTGACATGCGTGGCTGAATATTTAATGCTGCTGTTAATAAAAGATGCTCCAGAAGCTGCTCCTGATTGCTGCAGCTTTACATGTCGAACAGAGGGGCTTCAGTGAGACGAGGTAACCGGGAGGTCACGGCGTCCCCCCGGGCACCACGGCTACCGGACGGTTATACCGAGAGAGAGAGAGAAGGGAGGTGCCAATATAACGTGGACACAAAACCTCAAACACATCATGACAGATGGCCACTTGTGAAAATCCACTGTCATGTATACACTAAACATTCAGAGTTCATGTAGTGTTGACAGAGAAGCACTTACTACCTCAGGATTACTTACCCAGCTGAGCAGTTTCCCATTAAAGTGACAGTAAACACATCACCACATGACTGCTACAATCATTTTCTGGGCCAGGCAGTCACACATTTGTCACCTTGTTTTGACAGTTTTTCAGAAAACCAGCGCCGGGTTACATCATCGCGCAGCAGTTAGACATTTTGGAAATACCAACTTCTTGTTTGGAGCTGGATGAGAAGATTGATATGACGATTATGTCTGTCCAAAATACAGCTACGGCTACAAGTTTGTGCTCGCAGAAGGTCGTACCTGCAGGTACAGTAGCGCTTTGAGCTAAATGCTAACATGCTGATATTTGGCAGGCATAATCACCAGCTTTGTCAAGCTTGTTAGCATGCTAACTAAACACAAAGTACAGCTGATGCTGATGGGAGTGTACTCAAAGCGTAATTCAGTTTTAAAGTGGAACAGTCAGAGAAACATTTCTGTACCAGTTTTCATGGCAGTCAGTCAAATATTTGCAGAGATATTTCACTAAGAATAAGGAGGGTTCATCCTCTGGAGAAAAGGAACGTGCGTGTCAAATCAAATAGTTACTGAGACATTTCCAGTCTCCCTGCAGCACCTCTAAAGCTCGCTAACGAACGCCCCGTACCAAAACTGAAGCCTAGAAAAGAGAAGCGGTGGTTTTTAGGGGGTGTTATGTGCGAAGACAGAGCCAGGCTAGCTGTTTCCCCCTGCTTCCAGTCTGCGTGCTAAACTAAGCTAACTGTCTTCTAGCTGCAGCCGAGAAATGAGAGTGGTATTGATCTTTTCGATGAACTCTTGGAAAGACGAGCGTAATATCTGAACAGATCCTAAAGATAAAGAAGGTCATAAATGAATCACTTATCAAGGATGATTAATTAATTTGATTATCATTCATGCTGCATGCTTATACACAAAATCAAAAGTAAATCAGAGCAACATGTTTGACATCAGCTCTTATTAACCCGAGGCTGCGGAGCATTCATCATAATGAGTGATGCCCTCCATCCTTTGATTTGTTCAGCGTGAAAAGAGTTTTGTACGTTAATTTTTTAAATCCGATGTTTCGTTTCAGTGCTAATGACGTGTGTGTGTTTTATACAGGCTTACATTAGTCATTATAAGAGTGCAGACTGTACACAAAGAAGAGGAGAAAAAAAAAAGCTTCCCTTTCAGAAACGCCCTCTTCGTTCTCTTCTAAAATGTTTTGGTGTGGGTGGAACAAATAGATTAAATCTGCAGTATTTGATCACAGCCTTAAATACACTCAAACACACACACACAGCGCTCACGGTTCAACAACAAGTTAAACTTAGAATAATAATCACTCTGAAACATGTAAAGCAGGTCCAGAAAAGACAATCCTCCCCATTATCAGAGCTGCTTTGTTAAAATATAAATAGTGTTATCTCGTTTGGATGGAAACACATCTCAGCGTGTCCTCCCTGAAACAGGCGAGGTGTGTAAGCAAACGCTAAACAGCGGCAAAGAGACGATTAAAAATACATTTCCATAACACGACGAATTCACCAAGTCATTGAGGAGAGCTGTCAGAGTTTGACGCAGATGAAGTGTCACGTTTGTTCTTTCTTTCTCCACGCTGACATGACTCTGAGGCTGAAACAGACTGAGACGTGTCAAAGTATCAAAGTATCCAAGTATAGAAAGTTGGCATTGAATATCTTGTTTACTTACAATCAGAATTTTATCATTTTCACTGAGGCAGTGTTCATGTTCAACATTTAAAGGATCATTTCCAGTGTCAATAAAGCCCATAACAAGTATCATGTGTGTATCCAAAGCCTGATCTTTCTTCTCTGTGCCGTCGAGCTCCACAAACCCAGCAGGGAGCCACACTGTTGGCCTGAGTGTCATGTTCCTTCATTACCACGCTGTGCTTTGTCCAGACACATACACCGTCCTGCTGCACTTAATGCTCAGTAATGCACTAATCTTCATTCACCCACAGCTGAAACTAGCACCCACGAACGTGTTGTTTTCTCCGTTCATCAAAACCAGCTGTCTTAGAAAACATGTATGTTTTTTTTAAGTCTTCACTTGGCTGCCTATCAGTACTGAAACTCAGATATCAGCCTGACACAGAGCAACAGCAAACTTTGCATGCATTTTTTAAAAAGTTTCTTCTGTTCACAAATGACTTTTCAAGAATTTACGAGAGGAAACATTCACACGGTCGGTTATATTCTGGGTTGTGTCTCTTTATTGTTGTGGACTGAACACACACACACACACACACACTTCTTACCCTTCAGTGGTAAGACAAAACCCTGCCATGAGCGGTCCCAGTTGGGTCTTTCTGGCTACATGGCGAGTCCAGTTTAACAATCAATCATAGTTCTCAGTGAAACAGAATCGTGGCAGCAGCTCTTTAGTGGCTCGCAAAGAACAGGTGAAAGGGCTCTTCTTCCATTGGCGTGTTTAATACAAGTGAAAACAGAAACTCTGCTGAACGGATCAACCCACCTACACTTTGTGAGTAATCTGGAGTAGTACAGGCTAAATGAGTAGTTTTTGCTCCACTGATATTGTCGATTCACTTCTACTAGAGCTTTTATAGGAAATCAGAACTCTGCGAGGGGGGAAACCAAAGAAAACACAACACAGAGGGGTATTTGCATGAAGGGCGGCACTCGAGCTTCGTGCAGAGTTCAGAGAGAGAGGCTGAAAAACACACAAACACATGTTAGCGTGCAGGTATCGTCAGTGTGGTGGCGCTGTGGAAATGAAGCACGGTAGCTGCTGCTGCTTTCTGACTGCAGTTTGACGCAGACGACGGGGAGGGAAGCAAGTTTTAGAAAACACCAGCCAGCATCAAATCTGCAGCTGTAGACAGACTCCCTAACCAAGCTGCCACTGCGCCACTCTGATTCACTGGAAACTTGACAGTAATGACAAACGGCGGGCACTTCCTCAGCCTGATCCAGGTATATACGCACATGAATACTCATAGCTGTAGCTTTCTTTCAGACAAAATACCATAAACAGATGAGTGTGGTGAACCAGCCAGTAATAAAGAGACAGTACCGCTGGTGGTGACATTTAAAAAAATCAAAATAAACTGTGTGGATGTTGGGGAAGGAGGAAGAAGAGAGGTGGGGGGTTGGGTTTTGGTAGACAGAGGGCGCAGGAGGGGAAACCACAGGGGGGGAAACGGAGGTTAGAGAAAGGGAAAAGGAAAGAGCAGAGGGTGGAGCGAAGGCAGAGAGGGAGGGAGGGAGGGAGGGGTGGAGGTTTTTGTCCTGGGGATGCGAGGCAGAGGCTTAGAGAGGAGAAGAGGAACTGGATATTCACCAGGGAGAGGACTTTTCTACATGAGCGCACCTGCTGATTCATCCGGACAGGAGTTCAGGTCCAGTTTTTGTCACCGAGCGTACGCTTGATCATCTGTGACGAAAACATGCCAGTCTACAGCTGCTGCCGGACACAAGCACTCTTTAACACACACACACACACACACACACACTCCTGCCTCTGCATCGACTTATTGCAGAGGAATTCAGGGGCTGGACATGTTGAAAAATTAATTTTTGTGGCGCGGCGTGTCATCTGATACTGCTGATTTCATGCTTCATACCTCAAGAGCGATAAGGCCGGTGTGGTTCCTTATTTTTCTTATTGTTGAAATAATTCTGCGAAAACACACAGAATTGTTTCGAGCAGCTCGCGGCTAAAGATGTAAATGTTTAGGTTTCATTTTTCAGAAAGGCTCATTAATTCCCCCAAACAGGAGCACAGGCTCTATTCTCAGCAGCGGATTAATACACATTTCTCTATAGTGGGTATTTCCAGCAGCAGGTGTACGTGGGATTGAGTCAAAATAAACTCCAACGTGTTCATTTAAATAACTTCAGTGACTCACTGATGACTTTTTAATAGTTTGTGGACAGAGGTGGAGCTCTTTGACACAGATTAATGAGACACATCAAGAGGTCAGTGTTAGATTTTGTCTCTGCACAGGAGATGTAAAAATAAACTCACATGTGAAGAAACAATCTTCATATCTGGTGTCTAAATAATCACAGAATAAATTAGCAGCATATTTTTTTGTCCTTTCGGCCTCACAGTTTTTTTATTAACCCTCTCGGAGACCAAATATAGAGAGCCACCGGTGAAAAATAACAACGCTGAGGCCAGCGGGGGATGACACGTGGCTCAACAGCGGTGGACTATTCACACAGTAATTAGAAGATATTCACTCAGTAAGAGGAAGCACTTGTTTAGCTATCTGAAAATATTGGCACTACATGTTTCTGCGAAAAGCTGCATATCAACACATAAACAGCTGAACAGGAAGTGACAAGTCATACTGTCAAAACCTTGAAATAGTCCCACTTCTGCTTTCAGACACACACACACACACACACACACACACACACGATTAATACACTTCCAAACTTCCCTCCCTGATCATCTTGGAGCGTTTGTGATCGTGCATCATTCTTTTATTGACACCTTTAACGCGTCCTGTGCTGCAGCTTGTTGAAATGTCTGTACCGTGCACAGCAGAGCGGGCGCCCACTCTAATTTCCAGAGTGAAGTGATGATTTCCAAAATATGACAAACCTACTTTGGAAAGAAACTTGATCATGCAGTGGGTATAAACACAGAGCAGCTTTTTAAATAAATCATCATTCATTTTGTACCAATAAACATTTCATGAGATTCAAAGAGTTTCCACACATGCAGACGACTGAGCGACGTTCTGCTTCAATGATTTTTTTTACACTTCTTTTTCTCAGCGACTCATAGCTGTAGCAGCTCTGCAGTTAAGTAGCTGCTATTCTTGGGAGCAAAATAAATCAAGGGATTATTTCCTCTCCGAAAAAACTACCACCAGACATCAGACTGACGCAGGCTACAGTTCGGACTCAGTGGAGCAGAAAGAGCACATGAGCATGATTCCTCTAAGTCTGAACTTTAGCTCTTAGCATTGTTTCCCTGAAAGCTCTTTGTATGTTAAGAACTTACTCACTCTTGTCTCCTTCCTAGAACACGTGCAGTTTACTGTACGGTCAAGCAGAACCCCGTCAGCACGATTTGTAAGTGTTGGATTGTCTTCTAGCAAATTGTTTGAATTCATATTGTTGATATGAAATGAATTCAAAGTGTGTTAATATGTGAAAAATAAGAAGTCTCTTTAAAGAAATGCACTTATTGGAAATTAAAGTAAGGAAAAGTTTCCTCCTGACTCATCTCTGAAGAGCTCGGGCAGGTGTAGGATCAGCACACTGATCACACAGCTTCTCTTTTCACCTTCAGTCACTTCACTAAATCAGAAAATCCCATTACTTTGCATCTAAAAAGCCTCTTTCTGCTTTCTTCTTCTTCCTGTTTGGCCTCCTGAACGTCACAAAAATGGTGGTTTGTTTACGTCGACCACAATGCCTGGCCGTGCCTCTGTGAACTTTGCCTTAATTGAGTCAAAACACAAGGCTCGAGCAGGAGCATGAAACGTTATCAACTGGTGTGGTGATCTGAATTTAGCTCATGAGAAGTGCAGATTAATTCGCGCCCCCCCCTCCTCTCCTAGATCTCTCTCTATATCTCCCTCTCTGTCTTTGCTGCAGACCATGAAAATGTCTCTAGATTTCAAAGCCCAGGTGTGGTACATGAGCCAAACTTCTGAGAGATCTGTCAGGCTGTACACCCGGCGTCTAGTGCAGGCAAAAAAAAAGAGAACCTAGTCTTTTACTTCCTGAACTTCAAAGGTGCCTCACCTTCTCAGCGTGGCCATCTAAAGGCTCAGTGGTGTTTGACCCATCTCTACACTTTTTCTCGAGAGTTCCTCTCGCCCTTTCTCTTGTAGATTCCGGGGTTTTGATTAACATTGCAGACCTTCGGGCTCCTCTCGAAAATCACAGCAAAATTATTGTGAGAGTCTGAACCCAAGATGAAAATTTAAGAAGGATATCGCCTCTGATATTGAAAAACCATCTTCTTCTACTTCTGCTTCTTTTTTTTTTTAGGTTTATAGTTTCTCTCCTCAACTCTTCCAAAATTTTGCAGGAGTTTTTGTTAGATTTAAAAAAAAAAAAAAGAAGAAGTTATTTTATTGTGCAGTTCTGCATGTGAGGGAGGGCATTAGAGATAAAAGGGGTGAGAAGATTTCCACTGTCAGGATTTAAAGATTTTGGTAACATGAGGTTTGTGGTTTTTACACAGCATGAAAAATTTGCTTTTTGTCTCGTGTGGAAGGATAACACCTCTGCAAGCATTTTAGACATTTACACTGTTGTGGAGAAAAGTGTGTGTGTGTGTGAGTGTGTGTATTTGTTTGGTTGTGGCGGAAATATTTTAATATAGAAATATATATATATATATATATCAAGCATTTTAATTACACCTGACAGATTGTAGATTAGATACTGCCCACAGTGTGTGTTTCTAGAGAGCAATCCTCCAACACACACACACACACACACACACACACACACACACACACACACACCAAGAGAAATTTAAAAGAAACTTCCTCTGCTTTCACAAAGACACTATCACTAACTACTTTTCTCAACGTCTCCACGTGCACTGAAACATTTCTAATAAACTCTCAAAAATCTCTAATTCATGCGTGAAACTGAAGCAGTGTTGTATTTTTTTTGTTAACGTTTAAAAGAAATTTAAAAAATGTGAAGAAAGAAATAAAAGTTTGAGCCGGAGTGCAGTCCAGAGCTCTGACAGCAGGTGAGAGTGAGAAGCAGGTCAGAGGGGAATATTTTGCAGGAGTAACTTCTGCAGCTGGCAGATTGAAATTCATGCTGTGATATTGTGAATCCTGCTGATTTAAAAACTAGAAAAACTCCCCCAAAATACCAAGAAAAACAAGAACACGCTTTAAAAATGAAGATGAGATTATTTCTAATTTAAATCCACGTGACTTTAATAAAATAAAAATGTAATCTCAGCTGACAGGCACTGCAAATATCAGTGTCCTATTATATGACAGCGCGCTTGTCTTGTGTGCACAGATCCGAGCCATGAGAAACCTCCGGCCTGAAACCTTCTGTCAAACACAAGTGTCGCATATTAGTGAATTAATCCTCGTCGACGTGAGCGCGTCTTAATGCTCGGTGACCCGTCAGAGGGGCCCGGCAGCGCCGTCTCCTTCCTCCCCGCCTCCCCTCCTAAAGACCAGGAGCTGCACAAACTGCTGCTGCTGTTTTTAAAATCTCATTTTCAGTTTTCAGCCGCCCACTCGAGATATCACGACGAGGGTCAGTTATCAAAAAAGAAAAAAGAAAAAGTTTGTTTGTGACTTTATCAGCTCTCCTTTAAAGAGTGCTTTCATTCTGAGCACAGATAAGACAGCGCAGCTTTGAGCTTCTGTGATTTTAATGTTCAAATCACAGAAGAGGAGACTTTGTTTTACAGACGCAGCCTCGAGAATAAATTATAAAGTGACCTTTGGGGCTGAAATGTTTGGATTAAAGCCCTGCTGCTGCTGTGACATTAGAGGTCAAGCAGAGGTGTCAAAATGTTTTCCACAAACTCAGATTTTGATTCCTGAACCACTTTTGCGCAAATTAAAAATTAATTAGCTCAATTTCTTAGTTATAAAATATAAAACCAACAATAAGAAAACAGCTAATGAGAGGAATTATCTGTAAAAATGTTTATTGGGCCTTTGAATATGGTGTGTTCTGAATTCTGGACTTCCCTCCCACTTTAAACCATTTTTACGCACAAGCAGCAAAGCGTAAAATCTCTTGTATTATGCTGAACGCGGCTCAGAAGTCACCATCATCATTCCCCCAACTAAAAAAAAAACACAACACCTCCTTCACCTGAGCCGTGCTGTGTCGCGTCCTGTCGTAAACAGGTGCTAAAAGATGAGTTACCTATGACCTCCAATCCACGATCACTACAAAGGCAGCAGCATGGCCAGCTCGAGCGTCTTTTAGGAAGCTCCTGCGCGTCGTTTGGAGCCTGGTGAAGTTTGTAAAGTGCGTAAAGGAGCGCGGTGCGTAATTTGGACAGTCTGTCACGTTTTTCTGCCAAACTTTGAACACAGACCGTTTTTATTAACGTGCGAAAATAAGTGAGGATTGTTGGAGATGTCAGTCAGACTTACCTCCCCTGTTTGGTGATTATCATCTCGGTTTGGAACTTGTGGAACTTGGCCCATAGCGGGTAGTTATTGAGCAGAGCCTGAGTCTTCCCGCACACCTGTAGCCCAGGTAAAGGGTAGAGAGGCGGCCGCTGGAAGCCGTGCTGAAAGTTCGCCGGGTAATTCTCCGGAGAGGGAGAGTACAAGTCTTTACCGCCTGCGTGAAACCCGTCTCCTGCGGAGATGTAACTCTGCCCGGCTCCACCTCTCGGCGGTGACCGCACGCTGCCGTACGGGCAGCTGCTCAGGGGCTGTGCGTAAAACCTCCCGGGCTGCGCTGGGTACCCTCCCACCGCCTGGTCCGAGTGGTACTGCAGAGCCAGAGTGTCCTGCCCGCTTTGAACAGAGTCTGGGTAGTAAAACCTCGCGTCCTGAATCCCCATTTTGAGCTCGGCTAGATCCTTGCCGCCGCGGTGGAGGTGACTGCTGATGTCGGTGTTCTTTCCGAAAGTTTGCGTTTCAGTCCCATTCAACATGCTGAGGTAGAGGTTGCCACCTATGCCGCCCATTTGCAGCCGCGCGCCCAGTCTGTGCGTAATGTCATAAGGCTCCGCTGGTGCGTCCAGTTCAATACGAGCACGTACAATAAGAAAACACAGAAACAGCACACTGGGGACTGTTATCCTACTCACAGCGCACTGACATGCCACAAACTTTTAAATGAAGCTTCGGTCGACACATCCAGCCTCCCTCACTCGCGCTCATTCCGCTCTTTGCACATAAACTTTGTTTTATTACCGGAGCAGGTGATTGTCTGTCTGTCTGTCTGTTTTTTTGACGCGTGGAGTCGCTACCAGTGAGTCAAACACATGCTCAGTTTTCTAACCTATGATATATACATTTTGTAAGTGGTCATATTTTGGAGGTGTGTCTGATGATGAGGCAGGGACGTGATAGGCTCCGGATATGAGAGCGCCATCCCCTCATCAGAGCGCAACACAAATTACACACGCTGTCCTCTGACAGGAGAAAACACAGGGCTGTAATCACTGTAAAACATTTAAATGATTCAAACACACACACACTTTAAATGACTTTCAAAGACGCAACAGGAAACGACATTTAAAATAAAGAAATTCACCATGAAACGCTTCAAACTCCCTGTTGGGAATATTTTCGTTGCGGGATGATCCGCACATGAATAATTAATGTTATTATGATCTTCTTTTTAGAAATGTTTGTCACGGTGAGCTCAAAGAAGACAATTCAGAATTAAGCCAGTCATTTTTTCCAAAAAGTATTTAAAAATTCCACATTCTGTGTGTCTTAAACATTAAATCCACTTCACAATTTAACAGTAAATATAATATTATTGCGCTTTGGGTTCATTAAATATCAGATCAGCTGATTTTCGACCTTTTGAATGTGACGTATAAGCAGATTGGTTAATTACGACTCTTTATTTTTATTATGTTAATTTAAGACTTCCCTCTGTCTCTCAGCCCGTCCTCACAAACTGTTTGACACCTTTCTTATTCGATTATAAAATAATAATTTGTTGCCATTCAGTGAAAAACGGAGACACCGTCTCTGCGTCGCAGAGCGTTTTGGAGAGTTTTTCCAAGAAATCAGTGTTTTCACTGACAGGCTGAATCATCAGCCCGATCGTAATTTCATTTTCCATTTCACTCATGAAGCCTTCAAACAAACTTTTTTATTTATTTTATTTATTTAATGAAGTCTGTGAGGTTAAATGTCTTCAACGGCCTTGTACGCTGATGTAAATATATAAGATCTTTAAGACAACTTTTATTTTTATATTTAACTTCTTTAAAAGACTGTTCGTGTCTTTTATTTTATTTTTTTGCTTTATTTTACTTGTTGATCACACACACACACACACACACACACACACACACACACACACACACACACACACACACACCCTGACCACAGAGGCTTTGTAACATTTCACCAGCTTGAGTTGAGATTCAGGACCCGTTTTTACACCATGGCACCGCTGTGGTTGGTTTGATTTAGGCACCAAAATAAAAAAAGAAACACACTGGTCAGGGTGCATAAATTCACACAAACATACTCACACACACAGACTCACATATACTCTATAAATAATGTGGTACACAGCTGAAATGTTACAGATATGAACTATCAGTAAGACTTTACAAATAAAGACTGAAAAACAGCTCGTACATGTGGTGAATGAATATAATGTTCATATAAGAACACAAGGTGAGCCGGTCTGTCTAGAATAAACAGAAACTTCATGCCAGTGAGGAGCTCTGGTGTTTTACTGCAGGACAAACAGACATGAGAAGAAAAACAGCAGAATTTTCCTTTAAGGCTCAAAATGCTCAGACTCCCAGCACAGGTCGGGACTCTCAGCGTGTTGGACTGAGACCGTGTGTAAGTCAGCACAACACCTCAGAAAGCACCATGTGAAGTTTCAGTCCCAGTCAAATATGCAAAGATATTTCCTTTGATTGTCAAAGCGTCCATTTGTGCTGTCAGTCGGTGAGCCGACCAATCACACATCATCATCATCTCAGGTCTGAAACAGAAAGTGGTTTGTCACGCAGCAGCAGCACTCTCTGCTGCGTGGCCTGTTTGGCCATCACAGGTCGTCCAGCGTGGACAGAGTCTGCTTCATGCACACAGCTGAAAGAGATAACCCCGAGGATTCAGCAGCTGCATGTGTGTGAACACACACACACACATTAAACAGATGAAAGCCCCCCCAGTGCAGGTATGACACAGTTATCACCCTTGACACTGTCACTGCTCTAATCCCACTTCCTGCGTCTCTCCTAGCAAGGTGAGCTCATAAGGGCACGCGCTGAAGTCATCAGTGTTGACACCGGTGGCGAGAGGGCCTCAGTGTGAGCGACACCACGGACGCCACGGCCAGCCAGCCGTGTCCAACCCAACCCCCACCACCACTAACACCACCGGCACCAACATCAACCCCCCCCCCCCTCCGGCGAGAGTCACCACTTCCTCTGCTGTCCCTGCTTCCGGTGAGAGCTCCAGGCCATCACCTTGTGAAGCACAATCAGCTTTCATTTTCTCCTGGAAGTGTCATTAGCAGGTCAGCCGGCTCTCGCGTGCTCAGGCACGAGACAAAGCACAGGAAACGTTGGTGCTTTGAAGAGGAGAAAGCAGTTTTAATCCACGCTGTGATTGCTCTCAGCAATCCAAACTTTCTGCTGCAGCCTGCACAGGAGTCACTGGGTGAGCATGAGTTACCAACGCTGAATTCTACTTGCAGACATGAGAGGCAGAGCAGAGCTGCAACTGGACACTGATGTAAAATCTTGACGGCTGTGAAAGAATCTAGTAAAAGCAAGTGTGGTTGGCTCGTCTGTGGGCTGACAGATTTAGACGTGATAGACGAGCACATCAGTGACTGTCTTAACGTGTCTTCATTAACCGTATCACCCGACTGCTCAGTTAAAATAGACGATACCTTGTGAAAAGGAAGAAGCGGCGATGATTGTCATATGGTGGGAGTTGCACCTTGTTATCATGAAGTGGTGCAAAACGTAACAGAAATCTGGAGTTTTATCTGATCTGTAATGATCGACGCTGTGGTTTCCTGCACAATGGAGGCCTCAGCGTGCTTCAGACTAGGTGCTCAACTGATGGTCAAACGGCGTCTAAAATCCTCCTACGCAAACATCTTTCTCACGGTCGACGTGGAGGACACTTTGTCTGATCTTTTACAAACCAACAATCAGACAATCACGTCCGATAAAGGCAGCGGTCAGACATGTGGGTGGAAGTGAGAAAAAAGGCTTTTTATACTATTCCATCCACTTTTCAGGCGACCGCATCCCCGTCTCCTAGAAATCACGTATGTATACAAAAAAATCTGAAAATATTTAAAAGATAACACAAGATATCGAACATAACAACGTATCGATTAATTCCATCCAATCTTTCGGTGCATCTTCGTTCAGAAAAACAGGATTTTAAAACATTTTTCTAGTCATATTTAGCCACTGGGAGCGTTTAGTTGAGATTAGGCAAAGACTGTGCTGTAGATTATTACAGAAAAAGTCACGTGACCCCAAATTTGACCAAAGTGCTTCTGTCTTGATGTCTCCCTACAAACTATAACTATACTTGAACCTGCATTCTTTCTAATGGCCCGCAGGGGGCAATGTACTCGGCTGCAAAAAGAAAAAATAAGTCTGATTTTATAGAGTCTTATGGGGATATGAGAGCTAAAAGAGAAAAGCTTTTAGAGAGTAATTATTGGACTTCAGTTGAAGTCCAATAAAGTTGAGTCCAAAGTAAAGTCCAAAGGAAGAACGCCTCCTGCTCCCGGTGACGCCACATAACTTCGGCCTAGCCGGTAGCGGCTTTTGTCACTTGAACGTTTCTGTGCGTCGTTTTTCTGAGGATAATCTTATAAAGACACTTTGGATGAGACTTCGTACGTGAGTTCATCCGAGGCGTGCTGAGGCCTTCAGTCAGGTATAAAGTTTTGAGGTTGACACCACTTAGTTTACAGCTTGTTCCCGCTGAATCTGCACTGGAAAGGCCCACCAACCCCCATTTGAAACCCGAGGAGGCTACATGTTGCTCTAACTCATGACCACAATGTTCACTATGTCAAACTCATATATGCGTGTCGTTAATTTTCACTTCCTATACTGTATTTCAGCCACGAGCGTCTGAAATTAAACCACCTCGTAGCTTCAGAATAATAATTACCGTAATGTTCTTGTCCATTTTTTTCCCCCGCTATCCTCCTCGCTCATGTTTTAAGTCAACCGTGCTTTTTGGGTCCATAACCCCTCGGCCATAAATATCTGTGTCTTGACATTGTGCCGACGTGGGTGGGCATGGCATGCCTGACACAGAGTTCACAAATCAAACCCAATGTACAGGCTGAGCTGTGGCATTCATTTCACTCCAACACCAGCTTGGCGCTTGTAGCAAAAAGACTAGTTAAAAAATATGACGTTATCATCACATGGAATGAGAGATTTATCACGTACTTATGAGGGAAAACGACTCAGTTTCCCTGATATCATAGTAACGATTTCTACAAATGAAGAAGTCCTCCCGGCTGTGATAACCAAAACACAGAGACTTCAGAATCTGATCCGAGTCCCCAGAATGAGAAACACTTCCTTTGATTTGCAGGAAAATATCCACAATGTGGAATGGATATGATCTAAACTCCCTTTTAGACACTGTAAAAAATGTCTGTGAAAAACGTGACGTAAAATATGCCATGAAGTATGTCTGTGTTTTCCTGTATACAGTCATATTTCAAAACTTTTGTTTACACATTATTTTCATGGAATTTATACAGAATTAAGTAGCATTTCATATTAGAGACAGTAAAAAATAATATTTAATGGCATATTTTACGGTCTTTTGCTGTCATGGTTTGGCAGCTTATATCTATATTCATCATAAAATCTAAATAATAATAATAAAAATATGGAATAAAACACCTTGTATGTGAAATCAACAGTACTACTATCCTTTTACTGTAATACTGGAAGGTTAGATGGTCATACTGTATTTATTACAGTAAAATATAGTACAGCTGTAATAAACATTACAGTATTTTGCTGTACAATTAACAAAAATGAACATTAATACTTCTTTAATACTTCATTATTCTGAATATGGTTTTACTGTATACAGGAAAACACAGTCATACAGTAAAAGTCTACTCTGCAGTCATTTTGTTGAATAAATCAAATAAAACTAAAATACTAAACAGTTACTTAAATATAACCAAACAAGACTGTGAGGAATAATGAAGTAAAACTTGGCATTTTACAGTAAAGAAGGGGCCGTACGCAGTATTTCTTAAAATATTTGAATGAAATGTCTTTCTCCTTCCGTCTGAAGTGTTACTCCCTTGTTTCCCACAGTCCTGCTTGGTTGTATCTACATTTAAGTTCTGGTACGTGCTGTACTGTAAACCCAACATGTGTCCTGAAGGCTACATCATGAGAGGTTGCTCTGTTTCTACACCGTGCCGAGGCGTTGACAAGTTTAGTGAAGACCGTGGTAAAAATGTGATGAAGCCTGGCTTTATTTTGGGGTGTGTTTGCGAGGCAGCGCTGGGAGCAGGTGTTTGAGCGCTGTGAGAAGCAGGAGTGAGGACGTCCCTCATAATCACCGTGTAAACGTTTCTCATTAGGCCGACTTAACTGGAGCTCAAGTCTCTCCAAAGCAGCTTCTGAAGAACGCCTTCCTGTTAGAGGCGCACCATGGCACTGGTTCATAATTAACGCAACATATGTTTATTCAAATCTCACACGGGGTGTGAAAGAGGGCTTCAGGAGGCACCACCCACAGAGGCTGTGAAAACAGAGGGTGGTGGAATTAAGTGAGGAAAGACAGAATGGAGAGATCTTGTGAGCTCCAGATAGAGTGAGATAGAAAAAGATAGCACTTATTGCTCAGCGGAATTCACACTCGATAGCTCATGAACTCTTGGTGAAGTGCAAATGTATTCCTCAGCAACCCAGAAACAAACAAGCTGCCACTTCCTTAGCCTATAATTAGCTGGTAATCAATGCTGGGTGGGTTTCTGTCCTGTCAGACATCCCCAGCCATCGTGGGGCAACACTAGACCTGCAGCTGTACTCTCAGGTCTCAGATGACAATCCAACATAAAGAATATTAAGCCGTGTTTCAGAGAGTGTGTCCTGCCTGGAAAAGCGTAGAGACACGATGTACAATCAAGTTCAAGTTCGGCTATGTGGCTTTATTTTCTTCAGTCGCCACCTTTCTGGTTTGTCGCCACCTCCCTGATCCTCGGCGGAGTTTATCGACGTCTCCATCAGCACACGTCGGTGTGTCACCCCCTAGACACTTCCCACTTTCTCCAGGAAGCTTGTTTAAGTGAGGGGAGTGCTGTGGCGGCGGTGGTAGAGTAATGGGACAGTGTGCACTCTCTTGTTGGCCTATGAACCCTCGCTAACCCCCATAAACACAGAGCGGGTATGTGTAAGCTTATGGCAGCGAGCAGCAGCTCCACAGTGACACATGCGACCTTTCAGCGTAACCTTCCAGTCAAACACCTGAAACCCGCCTCAACTTGATATCCTTTTAATTACCTCGATTTACATGGTCAACACATTAGTCCTCTTCAGAGCGAGCTGCTATCAACATTCATGACCTCAGTGATGCTTTTAACACCAACATGTTTATCTCACAGGAGGACAGGCTGCTTTTTATTTAAGGTACCTCGTCCATCCCCTCTCTTTTCCCCTGAGTTGGTTCACCTGGTCGCTCCCTCGGGTCAAACTGTTCCCCTTAGTGATTCCTCTGGAGGCCTGGAGATCTAATATGTGAGTGATGCACTGAGATCAGCCACATTTTGAACACTGGCGAACTGAGTTTACACAGGTATGACTCATCACATGGCATTTGAAAACACAGTGATATGGGGCATGTGTCACTGGTTTCACTATGACTGCAGACATTTAAATTAAACTCTAAGTTTTCCTGAAAACCTTAGCAGCTAAGTTTGAATCAGATGAAGGGAACCTTCTGCTCAGAAGAACCTTTTTATTGCACATCAGCTGCCTGCCTGCTCCACATCTTTTAACCGTCACACCCTGAAGTTTCTACATTTGTAAATAATTTCTGTGATAATTTAAACCTAAATTATAAACCCATGAATACAGATTTGCATTGCTTTCACTGTTAATAGATTTGACAGACAACTTACATAAACTAGGATCTGACTGATGGCTGGTGTTGCTTTCAAGCCCCAGCCTTAACTGTATTAGTTGGTGCTCATGTAGGTTCACTCATGCTGGGCCGTGCATCTGGGGCCCGCCGATCCATGGGAGGTCCTGCACATGAACACACAACACTGGCAGCTTTATGTTACTCAGACAGACAGCACAGTGCACAGCTATGACAAAACAGGACAGCTGTGCACTTCCACACATTCCTCTGGCCTGCTCCATGAACGCAGATCACCCCCCACCCACCTCCACCCCTCCAAAACATTGCCAGGCTTCCCTTACAGGCACCATACCTCCCCAATACACACTCCGACCCTGACCCTACACCCACCTCAAATGCAGACAGACTCCCCACCTCAGCCGTCGTCCACTGGCCGTGCCCTCTGAGTACATTAAGAAATCATCACCCTTGTCAGGTTCAAGCTGACCCTGCTATACTAAGTGCTACTGTCAGGGTCAGCTGGTGCAGGGAGAGCTGCACGGCTGCAGCTACTGTTAAGGATTTAATTACAGCCAAACGAGAAGCCTATAGAAGGTTTGAGCACAGAGAGCCTTATGGAATGACGGTGAGCTCCCACAGAGTTACTGACTATTAAAGGGCTTGAGTTTCCACGCGTAGACATTTTGTGCGTAAGACTCAAATCGTCAATGAGTGGTTGTGGTTTTGCAGTTGTGTTTCGACTGGCCAGTGGCCGAGAGTGTGTGCATGGCGTGTTGCCAGGTTCATGTGAGTAAGAGAGAGAATATGGGGGTGAGGCTGAACGCATCCATGATTTTATGAACTTGACATAACTGAAGCATCGATGGAACAGTTTAAATTCATCGTTAAAGGACACACTCACGTGTTTTCTTACATCTACACTTAATAAGAAGCAGGAAACAAAGAGGCGGCTGGCTTAGCTTAGCTTAAAGAGTGGAAACATTTAACCCAGCTCTTATTAAGGTAACAAAACCTGCCTAAGAGCACCTCTAACTCTCATTAACTGACATGTTATATCTTATTTGTTTAGCCCAAAGCTTAACCGCGGGTTCTTTGGCACAGACGACGTGCAAACAGATGACTTCAGTTTTACCTTTTTTATTTCACCAGCACACGCAGTGAGACGTTCGCAGGCTGATTGGCTAACTGGATCCAGGTGTGCCAATCACTCTCACCTGGCGCTGCTCTCCTGAGCTCTCTCCACACCGCTCCCCTGCAGGCGATGCACCACGCCCCCTCCAAGGTTAATTCGAATGTCTGTTTGTCTTTAAGCTAAGCTAAACTACAGCTTCATATTTTCCCTGAACTGAAATCATGTCCATGATCCGTGCTTGCCGTGCTTCATCCACAAAGAAAGGCCTCAAAGTTTAAAGTTCTGTGTTGACAATAAGTTTGAAAACATTTCTTTTTATGACTGTGCTTATTTCATGGCGCTGACCTAACTTAATAAAGTTATTTTGGGCACGGAGGAATACAGTATGTTTTTCCTTCAGTAACAAGCTCTGCTGTCTTTGTTTATCCAGAGTGACAGCTGATGTACAGCTGCCACTCTGGATAGCCGCTTGTTCTAATGCCTAATTATCAGGCCGTAAACCCTGCTGGACAAGGTGTCAGGTGCTGTCAGTTTAGCCGAGGATTTCCATGGTTCCGTGTCACCTACCCAATCAAAGACACTGTCTGTTTATTTAATAATTCATCGACCTTTAAACAGGTTCAGCGCATTTCCATTCTATCACTGTGTCTCCTCCGCTGCCCCCTTAATCCCGTACTGACTTGAGAAATGGGTTTATTATCCTTAAGTTACCGTAACTTAACTGATGGAATTTAGATGATCTTCATGAGAAACCGGCAGAAACATGAGATGTCGAACTGTGGCAGTGAAATATTTGCTGAATAACATCACATTTCCTGAAGTAGAAAAAAAAAGTGATTGATTGCTGCTTCTGCTGACTTTACTTAATCTCAAGCTCAACCTTTTGCCATTCCTCTGTCAACCTGAGCCTGATTAAATAGGTGAGTGAGTTGCCACATTTTAGCTCCCGACTGTCCTTGCGCTCACATTGGCTCACTTGGCCCATGTGTCCTTGCCTTAGCCCATTTTCCCACTGTCTAACCTCTAACACCTCTGCTGGGTGCCTGATATATTTATTCACTGCCACAAAGAAACACTGCTGGAAAAGAGTGCTTCACTGCAGCCTGTGAAAGAAGAAGCAGAGAGAAGATCATGGAAGATAAACCCAAGCGGCAACTTCTGTGGCTGGGAAATGAAGCCAAACTGCAGTTCCTCTAACGTCCACTCGAGGCTGGCTGCAGAAGTGAGTCAGTCTCCATAAGCCCCCATGTTAAAATGTCACTGAATGCATCCAGTGTTTTCAATCATCCGTTACCAGTTTTCTTCTCCACAGTTGAGTGCGGCTCAGAAGGAGGGGCCGGTGTCAGTGTGGTCCAACCCTGCTGTCAGAGGGGAGGACCCCGTGAGTTTTCAATGATACACTCTTACTCAACTAGACAGTCTTTTTTTTTTAAATCTTTGTCTCTTACTAGTGTTCCAGCGACAGCTTCATTAGCTCATTTCTGCTCTTCTTTTCTCTGTGGATCACTATAATCAGTGGGATATATCATCTGGTGACCATGAATGTCTGCAGAACATTTCATGTCAAGTGATAGAACGACCGAACGTCCATCATGTCCAAGCATGTTTTTTTCTTATTTAATCTACAGATATCTGACATTTGAATATTATTTTACTAATTTAGTGTCATGTTAATGTATATTATTTATATTTCTCTGGCCTCTGATTTTAATTTACTGCCTGCAAAGCAGAGAGAATAATTAGCATTTTATTTTGCTGTTCAGTTCATTGCTATTAATTAATTGTAAAAACAAATAACTTCCTCCTGGGACTTGTCTTACAGTACCTTCATAACCTCCCAGTCCAAGGTACATTAAAACTTTCAACCCTCCTCGCGTCCTAACTCAGTCTTTGACGAACACCGCCTGAGAAGGTGCAGCAGAAAATTACTTTTGAAGAAAATCCGATCTGAATGCTGTATTAAAATAATCCTGCCCCCTTGCTCCCTAACATCCTGCGAGCTTGATGCTGGGGGCCTTGATATTACAATCACTGTAATGAAGCCGGGATTGATTGAATGATTGGCAGCTTGAGACATGTGCGATGAATGACCTGAGCCGCGGATTTAATGCACAAACACGGTGATGGACACAGTGTTCCGGGGTTATGTGAAGACATGGAAAGTGCAGCGGGGTTAAAGCACAAGAGGCTAAGATCGAGGTGTGTGTGTCCATGCATGCATGCATGTGTGTGTGTGTGTGTGTAGGCACGCTGGAGTCTGGTAGCCCCTGTTTGTTTCCCTTGCTCCTGGGCGGGCGCTGGCATTTGTGTGCAATGTGTGTAATGTGAGTGTGTGTATTTGTGTATATGGCTTGAGTGGCAGGAGGCAGAGGGGCACTGCTAAGGGGTGGTCAAACACAACAAGTGTAGGAGGAGGAGGAGGTGGTGGAGGGGAGGTGTACTGGCACTGAGGTGGCGTGGCCTATGCATGTGTGTGTTCGGATCCAGATCAGACACGTTTAGCTGGACATGGTGGCTTTAAGCAGCGTTTCAGCTGACAACAACTTGCCATCCAGAGGTCTTGCCTGCCACCGCTACCACCTAAGTCCTCTGATTCATCTGGCCCTATCAGTCCACTGCTATCTGTATCAATCATTAGAAATGATTTATTTTTAGTGGGATGTGGCCTCTCGCCCTCCTTACTGCCCTCTTGCCCCCTGCGGGCCCCCCTCTGCCTTGGAGCCCCGCACTAATGAGTGTCAATCTGGAGGGCTGTGGCACTTTTACTGCAGACACCTCCCCTGACAAACGCAGGGCTTCAGTCAAAATGAATCATGCAAATGGACGGCAGCAAAAGTGACAACCGTGCCATCCGCCGCCAAACCCCTCCCCCGTTTCCTCCCCAGCCTTTTAAAAGTTTGTTCATAAAAGCCAGAACATCTAATTTCTTCTGTTGATGCATTTAAAATGAATCAAATGCTTGATGTAGCCTTTAATGTTTTTAATTTTTAATGAAAAAAATCATCTGGTGAGCTTAAACAAACCTTACATTAGGCCAACTTTGGCCCGTGGGCTCTGCTTTGGTCAGAACGGGTCACACATGTCACATTTCATAGATGTGAAAATTACAGTTGTACAACCGTCATCTGTGGTCATGAGCTTTGGGTAGGGATGGATAACCCACACAATGGATACAAGCGGCCGAAATCACCTTCCTCCACCTAGGGTGGGGCGAGGAGCTAGGATCTAGCCTGTGGACGCCTTGGGATCCTCCATGAGGAGCCATAAACCTGCTAAACCTGCCACTGTGACCCGACCCCAGATAAGTGGAAGAAAATGGATGGATGACTGGAACACTACACCTGCCAGTGAAGTGTGAAAAATCTGATTATACTGTTTACTGAGTCTACAGCCACTCAGGTGCCTCTGTGAAGTGGCAGTTGTGCTAAATGTTAAATTCAGCATGCTAACATCCTTGCAGTGACAATGCTGATTTGCTAATTTGCACTGAAGACAAAGTACAGGGCACAAAACGTTTCCCTGATGAT
Organism: Nibea coibor; assembly: GCA_023373845.1. Lineage (NCBI taxonomy): Eukaryota > Metazoa > Chordata > Actinopteri > Sciaenidae > Nibea > Nibea coibor. The sequence goes on along the minus strand of CM041728.1, from coordinate 2,563,853 downwards.
GACACTGACTGAACCATAGTCAGTAGGGTTCATCTTCTGAGGAGCGTGAACGCCAAGAAAGTCTGACGAAGCTGCTAGACTGAGATCACGTGGATCATTAAGCTGCTTGTTTGCTGCTCTGTACCAAAGTTCATCTCAATCCAGCCAATAGTTGTTGAGATATTTCAGTCAAAGTGATGACCCGACCACCCAACCACCCGACCACCCGACCAGCCATGCCTAAAAAAACTGAGATACAATAACCGAAACACAAATTTTAGTATCCTTCCTTACGCAGTACACAAGGAATCAAAGAATGTATCAGCTGTGGAGGACCTCAGTTTTGAGTTCAACTTTTGTGGTGCTGTTTGTATTGATTGTATTGATATGTGCAATTAGCATGTGGGGTCAAACTCTGGTCACTATTTAGACCACAGTCCCCCCCTCCAGCACTCGGTTTACACGCCTGACATGACTTTTTGAAGGCTTCCACTCGATGTCGTGATGGTTTGACCCTCGTTGTTCTGACATCACAGCAACCTATCATATGGCAGCGGCATTTCTGCGTTCGAATGGACCTTGGTCTCGGTGTGTATAAATGAATTTGCTCATGTGAATGTGTATGTGTCTCTATCCTCTGTGTTCCCTTTGATTCTCGGGACGTCGGTGTATTCTAGTAACCAGGCAGACGTCAGAGATCTATTCTGGATGCCCGCTGCAACAGCCGGCCAGCAACAGCAGCAGCAGCAGGGGGAAGGAATGCCGTCTGTCCGGAGGTCTGGGCAGAATGATCGCTGATCCTGTCGGAGGAAGCGGAGATGGCGGCTCTCCTGTTTCATGGGTTGTGGAAGAGAGAGAGAGAGAAGTGAGGAGAGAAAAGGAGAGTTGGACCGGGGACATGACACTCAAGAGAGGGAGAGGAGAAAGGAGGGAGAGTGAGAGTGGTGTTGGTGGTATTGGTGGTGGTGGAGGTGGAGGGGGGGGTTGAAGGCATTTGGTTTGGTGCCAGTCGAGCCAGCTTTCTGGCATGCCGCATTCCAGGAGATCAACACCACGGTGTTTCCTTTCACCTCCAACCCACATCCACCACCCTGCAGCCCACCCTAAACCCCAGCACCATTTTTTCCCCAATAAATCTTTATTGAACAGAACAAACCGATCATGAATTATCGTCCACAGGACAAACAAACACCGCACTGACGGAGGACGGCGATATATTTAAAACGACAAAAATGTGTCTATTGCAGCATAGTTTGTGTGTCACACTATAGTGGCCCAAGTACATTCTCATATGTCCAGTAGAGGTTTCATTAAATTAAACACCATCATTCATCATTCAGAGGGAGATTCAATACTCTGAAGAGCTTTGCTGACTAGTAATCTTCGCTAAATTTATAGCTCGATATTGACTTTGATTTGTCTGTTCTGTGGCTGAATTTTAGTGCGATTATCAATAATTATCTTCTAATTGCCAATGTGTAGTCACAGTGGGTGGACAGTTTGTCAAATATTAAAGAGGATACCTTAGAAAAACTCTATGTCCAACAACAGAAATATAGTTCAAACTTTGCCCAAAGGAGAGAGATGTTGCCTCTCCGTGAACCCTCTTAAATCACCAAGCAGATTTTTGGTCCATGTGTGTTTGAAATGCCATCAGGCTTTTAGTGGGGTGATGAGAGAGGTAGGTTCCTTGACATGAGGATGATAGATTGATATCAATACATCAACAGATGATTGTCACTCATCCAAACCCATGTCATGGAAAGATAATCATTACACTGTATTCCACGTCACTGACATGAGTTTTGGAAGGACTTTGGAAGGACTTGGAAATGACTTGCGATGTTTTCCTGCTTCGGCACTGCTGGTGTGTCCCGATGCTGACATATGTGTGTGTGATGTCTTGATGGCTTAGTGGTTTGGGATGCTTAGTACGTAGTTGAAATGTCACTGGTTTGAGTCTGGCCACGAATATTTGGTGCATGTGACCCAACCAGCCCTTCAACTGACACACCTCTATCACTTCTTCTTATTATTATTTTTTAGTTTTTAGGTACTAGATCTATAAAGTAAAAATACCCTAGAATAGTCCACAGCAGGGGTGCCCACACTTACACGCCACGTGAGCTACTTTTCAAATGACCAAGTCAAGAGATCGACTGGGGGGGTTGGTGCGGCGGCAGGCGTACGGTGGACGGAGGCCCAACATACTGGCGGCAGTGGCTGCAGGCACACGGACGCGGGGTGGATGGCCCACCATACTGCCGGCTGCGGCGGTGCGCGTGCGCGCGAGCACGGGGTGGGCGGCTCTGCGATCGACTGGATCATGTCTCGCGATCGACCGGTAGCTCGCGATCGACCTATTGGGCACCCCTGGTCCACAGCAATGCTAACACATCTATGAGGTTGCAGTATCATTAGTTTTGCACGAATTTGATCATAAACCAAAGCATTGGAAAAATTATGCCCATTGTTAACAAAGTTAAAGGTCCAGTGTGTAGGATTTGGTGGCATCTAGTGGTGAAGTTGCAGATTGCAACCAACTGAATACCACCCGTGACCCTGATGGTTAACTGTAGGTCTCAAACATGCTTTTCAAGCCTGAAGCTGGAGTTTCCTGTCCAGCTGTTCAAAGGTTTTACTAAGAGGTCGGACATCTGTATTTATTCTGTATCATCTGTATCTCTCTATCTGTATTTGCTTTTTCTTCTGGTGACGTGCTTATCTTGTGTTGAGTCTTGGCTCTGTTCTGTGTTTTGGGTGAAGCTCTGAACTATACCACAGTATCTGCTGCAATATATGCATTGGTTGTTGCGAGTTTTGGTGTTCCGATTGCCGTTTGTGGTAAGTACACAATGGCCGTACTCCGACTGAGATAACACTACCCTGAGTGAGACGCAGCACTGGTGTTTACCCTGCTAGCACGGGAGCTTTGTCCCACAGCGATGTTAATGTTTGACCGTAAAGTTGTTCCGTATCCGTAAGCCAACTGCAAACTAACGACTCTTCTAGGTTATATCATAAATGTAATGTAAGGATGACAAAAGGTAAGTTGCAGTTTTTCACACTTTACAGTCACATGAGCTAAACAGAAATCTCTAAATTCAAAAACTGTGAACTTGCTTTACTGTTCCAACAACTATGATTACATCTGCAGCCGACACCTGAGCATCTGCTCCATTCTGTGTACTCACAATCATCTGCTGCAATCAAGCTGTTCATTCTTCAGAATTTAAGTAATTAACCACCTACACTGATATGTGTCAACTTGTTACTTATCATGTGGGTTCATTTTTATTACTTGTAACCATATGCGTGCTTACTGTGTTTTGAAATGCCCACACGTAGTCGATTTGTCAGCTCTGTATCTGTCTGTGGTTTCTCCTCAGTGTTTGCTTGTGGGGAGTGACAACGTCACAGCCTAGAAAACAAATATTATTCTGTACTTCAGCGTGTTTACCTAAATAAATTCAGTCAAACCTGCTGCTCAGGCGTGAGTGCGTATCCTGGTGGAAATGCCACCAACGATGTCAGAATTTTAGGGTTTCCGCGTGGAACATCGATGCTTGCTAATGACTCAGATGTCAAAATCTAAAGTGACATTTCGAAGTGACATTTTAAACTTGAGGGAACATTAAACGCCTGGTGTTACATCTCGGTCCTCCGTCATCGCTGTCTGCTGCAAGTGCCCTTGAGCAAAGCGGTGAATCCCAACCGGCGCAACAGAATATTATCTTAAATCATCCACGGCGAGCTTGATGCACTTCACTAGTAACACATCTCACCGGAGACAGTTTCCACTATGGTCTCTAACCCACACCGTGATGCCCACATGAACATGCTGGGTGTGAAAACCATCACGTCCCCTCAGACCTTTTGCCTTTTTATTTGTGTGAAAGTGGAGTACATTTTACCAGTGATGATGTGAGGAGCAGGGAAACAGATGGAGGTAAATATAGTACATTTCTAGTGTTTATCAACTTTATAGAAGAGTTTCTAGCCATGCTAACGATGTGGCTCTATGGATACCTGAATCGTCCACCACCGACGCTAACATGATGAAACCTACAGACCTCTAGTGCCATGCACGGTTGTGGTTTTGAATGAAACCCCTGACACATGGTAGCAGTATATATATCCTTGATGGCCTTGACTTTTCATCCAGTATCATTATCAGGTCAAAGTGACTAAAAACCTGCAGATGGTGCTTTGTATTTTGTGCTAACAGGCTGAATGAAGTACATTATCGTTGCTGACACGTTAGCATTTAGCTCTGTCGTATATACTCTAAGAGTGTGTCTCATAAAAGTGACATCATTAATATGTAGCCGTAGTGTTTAGCATGTTTGCGTGTGTGTGTTTGTGAAACGAGGTTTTGTGTGGCTATGGGTATTTTTACAAATTTGTGTGTGCGTGCATCTGCGTGTGTGTATTTTTATGAATCGGTGCGTGTGTGAGTGCGTGCACGCCCGTGCGAGCGGTGGACGGTCTGTCAGCTCAGGTTAAGCTGACACTGAGTGGCCACACCTCAGGGGTGTGCAGGCCTGCGAGGCGGGCTCTCTCTCATCAGCAGCATTAGGCCGCCGCGCGTGATGGCTGCTGACCCCCGGCGGAGCGTCGGCCGTGACGGTCGGCCGGCGTTGGCCACCAATAACGCCAGGTCCTGGGCTCACTTTCTGCCAGGAGCAGCCCTCACTCTCCTGCTGTCAAACAGTAAGTGGCGATGGCAAAGATGGCACTTTGGGTAATTTGTGCTGGGCCTCATCAAGGACATCCTGTTAAAATGCCCCGTGTGTCTGAGTCATAGACTGTGGAGGAGATGGATGACAGGGAGGGAGTGTCGGAAAGTATTTTGAACAAAACTTTCTGCTTTCAAGAGAGAATTGAGGATTAATTCAGCTACAGCAACACAAGTCGAATATTCTAAAAGAACACCAAACACCAAATCAGACGAACAGATTTTGAACAGATATAAATGAAGGCTAACGTTAAAATTATCACCTGAACTGTCTGTCATAAACTAACCACACAGTCGACAGACTTACCACCTGCTTCAACTTAGACATAGTGGTGCACATGGTTTTCCTGTCTCATGAATGTTTATTCCTGCCATTACTGATGAGCTCACATTCATCACTTTCACTTTTCTTTTAAGGTGGTTTATCTGAGCGCTCGATATTTGCTGCCTCTTCTGCAGATGTTGTCGTGTTTCCAGAATGAGATCTAATTTACTTTCTTGCAGTCAGAATATCAGATATTTTTCTGTGTTACAATGTAAAAAAAATGAAGGCAACACTGTAAATAGGGTGGATCAAGTTCAAATCTCTAATCTGTGAACGGAGACATTTGGCTCCCCGTTGTGTGATGGTCAACAATGGCAGCAGGTGCACCATAGGGAAGAACAACAGGGAGGCAGGGCCACCATCAGGAAATGACCCCTGCCAGAAACAACAATGGAAAAGCCGGGCTTTTGGAGCCTTGAAAATATGAAGTGACAAAGGGTGCCCTTTGTGTGGGAATTGACATGGTACACGGCTGACACTGTGCACCCTCTAGGGGTTGATCTTCCAGTCAGGATCAAATGCCAAAACTAGGTCAGTGGGAAGAGAGAGAGAGAGAGAGAGAAGGGGAGGGGGTCCTTAATATTAAGGAAAATGGTGGCAGTTTTTTTAGTATCCACCAGCGTAAGCAGAACATGCTGCACAGTAAGTCATTATCATCCACTCATCTACCACGCTGAAACATTTCTGCTGAAGTCAAAGCTGACAGGTTTATCAGATCGACAACGCCAGTAGCCAGTAGACAATGACGGACCCGTGGTTTTGGTTTGGTACTCACTGTTGAAAAAGCACCTGTGGTTTATACCGCAGATCCTCATCAAACTTGCAAACAAAAAGGCACCTGGCAAAGACAGCAGATAGACTTTCACCACCTTTAATCATTTGGATATTTAGCAGAACAAATCAAGAGAAAATCGAAGCTTAATACCATATGGTGTTGGCTGAAATTTGTTGCGAACAGTTGAAAATTGCGCTCAATGGGACGAAATGTTGTTTACACATCCTTTGATCAGATAGTAATATACATACTAATTTTAGTTACCCAGGAAGTGTTATTTCTGCCTCAGCAATGTGTTTTTCTAGCTGAGGAACTGCCACGTGTTTGTAATGGCACGCAATTTGTAGGGAGTTGCATGTGAGCTTAGATTCACGTCCGGAGTCTTGCGTGTCTTTAATATTTAAACAATGTTTACGATGATGATCAATTCTTCTCTAATGTGAGGACGTTGCATGTTTTACATCACCGTATAACAACTTTTGGATATCAGCAAATTAAAGAGATCTCTCTGGTGTCCAGTAACGACTGACGGCTGTGTGTTATTAATTTGATTTCCTAACATGATTAATCAATTAATCAATCAATCAATTAATCTAATCCAGCCCAGACGGATGTATTTTTCATTTCTCTATGCATTTGTTTACTTAACGGATTCACAGAAACGACAGAGTATAATTGCCCACATTCATCGTTTCAATGAAAATCAGCAGGGGGGCAGAGAGTCGTGAGGTAAAGCATTGTTTTCTACCCCCAGATCAGGGTTATGCATGTTGTAATTTGTGCTAACGAGGTGGAATGCCAACTTCTTTCTTCCCCCATCCAATCACCTTCTGCCTACCAGCCATGACTTGCCTGTAAAGTTCTCATCTGGGAGCGCGCGGTCTAGATGAACAACAACCGGGCTGATCTTCCCCTCCAGAGGAACGGGGGGGTCTGGCTGGTCCAGCACACACCGGCGAGCGACCCTCCCTCTGGCCCTCGTTTGTCATGAGCTGACCCTTCCATTTAATTAATTAAAATTAGCATCTGTCCCCTTGGCATTGACTTGTTACGTCAGATAGAATCAGCTTTTGTATCAGCGGCCCCCGGGCTGCCGGCCTTAACGAGGCCCAAGATCCTAATTAGACGATGTAAGAGGGAGGTGAGTTGGGGTGGGAGGGAGGTGGGGGTAAGAGGGAGCTGGACAAGGAGGAGAGAAGAGAGGGGGGTGGTCTGAGCAGGGGGGCAGAGAGGGTCCTGCTGGGCTGAGTTGGCCCTGGGGGAGAGTGGGGTATTTATACACCCGGCACCTAAACACGATGGAGGGGGGAGGTGTAGGAGAGGAGCTCTCTCTCTCTCTGTCTTTGTCCGGTGTGTCTCTGTCTCCGTCTGCCACCCTGAGCTTCCTCTGACGACTGAACACATCTATCTTTGTCTTATTTTCATGTGCATGTTTAAAATGTGACTCTTGAAGCAGGATGTGTCTGGAAACTCGGTTTCACGAGCAGTCACACACCTTTGCTACATTTTGCTGCTTCGGGCTGATTTGGTCTGGTGTGCCCAGGATGGATAATGATATCTAATGTTCACACACTGTAGATAGCTATACATACACATATACGTTGCTGAAGGAGGAGGTGAGCTGGCACCTTTCCAGCTGTCAGTCCAGTGCTAGACTTGAAGCTGACACCCTCCAGCTCCACCTGTCCAGTGCCCATGGACTGAGCTTTACTTTCGTGATAAACCCATTGACATTACATAACTAAGTCATCAGTTCCCTGTATATGTATCTATGTATTTTATATGTATAAAGTTGTCTAAAAATAAGCAGTCCTACAAGGTCTTTACAAAAAACAGCCTAAAATTAGTAAATGCATCATTAAAATCAGTAAATATCTGATATTATGATTCTTATTTTTGGAAGTACTGACAGCCTGAGCCCTAATAAACTAAATTCTTATTTATGAGAGCTCCCTTTCTGCCCTGTGTACATGGACACACACACGTGTCTGACCCATCGTCTCTATAGCTGCTGCTTGTTGCTTGAACCACTGCCAGTCTCTTCTGTGCAAAACCACAGCTCTGTGCTCTCTGCAGCACTTGTCAGTGGCTGGTGGCTCAGTCCGGGTTCCGGTCTGGTGTCATATCCTGATCCCCTCGCTCTCCGAGGTCGGTGGAGACAGATGCTGGTGTTTGGGCTGCTGCTGGTGACGAGGGACGAGCCAACGTGAGCAGACAGGATGTGGGCAGAGACTCGTCCCAGATAGATAGACGTATGTCAGTAAAACAATGGGTGACATGGGAAGACGCCTATGTGGTGGGAGATGTTAAAGCTTTGTGAAAGTCTCAGAAGGAGAGACGAGAGAAAGTGAGAACCAGAGACAGAGTGAGACCGAAATATATCTGTTTTAATCCACAGAAAGCCTTTGGTGAATCACACACACACACACACACACGTGCTCTTATATTGCCTGTGTAGCAGTAGTTAGTCCTGGATGATGAGGAAATATCAAGATCATACTACCTTAAAATTATTCAACTACAACAGATGAAGACCTCCAAAGCTGGACAGACCGGTTAGCGAATGGTCTTTTGACTTTTGCCAGAAATAAATGAAGATTTTTGTTGATAATCACCAGAATAATCACGTACATCACAACTTTAATGAAATCAAATGAATTATTGTCAAAGTAAATTCACAAAAGACGATTTATATGATGAATCCTGCAAGTTAACGTCGGGTCACATAGAAACAGTCACATGGAGCCGTTTGTGTGTGAATCTGTCTGTTCACACATGCTGCAGGTGTGTGTGTGTGTGTGTGTGTGTGTGTGTGAAGGGGTTGAAGTGATAATGGAGGGGGGGTGGAGGAGGGGGTCAGTCAGTCATCACCCCGGTTTGTGAGTGAGAGGACTGGGACCACATGCCCCTCTTTTAACTGTGTCAAATCGAGGTGGCCTCTCCAGATCATGTCCCTGTCACGCCCTCGCAGCGCTGCGCCGTAATATTTTTCCAAAATGTTTTTCACAAGCAGCACCTGGTTTAATTTTTAGGTTATTTTTTTCTGCACATTGTTCTATTTCTATTTATTGCGTTAAAGCTGGAACACAAACTTTACAGCATGCATGATGGAAAGTGGAAAACAGCTTCCATAGATGTTAGGTGACGCGTTTTCATGTAAATACACAAAAATAAAATAGATAGCAAGTCAACCAGACTGACTGAACAGTGCAGGAAAGTGGTGATTGCTGGCTATTGTCCAATGCTGTGTGTGTGTGTGTGTGTGTGTGTGTGTGTGTGTATGTCCCAGTAATCGTGTGTGTTCCTGTCCAGCGTAGCTGTGAGGAACTCCTTCAGCTAGTCCCCGTGTTTGTCAGCTGGCGAGCGTTCTCAATATAAGCACTCTAATTGCTCAGAAAATTACAGCTAACGATGATTGCACTTGACACGCACTGACATTACAGTGACACCACAACGCCTCGTGTGCCCCGGCCCCCCCACCATCCTCACCCTCCCTTCCCCCTGACACCCTCCTCAGGACGTTGCGCCAGCTCCCATTGACCGGAGCCTTGCCCCCGGTGACCGCCGCGTGCCCTCTGCTTGTTGAAGCTGTCCAAAGCGGAGATGTCCCAGAGTTCAATCTGCTTCGGCATCGCTTTCTGCCACCACTCATCCGTCAGCCAAACCAGTTTGTGAACCATAACGTGCTTCAAACATGCGGGGCTGTTTGTGCACGCTCCTTTCCTGCTTCTAAACATGGGTATTTCCTTTTGTGGTCGCGTTTGCATGATATTCATCTGACTCTGAGTGGGCGTTCAAAATCTACACTCGACTGACCATCTGAATCAAGGTGGCAGCGGCACTTCTGTGAAGAAGAAATGAAGACCGTGGGAAAGAGACAAATGGATTGTCTTTAAAAATTATAATTCAATATTTATTAGTTTTTTTAAGCGTGCAGAGTTTCCTGTTTCTGCACACTGACACTCTGTAAATTCATACGCACACACGTGAATATGAGTAAATGCCTGCATGTGCATGAACATGTCCATACACCCGTGGCCCTGCAGGCCGGGATGTGTCACCTCTTTGTCTTGTCAGTGTTAATGTGAGCATGGCCAGCCAGGCATGGAGCTGTGACATATCTGCAGACGAACCCCTGCTACCCCACCCACTGCCACCTCCTCTCCCCCCACCTTCCTCCCCTCGCCTCCCTGCCTTCAGCACGGGGATTAAATATCCTTTACTGCCCAGGCGTCACCTCTGGCATGTGGAGTTTTTATTTAATTTCAGGTCAGAACCCGTCCATCACTGGCGCTCGGGTTGGGATGCATCAGAGCGCCGGAGGATGCCCAGCGGCCAACACTGGGATGGCAGAGAGGATCAGCCGTGATAGCTGTGTGCAACACACCAGGACTGTGCAGCTTTAACCTGTGGCCTAAACTCTTGTAACAGCACATGTATGATGAATATAGATTCAGCGTAGGCCTGTATGGTTTAGACAGACAGCAAGTTTCTCCATTGAACCGACCTTTGGATTACCTACCTCTGTGCAAAGAAACACGTACACATCGTACATCGTGGCTTTGTGGCTGAGACGGTGCAGCTCTACCTGTGATACTGAAAAGCAGATGCAGACATCAGATTTTGCGATAACAGATTTGAAGATAAAGCTGGTATAAATATTTCACCGTGAGCGTCAGCAGTCTTGTGTATGTGGTGGAGACCTGTCACTTAGTTTTGGGCCTCAGAACATCGCGCGATCAGAACAACTCCCTTATGAACTAGTGTCGAGACGGGATTTTAAATGTATTCACGTGACGTATTCTGAACATGCATGTACACGCAGCACACAGTGACACAGACTTCATTGAGTCGGGTTCAACAGAAAAATCAAAGAATTACACGCTACCTGTGTTCAAAATTAACTACGTGCTCATTTCCTTTTACCGTAAAAGTATCTACTCACCACAAACACACAGATATTGTGGGTGGATCCCACACACACATGGCTAATATGTTTGTGTTTGTGGTCTGCAATACTCAAACTTAGTCAGTGGAAGCCTTATGACTCACAGAGTTGACGATATCTTTACCGAGAGGCACAGACCACTCATTATCAGCCCCACATCCAGTCATCAGCTCTGTCTTCAGTGTAATAGGCGGGTTATCAAGTACAAGCTGGAAACTATTACATCTCTGCATCATTAATATCCTGTCTCATGTTTCTTATCTTTCCAATTTGGACATTTTTTGTATTTACTTACAGTTGCTGTATACTGTTAGTTCTAGTGTCCACCTCTGCGGCATCCAGGGAGCTTTCAGTTTAGACTGAAACGGAAATTAGAACCAACGTAAACACAGTACGACACGTGGTGGCAGATGCATGAATCATACTGTTGTAACAAAGATGTACATTAACCACACTGGTGCCAGTGATCATGCCTGACTCATGGTTGTGATCGATCGATCTGAAGAGAACCCTACGCTAAACCTCAGCCCGGCATGTCTCTATAGTTTCAGTTACAGATGCACCTCTGTGGCGAGGAGAAGCCACTGCAGAGGCGTCAAAAAATGCAGCCGTTTACAGTCTGGTACAAAAAAAACAAAACAGTTTTGGTCTCTATGGCAAATTTCCGTGTTTATGACAACTGTACAGCTGCATTCAGCCCGCCTCAGCTCCACCCACGCTCCACGTCTTTGCCCATTTTTGGATTAGCATGTGAGCCGGCGGAGGCAGGACTGCCAAGATGGCAGCAGACAGAGCGACCACAAGAAACCCGTGGGTGACATCACAGACACTACATCCATGTTTGATACAGTCTGTGATCGAAATGCAGACAGCAGTACCTCAGCCTCAGCTAACGTTTGATCAGAAGTCTGATTTAAATCTGGAGTTGAATCTGAAACCTGTAACATTCCTGTGGTATAAAGTCCGTGTCCTATGATCTCCCTCTCTTGTTTCCTCTCAGTGAGTGTAAGTGGGCTGTAATCTTGTGTGCAGTCTAAGAAAACAGGAGCTGTAAGCAGTTGGGTTTCCAAACCAGCTGGTAAATTGATGAGGTTTGGGTTCCTGCACCAGCTTCTAAGAAGTAAAGCGAGGTGTTGATGATATACACAGAAATCTGTTATGTGTGATCTCAGTTTTAGTCTCTAACCTAAATTAATCTGATCCACGCTCTCTCTATTTAAACCAAACACGGCTGCTGCATTTCTTACTGATTGAACAAATAGTGCGCTGCCCCGTCTCTCTGTAAAACTTTTTGTTTTTCTTCCGCCCGGAGGACCCCTGGCTCTGGCTGTTTGGCGCTCCTGTCACTCATCCAGCCGCAGTGATGGAGGTGTGGTGGAAGAGGAGGTGGTGGCGGTGGTTGTTGGGGATGTGTGATGTGTTGTGACAGCGGGAGCCAGGGCTGGCGGGCGGTCACCATGCGGCACCATATTGCCGGGCTCCCCGGGGATGAGGGATCAGCATGCCAGCCTTGCCAAGAAGTGCTAATAGGCGCAACACGTCTTGCTTTCACACATTAAGGCAAGCGAAGGGTGACAGATCAGAGCTGTGATACTGCCGCCTGTAAGGAAAAAAAGGGGCCACAGCACTCGTTTGCCATGCAGTGCAGCCTAATGACGAAAACTCCCCGAGTCGAGCAATATGCCCACCAATCACTGCGTTGATGCGTCTACAGACATATCTCCATCTCCCTCCCTCCGCAGACTCGAGACCAGTGCGGCCTCACTCTCGCTCCATATTGTAACTGACAATAAAACTACAAGTGTTGAAACGGGATCAACACTTTTCCAGGAAGACGTCTACGTTCTCACCCAAAAGCAGCCGAGGTCAAGTGGGCTGCTCCGGGCTACGACACCTTTCTGTTCCAGAACCTGCAGCTTGGATGTAGTCTGCTGAGCTGAATATCTCACTGTGAAAGCAAAACAACAAGAGCTTCTGTGCTCTCACTCTTGTGACTTCCACCTTAGGGGCCATATGGTTGATTTGGCAGATTCCCAAGCACCTGCCTCCGTTTGTTTGCCTCAAAGATCATTTGGAACTGTTTGTATTGAGAATGTCTGAACAGCAGAACAAGTGATTCGAAATGTTCATATTGATCAACGAGATTTCTGTAATTAATAATCATTAATGACAGTACCGCACAGACAATAAGTACATTTAAATAGCACAGTCGAATGTGCTCGACGTCTGCTGATATTAAATGAATACTTTCAGTTGATGTAAAAATGGTAACAAGTACTTGAAACAGCCTACACGGTGTGCTGTTTAAGGCCTTTAGAGCAACTTTAATGAGCTCAGTCTGGAGCTTTTAAGACATTTTATGGACCGGGTTGTTCTGAAGGGATTCCTTTGTTGTTGTTGCTGCATCAGCTGCAGGTGAGCGTGATTGGCACACCTGCATCCAGTTAGCTAATCACTCTCCCTCCTTAACAGAGTAGCGCTGGACCAAGAGACAGGAGCCGGAGCGGAGAGAGACTGCAGAACACCCACACCCAGACAGTAGCAAGCAGGGAGACCAGCAGCCTGCAGACAGCTGGAGTGTATGGTGTTTGGCCCGGTGTGCCCGCGGTACTGAAGCTTGTTTGACATGCAAATGTGCCTGCAGTGCCCAGGAAGTGAGCTGGCACTTCTCCAGCTTCCAATCTGCCCTCCATGCTGTGGTCCATGCTGAACTGGCCAAGCACCAGCTCTTAATCTGGATCCATACAGACCGGTCCACAAATGGTGTTCCCAGTTTGAGTGGGCCATGATTTCAACCCCATCCACCTTTGGGATGGGCTGGAAGATCTCACCAATGACGCTTGGGGAAAATGTTTTTTAAAAGTCATTGTGATAATCTCAATAAACTGGAGGTCTTGTTGGTGTATAATCTGGAAAACCAACCTTCAACATGAGCTGTCCAGTGTGTCTCCTTCTCATCTCAGGAGGGATATTCCTGAATGACTCCCCCCATATAATTATGACTGATCCCTCACACATCTCTTCAGCATTTTGCGTGCACATTTTAACATCGTTAAGCCCTTCATTCACTTAGTCTCTTATGGTTTAAATGCTCTGTGGCTCAGTAGGATCAAACCCCTGCAGCCTGCTTCCAAAATCTTGTGGCAGGCCTGAAACCAGAAGAGTGGAGGCTGTCGTAGCGGCATGTTAATGCACATAGTTTTGGACACAATCACATAGCCGCATATTTCTGACCACACGTTGTATTTATACCTGGATATTTTGGAGTGTCTACCCTTCAGCTTTCTCAATGATGTTCACAAACCTCGGCATGATGCTAACCCAGCCTGCCTTCAAAAAGGTCATCTCTTCCATGTCAGTGGGACAACGATGAACTCACTGCTACTGCATGTCAGGCATCTGAGAGCCATTTCATGTAGGTGGATACCCTGGTGAAGACCCTTGTGATGCGTCAGTGGCTGCCTGTTCTTGATCAAATATTAAAGTAAAAGGCAGCGCTGACAGGAGAACCCAGCACCTCTTAGAAAGGCTCCATCCCAATACTGACTGTCGTTACCTTCTAACATCCATAATGGATGATGTGTTATAGATAAGAACATGCTAATAATAATGTTTGCACCGCACTGAGATCCTGCATGACGCTAAAACTTTCATACAGGATTCTGGCGGTTGTCCTCGGCTTCACCGTGCAACGCTAATGCAAAATTAGACAATTATACATGAGAATGAAATGAAAGATTCATGGAGACGGCGGCTCACCTCTGGATCACCCCTGATGTTGGTGCACGGGGCGGCCAATCTGTGTGGTCCTGGTGGAAAAAGGCTTTACTCTATTCGGTCACATCCACAGCGGGGGACACACAGGCCGCTACAGAGTAGCTGTACTATATCTATACAGTCAGATGCATGAACAAATTTTGTTTTCTCGATGCCAGTTTTTATTATAATTCACTATTTGACCAAAGTATGAGGACAACAATCTATAATCATCTGGTAGAGATGTTTAGAAGGCTCGTACGTAAAAGCTTGATTATTATGTAAATCACAGGTCACAGCAAGGCCTGACTGACTGAGTGAGGTGGGAAATCCAGTTTATCCAACACGACGTGACTGCCACAGACGCTAAGCCGAGTCAGACCTTATCGCTAAACATTAGCGATGGACTTCAGTAATGCTCTTGTGGCTCAGTGGGCGCAAATCCCTGCAGCCAGGTTCAACATCTGGTGGGAAGCGTGAGAGCAGAAGAGCGGGTTGGATGGATGTGGATGTTACGTCACGTATGGGTGTAATGTTCAAGTTTCTCTTTGCTTCTCTGAGGACTGACAAAGATGCACACGCCATTGTCTTATCTCTTTACACCTTTGCATAACATCCTGCAAGTTCATGTTTCTCACTGTCTCTTTGTTATTCCACCATAACGCTCTGACATATAAACTTGACTGGCATCCACATACCCATCCACCCATCCATCCATCCATCCATCCACCCAGTGTTCGCCCTCCTCCCCCATTGACGCCTGCGGTCCCTGGGGCCATGCTATGCTTGCTGGAGCGCTGTGTTGCGAGCGAGCGCGCTGCCTGCCATCAATATGGGTGAGTTACAGAGGTCGCCGGTTCAAACGCAGTTCACCGCCTCACGCCGACATTAGCTGCGCCTCTACCCGTGCAGATTAGTGTGCTGGGAGTGTCAGAGCGTGTAAATGTGTGTGTGTTTGGGTCTGTGCATGAATATGTGTGTTTGTGTGTCACTGTACTGCAGCCTATGTATTTTTTTTTCTTGGCTTACATGTGTACTCACCGAGGGTTTCGATCTCAGAGGCCCGGGCCCTCTGCCAGCCGACATAATGAACATGTTGTCAGTGCCTGCATGTGGGGCACCAGCAGCAGCACTGATTCATACTCGAACAGCAGGTGGTGAATCTGTATCACTGCATGCAAAGAGCTTACCCACAATCAACGCGACGGTAGTCATCGCACTGCTTGATCTTTTTGTACATGTGAGCTCTGAGTGTTCTACGCTAACCTGGCTAAATCTGAGAACGAGGGGGGGAGAACCTGGAGGGAACCTGAACCATCTCGCCGTGTCTCTGTATTCGAGCGCCAAGGTTCCTGTGTTTGAATGAAAGAAAGAAGAGAGGGTTTTGAACTGAGTCAAAGAGTGAGTGAACGGATAAGGTGTGTACTTGAGATAAGGGATGAGTTCCTGAACCTCGTTGTAAAACTCACATTTAGGTCGTTTTTCAGTCATTCACATATTTTCTTGTTTTCACTGGTAGGAAACTGAACGATAGTGTTTCAAACCTAACAA
Organism: Nibea coibor; assembly: GCA_023373845.1. NCBI lineage: Eukaryota > Metazoa > Chordata > Actinopteri > Sciaenidae > Nibea > Nibea coibor. The sequence goes on along the minus strand of CM041728.1, from coordinate 2,547,781 downwards.
CACTCCAACAATCAAATCATTTCTGAATTTATGATAGTGTGACCTGACAAAATAACAATCAGGAGTTAAAGGTGACGGAAAGTTTGTCTCTGCACACCGCTACAAACTCCAGCTCGGTTTACCTCGTGCGGAGACGAACATGTTTAGGTGTCAAAGTTTATTCTGGACGGACAAACAAATGTTCTTATTTACAGCAGCCCGCTCAGCTCGGTGTTTACGGGGTCTAAGAGGAAGTGAAGAACTTGAGCTTGAACCTCGGCATACATTTTGTCTTCCGAAGACGCTTTTGAAAGAGACGACATCTGTTTCAAAAATCATTTCTGGACAGTGAGCACACTTTGACAAAGAGAGAACATCTTCTGGACAGAGACGACATTTTTGCCCAGTGAGGCCATCTTTTGGAAAGTGAATGGGTTCTGTGTGTGTGTGTGTGTGTGTGTGTGTGTGTGTGTGTGTGTGTGTGTGTGTGTGTGTGTGGAATCACATGTATGTCACATTTCACTATGATTAGCTTCAGCTAGAAACTCAAGAAGGACGAGCACCGTATGAAGCAATAAATATTAATAGAAGTGACAGACAGAATTCACACATTCTCATCAAGCATTTTCCTTTTTATTGAACCTTTAGTAACTCGTCTCCTCTGTTCTGCAGTTTGTCACCTGCAGTGTGTGTGTGTGCATTCAGTGGGCTTCAGTGAAGCTTTGACCTCAGTTTGCTTTGCAATAATTAAACGATATCTAACAAGACGTTGTCAGAGTCTTCTGGTGTATGAAGAGAAGCAGAGCAAAGTCTGTGGTTTGTGTGGTTTATGTGGCCATCTAGTGGGCTGAAACTCTTCCCACGTGGAAAGAAGAAATCAGGATGGAAAATGTTTTTCTTGCTCTGAAAACGGAGAAAATAAATCTGATTTATTTTTATATGGACACCTCTACAGCTGTGAAAGAAGAATGATCTGCTAAAATCTGCTCTGCTTGCTTAAAAATGTGTGTGTGTGTGTGTGTGTGTGTGTGAGGCAAACTTCCTCAGAGGCTGTCAGCATATTGAACTCTCTGTGCTGTGATCGTGAAATAACCCCGTCGCCTTCAAAACACTCGCTTTGAACGAATTTCCATCCATGATGCCGCTGATGTTTTACATTAACGTAGGAAGTGAGTAATTGTTAGCTGTACAGGTTTTCTCAGTTTTGGTTCTTTTTCTCATTACATGTCACTTATGTCAAAATACGTAAAAGCCCCTTGTGCGACCACAGCCGAGTTTCAATCTTCACTGCTGAACTGTTCAGATCTGTGAGCGCTTCAGCAGCGAGGTTTGTGCTTCAGTGCTGTTTGCCCTTTTTTAAAAAATATATATTTCACATTCTCTCTGATCTGATTTGTCGGCTTCGAAATCCAAACTTGACCCTTGGTCTCCAGCTTCTGTCACAATGCAGCTGATGGGCTCTAAATAAAGACTCAAACCTTTAAAAACTAAAACGTCTGCACTGCTTTGAGAGCAGCAAAGTACAACAAATATTGAGCGGTGACAGAAAAATAGCAAACACAGTGTGAGCTCGTTCCTGTAAATCAATAAAATAAGTTCTGTTTTTTTGCACGTGGAGTAAGTTCCATGTTTAAAGGTTCCTTTTCTGTGCAAACTGTGTTGATAAAATACAAGTTTGAATATAATCTTAATTAATTAATTTATTGAACAGTACTGTAGTTGCCAATTGCAAAGGGGAAGAAGTGTGTGAGGATTACTGGAAACAGAAATTGCAAAAAAAACCTGACTTCTAAGAACTGTGTGTACGTGTGTGTGTACGTGTGTGTTCACGGTGAGTCTTTTTAAAGGCTCTGAGCTGCGTGTGTGTTTGTTGGTACAGAGGGGTTGTTGTTGTTTTTGATCAGTGAGCAGAAAGTGCTGCTTTTCATCACTTATTGACTGACTGTGTGGTTTCTTTTTTTTTCTGTTAGTACTCACTGCAAGTTTTTTACTGCAGCTTCACGTAGAAGTCTACCAGGGTTTGTGGTTTTGTGGCCCCGGATGGGTGGTGCATTTTTCCTTTTCCTGAGGTAGGCTATGTATTGAGGTTAGCGACAAAGAGCTAAACATGTAGGAAACAAACTTGGTAAGAAGTTGAAGTTGAAGTCGGCTGACAGAGGGGAGGCCATAATTAGAGGTAAACACAGCGACCGTCACTTCACGCAAAACGGAGCAGGGGATTTTTTTTGTGATTATTTTCATGTTTCCTTCATATTCATGACAGAAACACTTTCACTAAATTGGTTAATCTGTTCTGAAAAGTTTCAGGTGAAACGTGTGACAGGCTGTTTGAATCCCTTCCTTAAAAAATAAAAGACACATTAAAGAAGAGTTATTGTTAATAGGGCTTTATTGTATAAGTATAATAGATCAGTTATCACTAATAAAAGCACTGTGGGGATTTTTACACGCTTGAATGAAAGAACTCACGAGGTTCATTCATCAAAGCCGTCAGGTTTCACTTATTGATGACAGTAAATCATCAATCGACCTGGGACTTTTGTCTGAGTGAGGGTGGAGATGGTGTCTTTGATTATTAAATCAAATTAAATAGATGAAAAATTAAATAAATTCAAAACAAACTTGCTAAACTTTAATGTCACAATCTGCTAAATTACAACATTTAATTGATGCAATAACAGTTTTTGATCTATGAGACTTTAACATTAGTTTTTAACTGAAGTCTGGTCAGGGTCACGTCAGCGTTCATCGTACCGACACGATGGTGTCGACGGTTGCACAGCGAGCTCGGCTCTCGCTCTGTGGCAGCAGCAGCAGCAGTGTTGGGCCTGGCTGACTGAAACTAACAACACAATTACTGCAGCCACATCAAGACACACGTGTGTGTCCATCACAGCGTGCACACACACATATTGCTCTTGCACCTAATTTAAAAGCCTTAAATTAGTTTGCAGGCAGTGAATGATGTTTAACGTCATAATATCAACATGTCATTCTCAAAATCTATGAATATATTTTCTTGAATTTCACTGGTTATATGAAATGCAAATAATGCATAAAAAATTAGTTTACTGAAAGGATTTGAAGCTCTAAATGTGTTTTTAAAAGTAATTGCCTTTGCTAGCATGTGATCATGTGCCTAATACCAAGCAACTTCCTCTACCCTCGTGTGTACTTTTTTTCTGCAGAGTGAAGAAACTTTAAGAATGCAGCACAGCGGCTGAACACACCGCATGTTCCCTTTCAAATATTAAAGCATGCAAACAGCTGTTTTTAAAAAAATATTCCTGCCTTTAAATGAGTTTTAACTCAATCACATGTTAATGAGTAAGGAGAGAGGACGAAGTGCATAAATGAGGCCTTTGACACATGATTTCAGTGCAAGTTCCAGTTTATTTATAGGAATATTTACAGACAGAGAAAGAAAAGGTGACTCTTTATAAGCCTTTGTTGTTATCTTTCTTTTTGTTTATCACACTGGTGAAGTCCTTGAACGCCGGCGGTGTTGTTCCACTGCACAAATGCTGTAGAGTAGCCATTACTTCTCATTAGTGTTGTGGAGAGTTCATTAGTTCTGAGGTCTCTGTGTGCGCTTAATGTTACCCAGGAGAACGACCTGACTCACACAGGAGAGTGGAAGCTGTACAAGAATGAAAAAATCAGAAACGGGTACTCTTTGTTGGACCTAGCCGTTTGTCTCCTGAGTAAATCTGAGGGAAACTTTGAGTGAAATTGAATTTAAACGCAGATCTGATCTTTCCGTCTCTCTGTTAATCTCCTGAGTAAACCAAGGAGTCAGTTTGCTGTCAAGACACACGGAAAGAAAAACACGAGATGGTTTCAAAAAAAAAAAACTCTTCATGTGATGGACTTCAGTGACGCTCCTGTACGTGCGGATGTTACAGAATAAACATGTAGGTGTGTGTGTGTGTGTGTGTGTGTGTGTGTGTCACACCATGCGCTCATAGTGTGATCACTGCTGCTGGCCAACAGCTTGAACTTGTGGTTGCTACGCATCCCAGCACCATTAACCACAACGCAGCAAATTGCCACACAATGAACTTGAACTTTCAAAATACAGGAAATAATAATTTGATGTTGTTGCTTACAAGTCAAAAAAAGAAGGAGGGGGGGGGGTGAAATATTGTTTTGTGAAACGGGAACATTTCCTCCACGAAGAAGAAAAAAAACAACACCTCAGCTGCAGTAGGTTGAATTGTAATCAGATTACATAGTCCTAAATGAAAGCTTTGACCTCATGAGGAGTTTATGATGCAACATTGCATCAATCGCACAATTTCATCGTTGTGCTTCAGGGGAAAAAAAAAAAAACTGCATCAATCATTCATTTTTTAAATTTTGAAACATTTGCAGTCGTGTCCAGATATTTTCATATCGCATGTTACAAAACTTGAAAGTGCTCAGTCAGTCATAGCACAGCTTAAAACTGGTGGATCTGTTATTAGTCGACTGGAGGACACACACTATGCAGTGAGTAGAGGAGAGAGGAAGGTGTCGGGTAGTACTCGGATATATCGTTTCATATTCAGTGTGGTGGTGGCTAAGATTATATATATACTGATTTACAGACACTCCAATTTGAAGTTGTTGAATAATAGAGTACATGTTGCATTAGCCTTACACACTTGCAAAATATCTGTCTGTACATAACTTTAAATATTTTTTTTTACATAGAGTGATATAGGAACATACATACAGTATAGAATAATTGGGAGTCAATACAGCCCTCTTCGATTTAATGGTCAAGTATCTCCGTACTGCCTTATTGTACACCTCAGGATGTCGTTCTTTCAAGGATAACTCCAGTTTATTAAACATTGCAGTTGCTAAAAACAAAGAAAGCAGTCCACCGGAAGAGTAATGAGTCGTGGAGGAAGTTTGAAGGTTTAAATTCTGATATTTTGAGATTGCCCCGTGCTTCACTCCTCTTTCTTGTGAAATTCTAAATAGTTTCCAGGGTTTCCCCACAGGTACCCGTTTGTGGAGGCGTTAGGTACTTTTTTCTGATTTCAGCCACAGGATGAAGCAGCCCTCATCTTTAAATAAAGTCTCTGTTTAATCATAAAGTCAAAGATGCAACCAGCAGAACAACTGGTTGCATTGTTTTGTGCGTAATGTTCAGGCTCTGCAGCCGTGACATGCTTTTCCGACGAATCGCCAAAATATGAAGGAGTCGATCAAACATCGACACCCTCTGAGCTCGATCATGAAAATCCCAACGCACGATGAAACCAAAATAAAATAAACTGAAGGTTAAAGGTCAGGTGACAGCAGCGTTGGCAATATTTTCAAGCAATATTTGAAATCGGTTCTTTTATTTTAACTTTATTTTTCTATTGAACGACACGGTGAACAAAACGCCAGGGGGCATCTCTGGCTCGTCTGACATCTTTATTTTTTTTTTAGCGATGTTGCTGCTTCTTCATATCTCTGCAGTTAATGTGAGCATGAATCCAGGTGTCCAATAAACTGTTAATAAACCAGAGTTATCCTTTAATCTGATTGGAAACTCGTTTCTTTAAACCTTCGTGAGAACGCCTGAAAAGCCTCCAGAGATTCAGTGTGGAGCTCTTCAGGTAGGTAGACTTGAAATCTACATCCTAAAACATCCTGCTGTCACAATCACTACCCTATGTGCTCTAATCTACCGCATTTCATCTCTTCTGTCACTTCAAACCAGTTTGAATGCATGGGTGGTATGTAGGGACATCCCCACAACAGAAACTGCACATGTAGCTGAACGCCTCAGATTAGCTGACATCAGTGTTACTCTGTTTTTTTTTTGTGTCTTTGTTTTTTTGTTGTTGTTTTTTATTTTGTCATATTTTTTTCCTCAAAAAGAAGTCCCACAAGCGCCGGATCTCCAGCTGAGATTCCACTTGTGATTTAAAAACTAAACCCATGTATCAAAAGAAGAGTATTGTCATTGCTGAAACCCTGCAGAAATAACTTTGCTGATTTGGAGATGTTGTTTCTGGTATCAGATCTCCGTGATAGAAATACAGTACACTTAAAAAGCCTGCTGCGTTCTCCTCGAAGCAGGTCAGAAGTCTTGATCTCATGCAGCCAGCTGGGTAGTAGTGTGTGTTCTCTCTTTCCTCGTTTTTGTTGGGTGGTCTGGGCAGTCGTGACATCAAACTGTTTTTTGAAGGTCAGATCTTTAGGAAGACCGATGAGAATCCCAGTCGACAATTTAAAAGTCTTTGTACAGCAAAAGTGAGAATCCCGTGCGGCGTGGTGGGACTGTTGATCTCCTCTTATTTACAGCAGTGTGCAAGCACGTGGGAGAGACACCAACATGAGACATGTGGTGCGTTAACATTTGCAAAAATATATCTTCATATTTTTTTGCCTTACAGATTGACAATATAAATAGTAAATTATACATGGAAAATATATACGGGGATTGAAAACAGATACATTTTATAGGCTATGCTAACTTAAAGTGCTAAGATACTGAGTTTTTTTTTCTTCTTTTTGAACAGGCCGCAAGCATAAAGGTATATTCTGACACATATTTTCCCTCCGCTTGACACATCAGCGCCCCGCCCTGCAGGGCATCATCGCGACTCTTTCACATTCAGATTCAGCCAGCTTTGTCAGTAGATTAAACGTGAGACTGGAATGTTTTATACTTTCTGAACTGCCGTGGATCCGTGCTTCGTCGTTTTAGAGGAGCGAAAGCGAACTGGCGTCGAACCCGCCGGGCTGACAGACGGACAGAATCCCCTCACAGTGTCACTCTAAAACTCCTGAACCTACGTGACTTTGTACATCTGTCAGACCAAATTCAATACGCCAGTGTTCTTGGCACTTGCTGCACAGAGTCCTGTAGTGTGTGTGTGTGTGTGTGTGACTGTCCGAGCAGGTGTACAGTATTTAAAGCTAAGTGCTGAGAATAGTCTGGTTCAGATCTCCCTGATCGTTTTACTGATGGACACTGATCACACTGTGTTTGTTTGGACATGCAGAGCCCCTGAACCTTCCATCCTGCCTCTCCTACCTCGTCTTTGGCTTACTTTGCTAAATCAAAGTGTACTACACCGTGAAGCGAAAAACAGCACAACACCTGAAACTGTCTGAAACCACACAACAAGACTCATAACAAAACAGCAGCAACCAGAGCCAGTGATTATACAGGCAGATCTGTCTGAAGGACTCTGCATGTGGAATCCAACACGGACCCCGATCTTTAATACTTCCCGAATGTAACAGGCCCCTGCGCCCATTTTGCATCCCTACCTTATAGATTAACGCTAACTGGTTTTCGTACCCTATGAGAAATGGCTCGTCTGGGATTCTACGTTTGACTTCCCCAGTTTTCGGCCGGGCCTGCCAGTCTCTTACATAATCTATAAGAGGAGAGCGCAGATGTGTGCGGGCTGGTTGCCGTGGCAATCAGATCTTGCTGTTCTCCAGGTGGGAGTCAATGTGCTTGATGAGGGCATCGTCAGGGTAACCGACAGGGAATATCAGCTGGCAGAGGGGGCAGCTTCGCATGTCGCTCTCCTCGGTCTCCATCCAGAGCTGCAGACCAACACACACACAGGTACACACACACGTATATAATTAGACATCAGGATAAATCACCCGAGGTCTAAACTTACTCATTTCACTGGATTGTATTAGTCATTCTGTGGGAGGAAATAAATTGCATCATTATTTTGTGAGCGCTCACTTCGGGCTTACACGACAGGATTTTGCTGGTTGTAGTAAATTCAGGTGGACACTCACATCCAGGCACTGATTCACCAGCTCAGGAAATATTCACACATTTCACGTTGCTTTCGGTTTCATGTAAAAGCATTTCTGTGGAATTGCCCCTTTAAATGAGAATTTTCACGAGAACTTTCTGATCTGGCGCCCGACGTGACGGAGGCAGCTGAAGCCGTCAAAGAGAGAGATACGGAAATGTGATGAGTTCAAGGCGTGGTCCTTGCTCCTGAACCGAGTGATAAAACTTTTTTGACTTGGCTGCACACGTCTGTTGCTTAAAGGCTGAAAGCACGAGGAACAGCGAGCTGCTTTGTCACTGTTATTTATGTAGTTTATCTTTTAAATGTCTTAACAAATGATCAGTAATCTAACGCGTGCTCTTCTTTCTGTGCAGCGTCGGCTCTAGTGCTGAGGTGCGGTTAGTATGTGGACGGAGGTTTGGCCTGCTGTGCGATGGCCTTTGCACAGTCTCACTCTGAAACCACAGCAGATATTTTTACATTTCTGATCATGTAGATTTAAAAAAAACAAGATACAGTGTGTTATGTAGAGATGGTGTCAGATACATATTCAGACAGAGTCAAACAAGTTGTTTTCCCACATTATACTGACCTAGACTCTTAGACTCGAGTGTCGTGCTAAATTTACAGATGTCAGATTGATTAAACCTCACGCACAGAGAGAAAGAACACGACTGTACTTCTGTTGATCAGGATGAAACGTGGGAAAGTCTTTGGCGTTAAATACACGTTCTTTTCTGTGAAGCAGCTCAGTAATTACAGTTGTTGTGACACAGTGAACTTTCACTCCTGCAGCTCCATGGTTTCAAAATCAATCAAACTCCACAAAGATGAAATCAACTTTTATACACACGGGTTTAACTCACGTTGATTGAAGGCCAGGACTGAGCGTGCTCTGCTGACATGTAGCCCGGCTGCGAGTGGCAGCTCAGCGTGTTAGGCCTCTGAGGGATGGGGAAGGCTGAGCAGGATGCTGGGCCTCTCATGATGCCACTGGGCACTGCAGCAGAGAGCACGCCCAGCGTCCGCGGTGGGCTGATGGGATGTGGGCAGGTCCACTCCTCCTCATCTTCGGAGGACTGTGGTGGCTGGGGGGCCGGTGTGGAAGGAGGAGGAGGCTCAAAATGCAGGTGGGCCACCTCAGACAGTGGGAACGGCATCTCTCTTGAGTGGCGCATGGAGCTCTCCCCGAGGCCCCCGTCTCCTCCTCCACCACCTTGATGGGGAGATGGGGAGCTTCTGTGCTGCAGTCCGCCGTGAGGCGAGCCCACATGTTGGGGCTGCTGTTTTGGGTAGCCCTCAATGTAGGGCCGTGGCTTAGGCAGGGTGGAGACAGGGTCCAAGGAGAAGCGAGGTGGGCACTGGTAAGCCGAGGGGTCGGCTACCTCAGAGTAACTGCGGCGGCCTTGAAAGCTGGCCCTCAGGTGTTGGCTGGGTGGCCGGCAGGAGTAAGAGGCCGGGCCGTCATTGACGTCCAGCAGGGGCGAGCGGCGGTGCATGTCCGGGGAGAGGCGCTGCAGCACCGGGGAGCGTCTCTGTTGGATCGGGGAGTGTTGTGGCGGAGGAGGGACTGGAGAATGACGCTGTGAGATGGGCGAGTGGCGCTGAGATACTGGAGAGTGGCGCTGGTGGTGGATGGGAGAGTGAAGCTGGACTGAGGGAACAAAGCAAACAACCTGTTACTACACTCAGTCATGTGTACTTAAGTGTTGCATTGAATTGGGGGGTGAACGTTCGACTAACGACATGATGGACAACAATGTTTTCACACTGAGCTGCAGTTCATGTTTACAGCCTGGTATAAAAGTTCTGCAGGATGAAGAGCGTGGACGCTTTGATTGACAGGTGGGTGCCGTTATAAGAGGCTTGTCTGAGAGTCAACTTTGTTGTCCAACTTTAAAAGATGCACAGAAAGTCACTTTCTAGAAATGCTGATGACTGAGCGTTGCGGTGAACACGAAGCCGAGGAAACGGAGAGAATGAGTAAAAGCTCGGCCAGCTGTTGAGATTTCCTTTACAAGCACAGGAAAATGCTCTAACGCGAAGCTTGTGTGACGTTCATCTCACTGATGACGATTTCTTTTGAATTTTTATCAGAAGACATTTTATACATGGCAAGTTTTTTGTTTTTTTTTCCAAATAAACGTTCCTACCACGGCGTGCTCGCTTTAACAGAAATGTGCATTTTGTTCCTCTTGGCATTCATAAAAAAAATGATTTTAATCTGCACCATTGCAGCTGTATTGTTTCGTGTAATTGCAAGGCATGTTGGTGAGTCAGTCAGCACTTCAGCTCCACTTCCCATATCAAAGAGGAAACATCATTTATGGCCGGTTGGTTGAGGTGTTAAAAAGGAGGGGGTGTTCACGCTCTCAGGCGCTCTGAGAGCCTCCGATTGAAACGGGACTCTTCAGCTCACGCTTACTTTTACAGTGTAACACCCAGGAGAGAGTTTTTAATGCTCCGCACAAATCCCCACTTTGCTAATTACTTTAATGATTTACATAAAGTATTTGTTTTGTTGTTAAAGACAGCCGAGAGGCGCTCCTGATCAGTTGCGTGATCCTGTAACTAATGAAGCCGCGGTGGCATTTTAAAGTCACATTTTCTAGATTAACGTGACACAACGCGGCTTCAGGGAGAAGTCAAACCCGGTTTGGGGGATTTCTGTTTTTCCCACTTTATTCTGCGGAAAAATGGCGGCGGTTATTCACTGATTTACGCAACAGTTTGTGCTATCGACAGCTCGGTACAGGCGAAGCGCGTGGGGCCTTTTTGGTTTGTGGTAGGTTGTAGATGCACAGCCGTGAGATGTGTGTGACTTCTTGTGCAGGAAGAGAGGTGTTGCTACTGTTTAGCACTTGTTAGTTGTACTCTACATACATATTTGTGTTATCGAGCTTCACTTAAGTGAGAAAACTGAAGCAACAAATCACAACCAAAACTGTAATTTATGAATTATATTTTGTTCATTGAATTTTATCTGAAAAACAAACAAACGTCATTTAATTCTGTTAAATTAGACTGAGGATGTTCACTCATGTCAGTACATACTCACACTTTAGTTGAGTCAATGTTATACTTCTTTACACTTCCACTCCACATTTCAGTGTGAAACATTGTTTCAGTAGAGTCATTAGTCAGTCCAACACATGATGCTGCAGTGTTACAGCTTAAACTAACTCCTGCTTCATGCATACTTTAACTTCTTGTATTGCTTGTATTAAAGGGACTAAACGTTTCCGCCGTGATCCGGGACTTTGTTTTACATGTTGATGCTGTTGATGCTAACCTGGACTAGCCTGCTCCTGCGAGGCTTTCCTCAGGATCTCCGTCTGCTTGGAGCTCAGTGCCTGGAGGCGCCCCAGCTCCTCTGTTAACTCTGTGTAGGCCAGAGCCAGATTCACCCTGGAGGAAGGAGGAAGTGATTATGTAATTATCATAATCATTGTGATTACAGAATGTTGCAATGTTGGTGGGATGTTGGTGCGTTACGGCTACGTAGGTATACAAACAGTGTAATCTGTGTTGTGTCAAAACGCGCACACAGCAGGGGCTTCTTTGTTCCACGCCGATCTTCATCTCCTCCTTTAAACTGAATGAGCTCGGCAGCACTGACACAGCCTCGCATATCAGGCTGACTAATTGAGAGGCTTATATTTTTAGAGTGCAAGTCGCAGTGCATAATTGAAGTGCATAAAATCACACCATTTCATGCAAGATGTGTCATGACTCTCTCTCAGGGGCCACTCTGACAGAGCAACTCTATTTCGAGAAGCGTAAACAAAGATGGCTGGCTTACATGCTTTTACCCATGGCAACGAGCTGACTTTGTCTCAACTCGTTAGCTTGAAAATGATCTAAATCTCACAGCCTAATTAGCTGCAAGGCAAGCATTATACAAGTAGATATAAGGAATTATCTCTCAGCACACCTCTAAGCATCGCTTTGATAGTTTGGATGGGATAAAGAATGATATTAACTGTATGTGGTTAAGGCGATAGTGCAGGTTACATTATGAGTTTTGTTCAAATAAAAAGGAGTTAGTCACTGCTGGTGGCAGCAGCCTTTAAATCTGATAACACATGGCATATCTCAAATGCCTAACCAATTTTTTAGAAACTCCTCAGCGCTGACACGAAATCTACTCATACCAGCACTAGGCTGAGGTAGATTAGACTGTTAACAGCGAGCTGGGGGAGACGTGAAACCTTGAAATCTAACTTGAAATCTCTTTAGAGAATGGTTTTATCCTGCCAGTGTGGGTCTGTTCTTGTAAACCTGCAGATAATATTAAACATACACCAACTCTCACCACCTTTCTAATGTTCCGCATTGCTTTAAACACGCGTCATGAACCATTCATATCCCGTATCTGTCTCCATTTACTGTTTTCATTTCCTCATACTTGCGCTGTGCCCTTTTATGCTGTTATTCTGCCTCTTTAATGCATCACTGAAAAGCATTTTGAGCTGCCTTTGTGCACGCACACATAAAGCACACCAAAACCTTCAAATCTGAATAAAAAAGCACCTCACGAGGGCAGATGTCAGTACAGATAAGTTGACGGTGCCACTGTTTGATGAACGGAAACATACAGATTAAAAGAGGATGTTTTGTTGCACGAGTGCCAGATTGTTCCCAGTCTCAGATCTGATAAAGCCATCCTCAGTTTAACCCCTTGGTTTGTTAGAATGTGACTCAGCTCATTCCTTCGTAGACGGAGTGATAAACAAACCCCACGTATGCACATCCTGGGGATTTCTTCTGTGCGGACGGGAATATACGTGAACGTCCACGGCAACGCCAGAACCAAGCAACACAAAACACACTGTCTGATAAGAAATATGTGCCCGAGCTCACCCACGCACGAGCTTAATTGAGTCTTCCCACACTTGTGTGTGTGTGTGTGTGTGTGTGTGTGTGTGTAAGCCTGCTGCTCGCCTGTGTGCCGTATTAGAGGAACGCTGCATATTTCTTTGTGCTAAATACAGCAGATCTATTTATTTTTTAAACTACAGTGTAATTCTCTTGCAGTGAAAATGGTGCATGCCGACCTTCCTGACATGTTATCAAGTGCTGCACCCTAAAATAAGGTGAAATAAAGTAACTGTCTCCATTTCAAGGAACCTGAAAACAAGTCAGAACTTCCACTGGTTAGCTGGGGTTTGCAGCTGGCCCACCTAGTTTTCCACCCATGGGCTATGACTCAGACAGAGTGGGATATCAAACCCCCCTTTTAAACCCCCACCTCACAACATCCATCTTTGTGGTACGAGTTGGTGGGGGCATTGAAATGATTCATGGTCATCTGGGGTAAAAAAACATACTCTATATGTCGGTAAAACATATTTAGTGAATCAGAAGGGAAACAACGATCATTAGGTTACTTACTGGCATGGTGGGTGGAGCATGTGGTATAATATTGATATCGCCGATGAGCCCATTTCACTTCCCTCTCCTCTCAGGTCTCTCTCTCCTTTCTCTCTAAATTCTGACTTTCGGGATAGTTTACATTCATGCATCTCTTCCTCTGCTCGTGTTTACTGTGTCACTTTCTCAATTTTGGTATTGTGTTTTGATAATCTGTGTCAGAGACCCGGCTGCAACAGCTCTCTCACTCACGGTACCGTGTAGTAAGAGCAGATGTGTGAACACCTGCAGCCGAGTGCAGGGTTTCTCAATCAATCTCTCCTTCTTCTTCTTCTGTGAAACCAGCTCCCCTGTTTGTTTTTGTCTCTGCGTCTAAAAATACTTTGCACATTTGCTTCTTTGTTTCCTTTTTCTTTTGCTTGCATGCGTGTAGCAGCACACACATACTGTACATCGTACAGTATGTGTGTAGGAGGGGGTGTGATAAAGCAGATGCGGCACTGATGAAAGATTCGTGCTACTCTATCGATCAAGGACAAAAGCGTGTGTGTGTCTGTGTGTATGTGTGTGGGGGATGATGAGTGTGGGCTGAAAATCTGACCTCTGATCAGACATTTCAAAGAGAGAGGCCTCAGTGCAGAGCTCCTCCTGGAGTTCACTCACTCACATTAACAGCATGGTCTCTGTGGAGGGGGAGCTAACACTTGAACGCACCACGATCCGCAAGATGTAGCGATAAAAAATATTCTTTAAAAAAAAGAAAAACATGACGGTGTGGTTTGCTTTCTGGAAGAGGATATTCGTGGTTCTTTAAAAGAAATGAACATTTTTGGTCTCTGCTGTGTTTCATGGAGGGATAAGTGCTAAACGGTGCGGGCCTTTCACACTCTTATTATACCAATGGAGCGATTTGAGAGGTGTCAAACAGTTCTCACACCAGCCACGGTGCACCAAGCATTCAACGTGTTCAGCTCTTCTACCTCATAACTCTAAATGTGACTAATTATAAAGCCTCATTAATCTTTTTAAAAGCCAGGCTCGATTCAATTTTGTCATCGCTACGTTGGTTATTTTTTTGAATTTCCAACGAGAAAAGGGAATTCCACTTCAGCACGTCGTGATTTATTGGAAACAGCTCTCTCTTTCTGAAAGCTGAGGAGGGGTTAGTCAGTCACTGTGTGCTGAAGAGTGAAGGGGAGGGGGCGTGCTGCCAGGTGACTGTCAGCTTTAAGAAGTGTGGCTTGTGGTTAAGCTGGGGGGGGGGGGGGTTCACTTTCACGTATTATTAGTTTTGAGTGAGGCAAACGAAATTCTACAAATGTATGTGATCACGAAAGATGTGACTGTAGAATTAGCCACAAACTGCTCTGAGCAAAAAAACAGAGGAAAAAAAAAAAATCACAAAAATCAGTTTCATGCAATTCGAAATCAAATCAAAAATTTCATCATGACAGACGAGCTGTAAAGAGTCACAGTGAAAGCGGTTTACTGACAGAAGCCTCAACTTTAAAGAGCCTGCGTTTAGTTAGCTTCTGCATTGCAACCCCCTCGCTTCATCTGCAGCTTCTAGCATAAAGCAAAAACTATGATGGCCGTGAAATCAGGCTGTTTCAATACACGTACTGCTATATTCAGTACATACATGCATTCACGCTGTCAGATATGATAAAACGCAGTGTACCAGGAGTACTAACGCTGGACACGGTCCTTATTTTTGTCACATAGCGGAAGACGAGGGATGTCAGCCGAAGTATAAGTTGTACGTATGTTTTATATTTTGGCAGTGAACTTTGGTGTCACTCCTCCGCCCAGTTCCAATTCCCAGTAAAACGTTGCGATCGTCATTTCCAGTAAGTGCACAGTACCCTGCTGAAATTGGTGCCCTATGCCGGGAAGTACACAGAGTACACAGAGTACTACACAGAAGTGTACTAACTGAAGTATCCAAATTGAGTTTGGCTGTTTTGGGATACTGTAGAAAAATGGCCGTCCTTACGGTGGACTGAGGTAACAAAAACATGATTCTTATTTTTAGATTATACACGAATGAAAACATAGTGATGCATGTTATTTTACATTTCTGCCATATTCTGAAATCCATATTCTAAACGTCCACGTTGGTCCTTTTATTATAAGTGACACCATTTCCCCAGAAGTCTCTCCTCCTGATCATGAAGTGTTGATGATTATTAGAGCGAATGTGTCGTGTTTAATATGCTCCACAACACCTGCAAAGTCTTCCATATCAATCTGTGCAGTTTACTCTAAATGGGCCAATTACAAGAAAAAGCACAAGGAAACAGAGTTTATGCATTGTAGGCTTTCAGTGGGAGTAGGTGATATTGTTGAGTAAAACCAAAAGGTGACCAAGGTCTGGAAAAAAACAGTAGACTTCCACCACATGCTCGGTGAAACCTCTCCTCGCTGCCACACCGTTTACTTTCAGTTTGTTCCCCATCGAAACACTTCTGGGGTTTCATTGCGTGGGCGTGAGCTGCCCAACATGCTGTGGTTTTGACTTTTCTTTCTTTTTTTTTTTTTTAAATACTTTTGACACGAAATTAAGCTGCTTTCTTTCCTCTCAGCACAAGGTAAACACATTTCCGTCCCTGGCAGAGAGACGGGGGCAAACAGCAGCGTCAACACTCGCTGTTTTTCTGTAGTTCTGAAGTGTGGAGGAATCAAATAAAGAATATTTAGATAGACTAGACTAGATTAATGCCTCACAGAGATGTGCAACTAACACACAGACATGAGGAAATGGACAGGAAGGTGTCCTACACTGTGCCTACACTGCCCCCTTGTGCTCAAACCTCCTTGAACAAGTGTCATAATATAGAAACAGTGGAGTGCATATAGCAGGGTGTGTAGTAAATGCAGCTCCTTTTATTAATGCTGCGTTTAAAGCCAGCGATGGAGAGATGTTCCCGTTTCTAATGAGGCCCCTGGAGGTCGGCCTGAGCACATCACAGCAGGAAAATAAAGATACAGACGAGCCTCGGCTTTTAGCGAAACATTCCTCCTCTTGCTCTTTCTTTTCTCCGTCTCTAACAACTCCACGTTTTGCTGCTGCTTTCCTTCCATCACTCCTTCTTTTATTTCCTCCCTCCTCACAGAAGCCGGGCCCTGGTCACTTACTGCTCGTCTCCCACCTTCTTTATCCACTCCACATCGCACTGCTTGCACGGAGAAGTCATTTCCTGCCAAGGCAGAGCGTGAAATTAGATTAGCATGCAGGTGCTGGACAAAATCTGACAGCAACACGTTTGAAGGGACCAGGGGGGAAAAGGCATGGGTCTTAGTCATTGATAATAATTATTCAAGGCCTGTGTTTGTGTGTTTATGTGTGAAGGCGAAGATGGCCAATAAACCCAAATGCTTGGGAACATTGTGCCAACAAAAAGACGAATTCCTGTAATGGGACATTAAAAGGCAGCAAATCAGCTGTTAGACAAACTCACTGTCGAATAGTCGGACATGTTGAGTTATTATCTTTGTTTACTGAGGGTGAGACGTCTCGTCTAAACTCCGCCCATGTGGAGCACCCTAAAGTGGACTAAAACAAACTAACCCTGTCCCTCTGGCTGTTCTGCAGCATCCTCATCTCCTCCTTCAGCCTCTCACACTCCCCCTTCAGCTCCTCTTCCCGCTGACATGCCCCCTGGGCCTCGTGCCGGGCGCCCTCCAGCTCCGCCTCCAGCCGCTGCAGCTTCAGGTCGGAGAGGGTGTCGAGGCTGCGGGAGCTCTGAAGGGTCAAGGCTGGACAGTCCAGCACTGGGAGGAGAAAAGAAGACGCAGATGTACAACCCCAGAGACAAACGCCGCATTGTTTTTCCCATGACTAATGCGCCGCGCTGCTGTTCACAGTTGTTGTACAATAGATGAGTATTTAAGAGCTGACTTCTTCCAAGGGCAGCATCTTTCAGTTTGTACCTGGGTGATGTGATCTGTGTGGGCATGTTAGTGATTCAGCTCCGCTCACACAGACTCAGACCTTGAGCCTGAAGACTCTCCAACAGCAGCAGCAGCATCTTTTATATGCCTCTTCTTCAATACGGTCACAGCTGCACACACACTGTACACAGTCTGCACTGTTTTCCTCATTCATACACACACACTCACGCATTAATCAACAATAGTAGCTTGCAAACTCTGACTCACACAAACGTACACACAAATTAGAGAACAGAAAGCCTCAAACATCCATTTCCATAATAAATATGAGAGACTGATGCCTACGCAAAACTTTACTTCCTCTTTATCAAGGTATACCAACGGCAGAGGCATCTGTTGAGGTGGCGGTGACACATTTCTTCCATCAGCCACCCACGACTAGAAGAGGGCAGAGTTTAGCTCTACAAGTTTAACAGAATCTCTCCTACAGCAGTAGTGGACAGCAAATGTAAAAAATGAGGCAATCTGCTGACTCGCTGAGGCTTTATTTATCATATTTAATCTGAAATCTGCAGCAATTCTTAACAATTTCTCTCTTAAATGTCGTGAACGCAGCACGGCGGCTCGGCGGCTCGGCTTGGTCTGAGGCATCTTTGAAAACTTTTTGAAAGTTCTCGCAGAGGAATTCATTTGCATTGTAATAAGTCGAATCATCTCACAGGTTTTCTAACATTTGGTAATGCAGACTAATCACAATGGAGATCACTCAGAAGTACAGATGGCGGCGACAGGCTGAATAATACGGAGAAATCCTCCTAAATTTACAGCAGCAGGCAGTTCACTCTAAATGTTTCCAAGCCAGAATGGTTGAATTTCAATCACTCGCGCCCTCGATGATTGGAGGTCATTTTTCTCTGACTGTGACTGGCGGAGCTGGAACAAAATGTCCAAGCTGGTTTCTTCCAACAGGCCGCGGATTAACTCGACCTCAATTAAAATGCTTTCTGGCCAGATTGTTGGGTTTGATTTAAAGATGAGCAGTGATTAACAGATGACTTGTGCGTAGGCTTTTTTTTTCACACGATCAAAACTCCTGACCCAAACAACCCTCTGAAATCTGCGTGATACATTTACTTCAGAGCTTCCGCAGCCTCTATAGATAGATATACACCCTGTGTGAGAGCTGCCAGTCACTCACTGTGTGCGTCCGGGCCGGCGTGCAGCTGTAGGTACTGCATGTCTTTGCTGTGCAGCTGCATGTTGAGTTTCTGCAGGGAGCTGTCCCTCTGCCTCAGAGCCGACTCCAGGCCCAGGATACGCTCGACGTGCTTCTCCACCAGGCTCGTCTGCAATCACACACAGTTTTTACTTATTTGAATCCGGCATTTACATTAAAAGCAGATTTCCAGAAGTTATTCACAGTACATTCTTTGGCACTTACAGCCAGGCTTCTTCTTTTTAACCTGCTAAATAACAGCTTGTCCACGGCTGCTAAATATCAGAATGACTAAGTGACATTTATGTCCTGGCAGTGCTGATAATTGCATCCAGGGATTGGTATTTTATGATCAGTTAATCCTAAAGTTTGATCTATGTAGGGGAGAAGCCCATCTTGCTGTCATGTACAGGAGACATGTTACAGATTGTGAGGGATATTAAACCATCCTGACGCCTCGCCTCTGACGACAGCAGCTCCAACAAACACACACAAAGTGGTCTGCAGCAGACGTTTATCTGCTGTGCTGATGCCATGATTTGGACAGAGCTACGCGTACAGTATGTCAGCGTTCATCTGTGCTTCTATTTATATCCACATGTTGACTGTAAAAGGGGGTAAGAGGAAATCGAGCGTTGTGTGGGTGATTGGTGACTGTGTGCAGCGCTGAAAGGTTAAAGGTCAACTAGGCCCGGTAGGTGACGTTGAGTCACGGCAGTTCCAACATCTTTTGGCGCATCTCATCCCTTAATCACTTTGACCACCATAAAACTGCTGATGCCGCTCAGCGAGAGCTGCTCAATGGACTTCACTCTCATATGAGATGGTTTATTATCACAGAGGGGATCCTGAGAAGACCAGCCAGCCAATCTGTTCAGTTGGAAGCCTCTGTACCTGATCTGCATCGACTCTCATTTGTAACCAGTTACAGAAATGTGTTGGGAAAATGAGATTCTCACAGTTGCACATCCATTAAGAAAAAAGAGTTAGAGGATAAAGCTAAAAAAAAAT
Source organism: Nibea coibor (assembly GCA_023373845.1). Lineage (NCBI taxonomy): Eukaryota > Metazoa > Chordata > Actinopteri > Sciaenidae > Nibea > Nibea coibor. The sequence goes on along the minus strand of CM041728.1, from coordinate 2,528,551 downwards.
ACTTAAATGACAGAAACTTGCAGTGAAAAAACTTTATGTTCCCTCACAGTCATCATGTGTATGTGTTGTGTCTGGGGAGAGATTTCACTGAATGGCTCTAAGAGGCCTCTTCTCTCTGAAGGACCGTGCACTCAGGATAAGAAGTAATGAAAAAAAAAGTTCAGGTACTAAGAAATGAACAGAGTGGAATTAAAGTGCACACTCAAAGTGATCCAGTGCATTTCATGAAGTGTCTCTGTTTCCTTTTTTTCTTGGTCTTCACCAAATGCGAAAGAGCAGATACGCAGACAAACTTCTTTGAAGTCAAGTGAAGTAATGTCAAGTTTCAATGTTGCACAGATGAATGTAAGTTATGCAGGAACATTACCCATCCTTAAAGCATCAGTCCTATCATGCAGCTTGATTGCATCTTTCTTTAGGACCAAGCGACAACACTGAACCTCGTGAGGACCGCTCAGTCTTCTGAGGTTCTAGAGGAAACTTTGTAAAGGAAAAAAATCCTTTCTAACAGAAAGCCTCATTAAACATCAGAGCATGGAAGCTGAAAGAATTACGGCCTGATTAAATATTCTATTGAGTTGTATTGTGGGAAATGTGAGATCCATCAGTTCTGCAGCTTGACCCATATTAAGAACTAAAACTCACATTTCATCTGTGAATATAATTCTTTGGATTAAGAACCGGGAGGAGATTTGAAAAGGTCCCTGATCAGATGGAAACCAGATAGTTCATGGTTTGTCGCTGTCGCCCGTGTCTCCGTGACTTTAAAGGATAAGTTCACATTTTTCCTGCACTCAAACTGTCTGAGATTTTACTGTAACTGATGAGGGACAAAATCCGCAGGCCTCGTTCTGTTTGAATAAAAAAGGCATTTTAAAGTTCAGCCTGAGTTAATACGAGGCTTCAGCAGTTTGAGTCAGGCAAAAGTGTGTACCCTCCAAAGTTGAAGCCTTTTTAGTGCACATTATGCTCAACGCTTCTTTGCTGAGCGGTGGAGGGACTGTCACAGAAAGAGGGAGTTTCACACTAAATACACTTCCACTTTGGAAGATATGCACTTGATTTGTCTAACTCGTTTTAACTCCAGCCTGGCTTCGTGCACGGGGAGACTGGGGAACACAAACGCTGCTGTGGCTCTCCCGTCAGACAAAGCTTGGTGCCTCCTCACCTCTTTGTTTACTTGCTCAGGTTTGCTCAATGCCTGGAAGGCTGTGGGATCGTGATCGTGGTGTTTGACCCCGTAAACACTCAACAATTGAGCCAAGATAGCCTAAAAATGTCTGTGCAATCATAGAAGGTGAAAATTAACCAAATCACACACGGTTCATATACTGTATTTGATGTCTGTTGCCTGTTCGCATGACGTTTTACGTTTTATATTCGCCCCCTCCTCGTCAGCCGTGTGTGTGAGCCTGTAAGCTGCTGTAAGAGGACGAACGCGCGGTGCGATGAACTGAAAAATGTCTCTGACCATCTTGTCGAGATCCCTCTGGAGGTTGCTCTTCTCCATGTGAATCTTCTCGTAGGCCTGGATCACATCCTCCAGCTGCTCCTCTCTCTCCTTCCTCTTCTGGAGCTGAAAAATGAGACGGAGAGGAGAAAGAAAGAAAGAAAGAAAGAAAGAAAGAAAGAAAGAGAGAAAAAGGGGGCTTGACATACTTTTTTTCCTTCTTTGTCAGTTTTCAAACTTCCTCACAAAGAAAAAGAGAAAAAAAAAAAACTTCCATTGTAAGAGTCATCAAATGTGTCTCTTAAAAAACTCTTACGTAACCAACCAGCAAATTTAGGACACTGAAATCCAGACACCTCAGCACACACAGCAAAGTCTCCCCCATCTCCACAAATGGATAAATCATGTTTTCAACCCTTTTTTTCTTTTTAAATGATGTAATAATCACACAGTTTGAGGTCAGTGACGTGACGTGGAGGAATGAGCGTTCACTTTCAGACGATGCAGACTGCGAGTGGGAGCAGCAGCATGGCAGCGAGATAAACGAGAGGAAGGACAAAGAGGTTTATCGCTGCTGCGAGCGCCGAGGCCTGCTCAGTGTGTCTATGGTAACATATGCTCGTAGAAAAACCTGCACCAAGTGAGGACGGCTTGTCAACAGCAACGTGACTGAGGACGGCGTGCAGGATTAATCCAGAGCTGCCTTTCTGTAAAGTGAAACACGGTTTCAAAAGAAATACCTCAATTCTAAAAATGTTCTCATTATCGCCTTTTTAATTCACACCCAGGTCTGGATGTGGCACTGATCTGTTGTTTTATATAAACATATGGATGTATGCCTCCTCGTTTTTAGTTTAATTAGTTTTACAGTGGTATAAAATATTTTTGCAGTTTTCAACATCCTCTGTAAGGAAATGAACCAGTTTGAAGGCGGGAGACGAAAGATGTGCTCCACAATTTAAAGGAAAAATCTGTTTTTACAACTGGAATCTTATTTTCATCATTTCAGCTGCCATCTCTATTTTTCCATTTCTACATTTTTCCCCAGAACAAAATGTGAATTCATGCATTCGCCGAGATTTTGTGAAGATCAGGATTTATCAGGAGTTTCAACAGCCGTCAGGTTCATTCTTCTTTTCTCTTTCTTTCTTTGGATCTTGTTTATTAAGAAAGAAAGGAACATACACTACTACTACTAAATATTTTGATCAGAAGAACTCAAGTTACCGGATTAAAAATCAATTTGAGCACAAAGACAGATTTACAAAACAAATTTAAGAGTATGCAGAACAAAAACTGATACATTGAAGGTCTTAAATTCAGATTTTGACACAGGGACACTCTGCAAAACACGTCCTCAGGTTCAAATAGTAAAGGCGAACAGGCTCAACTGGTGTATATTATATAATGCACACACTCTGTGCTCAGTTGGTAGCCACATTTTTCTGCTCCGTGACCTTTAAATTCCTGTATGCCGTCCCTGACAGGAGATATTTCACCTTCTTCTACTTCTCCTCGATAACGGTGGAGCCACCACTTTAACAAAAGGCAGAGGATAAGGTGTGTGTGTGTGTGTGTGTGTGGTTCTGTCCCAACAGAGCATGCTCAGTGAGCCGTGGCACATTTCATCACTCTGAATGCCCGGTGTCAGAGCGGTGTGACCTTGTGCGTCCCGTGCTAATCGCTTCTCCTGCTCCCATAAACCATTTCCTTCCTCTTTTCTTGCTCTCTGGCTCCTTTTAGCGCTGCCTTCCTGTGTCACTCGCTTCTCATTCCAATTTCCCCACGCTCTCGTTCACACCGTCATGGAAACAGTGGAGTTACAAGCGATGGGGAATGAGTAGCTCGAGCTGCCACTCTCCTCTTTTGCTCCAGCTCATTTGCAGGAGAATCGTGATTAAAACGCTCCCTGTGTGGCGTGCATACATCTGTAAATGTATGTCTTATGTATGGGCAGAAAACAGACTTATTTTTTCTTTCTTAACGTGCATTCAGAAGAAATCTTGAGCAGGTTCTGGTCCTAATTACACAGCGTCTCAGAAATAGAACACCAGCGTGGAAATCCCATGTCACAGTGCTGCTTGGACGCTTTCTTAAAAACAGCCAATCTCAGTAATTTTGCTTGGACGGCAGCTTTAGTGCTTAATTAGTTCTGGACGTCTTTGGGCGTATGTCCACCAGGGTTGGCCTTAATTCACTTTTAATTCAATTAATTCAAATGCAGGGAGGGATTCCTGCAGAACTCAAAACCTTTTGGTGCGATAAGGTTTTTGTATGCGGTGGATTCGCCTCCGTCTCTCGCGTTCCCCGTCCTCCCTCTGTCTGCCTGCCTCTTGTCCTCATCTCTCCTCTTACCTCGTGGGTCAGGACGTTGACTCTCTGCTGCAGGTTGCCATTTTCTGAGTGCAGCAGCGCCGTCTCCTTGCTCTCAAAGGAGCAGTAGGAGTTAGTGTTCTCCCCAAACTCGCTGATCATAGGGAACTGCAGAGAGAAGAGGTAAAGGCCATTAGAGAGACATATTATTAGACGTGTAATAACAAGCATGCAGCTAAAAGTGTGTGTGTAGAGAACAAGATTATTTATAAGTTTGTGTTTGTTTGTCTGTGTATACCTCTCCCTCCTGCTGCTTTCTTAATGATTTCACACTGGGATCATTAAAGATTCATCAACTGCAACTTCTGTTTGGCCCAGATATCACTCAGAGGATCAGGGTGTTTTAACTAAAGTCATGTTTTATTTTTATTTTCGTGTGTTTGCATGAACTAGATTTTTCTGTTCTGAAATATGTGAATTGGCACAGAAAGTTGCTTTAATCTTATTTTCTTATTTCATCCCACATAATGAAATCTGCAGAGGGTCGATGACTCAGCTGCTGTTTGTCCATCCATCAGTTACTGTTATTCATATTTCTATATTTCATAATACATAATTACGCTGATCAGGGGAAATATTTAAACTGTGGCAGATTTTTTAAATATAAAATACAGAGAATATTTAATAACGTTGGATGCACTCGTTACATTTAGACAGAAATGGATCCTTCCTTTGACTTCCTTTGTCATATTGTGTGTTTTCGTTATTGTCAACAAATCCTGTGAAACCAACAAAGTGTTACACCTCACAAATATATAACGTCATCTTTAATAAAACGGAGCTGGGTAGTAAACGTTACACAAACATGAGTAAATTCTGCTTTTGTTTGGGATTATTTTGAACAGTTTCATGGACGTTGTATCCGTGATGCATTTCTGAAGACTCGTTATTAAGCTCGTTATCGAAAGCCCAGTCCCGCATCTGCCACCTCCCGGCTAATCTAAAGATGGACAAAGACGTGGAGCAGAGGCGGGCTGAATGACAGCACCCACCTGTCAATCATGCTCTTAATTATTAACTTTAAGCCTTAATATAATGTGAACAGGTGAGTTGTATATAAATTCACCCTCAGTACAGTTGTCATGAACGGGGAAATTAGCTACAGAGACCAAAACTGTTTTTTTACCAGGCTGTAAACATGTTTATTTCTGCTGTCTAACATGGGGACTTATGGAGACTGACTCACTCCTGCAGCCAGCCTCAAGTGGACGTTTGAGGAACTGCACACCTGAACTACAGAGAGACACAACAGCACTACATGAAAAAATCTGCATAATTAGCCTCGTTAGATGCGGCTACAATTCTGCAGATATGACAGATTATGTAACTATAATTCTGTAGAATACGTGTTTATGGTCTGGTGATTTGTCTTGTTACAAAGGTAAACTGCAAGACTACGAGACTGAGACTTATATAACTGAGTGTGCTTTAACACATTTACATTTAGAGTGTCTACCATGAGCAGGGAGGGCTTTTCATTTACGTGTGAAGTCACTGCCGCTGATGCAACGTCTATTTGAGGAGCAAACAACCTTTTTCCATTTAGCCGAACACCTCTCTCTCTCTCTGTGCTCAGTTTAACAGTAAATGTTCACAACATGGGCAAACCCCCCCGGGGGACGCTAAGGATGCGTACACCGCCGAGCGTCAGGAACTGGAGAACAACCTGACTTCAACCCGTGTTCAAAGCAGCAGGAAGCACTCCCATCTGCATCATTACAGCAGCTGCACTCAGGCATCGTATTTAGAGGAAGCCTGCAGCAACGCTCTGAACTCCCCAACAAAAAGCCTTAAAATGACAGAAAATAAACCAGTTGGACAAAAAGGATTTGGACGTTCGGTGAGTCAATATTGGTCCGATTGATTATCCGCATTCAAAAAAAGCCACGTGCTGTATTTACAGAGGCACAGGTGTGACGGCTCCCACTCCGAACAGCCAACATCTGCACCTGCTCTCCCCCCAAAAATCAACACCTGTCTCTCAGGGAACGGGCCCTGAACAAACCGCCACTTGCGATTAAGTCAACAGCGACGTGGCGAGCCTGCAAGCCTACAGTAACAGCTGCTGACTGCAAGGACTGCAGGATTTCTGCACTGACACATATGACAGGAGAGGAGACTCAAACATCCATCAACATCTTCCAAACCCGCTCACACTTGACTTTTTAAATGCAACAGATATCTCTAAATACATTTCAAAATCAGCACTAATAATCCACTGTCTGTCTCCCAGTATCAAAGCTGTCTGCACAGAGCTCCAACATCACAGAAGATTCAGTTTCCCCACCAACTGTATCACTAGTCAAACCATAATGCTGCAACAGCTTGCATCTTCTTGGAATTGTCTTCCTCAGCATCTCGAGCACAGCGGCCTCTTTGATAGGTTTTAGTCATCTGAAGCGCCGCGTCCTCTCTGCTCTCAGACGGGAAAACAAGCGCGTAGCTATTGATACTGAAAGTTCTCATGCACCTGAAGTAAAACTAAAACCCGAAGGGGCTAATGGTAATATAAGAATATCCAGGAGGGGATTTCTTTCTTTAATCTGTCTCTGTTCAGCTGTTTATCTCTCTCTTGCTCTTTAACAGCCTCGTTTCTTTTCCTTTTCCTTCCACACGTTTAACTCCCTCTCTCTGCTCATTTCTTCTACTTTCCCTCACTTTCCGTCCTCCCACGCCATTCCTTTACGCTCATTCGCCCTACCTTCCCCCCCTTTGCATATATTTGTCCCAGCTACTGCTAGGAGGTGGATTTCTGCTTCATCTGCTCCCTCATCCGACCGAATAGGAGTCTGATTTCCACCAGCAGGCAAACTGGCCTGGCTGTGTCGAAACATTCACAGCGTCGCTGACTTCACGCTTTAAACTTTTAAGCTCCGTTATTTCGGATCCAGAATAAATTTGAGGAGTGAAAATCAGACTCACAGTTAGTTAAGAAATATCTAAGAAGTGTTTTCTGTTTCTGAACTCTCGTGACCTCACTGGACGAGCCCTCGTGAACTCTGTGACCAGACCTCTGACATGACCGTTCTTCATGTACAGTAGCTCTCTCCCTGCAGACTCCCGATCGACGTCATCAATAATCTTAATGTGTGTTTAATCGATCCGGCGTTGTCGGTGTCAGTGGGTTTAAACCAAAGATGAAATCAATGAAGAGAACAAGAGTGTGTATTCACACACTGCGGGTCCACGGTGAGTCACACATCGGGCTGGACTCATCCTGCTGAATGCAGGAAGAATCCAACCTCTCCTCAATATCTAGAAACAATGTGTAATCTAGGTGTAAATGCGACCCATGGTTACATCAAATGACAGCTACATTATCTTCTCTCAGCTCTTTATTCAGACCTGAGGTCATGATTGCATAACCCTTTTTACAGCCTGTGTTGGTTTCTCTGTGTTAACATGAGGTCAGACTTCAGTAGCCTCCTGACTTGGTATAATAGGATGATTTCTCATATTTATTCCCCCGCTGGTCCATGATCAAAGCCCACCAAAGCTTTCTTTCCTTTTATCCTTGTGTACAATCTCGCTGCCTTAATAAAAATGGAAAATGCTCACGTGGATCGCTCACTCCACTTTTTAAAACCAATAAATCAAAAACCGCAGCCGCCTCCTGTCTGACCGTCTTTATCAGGCCTGGAGACGCCAACAAGGACACAAATAACATTTATAATTAGTCTGCAAACTCTGACTTTGTGATCGGGCTTTGAAGTAAAAACCTTTCACCTTGATCTCATAGATCTTGAGCTTCCTCTTGATACTGGTGTTCTCTCGCTCCAGGCAGGCCAGCCTCGTCTTGATGTCCTGATAGGCGGTGATAAGGGCAAAGTGGGAGGCTGAGTAGACATCATCGGCGGGCAGGGTGGAGGAGTGCCACGCCACGCTCCCGCAGCCATCCTCCTTCAGACCTCCCGCGTCGCCGCCTCCTCCCAGCAACCCCAGCTCCCCTCCGCCGAACAGAGACTGCATCACTCAGAGCCTCAACCTGAGGACACACACAGACAGTTTGCTGATTAATTATTAAATCGGCAGATTGTTGCCATTCAATCAAAAACAAAATCATATTTTTAGCAGCAGGGGTCGAGTGTCAGTACTACTGCAGCGGCGCTAAAAACATCAAGCAGGCAGCTCCTTGCAACAAACAGCACAGAACAAAGCAGCACTCAGCTGAGAGCAGGCGCACTGCTGCCGCACCGTGAAATATTCAAAAGCAAAGTGGGTACACAGAGACAGGAGGAGGACATTTAAAGATGACTCAGCACATGCAGGTCCAGTTATAGCCTGGGTTCATGATTGCAAAGTTTGGTTCAGACTGAAGGCGAAGTTCTCCAAATGTCGAAGGTTCTCTCCAGCGTTTGGTACGTTCTGAGATCAGCTGAGAGGCTGAACATGCAGGATTGGAGCACACGTTGCTGACTGATCACAGCTAACATCTGCACACTTGGTATATTGTTGAAGAAACACAGGCTGCACTGCGGTTCCTGGATATTTTGAAACCACTGCACCTCTCCATACAGATGTTCTCTTTTCATGCCACTTAGCTTTCAGTGTACTCTCAGATTTTGTGTCTCTCGAGGGCTGAGATGTATCAGCTCGCAGCCTTTTCATCGCCTCCTTCTGACCATCTTGCATCTTCTTCTGCGCCTTGGAAAGTGCACAGTGAGTCCAAAGACGACACAGTGAGTGAGACTAAACAGAAAAGTCGAAGCAGCTGAACGAACTCGCCGTAAAGCTGAGAGGTTCTGAGCGACCCGTTTCATATCTGTGCTTTTGTTCTAAAATGGTGATTGTAGTCGCCTTAAAGAAAATGTTGCCTTGTTTTTTTGACACAATGAAAAATGAAAATGAACAAGTCTTGCAGCATCGTTGGCTCATTCTGCAGGGACCCCAGGTGCTGCACCTGATCTGATCGTCTGCAGAGGTGTAGCCGGTGTCTTTGATTTCTCTGCATCCGGCAAATCTGTCATTTCTCTCCCGAGAGAGTTACCTCAACTTTTTTTTGCTTTCAGGCTGCCTGAACGAACTGCTGTGTGTAACACTTTTACTTCAGCTTTTTATCTAATTAGCAGTAATGGAAGAAGAGAACAACAATATAGTTGTAATGTACTTTAATTGTTACATCAGTTGGACTTCATAACTCGAGTCGAGGGCGCACCTGCACACATTTTCCAGGATATTTACATGTGCCAGGACACACGAAAACCTCGATCATAACCAAGATATTTGCATGCATGTAAATATATTAATTTTCTCCCCTCAGGCTGAAGAAGTCCAATCTCTCTTCTGCAATAGTTACACATCATTTCTGGTGAGAGTTGCCCTACAGGTCCATGAATTTTCCAGTGCATGTACGGCAGCTGATATGTTAATCAGACTCCACATTTACATATGAATCTGGCTCGTGCTCTCGTTCCATTTCACAGTACTTAAAAAAACATGAGCCCTGACAGCCTACGCTCTTTGAGTGGCATGATGAATGAGCCGGGTAGTTAGCTGACCATGCTACATCACACCAGCCTTGGCCTGCCTCCCGTGCCCCTAAGACTCTGGGTAATGCTGTCAAAAGTGATAAATGGCACCTGTGATGTCACCTCCCCCTTCTTCTTCTTCTTCTCTTTTTCCTTTTCTGTGCAGCCACAGAGGGGACATGTGTGCAAAAGTCATACTCGATGTAGCAAGGCAAACTGAGAGCAGTTTGATTTACGGGCTCTGAGGGAGTTACACAACAGCTAGTTGATTTGATGCATACTGGAATGGATGCCTTCCTGACACCCAGCATTGCCTTGTGAGTCAGCGATTGCCTACTGAGCTATTTTCATCAGTTCCCTTCCTCCACGTTGCTATTTTCCTTGTGTTTTAAGAGAGAGGGGGGTAAAGCCTCAGCCAATCTACAGCTCTTTTCCTCGCTGCTCTTACAGGATGATCCAAAAGCACTCCTACGTGCACAGGCGCACACACAAACGCATGTCTGTGCACATGCTGCCAAAAACAATACACAGAGGACAAGACAGAGAATTCATGCATGGATTAAAAAAAAAATGCTTGTTTGATCAATGCACAGACGGACTGTGGCTGTCACCTGCCAGCTGCCCGGAGACTGGTGTTTACACTGGGAAGATATTAAGGTCCTGTGATGTGTACTGTGCTGACATTATGTTGCAGAGTCTGGTGTGGTAAACGGTGTGATACTAATATATCTGTGTGTCTCACATGAGCTCAAAAGATTTTAAACTGTTGACAGAAAGAGGCGCTACTGAAAAAGACTCTTTTCTATCGACACTACGGAACAATGGAAAACAATTCATAGTGATAAACCTACGCAAAAATATCACCGCTCCGCTCTGCACAGGGCTTTGTAGCCAGTTTCAGTTCGCAGACCGCAACGTTACTGTTTTGGTTCACTCGCGACTCTGATAGCGTCATTTTCACCTGCAGCAGGCGGCTGGCTTCTCTGTTTTCAGCAAAAAAAAAAAAAAGCACTGCAAAGTGACTGCACATGCACCAACCAGCAGACAGAGACACTGTTAGCAGCTTTGCCAGAGGAGCATTTAACAGCTGGTAGAGACCAAAAACTGAGCTAAAAGAGGGTGAACGTTGGACTTAAATTCATCTTGTGAACGTTTCAGTAACCGCTGACTGTTTAAGTATGCAGTTATTTACCATAACAACTTTAAAGGGGTTATCATGGGAGTTGCAGCTTGTTCCACTGTCTGAAACGCGGCCAAAAATAATAATCAGTTGATGCAGCTTAAACCATTTTCACGTATCTGGAGCTGTCGTATATGTTAGACATGCAGACTTCAACGATGACTTAAAAAACTTTTACTCAGCTGAAAGTCTTTCGATTAGCAGACTTCATCAGCACAGCTGCTGCTTAACATATCGAGCTGCAGGGTTTATGTTTCTATTTGGATGCAAACGATACAGTAAAATGCATATTAAAGGGCCAGGGTGTCAGATTTATGAGGCTCTGTTTACAGAAATGTAATGCAATATTCATAACTATGTTTTCATTAGTGTATATATGAGTCATTATGCTTGTGTAACCTTAGAAAGAGCTTTTTATATCAAGTGTTGCGTTGCACAGCCACAGTAGTTTCTCCGTCATGCTACAAAGGACGGGGTGAGGCGAGGGGGTTGAAATTACCCTGCTAACATCCCACACAATGCTCCTTTAAATCCAGCTTTTACATTGTCGTATGTAGTGACCACATTTCCACAAAAATCCACCTACATTCAGGCTTGAGGACATAATTATCCAGCGGCCAAAAATCTGATAAAATTGCCAAGTGGCTATTATAATTCAATGCTGTATGGAGCACCTATTCACAGGCTATGTCCCAACATGGAGCAAAGTAACACTGGCAACATATATCCACACTAATTTCCTGCTAAATAGAAAAGTCTACTATCGACCTGCTCACATGCTGCAGTAAATACGGTGCAGCGGCCGCTGATGGATGGCTGCATGTGGCCTCAGACTGGATGAAATAAAGGACAGGGACACGGGAACATCCATTTTGTCTGTGCTCCTCATTGGCAGTGCAGAAATGAGGCATTTATCACACACAGCTCCTCCTAAGCCTCTCCTCTGCTATCCCTCTCTTGCTCTCTGCTCCTCTACCCAAAATATCCCTCATCCAGCTTCATCCTGCCCTCCCCTCCTCCTCCTCCTCCTCCTTCCCAATCACACACTGTCCACTCTATCTCCTGGATCTCTGGGCTCATTTGCCGAGGCTCTCGGGGCCGCACCGTACTGTAGAAGTGAAAGCGTTCTTGGCTACCAACCAGCAACGTGCTTCATTACAGCGATTACAACAGGAAGTCATATATTACCTGCAGCCCACATGGCATACGTTGCTCCACTGAGACTACCTCTCCCATTCTCCTCCTCCCTCGTTCCTCTTTTTCTTTTCCTTCCTCTGGAGGGATTAAAGCAGCGCTCCGCTCCCTCTATGTCACCGCGTACAGTAAGTGAAAGGCCTGAGCGTCGTCAGTGGACCTGAACTGAGTGGGTGACTCTTGAGAAGCTGTCGTGATCATAACCTACATGTGGAGGCACTTTTACATGTAGGTTTCATGTTTTGAATAAGCTCCATGAGTCACTTTAGGTAAAAGTCACAACAACAATCTGACAAGGTCGGGCCTGCTGACATTTCCTACCAACACTGCTCGAGACTGAATCGAACGCTGTCTCATTAATGTCAAGGCTCCTGCAACACAAGGTTAAATAAAGAGAGCAATTAAATGTGATTTTCCACCTTCTTAAAGGGATAGTTCGGCTATTCTGAAGGTACTGATGCAGACTCAGTGCAGACAGCTCGCTCCTGGTGTGGAGCAGCAGACGGGGATAAAGAAGCAGAGCTATGCACCGCGGTGGACAGGGTCAACAGAAAAATGTATTTTAGCCATGCTCACTATATTTAGAAGAGCTCCACCGCTTTACCTTGCTGACAGGTTGGCACGCTGTGTTACAATGCAAATCAGCTGAAATCTTCATGTTTCTAACGATGTTAAAGACGCTGCACGCTCCTGTTTTTCTGCAGCTGATCTGTGGCGTCATGCATCCAAAGAAAGCTCTGCGTCTTTGCTTCTCCAAACTGTGGCCACCTTCACCGCCATGCACCGCCCCGTTTGGATGGAGGGTTATGAAACTGTCCAAAAAGGATGAATCCTGTATGATATATATATATATCCTTTAGTAATCCAATGATTTTTCTTCTAGTGCCACCATAGTATAAAACATTTAAATAACGCAGACTTGTGTTTGAATACCAGAAAGGCTTTCCTGTACCTAACAGATAAATCCTGCATGCCAGGAGGACTGTGCAGCACGATCTGATTAATAACCGCACTTCTTTGTATTTATTTATTCGTCTGCATCGCTCTCTGTTTTGTTTCATAGAATCACAGAGTTTGTTTCACTAACTCAGCTAATAAAACTCCACAATTTTTCATTTTAGCTGCAAACCTGAAGAATTTCTTCAAATCAAACACATGAAACATACTTTATTAATCCCTCAACGGGGAAATTCTTTTTATTTTACATGCTTCTCTTAGTTTTAGTTTGTCTGTCCTGGGCTACCGTAGAAAAATGTGTGAGCAGTATCTGCTGATATAAAAGGCTCATTCTAAGATAACAAAAGTATTTTGAGGTGATTTTACACTAATTAAAACATGGTTATTAATATTACATTCAACGTTCTGCAAATAGAGTTCCTTAATTCTGACACACTGGACCTTTTAACAAGTGAAACAACACCACATTTCTCTGTTGTATAAATGGCTCCAACACCCACGATGAGAAATCTTTCACCAAACTTGACTGCAAAATATTAATTATTAGCAAACTGACAAACTTCATTTGCCGAGCTGTTTTTCTCTCCAGAATTCTTTCTTCAGGCATTTAGCACCATGACAGAACCGTCAGCCTGTGATTATTATTATTATTATTATACTGTATATTTAACTTCAAAGGAGAAATTATAATATTGCATTGTTTAACGTGACACGTGTGCAGCTGGAGTCGTCCATGCAGCCCACACGAGACAAAAAGAACAAGCCTCATCCATTTACAAACATTCATAACTCAGTCATATCCCAGAGCTGGTAACACTGAAAATTATATTTCTGGGATCCTTTTGAGGATTGAAGCAACAGATTATTCTCTCAGTGGGAGATCTGTTTGTGTCGGGCAGATAGCTAATCGTGGATTGCAGCAGACGGCGACGCTGCAAATCTCCTCTTACAGATGTTAAAGTCAATACATTCGGCTCGCTTTGTGGCATGACCCCGTCTTTGGTAACGCTATAGAAAATAAAAAGGCCGGCATATAATTATCAGCTCTTCTTTCTTTCTTTGCGGCGAAGCCTGTGTAAGTTTCTGTCTGTGTCTTTCTGTGTCTCTTTTGTATCCCAGGGCATAAATATAGCAGTAGAAATCATGCCAGCTGGGTCAAGGCTCAGTTTTTCCGGTGATAACAGAACCAGGATCAAAGAGGAAGCTGAGGGAGTGAGTCCCTGCAGTGTGTGATGTTAATGTTGGATCTTGTATGAGGGAGATGCAACCACTTTCCTTTCTATCTGCCCCTCAGTCAATGTGTTTCATAGCATTGCTTCCTCTCCTCTCCTCTCCTCTCCTCTCCTCTCCTCTCCTCTCTGTCGGTGCCCTGTGCTCCCTGCAGGCCGGACGTTTGGCACCTCTGACTCAGACAGTATGTCTGTGAATGGAGCGTCCAGGGCGGAGAGGTGGTGTGCCTTTCTAACCCGCACTCATCTGCCAAACGCTCCCATAATGCCGAGCTTTGCGTGGCTGCACCTGTTTTGCCTTTTAATGAAGTCTCCTTTCACATTGAACGAGGCCAAACCTGGACACACACACACACACACACTGAGAACCAATTAACATGCTGCCAGGTGGTCTGAATGTGTGTCTTTGTGTGTGTGTGTGTGACATGTGTGTCAGTACAAGGACATAGTGGCAGCAGAGCAGTGCAAGCAGGAAAAGTTCTCTGTATAAGAGAGAGTGGTAATCAAATGTACTGGATCCATTACATGGGCAGCTAAGCAGAGGGGGGAGAAGTATTTAGACCCTTTACTGTGATGTAAAAGTACTCATAGTGCAGTAAAATGTGTTTTCCTATCCTGTCTGATGTGTTTGGATTCATATTCCTGCTGCATTAATATGTATGCTGCTGTCATCTAATCTACTCTATATACTGTTGGCTGGTTTAAGACGTCCTGTTTTCAGCTCGTCCCACGGAAATAAATAGTTTGATTTAATAGTATGAGAGTTTTCTCAATCCACAGCAGAGCACGTAATCCTTCAGTTCATATTCATAATCACCAAGAGAGTGATGGACATACACGGTCAGGTATGAAAGGTTATCTGAGGTAGTATACAGCAGGATAAAAAGGATCAAATGTACCTTTAATTTAGTAAGTAAACATCATAAACCTCTTGATAAATATCATTCAGGTACAGTTAAGACATCGTGTCTGTTTACAGCCTCGTCTTATAGAAGAAGCGCCGTCAGTTCTACACAGCTTCCCACTCTGAACCCGTCCTTCACTCGACTGTCCATCACTGGTGATGATGGACAGTCGAGTCTCCTCGGCACAGCGTAGTGAGTAAACACCTCTGATAGCTGTCAGACCCGGGTCAAACCGTAATAACAGTGTTAGTTTCAACCAGAATCAGAAGGGAGAGCGGTGCCATGACACACGTATGGGGTGTATGAAGTTACCGTGTGTTCAGCGTTCTGTCTTTTCCAAATCTACGACAAACATTCAACAAAGTCAAACTTTAGACAAAAATGATATATATTTGTGAGCACACCCATGGAGCCACTTCCTTTTTGGTAAGCAGCCTAATAACTTTAACTCCAACCTGACGCGATGAAACCCGACCATCTGGTCCTCCAGACTGGATCAGACAAACGCCAAGAGATACTAGCAAATACCGTTTGAGTCGGGTACCCTGAGAAATCGTCTTTCTCACCTGCCTGCATGTGTCAACTATAAAGAGTAACCACCTCCAGAGCTTGAATTAGTATAGAGAACCGGCATTTTTGATTTGTGGAAATGCCTTTTCTAAAAATGATTGAATACTGCCACTTTTTGGGAAATTACTTCATGTGTTAAATAAAAAATAGGACAATTTCCTTCTCGAAGAAGCAGCGACAGGAGGCAGAGATGTGCAGCTGATGATTGAATATCCGGTACTGAAAGTTAGCATAGTTAGCAGGTCTGACGGTTGTCTTGAATTCATTTCCTTCATCAAAATAGTTTGAAAAGATGATGTTTTTGTTTCCCTCCATGTTAGCAGCCTCATTAGCGTTGGATTAGCAGCAGTAGTCGTTTAAGTTCAGGTATGTGAAATGATTCGCCCGTGGTGATCTGCTGCTATCTGACCTCAGAGTTCTGAAGCAGGGAGCTTTTTTTTTTGTCTAACCTTTATTTAAATGACTGTGAGGACGTCTCCAGCACCAAGAGCACTGCCAAAGGTGTTTGTACTGTCACGCTGGCTTCAGATGTATACTGACGACTGAGCTATCTCACCGTGGACTGAGCACAGTTTGTATAACTCGCGGTGATGAAGTGCATTTGTACTGCTTTGTGCTTCATGCAGGCTCATGGCGGGCGGCACGGTCGGTTGCTCACCACATGACACCTGTCAGGTGTTGTGTTGCGTGTGAGTCACTGACATGATGTCAGACTCTGACAAACTTGTCATCTTGCACGTGCATCATAGCACTACAACTGGTTAAAGTATGAGCATACGTGAATCCTGCACATGCGTATCGTGTTTGGATCCTTTCTCTGGAGCTCTGGCGAAATGAACTAAAGAATGAATTCACTCATCTTACCTGAAATGACACTAAGTCATGTTTAATTACAGAGAGTGAAGTAATAAAATCTAATCAATACACAACAATCCAATTTGTTTTCTCTCTCGCTGAAGCGTGAGAGTGTTTTACGAGTTAAAGGCTGAATAAACAGCTCCGCGTCTGTTCTGCTCTGCTTAATAACGCTGCCGCTGCTGTGAGGCGTTCAGGTTACCGAGAAGACACTATGTACTCTTACAACACATGTATACTGTACACACACACACACACACAGCTCGGCATCAGCTCCACACCACGTGCCACTACTGTCCATACCCACAATACACACACACACACCCACACAAACACCTATGTGTACACACACACACAATACAAAGCACTTATACAGCCTGTCAGTACAGGAGAAAAACACCACCTCTAACAAATGCCGTGCTGTGCCATGCCATACCGCGCCATGATTCATCACTCGGGGAATCGGCGTAGGCAGGCGGGCATAGTGCTGTGTATATATGTGTGTGTGTGTGTGTGTGTGTGTGTGTGTGTGTGAGTAAGGCAGCTGCCATTCGGGAGATTGATAGCAGGGGCAGGATGGAGACAATGAGCTGTGTTGCTGTATTTTTTTTCTCCCCTCTCTGTTTTCTGTCTGCTCCATCGCTCTTTTCTCTCTTTCTCCGTAGCACCCCTCATCTTTCTTTCCACCAGAGCTGCAGTGAAACGTCAATTCCTTTCCTTCCCACCCCCTCTTCCCCTTCCCTCTATTGCTCTTTCCCTCTGCCATTCATCCATCTTGGTATTCAGCAGTAAAGTTCATCACAGCCCCCCTGAGCGGAGGGAGGAAAAAGAAAAACTCTATCCTGACTTTGAATGAGAACTTCACCCACAAAGGACATTAATCTCCTCATTAATACTACAGCCAGGCCGATACTTGGATTCCCTCGCTCTTGAAATCTTGACTCAAAGTTGAGTTAAGCTGCAGCCAAGAAGCAAAGAGCAGAAAGGAAAAAGATGCAGAGGACAAGATAGGAATATTTTTTTCTCCGCTGCTTGCTATTAAAGCCCACCCTCCTTTTAGCAACTTCACTTAGCCTCCTTAATTAACCAAGGCCACATGCAGTCCTGAGCGCATGTGGTGTGCACGTAACACACACACACACACACACAGGGTGAGTTAGTTGGATGACTCACGAGCACTAGTGTGCTTCCCAGTGATACAAAGCCTGTAATTTGGTCTCAGCTGTCACAGAGCACATTAAGAAAAGGGAGCGCGGTGCTTCCTCTCAATGCACAGTTGCCACACCAGCAGGACGGAGTGAAAGATGGCTGCTTTGGACAGATGAGTCGCACGATGTGGTGAGGAGATAAAGTGCGAGAGCCGCGGAGGCATTGCGAGAGAGCAGATGGATGTATCTGAAGCTGAACTAATCAATACCGGTACAATAACAATGGATCAAGATGAAGGACAAACCCACAGAGAGTTACCGTCCGACTGCGGCGCTACAGAACTTTTTAGTGTCTTTCAGCTCATTGTTTGGGTTTCCTGACCCGGCTCTCGTTTCCAGCTGCAGGTCCAGATGATTTCAGGAGAAAGAAAAGCCCTGTACGCTACCTGTACGCTACCTGTCTAACACCAAACAGCAGAAATTAGGGACTTGCTGGTGAATATAGTGGAGCACGATAGCTATAGCTGCTGTATGTGTGTGTGTTTGTGAGTGGAGTGTTTGTACCTCAGGTGTCCAGGATGCCTGCTGACGAGCCAGTGTTATGCCAGAACCGGAGCTGGGCGAGTGGGAAATGTAACAAGAGTAAATCTGGGACTGACTTTTAGTGGTAGGTGAGAGCTTGGTGAAATAAACGGCTGAAAGACAGACACCGAGCTGAGGAGAGTAGATGAGTCATTTAGCCGTTGCCAGTCGGTTTGCTAACATTAGCCACCATAAGCTACAGGTCATGAGGCTGCAGCAACAGCTCGCGCTTGGAGCCAGTGTGTGTTTTTATTCCTTAAAAATTCATCTTCTTATCTGTGAGATGATGAATGTGCTTTTTCTTCTTTAACAAACTTGAAGTCATTTATCAAACAAATGTGTCAAACACTGACTGACTCCAGCTCCTTAAATATGAAGATTTCCCTGCTTTGGTTTCTTATCACTGAACATTGAATAATGTTGTGTTTTAGATTAATGGTCCAATAAAACAAGGAATTTGGAGACGTCCCCTCGGGCTCTGGGAACTTAACATTGTAATTTTTCATGTTTTTTAGACATTTCATAATGAAAAATAATCAAGACGCTGATATCGAAAATCTCGCTGCCCCAATTTAGAGCTGAAGCTTACTGATATCCGAGCAGCCTGCTGTGCAGTGGAGCTTCACTGAAGAGTACAAAGAGAGGGTCCAATCCTCGATGGAGTGTGATGAGTCTTTATGGTTTATTTATTAATGACTTGTCACGATTACACACAGCTCAGCTTGATTCTGGTCTCGTGGTTTTGTCGAGCGATGCTGCAGCCGTCGACTGAATTTTCATAACCTGCTGCGAGGGAGGATCAGGTGGTGAGGAAGACGGTGTAATGCAAAACGTTCCAGCGTGCTATGATTTCACAGCAACACACACACGCACACACACACACACCTCTGTGAGCTTCCACCTCGTGGTGAATTTCATACATTAATGACAGCCAGAGACCTTGACAGCAGGAGCAGCTCAAATCATCCCAGCGCCAGTGGCCCTGACTCGTACTTGGCTCTCACTCTTGTCTTGTTCCCCGTGCATCTAAAAGGCTTGTGTGCTTCACAGAACATCACATCCTCCTCCGATGTGTCTGTTCTGCTGTCATGCACTGACTAAAAGACAGACTGATAGTCACGCGCACACACAAACACACACACACACACACACGAACGGTTAAAAACGGCACACCAAAGATGCATGAAATGAAAAATTATGCGTGTAGGGGATGTACAAACACAGCTGTTACACCATCAAACACATTAATCGTGTATTTATTTAATTTTAGATTTCAATTTCGTCCCATTCAAATCAATCTAATTGCTCTCAAGTGGATTTTTTTTATGCATGGAAGCATATGTAGCAGACGTACCCACACACACGCGTCATCAAACGCAAGCATAACACGCTGTTATGCAGACAAGGGCTTACGCAAAGAGAGCTTATTATTATAGTATTAATATTTATGAATAAAAACAGCGTGAAGAATTCAAATCCAATCATATAAATAATAAAATAAATACCCCAAACTAGCTGCAGTAAACCTGGGAGGAGAACTCCAGTGTCTATTATTTTAAGAAATAAAGATCTATGAGAACCGCCTTAAGAGAGAGAATATAACCGAGTGTTTAATTGGCTCCCAGCGCTGATATGACAATCTGTGTCTGCTGATTAATTAATAGTGCATGCTGCTGCTGCTGCTGCTGCTTGTTGGACGAATCCAGAGACAAGATGATGTGTGAGGGGGGAAAGAGGGAGCGCCAGCTCGGATCAGAAAGAATATATGATAAACACGTGCAGTGCATTATGGGAGCATAGTGTGTGCACTCATGATATGTGCACACGTGTGTGACATTGTGTATACACAATGCTTCAAGGTGTCATTAAAAAAAAAAACAATACACAGCATGTGTGTGTGTGTGTGTGTGTGTGTGTGTGTGTGTCCTCTGAATGCTCCAGTTGTGCACGTGTGCGTCTTTGTCGAGTCGTTAGTGCATTACTTTAATGAAAGTTGCTGTCCTTGGCAAAGGACAGAACCGCTTAGCCACTGTAGGCTGCTCTCCTTTTCCCTCACACACACACACACACACACACGCACATTAAACGCTCCAGCCCTCCCCCTTCTGCTGCCCTGTGATGCTCATCTTCTCACAGAGAAGATTGAGTGTTAAGAAAGAGAAGAGTGTGTGCGTGTGTGTGTGTTTGTGTGTGTTGGGCCAATCAAAAGACGGCGTGGGGGAGATGTGGAGGGAGGTGTGGGCACAGGAAATATACTCGAGCAAGGCCACTGAAGTCTGAGGGGCAGATGGGAGGAGCTGCAGAGTAAAATCTGAATGTCACAGCGATGAGACGGAAGAAGACGTGATGACACGTCAGCTTTATACTTCTACTCCATCTCAGAGCCAAATATTGTCTTTCATACTCCACTACATTTGTCTGACAGCTTTAGTTACTTGTGTTTCTCCATGTATTGTGAAATAAGTGTTCCTTTGTGGCCCGAGTGTTCATGAAGGCTCTTGGATTAGCTGGAAATGATCACAAAGCTGAAAACTGAAGTCAACCTTTAGAAATGTTTCACTCAGGACGAATACATGCTGTTACATAAACCATCCATCCTCCAGACGTTCTTCTCCCCAGCAACTTATCCCAGCTCCCCCTCGGGGATCTCAAGGCGTCCCTAGGCTAGATGGGCTGTTTAATCCCTCCAGCAGGTTCTAGGTCCGCCCCGGGGTCACCTCCCGGTTGGACGTGCCGCTAAACGAAGGCACCCAGGAGGATCCTAATCAGATGACCGAACCACCTCAGCTGGCTCCTTTCACTGCAAAGCAGTGGATCTACTCCAAGCTCCCTCCAGACGTCCGAGCTCCTCAACCTATCTCAAAGGCTGAGCCGGACCAACCAGTGGAGGAAGCTCATTTCAGCCGCCTGATGAACAGGTTCATGAACAAGACCCAGAGATACTTGAACTCTTTCGCTTGGGGCAGCAAATCTCTCCCAACCCGGAGGGAGAATTACACTGTTTTCTGGCAGAGAACCATGACTTCAGACTCGGAGGTGCTGACTCTCATCCTGCCTGTTTCAAATCGCCCCAGGGCGTGCTGAAGGTCCTGATCCGATGAAGCCAACAGAAGCACATCATCTGCGAGAGATGGAATCCTGAGGTTCTCCAAACCGAACGCCCTCTTCACCCCGACTGCACCTTCAGATCCCGTCCATGAATATCACGAAAGGGGCAACGTGGAGGAGGAGACCCACACCCATAAATAAAGCTTGTAGTGGAGTATTTTCAGTGTTGTATTAGTATTTTTACTTCAGTAAAGGATCTGAATACTTCTTAAAATACTTACTTACATTTTAAACTTAATTTGAGAAACATAAAGATGTTTTTCATCGAACAAAAGAAGCTCTCTGATGAAACATCAAACGATGAAGAAGAAAACTCTGCTCGGCTCGTTTTTGATCAAAGAAGTAAAAATGATACGAATCCGATAACTTCAGGCTTCACTTCACAAATCCTGAAAAATTAAACACAGCTTTGACTTTGACTTTGACGACTACACGTGGACGTTAGCCTCGGAATGATTTCATCCACAAGCTCAGAGAATTATGCGATTAAAAAAACAGCGTGCAGCGAATCATCGACTTTCCCGACGACAGATGGGCTTTGAATCAGGAGCCGCTCGCACGAGCGTGAGATAAACGTGAGGCAGCGTGGACAGATGACAACAATAAAACAACAGCAACAAAGAAACAAAAATATAATACGGACGGAAACATTTGGTCTGAGGGTCGGCGTACAGAGGGTGTTGCACGCTATTAAATTTCTGGCTTTATAAATAAAATCTGACTTGAAACTTTGATTTCACATCCATGTGTTTGTGTTTTAGCCTGCAGCTGCACAAAGATGAACTGGAGCTGCTAATCTTGTGTCCGTTCCTGCATAAATGCACACACACACACAGTAGATAATAAAGGAGGTGTGTGTGCACCAGCACACTACAGGAGAAATCAGGAGAAATGTAACTGCAACCGAGTGACCTTTGGGGGGTAGAGACATGCAACACACGTGGAGGATGAAGCCAGCAGCCATTACCGCACAGCAGCAGGCCGGCTCTGCTTTCTGTTTACAGGAGCAGGTAGACGGCCTGTGTTCACCGGCCAATTATTACACACAGGACACAGCCACAACAACAGACTCGTTAGGGCACTGAACCCATATGTTGAACTTCACGTGTCCCTGCACGCTTCACACACACCGACCTGCACACAGAGGAGAAGCCAGCGTGTTCTTTATCCGTATATAGTAATCTGTGCACACATGTAACACCTCTCTGTCTTTTATTGTCTGGCATGGAATAAAAGAAGCACGGGGAGGTGTTGGAAAGTCTTTGACTGCAACATCAATCACACAATAAAAAAAGGTGATATTAGTGTGTGTGTGTGTGTGTGTGTTCATTTCAAACCTCCAATATCTTACAGTGTCTCTCTGATGAGAGAAAACATTGTTTTTGAGGAGTGTTACATAAGACATTTTGTCTCGGCGTGTCTCCCAGTGTGGGAAAAAGACGAGGAGAACATGGATCCTGAATCATCAATATCGCTGTATTGATTTCCACTAGGAACCGTGAATTAATTGTCTCCGTCCTTTGTGTACGGTTCATCTGGTTATTGGCTTTCAGTAGCATGGATAGAAGCCCACGCAAGCAACAACAACACCACCACCACCGAGGCTTTCCTACAGGAAACACAATGTGCTCGTACACATTCTTGGACCCTGAATAGATGTGATACTGTTTGAGTGAGACAAAAAAAGTCTATCAGTCTGGACGCATGGCTGAGCTGTTCACCGACGCTTCCAGGCCTCAGCTTTCGGATGATCGGAGGGACATTTTCACGGCATTACGGCTGATGTGTGGCCAGGCTTACCTGGTGTTTGTAGACACTCAGAGTTAGCTGATTTTATTTATTCTTTACAGCAGCTAAGCGGCTAATTTACTACCATTGTCTTGTGGGGAGAAGTAACAATGAGGAGACACGTAAACACGTAAAAATAACCATGTGTGTCAAATTTCTGAATGTTTTTCACTCCTACACTCCCCCCTTTGTACCATTTCATTATGTTGACTGGCTAACATTAAAGGTCGCTGCAATAAAGGCAGAAAATATCAATATTACAGCCAGGTTATGTAAGTGTTTCCTCAGCAGCAGTCCTCCACTTCTACCTGTTATTTTCCTCCAGCATCACTTCTTTTTCCTCCTCTGTACATTTATGACGCAGATTCATAAAGCTCCAGGAAAAGCAGAAATTTTTCACTCAACTCAAGACTTTTTCAGCCCG
Source organism: Nibea coibor (assembly GCA_023373845.1). Lineage (NCBI taxonomy): Eukaryota > Metazoa > Chordata > Actinopteri > Sciaenidae > Nibea > Nibea coibor. Next base: position 2,505,320 of record CM041728.1, on the reverse strand, counting down.
TGTGGATGTTCCTTCACCACCTCGGGCGAATTCAGCTTGTATCCGTGCCCACTCGAGTCCTTTCCTTTGGCTTCGTATGGCCTGTCTAAGGATCCCCTCACATTCTGTCTGAACAAACCTTTAGGGGCTTTCCCGAGAGTCAGATCAGCTTTTACTTTTCAAGCCACGCATTAAAGACACCCAGTGGAGTTATGCTCATGTCAGGGACTGCTGAGGCCTAACAAACAGATTTCCACCCTCATTGCTCTGCAATATATATAACATGCAAATAAATCTGAAGAAGTACACTGGAAGTGAACTTTCAGTAAAGTAATACGTCTGAATTTCATCGCTCTGTCATGAATATTCTGAAGTTAGTTAGTTATTGTTTTCCAGGTATTAATCAGGCCGATGTATCTCCATGGAAACAAAGCATACAGTACATGTTTGCATTACAGTTAGCTGGCACCAACAGAGACCACAAGCAGCTGGTCCTCACTGAAGTAAAGACCAACACGAGTCCACGTCTCCTCTGCTCTGCACGGTCACACGAAGCAGCAGCACGCAGAACGCGCTCCCTCTCTTGTCGTCCACTTGTCACTCGGCCTGATGCTCGCTGTATTTCAGCTGCATATTTATTGGAAATCTATGAGCTGTGCCCGGGCGCTGCTGCAAACACAAAGATTATCTCACAGATGAAATTATTCTTTGTATCCTTCGAGTCAATCTGACGGCAGCTTGTTTGTCAGGTCTGATTCCAGACAGACTTCTTTTGTTCGGAGAGAGATGACAATGTCGACAATACGCATGACTCAGCGCGTGTGTGTGTGTGTGTTTCATTTAATAAAAGCAGATGAATAATGTAGAATTAAAAATAGCAAACGTTTTATGAAATGTCAACACCGGATACATTTTCTTACAAAAACACTTATGGGGCATTCTCACAGTGCGAGTATTTTTAGCTGCACCAGAGGGAGTTTAGGCAGTCCAGCAACGAGTGACAAGCAAGTGGGTAACCTGGTTTTTCTGAGACACAAAAAGAATCATGTAAATCCCGAGTGAATACGAAGACTCCAGGCCCAATACGGACTTTCTACCTCGTTCTCGAACCAGGATGAATCTAGTGTCACACACACGAGGTCCTGTCTGCTCTCTTTTACTATAACTCTCTGTCGGTACCCCTCTGCCACGCAGATACTTTTAGCTGCTCTGATCACACACTCACATAGACGTTACTCTACATTATGCCTCCACGGTCGGCACAGCGCCTTGAGTGGGCAGGGAGAGTGAGTGGTCACATTACACTGCAGTTACATCACATTTCTTCAGCCTCCCAAGCAACCAGGTGTCCTCTAACAACAAAAGCAACGCAACTGCGACGCCATCATGTCGCCCTCCTGTTGTCACGCGGCGTTCAAAGATCCACATCAAACAAAACAACAACCAAACAACACACGTCCCGCCGTCGCCCATCGTGCAGCACTGCTGTGAGAAGGCTGGTTGCTGTTTGGTGCAGTCGGTGGGGTTTGCACTTGAACAATGGAAGCAGCCGGGACAGGGCAGTGGGAGGTGTGAGTGTGTTGTTTTTGAGAGCAGCATAGCAGAGTTTGGAAAGAGGTGAGGTTTTCTTCCCTGAAAAAAAAAATGGCCAAGTGACTCATCGAAGGCCAAAACTCTGATAGAAAGGAGAGCCTTGATGCAGGTGGGCCGCTCATGGCTTTTTCAGAAGCAAGAGAAAAGAGAGAATCAGTGGTCACAGCCTTGGCCCACAGATATTACACCAGAGTTATGTAAAAAAAATGAAAGTAAATATGGAGTGAAAAGAAGGTAGAAACCAGGTGAAGCTCCTCAGCTGTGCACATGTTCTATCAGTCTGCGTTCAGAGCATAAAGACAATGAAGAGGTGAGATGTTGCGAGCGAGTCAACAGAAGCAAAGAAGCAAATCTATTTCTGGTGTTAGCGCTCCATCCGCCACAACTCGGCCACACGGACGTCTCTGCACGGGTTATCCAGCTCTCATCCAGCAGCAGTTTGCGCCTTTAAAGGTGCTGCAGGCCTTTCAGAACCACTAGAGGTCGCACTGGAGCATCTGAGACCAAAACAAATGAAGCTCTCTGCCATTTTGTAGTTTTAGTCATCATTCAGCATCATATTGTAAAGCTGACTTTATTTAGAGGTGTGACAATGCTGAAATATTATCAATAATCTCTCACAGAAAACTGCACACAACGGGGTAGAAAGCCTCTTTTTTATTTACTTTAATCAACGCCGCCGTGCTCCCAGATCTCAGCAGTTAGAACTTTGAGATGAGATGATCACCAAAACTACAGCATAATAATAATAATGGCTACAGGATTCACACTGAATGGCAGCAAACATCAAAGATTATAGGACACAATGAGTCAAAAAGGAAATGGAGGGAGCGTCGGGAGAGGACGGGGGACATGAGGTGTTTGTGTATGTGTGTGCATTGTGAATGAGCTCCCGCCTCCAGGGGTTTTCGTCCTTGTTACCTCCTGAAGGAAATGGAGGAGGATCCCTCAGAGGCGTTGTTTCCTGAAATTATCAAAGCTCTGATTTGGCACAGACACAAAGGAGAGTGTAACTTGTCATTTGGCATTATTCACTGCGCCATAAACCCGATTAGTGAAATGTGGCCCGCGCTGCATGGACATAACCTCCGTACAACACGGAGCTACCTGTCTGTCACTGGCTGGACGATGGACGCACTCTGCATGGATTAAAGACTAACACACAGTGACACTTCTCTGTGCTCTGGAGCCAAACACTTTTAACAACCACACTTCAAAAAGAAGCGCTCCTCTCCTGACTGTTTTCAAGCCGCTGAGCCTGAGGATATATCTTGGTTGATTGGATTTCGTTCCTCGCTGTATTGAAAATTATGAACACTTAGTCACCGGTCGTGACCGGTTAGCATCTTTTGGAAGTGGTCATTATCTCGTGTCTTCGCCCAGAATGATGATTGTTTGCAAAAATCTCATTTCGCACACGTCAAACGCAGAAATGCGCTTCATTGATTTACAATCTTGCGTTGCAATAGTTTGACTTGTTGGAGAGCCGGGCCTAAATGGAAAAATCTGATGCACCGGTGCATCGTTCACCTTCTTTTTCCTCTCCGTCGGCCCTTTGCTTTACCCCTCACGACCCTTAAAAGCTGCGTATGAATATTCCATCAGGCAGCAGTGATTCAGTCTGTAAGTAGCTTACATAAACCTCCATATTTATGTGTATGAACATAATCATAGCATAAGTGTGTAGATTCTCAGAGCAGAGCAGACCCAGGGGCAGGAAACATTGAAAATGAGTTTGAAAAAGACATTGGAGGAAAATGGAATAGGTTTTGCATAAATTAGCTCGCTGTGTGAATTATGTCAGCACTGTTTCCAGGCAGGACACTTCCTCAGAGTGTGTGTGTGTGTGTGTGTGTGAGTGTGTGTGCATGTGTGTGTAATGTATGCTGCCCACCGGTGATGATACTGCAGAGTGAGATAAATGACCTCATATTCTCGTGTCTGAGCCCGGCTCTCAGGTGCTCAGTGGAAGCTACAGCATCATCAAGCTGTGGAGGGAGCAAAGCGAGTTATTAACAACTTCAAACTGCAATATTTACTGTGAGGTGTGCTACCTCTGCCGTCATGTGACAATCAAACCTTTAAATATTCAGTATGAACCAGAAAATGTAACGAAAGTATGTTTTCATTGGTGTATAACTACCTGAAAATATGAAGTGTTCTGTTTCATTAGCACAGAATGATCCTTTCATATCTAAGCAGCCTGCTGGTTAGTTCGTCATTACACACCGTGAAGTCTATTTAAAATTCTAGTGGAGATACCTTTTATCTATTATCTAATTCCATCTAATTATCTAATTATTTTGGGGCGCAAGACTAAGAGCAGCTCGGTGCGGTTAATGCTGGTGTCAGAACGATTGCTGATCTTCAGCAGGTGTAATGTTCACCAGAGCCACCATCTTAATTTAACATGTTACACTCGTTAATCCAGCTCAGGTCGACACCAGCGTCGTTTCTTTTGTAGGTTTTGAGTCATGGACACATTAAATGTTTGACCTGATGGTGACACTTGATCTCCAGTTAGTGGGGCGTGAATCGGGTGTCTGTTTATACCTTAAAACCTATCAGGTGCTAATTATAATGCACTTGAGTAATAACTATGCATCCTAATGTAAGATGTGTAAAACCAATAACGGAGGCACTGATTGGCTGATCCCTGTCCTCAGTCGATTGACTAAACACGAATGAACAAGCCTTTAATCACAAATACTATTTTTATTCTCTGGACCTCTGGGCGCTGACATGCTCCCTTCAAATTGAATTTAAATGTGATTTATCAGAGGTTTATTCATTTACTCTAAACCTCCCTCTGACGCCGCAGAGAGCGATCATTAACACCATCGATGAAGCTGTCAGAACATCTGATCCAGACTGCGCGATCATCCTGATCAAGGCAGCAGCTTTCTGCCCCTCCGACGGGGCTGATGTACACCGAACTCTCATCGAGAAAGGAAATAAAGCGCACATGGTATTTGTGTTTGAAGGCCACTCTGACAAACAGGACCCTTAACACAAGCAGCTCTTCACTCGGGGAGCTGAAAAGCATGTGTCCGGGTTTCACAGCATTAAAAAAAACAGCATATTTGCTTTGGCAGAATCTTTTTCACCTCGTTTGAAAGAAAGTGACAAATCTGATAGATTGGTATTATGATCTATCCTTTGTTGGGCTGACTGACTTTCTTTGCAGTGTTTCAGTGTATTATTATGTCAGAGCTGCCTCTAAAAAAGACCTTGATGACTAAAGACGATGAAGACAATAAAGCGCGTGTTGTGTTCAGTGATGTTACATCGTGTTGCTCGCAACACGTCGACAGCTCAACGGTCGGGTTCAGGGAGGGAAACAACAAGGCTGTGATGTGAAACCAATGTAGGAGCGCCAAAAGCTGCAGTTCCTCAAACGTCCACTCGAGGCTGGCTGCAGAAGTGAGTCAGTCTCCATAAGTCCCCATGTTAGACAGCAGAAATAAATATGTTTAAAGCCTGGTACGAGTAACGTGACTTCTTCCATGGAAGAAGAAGACATTTCTGGTTCAGCTGCATCAGTTTTTTAAACTGTCCATCATGAGTGACAGTGACAGTGTTGTACGAGTGCAAAGCTAAGTAGTTTTTCTGCCTTCGCCAAAGCTTTTCAGATGGAAATATGAATCATTTGTAACGGTCCTGGGACACGATGACTGACAACGTAATTTGTCATTTAGTTTAGTTTAGACTTTAGTTTGGACAGCTGCAGAGTCTGTCTGCGTCTGTCCTGACAGATGACAGATTGGACATCTGTAAAGTGTAAGGGCTCTACACTACAGGTCCATTTATAAATAAAAAAGAAAGTCAGCAAAGACCAATAAATGCTACATTTGACTTAATTTATTTATTTGTGACACAAACATCTGAGCCTCGCACCGCATGTACATTTAATTAACGTCATCATCAACATGTTTGGGGGAAGAATACAGCTAATTATAACTGGGAAGCAGATTCATTTTCAAATGCTTGTCAGAATTTAATGTGCAAAAAAATGTGCCACTAAAAAAAAACTGAAATTGACTTAATCACTTGCTGCTTCACTTCTCTTACTTCTGCAATACCGAGGCACTAAATTAACTTTTTTGATCACCAGCAAATGTGGCTGGTAAGTTTACCAGCCAATCAGAATTTCCACTAGCCACATTTTTCCCATGCAGAAAAGACTTGCAGGAGAAGAGAGCTTCAGGAGAAGCCCTGACTGCAATTTAAAGCTTTGGTTAATAAAATGATTGAATTAATTCACTCTGTTCACCCTGAAATTCATCCTGTAACTCTGGATTGCAAATTCACTGAACACTCTATTCATGCTGAAAAGACAAAGAATGAATCCAGTCCAGAGTTACAGGGTCACTTTTCGGCAGGGCTTCTTTTTTGTGCATTGTTTTTTTTTTAAAAAGGATCTGCACGGTCTCATGTACGAACATGATTTTTCATTCGGCAGCATCGTGCAGAACATTGAACAAGTCGTGCTAACAGCAACTGTCTCAGCTGTAATTCCCTATTTGCTTCTGCAAGTTAATTCATTCAACAGAGAAAAACACTTTCTGTTCAATCGAAGGTGCCAATGTTCTCAGGCTGATTGCGTCAGTAAACCCCCCCACTGGAAACACACACACATATAAACACACAAACACACCGTCTCTCCACACATCGTAGGAGTTACTCCAGAACAACCCTCGTCAAGGTCAGCCGGCTCGATGCAGCATCTAAAAACGCTCCTATTAATGCAACAAACACTTGATGTGATGGGTGTGTCGCCGATTATGAATCATCCGTGATGACAGAGCTGAACCTGTCTGTGCTGCGTCCGCTGTGAAACGTTTGGATGCTATCAAAAAAACAAAAAGTGATATCAGGTGTGTTGTGTTGGACCGGGGCAGTGTCCTTGGTAGAAATCTAATAAAACAAATCAGACTGAGAGGCAATTTCCTCGTGAGAATGAAATCACTGGCACACTCTAACCTCACTTCACAGCGCATCATGTTTCAGAAAAACAGCATCAACAGCACTCATCAGCACATAACAAAGTACATTATACAACAGCTTCAAGCATGGAGGAGCTCGCTGAGATCCAATTTAAAAGTGTGGTGGAATGGGAAAAAAAAAAAAGCATGATTAACGAGGGCAAAAACACAGAAAAACAAGCCCGGACCCATGAGATACTGTACGCAGCACGCCGGCTACGCCATTGGTGATTAGCAGGTAGGCTTAAGCTATGATTCACTTTCTTAAATTACCTCCCTCGGACGGGACCCCCCTTGGGAAATGACAAGAAGGGTGGGCTGCACACTGGAGATGAAGTGCTGATAATCAACTGAAGTCTCTGCAGGTGAACGAGGAGTTCTTAATTTAACCTACTGACCCTTCTTAGAGGCCGCTGCAGAGGCAGTGACTGACAGACTTTGGCGCTAACAGAGTTAATTATCCGGCCTTGAATGCCAACAGTGTGAGCGGGTAGTCTCGTTATAAGTTACCATCCCTCCATGCTTCTCTTCTGTAGCTGTGACAGAGCAGTGAGGACAAACCCGGCTGCATTTAAGTGCCACGCTGATGTCTACACTTAATGACTACAGGCCTTCTTTGAGGACAGCGACAGCCTCACACAAAACCGTCTGTGTTTGTTATCAAGGCAGCGCTCCGATAATCTGACACGTCTTTCTCATATTTGATACACACGCAGGCTCTTACAATAAAAGAGGAGAGATGAACAATGTCTTCTATTTTGGGCCTGTCTTGCATTTATCTGTCCTTTACTGTGGAGGTCGGCATTCGAATTTTCAAAGCCAGAAATACTCACAATGTTCCAGCAGCCCTTTCAGCTCGCTCCCTCTCTCTGTTTATGTGTTTAGCCATGCTAGCAGCGGCGGTGTGGCTCCAGGGCCGTCGATGTCAGCCACTCGGTCCACCTCTTTGCTCCAGACTAACATCACTTGACAAATATTGGCCGGGTTGCCATGAAACGCTGCAGATATCTGTGATCCCAGAGGATGACTCCTAATGACTCCATGATCCCCCCGGCTTCATTTAGCACCAACAGCGGATCTTCACGTATGAAGTAAAATATCTGCAGACTTAAATGATCCTCTGACTTTTCCTCTTGGTGTTTTACTTAGTCAGTAAAGTAAGACACACTAAACATCAGCATGTTAGCATACAGAAGTGAGTCAGTCTCCATAAGTCCCCATGTTCACAGCAGAAATAAACATGTTTACAGCCTGGTACAAAAACAGGTTTGGTCTCTGTAGCTAATTTCCTCTGTAGCTAGTTCATGACAACTGTACTGACGTACTGCGTCTTTGTTGATATTTAGATTAGCCGACAGTCAATATGACGGCCGGCGGTGCCACATATTTCGAACTGTCTCTGTGCAAAACAATAACAATTCTTTAGAATTAAAAATATAGATATATAAAGTTACTAAATACGGAAGCCCTGAGCGGTCATGCATGCGTTTTACTTCACCTGTTTTCTCATTATCACAAAAAACAGATGAAATAAAATGTGTGACCGCTCAGGGCTTCCATAACTCTTGGATGGACATGAGTTGATATGTAGAAATATTATAACTCTATCTTATACATTGAGATGCCATTCAAAGGGGATAATATGATAATATACAGATGGGATGGCTGCTGTTTTTCTGTCAGTAATCTAAAACGATGTCATGTTTAACACAAAATATTGACACATTTTCAGATTTTAAAACAATTCCTGGCCTAAAGCTGCTGATTATTCCTCCAGGGTTTGTTATTGCTGTGCTGAAAAGTATATTTACATCATCGGGCTGGCTGATACATTTCTGTGTACCTGATACATTCTGAAGGTTGAAAAACAGGCCAGGCAATAACGACCCGACAGATGTAGGCTACTTTTGCTGCCCGCTCACCATGAGCACTGAGCTGAAGTTGAAGGCTGCCTGCCCGCCTGCTGCCCGCCTGCTGCCCGCCTGCGGCCGGAGCATCGCTCCGTGTGGTGCTGATGTTGCCAAAACGCCGCGCGCACGCGTCTCCTTTAAGGAGATGTACGCATCAGCTGTGGTCGCTGCAAATAAATTGCGCGTACAATAAATAAACACAGCTGATATTTCCTATATATATATTTCTGTATATAGATAGATGGATATACATGTACATATCTGCCGCGTCTCTTTGTTGGCCCATTTTAAAGGAGGCTGACGGTGCGATGACCACAGCACGGCTGTGCTGCGCTGCACTGTTAGACATCCAGCCCGCTGCTCCACACACACCACACTGTGTCCGTCACATGAAAGACATTGCACGGATTGAATAAAGAGGACAACTCACGCGCTCCCGTTGATCGATCCGTGGATGCCATCGCTCGGGGAGAGTGGGAGGCGGGGGCAGAGCAACCCCCCAAAAAAGCGCTTTCTTTCCCGGTGTGTGTGTGTGTCAAGTGTCCGGTAGGAAAAAGAAAAAAAAAAGAAAAGCAGCCTGCTGGCCTCTGCTCCGGTCCTCCTCCCGTGCTCCTGTGGCACGGACAAGCACGCCTCCTGTAGCTGCTACCGTGCGGGACTGAGCATCACAGCGCACACCGTGGAGCTCCACGAAGTGTGGGATGATGATGTCGCGGGAATAGGAGCGTCAGTCTCTCCTCTTCACGAGAACATCCACTGTGTGTGTCTAACTTGAGTCACCCTGCATTGTAAGGGAGGAGACCGAGCCCGACGAATCTGCACAGAAGATTCATGCAGCTGTGATTCTTATTTATCCACATTCCAGCCAGCCCTGCAGCAGTAACAGGGCTGAAGAGTATTTATAGCACAGGCTCAATGCAAACAATTCACCAGCTTAAAGCCACATGGCTCCTCCAGTGGGCCACCGTCTATACATGCAGACTCCTCACACCTTCTGCTGTCCAGACTGTGAGGGAGGAAAGTGTCTGTATGTGGCCACAAGTGGCAAAACACCATTTAAGCTGGACTGCTCAGTCTGTTGTGGCCTTGACCCTAATTTGGGTCGATGCCCCACTTTTGTGAGAAGCTGATGTTTTATTGACATGCTGCATGTATAACTGAGTTTTTAAACTCCCTTGTTAATTAGTTTCTTTGTCCTTTACCTTGTCTTCCTCACTGTGTCAGTTTTTTGCACATTCTGAGGTGTTTCATCTTTTTATTTCTTTCTCTGTTTTTGAATATTCCAACTCTCGGGCAGTGATTTGTTGCTTCTCCGCCTTCCTACATGTAAATGAATCTGCTAACACAAAGCTACATATCTCTAAACCACGAAGGTGTAAACAACCTGATAGATAATGACACTTAAAGGGGCGGTGTGCAGGATTTATCTGTGCACCATGTTGTAGCCAAAATGCGACTCTCTTAGATATGTGATCCACATTTATGATCAGCAGAAAACAGGGTTAGAGAACTTCCTCCAGTCCGATGCACACCAACAAGCCGTGCAGGTTAGTTCTGTCAGACATGTTTAATCGCTCTTTGGCATCATGACGTCAACATCGTTTGCCCTCTTCTGGGGAATACGAGACCTTGAGTAGGTCACTTTCACCTGGGCCTGTTTCAGAGGGTTTTCCGTACAGGCTTTAACAATCCAGGTGTTGCTATGAAATGAACTTTGTATTAATAGAATAAACAGATGTTCACGTACTCAGTTCAGCTCAGGACGGGGCAGGTTCACAGAAGGACAAATAAGCTGAAGTGTTAAACTAATTTTTCAGCATCTGCAGGCAACTGACTTCCCCCGGTCGCATCCTTCCCAAGCGTGACCTTGAATATGTTGGGGAAGCTAGCATGCACTGCTTAGGCCGCTTGATTGATGCAGGAATAAAAGAGTTTCAAATATGGACTGTTCTGGAGTCTGGTGGAAATATAAGAGCTCAGTCAGAGGCACTTTTATCTGCATGTTCACTCATCAAGGTGTAGCTGAGCTCCTTAATCTTCCAGACGGTCTGCATGAAGGTATTTAGCTGCACATGGAAGTCACCGACTGCAGCTGAAATACTGAATCTTCTTACGCTCTCCAGGATCGTGCTGCTCTATAAACCCCGCCTGGGTAAGAGACGCAGTCTGTGCTGAAATCTCTCAGCGTGACTCTCGGAATTGTCGTACTGTCGGTGTAAAAATCAGAGTCTCCTGCAGAAACTGATGTGAGTGATGGATTCATGATTCATGAGCTTTTACCTCTGTGGTCTCCTCCATCTGAGATTGTTCTTATCACACCATTTCACAACTCTCTCCTTTTTCCTGATGGGGTGCTATTCTTGTGCATTAAGCCCAAGAGAGCTGCGTCATCAGAGAATTCGATGACACAGTTTCAGGGTCGCACATATGTGTGTCTCTCTGTTGGTTATGCGACGCTTCAAACACCATCTATCGATCAATAACGTGGCTGTTAAAGCGTCGCTTCATGTTCAGCGCCTCATGCTGTTTCGCCTGGACGTCTAAAGGGCAGAGGCAGCCGCGCTCTCAGTCTTATCGATGGCTCGGTGCTGTTCGTAAGTTTAACTGAACACTGAATGCTTTCATATTCAGTGAAATGTTAAATTGTTAAAATATTTTTGCTGGAAAGTCTGCGGTTTGTTCTGATTGGATTGCATGTTAATCTCAGCGGTCACATAAAGAAAGTTATTAGTTTCTGACTGTGTGCAAATTCATTTTTAAAAATAGACTTTTAGGAAATGCTTCCTGTCAGTGGATGTGCACTTCTTGGAAACATATGTTTATGTGGCTTTTGTTTCTTCCTCCTTCCTGCCAAGAATAAACAGATAAGATAAGCACGAGAAGCAAATCTCCCAGATTGAAATTTGATTCAAAGAAATGCACCTGGTTAAGTCGGCCAACGGTCCTCAGAGTCCTGCCTCTGGAGCCTCTGATTACAGAATATTATAGTGATTTTCCCTCTGGGCCAGAGCGCACAACCATCACCCTCACACTCCATCAAAGAAATAACACTCTCGTGGGTGTTTCTTACATAACATATCCTACATATAAGCAGGCGTTTTTTTGTATTGTGATGAATATAGAGATTCATTCATGTCCTTCACGGCTGCTTATTCACTCCCTCTCTCTGTCTCACAGAGGACTGAAGTCAATCCAGCACACGGTGGGCAGAAGGAGAAGAAAAGATGTTTTTGAGACGCTGTCCTTGAGCCAGGACATTTAACAAAGAGCCTGCCCGTCAGTAAAGGATTAATAGTGACAGTAACTAAATGTAAGTAAAAGAAAAATCATTTTAAAAACACGAGACGAACTCAGCAACTTCCATCAGCCCTTATTTTAAAGCTTTTGAAAGGTTACATGTGAATAGATTAAACTCTTAACTAATAGCATTGAAAAATATACTTTTCATGCAGCGGCACATTTATAACTCCAACATATACAATCGTCTTCTTTCGGTTCTTTAACGTGTGTTTTGGTACGGCACAGACAAACAGTTTGTTCCTCTGGAGCACCAAGGTCGACTCCACCATCTCTGACAAGCATCCAAGAAGCTTGTTGGCGCCCCAGGAGGGAGATGGATTTGCAGTTTGTCAAGGTGTTTGCAACAACCTGCAGCTGACAAACTACATTTACAGATGTGCACAGCTTTGCCTCCTGAACGCGCCGTCTGATTCCAGATGTTCTTCCACCTTTCCATTAATTATTCATCCTGATGTCAGAGTCTTCACATCCACCTCGATGACCTCAAAGACTCCTGGTTTGGGGAGACAGCGAGAGATAATATTTTCTCCACAGTGTTTAAACGTGGAAACTCTCTTTGTCTTTCATGGTGGATGAAGGTATATGAGGTGTGACCTACAGACAGAGAGGCAGCACCATGCCAAGGAAAACATACAACCCCACTTCAAAACTCCAACTATCTCGTTAGCAGGAAACAGTTAAAACAAGATACTTTTAAATGATTCATCATCAAGATGGAATGACTGTCAGTGAAGCGTGAACTCTGCGGTCTGTTGCTGCTACGTTGTGAGGAACACTACGATGGACTTCCTCAGGACCTTGTGGAAGAAACAGGAGAAAGAAACGGGGTGGGTGGGTGCAGAACACGAGAGTGAAAGAGGAGGAGAGGGTATTTATGGACGTGGCACGCGTGACAGTACTTTTGCTGTCGCCTGTATTTATTTTGTCACTTCACAGTCATAAACTCTTTTACGCGGTTTAGAGCATCAAAGTACAGCAGCACAGAAATGACTGTACACCTTGTTAGAATAAAAGAAGAACTAATTAGTGGCAATCACACGACCTTTTCTGTCCTTTCCCATGTGTGGATGTGTAAACTGGAACAGTGTGGATATGCAGTATTAAAAGAGACAGCAGGATGTGACAGGACAGAGGATTTAAAAAGCTGAGGCTCAGTACAGTGACCAGACAGATGCTGATCAGATGTTAGCTTTGCACAGTCAGCACGATTTTGTTGTCTGGCTAACCAACAACGGCGGAAGAAGAAGAAGAAGTTTAGCTGCAGCTGTTTTCTTCTTCTTCGTTTAGTATTTCAGCACTGAGTGAGAACTTTAACAGGAAACCACAGCTGCCAGTTTTTTACCTTCCTGTTGCTCCCTTCAGGTGTTTATTCCTTCATTTATGCTTTTTTCTTTGCTCAGTGTCAGCAGCTCCGTTCACTGTGATTATAATGACCATGTAAGAGCTCAGGTCATGTGCTTGATTTGCGGGTTTACAGGGTTATTATCAGTTGTTTCATGAATAAGGAGCCAAACACTCTGAATGCTGTAATGATTACGCTGGCCAGACAAATTGCTACAATGCAATGATCTTGATCATTTATTAAATGTTTTTCTTAACGTATTGTAAGCAGCAGCGTGCCATGAGTTCAGCTGGAAGTGGATTCGAAGTTTTAATCAAGGGACATCTTTTGTCATGCCAAACTCGCACCCTGTGAAGTGAGCCGTTGGCATTTAAATAGACTTTCTACGTGAAGTCACCCCAGTTCTTCCCAGTTGGCTCCCACTGGCCTGCAGCAAGAGGAAATTTCCACTGGAGTTGTTGTTGTTGTCCACTTACACACTCTTCAACCAATATGGCACTGACAGAATGCCCAAACATTTTAGCCTGATATGCCCGGCTGTTTGTTGACAGTGGGGAATAGGAGCTGACTACTGGCAGGAATGTAGGCTGATGGAGAGCGGAAAAGTACTGGGGTTAGCCAGCAAACACCCCCACCCACCCCAACACACACACACACACCCCTGACTGGTTAAGCACTCTCCATTAGATGTGTCTCCAGGGCCTGTTATAAACAAGGGCAGCCTGCAGTTTCACGATACAACAGAATAAAACTCAGATGAAAGTTATAGACTGGAAAGAGTCACAATGTGTCATGGGTTCATAAAAAACAAAGTGCCGCTGGTCTTTATTGGCAAGTGATAATTAAAGCCAAGAAAAAATCTATCCAATTCAAAATGTATTTAAAGTATCAAGAATTAAAGTACAGAAATCATCCCTGGGCTGTTGTTTAGAGACGTACTAATCAAGCTTCTTCTCTCCTAATACGAACTCCAATACCCAAACTCAGAGTATTGATCCGATGCCAACACTCTCTTTGTCCCACCTTAAAATATTTGTACATTTCACCGCTGATGGAATCATCTGAAGTAAAACTACGGCAGGCCTTCCTGTGGTGCACAAACTGAATCAGCTTAACTGATAATAAAGCTGACCTTTACAGTTTGACGTGGATCAGTCACCTCTCGTCTGTTTAATAAGGTCAGTATAACAATCAAATCAAAGTGCTGTCACCGATGCATGAATGTGGGATTTTAATCTCACAAAGTTAAAGATCAGGAAGGTCCTTTTAAATGAAATCAGCTGATAGAAATCCCATAGTGAGAAAGAGCAAATATGAAATAAGCTGTCCTAAATAACTCTGAGAAATATTGAAAAACATTTTTTTTTCATTTAGTGCCCTCAATTTCCTGTGGTCAAACACAAACTAATCTCCACGGGCAATAAATCCACTGCTGACCAAGGCCTTTTCTTTCCCTGCAGGAGCTCCTTCAGTTGACTGCTGCGCCCTCTTTCAAAGCACACATCTGCCTGAAGGACAACTTTATTTTGCAGATTTAAACGTGTTATGTGACAGGTTCCTCTGTGGACTCGGAGATATTTAAATCCAGACGACACTGCAGGCAACACGTAAATACATATCTGGTTTGGATGTGAAAGATGTTGGTAATTTGTGCAGAGAGCTGAAACACGATTAATGTATCTGAAAACAAGCACTAAGAAGCCAAACGTGACACTTGAAAACAATATGACTAACACTTAACAAGGATCAGCATATTATCAGCTGTGAGTTGGCATTTTTAGCACACTGTAATATTACGTTGGGGTTTTTATTGCTTACCCACATGTAACTACAAAAGTGTAAACTAGTGTTTTGAAAGAGGCAGGCAGGCTGGCTTTATAAGGACAATCCCAACTGTACTGACGCAGACGCCGCTTATGTAATGGGAGATCTGAACAGGACACTGTGTTCCCTGACAAAGGCATTTCTATTCAAAAGCATGGGTGGCAAGCTTCCAGGGGCTCATTCACTGAGGATGAACTTCTGTCCATCAGGAGAGGAGGACGTAAACAAGGAGCATCGTCCTGATGAGGACAGAGGTGGAGGGGACAGTCCTGCAGGAATCCACTGTGTGCTTCAACAAAAACACATTTTAATGCTGCAGCTTACTGTGTATTTTCGTGGTGGGGGCTTCCCTGTGTCCACATGTGTCATGATTTTGGTGTCTCAGTTTCTTTCATTCATTCATGTAATTGTCTGGTAATTGGTTCAACTCTGCTGCTGTCATTTCAGACCCAGCCTGTTCCTCCCAGGCCTGATTCATCTCACCTGCTCACCCTCATCTCTCACCTGTGGAGCATTTCTATATATACTATTCCTTAGTCACGAGTTCTCTGTGTGCTGTGAGTCTTAGCTTTCCAATGCTCAGATAGTTCCCTGCCTGTTGTTGATCACTCTTAGCTATTCAGATTCTGTCTCAACCCTTTGGACGTTGTTTGCAGAAACCTGAACTCTATTCAACACCTTTGGGATGAAGTGGAAGGCGGGATGTCCACACCTGATCACCAGACGTCACTGACATCAAACAGGTTTTCCCCAGTTTGATGCTTTTAGATAAAAAGGTTAAAATTCAAATGATCTCATTAAAACATGAAACATTGTGAGAGATGATTGATAATGTCTTTGATCAGTCACTGCACTGACAAACATAATAATCACTGCTGTGCTGGTTTTAAGTATAGCAGATCTGTGAACAGAATCAGTTCATTTCAAACTTCTAACTTTACTCTGCTGTGAATAATACAGGAGTTGAATGAATGTTCTTCTGTGCTGTGAAACATCCTGAACACATCCAGTCTGAAAATGTTTTCCTCTCTTTAAAACGTCCACGTTTGCACAGCAGACATTTCGTCTCGTCGCCTCATGCAGGCAGATTTAATAACAGTAACGACGGCTCAGTACCATGAGGTGTCCGCAGTGACAGTGACAGTGAACCAGCACACATAATAGCAGGATCTTCACTAAGTGGAGGCCATCATTAACACACCTGTGAGATGTCAACATGTCTGCTGTGCAGCCGGCCTAAAGCTTTTTCCAGCTTTACCCTCAGTTTCCATGTGGCCGCCGTCTCCAGACATCAACATCTCTATATCACTGAAATGACTTTTATGGCACAAGCGATATTATCTCATTATTAAGACTACAACTTTACTCTCCATGTATCTCCATTTCATGCTTCTCACACTTCACAACACTTATTTTACAGCTACTAGTCAGACTACTGCAACTAATAAATTATGATGTATTATTATAGATTAAGCCACCCAGCTTTAAAGGTCCAGTGTGTAGGATTTAGCAGCACCTAGCAGGGAAGTTACAGACTGCAAACAAATGAATCCTCTCAGACGCCTCACCTCCCTTTTTCCAAGCGTGTAGGGAAAACTCTGACTGTGAAATTCACATAAAAAGCAAAAGGCCATATCTAGATCAGTGTTTAGTTTGTTCTGGGCTACTGTAGAAAAATAGAGAATAAACATGGAAGAGGACCCGCTCTCACTGCAGATATAAAGGTCATTTTATGGAGATGCCGAATTATTGTTACTATTTTATTTACTCATTTATCTTGTAGTTTTTTTTTTTACTTATTTACTTTATTTTTTTTTGTTCAAAATGTATTTACTTATTTTATATATATATATTTATTTATTTATTTTTATTGTAATTTTACATTTTTGTGATTTATCTCTACTGTAATTAATTTTACCTGTCATTTGATATATGAAGGACATTGTCATCAAATATTATGTAAAATGGTTGAATAGATAAATAAAAGTTAAAAATAAATAATAAATTTTAAAATAACAAAACCACAATAATTCTGACACATTAATCAAAACATACATACTAATGAAAACACACTGGACCTTAATATCAATAGCATTAATATCATCTATATGATTGATCAGCCCTTCTGTATAATGAGTACTTCAAGTATGTCTAATACTTTATGTAATTGTTTTTAATACTTCAGTACTGCTAAAGAAAAGATGAATATTTCCTCCAAAAGAATACCAACAGCTGGCAGGTAATGTACTACATCGAGACTGTACTTTAACTTTAAACTTTGGTGGTTGACTGGGACACACGTGGTGATTGGAGCTCTCTAATTAGCATATATGTTAATTGGGGTGATTCATCAGTTCATCTTGTTTACACGTTAAAGAAGGAGCAGAGTGAGGACACCCAAACAGGGGGCGCCGAAAACTCGCTGAGCCCTCCCCCACCGGCGACTCCCATTGGCCGTCCTGCAAGTAAATAAAACGAATCCCGCCCTCCCATTGGCTGGAGCTCTGCGAGTTCTCCGCGGTCGCCTCCCCTGTTTTCATCCGACGTGCGCGGTGGCGGGGTCGGCCAGTTAGAGTAGCCTAGCTTCGGACACGGTCTGTGGTCAAAGCTGCAGAAGCAATAATGAAGTTCGTCAGGTTCATCATGAAGAACGCTGCCTTGGCCAGCGTGCCCAAACACATCGAGCACTTCTCCAAATTTTCTCCTTCGCCGCTCTCCATGAAGCAATTCCTGGATTTCGGTGAGTATCGATCCGCGTTCAGATGAGGTAATATGTGATGTAACAGGAGCGGGGCAGTCATGTGGAAAGGACTGTCCGAGCCCTCCGAACTTTACCACAGATGTACTGAAAAACTGGGACAAGCTGTCCAATGAATATGTGTTAAAACACGCAGAGCGGTGTGCAGCCTGGAGGAGGCTGCCATGGAGCAGCATAGTGTTCATAATGCAGAGGGTTGCGTCAGACCTGAGGCGAGCTCAGGCTGCACGGTTCGGCCCTGTGAAGGACACACTGATGATTCATAATGAAAAGCGTCTAATGCAAATGTTTGTGTCAAAGAAATGCTCATACACGATGCAGATATCCAGTTTATTTAGTTTTTAAGACAGGAGCTAATCATTATTTTCAGTATCTGTTGGTAAAAATGTCAGAAAATATTAAAAATGTTCAAAATAGTTTGTTTCATCCATCTTTATTGATCGATTTCTGTCATTAATTTCTGTTTTTTCCTAACATATTGTTTGTTTAGTTTATGAAATGACAGAAAAGTCAGTCCACATCTCAAATATATTACATTTACTATCAGATAAGTCAAAGGAAAGGTGAAAATCTTGCATCAGCTTTAATGATTATTTAATTTCTGTCTCGTTTCAGGTTCCATCAACGCCTGTGAGAAGACCTCCTTCGTGTTTCTGAGGCAGGAGCTCCCTGTTAGACTCTCAAACATCATGAAGGAAATCAACCTCCTGCCTGACAAACTGCTCACAACCCCGTCTGTGCAGATGGTTCAGGGCTGGTGAGTCAAACAAAGAGAACAGATCATTACATCCATATTTTCATTATCAGCTGTTGAGCTGTTTACGTCCTCGTGGTGGTGGGACGGTTTATTCCCCCACGTCATGTTCTGAATAACAAAAGCTCCCTCTGACCGACTTGAACTCCTTCCAGTGAGCCCAGCATGGGAGGGGCTGTCGGCTCTGAACTTTCCCCTAGTTTCTCGTCACATGTCACGTGACTCTGTGTTGTGAGGGTCTGCTTTGCTTTCCTTTGTGAGGGTTGTGCTGCAAGCAGAATGCTGCTGAAATTAAAGGCAGCAGCTTCTGCTAATAAAATTCCTGCAGACCCTTCTTGCATATTTCATGTTGCTTTTTTTGTGTGTGTGAACATCTTTTTATTTGTCATTTTTATCAGGTACATCCAGAGTCTGATGGAGATCCTTGAGTTCCTAGACAGGAATCCTGATGACTACAAAGTCCTGGGACAGTAAGTTCCTAAATTTCCAGGAAAATTCTCAGATTACTGGTGAATTTTCATCTTTCACTTCCCCTCTGTTAACAGTGGTAACATGATTCAAATTCATTTCAAATTCGCTGAATGTTTCCTCACAGTCCGCTAGATTTACACATAGCCTGCATGCTAAAATAACAAACTCCTGGCCCTGTAAATAGGGAAACAATCATCTGCACCACACAAACTTGTTATTCCAGACATCCCAGCCAGGAATCGTGTCTCAGGTAACGTTACAGTTGCCAAAAAACACGCAGCTTGCTTTCAGGAGCGAGACAGTTGTGAGTGTGACTCTGAGAGGCTGGAAGTCTTCTCTGCATACTGTTGTTGCTGTTTGCTGTGTCTCTAATGTCAGTCGGTCTTCACAGATTCGTGGACGCCTTAGTCACCATCAGAAACAGGCACAATGACGTCGTGCCGACAATGGCCCAGGGTATCATCGAATACAAAGAAGCTTTCCCCCAGGACCTGGTAACCAACCAGAACATCCAGTACTTTTTGGACCGCTTCTACATGAGCCGCATCTCGATCCGCATGCTCATCAACCAGCACAGTGAGTAACGCTCAGTGTCGAGTTCAAACATGCCTGTCTCAAACTGTGACAATCAGCCCTGTGAAAGCTTTTGTCAGCTGCCTCCTAGCAGGGCTTTTTTTGTGCGACACAGCTTCTCTTTCACATTTTCCTGGTCTGCAATCAACACAGCCGGCGACACCCAGTTTAGATTTTGTGATAAACAAATCCATTTGCTGCAGTTTATTGTACACATCATGACAAACATCCACAGACTTCTGAACTCGATCGCACGCGGAGAGCCGAGTTTGGTTTTGTTGTTATTCTTCCTGCATCGTGTCTGAACTGAAGTCATACCAGG
The DNA here is from genome assembly GCA_023373845.1 of Nibea coibor. Classification (NCBI taxonomy): domain Eukaryota; kingdom Metazoa; phylum Chordata; class Actinopteri; family Sciaenidae; genus Nibea; species Nibea coibor. Next base: position 2,485,509 of record CM041728.1, on the reverse strand, counting down.
CTGCTCGCCGTCGCTTCATTGACACCCAGACGGGAAGAATAAGCATTTAGCAAGAATCCTTCAAAACACGTCGCTTCATGAACTTTCCTGTCACATCCGTTACAGAGTTCCACGTGGGATGCCTTTTGCTTCCCGGGGAGTCAAGTTTCATCTCACAACATTTATACTTGATCATGCGGCATGTCTCACTGAGTGAACGAACAAACGTAGACAGAAACTATTTTCACAAATTCATAATATTGAAATCTGGCGCTGAGAAGACGAAGCTGCTCTTCAGAGCTGTGTTTGTTATCGCGAGGAGCAAAGATCGCTGATTCGTATCATTGTAATGATAGTGTAGTCTTTCTAACCCTCCGCTGCACGAAAGGAAAACATCACGCTGTTGTGAATTTATAGTAAAACTTCATGCGTTTTGCAGCATGTTCTGCTTTTAGTACTTTTTAATGACTTAAAGGTCCAGTGCCTCAGATTTATTGGCTTCCTTTTACACAAGACAGGAAATATAATTTGTGGAACATCAGTGTATAATCATCTGAGAATAAGAATCGTTGTGTTTTGTCTGTATGGACTCCAGAGAAATGGTTACAACGTTTGAAATGTGGCCAAAAAGGATCTTTCACATAGAGCAAGCACACCTGGGGATCACACAAAGGTGTTCATGATAATGAATGCAAACATTAGAGTGTGGGTAACTTAGCAGTTCAGTTCAAGTGTGGCTTTTTTGACATTTTTATATTCTTCACTTCAGAGCCTCTTTACTCGCCTCGACTTGACGTGTTGATGGTCGTGTAATTACAGATGACACGCTGCGCTCTGCTCAACTTAACTTGACGTTTTTGTTCTCTGCAGCTCTCATCTTTGACGGCTCTGCCAACCCTGTCCACCCAAACACCATCGGGAGCATTGACCCTCACTGTCAAGTCGGAGATGTCGTCCAGGGTAAGAAATTCTTTAACGGCAACATTCTGATCAAATTTTCTTTGCGTTGTAATCATAATTTGTGCTTTCTTTTTGTCCAGATGCCTTCCACAGTGCTAAGATGCTGTGTGACCAGTACTATCTCCGCTCCCCTGATCTCATCCTGAAGGAGATGAGCAGTAAGTTCACACTGATTTAACCTGGCAGGTTAAACCCAGTTTCACTCCTAATGCCAGGACAAAAGACGTTTAAATAATCAAACAGAGCCGAGGCCGCTGTGTGTGCTTACAGCATGTGTGTTTTTATGCAAATTAACATTCAGCCAGATGGACCTGAGGGGCCTCTAATTATAGCATCAAAGCTGAAGTACGGTTGAATGGGCTCGGCTGACTGCGTCAGACAATATTGACCCACGGATCCTCTCCATCCTCTCAAACCTTCAAACCAGAGCAGAATAATGGCTGCTAATGGAAAAACATCCACGAGTGGAGAGGATGATGAATTTTAAATGAGGCGGACGAGATTAAGAAAGCGCTGTTTGTTTTTCCCTCCTGTGCAGACAAGAAGAACCTCCCAGTGAGCATCGTGTACGTGCCCTCTCACCTCTACCACATGCTGTTCGAGCTCTTTAAGGTGCGACTCCTTCTGTAGTTTGGAATTATTGGTTATGATAAAAAAATAAACTTAATATTATTTTAAAAAAATCTGCTTTAACGTGACTTTTCTTTTCTTTTTTTTTTGTAGAATGCCATGAGAGCAACTATTGAGACCCACGAGAACAGCAACAACCTTCCACCCATTCAAGTCATGGTGTCTCTTGGAGACGAGGACATGTCGATCAAGGTGGGCTTCTTTAATGCTCATTTTGGTAAATTTGCAGAGATGAACTTCTTGGTTGTCTTTACGAGACTTCACAGCCTGTACAGCATAAAGACGAACATTTTGCTATCAGACGTGTTCTGGTTCCCGCTGGTTTAGTATCCAGACTGATCTCGTTTGAGCAGGCGAGGAGAGCAAACAAGTGGAAGCCGATGCAGATAGCTGTTCATAGAGATCAGCGTCTTTCTCGTGGATCAAGTTGATAATCAGTCTGTAAACAATGACCCACACGTGGAAGAACAAGAGTCTGACCAACATGCCAGCGCTGATTTTCAATGAAAATAGACTTTTCTTTATGGTGCATGACATTTAAGTGGATCTACTGGCAGTATGATAACATAACTCTGTTTTTATGTGTGTTTATTAATCTGAAAATAAGAATCATTATGTTTATTCCAGTTTAGAATGAGACTCTCATATCTACAGAGGGAGCAGCTCCTCAGTTCAGTCTGCTGGATAAACTTTGCACTTTAAACTTGAAATATATGACTACAAGCATTTTCTTTGCATTATATAACGGGGAAAAACAAAAGTCCATCGTATCAGATAATGTATACGCAGATACTGATGTGTTTTTACGATACTGTCCGACCAATCAGCCGGGCTCTGACCTGCTTCTGCCTGTGTTTGTGCAGGTTTCTCTCCCATAATGTTCACGTGTGTAATAATAATAATGATAATAGTGAATCAGAGCTTTGAAAATGTCCGTAGGAGTGAACATGGGTGTGTTTTTATGTTGGCGTGCTCCGTGTGAAGCAGCCTGTGATTAACAAGTTTAATGAAGCCTGTAAAGATAAAATGATTTCACTCAGTTAATCTTTCACTCTGTTGTTATTGCACAAGGTCACATCAGTTCAGCATTAGATGAATGAATCACACGATCGCACACACTGCACCGTGCCTTTGGTTTTAAATATGAGAGTACCAACTTTTTCTGTCATTCACCATCCAAATCTTCCTCTGAACCAGTTATGTAATGACTTCACCCTCAATTAAGCACAGTGCTTACTGGCAAGAAGAGCAACTAAGCCCTGATAAGATTAACTACACGGGCTGTGTGCCTTCATAAATCTTGTTTTAATGCCCCGTGTGCTACCAGGACGTCTTACCAAGATGCTTGTTGTCACTCAGACATACCCAGCAAGTCGTCTGGTCTAATATATCAAACTGCTCAGAGTGAAGCTGAGGACTCGAAGCTGCACCAAACAACATTTTTAGATCAGTGGATTAACTTTGAAAGTGTATAGCTACAAATCCACGGATAATTGCCCCAGCCTTAGCTTAGCCCCTTTTAAAGTCTTTCAGCTCTTTGTTTTGGTTTCCCGCCCACAGCTCTAAGCATTTTGTCCTCTCTCGACCTCGTTCCTGCAGCTGGCAGAGAAAAAACTAACAATACCTGCCCAGCGCCAAATGGCAGAGAAAGTTAGGGACCGGCTTGTTGAACAGAGTGACTCATTAGCGGCTGAGCTGTAATACATTTCTCTCAGGAGTTAGCGGAGTAACACTAAAGAGCTAAAAGGAGAGCTGATATTAATGTGAAGGATACAAACATGACTCCAGATGAGTGATGATGTTGCTCTTTGTCTTCTGGAGGTGTAATTAAAATTCACATTTTAAAGATGAAGGTACGTCGGTGTCGTTCATTTCTTCTGACAACGCTTGAAAAATGTTTTTCTGTGCTCTCTCGTCCTTCTGTGCATTTACCATGACAATATGTCGAGCAAGCAGACAGAAGAGCACTCAGCTTCTGTTGTGAAGTCGAGGCCAAGTGTCCACGACAGGCGGGCACTTATCTGCTGGCATCGTCTTTATCTTTTTATGGCTCGGCTCAGCTTCACGGACCTGTCTTTCTATCTCTCTCTCCCCTTTCCCTCCTCTGTCTCCGGTCTTTAGGTGAGCGACAAGGGCGGCGGCGTCCCCTTTCGAAGGATCGAGAACCTCTTCAGCTACATGTACTCCACGGCTCCTGCTCCTCAGATCGGAGAGCACACGCGGCCTCCACTGGTAAGTACAGAAACAGGCGACGCGGCGCAGCAGACTGCATTTATTAATTTGATTTCACTCCTACGTTTATTAAAACAACAGGCAGAAATATGCTGTTAATTGCACCATATGCCATTTGGTTGGTTGGCATCTAAATGCTCATTTAGCCTTTTATTTCCACTCTCTCTTCTATTTAAAGTTTAAATCCTGGCGTCATTTTTCCCCTTTATAAAATGAGTGACCTACAATACAAAGCAAACTCGACAGAAGACTTATTAGTTCCACTGAACTGCGCTGCTGCTTTTAGTGTGACGGGGAACAAAGCCTCCTTTTAAAACCTTGATCCTCTCCGTCTCCGTGCAGGCTGGCTTCGGCTACGGTCTGCCCATCTCTCGTCTGTACGCCAAGTACTTCCAGGGGGACCTGCAGCTCTACTCCATGGAGGGCCACGGCACAGATGCTGTCATCTACTTGAAGGTGAGCCAGACACGGTGATTATGCATGAAACTGTGACAAGACGGCGCACACACAGCGGAGAGAGAGTGAGAGAGGAAACTGCGTTTTTGTTAAACACAAACCAAACTCTGCAGACCTGTGGTGCCAGTGCCAGTATGACAGGACATGTGTAATTACATCGTGTCTTCCTGTCCCTCCAGGCACTGTCCACAGACTCCATTGAGAGGCTGCCGGTGTACAACAAAACCGCTCTGAAGAACTACAAAGTGAGCCAAGAGGCTGATGACTGGTGTGTGCCCAGTAAAGAGCCTCTGGATCTGAGCAACTTTAAGGGGGCTAAGTGAAAATGTCCCCCAGGCCGACCTGGTGCTTCAACGTACCACGACACCTTCAGAATTCATATTCTCATGTCGTCATCTGTCGAGGCAGACGTGTTACTACGGACACGGTCACCCAAGGACTGAAGTCTGGTTAGCAGTAGCACGTTTGTGTAGTTTTCAGTCATCCTTGTCTATACTTTTATGAGAACATTTGTTACCTGTGAGGCCTCTCCGACGTTCAGCGGGGAGCACGTGCTGGAAGAGGCAGAGGCAGCACCCAGCATGTTATGGGTGTGTGGTTGGGACTGAGAAAGTGTCAGTATGAGTGAGTCTAAATATTCCAGTTTTAGGACACGACACGTGCTGTAAGGTTTTTACAGCAGATAAAGGTATTCTGTTAAACAGAGCGGGGACCAGAGGACCAGATCCAGTCTTCTGTGGGAGTTGTCACCCAAGCCTTACCGTAGCAACTTCACCCAAAGGCTCATCGCGTTAAAATACTTGAACTATTTAAACTAATACTCGTGTTGCATCTTGTTAAATTGTAAATACTTTAATATTAATTTGAAAAAAGTATAACTTTTAAGATGAGTGTTGCGTTGTGCATGGATATTTTAACATTTCACTGGCAGTGTTCACACCGGCTGAGAAGATACTGTGCTATCTTAGCGTCGGTCTCCTGGACCAGGCTGAACGCACTCTGTTCTGTGCGTTCCTTACAAACACACTGCAGCAGTATAGGGCCCACGTTCTGGAGCATTTCTCACACTCGTATGGAGGCTTAATGTTCAGTGGAGCCTCGTGTTATTAAACCCCAGAAGGCAGAGTCACGTCAGGTTTGAGTTCTCCACCGGTCTGTGATCCGATAAGGCACGGCCGGTCTCACATTGTTTATTAACTCTGTGCCATATTAAGGAGGACGCACAGTGCCCCGGGTCCATGTGTTGGAAGACAGTTTTCTTTTGTATTAAATTTATTTTGATCATACAGTTTGCGAAAGGTTATTTTTATAGCTACACTTTTTTCCGACTGAAATGATTGTACATACTGTAAATACAATCCAAGTAATAAAAAAGAAGTTCAGTACAAAGTGCCTCCTGTGTTATTTTCAGAGCAGACTGACTTTAAGACTTGAATCATCAGCATAACAACATAATATCTTTTTGTGATATCAGATTGAGCGTCAATACAAAACACTCAAACTCAGACATTGCAAACTCACTGTTATCGTTTACTCGTCATGTCAGTTGTGTCCTTTTGGCTCTGTAAAGATCTCACTGAGTGCTTTTATTTAATATTCAATATTTGCCCAACATGGCACTTAATGCCTCTCTGGCTCCAACCCCTCTGATATGATATCATATAATCGTCTTTATCTTAAATAATTCATTTTTCTGTCTGATCTATATGTGTGGTTCCCACCCAGCGTAATAGATGGGATGTTATTAAGTTAAATTATTTTGGCCACAGTAAATCTGATATTCTGACATCAGCAGAAGACTCTTGAGTTTCAGAATACATCTAGCGGGGACGAAGGGGCAGAAACAAAGCTTGGAGAGTTTTTACTTCAGTGTCACCAGATCTATTCTGAGGCTGCTGATGAGATCAAGTTCAGTAACTCTACCCCGCAGCCATTCCAGTAGCAGACCTTCAGGCACAAAAAAAATCATCTTAGTACATGGCCGCAGACAGATTTATGTCTGTAGAAGTTTCCACTCCACCGGTGTTCCTCTGCCTGTGGGTACGAAGAGTTACGCTGTTATTGTGCCACCGAATGACGAGGTGGACCGCACTGAGCCCAGATCCCAGTGAGACAGAGGTCATCACAGGGGGAGACGCTTTGTGGTTGAGATCAGGGGCGTGTGAGACTCATGTAGCTAAAGAGTCCGAGCCTAAAGGGAGCTCTAATAATAGACGGCTTCTGTTGTGTAATATATTTGCACTATATGAAAGGACAGTAATGCATTATGCTGAGGTATGTTGAGGTGTGGGTTTTCTCTTCACTGTAAAAGAAACCTTTTTAAATCTGACAATTCATATCACATATAATAATAATAGTGTCAGCTATATTTAATCTGGCATGCTTTAAGCGGGGATGCCCGTCTGTATTTGTCGATGAATGAATGATCCCGCGGGTGGCAGATGTCATGACTGGCTCAATTTACAGTCAGTCTCATGTTTACATGGCTGACCGGGCCAACAGCAGCTGATCTAAATACAGCCATCGAACCAGGGTGTTTAGTCCCCTGGCTGCCACAGCTACATCGAGGAGTGGAAAGAATCCAACTGTGCCCTTCTCCTTATCTCATGCAAACAAAAGACTGATAAACTCTCCATAGCAACTGGAACAACCAATACAGGCCGGTGACAATAATATCATATGCATATCTGTGTGTTGCTGTGTGTTGTAATCCCTACACGTCTCATGAATAGTTTGCAGATAAAAACGGAACAAATGGAAGAAAAGTTCAAGTCAAAACATTCAGATAACAACAACACGGCGACTCCCAACCAGGCCGGGACACTTGTAGCCCAGAGCGTTACTGCAGCAGGTGTCAGGGAGTGAAAGACTGTCGAGTAGCTTGGCTAATACAGAAATAGAAATAATGACTTGAGTAGAAAAGATACTGCGAGCTGTAATGCTTAAACTCCAGGTTGTTGTTCACAGAGTTAAAGTAATGGACGGTTGAAACAGTTAACTAAAAGTAACACAGCAAAGGTCCAGTAAGTCACATTTAAAGGGATCTACTGACACCTTGTTCCTACAGCAGCCCAGAGGGGACAAAACAAACACTTACACTTGCTACTAAATGCTGCACACTCGACCTTTAAATGGTTAAACAGGGAGGAAAAGGTAATGAGTAAATGGTAAAAATAGAGTTAAATGAAAGGGAACAAACAGCTGATCCTGTGCTAAAATTCTCATCGCTGTGACATTAGACGTTAGCTAATGGATTAACGGTTAAAAAAGGCAGCAGTGACGCAGTGACTTTCACCTCGACAGGGCATTCGCACGATGTGCGTTACCGATGAAGGGGCCCTTCTGTGGACACACACTGAGGTTTGAAGACAAACAACCAGACTCAAATCATTCAGTGACCTCTGGCCTGGTGCCACATCCCCAGCATCACATCCACACCTACGCGTGTGAGAGAGGCCTGTCGGTGAAGTGTTCCCTTGAAGGGGAGCGGCATGAAGGATGGTAGTTAGCGAGCTCTGGTTGCTTTATCTTTGTTGTTCCTGACAGTCTTCATGCTGTCGTGCTGCAAGCGTGTTGCAGTTTCACCCCCACCCCCAATATCTGTCTACCTGTCACTGAATCCACGCTGAAGTTTTCAAGTTAAGAAAACTACTGGATCATTATAATGAACAGGTAAAGGTGCTCAAGTTTGGCTGCTGCTGTTCTGTTTCTTTTTTGGAAACTTATTGGAAACTTATTGGAAAGTTATTGGGTGGATTAGTTACTTAAACTCAGAATTTTCTGCCTATGACAGGAGGAACACTTGGATCCAATCATCTTCTCCTTGCTGCACCTGTTTTCATACATTCTGATGGTTTGCAGAGAAGTTCAATAAAATAAATATTTTTTTATGTAAAAACACTTCAAAATCAGTAAATAGTTCATTGCAGCCCTCACACCAATGCCGGTTTGACCGTTTTCACACTTGCATCCATCTGTGGACAGTGTGGATTAACCGTACTGACAAAAGAACAACTGTTACAGTTTTACAGCTCGCTGCTGACCATACAGACTGAAAAAAACTGCCGACGGCGTACTAATTTCATGTCTACATTTGCAACTCGTCTGTGAAAAGTAACACCTAAGCTGAGATGCTGTTAAACTGAAGTCTGTAATTTCCCCTTTGTTCGTGCTTCACTGAGTCACACTCTGACGAGTATAAAAGCTCGTTTTCAGACGGCGGTTGAGTTTCTCATCATGCTGATATGAACAGGTAAGAGTGACTTTGAACATTCTGTTATGAATGAAATACACACTTCATCTTTGATATTTGAAAAGGCATTTGAGATATATTTAATATGATTTGTCTCAATAATAATTTATTTTTCTTTCAGCGTACATGGCCTCTAATCCATGAAGCTGGTCAAGGTAAAATTATTAAATACTATCATAATATCACAGGTACTTCTCCATAGTGGAAATATATTAATTAATTAATTAATTAATTAATTAATTAATTAATTAATCATATATTAATATTAATCATTAATCATATTAAACATATTATATCAAAACTGTCAAAAATGGTGCAGATGATTCAGATTTGTTTTCTTGTGATCGTTACATACTTGAGAAAACCAACGGATATTCTAGTCTGTCAAATCACAGCATTCACAGCAAACATCAAATAAATTTTGTTGTTATCTCAAGAAAAAGTGTTTTTACCTCGAAATCTCAAGAAAATGATCATCTCGAGATAACATTTCATATTTTAGCATTTAATGAAGTAAATAAGTTGTGATCATGAGAAAACGGAGGAGAAAAAAAAGTATGAATGTTTGACCGCTTTAGGCTTCCGTAAAATTCACAACTACTTAAACTTACCTCCATAAAGTTAAAATTGATACAAAAAATAAGCAATAATCTAACTTAGAAATTATATTTAATCATTAATCATTTTGCACATGGATAGCATTTAAATAACTTTATTTCATGTAAAACATTTATTCCACATCATAATTCTATTTTTTCTTGTTTACTTTTAGTAGCACTGTGTTCCTAAAATCATCACATGATGCTGATCTAATTAATAAATCTAACCAGTATCGACATTTATTTCTCATAACAGTAAAATATGAGCTGAAATAATTCAACTCTCATGCCCAGAAATTGTGAAAAAAATCTGCTGCCATCTTTACATGAATTAAATGTCCAAGAAAAAGTGCAGATCTGAATGAATACAGTAATTTCACTGAGTTTGTTACACTGCGAGTGAGTGAGAAACAATATTTCTGTCATCTTTTACATAACCATTGAGTAACTGTTGTTGTCCCCAGATGGTTGTCTTAGCTGTGGCTGTGTTTGTAATGCTGTCATCTTGTGCAGCCGGCTACTCGGGGAGCACAAATTCAGTGAGTATGAGTGTGTTCACGGGTGTTACGAGGCTCGGAGGCAGATGGAACATGAAATTCATACATTATGCAACAAAACTTTTCCCAGATGTTGTTCAGCACAGACAGAACTGTGCTGAGCTTCAGTCACACCGAGCTCATAAAGAGAATAGAACATTATATTAAAACCAATTACTCACAAAGACGTGTGACTAACTCCAGCACCGTGTTTTGTTTTGTTTTCCAGACTGAGCTGAACGTTTGGAGCATGGAGAATCAGCCAATGGCTGAGCAGCTAGCTGCCGTGTTCAAGGTGATGTGATTTATCGTACCTGTTACCTGAGCTGTTGGATAATTCAGTCGGCACAGTCAGAAGATTTGCTGCTTTTCTTTGTGTTTTATTGGTAGAAACTTCATATCTTTGAGACATTTGAAGACATGAACTCTGACTTTAGGGATTGTTTTCTGATGTTTTTTAGTTTTGGTTGGTTTTTAAAGGGGGAGTGAAGCAAGCAAGTAAAGTGAGCCGAGGTTAAGTGAGCACTTTTATCCACAGACTCGGACTTTAAAAAACTTCTGATATAGATAAATTCATGTCAGATTAATCAACTTTTAAAAATAAACTGTAAAATCATTTGTTATTTAAATTCTTCTCCGTGAAAAGTCAGATTTCAGGACCACTAAGTCCTTCCTCTGTGTCTGTTCTGCACATGACATAAGCTGCAACATCTGAATCATCTGTAAGAATTTGCTGGCTCCCTACATTTCACTCATTGTTAAAATATCTATATGCACACTGTGCTGTATTGCAGGAGATGGAGAGTCTGAAGTGTGAACAAACGTCACTGTGGAAGCAGCAGAAAGCGCTGACTCAGGTAGCTTCTTTATCATTTCTTTACAGTCTGTCCCCGCGCTGTACATCAGCTACTGAATGTGTCATTTTCTTCACTCACAGATGCATAACAGGAGCCAAGAGAGAAGAGCAGAGGAGGAAGTCGGTAAGTCAATAAGGTGACATTATTTGAACTGTCGGCTCTTTATGCGCTGAGCTCTGTAGGCTGATTCTGGTTGAAAATGTCTCCTGAGCAGGAACACACGTCCTTTCTTATGGTTCAATGGAGATGAATGATGATGAGGAAGACTTAGATGTCTCTGAGGAAGACTTGAGAAGAAGAAAGGACCCCTGCTACCACTACACCATCCTGGACCAGGCCTGGAGAGCCACCAACGCCAGCACCAAGTTCAAAGTGTGTGACCGCCATTCCAAATGGAAAGGTAGCTATGGTTTCTATATGAACGTATTTAACCCTCAGTTAAGACGACAAATGTGATTATTTCTTCTTTGTTTTCTATCACAGGTTGGTACCGCCTCTTCTACAAAGGCATGAGTCTGCAGATGCCCGAGAGGTGTGTCCCCGTGAACAAATGTGGCACCCACTCCCCGCTGTGGCTGGCGGGGCGTCACCCGAGGATGAGGGACGGCATCGTCACCCGCCGGGTGTGTGGCCACTGGAAGAAGAACTGCTGCGCTTTCAAGTCCACTCCCATCCAGGTCAAGAAGTGCAAGGGCAACTACTACGTCTACAAGTTCACTCAGCCGTCAGCCTGTTATTTGGCTTACTGTGCAGGTACGTGACGAATGTGCGCGACCCTTTAAGGGCCGTGGGTCGAGGTTCATATATGATGTGGTTCAATATGTTGATTACACATTGCACAAAGTATTCAGATACTCTCTCAGTAGTAACTCTGATGAATGTCTTCGAGCTCCCAGCTGACTGTTCCAGTCATCATTAAATCATAAAACACTGTTTGTCCTTTTGCATCTTTAATATGAGGTTAAGGTTAATGAATGACGCTGCACGCTGTCTGTTCTCAGATGTCAACACGATTGTATGCGGCCGGTGCAGCAGAGACCAGTCCTGTGTGAGCCGAGACAAGATTAACTGGAGGTGCAAGAGAAACAGAAGAAGTAAGTTGTTATTTTGCTTTTTATTTGAGGGGTGAGGGGTTTAAAATGGAGGCTCTGTTTGGATAAATTCACTGTTCTCTTCTACCTGACTCGGAGAGTAAAGGCTCTGTGAACGTAGCTTGTGTTTAGCTCTTCAGATTGGTTTTATATTCTAAAAGTAATTACACACCCTTAAAATAAAGAAGGGCTTGGCGACCTCTAGTGGGGACCCCAGGCTGGGAATAGAGATAAAGCAGTGTGTGAAAATGTTTGGAGAAGTCTGATAAGAGCTGCAACGTTTAAACATTTGTGGGCACTTAAAGCAAGACAGACGTTAAGTTTAAATATTTTATCTGTGGAGATGAAGGACACAGCTGGTGAAGAAGAAGCTGAAATATCCAAACCTGTTACAAAGCTTCCAATTTCCACACAGTTTGTAACAGTAATAATGATAATAATGATAATATTTCCCTTTCTTTCAGAGTTTACCAAAAAGATCCACTTCTTTGCTTCTTACCCCGGCCAACTCACAGGCAAAGTGAACCGGATCAAGTACACCAAGGTGCTGGTGAACGTCGGCCGAGCGTTCAGCAGAGGAACCGGTGTGTTCAGGGCTCCCGTCAACGGGATCTACCAGTTCTTCTTCTCCACTCAGACTTCCCGGACTGGTGTTAAGACCGATCTGTGGCTGGTGGTCAACAGATACTGGGTAGCTGTCTCTCACACACACGTCTCCCGTCCGTCCACTGTTGGTAGCTTGTCCATGTACATGACCTTCCTCCGCAGAGGAGCGACAGTGTACGTCACCCACAACTGTGGAAAGTCCTGGGCCAACTCCGCTTCTACCACCATCACATTCGGGGGCTCACTGCTTGTACAGATGAGATAAAGTATTCAATAGCATTCAATTTTCTAGTCCTTGAACATCGTTACATATCTGCTATGAACGCTTGGCTGTGTCACGTAATGCATAAATGTCTGATTTAATGCTTTCTGTGTAAAGATGAAAATATTTTGGTTTAATAAAGTGTGTTGTTGATCAGATAATGATATTAGTGCATTGTTCTCCATGAGTGTAACATGATTAACTGAGTCTGGGAACATTAAACACCATAAAACAATGCTGGTTATTCAAATCTATCATTCTTTGGATGAAATAAAACGCAATAATTATCAATACTCTTGATGCTCTGCAGTCCACTCGACCCTGCAGACCTAACTTTGGTAGAAACTGGAAGAAAAGGTCTCAAACAATGATGAGGAAGACTCGAGGACATCTAAATAAAAAGTTAATTTTAAACCCCAAAAACCCCAAGTGTACCTGGTCAGAGGTTTCATGATAGCTCAAAGGTGCAGTTATAAATACAATAATGTAACGTCAGTTTGCAGCAGCTCTGTGCAGACAATGCTCATTTCTTATATAGTTTGCATCTTTGCACAGGCCTCATTTAGAGCGTGCACCTGCCTCTGTTTTACACTAGGTGGCGCACTGTCACCAGTCTCAGCCCGGTGCTTGTCTCAAACAGGAGGCCTCATTCAGACTCAGCACGAGCAGACCAAAGCAAGCCAACCTGATCAGTCTGATTGATGATGAGTTCAGTGTCGGTCGGTTATTCTGAGAACGCTGACTTACCCTCCACATGATATCCACGCACTCACATCCCATTGAGAAAATCCTTGATGAGCCCTCACTTTTCCTTTTATGGTAACAGAGGGCATCATAAAAATCAGGCCAAGACTTTATGTTTTTTTATTTTCCCTCAGAGTGTTTTACAACTTAGAGGTGGCCCCGTCATCGCTGAAATATGTATCAGAACAGCGGGGCTGTGGTCTCCGGAGGTATTTGCTGTTCAGCTCTCGCTCCGGGGCCAGTCTGACCAACACCTCTCCGCAAGGGCGGAGGGGGGCGGGGCTTGGAAGAGGCGGCTGCACTCCCATTGGTGGATTGGTCGGTCTGGACGACAGGAGAGAGACTCCAGGAAAACCGACGGGGCTGGCGCACGGTGTAACGGGACCAGGATACATGTCGGCGTGAGGAGGAAACTTTCCTGTGGACATGAGGATATTTGGGATCACTTGCTATTTCTAACAGCAGACCAGGACTTCTAAAGAGTTTTTCCATCATTTGTTTCACCGTTATAGCCGCAGGGACGCTTCTCCGAGCTTCTTTAAAGATGACTGAAACTGCAGTTTGACTTGAACGATGCGCGTCGAGCACACAGCTGCGCACTGAGGAGACGAGGCGCCCGCGAGGAGCCCGCCAATGCTCACCTTCTGTCGGCACTTCAAAGAGAGTTGTTAATTGATTTTTTTGTTTGTTTGTTTTTTTTTTGTTTCCGCGCGCTTCACTTAAAGAGAGGAAGAAAAGATGGCAGAGCACGAGAGCCTGGAGTTTGGAAAGGCAGATTTTGTGCTTTTGGACAACGTGTCTATGGAAGAGTTCATGACTAACCTCAAAGTCAGGTAAGCGACCTCCACAGCGGACATTCACCTCCGTGTCCCTGCAGCTCGTCGGCAGGTGCGACCTGTTGCTCATTCAGGAGCCTCACACACTTCCTGCTTTAGATCTGAATGAAGAGAACCTGCCAGGCAGCTCAACATGTTATTCATATTTATAAAGTCTGTCACTGCGGGAAGGCTTTCCATCAAACCGGTAATTCACTTTGAAAATATGCTGCGAGACTCCACCCAAGCTGCACACACACTCACACACACACACACAGACAATATGACTGCAGCAGAGCCGGGTTTCTATCAGCTGTGTTGTCAGTGGCTCAGTGTCAGGCATGATGTCAAGCATGCTTCTTGAATGAAGAGAGAGCTCTGTGGGTTAATGTTACGTTTTCCTCACCTCTGCCATCTGTAATGAAAGTGCAAGCTGATCCCTGGAAGATCTCTCCAGGAGACCTGACTGCAGCAGGAAGAAAGAGCGCTTCTTGAGAAGTTCTCTGGAGAACCTTTCATCCAGGTTCTTGAAGTCCTGAGGAACCTTTTTATGTTTGTTAGTCTTTCTTTGTTCCTTTTAAAGGCTCTTTGGAGTCTGATTGCTGCTTCTTTAAGGGTCAGTGTAACAATGTGGCCTGATTTAGATAAAAACCCAGAAACACCTTTGAACTCCTTCCAACAACTTTGAGGCCGAGTGTAGAAATCATTGTTGTGGTGCCATTTCTAATTCTAAAAGTTAATGTTCTGCAGCTCCTTTTAGAGAGCGCAGATCTTAAAGTCATTTACACAATGTGGCATTTAAACTTCCAGGAGCAGCGTGCAGGTTTTGGTGGTGTAGCTGCTTATTGCAGCCGCCTCGCCTCGCCTCGCCTCGCCTGTTCCTCTGTGAGTTACTGTAGAAAAATGCTGGATCATCACAGTCACCTTGAATTAACTCAAGGGCAAAAACTACCTATAAAACTGCAGCTTAAATGTTCAGGCTCAGATCCCAGGGAACGTTTCTCCCGTCTATAAATGAACTGACTTTGACTCATCTCATTCTTTTTGTCTGTGGTATGCGGTGACTTCAATGATGAAACCTGAAAGGTTCCGGTCTGACGATTAGTTTGATTATTAATAAATCATAAGTCATTTCCTCAGTTAAAAAAAGCTCAGGGTGACGCTCTCAAACGTCTTGTTTTGTCCTCAACCCAAAGACATTCAGTTTACTGTCACAGAGGACTAAAGAAAGGAGAAAATATTCACCTTTGAGCAGCTGAAAATTGAGAATAATTCTTCCAAAAATGAGTCAAAATGCTGATTTAGTTGACAGCTCCTTGATTACTGCAGCTCAGATTCAAATTTGTTTGGTTTGATTGGAGTGCTGTGAGACGTTGAGGTGATTTAGTCATCGCTGATGGTTTTCTAGGTCACGGCTTGTCAGAAATATGTGAGATAAGATAAGGACCCAAACTTCCTCATTATCCTCTCACTTGTTCTAATGTCTGCTCGGGCAGGGCAGCCTGCACCAGCAGTTAATAAAGTGAATTTTGAAGCCATTCCCGGTACAGTATTGTAGACGCACTGCCAGTAATGACTTGTAGAATAAATATTTGGAGGATTTTTATGATGCAGGTTTCACTTGTTGGCTCGTACGCTGCCTGGTTTCCCTTCTATGGCCAAGAAGAGCGAGCTACAGAGCCTACTTATGCTAACACGAAGGAATGTCCTCCAAACCGAAGTGTTTGTGATTCCTTCTCTGCCATCGGGCCGATAAATAAAGCCAGTCATAATATTCACTTGTCCCTGTGTGTAACTGTTGACAACTCAAAGTCTTTTGCCTCTTCATAGTTTATGTCCAGACTTCCCATCCTTAATTCAGCTCCAGGCATGCCTCCCATCGTCTGTTTGCTAATTCATGCCTGGAAGACTTTAATAAAATATTGGAACATGTTGCAGCAGACCGGAGGTCTGTGTATGAGAAGTTCTTGTTGACAGACCCTCAAGTGTAGCAATATTTTACAGTAATATTAGACTAAGTTTGAATCCCAGCTTCTCCATATTAATCCTTTATTTGTTTAATCATAAATCAAAGTATAAATTCATATTACTAATCTGGAAGATCAGGATCGATGATCCTAACTGTGAGTTTTCCTCCAGTTTTTTGTTTTATAGCTGCTTTGCATGTTTCTCGTGTTTATGAGTGAATTGGAAGTCGTAAATATCTTGCGCTAGATAAATCTCTGTTTGAAGTTCAGGTGTTAATACAAAACCAACTTTTAGTACAGAGCCCAAACTCTCGTCCAACAAAACACAGTAGTGTTTAAAGCAGTGACAGTAGAAGGAGTGAAGTCATCATTTCATGTTTCCAGCTTCTTAAATCTGAGCTTTGGCTGCTTTCCACTGTTGTGTTGCAGTAAATGAATGTGTGTAAATGTATTTTTTAGTTGCAGGTGGACTGTGCATGTTTCATAGAGGACAGGGGAGATCTGGTTAGCAGTGTTTTTGCAGTAATACCTCCTTAAATTAGATAAACTACAGCGGTGTGTACAGTAGCTCTGGCAGCCAGGCATGAAGACCTGAAAGCAACCAGATGGACCCGGCCACATTTTCCCAACTCTCTCCCATTTTTCTGTTTGTTTTCCCTCCAGCTAGACAGCTCGGCCCGGAGATGCCGTGTGCGGATTGTTATTTGTAGAGGGTGTGACCGTCCAGGAGCGCTTCCTTTTTTTTTTGTTTTGCTCTTTTTCCCGCAGTCCGAGGGTGCGTGCATGCCTGAAGGGGGGATCCAAAGGGTATGAGGTATCTAATGGTCTCCATTTGTCCTGGAATAGTTATCCAAAACAAGTAGGTCTGGAACACGTCTGCACATCTCCCCTGGGTGTATTTTACGCTACATTTAGGAGCTGAGTCTCACAGTTAAATACTTGGCATAATGAAAAAAGGCTCGCTGCACACCAAAGCTCAGCCCCACTGCACCCACTTAACAAAATGAATTTATTTGAAAACTTTTACACGTCCTGGAAGAGCGTTTTGTTTGTCAGTCATTGAGAAGTGTGCTTTGTTAGCTTTCCGGGACTTGTGAAAATCCCCAAATATTTCTGTGTGAAGTGGCTTTAAACTTAGCCAGCCTTCGTTTAGTGATGCCAGAGTTTGGCTGCATTGTGCCGCTGCACAGGGGATTTCTACTCGTGTCATTAAATGCTCGCCGTGCTGAGTAGGTACTCGAGCCCCCCCAGCTGCATGAGGCACGATCTGGAAAAGATTGCTCGTTTCCCCCCCTCCCTCCACCTCAGCGTGGCAGGACATTGGTTGTTCAAGTTGACATTTACTTTGTTTGACTTGAGGTTGAACCGTGTGGCCTTGTTCCAGAGAGCCTCCCAGTCTCTAAATACAGCCCAGCAGATGCCCAGTCTCTTTGTAGAGATGTCTGGAAGGATAAAGGTTCAAGCCAAATTCCTGTAGGGTCTTGGGAATTTCGCCTAAATTGACCAGTCAGCAGATAAGTCTGCTTGGCCCGCTGAAGCGCCGTGTGTTTATGTAGGAGAATCGACTGATGTGTGATTAAAAATGAGTCATGATGGGAAAATACAGCGGGCACAGTCTGAGGGGAATTATAGTATCAAAATACATTTTTTAAAACAGTGATTGCGCCTTCTCCTGCTAAATTGATGCCCGGAGGGATGCCGCAAGTCATACAGAGGAGTTCCCCTCAGATAATACGGATGGAGTGTCTGGCTTACAGCAGACGGAAGTCAAGAGGGCTTGGATATACGTTAATCTGTCAAAATAAAAATGAAATGATTACAGGAAGCCGTTTCAGCGGTGAGAAAAGGTCTGTCTTCTGCTGTCGGCCTGATCATCCTGTAAGTTAGAGTTTTACAGCCGCTGAACGTCTTTAGGAGGCTTCACATGGCTTTGTTTTTCTTTGTTTGCTTTGTTTTAAATAATTCTGAAGAGTTTTATAAAGTCTTCCTCTGATATTCCAGATTTAATTTGATGTAAACTGTATTAGTTTTTGTGCAGGCGGATGAAAGTTGGTCAGCAGGAACCGGACGGGCTCTGAGCTTCACAGGACTTGCAGTCTTGACTAAATGACGGGTGGGGCTTATATCCTGTAGCGAAACACTGAGTGCACAAATATGTGCACTATTTGAACGTCAGTCTGAATTGCCCAGATGTGGTATGCACCGCTATCTGGTACAAATATGTTCTACCAGACAAAGAGTTCTTCAGGACACATCCTTCCTTTTTACTTTTCCAGTCGGCTCAAGATCATTTTTCAAGATTTAATCTGAACCGTGTCTGAAGGCGAAATATCTGAAATATCGCGCTGCTGCTGTTCGTTTGACTGTATAAACTGCTCTGAGTGATTTGACCTTTGAACCCAGCTGCAGGGACTTTAGAAGGACTTTGAACCGGAAACTTCCCGTAATGTGGAGCAGGCCAGCGAGCCAGGAAAGCTGGCATTTCCCCCTTTTTGCCTTTGCTCCTCACATTTCATTGTTTCCTGCAGCAGCAGCTCCTCCTCGGTTAGCCGGGGAATCCTTTGCACTGACAGACGTTTGCAGATTTTATTCCACACAGATCAAACCTTTTTGAAGCTGAAATTATTTCCTGGATTTGACCAAGAAATTGCTTGCTAAATTATTTTCATCTGCTGTTTGAGGAACAATGGAGCTCCTGTTTGAAGTGCAGGTAGATGAGAAGAGGTGTGGTGCAGAGAGGGACAGCCCTGCTCATTCTCTCCTTCTCCTGCAGAACAAACACAGGGATCAAAGTACCCATGTGGCTCAGGTAGAGCAGGGCTTGTCAGGGAGAGAACCCAACGTCAGGGGTCAGTCTTTGTACTGTGAGATACGGCTGAGTAAATAAAGCTCTTTCTTTCCAGTGAGGGCAGAGTTGATTCTCATATTTCTGATTATATGCACGTTACAGGAAGAAACATGCAGCCTGCAGCCTTTTCCTTTCCTCGTAACTCGCATATTTACTTTTTATGCCTTTGTTATTCCTCGGCTATAAACCAAAGTCCATGTGCCGAACACACAGTTCTGGCTGACATGTTCATACCTCGCCACAACGATGAAAATGGGTGACACAGTGCAGCAAATGCCTCTAAGAATATTTAATCCCAACCCGCTTATTAAAGTTTTTTCCTCTTAGCGGTGGTCAGTGACTGGAAGAGAAATATTTATAGATGGATGGCGAGATAGAGCCCGTTCTTCTGTTAACGTCCTGCTCATCCGCCCAGTAGCTCTGCAGCGAGGAGACGTGATGTCAGTTACAGGATTAAAGATACGCGATCCAAGGCAGATGGTCGGCCAATGATGTGCTTCGGTTCTGTTTTAGTCGTCCAAACTTCATGAAAACATCATACGAGCGTTGCTTCGGTGCCTCAGACTGACATTCCCGAGAGATTTCTTGCTAATCATGAAGAAGAAGAAGAAAAAAGAGTCTCCCCTGAGCCGACGGATTCATAGACGGCTTTTGGAGAAATGCCTCGCAGGCCTGCACCCCTGAAAAGTCCAGTCTCACCACAAGAATTTCCATACAACCGTCTGTAATCTGAAACACATTACCATCCTTACATAAACAGGGACCGTGCTTGTGTAGCTTTATTCCCCTCTAAAATAAGTTCACCAGCTCTCAGAGACGTCTCATTTGTGGACTGCCTGAGTTGGCAGGCGGGGTCGGGAGCCGTGCTGCACAAGCTTCCACCAGATTCCTGTCCCCTTCTTTTTTTTTAGTGCCGCTGTGTCATAGTTCCTCGCCATTTCTCCCGGCCTCTGCCTTTCACCATTTTCTCCTCTAGCTTAAATCCTTTCATACGTGTGTGCACGTCTTCCAGATATGGTCCGTGTCAGTTACAGTACAGTAAGAATCAGATGCAAAGAGTAAGAGAATGTGTGGCGCTGCACGCAGCCCGAACGTTGACACGGACTCGATGACCCTGCTCGTCAGTGAGGACATTTAAGGTTTCATTCTATACAAATACCGGTTGTCTTGTATCATTTTTTAATCTGGTGAAATTCAAAGCGCCTGCCCTGGAAGAACTGTCGCTGTCTCACTCGAGGATTTGAAGTTGTTAGGTGTCACATTGAAGCTGTCTGGCTCATGATTTAACAACCAACCGCATCCTCTGTCTGCAACATTAGCCCCAGACACAACTATCGCAGACACCTCCCTCTCCGGCCCGCACACACACACACACACACACACACACACAGCATTCATGCGACACTCTTATCTCCCATCTGAGCGTCACTCACTGAAGTAATGAGCGTTAAGTTTTTCAGGAATCGTTTTGCATGGTGTCATGTTGGAGAATGCCTAATGATGACTCACATGGATGATGATGGTGTGTGTGTGTGTGTGTGTGTGTGTGTGTGTGTGTGTGTGTGTGTGTGAGCGTACGTGGTGTTTACTCTGTGTGTCCTTGGTGGATGTGATGTCATTCTGCGCTTCCTTCAGCGTTGTATTGTTCTCTCGTCCACCTGTTGGAGCTGCGCCCTGAGCCGCGGTGGGGGTGGAACAGCTGACTCACTTTCACAGCCAGCACCTCACACACACACACACACACACACACACTGGGCTGTATTATTTACCGCCTCTATTCAGTGCACCTGCTCCCTGCAGCGGTGGAAAGTAACTGAGTACTTTTACTTTATACTTTACTGCACCACATTTATCTGACAGCTGCAGTTCCTCACTACTTTCCAAATTAAGATCTTAGAGTTAAAATATCATGCAGATCATCCAGCTGGATATAAATATGTTCTTATAAGAATAAGAATAAAATCCAAACAGTCTTATCTGAGTCCACATGCTACCCGCTCCTGATACAGGCTGTGGTCACCTCATGACTCATCATCGCTGTAACCTTCTCCTGGCGGGCCTCCCAGCCTGCACAGTGAAAGCCTTTCAGATGGTCCAGGGCGTGGAGGCATGCCTGGTCAACCAACCCAAAAGGTCACATGTTACCCCGCTGCTCACCTGTAGCCGCCCACGGAAAGTTCAGATCACCATGGTTACTGCAGAATAATCTACGAGTCTGCGCCCACCGACCAGATCAGGGGCGTTCAGCAGCTCCTCAGAGAGGACCTCCTCCCCAACACCACCAACAAGTAGACATGATAAATCCAAGCCTCTGTTAATCATCTCACAGCTCCTGCGATTTATCTTTGAGTCTTTGGAGGAGCTCCAGGTTTGGAAGGACTGGACTGAACTCGCTGACTGCAGATAGAGTCACTGAAGCGGCTCCACCTCGAGCAGCTGTGATAGTTGTAATATAATATGATAATGTATCAGTAGACTTCTGAATGTAAGACTGTTTACACTGAGCACTTCTTTCCACCGCTGTCTTCGCTCCGTATAGTTAATAATCTCATTGTTTCTGCCTCTGGCCGTCCTCCCCTCCCTCTGTGGATTCACATGCCGTGACTCTTTGTCCGTCTGTCTGTTTTTGTGCTCTTCC
Organism: Nibea coibor; assembly: GCA_023373845.1. NCBI lineage: Eukaryota > Metazoa > Chordata > Actinopteri > Sciaenidae > Nibea > Nibea coibor. The sequence goes on along the minus strand of CM041728.1, from coordinate 2,464,037 downwards.
CTGCCCTTCTTTTAGCCCCGATAGAAATCATAGTGTCTTCCTGAAATAGCACGTTGAGTAATGTCTGGTTCTGTTGGATCAGTTCGCTTCCCTCTCTCTCTTTTTTTCACTCCAAATCCATCCAGTCATCTCTTTTCACGGCCGAGCCCACTCTGATTTTTACATCGGCCACAGGCCACTGTGTCGAAGCGTAAACAGGTTCTGCATGAGGAGAGCAGCCAGGCCCAAAAACCCCTCTGTGACCCCTCCCTTCATTACCAGAAACACTGAAATCATCCTCTCATTCTGGAAATACATGTTACACTCACAGCGTGTGTGTGTGTGTGTGTGTGTGTGTGTGTGTGTGTGTGTGAAGGGGGTGTGGTGGATGGCAGTGATCCCAGTAGGCAAAGAAAGGAGGGTCTGCCACCTGATCTGCACAGAGGCTGTTTACACATGGCTCCCATTTCCCCTAAGTATCCAGACCTGCTGGCCTCATGGGAACATCCTGTAGCGTGGCTGGGAGGAACACATGCTCCTCAGTGTTATTCAAGCACGGCCTCATGGCTTTGTCTTGGTCTGTTGTTCTGTAAAAACAGCTGAACACAGCCAGGTCCGTCTCTGTGCAGCGGATCAGAGGTGAAGTTTGTCCTGCATCGTGATGTGTCATCACTGAGATATGAAAAGCCAAACATGGAGATCAGTGACTGTGTAAAGAATAGACAGAGCATGTGTGACGTCACCCACAGGTTGAAATGTTCTGTAGCCAGCCTCAAGTGGCCGCTGGAGGAGAAATCTCTCTTTTAAAAGTAAGATATCTGAAGGTATTGTTTCCTGTTTGGCTTGTTGAGATCCCGTCCTGCACATCCTCATGTTTTGGCTGTTTGTTGTGTTGACAGACGGGATGTCTGCCTCTCTTTTTCTCTCCCTCTCTTCTAACATTGTACCGTTCACTGTCAGACAGACGCGGCATCGTCAGAGGGCGGGAAAGTGGGACACAGTCGTGTTTAAACCAGAGCTGTTAGATCATAGACGTCAAACTTTGGTTATCAGGACATCAACGGTTCGTCTGTGTTAGATTCTATATTTTTAGACATCTCTGCAGTGAAATGCACAGTTCATCATTTTAAAACAAACGAGAGCATTACATAATCCGTCTCCCCGCTCCGGCCGTGATGCAGCCCAGCTGTGTTAGTAGCAGGGAAACTACCTCTTGTGATTCTGGGAGAAGATTGATGTGGGCCGGTGGCGGGGTGGATGTGTTGCTGTGTTGATGGCCTGTGTCTCCTACACACAGTCTGGGAGCTGCTGTTTAGCACTGAGCAGGCTTTACAAAGCAGCGGAAAATCCCCCTAATGCAGAGCCCAGATGTCTGATGGCTGCAGACCGTGAAGGAGGGCCTCTGTCACACTGTAACATGAAAGAGGGGAGCAGCGGAGAGGAAGGTGGAGCAGAGCAACACTTGACTCAATTCTGGTGGGTTCCCGAAATAGAAACTGCAGCGAGACAAACGCCTAGTGTGATGCTGAACCTCGACCTCGATCTTTAACTGCGTGTCACGGAAATTACAACTAACCGAACCGTCTTCTCATTCGATGTGCATTAATGTGACCGACCTCAGCGCCGTCCAACACCTCTGAGATCAACACCTCAAATCTCTGCAGGAACCAGAGGAGCGCAGGCTGTTTACACAGCGGATTAAAGCTCATGCTGTTAAACAGAGATCTTCACTGATCACATATTCCACATATCTTTGGGCATGTTGTGCAACAAACGACTAAGAAGCTGGTGAGAACCGATGCTCGATACATACTGCTGCTGTTTCGCTCGCGTCCGCTGAGAGCTATCATAACTTATCATCGCGTCCGTCTGCCAAACCGCCTGCTTAGCCCGCTCTTCCTCACTCAGTTTGTTTGCTGGGGCTGAAAATGAACTCTCGACCCCTTTGTTAACAGCAGAGTAATGAAATGACTGAAGAAAGAGCCAGATAAACAGATTATGGAATATTTAGAATCTTTTGTTTCTTTGCATCTTTGCAAAGAAAGAAAATCTTTGCACGATTCTTTGCACTGAATATACAATACGTAGATTTTTAGCTTTGCGTTACAACATTATAGAACCAACAGAACATAAAATATCAGGAAACGTCCATTATAATTTCCCAAAGTGACGTCTTAAAGATGATCTTCAGTTTACTCTCATATGAGGCAAAGAAAAGCATCGCGTTCTCCTCCAGAAGCTGGAGTCACCGCATGTTCAGCTGAAACAATAATTCAATTATCAGCCGTCTCCCCACGGCTTTAAAATTTTGCGCCAAATCTGTCATCCGCTTTGCATTACAGCACAGAATAGACTGGACTCAGGCCACAGGGACGAGATGACCGAACCAGCGCCGCCTGCTCCGGAACAAAAAAACATGTTCTGAAAGACGAGCTGTCCCTAAGCCTGCAGCCACGCGGATAAGCCCCCTGAAGCAGACTGCCATTAGTCCAAACAGAGAGAACTCCAGAGATAAAAGTGGAACACACACAGATTATCTCCCTTCATAATTCCCAGAATGACCCTGAAGTTCAAACACATAATGGCGATGACGCGTGTCGGCTCGGCGTGGTACGAGCCACAGATCACACCGTACAGTCTCCGAGGACGTCTTCACCTTTTATGACATGACACACATAAATGCTGTTTGGATGGAGTTCCTCTGCAGACGTGAAACGTTTGCACGACTCTGCACCTGCTTGACTTCAGCTTTACTGGCAGATGCTAACAAGCTGATAAAGTTTTTACGATGCATCGTGACATACAGTATTTCTCATTCTGGGCCCGCTCAGCGTGTGTGCTGTTCTAACGTTTGCAGTGGCTCGTGTTGGATCTCGCGGCGGGAGATTGTGACTTCGCAGCAGATTGGCATGTTTGCATGCAATCCTATAAAATTTCCCAATTACAGCAGCGTGTCCGGCCTCGGGGCAGAGATGTTAAGGGTGGCATTCTCACGTCATTATTTAAGTCACAGTCACCTCTTAATTGTTCTCCGGAGCTCTTGTGGGGGAGTGGGGAGGGATTGTTGGTGAGGAAAAGTCATAAATTGCTCGCGCTCCTCCTTAAGTTAACCATAAAAACGACCCACCCAAACAAGATTGGAGACAGTGGTTGTGCTCTGTAATTCACATCTGAGGGGAGTGTGTGTGTGTGCTGTACTGTAGGTTTGTGCATCAGTGTGTGTGTGTGGCATTAGGGCTCCTCTGGTATTTTGGGGGCAGACACACTGTAGATGAAAAACATCGTCAGATTTCTCCTTTTGTTTCTGCGGAAGACAAATCTCTGAAGTCACTTTTTATTAACGTCTCTGCACTGTGTGTGTATCTGAGTTAATGTGAGTTACACAATCACAGCGGGACTCCAGAACCGGGCGTCTAACCAGGAGCCAAAGTGCAGGGAATGGACAGGTTATCACCACGGTGCACAGCATTCAGGCAGGATCAGGGTTGTGCTGAACGTGACCGCTGTGAAACAGTCAGGAAATAACTTTATGGAGGCCGGCGCTCGCTCACTCTCATTCACTGTCTGTGTCTCTCAACCAAATGACTGCGGAGGTCTGATTGTCTGATCTGTGGCTGCAGCGTGACGTCCAAAAGTTGGATCTGCTCAACTTCTCCACCGCTGGACAAACCCTCTCTGAATGTGGCCTCAGGCAAACTCTCAGCTGACGGGGCGGAAAGCAGCTCCCGAACCTGCTGGATCTGAGACAGCGTTACTCGTCCTTCACAGACATTGCTGGTGTCAGACAGCCTCACTTTTGGACAGAGTGGAGAACTGATCACTTTTCGCCGCGCTCTGCAAGACAGAGCAGTTTCCGTACCAGACAGTGATGCAGTTAGTAAGAATGCTCTCCGATCTGATCCAGACTTCCTCGCCCTCGTTATCGCCTCCTCACAAATCTCCTCCGACGTATCGTTTGTTTAAGGACGGTGACCTGTTCACGTAATCTGATGTGGACCGCATTTAAAACATGATATGAAGAGCCAAACAAAAGAATGAGGTCTGTTCCCCTCTCACGTCCAGCTCATGTTTGACTCCCTCTCTGTGGATCCTGGTGTGAAGTTTATTTTGCTGTATTTACAGCTTTCAGGAAAGTTTGATCATGTTTATGACAAACGCTCTTCACATATTTTGATATTTTTGGCCACAGTTTGAATACCGGCACCTCCCTAAGTGGGAGTCGGTGCGCGGTCCAGTACGCTCATCAGAGATCGCTGCTTTCTCTTCACGCCTCCTCCGCCTCCTCTCTCTGACTCTGTCTGTCTATCTGCCAGCCTCTCTTTCATTTCCTGGCAGCTCTTGGGAGGGGTCCTCTTTGGAAAGAGATCACACGCCTGCAGGTCAGACCAGTTTAGACCCACTTCCCTTCACAGCTGGACGGACAGAGAGATGAAGGGAAATGGGAGATGATGTAGTCAAACTTGAACTCTCTTTAAACTCGGCCTTTGTCCGTCCCGCGGCTTCAGATGTGTCGCCAGGCACGTTGCCAATTATAAATCTGATTGAGCCTTCATACGTCTATAAATAGCATTCCTATTAAACTATTATGACCCGCGAGGTTCTCTAATCTCCGTCCTGTGTGTCCATTTAATCCTCCTAAATGAGAGTTGAACAGATGGATCAGTCGACCCCGCGTCTCAGTGGACACGCTCCGGCTGATTGATTCTTCTCTTCTCTCCTCCTGAGCTCATTACTCATGAAAGGACGCCGGGCGCAAACATGATTGGTGGATACTATTTATACACCCAGAGGTGGAGAACAAACAGCAGGGAAGCCACATGTCGGTGTGATTGTGGTTTGTTTGTCCGGCGTGTAATGTTTTGTTATTTTGTGGGAAAATGAGAAACCGCCATGTCGGACTGACACATCATAATATTTACACAGCTATCCCCTCCGCTGGGCTGCAGAGACGTCACCTTATTCAGGAGTGTGTTTTACAGACGTGGACCTAATGGGATCAAATCAGCTGGAGCAGCTGGATTTATCGCACCCCACATGTGATAACTGTTATCTTCAGAGGCCGCGCATTAGATCATTTAATGCTTGTACATGCAAGAGAAGTGACAAAGCTCAAAGACGTGACAACATACTCATAAAAGCATCATAAAAAATAAATGTTAAAGGTGCACAAACATCGCACACACAGGAGCAGAGCGATGGAGGGGCAGGAGAAGGACGCTCGGTGCACACGCTGCTAGAAAACCCCTGCACACGTCTTATTATGACCATGCACAGCAGATCGTGTCATGCCCAGCTGGGACTCCACACACACCGCTTGCATCATGTACACCATTGTTGACGACCCCCCCACAAGCTATTGTACATGTGCGTTTAAGTGGGCAGCTCGCTGTGCCGGTCCATGTTGGAGGGAGGGGACGGACGGAGGGCCGGTCTCAGACAAAGACCACCGATTGACATCGGAACAATGGAGCGGGCACACAGCAGCCTCCTGATGGAGGGCAGGGCAGGGCAGGGCGGGGGGCACAATGGCTCCTTTTCTGTCGCAGCAAGGGGAGGAAGAGCATCAGCGTGTTAGCTTAGCTGCTCAGAGAAATGCTGCTGCACATGTGGCAGGTGGCTGTTCATACATTTAACTTGACTCAGACACATTCCTGGGTCATTCATCGAGTAATTCATCGAGAACTCCAACTCACAAGAAGGTTCCTGGTTCAAACCTCGACCCTCGAGTTTGCATGTTCACTGATCACTGTTTGAAGCCTCCGGTCATGCTCGGGACACACTGACAAACCAAGACGAGCTAATCCGAGCTGCTCTCTTTAGTAATGTGCTAAATGCACACAGCTGTGGTAAAGCATAAAATGCTCTTAATGTGAAGCTGTGTTTGTTATGCAGGATGCTGCATGTGGCCTGCAGGCTGCCAGCTGTGGACCGCTGCATGTCAGCCCACTCTTTGTGTTTCTAACTCTCCATTTCGAACTTTTAGATTCTCATTTTCTGATCGTATGAACACCAGACTTACCTTTACATTACCCTGACATCCTGTCTTTGCAGCGGTCAGTGCTGATATTTAAACATTTAGAGAAGATAAGCTGGATTTGAAAGGCCAAGGCTCGTGTCCATGTTCAAAGATGAACGAGGAGAGTCACGGCCGTCTGTCAGCAGCATCACATCAACACTGGTCAGCGCTTGACCTGGTGAGTCAGCGTTTTCATTTCAAAAACGAGTCTCAGTCTCAGTGTGTGTTTTTAGACAAACATGAGTGCCTGGTTTCGGAGGGTTTGATGAGACTCCCAGATAAACTCAATCACGGATAGTTTACGCAGACCTGTTTGCACCGTTTGGGAATAATATGCCTCTGGCCGTCTCTGCGTGGCAGCGGCAGACGTTTGGCAGCTGTGAAGAAAGAGACCATTCTTCTGTGCAGAGAAGACTGGGATCCTAGTCCTGTTTGGAGAGGAAGGAAGTCAGGCAGGCAGCCTGGGGCGGAGAAAGAAGGGAGGGAGAGAGAGAGAGAGAGAGAGAGTATCAGACAGTATATCAGAACATTACACCAATATAATAAACCATAAAGTTTTATATAAACAGATTACAGAGCACTTTACAAGGACAAAGTCAAGAATTACATAAAACAGGTTGCATTCAAATGTAAACCAACCTTCACACACATGAATACACACCTGGAGATCAATCTGCAGCTGTTCTGCTTTCTGCAACCTGGCTGCAGGGATTTCCTCCCATTGAGCCACACGTGTGATCCATCGTTGATGTTTGGTGATGATCAGGTTGATCCCGAAGGACTGTTGGTTTGAGGTCAGGGCTGCATTGTAATGTCGAAACAGGAAAGGGCGACAAACAAACAATGGACGGCGTCAGCATCATGGATCACCTCGCTGACGGTGATGTCGGCTGTGATTAAACATGCAAAGCTGAGTGCTTGGAAAACTTTGAACTCCGTCCTCGTGTCCTCGTGTTTACGGGTTCCTTACATTGGAACCATTCCAATATCTGATAAACGTCTTGATTAAAGCTAATGTTTAGCATGCTGTGCTGACGAAGGTGAAAACCTTTTGTTACTGTCACACAGTGCTTGATTATTATTCATATTTTAAATAAACGCAGCAGCTCGGCTTCATCCTGGTTTTAACAGACGACGTCACATCACACTGACTTCCTGTTTTAGATTTTACTGGTCACATAACAGACATGTTGGCTCCTCATGGGGCAGCCTGCAGCTTCAGCTCCTCAGGTGCGTCCTTCTGCCTGTCCCAAAGTCAGGACCCCTCGACTACGGGCCGTCCTGCCTCTGGAGTGTTTCAGTGTCAGATGATTATTGGCTCTCTGGTGGAGAGTTACATGAGAAGGCTGGTATCTAAAATATTGTTACTCATTGACATGTCCTTTGTTTGATCCTTCTAAATATGCAAAACTACCCAACATGTGTTTCTCTCCCGTGGAAACAGATTTATCTCTTACAGTCCTACTTTTGTTTGTGCGTCTCCAGGTTTGAGAAGGGGAGGATCTACAGCTACATCGGAGAGGTGGTGGTGTCCGTCAATCCTTACCGTGCCATGAACATCTACGGCCGCGACACCATCGAGCAGTACAAGGGCCGCGAGCTGTACGAGAGGCCGCCCCACCTCTTCGCCATCGCCGACGCCGCTTACAAAGCCATGAAGAGGAGGAACAAAGACACTTGTATTGTCATCTCAGGTAACACGGGAAGCCCCCCCTGCATGGGCCGGACACAAAGCACAAAGATGTTTAGATGTTAGAGTTCCACTGAAGTTTGTCCTCGTCTTTTATTCTGTAAGATTTCCTGCATGTAAAAATAGTGAATGAACCTCAGTTAGGTTGAAAATAAAAACATTTTTCTCAAGCAAATGTTTCATGTGGTCGTGGTGTAAACCATAAAGGGGATGAAGCACCACTCAGTGGTCAGAGGGGGAACTGAGCCCCCCTGAAGCCTGATCTCATGTCAGGAGTCCACGCAGAGACAGAGACACAGTTTGGTGTAAAAACACGACTAAAAGATCAAGATTGCTGTGGTGGACTGAGATGTTTGTGCTACACAGTCCAAAATTCAAAATGAAAACAGAAAAACATCAAATCGGGGTTTGATTATGAGTCTTAACACACAAAACATTTTTTAAGCACATTTTAATGTTTGTTTCTTTACATCTCTGGAGGTTTGGAGGTTTAACACGCCTCGTCTTTTATTGCAGGGGAGAGCGGAGCAGGGAAGACAGAAGCCAGCAAGTATATCATGCAGTACATTGCTGCTATCACCAATCCCAATCAGAGGGCTGAAGTTGAAAGGTGAGCTGCCGTTATCGACCTCGTTACACCTGAACGCTCTGCAGAATACGTGCACAGCGAGACCAGATAAGGGCGGGTTATTTTCTGCGGATTCCCGTCTTATAGTTACTCGCGGTAGCTCGCAAAGCGATTGTTTATACCTCGGATGGATATGAGTTTTGCATATACAAATGAGACGCCCAGGTAAACAGGATGTTTTGATATGAGGTGAAAAATGTGTATTCAGCAGCTTCCTGTTTGTGAAATCAGTTTAAACCAACAAGAAACAAGACAAGAAAATGTCACTTTGACTCATTTTAGTGTCTGACAGGTGATTTAACACTGCCAATAGTCAAAGTCTCTGAGATCAGAACGAGATACAGTTACAGCTCAACGGCACGATATCAGTGATAACCACCCGAGTGGGTGTGGACCCATCAGACCGTATTACTGTAATGTAGGAGTGTTGAAACTCGAGAGATATTAAGAAGGATGGAAGAGATAAGCTTTGATTTAAAGTAAACAAGATCTGGGTCACAGGTCAGGTCAGTGTGTGTGTGTGTGTGTGGAAAATGAGGCTGATCACAATATTATCGGAAACATCCGATCCTGACTGCACTCAGCAGATTTCTATCTGTCAGTTAGCATGGTCCCTCTGTCTGTTCTGTTATTACTGGCTGTCTGTGGTCCTGGAAACGTATTTTTAAACACTCCAGCTGTGTCTGGTCAAATCCTGACCAGCAGGGCGGGACTGGTGTGGCCAGCTGTGACAGGTCCAGCTCCGGTCTGACCAGGATTTTTGGGCACTTGGGGGCAGCAGAAGCAATGAACACAACACTGGCACATTCAGACAGTCTCCTCACCTGTCACATCATCCCCCCTCCCCACAGAGTAAAAAACATGCTGCTCAAATCCAACTGCGTCTTGGAGGCCTTCGGGAACGCCAAGACCAACCGCAACGACAACTCCAGCCGCTTTGGCAAGTACATGGACATCAACTTTGACTTCAAGGGCGATCCCATCGGAGGCCACATCAACAACTACCTGCTGGAGAAGGTGCACAGTCACACCACGCATGATACTTTCACTGTTTGGTACAATAAAGACGAAAACACTTAGATATCTTTGTGGTACAGTAGGTTGTGTCAGTCCAGACGTTGGACATGCTGGACACCAAATCAGGGCTGCAGGATATTGGAAATCTGAGCTGCATGATGATAAACCAGATCCTGCAGGAAATGAGTGTTCTGCTGCACAGATTAGTTTTTTGGACTTTCCCTGAAGGCTTGATTCAAATGAAACAATCTGAGAATGTAACATAAACCATGAGTCCCTTTTTGTTGCTTTAAGATAACTATTACGTTACGCTCTCCTTCTCTTCCAGTCCAGAGTCATTTTCCAACAGCCAGGCGAGAGGAGCTTTCATTCATTCTACCAGGTAAATATGTGTGTGTGCACCTGCGTGTGTGTGTGTTCGCACGCAAACAGAGCGTAGGTGCAGCATGTGCGTGTGTGCAATCATTTGTTTTATTCGTCAAGCGTGCGAGAGACAGAAATATGAATCCATGCAGAATTTCTAAGTCATCAAGAGGCCCTTTGTTCCCACGTGCAGTGGGAGTTTAATGAGATGAATGAATGAAAATGAGGCCACAGTTTGTGTTTGGATGTTGAGCCCTTTTATATTCAAACTCAGGCTGCGATATTGTTCATTATGTATGAGTCATACAGTACAGGTGGCACCATGCATAAACACAACACAGGCGCGAATGAAGTGTTGTCTTCCACCAGCTGCTCAGAGGAGCCCCGGACTCCCTGCTACGCTCCCTCCACATGCAGAAGGACCCGACGGCCTACACCTACATCAAAGTCGGAGGCCAGATTAAGGTACGATCAACACACAGTACAGAGCGTGCAGAGAAACGTGCATGAAACATCTGCGAGAGCGTCGGTGTGACATTTAGTTTGTTTGCAGAGGGATGAGTACAAACCAAACCAAACCACACAAACAACATATTTGGATTAACTAATCACCTCTGTGCTGTCTGCAGCTTAAAGGCGTGTTCTTTCTTTAGACCTCTGCTGTGCACCGCCATCTTTGCCCGAGCTTAATGAGTAGGAACAAAACCGCTCGACATTAACAAACAGGCTGATGTCATGGAACATAATGCAACCAAACAGCTGAGGTGGCACTTTGCAGACAGTGTGCGCCTCAGCGGCTCCTATTTTTATGTAACGAGTCATCACAGTCGAGTTTGTAGTTTAATTAACTGTGGGAATTCGATACCCTGGCTACAGTAAAACACACAGAAAACAAATGTAGTATATCAAGATTTAAACTGGCTTCAGCAGGAACATCGACGATGTAATCAGCTTTTCGTTGTCTTCATCGTTTCTCTCTCCAGTCATCCATCAACGACGGGGCCGATTTCAAAGCTGTAGCCGACGCCATGAAAGTGATCGGTTTCACAGGGGATGAGATTCAGACTGTTTACAAGATCCTGGCCACCATCCTACATCTGGTAATACTCAATATTATCATGTCCCGCTCATGTCTTACACCAGATGTGTCCCACTGTGAGAGATCTGTGTATAGATTTCACACAAAGTCATGACCAAGACTATTTGGACTATTTAGGCAGCTAAAATTCTCCAAAAGTCTTCGGGGGAAGCGACCACCTCATTACTGCCCAGTCTCAAGACCAAGACTGATCTCGAGCACTACAGAACTGATGAATTCATTGAGTGTAGCTCTCAAAATGTTTCCTCCATGGCTTCTCTTCCAGGGCAACCTGACCTTCGGCGTGGACGGCGATGTGACCTTGATAGAGAACCCAAAGCTGGTGTCTGTGATCAGAGACCTGCTGTCCACCAAAGAAGAAAACGTGGAGAAGGCCCTGCTGTACCGCACCGTGGCCACGGGTCGAGACGTCATCGAAAAACAGCACACGACGCAAGAGGCCAGCTACGGCCGGGACGCTCTAGCCAAGGTGGGGGAGATAGAAAATGACATGTTGTTGAACACTTTCTCTGCAGCGGGGCGGCTGACGGCCTCGGGGTGGTGACATTTAGCTGAATACACGGCGATATTTCAGCTGCGATTCGAACTAATTCACTCCAGCATGAGTCACAGTGTTATGACTCCAGACAGGCTGCAGACTGTGGAGGAAGTAATGTATGTAGGCAGATGGAAGAGCAGCACTGTGGGCTGTGAACAAAAGTCTGACTCTGATATTGTGACATTTCTCTCAGTGGACCCGTCGGTAACTATTAATTATCTGTGTGGGCTAGACTCCTCTGTGCCTCTGAGCAAGGCACCTGCTCACCAGCTAGCAGCCGCTGCACACGCATTCATCGTAACACTTTGTCGCCCTCAGGCCATGTACGAGCGTCTGTTCTGCTGGATTGTGGGACGGATCAATGACATCATCGAGGTGAAAAACTACGACGCCAAAGTCCACGGGAAGAACACGGTCATCGGGGTGCTGGACATCTACGGCTTCGAGATTTTCCAGAACAACAGGTTTGAATGACACCAAATATTCCACCAATATAAAATCTATTACGTCTGTATGTGACGCTGCCGCTCAAAGGTTTGGAGCCACCTGTTCTGTTGATGTCCACACAGTGTTGCATGACAGGAAACTATTTTAACCCCAAATATCCTTTTGAATTTGAATTTCCAAGTTTTAAGAGCTCGGCTAATGAAGCACACCTGTTACCTCGTTACTGTAATTATTGAGCAAACAGGAACCTGTTCATGTTTAAACCTGCACTCAGTTTCTTTTACCACTCATGGCTGCTGATTCCTGATATTCTTATTTAACCATCACCTACGAAATCATAAATAAGAGCATTTAAAAAACAGAGTCGCCCTGTCGGCTGTCTGATGTGCTGAATCAAGCTTTTGTGGCAGGAAGCTCCAAAGCTTTGAATGACGGTGTGCGTGTTTGCACCCATAACATAATATTAACATAACATTCACTCTGCTCTGTTTCATGTGCTGTAGCTTTGAACAGTTCTGCATCAATTACTGTAATGAAAAGCTGCAGCAGCTTTTCATCCAGCTGGTGCTCAAGCAGGAACAGGAAGAGTATCAACGGGAAGGCATCCCGTGGAAACATGTATGTATGAACCTGCGTCATGGCAGAGGCTGATTACTAAACGGACGTTGGGTGCAGCAGCTTTGACTTTGTTTTATCGTCTGTGTCCTTTCTCGTCAGATCGATTACTTCAATAATCAGATCATCGTGGATCTGGTGGAGCAGCAGCATAAGGGCATCTTCTCTGTGCTGGATGAAGCCTGCATGAATGTGGGCAAAGTCACAGATGAGGTTTTCCTCCAGGGACTCAACGGAAAACTGGCCAAACACGCCCACTACACCAGCCGCAAGGTAGGAAACACTGAACACAGAGCGGACATTTGCTTCCCCGTGCACAGCATCAACATCAGCTGCTCCCTCATGTGTCCTCTCACATTTATCAGTGCACCTCTGTTAATTACACACAGTTTGCAGTATTTAAACTACTGAAGACAAACAAAGCCATCAGCATAAAGTTCATGATCAAGCAAAAATGCCAATAATTTTCTGCTTTTAGCAGAAATGTGAGAATTTGGAGGGAGGGCTGGACCAAACTAAACTCAAAGATATTATTTATCTGACGTTTTAGAGATGTTGGGTGATGGTTCATTTTTATCACAGATTCCTGGCACGTAAATAGCCAAGACAAACAATAACAATGTAATTAAAATCTAAACATGGAGCATCGTATCAGCGAGTGGTGATGCAGCACGATGCTGTTGTAACCTGAGAACAGCAGAGGGCAGATTACACCGCGCAGTAAGTAACCATTAGCAGCAGAGAGGAGCGGCTGAACATGATCCTGTTAGGTTTAATAATCAGGAAGGCTTACAGTCTAATTCACTCTAATGGCCTGTGCAGGCGGACAAAACTTAAACCAATTTACTTTACTAACATCCTCGCTCTCAGTTTGGGATCAGATGGCTCCGATAAGGTGAAGGTCACTCGTGTTCGCTGATCCAGGGTCAGTGCGTGTGTGTGTGTGTGTGTTTCTCTGCACATGTTTAACATGTAAAAAAGGATGTTTGACGAAGTCGACTTCAAAAACTACAGCAGTGTTTTTAACATGACTGCGCTCTCCTGTGCGGACACAAGGGGGCATCAGCTGCCAGAGAGAGCGAGCAGGAGTCTGACTCGACACTTTGCACAAGTGATGTCACTGTCAGCCAATGGGAGCATGGCGGAGCCGGTGCTCGGCCGGAGAGGGAGGTGAAGGGGATGTATTTACAAATTTATGAGGAGAAGTGGGAGGAAGAGAGACGGTGATGCAACAGAAATGAGTGATGAGAAGTCATAAACATCTGCACGCTGTACATCAAAACACTCAAAGCAACAGGCTACAAAGAAAGAACACCGAGCCAGCTGACGGGCCTGAATCCTGCAGACGCTGCTGCACCTTCAGGTGAATGAAGCGAACTGAGAATAAAGAAGGATAGTCGGGTGCTGCAGGCTGTATTGATCGCTGAAGCTTTACTCTCATCATCTTGGAGTCAATATGCTCCCTGCTGTCGCCCTTCTGCTGCTCCCTGACCTCCTCCTCCTTCTCCTCCTCCTCTGGCAGCAAGACATGTGAAAGAAAGGCTTGAAACTTACAGTGATCCAGCTGCTACTTCCTGGAACCAATATTGGTATGAATCAATATTAGCCAGAAATCTTTCCTCTGTACTGTCTGGAGTCCTGTTGCCAGGCAACATTAACATAATGGACTTTTTTGTCAGGGAGTAGTGTGAATTGTTGGGGGGCTTTAGTGGATCTCCAGGGCTTTTTTTTTAATACAGTGTGTATTACCATTTAGATTAACAGTCATGGGAGTTAATATCGGCAGAGTGCTTCCAGATAACTTTTAATGTTGTCGTTGAAATGAATCTGTGGGCACTGAGGCAAAGGGAGCCGCTCACACTGTCACGGTGTTATAAACCGTTTATTAAAAGTGAGTTCAAGTTTTTCATGCTGAAATCATCTTTTGCGTGATCTAATATAAAAATCTAACTGGAAGGATTGACCTCGATTTGCTTCATTAGAAGATTTTCAGTACACGGAGCATAAAGAGGAACACGCTCATGCATCTGGTTCAGTTTGTTTGAATAGGACAACTGGCACACACGACGTTTCAGACAATGAGCACAAAAGAGGGCTGAACGAAGCGCTGACTTGAGCAACAATGAGCTCCTTTTTGTGGTTTGTGGGGATGAATTATTGTCTGTGGACCTGTGAATTGATAACGGGGTGATTAATTATCCCACCTGGACGTTAATTGAAAAGGTAAATCAGCAGGACTGTCGTGTCTAATTAGACATTTTGCTCTCAGCACCACTTAGTGGTCGTAGTAATGTTTGCAGTGCTGTGATTGAATGCGCCTGTTTTTAATGTTTTTTATCATTTCAAATACTTTATTAATCACTTTGGGGAATTTAATTTACACACGTTTGTTGGTAATCCTGCAGCCTTGGAGCTCCCTGCATTACTAGAATAATTACAATAAATAATAATATATATTTTACTCCATTCTTTGTCAACAATCCATCACCATAGCAACATGCTGTCATCAGTTTGCTCTCCTGCTGTCAGTCCGCGTGAGTGCAGCATCACTCTGAAGACAAAGACAAAGAGAGAAAGAAATACTCTGTCTGTATGTGAGTGTGACCCAGAATAGAAGTCCTAGCCCACACTCAGGATGCAAATTAGCTGCTGGGGAAAGTTTCAAAGTGTACAGGAGCTGTGCAGACTTGAAAACACCCACCGCTGCTCTCCAGCCTCAGAGCTCACATCTCCTCGAGCCTGTCTGCCAGGATAAAAGTGGGAAGGTGGAAATAAAGATGAAGTGAGAGAGGAAGAGAGGCGCGCGGGGAGAGACTGGGAATTAAATGTGAGGTGTACACATCAAGGAGAGAAAAAGGCTGAGGCATGAAGAAAGAGAGTGAGAACTGGAAATACAGGCCTGTATTAGTGCTATATGTTTCATACTAACAAAGGATCAAATGACTAATGTATAATGTGAAAAGGGTGACAGGACTGCAGGGAATTATCACCCAAATCTGCAGCTCCCCTTGGGGTTTACTGGTCCACAAACTTGGCTCTCATCAACCTCATTTCAGCAGCAGAAAGCTCTAATAAACCCGCTGCACACAAACAAAGTTAGCAATGAGCTGACGAACATGGCGAAACATTCAGCAGCTAAAAACACAGATATGTTCTGTGGAGGCTCCAGCCCCCCGTGACCCAGATAACGGATGGATCATGAATCATTTTATGACGAGCTTCTTCATGCTGTCTTTAATTTGTGCTCCACAGTGAAATGTCTCAGAGTTTAGGGGAAATAAATCTCATCAAATGATTCAGCACGCACTTAAAACACCTTGTGTTACTTTAGAAAGCTAGCTGCTTGACAACTCAGTTGCTGAGCAACTCCCTCTGCCGAGGACGGACATGAAACGTAGTTCAAAACTTTAGAAACAACAAATTCATGCTCAAGAATAAAGAATCTCTCTCTCTCTCTCTGCTGCCACCACAGAACAAACAAAATATCCATCTTGAATATCTTCAATCGCCGCCTCACGGTGTTCAACATGTGCATTCGAGCCTGACTGCCAAGAACTGAAGACGTATAGAAAGAAAATGAGTCAGAGATCTATTCCAGGAGATGTTCCTGTAACACAATCTGTGCGGCTCAGCCTCCTTCCAGTGCTGAAGTTGCTCGACTCTGTCTACAGCACACACAGCCCGTCCTTGTGGTTAACCCTGTCCGTTCCTCCATTCACGAGATACACAGTGAATGTGCACAGTACATGTGATCACACACTCGACTTTTAATGAGACATGGCTGAGTACAAAGCACGTTTGCACCGTCCTGGAAAGACCTGATAACTGATCAAAAGCAGACGGGGGAAAGGAAGTCCGGATGCTAACAGACGCACTCTGTTGACATCTCAATATGTCATGTCGCTTTGCAGTCTGCTGATGAGAACTTCTTCTCATTGGCTTCCAGGCTTCTCAGCCTCGTTGTGGATTAATCAGACACTTTTGGAGCACGGCAGCCACGGGCTTGTTTACAGAGAGACGTCACACCTGAAGACAAACGCTTGGATCTGATGTGCAGCTTTGCTGGAGCGTCGGTGCAGCTGTCTCCAGCCGTTTTCCGTCATGTTGTGTTTGCTAAACTCCACACTTTCATCACACTGAACTTTAACTAGTTTCATAAATGTTTTACTCTTGTTGAGTGAACTGGCAGCAAACTGCGCACTTCTCCACTTGAGTCATCCAGCGTTTGATGCTATTTTTAGGTCACTGCACCACAAACCAAACTGGCTGGTTGTTTTCTTTATTTTTCTTAAATTGCTGTTTCTTCTGTGCCATAGATCTATTAAAAACACATTCATCTGCCACTACGCGAGCAGGTGCACAGCTGTACAGAAAACTAAATACACACGGTTAAAGATAGAAGTTGGGCTGCAGTTTTTTAGCAGTGACGCTATAAATAATGGACATTATGTGTCAAACACAGGTTTCCGTAAGTATTCATATTCTGCCTCCGGGCTAATCTAAACATCAGCAAAGACGCCAGCAGACCTGAACATCTGTAACACCTGTCAATCAAAGCGTGCACACACTTAATCCTGCATAACTTTAAGCCTTAATACAATGTGAACAGAGCTCTAGTGAAGCTGGAGATGTCAGCGCTCCTGTCTCCAGATGAATGTGCAGTTTTATAGTGCGGCTTCATCCCTATCAACAACATCACACATCACAGGACATGTAACGTTAATGAATTCATTGTTCCGAACCTCTGACCTTGAATAAAGATCAGACGCGGACCTCTGCTACAGAAAATATTTAATTGGTCACAGATCTGACAAAACTGTGAATCTAACAGTTCAACTGTCACTGTGCCAGTGGTTGCTACTAGCAACAGCATGCTGGACCAACTACTGTTGGCAGAAAAACATACAGAGAGCCACACCGTTGCACTGGGTGACATTTTCCTTCATTAACATGAACATAGTGCACTCGAGTTGTTGCTGTAAGTACTCCCTCAGTGCGCCCAGAGGAGTAATAATCCTCAGCTAAAAATAGTCCCTAAATAACGTAGTCCTGCCCCGTGCTTAGTAATGTTTGCTAGGAAATTATTGAGCCTTTTCTAAAGATGAATTTCTGTATTTGTGGTGATGAAATCAGACTTAATTATCACCCAACTCGTTGCCATCAGCTCCCCAGAGCTTCATCTCAGAGCTGTTTTCATCAGGAGCTCGCTGTTTCTCCATTTTTATATCGTGATGATACAATATGTCCTGTGTCTGTCTCTGCTGCCCTCAGGAGGTCAGAAATCAGTTAGTGCAGGACATGTGGGGACGGGATGGAGGTGTCCGAATCCATCACTCCTTATTCTCTTAATCAGTAATTGCATCTCCTGCCTCTCTGTGTTGTCTTTATTTATTACTTAATTATCTCATCTGCCTCCGTGTTTATTTTTCCTTAAGTACCTCAGCACATGGCACATACAGGTGCAGCATACTAATGGGATGTAAAGTGTGTGTGTGTGTGTGTGTGTGTCCCGCCTGCTGCTACATGTATGAATGGATGTCCGGGGTCTGCGCTAAGTGGTAAAGCTTTCATGGGCCATGTGTTAGTGATGCTAATCACCGAAGTACTGTGTTCATTAGCTGCAGGGAGGCACAAGGTCATCAGCAGCAGAAAGGACATATAGAGAAGTCTAATTGATGTCTATGGGAGCATGAAGCAGTGGATGTAGTAGCCAGCAGCTTGGTGGATTGTACTCATGTATAGGTCCAGAGTGAGGATGTAGCTCGATACTCAGCGTTTTAATACCCTGACAGCTGCCAGTCAGTGCACTGGGCATGAAATGCAAAATCCACCTCCTCATCTGCCGCCCGGATTAGCTCCTGTGGTACCCACTGTGAGTTCTTGACATGTTTGGAGACAGTCAGACGCTGCTCATCGGGAGGTCTGGCTCACAGTCTCGTGGATGACTGTTTAGTCCAGAGGCTGGAGAGCAGGAGGGCACAGGTGGCAAACAGGATTGTTGCTAAAGTGAATGCAGGAGGGAGAGGAGTGGATAAGAGTTAGGGAAGGTCAGACTGACGTGGGCTGCATCTTTTACTGGAATCATCTGTGTCACGTTAGGATGAACAGAGAATCTTCCAGTTTTGTTTTTCTGTACACAGATGAAGTGACAGAACCTGTTTCAGGTGTCCGCACATTTCTGAGATTTGTATGCGTGGTGAAAAAACTGGGAAAGGATAACTAGATCCAGTTCTCAGTCCTAATCTGACGAAGAAGAAGAAAAAAGGCACCTAAAATAGGATTTATTTTTAAGTTTGATGGTCAGTTTTCTGCTGTTCTGTTTGTGAGGGTGTCCCACATGGCTCTGTACTCGGCCCACTTCTTTTTACTGTTTTTCTCAATAATTTGGGTCAAGACGAGACAGATGCACGTTTTCATTTGTATGCTGATGATGTGGTTATTTACTGCAGTGTGTCAGCCAGTCGCTGACCACTGGCAAAGTGCTTTTAATGTTACAGGAAACCGTGAACTGTTCATCTTAATACCGGATAACGTCTCTCTCTCTGTGTCTCTGCAGAAGAGTTGTGTGATCAGTTGACCGCACAGCAGCAGAGCTGACATCATTCTGACTGTAGATTTGATCTTTTAGATCGTATCGAGTGTGTAATTAACAGAGACCAACACGGGGTATCGAGAGAGCATCAATACTTTTAACAATCTTCCCTCGGATGAACGTCATTCAGAGCTCTGACAAACATCTCTGAGATCTGGTCACTGAAGGCCGCAGCATGAGTCACATAATTTCTATGCAACCATTTGGTGACCGCTCGAGCTCTGCACGGAGAAATGTTTTCCACTCTTTGTAAATATGATTTATATAACACGCATGTCCTGATGTTAAAGCTCTGGAGTGGTGCTTCTGTCACCGCTGAGGAACCTCACGGCCATCTGTGGCCTGATTACACTGCTCTATATTCTCCACAAAATAATGAATGTGAGGCGGAGGCGCTCATAGTAATCTGTCTTCTCTCTGCAAACAGTATCTTAGTACACATCACAGTAACCAGAGCCAAAGGTGAAAATAATGTGCAGCAGCATCTCGCCGCCGCTTCCCGTCACGTTAACACTGGGTGCTGCTGCAGTGTGTACCTGACACAGTCAGTCCACCATGTTCTTGTTACTGCCTCCCCCTTTCTGTCTCTCGCCTTCTCACCTCAGTTTTTGTTCGCAGTTTTCCTGCCTGTGTTTCTCTGCGTCTGTCTCTAATTTATATGTCGCCTTTGTCTTCAATAAAACGCCTTTATGTTTAATAAAACTAAAAAGCCAACTGTGCGTCTGTGCATCTCATGTTCAAGATAATTTCTTTTCTTCATGTGTCACCTTTGTGCCCCCATTTTTCTTTTACCTCCGTCTCATTTCAGTGCCGGAAATCTCCTTAATTAATCTGCTAATTTGGCTGTGTAATTACTCCTATACAGGCAGAAATATAATTCAAATGATGGAGATGGCTTCAGAAGATGAATTATTTTGCTGCTGCGTCTTCACACTGAAAGAAAGTCAAATAAATGTATGCAGTGAAGCTGAAAAGAGTTGATTAATCAGCGATTTTGATCATTTCTTAATAATTTAAGTAAATATTCTGCTTCCAGCTTCTCGAGTGTGATCATTTATTGTTTATCGTTATCTTTTGTTACTCTGAACTGATTTCGGACGATGCCGATCGTCACCTTGAGCTTCAGGAAACTGCGAGCCTCAGCGTTTCATAGATCAAACGATTCACGGGAAAAATAATCATGCTAGCACACATGCTACCGCTATTTAATTTTGTAACCTTTGCCGGCCGTGAGAGGAGCTTGCTGAATCCGCTCTTCTCCCTGCTTGACATTCATGGAGTGATACGCCTGAAGCTGCTCAGCATAATCGGCGTTCTACCGCCTGAATTAGCATCACTAGCCTTTCCACTGGAACAGCCGGGGATTAAGTGTGTTACTTTACATTTAAAGAGAGGAAACTCAATGTTTAAATTTACTCCCTGCACAGACAGTTCGGCTGCATTTCAGGCCTATATATGTAAAAACTGAGTGAGGGGTCAACAAAGTATAGGATCAATTCAGCTTACTTGCTTAGTTTGACTCCTCGCTGACTGTAGGATCGTTATTTTCTTATTTCATCCCATAGACACTCAATAATCGAGCCAGTGTGGCTGTTTGATATAACTTCAGACTGAAAACAAAGAAAGCAAACGACTGTAACTTTAAGCCGATCACACACAGGCTCTTCTATGTGACCTCCTTTTGATAACTAATATAACAACTAATGCAGTTCACTGTATTTCTTCACCGAGCATCCCCAGAAACTGTAACTGGATTATTCCTTCTGAGTAGTCTTAATATTAATCTCTCTCTGTCTCTGTCTCGCCTGTTGGCTCGTGCCTTCGTTCCTCTTCTCCCCACTTCCTCTCCTCATTACGCTGACCTTGTTTCTATTGGTTTGCCCTCCCTCTCCACACACAGCCGTCACTATCACACCCTCCATCTTAACGTTAGGCCCGATCCCAAACACAGAGGAGGTGCTAATAATAACGCTGCCAACGTGTGTGTGTGTGTGTGTGTGTGTGTGTGTGTAGTGGAGTGTAACTGATTGTGATGGATGAGGGGTAGTGTGGCTTCCAGCAGATGCAGGCTGTCTGTCTGACGGTGCATCTGTTTGTCTCTCTGCTCTGTGTTTGTGTCTTCTCCACCTGAAAGCGTCTCCACGTAGATTATTTTCATTTATTCAGGACATTAAAATCTTTTTGTGTCGGAGACTCTGAAATATGCAGCGTGGTATTTCCAGAGAGCGTTCACAAGCTTTAAATAATCTTTTTAATGGCGTTTTCTTCTCTTTGTTTGCTGAGCACGTTACTGTGAACAATAAAAAAAACTCACTGGAAGCACTTCAATGCTTCAGTGGATTTCTGAAGAGCCGGGAGAGTAAATAGTTTTTTTGATTTCACTGAGGAATTTCACTTGGATCTGTCAGAGCTTTTCTGTGGGGACCTGCGTGCTTTTGATTTGGGCTCTGGACCCGAATCAAGGCTGACTGATTCATTCAGCTCTCTGATGTAAATCTGTCTGTTTCTCCGAGCTTTTTATTGTGTTTACAATATTTCCTCTCATAAGGGACTCTTCTGTCTTTCATTGTCTGAGTGTGTGTGTGTGTGTGTGTGTGTGTGTGTGTGTGCTGAGCCCTCTGGTGACTCATTCAACATTTTCTCAGAGTAATGGAGCACACTGTATTGGCTCAGCTGACGGAAATAGCATCTCGCTAGAAGAGCAGAGTGGCTGTAAAAGTTTGTTGGCCGTCTCGTCCACACTAGTGTCCAGTCTTATACAACCTAAGTGCAATGCATGGCCAAAAGTGTGTGGACACCCACACATCTCAGGTGGATCTTGTTGTCAGACGTCATTAATCTGCTGCTGTGACAGATTCAGGAAGGAGGCTGGCTGTCAGGGCAGGCGTCAGGATGTCGTCCATCTCAAACCTCTCAGAATGATAGCTGATGTTTGACGGCTTCCGGGATGACTGCTGGATGTCTGAAAAACTGATACGTGGACCGTCTGCAGTCCGATTAGCAACCTGATATGCAAAAATGACAAGAGAGACACATTTCAGCTCGTCTCTGTAACAGATATCTGCATCTGGCGATAGCTCACCTCTTCATGCTGCCACCAAAGCCTCCTCAAACATCACAGAAACCAGAAAGCTTCTCATGCCAAAGTCTTGATCCCTTGCGTACAGATTCTGCATTCATATGGAGTTTATAGACATTAGGATGTAGTTTGTCTAGTTTAGCATGAAGAGACATCTGCATGGATCTCTGAATGCCTCTCAGATGTATGTACATGGATGAAGGAACACCAACCTCCCAGCCAAACCATGACTTCAACACCTCGCCCTACGAGGCTAACGAGAATCTCAGGAGTCATGATCGATGACCAGCTCACCTTCTCTGATCACGTCGCCTCGGTTGCCCAGTCGTGTTGCTTCAAACTTTACAACATCAGAAAAATCAGGCCCTGCCTGATTCAGCGTTCTGCCCAACCCCTGATCGTCATCGATCATCGGCTCCACTGGTTTTCAATCAACAGAAAAGGCCACACGTTACCCTGCAGCCTTGCTAATGATTCTCCGGTTCTGCACCCAGCTCCCACATGAATGAGTCCTCGTTCTGCAGCAGTCATCATCGCTGTGAGGTCGCCAGATTTGATGCCATTGTGCGTGAGACCGAGCCGACCTGTGCTGTAGCTGCTGCTCAGACACAGGATGGATGACACGAGAGACAGAATTCCCCATGAAATCACGTTTTTACATTTCTGTTTGTGTGTGGACGGAACAAAGATGATGCGTCACGTTAAATTACACAGATATCGATCTGCTCCTTCCTTCTGTATCTGTATTTCCATGCAGCCATGAGTCTCCTCGTTATCAGCTTTAATGTGCACTTCTTTAGAAAAGCACAGGATACCTCTCTCCTCTCCCATCTGCCTCTAATCTCTGATGTGAGCGTTATATTTTCAGTGACAGGAAGCCAAATCATCATCAGAAGCTGCTGGAAGGTTGTGGCAGTCCTCTCTCTGCGTTTCAATACGTTTCCATTCATGCCTCTTCTGTCCTACATGCAGGCATCAGTTCACAGACACTCTTTTTTTAGCTCGTCTCTTCCTTCACGCTGCATTCCCCTCTCCTCCTCCTCCTCCTCCTCAG
This sequence comes from Nibea coibor, assembly GCA_023373845.1. Taxonomy (NCBI): domain Eukaryota; kingdom Metazoa; phylum Chordata; class Actinopteri; family Sciaenidae; genus Nibea; species Nibea coibor. The sequence continues at coordinate 2,440,920 of CM041728.1, read as the reverse complement.
CTCTTGTCTTACAGTCTCTGTTGCCCCCATTCTTGGATTTTATTCCTCACATCTTGCACATCGTCTCTCCGGCTGTCCTCCTCCCTCTCCTGTTTTCTCTCAGACTTTATCCTCCCTGACAGTGTTTGTGTTTTCCACATCACTGCGTCTCTTATTGCAGAAGCTCGAGCTGTGCTGGGAATCATTCTTTGCCTTTCAGTTTAACCTGTATAGAGTAGCAACAAAACAAATGTACCCACTGATAGGGGAAAGTCCAAAATCTGCATTTTCAAGGGGATTATACAAACTCGCAAATGATATTTAAGCCAAATTAGTAGTCAGTATTTATTAGAGGGGGCTTCTCCTCCTCTGCTGAACAGTAGCTGTCGTATTTGTCACATTAGATCAGAATTTGTCACCTACATGAGCTGCAGATTTAAGTCTGGACAACATTTCCCAAAAGGATCTGATGGTGAAAACCTTTTTTTTTATCATGCCTGAGTGCTTCCTACACATTTATAGGAGGAAAGAGTGTTTTAACAAGCTCCTGAACTTGCAGGAGAAACCAAAAACTGCAAAGTTTTTATTGATCTTAAGTCACTGTGCGTGCACATTCACCTGGAAACTGTCCAGAACAGCCGGACTGATCTGCTGACCAGCCGCTTGACTGGACCTGCTGTCCAGATTTATCCTCTAACCACAGCCAGAGTAGAAGAGAAGAAAAGTCAAACCAAAAACACATGACGATAATAATAGATTTAATTATTGAACCCTGATTTATTCAGTAGATCTGCTGGTTTTCTGAATATGTTCTGGCTCCTTCCTGATTTTGTCTTCAGGTTCACGTCTTTACTTTAATCACGGCGTGCACAGTATGTTGTTGCTTCTCTAACACAGAAGTTAGGACACAACATTCATAACTTGTTGTGCAGAAGTTCTGCTTTGGGCAACTTGTGTGAGAAGTTAAAGCATTTCAAACTTTTACCATCGATTGTTTCCAGGACTCGAGGGTCCGATGTTGATCTTGAGGATCAGAAGTCTCTTTGACACATGAAACATAAAGTGTGTTTGGCTTATTGAATATTTATTATCAGGTCTATGCACTTTGTTTCAACTATGTGAAGAACTATTAAGACAACTTTGAAAGAAAAGTGTTGAGCCGCTGCGATGACGACTCGCTGCATAATTTATCACGGTTACAACAAAGAGTGTTTATCTCGCAGGTCTGACAGCAGAAACATCGTCATGTGTTCTCAAAGACGTTACTCAGAACAAAGAACATTTTAAATTGAGTCTGAAGAGGTGGAAAAAGTTTGATTTTGTGCAGTTTATAGTTTGTTATCTAACACGTAAAAGACAGCGTGAGACCAGAGAGGCTTCCTGTTGACTGTTGCTCATTCGGAGACGAGATGAACAAACGATAATGGGCTTTTATGTTAACAACAGAGTAAACATTGATTCAATACCAACACTAACGTGACATCATTTCACGTGTAAATGTTTTATCCTCTCTCTCTCTCTCTGCAGCTCTCACCGACTGACAAGAGCTTGGAGTTCGACAGAGACTTTCGCATCAGGCACTATGCAGGCGACGTGGTGTAAGTATCTTAAAGTTTGACTTGTTCAGGAGAAGCTTTCAGCGGTGATTCATGCACCTTTCCCACATTTTTGTTGATACATATTCATGCCACAGCGCTGCCTACTGAAAGCACAGTGTTGTACTATTGGCCCAGCTCAGCAGCAGATGAGTGTTTGTGTTCTAAATAAAAAACTTGATGCTTGTTTTTTGGGGGACGTGGGAGCAGCACTCATCCCTGCTGTCTTTATATTCTTTATATAACCCGAGTTCTTTTTTTCTATTTAATCTGGATTTAAATATTCGTCAGCACTTTCTGAGCAGGATGCATAATTCCTTTGATTCATCGAGTCTGCGCTCCAATAAAGCTGTAATGTAACGATCTTTGAAATCTTCATTCATGCACAGAGATATTATGTTACTAAAGTAGCTGTTCATTTAGACAAAAAGACAAAGACTCTTTATTACATAAGAAAGCTTAAAAACCTTAAAGAATAACTCAAAGGCTCAGCTCAGTTGTGTGAGGTGAGGTCCACAGCATGGGAGCTAAATAATGCACCAGCGCGGACAGGAGCGTCAACAAAACATCTTAGCCTCCTGAAAAAGGCAAACTGTTGCATCCCTGTCTGAGCTGTGGGAGGGTAACACAAATGAGTCAACGCTAGTTAACAGTCCAAAAAACGAGCAGTTGATTTCTGCTAATTAAAACACAAATGAACGAAACCAACGAGCAAAAGGAGAGGCGCTCCACAGCTGACTGAAGACAGGAGGGATTTCATTCAAATGCAGATTACTAACTTAGAAAGTAAATTCTCCATCACTAAAACAAACCAAACAGCCGAAGCACAGGGAAATATTTCAGTGAGCACGGGGAGCAGAAGCTGAACTCTCAGCCAGGTTCCTCCGCCGTCACTGGCAGGAACAGGATCTTTAATCCAGCTGTGTCTCACCATCAGCTGGAGCTGCACATCTGTACACACATCCTCACGCAGAGAGAGGAGCTCACGCTCAAAACAAGAACAGTAACAGCTGGTCGTAACACAAACCTAAAAATATCAGCATCAGCGCTATATTTAGAGTATTCTCACTGCTTCACCTGGCTGTTGTTTCCGATGGGAAACTGAAGTGTTTGTATATTGTGTCTGTGTTTTTCACTCATTACTGCACTGCACTGATTCCACTTAATCCCACACAGTGATCCTGTAAGGCATGCATCGTGTTATAATGAGAGCCCAGTGCACGTGCAAGTCAAAAATAACCTACTTGACATTCAAGACGTTGAGACGCTCAAAAACATGCACTCCACCGTTTACACTGCATCTTCATTGCACGGCGTTCTCCCCCAAAATGACAGCACCACTTCGCAATCCCCAAAAGTACTTGGACGTCATTCAAATGAATAAATCACACACGCTAAGCCCCCCGAAAAGTGCTCTCAGGGAAATGTGTGGAGCCCATTTGTGAGCTAAGTGTCTGCCGCCCAGGGGAGGACTCAGGCAGAGGAGCACGGCCTGACTGGCAGGCTTGATTGATCCGTGAGCCACTTAGACCAGGCACTTAGACCATCTCACAGCACGGCCTCGGTATTTATAGCAGGTTCATCACTGAGAGCACACATGAACTTAAAGTGTACGAGGCTATACTTAGACGAGCGTCAAATCACAGTTCAGACGTGTAAACTGTTTGTCTCCGCGAGTTAGATTGAGATAAAGGTCAAACTCATCGCGTAGTCGTGACGCTCCCGTTAAAGAACAGTAATCAGGACAGTTTGTACGAGCAAAACAAAAGTGTGTGTAGGTGTGTGTGTGCGGCCATTTACCTGCCTCTCTCTTTTCACAGGTACTCCGTGGTTGGATTCATAGATAAGAACAAAGACACTCTGTTCCAGGATTTCAAGAGACTGCTGTACAACAGGTGACGCACACACACACCGTTTCAAACACACACACACTCTCTTCATTGCGTTTTTGACTGCATAACATGTTTTTTCTTTCTGCTCCAGTTCTAACCTAGTTCTGAAGGGCATGTGGCCCGAGGGCAAACTGAGCATCACCGAGGTCACCAAGCGGCCGCTGACGGCCGCGACGCTCTTCAAGAACTCCATGATCTCGTTGGTGGAGAACCTGGCCTGCAAGGTGAGCAGTCAGGACCAAAGCATCCCATCCAGAGCTGTAGTGGAGGCTAAACGCTGTTCACCCACCTACACGGCCCACTCTGAGAGTTTACTCACACTTCACATCACTTTACACCCATTTGTGCGTTTAAACGAGGCTCCCTCTCTGACCTTCTCCTGCAAACTCTCAGTTAACTGGAGCTGAAACGGGATTACTGTTTGCTGAAGCTAGCAGGAGCAGAGAGATGGATGAGTTCAGAGGTCAAGTTAAAGAAATATGTCTCTGTTCTGTCACAAACCTTTCCTCTCCGTAGGAACCGTACTACGTCCGCTGCATCAAACCCAACGACGTCAAGTCTCCTCTACTGTTCGAGCAGGAGCGCTGCCGCCATCAGGTGGAGTACCTCGGGCTGCTGGAGAACGTCCGAGTGCGGCGTGCCGGCTTCGCCTACAGACAGACATACCCACGCTTCCTACAGAGGTAACCACGACGTCATAATCATTATAAACACCTCGGACACGTGATCAACATACACACGACTTCACCTGTCTTCACCTGTCGTCTGATATTAGCTGCAGCTGTGCCGTGGATTCATTTGGTTCAATTTGTGATAAAACATTTAATCCTTTGAAAATCACCCAGATTCTGGACATATTTCATCATTTGATGTGTGGTCGAGTCATATCAGGGTCGTGTTAAATACCGGCTTTAAAATCTGGGCAGAAGGTGTGATTGAGTAACACCTCCTCCCTCCCTCACCTCACACACTCCAGATTTACGTAAGCGTACATGTTGAACATCTGAAGCTGCACACTGGGCATCCATGAAGGATATTACTGTGCATGACAAGTCCTGAATGTGGGGTGTAAGTGTGTGTTGTGTAACTCTAATGAGCTGCCATCTAATCTAATCTCGCAGCTCATCACTTACATTTCCAGCAGTCGTAACAAAAGAACCTTCAGCAGCTGCTTCTTCTTCTTCTTGTGTTGTCAGTTTCCTCGAAGCTTCGTATGTTTTATCTTCTGACCTTAATTAAAGCGCGCTGGATTATAAATACTGAAGAGACACTTCAGTGTGCTGCAGAAATGACATGTCAGTGACAGTATGATGATGGTTTTCGAGGGCTAGTAGAAATATGTTGTAAATCTTTAAGAGGTGCAAAAATCTGATGTCGGTCAGATCAAGGTCCGACGTTAGACATCATCGCCGTCGTGTTTCCCTGCAGAGGACGAGCGGTCGTAAAGATGAGCTCTTAACCTGACAGGTTTTTAATCACAGTTATGATAATCATGTTTTGGTCACAATATGTCTACAGGTTTGAATGAACGGTAAAACAACACACACACACACACACACACACACACACACACACACACACACACACACACACACACTAGCCTTGGCCTTATTCCCCAGCTGTCACACTGCCCTCATGATGGACAGAGCGTTAGGTAACGAGTCCTTTGCATAACACGCTGAAGTCGTCCAACTGGGTCACCCCAGCCCACCTTGTTGTTGTGTTTGGACTTGGTATTACATCACAGGCTTGGTACTGGGCCGGCTGTGAAATGACACAGGGATGCAGATCTTTGGATCTTTGGACTTTCTATGAACTTTAAGGTTTTTCTGTGGCAGCGCGTTGAATTCGTGACTTTGATTCAGCAGCAGCGATCGGCAAAGCCGCCCTTCTTCCCCCCGATGAGTGATTTCTTCGTCAGTGTCATAACAGCCCACGCGCATCATAAGAGGCTTGTTTTTGTTGGATATCACCGTGATACAGGAAGCACATTTATTGCATGACAACAGCACAAGCTGTTTCTCAGCTCTCATGACTAACCTTCAAGCCTTTTACACAAAGCACTCCTGAATCCATCGCTTGGTGATTGAATGTGGCTCGATGCTTTGACTGTGTATCCGGCTCCAACAGGTCTTACAGACCGCATGCTTGATGGTTGATGGCTGATAAAAGCTTCCTTTGAAGGTCTTAAAGACTCTTACAGGCATAATTTGACCTCTTACCCTCGACACTGAGCTGCAGGTGCACTCTACAATAATGAATCCTCATTCTCGTGAACGAAACGATGTGATTTTCATGGCACCACGCCAGGAGCCTCCAGTCTGCTTGGTAATTAAGAAGATCTATGTGGCAATCTACAGTATTCCAAGCCTCCTTCACACACACACACACACATATATATATATATATATATAGTATAGAAACAGAGCTGCCCCCTGTTGGCCAGAAAGACACTTGCCGTTGACTTCACAGACCTGGAAGCTCTGTCCTTTGAATGATTAAGACTAAATCAACTAAATTTCCTCGATCCGTCGTCCCTCCTGCAGATACAAGATGATCTCAGAGTTCACGTGGCCAAACCATGACCTGCCATCAGACAAAGACGCCGTGAAAAGGCTCATGCAGGGCTGCGGCTTCGACCACGACGTGGCCTACGGCAAAACCAAAGTCTTCATCCGCACGCCGCGCACCCTGTTCAGCCTGGAGGAGCAGCGGGCGGAGATGGTCCAGAGGATTGTCCTCTTCCTGCAGAAGGTGAGTCTCGTGCCTCAGATACTGACACGGCGGCTTTAAACTGTATATTACTGACACATTCTGCCCACGGGGACACTGATTCATCACGTTTCTTCTGCCTGATTTTACCCCATTGAACAAGATGAACACAGTTCCTATTTGCAAACATCCGTCATGGTGAATACCTCTGATTGCCAGTCATCAACAACTATTATTTCATGAGGGCTTATAAACAAGACCACAACGCATTCTGGTTTCGAGGCCCGAGTCGTGCTCTCATTGAAATTCACCAGGCCTCGTTTGAAGAAGAAAAACCACATTTCTATTCAAGCATGGCCGTGTATTTGGAGCTAATCTAATCTGCTGTTATTAGTTAGTGAATGTCTCTCCTCTTTTAAGTTTCCACCTACAGAGCTCTTGTAAATTTGTGATTAGGTTTCAGTCTTTGAGTCCGAGGGCTCTCTGCATGATTGAAAAGTACAAAGCAGGTTTGTCCTCACGTTAGCATGAACAGAGCTGTTTGCTTTTGGTCTGCTGCTCAGGAATAAATCCTTCCATCAGTCAGTGGACTGTATGTAGGTGAGGTCTAAATATGATACAAATATAAACCAGTTTGGTGGACTAACCGTTTATCGCAGCGCGTCTCTCCAAGGCTTCCCTGGACGTCTGCACAGTTTGGCTTTCATTTGTCGATGTTGACAAGTCATACAAAGAGTGACTGCTCTCTGTGTTGGCCTGCTCATCGTATAGTGTACTACAGAACGTATTCGTATCTTTTCCTTCAGCTGGACGTGTTTTAAATCATCTGCTATGAATTCTGATCACTGTTTATGTGTCTCAGTGGTCGGTAAGCCAATCACACGTCAGCGGTTTGACGACACCTTCGGGCGAGAGTGTCGGTATTTTGGTGCGATTACGGTGTTCGCTCTGACACGTGTCAGATCAACGCGCACAGCGAAACTTTGTCACTTTGATAGATGGAGAGATTGGATTGTAAATGCGGCGCCGCGCTCTGTCTGGCTGTCAAATCAAGGATGCACCATGCAAATCGCCTGGAAGCTTCAAAGTGGCATCTCTGACTGACAAGCAGGTACCTGAAGACTGTGCGAGCGCACAGACACACTCTGCATGCATCATCTGAGCTCTCGAAGCACCACATCCTCCACCCAGGAGCCACGTGATTGACACATTCCCATCGTGTGTTTGTAATAAAATCATGCGGGCAGATTCCTCCACATCTGCTGCTTTGTTTGCTCCTCTACCTTTCTCCAGCTCGATCTCCGAGCTCAGACATGAAAGGGTTTTCCAGCCAAATTAACCCCTGTCGTGGATTGATTGGTTGACCCTTGCATCGATCTGTGTGACCCTTTGCGGGCTCTTCCCACAGAAGGTGTTCCTTCCACCTCTCCCTCAGGAGAGTCCTATCTTGTATCTCCCGGGATAAGCAGCCTTTGATGAAGACGGGAAAGCCCAGAGGAATCGCAGCTTTTCCGCCAAAACAAACATCATAGCGGAGCAGAGGTGTCGGAGCAGGCCCTCATGCTACATGCGCTCGACTGACACGGGGAATCAAATAGCGGTGTGACAGCAGAACTGACTCCTGTATCTGCCGTGCCGTGACTCAAACAAACATCCGAGCCCCGAGTGTGATCTGCTGCCGCGCCAAAGCAATCCCCTTATCAGCACCTGGCACACCACGCCGCCTTATGCCAGTCGGGTCCACGGTGCCAGGGCTGTCAGTCTGTGACTGAAGCTCAGACACACTTCTGGTCCCTCCGTGTGCCTCGTGGATTTATAGTAATATCACTTAGCTTGTCCCACCAAACAGCTGAAAACACAATCTGTGCATCTGCCTATTTCCTCGTATAGTGCCACATTTATTCTCTGATTTTTAGCCCTTTGAATTACCATAACCTCTCCTCCGGAGGAGGGGGAGTAGCTGGAGGAAAGGATTGTAGCAGGGAGGAGGGGGTGGAGGCTCCTTCAACAGCTCCATTTAATTCCTCCGGCCTCTCCGTCCGTCCTTCAGTCCTTTCTCCATGTGCTCCTACTCGCCTCAGCTACACCCGGTCAATCCGGCTGACCTGAAATTTATTGCAATCAGACCCCGAGTGCATTACCGGTGATTGCTCTGCATCGACAACACGGAGACCTGCACCTTCAACAGAGCAATCTAATCATTCCCACTTTAAGAAATGGCAACTGGAAGAATGGCTAAAAATCCACACACACGGCACACAATCCAACATAAATACAGATGTTATAAATTAAACATAGGGCCACCCCCGCCTTCCCCTCTGCGTTAAAATGAATATTTCATAAATTCAAGCTCAGCCATCCACGTCGTATTAACTGTCGGCTCTTGTCAGAGCAGCGACGGTGACGGGAAGAGAGACTCCCCCCCTCGTGTATCCCGAGCCGCCGCCTTAATTGCTTTCCAAAGCTTTACACAGTCTCTGTGTAGCTGCTAGGTTTATCAGACGTGATGAGTGTTAGTCAGCTTTCACGGCGAGGCCGCGGGAGGTTTGAGAAGGAGCTAAATGAAAACGTCTTAAAGGGATAAAGAGTCTCACTTTTTTATTTGGTATTGTTTCCTGGTGGATAACTCATGTCTGCAGGCAATAAAATGTTTTTTTGGTGGATCTGACGAGCACAGAAGAGGGAGTAATCTGTGGATAGCTGCTCTGTGCAGCCCTCTTGTGAATAGCAGGCTACTTTACTGCCAGGCTAGCACTGCCTCCTCCTCCTCCTCCTCCTCCTCCTCCTCCTCCCTCCTCCTCCCTCCTCTCTGCTTAACTGTCCAGAACTGATCTGTCTCCTCCTAGACCTCAGCAGAAACATGATCTCTAATCCTCTGATCCCCTCTGAACCTGCAAAGTGCGTTAGTTATCATCACCTCCACAAAGCGCCGATGTAGCAGATCAAAGGAGGTCGGTTTAAGTTTTTTGTAACAGTCGTGCTGCTGGATTTTCCTCTGTGATGTGAAAACTGATATTTTCTATCTTCTATGTCTGATTTTTGTCAGTTACATTGTGTTAGCGTTGATTCTGTAGCTTAAAGGACCAGTACGTAGGATTTAGGGGCGTCTAGCAGTGTAGTTTTGGATTGCAACCCCTTCGTTTCACCCTCTCCTGAGGAAGGCAACATTATTATACACATAATTCTGAATATTATCATTCATTTCTGCCATATAAGACACGTGTGGGCCTTTTAAAATGAAGCTTCACTTGCAAACCTCCAACATTAATCTGAGCTTTCAGCTCTCCTGAGTCATAAAATCAATTTTCAAAGAAAAGCTACATTTCAGAACAATCATATGAAAGATACAGAAGAGGCTCATTTTGTTCTTTCTTTCAATGCTGGAGCCTAAAAATAACCTAGAGTACAAAAACACCTTTGGCAAGTATAACATCTCTAAAAGACTGTAACCATGGACCTCTCCATGGCAACTGACATGTGGCTCACTGCCAAACTTCTTCTTCACATTTTGCTTCCACTTGTGAATCTTCAAATCCTCCCAGAAAATCTGTTGTTTTATTTCATATTTTTAAAATGACATTTCCAACAAAGACAGGCGTCCCGGGTGGTCGGTGGGTTTCGGGTGCTGTCCTTGTGATGATCTGAGTTCAGCCCTTTGTTGTCGGTCTCATCCCTCGTCTCTCTCTTCCCACAGTTCCTGTCACTCTCCGCTGTCTCCTGTCTAATCGCGGCCATGCAAAGTAATGAAACGTTTGAAAGAATTAAATATTGACATTGACTACAGCTGCTACTGTAATCTTTATCTTCATATTTGACTGGCGGTTCAGTCTTTGACACGTCAAATAAAACTGATTCCCAATGTTTGTTCTGTCAGCAGCTCAAAACTCAAAATACTCATCATGCTAATAACAGTTATTATTCATTCAGGTATTCAGTCAGCTATCATAGAGGAGGAAGGAAGTTTGTGAATTTGTTGCACTTTGCACTTTGCTAAAAATGAAAACAGCTGATTAAAGTTTCTGAAGCAACTTCACACACAGAAACAAAAACAGTGACAGTGACCACCAGCAGCATCATGGAGTAACCTTTAAATAAGACGATCTGAATCTTGAGCTAATTCAAATTTTGTTGGACACACCAGAAGAAACTCCACAGGGCGCCTTTAATTTTCAGCTTCAGTCAGCCGAACAAACCAGCGAACACCGTCGAACAGCTGATGCTGTAATGATTATCCAACTCCTCTTCACTGGATGAATATACTGTATAGTGTATTCCAGCTTAACCTCCTCAATAGGCTGATTGTACTGTGTGTGTCCTTCAGACTCAATAGTGTGTGTGTGTGTGTGTGCGCGCGCTTTAAGCTTACTGCTGACCATTGGCAATATTCTTCCAATCTATTTCGCCCAGTCCCATCTGAATGATGGATGGGCCATCCGCTGCCATTCAATGAAACCTTCAATACCGTCCCGTCTAATCAGACTCTGTTGTTCAGGATCGGTTCGGGCGCTTCCACGCGTCGTCATACTCTACGTTAGCCCAGAGCTAAACACGTGAAATGACATAACGCTGCTCCTGATTGAAGGAATGAGAATCTGTGCTGGTGTGTATGTGCTGCTCGCCCGAGCACTTTATTGATTTATGGTAATGACTGCCGGCCTGCGCCTTGGTCCGATGTCTCCCTATGACAGCCTGTGGTCGGAGCACATTGCAGCCCCACTAAATTGTGTCACACACTCTTGATTCCAGCTTCCCCCTCACCCACCCCGCCCACCGTGTGCATCGAGCGTGTCACTGGAAAACCAGCTCGATATTCCCGGAGGACGGAAACCCGGGCGTCCAGCAGTGGGCTGCAGTGAAGTGTGTCACTGGTGCAGACCGGCCTATCCGTCTTTCCACGTCGGAATCTGCTCATATTTTTTGTTTTGTCCCCCTCGAGGTGACAGGAAGGTGAAACGTTTGTCCCGGCGTTCAGACATTTTAAGATTAAAGTCATTCAGCAGTCAGTAATGGGTCCTGTCTGTCTGTGTTGATCTCACCAGTTGCCCCGGCACATGTGATTTGTGAATGCTTTCACCCAGCGTGCATTTCAAACCAGCCAGCCCCTCAAATGAAACCCGAGCAATCTGTCCCGCTTTGTTGCAGCGAGAGATCCCCCAATCTGGCTTTGATGAGCTCGTAAATCCCGAGTCCCGGAGCACAGTGAGGGCAGGCTCCGTGATGGCAGAGTCTCTAAAAGGATGATCAGATGGCTTTATTGGCCGGGAGAGTGAGGGGGCAGACCGTCAGGGGCCTTGTTATTGGCCTGATTTATCCACATTCCCCCGAGTGTCATCTTCATCAGCTCACCAGCGTCATCGCGCCTTCGCTGTTTGGGAAGCAGAGGATGTGTGTATGGCGGTCGGCCCCGTCGTAATTCTAACCTCTCGCCACTTTCCACCTGTCACGCACCTTAATGAGGCTCCCAAGACAGTGGAGACATTTTTATGTGGGACGTTCTCTGATTCATTGTTAGTTTTACGGTGTTTTTCTGCTGCTTTGCTCCTCGCCTCCCGCCTCGGTCCTTTTACATCTTCATTAGTGATTTGTAGCTTAGATAAACACAGTTGTTGATCTGGCAAAGGCCTGTGCACCATGTGGGTGACGTCGGCTGCTTGTAATGATCTGTATCAGTGTCGATATTGGTGATCAAGGCTACGTTTTGTGGCACAGTCGTCATGTTGGCACGGTGTTTGCTACCTCATGTTTTCTCCTCCAGGTTTCTGTTGCAGGTGCAGATCTTTGACGCTAATCAAGTTGAAGAAAAGCTCAGTAATCCTTTTTATTCTCAGAAAATCCGTCTGCATTAAAAACCATCTGCTCACCTCAACCGCTGCTTTCCAGCAGGACGCAAACATGATTACATGAGATATTGATTCCACGGTAACCTCCACATTATTATTGTTGGATATAAGGAAGTGAATGTAAACATGTTCTGTGTTATTGTAGCATCTTAATCAATTTCTGTTTCTATCTATGAGTCACATCAGCCTGTAACACCTGCAAGAATCCAGCTCATCCTCATCAGCTCATGGCCACATGTACAATTTAAATGTCTGCTGTGTGCAGTGAGAAACAGATTTCATCCCACAGAAAATGACTTTTTAATGAAAGTATGCTGCTTATTTTGTTTATATGAAATTCTGCTGTGTAGGTTATCAGCGGTGCACTTTTTCTCAGCGTTACGGCGTAAACAGGAATTATTTTCTGCAGCATATGAATAAAATCCAGAGTTTGATAACTTTAAATATAAATATATCTCTATATTTCCACCAGGGCCATTGTGACATCAGTGTTTGACCCGGTACCGGCTCCTAATTTACCGTAACGCTCTGAATACAGTGTGAATATGAATGCAGGTAACTCTGAACCTTGTCCACAGAGACGACTGCAGCCGGGGCAGGCAGTGAAAACCTGTTCATTCCTCCCACCGCTGTCACCCCGAGCATGTGGGAGAGTCATCTCAGGGGTCGATTAGTGATGAATATGCAGCCGCTCCTCTTTTCTCACTCTCATCCATTATGCATCATGCGCAGTGCAACATGGAGGAAAAGGTCGTCCACTGCCATTTTGCCAGAGAAGCACCATTCGATACTTACAGTAACGCACACAACAGAGGAGCTATTTTTACAGCTGGATAGATGTTCGCTGCTCTCCATCGGCACCAAGAAATCTCAGAGAAGATCCAATATTTAGACATGCATCAGGAGGGCTGAGAGAAACAAGTGTTTCCAGCTGTGTGATGAATGTCTCAGGTGGTTTCAGTCTGAAGTTAGTGAATAAAAAGTATGACAACATATAGTTTCAATTATCAAACTTTTTCAAGTTTTAGCTCCATGTGACTCTCAAATAATCTATTTTAAGTGTTTTTTTAATAAATTCTCCATCATGTGCAGCTTATTTATTCAAATTTCTGTCAGGATTTTATTCACATGCTGCAGAAAATCATTCCTCTGATAACCTGCACTGTATCATTTCAGATAATTTCAATATAATTTTAGATCGTGGCCGTAAGTTGATGAGGGCGAACGGGCAGCAGCAGTCTGTGTTTTTGTCAAAGTTATATTTGCAATAATAAATCGAAGAATCAGATTTTATCCGCGGAAAGCAGGACAGTAGATTTAGTTCCTATCATCCTGGTTTATTGACATCCTGGGGACAGATTTTTCTTTTTTTTTTTTTAGCCTGATAGGTCAGATTACTACAGCATAACACGATTACATAAACTTCAGGGCTTAAAAGATCAAAATAAAAGCTCCTATTTTCCGAGAAACACAATGTGACCGGGCTGGCTCAGCTGACTGGGCCTTCTTTTATTGATTTCAGTGTGATTCAGCTTCTTCAGAGGGCCACCCTCTCCCCAGTCTCCAGTGGAGGTGGCTCCATGCTGCATTTCTTTAGTTATACAGTGACAAAATAATGCCAAGTAACAATTTGAAGACGCACATGTGCTCTCGTGAACCTGCTGCTTCCATATTTCAGCAGTGCATGACTTATCTTCCTCTCCGCCAATTATCACACCACCGGTGTCGTCAGCCTCCTCCGCTGTTTCAATATGCAAATACGGGAAATCCTATTCGGTGCCTTCGGGGGCCGCCCCCACACTTTAAATCGATCTCAGTGATTATTCTGCATCACACGTAGATGATGATGATCCAGAAGTGAGTCTCCAGTCCAGCGTGCGCAGCGTTGCCTTTAATTTGTGTGACCGTACAGCGTGTAACACTAAATGTACTCTATTACTGATTCTTTAGGTGCAGTGTAGTCGGATAAATTGTAAATAATTGAGAGGTTGTGTGTGTTGGAAAGAGAGGGTGGGGATACAGTAAAAGGGGAGCATATGGTGGTGATTTTAGTCAGGCTGGATCAGGAGTTACGGCTCCCAGGGGTCCCACTTCCATCTATTATTCATGCTTTAGAGGCTCTGATAGCCACTCAACCTATGTTTGGTTACAGGCAAGGTTGGGGGTCCCTAATTTAGTCCTTCTTTTAGTCTGAGTCCATGTTATTCAAAAATTACAAGCAGTAATGGATAACAAATAAATATGCAGCAGTGTGTGACGGATTCTAATAGAGAGTCATGAATAAACACAGGGAATGGCCGTATGACACTTTTATATATTAGATATTATCAGTATTTATTCTGTACACTCACTCCTCCTGATTTATGTTTTAGTTCAGAGGCCGTACGTCTTAATTAAAAGGATTTAATTACTCAAAGTCAGTGGTGGATACAGCAGCTCTCTCGTCTTTTCAGCCCTGATACAGGCTCCAGTCTGTGTCTCGTACCTGAACACATCCAAGTGGACTCATGTGCTGCATCATCATCATCATCACAAGAACAAAAATGTGTTTTTTGAGGCGCTGAACAGAGTGTGTGCTGTGAAAATGACGTGTCGCTGTTCTCGCATGCAGCTGCCCGTCCTGATGCTGCCGCTCTTTGTGTTCAGGTCTGATTATCCTCGAATGATTTGACTTTACATAAGTCAGGATGTTTTGCTCAGTGCTTACTGCTGAAGAGCCTGTGATGTTCACATACATACATTATGCTCTGTGTCTCCAGGTGTGGCGGGGCACCATCGCCAGGATGCGATACCGGCGGATGAAAGCGGCGCTCACCATCCTGCGGGCCTACCGACGCTACAAGGTGAAGTCGTACATCCGCGACGTCAACAAGCGCTTCAAGAACGTCAAAACCATGAAGGATTACGGGAAGCGCTTGAAGTGGCCGACGCCCCCGAAAGTCCTGCGCAAGTTCGAGGAGGCGCTGCGGAGCATCTATAACAGGTATCCAAAAATAACCAGATAACATGCTTCTAATGTCAAGATTAACATGAAGGCTGCTGCTTTTCAGCCAACAAACTGCTGTATTTGTTCCACTTCAAATGTGTGAAAGTGCATTTAAATGTTGAACAGCGTACCATCCGTTCGGTCTAATGCGAAACAGAGGAAGAGGATGAACCTCGAAATAAAATGGTTCGTTTGAAGAAAATCACTTTCCTAAATTGGCTGAACTAAAAGTGGATCTGACCGCAACCGCAGGAGAGAGCGCCCGGCCCCGAGTGTTATTTTACATCCAGACAAGTCCGTTTGAAGCAGCTTACACATGTTTCCTTCTGCCTTGGGCTCACACCGGGCATTGATTTTTCTTCCTCCATCAAAGACTCATCACCGCCTTTCATCCCAGCGTCTGTTTGTTTGCTCTTTTCTGTTGGAGGCCGGGCACGGTAAGAAAATAGCTTTCCTAGAGAATGATGTCGGCTGTCAGGATGGGTGAGTGAAAGGCCAACAAGTGCAGTACAGCTGGGCCCGCTGCAGCTCCCGCTGACCTGACTATCAACGCCTTGTGCAGCAGCCTCAGTGGAGAAAGTCTGCTTCCCTCCGCTCTTACTTTTCTCTTTGTGTGTTTGTTTGGATGCGTTTACCTCCAGGTGGTGGGCTTGGACACTGATCAAAGGCCTCTCTCCAGAGGAGGCCCTGCAGGTGAGGGCCAAGGTAGCCAGCCTGGAGGCCTTGAAGGGCCAGAGGGCCGACTTGGGTCTACAGAGGGCTTGGGAAGGAAACTACCTGGTGAGTAGGTGGGATGGTGAGTGCGGGCGGGGGTGGAGCACAGTGATGTGTGTGTCTTTATGTTTGGAAGGAGAAAGCTGAACACAGCAACTGAGAAAACAAGAAGACTGAGATTTGTTTTATCATTGTGCTGCATATCGAACGTTCTTTGTTGAAATGTGAGCTGTCGAATACAGAAAGTCACTTTCATAACCTTGTTTACTAACTCGCTGATCAGATAGTTCCTGATTTATATGATATTTTAGACCCATTGATCTGGTAAATTCTTGTGCAGCTGCTTGGGTTCAGACATTTTGATATTAGCTGGCTTCTTTTGTTGAATGAAAAAGGATCTTTGGTCAGATTAATCTTCAGAATTATGCATGACACATGCACATGAAAAATGAATTACACATCACAGAAACGTTGTCATCTCTCATGCTGGCACTGTTGTGTCTCTGGTAAATAATTACAGCAGTCTTGACTGGGAGTGTGGGCTGGTTGGTTTGGTCTCACAGGACGCTGCAGTTGAACGAATAGTTTGACTTTCTTAGGACCGGTTACCAAGCAACCGGTGGAGACGCAGCTCCCAGCCAAGAAATGGTCTGGCACATACCCGGCCATAAAATGGCAAATTGTGGTTTTCACATTTTGTGTCTTTGTGTGGATTAAATGAACAAGATGCACCGTGTTAAATTAGCAGAGGTGCTGGTAGGTGGCCAGGCTAGCTGCTGCACTAGGCTTTGTGCTAAGCTAAGCTAACCAAGCTTTCTCTGTAGCATATTTCCTAAAATGTTGAGTGTTACTTAACGTGACAAAGCTGTTGTTGTTGTTTTTTTTTGTGCTCCGCAGAAGCGAGACAGCCCTGATACAGCGTCTTCGTTCACGCTGGTTTCCAGCGAGCTGCAGCGGAAAGACAAATTCATGAGAGTTCTGTTCTCGTGCAACGTGCGCAAGGTTGGTTTTGAAAGCATTTATCCACCGCTAACTACATGCACACACAGTCACAACATGCATTTGTCTGCACAAACAAATAAACCCAACTGCTCCTGGTTTCTCCATCTCCCCGCAGGGTGTTTAGATGTGTGTGTGTGTGGGTGTGTGCATGTGTGTGTGCACTTACCCTGTGGGGTGACTAATGAGGAGCTTTGTGTTTCCCAGATCAACCGTTTCCACAAGGCGGAGGATCGGGCTGTGCTCATCACTGACCGCCACCTGTACAAGATGGACCCCCTGAAGCAGTATAAACCCATGAAGAGCATCCCCCTCTACAACGTACGGCACTCTGTTCCTTTCATTACAAACACAGGGTGGTAAACAGAGGGCGGCTCATTAGTCACAGGTGTAATGGCGTTCTTTCCAAAGAGGTTGGCGGTATTAGCTCAGCAGAAATGCAGCTACAAATCCATAAAGCAGTGTTTCATGTGTAGCTGCTCCTGATTTGAATTGAATTACATGTTACACACTTGAGCAGGTTCACAGTGAAGCGCCATAAATCACATTACCTGAAGCTGTATCTCATATGTTATCTTCATATATGAACAAGAAAGATGAACAGGAGGTGAGCAAACGCAGCTTTTGATGGATGACGCTTCTTTGCCGCGATTAATCTTTTATAAACAAAGACGCCGTCTCATCATGGCGTACTTTTATTACGTAAGTAAGGTTGCACGTTAGATTCGAGTGGTTAAGAGTTGATTATGGTAGAAAATATTGAAAATTATCGTCAGTATGATGTATAATAGCATGTGCAGTGTGTCAGTTTTACAGTGATGTTTTTATCCTGTAACAGATTATTAATAATCACACAAAGACCCAGATACAAAGTGCTGAGTAGCTGTTATTTCCAGCCCGTTGAGACTTCATGCAGCAGTGAGACGTTAGCTTTATGATCTTCCTGCACATACAGAGCACTTTTATGTTCCCTCTGCACATTCGTCTCTTTTAGCGGCTTCCTGCAGCCGCGGCAGAGGTGACGGTATTATCTCTGATTTCCTAGCAGCCTGTAATCCTGTGGCAACATGTCAACATGCAACAAATCTCATTCAGCTCCACAATTGGTTGGTTTTAATTCATATTCACACTGTGATAGGCCCATTAAGGCTGCTCCATGCACACAGCACATGAGGCTGTTTCCATGGCGAATGTGTCCTTTGTGGGTTTGTGTGTTTATTGACTTCATTTCATTTCAGAGATTTCTTCTTCTCCCTCTTTTATTTCATTCGGCCTTCTCTCACAGATGCCGTTCATTTCTCGTCAGAGGCTGCAGTCTTTGTTTGGTCAGTTTGGGGAAACATTCTCACTCGCTCTTGCTGAGAGTTAGAAGATCAATGCCGCTCTCGGAAGACTTCCTGGTGTCACTGTGAAGATGCCAGGAACAGTCGTCAGATTTTGTTACCAGGCTTCCACATTTCCAGCCGTCGTTACGTCTCCCGGCTGTAGCTTTATACAATATGTATGAGAGGAGAATGAATCTCATCGGACTCTCTGCAAGCAGACGGAGTACTGTAAACTCTCATATGAAAGCATTCAGAGGTATTCAAGTGATGGCTGGTACAAAAGCTAAGGTGAGTTGTATAAAAATTCACCCTCAGTACAGTAGGACATTTGAACATGGGGACTTATGGAGACTGACTCACTTCTGGAGCCAGCCTCAAGTGGACCTGAGAGGAACTGCAGTTTTTAGCCAGAAGATCTCTCTCTGATATTTCTAATTTCACCATCCCTCGCATCCGTGTGTGCGATAACTAATATAGTTTACGCAGTTTATCTGCTGAGGTGAGACATGACGTGAAGGTGTAATGCATTAATCTCTGCGGCGGATACGCCCCCGTCGTCTGGTGAAATGAGTGAGATATGAGGCCGGTGTGCGGTGACAACTGTGACAAGACACCCCGACGTTCAATCTGACAAAGTGACAAGCAGGAATTAGAGAGCTGGGAGACGGACACCCAGAGCCTGTACGCTGCATCTGGAAGTGAAATGTGGAGATGGAGACAGATGGTGGCAGAGAGAGAGAGCAGCATGAGTTAAGGAGATTTTTAGTTATTGTTCATCCGGAGAGAGTGACTCATACACACACACACACACACTGAGTTGATAGATGAGGCTAAGGCCCATACACAAGGCATATGGGAAGCCATCAGTGATGGAGGACAGGGGGGCGCGTAGTACCATTTGCATCTTTCACACATTAACAGTGACACAACCAGACTACAGGGTGCACACAGAGCTCCACATACACATTTAAACAAAGATGCACTCGAGGGGAGAGACATTCACAGCAGCTTGTAACCCGTTTCAACCGTGAAATAACATTTTTGAGTCCGGTAGTCTTCTATATTTTGTCGTTTATTGCCAATTGCCTGCGATGAATCGACCCCACCAACATGGCCGGTGTTCAAAGCCTGATGCATCTTCTTCCTCTGTGCCATAGAGATCCATAGTCGACCATTAAAAGCACATAAAGGACACACACTCCATAAATATGCTCTAAGACCAAATGTGTATTAATCCGCTGATGAAAATAGTCCCTCAGACAAATCTGAGGATTTCCTCCTGTTTGAGTAACGCTTGCTGAAAGCTGCCCGGCTCTTCCACTGTGTCCTCATACAATACTCACATTTCCAGACGTTCACTGGCATTTCCCCCCAAATTCCAACAAAAAAAAACATCAACAAAACAAAACAAATCCCAATAAATAATTAGTTTGTCACTAACTCTCCATCCTCGCCACGAAGCTGAAGACAGGAGCGGGATAATTATGTTTAAAGATCCAGACTATGAATTGCTGCTCATCTTAATGTGTTCTGA
The DNA here is from genome assembly GCA_023373845.1 of Nibea coibor. Classification (NCBI taxonomy): domain Eukaryota; kingdom Metazoa; phylum Chordata; class Actinopteri; family Sciaenidae; genus Nibea; species Nibea coibor. The sequence continues at coordinate 2,421,344 of CM041728.1, read as the reverse complement.
CTAATAACTGTGAGCCTGCGCCTCTGTAGAGAAGTTCATTCATCTTTTTTAGTCATCATTGCATCACTGATTGTAACCACGGCCCCGCTGCATCCATAACACCAGGCCTTTTTTTTCTACGTTGTAAATGTCAAGCTGAGTGGGTGAGTGAATTGGCTACGGTGGAAAAGGGAAGAAGTGTAGAAAGACAGAAAGAGGGGTTAGGAGGCAGAGATAGAGATGTAAGTGTAGGCTGAGAGCCACAGCGGCGTGACGTGGTGCTATCGATCGGAGAAGGTCAACCAGAGGGGAAGGCAGTTAGCTCGTTGTTGATTAGCACTGATAGGCTAACACCACAGCTTCCCCTTGGCTGCCCTACACGCTGTATTTACTGCTCCTCCTGCAGGGCAGCGAGCGGGGGAACGGCCTGGCTGATAGATTGCTGGTACTACAGTGAGGAGCCAACAGCTGTCTGCCAAAAGATTTATTCACCAATTAATGCCTGTGCAGCAAAAGTGAGATCATTACGCTGTACCTCTTGTTGAATAAAACAAATAAGGGAATGGTGAAGTATCCATCCTGCATCCGTGACTCATCTCACCACCTTTCCTTTTTTCCATTCCTACTCCTGCCTCCTCCACCCATCCCCACCTCACCCTTCCCCGCTATATAGAGCCGTCTTTCCCCTCTCTCCCTGCTGCCGCTTCTCTCTTCCCGTTGTTGTCATGCCAACTTCCCGGGAGACAGCGTTGTCATGGATACCGAGCGGCAGGGCAGATCAGCTGATGTCTGGTGTCGTTCAGGCATGTGCACAAATCGGTCTCGTGTATGTTGAGCGAGGCTTATTTGTGATCCGTGCGGCTCCTCGTCCTCCTCGCCGTCTTTTCTCGCCTCGTTTGATCCCCTCGCCTCCGTCTGCAGTGTGACCCCGCAGACTTTGCTTCAGAAAAACAGATCTGTCTGTAAAATATGCAGATCTAATAACATGGAAAAGGTTTTGAGGCATAAATTGTAATTGTGTTGATTAATAAATTCATCTCAGAGGCGACTTGCAGGGGGTGACTTCATGTTTTGCCCTGTAAACATCAGTCTGGCTCACTGGTGTCCTCACAACATGAATGGCTGCAGAGCTCAGCTCATTATGTTCTAATCATTTCTTCACAGAGCCCTCAGCCTTTCTGTCTTCACAGGACTGCTGTGGGATGGGTTATATAACCAATAAGTTGTTCCCATAAGAACACACTGCTGTTCAAATGATGTCCTCATGACAACCGCAGAGCAGAGCGGATCAGAGAGCTCTTGACAAAAAGCATTGTGGGTCCTGCCTGTGCGCTGACAACTGCACATTGTGCAGTGGAGTTGGTGCTTTTACCAAAAATACACCCACCAGCGTTCCAGTTTGGGGAGCGTGGCATTTATGAACGCAAACGAGACATCAGCAAAATATTCACCCCTCACAACAAGCGGCGCAATCCTCCTGAGTCGAAGAGTCCTCGAGCTCAGCAGAGTTTTAAAATCACTACAGCAGATGATGAATATTCATATTCAGTATTCAGCAAAAGAAAAATAAGTCAGTCTCCATAAGTCCCCATGTTAGACAGCAGAAATAAACATGTTTACAGCCTGGTACAAAAACAGTTTTGGTCTCTGTAGCTAATTTCCCCGTTCATGACAACTGTACTGAGGGTGAATTTATATACAACTCACCTGTTCACATGATATTAAGGCTTAAAGTTATGCAGGATTCAGAGCGAGGACGCTTTGATTGACAGGTGGGTGCGGTTACAGATGGCTCGCCTAAGTTTTAGATTAGCCGGGAGCCAACACGGCGCTTAATTTGTCATAGAGTGATCTTACATCAAGATTCAGACAGCAAACGGGATCGGTACTTGACCCGTATTGACCCACAGAACTATGAACACTTTTATACATGCAGTGTTGGAAACCTCTTCGTTTATTATTTATTTGTAGTGGAATTAAAAAAGATTCAGCTCATGACACAGTTGATAACGTGACTCCTTTAGTACATATTTTCTTAATTAATTTGTCAATCCATAAAATATCAGAAAACATTTCCCTGAACTTGGAGATGAACCCAAAGTTTCTCACATCAGACAAAGAAAAGCAGAAAATCTTCACAATTAAGAAGCTGCAACGATCTAACGAGACAACCAAAATAGTTGCGATTCATCAGGCGCTCTCTAACACGAGCCTGATTGTTGTTATCTCAGTGTGTGGGAGCGTTTAGTTATCAACACAAATTAACAAATAAGTTGGACCGCAGTAATGAAATGTCTCCTCGGCTCGGCCAGACGAACGCTCCGACAGATGGCCGGGCAGATAAATGCCTCCAACAGATTTTACAGTGGGGATAAAAGTGATTTGGTGAATCAAGACAAAAAATTAGACAAGGAAACGAATCCGAATGTATCATTACCCAGCTCATTAGAACGCTGTCTGTCGTTCCAATCAATTAAGCCTTTAATATAAATGTAAATGTAATCGGCTCCATGTAATTAACTGCGGGTGGATCGCGCGACAGAGAGGCATGGCTTTAGGCTTTAATTCATGGTGATTACGTGAAGTGTTTGTTTCTCAAGTCAGGCATCATTCTGAAGTAAGCTAGCTGCTTGTTTAGCCGCCGGTAGCATCCTGCGCGGCGTTGCAGTCTGCTGAGTGGATATTAATGTACCTGACTGGCTGCCCTGTAGCTGTTTCCTCAACGCACGCCGCCTCGCTTCAGCTCAGAGACGAATTAAGAGGGAAACAAATGGCTAAAAACCAAAGAGAGAGTAACAAAGGAAAGCTGGGCTGAAAGGAGGAGAGATAACGGGATGAACGGGGATGAAAGAGAAAGGGATGGAGAGTTAATGAGCTCTTTTTCCTCCTGAGATGTGCTCACCTGTAAAGATATTGGTTTCTTCCCGTTGTGTCTCCTTGTTGAGATAAACAACCCGACCACAAGAGCAGGATTCCCCCCTCAGCGCGGCCGCTCTGCGTCGGTATGACGTTTGGGGGCTGAGTGGAAAAATTCGATTGGGCCTTTGGGATGCTGATCAATAAATCTTTACTGCAAGTGCTGATTTAAGCCTGAGTGGGAGAAATCTCATACAGTACACCAGCAGACAGCAGATACCGGCCTCTGTTTGTGTTGCATGTTTTCTCTGGCTCTGAGTTTCCATCCAAACATGTTAATGTTACTGTAGCATGCAGAATAAGATCCTCTGTCCCGGATCATGAACCAGATGGACTTGAAATTAGACGGAGAGACTCTAAAATGTAACGCAGCCTTCATGAGAAGCACCAGCAGAACAGGACCGGTCCGGCAGTCCGAGCTGCTCCACGGTCTGATTTAATTTTAATGGAGTTATATTTTAACTTGTTGAGACTGCAGGCGGAGCGGACATATTGTCCCCGTCTTGGAGCCATCTGTGGCTCCATATTTTTCACTGTTCGTAGTAGATCTGCACAAAGTAACGCTGCCTTTCTCTCTTTACGTCTGCACATTAAACAACAGTGATCCAGCAGAAATCTGGCAGGCTTGAACGGATATTACAATGAACGCACAATGCACAGACTCTGCAGCAGCTAAATGAGATTCAGCCATCATTAACTTTATTTACACCTTCTCCTGTGTGTGTGTGTGTGTGTGTGCATGTTGGACCTTTCGACTGCAGAAGCACTTGATAGGACCTGGGAGGGTTAAGCTGCACAGACACTGAATTAGATGTCCTACTTTGTGAGAGTAAACAACAATAACGCAGCAGTGCCTTTCTGTTGTTGGAGGTTTAAAGCAGGAAATCTGCTGAGCACACAAAACTTCTCTGCCCTCCTCTGGCTTTACTTCCTGGGGAAGTTAAACATGATGAATTGTAGCTCAGCACAGCGACCCCGGTGAATTCACGTCTGCCGGGATGCCGCAGTACGAGTTCCCAGATATTTGTATTTGTGTCTATCTGCAGAACAGACGGTTACGTCAGGCGTCTCTTTGCCTCTTCACGTTCGTGCCTCCTCTGTGCATGTTTATCTGTGTTTAATCGTGTGTCCTCGCTTCCGTCCCAGGTGACAGGAGTGAGCGTGTCCCCCGGGAAGGACCAGCTGGTTGTGTTCCACACCAAGGACAGCAGGGATCTCATTGTGTGCCTGCAGGGCATGGTGCCTGCCAATGAGAGCCGCATCGGGGAGCTTGTTGGCACCTTACTCAGCCACTTCAAGAGGTGAGTGGTGGGGGGGAAACATGGAGCAACAAGTGCTGTCACTCATTTATCCACCTTGATATTTTCATCTGTTGAAAAGGCTTAAAGACACGAGCTGCAGCTGCCGATCGTAATGACACCCAGGTGAACGTAGAATTCAAATCCAATAGCGTCGGCCCAGATGTGCGGTATTGACCGACGCGACCTGTGGCAGGAGGATTATGAGGCAGATCGAGTGCACAGTCACAGCCGTCCTAACTTGAACCTTAATGTTCATTTAATCTGAGCTCTGAGCTCTCTCTCTCTTCAGGACAGGATGCTGTGACGGGGAGCGTTCATCTCCTCAGCAGAGGGAAAGTTAGAGATTAAATTAAATCCCTGAGTCGCTTTCTCTTTCCTTCCGGTTCACTGAGGTTCACTTCAGGTCTGCCCCCTCTCATATTCCTCAACTACAATATATGAAAAGTAGAAAATCCATTTCTAGCAGTTAGTATCTGGTATTCAGAGCGTTGTGTGCAGAATATCCTGTTTGATTCTGTTGATTCGTACAATCGTTCGTATCTCTCCTTTCATTTACTTCAGTTCACACAAGGTTAGTCTGCTTCATTCTCTCACCCACTTCCTTTAACACTGAACTTGCCCTCAGTCCACTCTTCTTCTTCTTCTTCTTCTTCTTCTTCTTCTTCTTCTTCTTCTTCTTCTTCTTCTAATCGAGCTTTAAAAGAACTAACTTGATAGAGTCAGCTGAAGAGCGACAGGAATGCGGGGAATGACATGCGGGAAAGAGCCACAGGTCTGAGGACTGAGCCTTCGCACACGGGGCGGCTGCTCCACCATCACCGCGGACCCTGAGGAGAAAAAAACGGTTATTCTGTTACATAATGAAATAAGATGCTTACACATCAACAGGAACCTTCTGACTCTTTGTTTTATCTTCAAACTACCAACCAAAAGAGCTGAAAGTACATAAAGTGATTTCATTCATCCACAGTCACATTTTTTAATCCCAGGAGAGGACGACTGTCACATTAGGTAACGGACAAAGAAAGAAATAAAGAGATTGAAGCTGCTGAAATATCAGAAAATCTCCACAATGTTAAACATCAGGAGGTTTATTGAAGCTGAGTCCTATAGGAGTCCTTCAGTGTCGCGTTTGAGGCTACCCGTCTTTCTTTCACCGCACAGAAAAATGTTCTCGTACTACGGACAAGCTGACAGTCAAACAGATCAACAGACTCGCCTCCACACCTGTGCTGCTGCTAACACGGCTAGAAGAACCGTCAGAGTTCTGTCCGTGTTTGTCTGCAGTCTGCGGTTTCTTTGTAGAAGAAAACTCGTTAATACCAATCGAGTAATGGATCTTCTAATAAAGTATAGAGTGAAGTGATGAATGTTCATGTTTGACCTTCTAAACGTCGGCTGCTGATCATCGTTCTGAAGATGTTTTTACATCGTCGACGTCGCCCGTTTGGCTGATTATCGAACTCGCTCCTCCACAATAGTCTGACGCGGGTATCGATTTGTGTGTTCATGTTTGTCTCTCTTTGTGTGTGTGCATGCAGACAGATGTGCCTGTGTGTGTGTGTGTGTGTGTGTAGCTCGTTGCCGTTCTGCGATGCTATCTTGTTCCATTGTGGAGCTCATTTCTCTGAAGGTGTCAGGCTGAGAAAGGCCTCCGCTGGGCCTCGTGTAATGACTCTCCATGTGCTTCGCATGCCGGCTCATCCATCACTGTGGAACACTGACAGAACAAAGAGCACCGGCATGCACACATTTATATACGTGTGTGTGTGTGTGTGTGTGCATTAACGTGCATATGCGTGACTCCATGCGGAGGAGTTCCTGAGGGCAGCGTGCACGTGGCTGCACATTTGTGTATGATGTTTTGCATGCCGTGTCCCGCCGCTGCAGCTCCCCGTAGATGTGACTTTAACCTTTATCTCTCCTTCAGCATGCTGCACGGTGCACAACATGCACAATAGCGAGCGGGGAGAGGGGCAGCTTAGAGCGGCCACAAAGCAAGACTTTATCCTCCTCCAGCGAGGCCAAAGAGGCCTGACACGCCGCTGGGAATGAACCGTCTTCTTGTCATAGCTCGTGTCTGGATACTTGAGTTTCCGTGTTTTGTTTTTGACAGTTTCCAAATCTGCTTGGCAGTTTTTTTTAATGTTATTATGAATTTAATTTTGCTGAGGGCTGGAGGGGTGTTCGTTTTGAGATAGTGTCACGGCTGGCGTGTTCCAGGCTGCAGGAACTTATCAATACCACACCAAGTTGCCTCAGAGTGAAGTGATTCAGATTTCTGCGCCGCTCACATAAGAAGATAACCCTCTTATCGGCCATGACGCACCACTTGTCTGGAGAAATTCAGAAATACTTCATTCTTATTTTGCATAAAAGGGAACGAGGAGGGGGGGATTAGATTCCCATGCTTCCTCCGTCTCTACCTCCATCCTTCCTTTTCCCCTTCTCATCTCTTTTTTTTTGGCTTTCTATTTTTAACTCCATCCCCTTTGTACTGATCTCAGTCCTCCTCCTCTTCCCCATCTCTCTCTCTCTCTCTCTCTCTTGCCCAATCTTTCCCTTTTTTCTCCCCTGGCTCCCGTCGTCTTCATTTCTGGAGAGGAGGCAATAAAATATTTAAAGCCGTGCTGCTGTTGAGGCCTATATTTAGAAGAGACGGAGCCTCTCTCTCTCTCTCTCTCTCTCTCTCTCCCTCTGTCTTTCTCTCTGTCTCTCTTGAGTGTGTGTGTGTGTGTGTGTTGACATGCACCCCACGCAACAGCGACTGCAGCACTTCCACCGTCCGCTGCCAGGATAGCAGAGCAGACACTCCGCATCTGTCACACACAAACTCTACAAAATCAATGAGACATTCAGGCGCTCCAAAAAGGCCTCCGTCCACGCTCCTTCCTCTTCTATCGATTCTCTCTGCTCAGAGAATTTAAGCCAGTTTGAAATTTATTGAGACGGACGTTTATCAGCAGTTTAAACAGATTTTAGAGTTTTATCACGTCATGTTCACGTCTGTTTGTTTGGTTTCTGCAGCCGTGCTGTTGATCAAACTGTTGGCTGAGCATGTGCACACACTCTGTTTAAGTTACTTTCACACAGTTCCAGGAGACACGGAGACATGCATTGTCTATCTGAGTCGAGTCTTTTTGCAATTTGTTGCCGCAGCGTCCACACAGAGTCACACAGTCACTCAGAGTTTTTCATTCCCTAATTATTCATCATCGCTTCGACTTTGTTGTTTCATCGCTGCTGTCGCTGACGCCTAGCGCTTCCTCCGCTAAAAAGAAATCCAGAAAATCGATAATCCGCCTTTTTCCTGGGAGGATTTTCACGTCAAATGTGAGCAGGAAGTGTCGCCCTTCACCTCGGCTGGCAGCGATTTGAAGTCACTGCTGATCCTGAGAGTTAACGGAACAAAAAGGAAATGTACCGTAAAATGCAGCCAGTTATATAATCTGGGGGGATTTCATGGACTTCTATTAAATTCAGAGGAGAGGGGGGATGATATGCAGCGGAGCGCCCAGGCTGGAATCAAACCTGGGTCACTGCAGTAACTATAACCTTCATACAGTTTCCAGTTTAAAGACAAATCTTTTCAGAGAAAACCTTTCAGCAGGAAATCTAACCCCAGACGTCCGCGCTGGACTTCGGTGGAAGCATTTTACTTCATCACTTTGATTCCTTCTCGTTCAGTCGTTCAGCAGTTTTATTTCTCAGTGTTTTGATCACACACACTTCCACTCCGCTTCACACTTTACCCACTGAGATCTGTAAATGTAAAAATAACTTCACGTTGAATAATTCATGCACGTCTTGAATTCTCACAGGTGATGAACTGCAGTTTAAAGATCTGTCTCCATCAGAGGCGACATCAGATCACACTGGTGCACAGATGTTCTTGGGATGTTTTGACATGTCAGTGTGTCGTTCACCGCTCGCTGCTCTCTTCCTGTTCGTGTCAGTCGACCTGATGACAAAGTCGCCCCATGACCGGCGCTTGTAAATCCCCGGTTGGTGTAATCTCCTCTGTCTCCCTGTCATTGTGGTCGTGTGTGTTGTGTAAGCAGCTGGAATCGCTTTCTTAGAAAAGCACTGTGGATTGTTTCTGTAGCAACAGCTTCGTTTTGGCTCCACCGACCGCTCCCAGCGCCGTCAGTGTCCACAGTGACTAATGAAAAACCCCCGTGCTGGAGATTGATTGTGTGTGTGTCACTGACAGCACTTTATTAACCCGGCCTGCTGTCCTCTGTGTGCATCGAGCCGAGTGATGGTTTCAGAGCTGAAATGATTCATTGATTGTTTGAAATGTATCGACAGGGTCAGCTATCGGTTAACAAAAAAGCTACATTCATTCAACTTTAAAAGTGTTTTGCATGATCTCGTGACCCTGTGGAGGGTCCCAGCACCCAGTTTGGGAACCCCAGGATGAAGCCGTAATTAAATGAAGTGATATTTAATCGTTTAATGAAGCTCTTGATGGTTTATTTATCTGCTCAAGGCCTTCAGGCCTCCCTTCCTCTCTCAGTAAACTGTCCACATCTGTCTCTGTGACAGATGTTCACAGATTTACCTCCCTCACGCAGCGTCTGTCTTCAAGCATCCATTCATACTTTCTCCGTCTTACTCTCCTCTAACCTCCGCCGCCACCCTTTGTCCTTCCCTGTCTCCCTCCCACTCGCTCTCATTCTTCCTCTCTCCTTCTCCTTCACCCCACCCTCCCGCCCTTCAGTGTGAGTCAGCAGCAGCAGCCCTTCATTGATCCGTCAAAGTGATGCGGTCATATTCTGTTTCTGCCCCCGTTCCGGCCTCTCAAAGACCTGAACACTCAGCCTCCTGCTGTCGTCTGCTGCACGGTTTGGAGCTGGAACGTTTCAGACGAGTTGGTGTGAGTGTTACTGAGAGGTGGCAGGAAGAGACTGCAAACAAAGCAAGACACGCAGGAGTTGTTGAGTATGAAAAAGAGGCACGCTTGTATCGATCTGCTCACATCGAATATGATTTGATTCTGCTTTATTTCACCCATCAGGAGCCAAATTAGTCTGCAGTAGTGAGCCGTCGTTGGCGGACTCGGAGCAGACATGTTGGCGTGTGAGGGTTCATCACCTCCCTCCATGACAACCACGTGAGATCTGAGTATTCTGATCATCATTTCCAGAAGCACTGAAGCGACGACGCTTTAATGCCTCCCTCCAGCCGCGTCAGTGAAGTCTCAATCGGTTTCCATTTGTTTCAATGCCAAGCGAAAATTGTTCCGACTGTGAGGTCGGCGAAATGAAACTTTAATTTGCTGAGCTACAACGCTAATTATCATTAGCAGGAAGCAACATGCAAAACATTCAGCTAACGTCTCATTAGCTCGTCCTGTGGGTAGCACGCCAAAATAATCATGTCTGCTCAAAGTGCTTAAAGCTGACGTCTGCGCCGGAGACTGGCACGACCGTGACATCGGAAAACTCAGACCCGACCTGACCGCACGACCCCGTGACGGTCGTCACTCAGGTTTTTTGGCCACGACTGTATCTATATTTTGACTTATTATCTTTATTATACAATCAGGTGATTCTGGTGTGTGTCCGTTGCATGGTAGGTGTTCTTGTCATGACATTGTGTTTAAGTATTTTGTTCATTGTGGTGCAGAATCACGCGTGAAGAGACGATGATGTTCCAGATGTTGCACGTAGCTTCTCTGGCTGTCATCCAGAACGTCTTCCCATCCTGTTTAGAAGTTGATAGATGTCTGAAATTATGGACTCTGTCCTCTGACACCAATTCAGACGCCTCGACTCGGATGTAACGATTATTTAGACCGGACGATCTTAAAGAGGCGAGTATCATTTCTAAAACACAGCTGCTGGTGTCTGACGATGGCACCAACATCGTTTATACTGGTACCATTTAAAAAAAGAGGATGAGAGAGAAAGCCAAGCCGCCTTTGTCTTCCTCACCAAGGTCACCTTTTCTGCTGAATCAAATATTTCAGACTGATAGAAGTGGGCTTCTCTCTTCTCCTCTTTCCCTCCATCCCTCCTTCTCTATTTCCTCTTTCTCCATTAATCACCCGCCCCGGTGCTGCTCCTCCCCCTCCCCCCTCTTGTTTTTCACTTCACATTCCTCCTCTCATCCTCCCTCCCTCCCTTCTCTCTCTCTCTCTCCCTCCTTTCTGGGGCGCTGCGGATGCAGTTCCCATGGCAACCATCGGATCCATGTTTGTCTGATGTGTATGCGATCCATTAATAACCCCCGCCCGGCCCGGAGATGATAACGGCACACATCTCGTCCCAGACCACAGACAGAGGGACAGAAGATAGAAACACACACACGCTAACAAAACCACCAAGAATAAAGATTAAGGACGACAGAAAGATGGAGGACAAAAGAAGGTGGAGAGGAAACCAGCACCAGCTTTTATTTTAGCTTTACTCTGCAGACAATCAGGGCAGTTATCAGCCCTGGAAGCTTCTCAAACATTTGACGATTAGAGACGGTTTCATTCAGGAAGAGTTCCAAACTTCTTACATGTTTTTGGCCTTTGTGAAAAGCTGCATTGTTTCCAGGTTGTTGTTGTTTTTTCTTCTGTTTAGTCACCAAAGGCTCTTCAAGGATAATCTATCTGCATAGTCGTTATATAACTCCCAATTTGCAAAGTCAAATTGCAAGTTCACGAATTCTCTCTCACACACACACACACATAAAAGAGTCTCGAGCACACACACTCAGTCATTGTTATGTGGGCCAGCGGGGAGTCCTGCTCGTCTCATTGGCACTGCGCTGCAGCCTGAGGGGAGGAGGAGGAGGAGGACTGACCGGCCGGCCGGCTGGGTGGAGTGATGGATGGCGAGTGGCCAGGCCAGAGTGTGTGTGTTTGTGTGTGTTTGTGTGTGCTGACTGTGTGAATCCATAGTTAATATCTGAAGGTGTGAGAATGCACAGCGTGCGTATGAATGAGAAGAAGCGTGAATGTGCGTCTTAGTCTGACCTACTTTCCCACTGCAGCCAAACGACCTCCGTGTTCTCTCACACTCAAGAACAAACACACTTAGCCGAGTGTGTCGCGGGCGTTTTAACCCCACTTACAGCACCATGTTGTGTTTTTATAAGCAGCATAAGCACAGGCTTAAAATAACAGATGACGGGCTCAGATTTAAAGATACCCTGTGCAGTGCTGGACTGAACGCTTCATTCAAGTCTCAAACTTTTGCTGCTTCCAGCTCCTCAAATCACACAAATTCAGCACATATTCAGGTTTGCCGACTCGCACACATCACCTGCAGCTCTGAGAAACTGCTCCCGGCTCTGTTGCATCATCTTCCACAGCAGCCGACTCCTCCAGAGATCTCTACATCCTCCAGCTCTGCAGTAATCCCGTCAAATGTCACAATACGTGTGAACAAAACTGCGCGCTCGTAATCATCTCTGACCCTCTGACACATTCAGCGCCGCACTCCGAAGGGAGGAGATGAAACACGCTCGCACTCTTTGTGAGGATCAGTTTGGCCTCTGAAGTTTAATTGCGGCCTCGGTTGTTATTTGGAACGCCGGCGTGTCTGTTTTCAGGATCGGGATGATATCGAACAAAATCCCGGCTCTGAACCTTTAAACGCAAAAAGCATTTTAAACGCGGTCCCAGCCGTCGATTGCGTAATTAGTTTCTGTCTTAGTAAATCAGAGACTAATTACAAACAGATTGCGAGCACAAATTAAATGAAAGGCACAGCGCAGATCTGCCTCACGCCTCGTGCCATAAAGACACCGTCAACGTGTATTTCTTTATTTCAGCTTTATTTTGTGTAAATATCTAAAAATGGCACAAACGGTCACTGATTGTGTTTTTCATAGGGATACAGCTCAACGATAGTTTTTGTTTTTTAGTTTACAGACACATAAATCTGTACAGTCAGTCAGAAGTCAATTAATGGATTAGTGAATCACCAGAAAATGAATTTTCAAAGTCACTTTTCAAACAAAAATGTCCAAAGTTTTCTGATTTCAGCTTCTGACTCTTGGAAATTTGCTTGTTTTCTTTGTCTCATGTGACACTGAAGTGAATATGTTGAGTCATAAACTGTCTGTGATGGAGGTGCTCACGATGAGAGAGGAGGCAAAGATGTGTAAATCTTTTTCGGGCTGAAAAATTAATGGAAATATTCTCTGAATATGGGCCGAACACAAATCACAGAAGTCTTGATTCCACTGACTGTAAATCATATCACAGTCGTTATATCCCGAATAATCGCAGTCTGATTTTCCTGTGATTGTTGAGTCCAGCAGACGTCGCGGGGGTTAATGTTTTTGATCATGTGTTAACATGAGTTTTCCTGTTATCCTCTCACAGATTAGTCATTTCTATCCTCAGATTAATAATCATCAGGATCTGCTGCTGTTTTCTTTAATCGGCTCATGGCCGCTCACCAGCAGAGGAGCTGCTTCTTCGCTCCCGTGGGAGCTTCCCTCGTGCTGAACGTATATAATGTATGCACGTACCGCCGTCTTAGTGTCACTCTGGATAAGTGCTGTACAGTTCGGATGATACAGTAGGAGACGCGATGTTTTATAGACTCCACCTTCTTCAGTGACCTCCACGTTTACCCTGTAATCCTCTCCCCACCCCCCCAAACACACATGTTCCACCCAGCAACAGCACCATACCATCTCCCACTGTCAGGCCAATTATGATTAGCCTCACCACATGCTCCCCTCCCTCCCTCCCTCGGAGTCCTTACACCTCCTCCTTTCCTTCCCTCCCTCCCTTGATCGGGTTTTCTATTCTTCCTTCCATCTCGCGGTCGTTCTCCTGTCCCCACTTCCTTTCTTCATTTCCCCGCTGCCATTAATCTCCCCACCTGAAGTCTTTTCATCCCTTCATCTCGTCCTCCCCTTCACATCACTCATTCATTACACCTCCATCTCTCCTTTGTTCCACCTCGCCCTCTTTTTTCTCGCTCTGTCCTTCCATGCCATCTATTAGTTTCTGCTTTTTTTTGTCCTACCTTATGTAATGTCCAGCCGCGAGCAAATCAACTTTACTGACCCGGGGCTGCAAACACAAAGAAAAACGCTGGCTTTGATCCAACAAATAGTGAAATGTCGACGTCAGACGAAGCACAAAGGAGCTCTGAAGCCATCGCAGATTGACTTTACAGGGAAGACTAGAAGGTCGTGTTAAAAACAGTGACTAAAAAATATGATGAATGTACAAAAAAGAGAAATGTCTCCATTTATTAGTCACACAAAGACGTCTATTCCCAGAATAAATAAAAAAAGAGCGAGTAGTTCAGGGTACGAACACCTTTACTCCAGCAGAACTAAGAACATTCACAAGGACGTTTCAGTGACGACGACAACATATTAATAAGTGCTGCACTGGGACTTAAAAGCAGTCCCCTTGTGTGCTCAGCAACAGTGCTGGAGAGTGATATTTCTGGCATTTTTGTCATTGATTGTTATTAGGTCTGAGAGTTTGAGGACACCTCCCCTGAAGAGACGATATTTTAAAGGTTCAGCTGGAGTCAAAGTCTATTTTCAATCCATCTACTTATCTAATGATCGAAGAAGTTGAAGCCCTCCGTGGAAACCTTCAGGATGTAGACCGGAGTCAAGCGGTTTGGTGTGTTCATGTGATGGTGCAGTGCTGCGCAGCAGTTGGGGGTTTGGTACCTTGCTCAGGGAGGTGAACTGAAGGCTTGTGATGGTTGAACATGAATTTAACTCACTGTGGTCCAGAAGCAAAGGGAGTGCTCGCCCAGGAGACGCCCAGCCCTCGTGGTGATCCATGCTGGACTCAAACGTCCCTACCACTGAACAGAAAACGGCGAGATGTCAGGAGATGAGAACAGATGAAGCTTTGATTGATGTATTGATTGCCTTTAATGAACAGAATTGGAGAAGTGAGCGGTCTCCCTTCAGTAATGAGCAACTAATTGAGGCTGCCTGTCTCTCTTCCCTCCTCTGACTCACTGTGTGCCAGCTTATTGATTTACCTAATGTGTTTTAAGCCAGCTCCATTCATCCTCACGATGGTGGAGTCCCTCGGAAAGGCCAAAAACAGCTGATCGGTGAGTCAGATTCAGCTCACTGGAGAACAATGACAGAGCTGACCTCCTACACATAAACACACACTTGTTTAACCCTCCTGCTGTGTGGCTATTATAGCTCTGCGCTGTGAGATAGCCTCCACCATCTGTGGAGCAACCACAGTATTCCCCAGAGGCGGAGGCAGTTTCTTTGTCCATTTCCGGTTCTGTTTCATCTCCCGCTGATCTCTTAACACAGAGGTGAGAAGTGTGTCCTTTTGTTTAACTGGAGACTCCTTCCAGCAGCTTGCACGAGTAGCTGTTATTGATGAGCGCCGTTCACCCGCTGTCCTGCGGGAGTGGGCAGAGTTTATCTCCAGATGCCATGTGGACAACCTGCCCTCTGTTCTCCTCCGCGGGGAGCACGGGCTCTGGAGGTTTGTCTCGGCCGTGCCCACAAGAACAGAGCTGGAAAGATCCGCATGCAAAGAGCAGCTTTAAAACATCACACTGAGAGATTAAAAGCTGCAAAGGACTACAGGAAGCCAAGAAGAGAGAGAGAGAGACGTAGACAGTGAATGAGAGTGAGAGAGCGCCGGCATCAAGAAAGCTGGTTAATCAGTGAAATAAAAAGTTCCTGATTGTTTCACATCCGCTACGCTCAGCACAAACACACACCGCTGCTCGGCTATTTGCACTTAAGCCTAAAAATATCTGAGCATGCACCGCTGCATCACTTTTGACATCCTGTTACTGTATCAGTCTCTTGGACGTCCGTCAACATTGTGGAAATGTTCCTTTAAATCTATTAACAACATCCTTCAACCATCCACCTCCTGATTAAACTTGTTGGTTTCTGATTGGCGGGTAAGACAAACTGCTCGTTACAGATAACACGGCAGCACCCAAAACCAGAGAACTGGAGAAAAATGTATAAAATATTTATAATTTCAGACTCGACTATCACAAAAGACATTTTATTCAACACACCTCGGGGGCCCTCGGGGGTCTTGATCGTCAGCGGCTCTATTCCCCCACTGCAGCACCGAGAACTCGCTTACTGTGCACAAAGAGGCAGAAAATACTAGTTTAGCATATTAACAAGCAGAGCTGGTTTACTGCTCATGTATGATCCGGCCTCATGGGAGTTTGAGTTCTCACAATATTGTAAATTCAAATGTGTCTCGTGGGATGTGTCTCTGATGTGTGAGAGTTTGAAGAACGTGTGTGTTTACGGTGTCGTCCAGAGAGATCCTGACCGCTCTGCTCTGAGGCCTGCAGCATCAGCAGCTACATCTTTGATGTGAGCTCCACCTCTCCAAAGACTGACCTCCTCTTCTCTCTGCACGTTTTAATCAATACCATTGTTGCTATAAGAGCGACCTACTTCACTAATCTCTCACGTTGTGAGCGCGGAGAAGAGACGATAGCTGAGAAAAAGAAACGCGGTATCCATCCCGGTACCTGCGGTGCTTTCACAGCTCAGTAAACACTCTGAGCAGAGGCCGCCTCATGCTATCATCTGATGCACTGCTGGAGCGAACCAAAGTCAGCTGTTGCAGGTTTTCAGCGCTGCATTTGATCTGGTCTTTGCCTCTAAACATTTTATCCTCGCCGCAGTCTTCAGGAGGCGTTTCAGTACTTCATTTTTACTGAATTATTTATATGAAAGGTAAAAAAAGAGTCAAAAGTGGGAAGGAAAAGTTCCCTTCAGAGAAGAAGAGGGCAACTCTCAGTTTCTCACTTGTTAACCTCGACTTTTACTGATCATCTGAACGCCCGCGCTCTTGTGATGTCCCTCCAGCCTCTTTATCATGCACAAACCGCAGCATCAGATCTGCTCGAGTTCTTCCTCTGCCTCTGCATTTTCTCTATTATTCATACACCACATCTGCAGTCGCAGTGCCAGCAAAACCGTATGACTTTGGCACGGTGATGCTAATTAAAGAACTGCACTCAGAGAGCCTCTTGTGCAGTTTTTCACACTTTGAACCAGCCCAGACTGGAGCCTCTTTAAACTGGGGCACACAGAGGAGTTAGTTTCATCCATCCAGCCCGGTGAATCCGCCTCATATCAGATTCTCTCTCTGCGATCATCGTCCGCAACAACAACAACAACAGAAGGCCGTTCACGTTTAGTTTCAGTCTGTCTTCAGTGTTCGTGCTCCTTCGTGCTCCGTGTGCAGCTTTTCCCCTCCGATGTAGCACACAGGAGCACGTGAGGCGTGTGATGCAGCCATGTGAGACAGAAGAAGGGTGTGACAGTGAGAGGAAGAGAGACGCTGTGTCAGGCCTGGTGTTAAATGCATATCCACGGATAGAAGCAGGCGGCTGCAAAGGAAGTGAGAAAACAAGAGAGGTGATACAGAAATGTGTTTAAACGTGATGATCCTGCAGAAAGGGAAGATTTTCTAATGCCATGAAAGTCACGTGATCAGCAGACACAGGCCTCCTGTCCAAACCACTGATCACCCAAACGTTTCCTTCAGTACTATATTTAAGTACAAATTATGGTACTTGTACTTTTCTTGGGTATTTCCATTTTAAGCTACTTTACTGTTTTATTCCACTGCTGTCTAGACGAGGCCTGTGATGCCGCAGGAAGTGCCTCGGCACGTTTCAGCAGAGAACACACAGCAGCCAGACAAGCAGCCGATCGACAGTCGCACAAACTTCTGAGAATCTGGTCAGCTCCGTGCAGATAAAGAGGAAACTGCTTAACTACAGGGTGTCGTATGAATCATCAGAGTCTGCTGTAGTGGTTTATTGAAGCAGCATTCTGGTGAACTTACATCCGAGCCAGTGAGCTGACGAGAACGTGAACTGGAGCACCAGGAACTGAGGGTGGGTAACAAGGGCATTAAGGTGTAGTCCAGCAAAGAAAAGGACAGGAGGCAGGAAGGACATATATATTTGGCACAAGTTACAAGATCGAGGTCTGGAAGTTGTTTCTGTTGTCACTTGATTAGAGTCTGCACTGCCCTCAATATCTGGCTCCAAGGGACCAAACCAGCAGAGGCTAAAGTCTGCCCCTTGACATCGCTTTATTTAGCAAGTCTCCACCAGCTGAATGTGTTTTTTCCTTATTAATAGCCTACGTACCCATCCATGGTGCAAGCACATATATGGTGGATATATCTGGAGGCGCCGTGTCCGATTTTACTTCAGATCACTGAGCTGCTTCAGCATTATTACATTATTATTATTATTATTATTATTATTATTATTATTATTATAGATGAACAAAGCTGGAATCAGCTGCAGCACTTGATGCGTCACTAATTCTAACACAGTAACACAGTAATTACAGTATTTACAGTCATTCTGCCCACCGATGATCCGCGGCTGCCAGTATTTAGATTAGCCAGGAAACGGACGAGGCGGGACAGATGGAGCATCATGGGAGTTTGAGTTCCAACATGGTGGCAGTCAGCGCCTCAGAAATCTGTGTGTGACATCATGCATACGTCCACAGTGAAAACAATAACCAGGTCACCTGCGTGAATTTGATCACTCTCTGATTGACTGCAGCTTACTAATGATCCGTGTGCATGTGGTTCGGTCTGCAGTGTGTGTGTGTGCTCCCTCGGTCCTGCCCCGTGGTGCCTGACCTTCACACACACACACACACACACACACAGTCAGGAGAACACATGCAGTATACATGCGCGGACGCTTTCTCCTCACTCCATGCATTCCTTTGTTTGATCTCAGTGTAGTCTCACACACTGAAATATTGATGTGAGGAGACTTTTTTTTAAAGAAAGTGGTATCACATGGTGTGTGTGTGTGTAGGAGATGAGCTCTCTGACAGATCAGCAGCTTGGCTTCACCTGCTGCGATACAGGTGTCTGTGTTTTCTTTGTCCATTCCTTCAGACTGGATGTTTGTCGTGCTCCATCTGAACAGAATCTGGATTATTCATGTTCATTTGTCTCATTTTTTCTCACTCTGCCTGTCTTGAGATCATGAAATATCATTTTATGCTGATTTGAAGCACAGAATAGTTTAAATCCAGGATCTGACCTCATAATTCAAATTATTCTGCAGGTTTTATTTTAGTTGTCTCGAGCTGGAGTTGAGCTGCTGCTTCTCACACATTAAAACGGCTCCGTCATCACACTTAGAAGTGAAGAAAGATCCAACTTTGATCATCTCCTCAAAGTCCTGAATCTTTAGAGCAAGTGCTCCTCCTCCTCCTCCTCCTCCTCCTCCCCACCTGCAGCGCTCATATATTTTTCAGCAGCAGAGAGCTTGGGGGAGAGCCAGGTACACTATTAGAGGGATGACTCAGAAGTGGGACTGGATGGCTTCACAGACTGGAGGTAATCCTGGCTCCTTCGACCTGAAAATAGCCCGGATCGTCCTCTCCCCTTTCTCACTTCACAGCACTTCTCTTCACTCTGATACCTTTTTTTTCTCACTTTGTACTTTATGCATATTTTCTTCCTAGAAATCCTGCAGACACTTTTTACCACCTTTAAACTCTCCTTCCAGCTTCCTCACTTTTATTTCTATCGCCCTCCTCCAGACAAAAAGAGGAGGCACTTTTGGGAGCAAGTGAGCCCGGACAGACTCACATGGCATGAAGGGCACACAAAGGGGAGCTGGGGGTAGGGCAAAGGGAAAGAATTGATTTTCCAGTCGGAGAGGTCCATCCAGTGAAGGACTAAGTCTGCCCTCGGGCTCTGAGTGGCCCCTGATGGGGAAAGGCCAGACAGTGACCTTAAGACTGGACTGATGCTGTTTTTCTATTCACAGATAAAATGTTCTGTCGGTTTGTGTTGGACTTTTTATTCAGAGGTGAGCTTTGGATCAGAACGGTGTCAAAGACCTGTGTGGTGCACCCAGTGGCAGCTTTATAAAGGTGTATTATATTTGTGTGTGTGTGTGTTGGGGGTTTATATTTCTGTGAATGTGAGCCTGACCCTGTCCGCCCTTCATGAGGA
Source organism: Nibea coibor (assembly GCA_023373845.1). Classification (NCBI taxonomy): domain Eukaryota; kingdom Metazoa; phylum Chordata; class Actinopteri; family Sciaenidae; genus Nibea; species Nibea coibor. Next base: position 2,402,195 of record CM041728.1, on the reverse strand, counting down.
GCTCAGCACAGCTTCCCCTCTGGCATTTCAGCGAGATGGAGAACTAACAGGATGAGAGACGGACACAGAAAGACATATCACAACACACACACACACATAGAGTACCATCGGCTGGCTGGCAGCCATGACAGATGGGGGTGTTCAGTTCATGGGGGTAGCCATGGAAACCGGCATCAGCGCTACCCCAAGCTTCTCCGTGCTCTGCCTGAGCGGCGGTGCAGAGAGGCAGAGGAGTGCAGCGTGGGCAGCTCCAGCCTTTCGCTTGTTTTTATGACTTATTGTTGTTGCGCAACAAGTCGGTGTCATCAGGTCCTCGACTCGCTTCCTGACATCGGACCGGGGGGACGGAGACGGGCCGTCTTTGTGCAATAACTGCAGTTAATGGATTTGTTTACTGGCAGCTTTGATCGGTAACTGTGCCAGCGAGAAAGTGTGTCACGACCAGCACTTGACTGAACACACACACAGCATGTGTGTTTATTTCAGCTACCCGTCGCAGCCCACCCCGCTCGGCTCAGCTCAGCTCGGCTCAGCTCCTTTACATTTACATTAGGTTTTCCTCTCTCAGCCACAGCGACAATTACCACAGCGTCATCCTCTCCATCCCTCTCACATTTACATCACATTACATTTTCCTCTCTCTGTCTCTGAACAGCAGCCTTTTTCTCTCACTCTTTGATTTCTGTCATCGATCCTGTTTAAGAGCAAACGAGGCAAAGCACCCGTTCACCCAGAAAGCCTCTAACTAGATGTGACAGCCACTAAAAGCCTGAAAGTCTGCTGCTGCTGCTGCTGCTGCTGCCGCCGTACACATCATCACTTCAGCTGGACTTGTGCTTGATTTCTTCTGTTGTTCACCTTCATGTACACACACTCTCTCCTGTATAAGAAGAGTCTCCCACACACGCTATACAGTGTGATGGCATCTTACTACAGTACAACTGTACTCCCACGTTAGGCTCTCTCATCATCGTATATGTAAGACGACTCATCGTGTTTCTGTCTGTGAACCAGTCGGAGCTGTACCAGGCTGTAAACATGTTTGTTTCTGCTGTGAACATGGGGACTTATGGAGACTGACTCACTTCTGCAGCCAGCCTCAAGAGGACGTTTGAGGAACTGCAGTATTTTTGGCGCTTTCATGTCTGCTTCACTTCACAGCCACAGAGGTTGTCACTTGGAAACAGTGGAATGACCAAGCGTCTCGTGTCATCAGTGAGAAATCGATCTTAAATTATTCAATAAGAAATAAATAAATACTGAAACTTCATCTGAAGTGAAGTAAATGATGACATCTTTAACATCTTAGTATTGATCTTGGTATCGCCCAGCCCAGGTTTCCAACACACCAAACCAAACACGTGAACAGTACAACACGTACTTCACGTGGTTTGTCGTGGCTGAATCCGACTCTGCCAACACGTGCAAGCTGGTCAAAGCTGAAATTTCCTGCAGCGATGTGTCCTTGTTATTAGACTCACTCTCTCTTATACAGTGTCCTCCTCATGACAATGCTACTGTAATGGTGTGTCTGTGCGTGTGTGTGTGTGTACGAGTGTGATCGTATGCACAGTTAGTGAGTGTGATTTATGTGTGTGAGCATGACTGTGCATTTAAAGTGTGTGTGTGTGTGTGAACGTGGTGTGTTTGTGAGATGAAGCTGTGCATGATTTATGGCCTCGCCCTCTCACACACACACACACACACACACACACACACACGGGTCACTAATAGATCCGCACATTTTACTCCTGTGCAGTAAAGTACGATGGAGATCACATGTGCACCTCGGTCTGTCTTGCAGTGAGAAGAGGAAGCTGCAGGTCAACATCGTGAGTCCCATCCAGTGCAGCATGAACGGGAGGAAGTGCACGATCATCGTGGAGCCCAAGATCAACCAATCACAGCCGGACTTCACCAGGAGCCGATCCGGTTACATCCTCGCTGTTCCTGGCAACTAAACTGTGCCAGAAAAAAAAACAGTGACAGCTGATATGGAAGCAGCCGAGATGACGATGCTGATGAGTCACTTCTTGTGTTTTGTTGTCGCGGAGCTGCTGCTGCTGATGATGTGACGATTCAGACAGCAGCTCTGTGAGGAGGATGACTGAATCCTCAAAGATATGCAAAGCCATGCCAAATTTGACCTGTTTGTAGATTTCTATGCAACGTTACTATAAACAGGAAGCGTACAACACGCCTACACGCAACATGTTATTAGCTAAACAGGTGCACTACAGGATCATCCACCAAAGTGGTGTTCTTTACTTCTTCTCATTTTTTAAAATCCAAATCTGATTCGCTCTGTGCAATATTTCGATTATGGTTGATGGGATGTTGTGATGGTCGTCGAGGTGAGATGAGATTATGTGGCAACTGTTCTCTGAACCGCCGATGTTGCATAATTGATTTTTTAAAAAAAAAGTAGAATCTGTGCAGCTCGCTGAGGAGAAAAATGAAGTCGATGATATTTATGTTTGATTTTTCAGACGCTCCGCTCGCCTCTGATTTCTGTTTTTGTGATTTAACGACGACTGTAATTGAAACGCGGTAAATGGAAGGAGGCGCAGCAGCGTCCGCTTTGAGCTCTTTAAATGTTTACAGTCATTACAGCAAGAGAGGGAAAAAAATGTGATTCAGTCAGTGTCTGAGGCACAAAGTCCCAAATCAAATTCAGTGTGTAGTTTGTGGGTCACGGGATGTGTTGAGCATATCCTCGACGTCACAAACCTGCTTTTAAATCTATTAATTTAAACTCAGCTTCTTGTATTCTCTGCTGCAATGTTTAATATTCTAATACAGCCGATATATTCATACTTTATTCAGCATAAAACTACAAATATGTGTGTGCACAGCACTTATACTGCATTCAGTATAAAAGGGATGCTATAACTCAAACAGACGATAACCAAAGCATTGCTAAGAGGTCCATATTCTCTTAAATGTAGCTTAGCAGCAGAGGCCAGTACTGTATAATCCCACGTGAACTCCAGCCCCTGAACACAGTCTTATTTGCTGTCTTTGTGTTGAGTGAATAGAACACTGACTTACCTTTGACAGATCTCCCCTTCCTCACAGAGAAAGGGAGTGTGTGAGTGCACCTGTGGGAGTGTGTGTGTGTGTGTGTGTGTGTTGATTAGCTCTTTAACTCTCCTCCTCCTCTTCTTCTTCTCTTGGCACTGAGACTTTGGCGAGTGGCCACAGAGGAGTGAAGACAGAGGGGTGTGAAGTCTGCTGGCCTAGTTTACCTCCCTGTCTACTGACGGCGGCGACTTTTTCTATGAACGCTTGAATGTCTGCAGACTTGATCTTCACCCGATGCTGCTGAACTCCCCGTCGCTGCTCTCAGAGCCAAATCACACAAATCAAATGACCGGCGCTGTTTTCACCAGCTGCCGACTGTCTTCTGTCTCCAGCTACTGTTTGCACATTACAACAACTGCTGCCGTGTTGTATAACTATAAGATTTATAACAGTACAGACTCCCATGCTATAGAGATGTGTGGCTTTACACTCTATAACATTAATATCCATCCATAACTGATTATTGTGAAGCTGAAAGTTCAGGCTTTACTTTGGAAACGAGCTAGCATCTTAGCGCTAACCTCTAATTAACTAGCTGGCCATGCTAACGCATGCTAACACATGCTAATGTCCATTAGCTCTCCAACCTCCTTACATTTTGTTCCTCGGGTTGTTTGTCAGTAAAGTTTTATTCAGTACAGAGTTATTGATGAGGCAACAACAGCTAACAGTTAGCATGCAAGCTAACTGTCAGTTAGCTCAGCTGCTAATGGGCCTTTATAGTTTATTCAGAAGTGAATAAGGTAAAAGCTACATGAGCTTCCTGCACTGAGGACTCTGACTGCACGACAAACCTGCTGATCGCAGATATTCTGATTTGGATTTGAAGTTGGGTCTAAATTTAAACCCAGTCTACACGTCAGTGATAAATAAACAAACTCTGGAAGATGGAAGATCATGTGGCGTGGTCGAAAGCTCCAGAGCTGTCAGCTCATTTTTCTTTTAACTTCGATGAGCTTTCTTGAATGAGTTTGAAGGTCGTCATGGTGACGTGATAGTAAATATCATAAAGCCTGAGGATGAACAAACAGCGATCGTATCATCTCTCTGCCCACGGAGTGAAGAGCTGACTGTGGGCTGAGAGGAACGGCAGCCCAAGGTCACGAGCCGGAGCTCCCTCGGTGTCTGGCCTAGTTGAAGAGGCTTCTCCGTTTTACTTCGACGAGAAGGAAAACTTAGCAGCAGTCACTTTAGCCTCAGCAGCGCCGTCCTCTAATTGTGCCTGAGCGTTGTCTGAACACAAGTCGTTTATCTTAATTAGTTCGCCGGGCCCCCCCCTCCTCCTCCGTGTTCAGAAGAAGCTCCTCTCCAGTCTACCTCGCAGCTTTGTGGCGGGTGACCTTGTCCTGTTGCTCGATTTGATCCAGAAAAGAGTTGTTTGGGGGGAAACTGGTGCATTCGTAGTGAGGATTAAGGAAGTGACACGGGTAGCTTTAATGGAGGAGCTCAGGCTTGTGTGTGTGTGTGTGTGTGTGTGTGTGTGTGTGGACTCCATATCCCTGAGCGTTGTAATCTCCCACAGGGCCTCTCCTCTCCTCTCTGCTCTGCTATTCCCCGCTCATCATTAGGATGGACTCTGTGTCACTTCAGCGCTTCTCTCTCGGCTTTCTGAAGGCGGGGGGGGGGGTGGACAAAGCCTCGCTCGGCCTCTTCTTCTTCTTCCTCTTCTTGCTATCTCGTCCTCTTTGCTTCTTCCTTTTCCTCTGTGGAATCACTCGCTCCTCGCCTGGTTGGGCAGTGAAATAAAAAGGGAAACTACACCAGCAGCAAGAACAAAGTATCAGACAGGAGGACCATGCAGCACCAAACGGTGAAATGGTGAATTTGTCAGGGACTATTTTCAGCTGTGGATTAACACATGTGGTGCACACTGAGGCGGAGATCAGGCGTGTCAGTCGGACGCTTTCATTGTTGGTTTTGACTAAAACAAAAATGTATAAAACGATCAGATTTCTCTGAATGATTTATGTTTCAGTCAGTGCAGATCACCTGTCCATCGTGTTGCCACGAGTGTAAAACAAAAATCTGAGCGTGAACTCGAGGAGCCGCGTGCCATTGTGTTCCTCGCTTCACTCCAAGCCAGTCCATGTCAGCCAAAGGGTAACATTCCATTTCCCTTCTGCACGTGTCCGCCGCAGCATTCCTTCAGTATGTGCCTAATTTTATATTAAGTTTATATTTTGCATCAGTAAACTGAAATATCCAGATCAAGTCTGAAGTCTGAAGGGAACTTCAACGTTGTAATACTATTTTTTTTTTGTGCAAATGTATCCTGTATAAAAGCAGAAAAATATTTCATTAATCATTTTATTAATAAATTTATTTGCTTCAGTCGCTGTTGTTTGTTTTGTGTGTGTGTGTGTGTGTGTGTGTGTGATGTTGACTGGAATGCTTCCTGAGGCCAGCTGCAGCCTGTAGTGTGTGTGTGTGATGTGGTAATAGCTGGGCAGCTCAGCCTTAATCCACCCACTAACAGCTGTTTTCACCGGGTGACGTCGAGACGACTGACTGAAACCCCTGCAGTCGGCATGACAACGCCGCTTCCCGCCGCCGCCACTGTGTCAGCCATCACGAGCCACCTCAGCAGGGGTTTGTAATCCAGCGGCTGATGGACGACTGTCTGCAGTGAAGAGGGGGATGACTCTTTATTTCCCTACGGGCAGTGACTAAGTAAGACAGCGCCGACTGACCTGCTGCTTAAATAAATGGGACTGAATGGACAGAGTGATATGTGATGAGCCTGTGTGTGTGTGTGTGTGTGTGTGTGTGTGTGTGTGTGTGTGTGTGTGTGTGTGTGTGTGTGTGTGTGTGTGTGTGTGTGTGTGTGTGTGTGTGTGTGTGTGGGCTCTCAGTATGTTTAGAGACACACCACCGAGTCCCAATATGACGTCCAGGAGATGCTTCCGAAGCTGGCAGGTTTGTCATCCGTGTGTGTGTGTGTGTGTGTGTGTGTGTGTTTATGTTCCTTATAAACAGGATTACACTGAGAAGTGAGACTCATTCATATTTACTGTTGTAATACACTGCAACCTACGACTGCATCCAACAGGCCTCTCCATCCTCAGTCATTTCTAAGTTCTAAGCTGTGAAGATGCAGCACATGGAGAACTTTTAGTCCCAGCAGCGATTCCTCAAGGAGATAAAAGGTTCCTTCAGCCCGTCGATGCTCTCACCGTAAAAGTCTGCTTACGTACGAAAAAGCAGCATCAAGACTCCGTCATCATCAGCCAGTCTCCATAAGTCCCCATGTTAGACAGCAGAAATAAACATGTTTACAGCCTGGTACAAAAACAGTTTTGGTCTCTGTAGCTAATTTCCCCGTTCATGACAACTGTACTGAGGGTGAATTTATATACAACTCACCTGTTCACATTATATTAAGGCTTAAAGTTATGCAGGGTTAAGAGCGTGGACGCTTTGATTGACAGGTGGGTGTCCTTACAGATGGCTCGCCTCAGGTCCACAGATGATCCACGTCTTTGCAAGTTTTAGATTAGCAGTGCAGTTTTATCCTCCTCTGTCAGAGTTTTTCACTATCCAGACTGAGAATCTAAAGATGGAGGGTGTCGATCTTTCCAGTGGCTTGTGGTTTGTGTAAGGTTGTTTGTCTCCTTTAAGCAGACAGCAGAGCAGCTGGCTTCAAATATTAACGCCTTCAATCAGAGAGCTAACGCTGAGCGCTACACTCAAACACTCTGATGATCTGGGACAGAACAAGAAATCAGATTCACTCTTTGATATTATTCTTTATATATTATATATCTTTATACTTGCACTTATGTGGTATGTAACCACTCGGCTTCATGTTTACAGTCAGATATCAAACACTTTACTGTCCAATGTGACCTGAGCAGTTCTGCTTCATGTCAGTGCTCGAGGGTACTTTGTGAGGATTGAACCACCGACCTGCTCGTTCATTAACAGCAGCTGCAAGTCAGTTCAAATAATCAGAGAGTTTGCAGGTTCGATCCTCAGAAGCGCCATCACAACGCTGACCTGTGGCCAACTCTGACGCTGTGATGTGACTATAAACCTGAATAAAACCTTTTGAAAGACGTTCTTGTGTTTGCAGATTCAGACTAAAAAGAAAACAAGCGGGCGCCTTGAACGATCAGTGCATTTTATTTTTCCATCACAGTACAAAAATAAATTAAAATAAGCAGAAACTAACTGAAAAAAGTTTCAATTACAGCAACAGCTTTTGACTTTTTCAAAAAAAAGAAAAAAGAAGAAGAACATTTTTATTGAACAGCTTCGACACCCCTCCCTCACCCCACTGAGGGATACACAAGTCAGTGTACCGGTGTGGTCGGTGTATGCTCCGTTTCATAAGAAAACAACGTCACACATTCTTCTGTACAAAGAAAATGCCCTCACACACACACACACACACACATTCGCACACTCGTGCCGCCGTCGACCGCCTCTCGTTTTCTTAACCACTGTTTCGTTTTTTTTATCTACAAAGTACACAACAAGATACAGAAAAGAATTTGACAGAAATCTTTAACTATCACTTGAGTCTTTTTTCATATTTTATAAGCTTCTGAAAGTATTTTCTCAAACAACTACTCGATGATGCAAAGTGTGGGGAAATGGCACATTTCAAGTGAGTCGGGGAAAGTGGACAGAGACAGAAAAAAAGAGTCATGGTCTTTTTTTTTAACCCAAAATGCCCTGCGTCATTCTGCCAGAGCAGAAGCCCATCCAAAGTGCATGTCCCCCTATTGTGCCCGTCCAAACACTCCAAATGAACTTTCTCTCACTGATCTAACCCCGCATGGCAGCCACAGACCCTCAGCACAGGTTGTGCCCGGCTGATTCACACTAACACAGCAGCAGCAGAGAAGCCGGCGGTTCTCCGGGATGACAGAAGCCTTTTGTTGGCACCATTTTTCAGAACACTTGCTAAAAAGAAGGAGGGGGTGCACAGTCTGTCTGTGCTGGGATGAGATGTTAAAACATTTCTGGATGGAAATACTTGTTTGCAGTCATTACAGCTTCAACTACTCTCACTTGTTCTGCATGCTCGTGGCCGTCGTTGCACACTGCGTGATTGAAAATGTGATTACTCCCGTGGAGGTCGCCTCATCTCCTGCAGCCGCCTATAGATGCCACCTCACCTTTGATTTACACCGAGGTGATGCAGATGGATTAACCTCGAGGTAAGCTGTGCTTTTTCTGCAGCAGCGATGCTGAACGAGTATTCCCCTTTTTAAAAAATGTGTGTGTGCTTTCTCTCTCTCTGATATGTGGGACAGCAGGTTGGGCCAGGACAGAAAAGATGTTTTGTTTCTTTCAGGGCATTTTCACACATGTAAGGTCAGTGATGTGTTGTTTGATCAAGGTGTCCTTGATGATACACTTTGGTGACGGTCAGATTTGACCTAAGGGCTTTTTAATTAGATATTCATCAGTAAACTCCTGCAACATTCATTTGCATAAACCAGATCAATCTTCATTCCCACCAAAGATAAGCACACCGCTGCACCAGCCTCCTCGCGTCCTTCCCTTGTCAAAGTCTCTCATCGTGAGCCTTCATTTACATTAAATGTGCCTAAATAAATACATAATGGCAATAAATTAGGTGAGTAAGTAGTTATTAGGTGATGAAAATCCGCCCGATCGTTCGACAGCTGCACAGACGGTACAGTATTTCAGACCTGTGGGATTTTCATCACAGATATGGCACTGTTTTAACATTTTCTATGCTGAATCATAAGCACAAAATCAAACATCATTCCAAAGTGGTTGCAACACAACCTATTGACAAAAGTACAAAAAGAATTTCCCTGGTAAACAAATAGCCTATTTTAGCAAGCAGAGCTAAAAAAACTAGTGTCACTTTGTTCACAGCATTCTCTAATGCAGATGCAGTCGGTTTACGAATCAAGTAAAAAGAAGAATAAGAGGAATAATTGCTCCTGCCCTCCCCGGAAACTCTGTAAAATTGCATGGCACACGTGCAAAACATTACATCTCTAAGTAAAAAAAGAAAGAAACCAAAGAAAGCTTGATCCAGAAAAGCAATAAATAAGCCTCCATAGGTGTAAGCCTCTGGGGAGTAAAACATCCATTAACTTGTTCTTTTATTTTTTCTAGATGAAAATAAAGTAGGTGTTTCTGAACACACACAGTACGACCACTCGTCATCGGCCATACGTCCTCTGGCTGTTATCAAAAGTCCCACAATGCTGTGTTCGCTTATTGTCCACCCAGTCCTCCACCTGTACAGTCCACGTTGTAGAGCCTCAAACAGAACCCCACAAAAAATATGGATCCAGCACTGACGGCGCCTGCTGCTGTTCTTTCTGTCAGATATGCATCGCAGCCAAAAAAGAAAAAGTCCCCAGTCGTATCCGTATTAGTGGGACTGGACGTGGTGTTGGCGTTCCAAAGAGCCGGGGGTTTGCAGCCGGGGATGCCTGTTCATCCGTGGTGCATGAAGAAAGCCAGTCAGGCGATGGCCCTCACCCTCCTGCAGTAGGCAGTGCACATCACACATCGTCAAACAGTCAGAAGGTCACTGCTTCGGCTGCTGCAGCCTCAGTCCTGTCCACATTCATTGCTGTAGATGTCTGCTTCCTTTTCTAGTGTTTTTTTGTTTTTTGTCTGAATTGTCTGTTTTTTTTTTTAAGATTTTCAGTGTTTCCTATAGATATATATCTGTATGTTAGCAAAGGATTCACCCAAGTCTGGCATTTTTTGTTTATATATCATTGTCAAAAAAGCTTTCATTCTCAGGTTCACAGGAAATCCATCCTTTGCCTGTTTGAAAATAAAATTTAGCCTTGATAATTACACGCCTCCGGTGTTTTTTTAAACCCTAAACCTGATTTTTAGGTGACCACTGCAACTGTTAACCCCTCGAACACAATGCAAACATTGAAATCTGTGAAAATCACCTCCAGCGTTTGGCAGATACAAAGTTAGAAATCATCCAAATAAATTAGCTCAGTCCGAATTGGCCTCGTCCCACCACAGTTTGGACAACAATAAATAAATGACATCACAAACACCTTTCAAACTCGTCAAAATGCCAGACTGGAGTATCCCCCTCCACCCCTCACCCCTCTGCTACCCCCCACCCCCAGCATCCCCTCACCGGTCCAGGCCGATGAGCAGGCGGCTCCTCTCCTCCTCCTTCTGGCTCTCGTTCTTCAGGTCAGCGAACACCTGAGTGAAGTAGTGCGGGTCGGAGTTGATCTGGAGCATCTTTGCGCTCATCAGATTGATGATGGACAGGCAGCGGTCCCAGAAGGTCTCCTTGGAGCTCTCCACTAAGAAGGGCTTGAGCGGGTAGGAGATCTCGTTGCCCATGTAGGAGTAAGACAGGTAGAGGCAGGTGAGCAGCACGGCCTGCAGCTCATGCTCCGTGGCCACCTCGGAGGAGACCACGTCACGACAAAGCATGTAGACAAAGACCACGTTTGCAGGGGTGATGAAGCCCTGGTCCTGCCAGCCTTGGAGCAGCAGGGAGCGGTCCACGCTGCGCAGCCACAGCACTGGGTCAGTGGGTGACAGGTGTTTCAGCCGGTAACAACGCCGGCACAGAAACTCCCCGAGGCAGCGCAGAAGCTCACTGGTGGAGGCCTGGACAATCACTCTCTTTGGGGTCCCCGGGGCCACGTTGGAGTTGGCCAGAGGGGCTTTCTTGACAGAGGATACTGTGTTGTTGGAGCTCTTGGTGAGAGCTGGAGTGCTCTGATCCTGGGTGAAGGTGGACAGGTTGGCGCACGACTGCGACTTCTTCAGGTTCTCGTTGTTCAGGTGGGTGACATTGTTCTGGTAGTTGCTGTTGGGCTGCACCTTCTTGGAGCCTTTCTTCTTGGCTGACACCGCTACAATCCGCTTCCATGGGAGCACGTTGATGAGCGAGTGGCGCTTCAGGTTCTTGTCTTTGGCGTTCTTGCTGTTCTGGACAGCTGTGTAGTGGCCCACGGTGGCCGGTCCATCCTCGAAGAGGGCCGCCTTTCTGTAGCTGGGTGACAAAGACAGCACGGTTCCCATGGTGACTGTGGGGAGGCGTCCAGGGGCTTCAGCCGCACTGGGTCAGAAGAGCGTCTGCCAGGGGAGATCCTGAGGGTGAGCTGGGAGTCCCGGGCTACAGGCTGCCGCTGGGCATCTAACGCCTAGGAGGAAATTGCCCCGTGAGCAGCTCTCTGAGGGGATAACGATCACCTCGACTTAAACAGTCTCTGCTGTGTTTCAGCTCTCCGGATTGGCCACTGCTGGAAGGAGAAAAGATCAATAATCAGAACAGGATCAATCACCTTTAAATCCTCCAGAAAATATATCTGACCTCACATCAGATCTCAGCTTACATCACGCTCATCAGTTCTGTAATGTTCCCATGGACCTGAGCCTGAGTGCTTTATCTGACAGGACCTCAGGCTGATTAGCAGCATTGATTTGACTCAGTAAGTGGTGGAATGGATCCGCCTCTGCTCAGACTAATTCATCTAACCAGCACGGAGCTGCAATCTGCGTAAAATAAGAACATTTCAGTGAGAATCTGCTGAAGGTTGAGTCCTATATGATTCATTCATAAGCATTTTATAATGAGCTCCATATTTTATGAGCAATGGCCGACGGGTGAACCACGCGCCACCCCCTCTCACTAAAATGGAAGACAGGAACGTAAACAGCTTTAAGAACAGGTGAAGGTCGCGTCCAATGCTCACATATTAAAGGCACAAATCCAAGGTCACGCAATTTATTCACCTCCAGTCAAACTAGATGAACAAAGAGATGCGTGGCTCCGTCTCTGCGCGACATATTTTCACCCTCACTGCAGCAGCAGCAACGAAAACACACTCACAGTCGATGGATCGACTTTGCGCAGAATCCGAGCTGCTCCATCCTCTCATTCCATCACCGCGTTATCAGCCTGATTTATGCCGGAGGACTGCCTCAAAAAGGGGGTCAGCTTTTAATGTGAAGCGTGCTGAAATGAAAGGATGAGCCGGGCTCGTGCTGGGGTGAGATGAGGAGCTGTGTACATCAGATGCTCTCCGTGGTGCTGAAGCTGCGCGTCTGCGTCGAAGTGAAAACGCTGCCCATCATAGGCGGTGGCTTAAATATGAAAAAAACAACTCATCTTCACCTCCTGCAGATTCACATCTCACAATATGTGGCTGCTTTTAACCTCAAATCAACGCTTCCTTTCATTTCTAGCCATATTTTATGAATTAGACGAAGCTGCGCATCTCCTGTTTTCAGATATAACATCCATAAATCTGCACAGTCTAACCTGCAACACTCACATCAGACAAACTCACCAGATTTCCTGCTCAGTGAGGATGATGCTCCGCGTCCAGAGCTTGTTTTTTTCCCTCCTTACAAGACGCGATTAAAACATCTCGGAGAATTTAAACGCAACAAAGAAAAATAATCCGAGCCGATGCCACAAAAACCCAAAACAGCAAGCTGTGGGTGATGATCACGCCTGGTGTCGGCGGTGCGCAGACAGGCAGGCAGGCAGGCAGGCAGTAGTGGAATGGATGCTCATGAAGATGTGCTCCTGGTCCTCCTGTGGCCGTGAGATGCGGATGCTGCGAGCGGCTGATGTTGTGTTGTGTCACTGGCTGTGTGTGAGGATGGTTGACGCAAAGGCGGTGGTGGGGCGCCGCTCTGCGCTCTGTGCGCGTCTCTCTCTCTCTCTCTCTCTCTCTCTTTCTCTCTCTCTCTCTCTCTCTCTCTTTGCTGGGAAACAACTCCGCCTATAGCCATGCACACACACTCGCACACACACGTATATCCACATACACACAGCAGGCGTACATGCAAAATGAACCCAGTGAACTCAGAGGATGTTTTTCTTTAACGTGGCAGCATCCAGATGCACTGAGGTGTGAAGTGTGTTTGCAGGTGCTACAAGCAGCCCTTCATGAGAACATCAGCTTAATATTACATTATCCTATTTTACAGTAATCTGCCTGTGATATTCCTGCACTCCTCTGCTCCATTATGAGTAATATCACCCAGCTATTTTGGCAGATATTGTTGTTTTATTCAGTGTTGGACATCTGCCAGTCATCCATTACCGATATGATGGAGATTTCACAAAGACATAAACGCCCAATAAATCCAATTTTTTAGACAATTTCTTAAATTTAAATGTTATTTTGTGCATTTTCTTTTTTTTAATTCGAAGACCTGACCAGAATTGTACCATCTATAGTTTATATGTTGTAGCTTCATTGTTAATATGTTATTTCAGGTTACTGGTTTATAGATGCACAAATCACGGATTAATTTGCATTTTGTCTCATTCCAATAAAAATAATTGCCACAAAATATTGACAAAAAATTAAATTTGGATCTGTTTTACAACAACATAAGTTCTGGTTATGGTTTATATGCTGTACTTTAATTGCCATTGTGTCTTATGTTGGTAGTAGTTTAATGTTTTAGATGCACAAAACACGGATTTTGTCTGTTTTTATCATTCTAATAAAAAATATTTTAATATTGCCTCAGAATATTGACTAAAAATTAAACGTGGACCTGTTTTCCTGTGTTCAACTCGTCGTTGAAATCAGAGCGCCTGACACATGTTTACGACCTGTTTTTTTGGGATGACTACATTTCCCAGCTGCCTTAGAATCCCGACGTGACGTCACGTACGTAAAGTAACGTCGCCCCCCCGCACCGTACGTAGGTTTTCATTCAAGCAGCATTTTGAATAGGGAAGATGGCGGCTGCAGCAGTAGTTGAATTTCAGAGAGCTCAGTCTCTCATCAGCACGGACCGCGACGCCTCCATCGACATCCTCCATTCGATAGGTAGGTGTCCGGCGGGAGGGTTCGTTAGAGACGGGCCGCTGTAACGTGCTGCTCCCCGGCGAGGTTAGCGGTGCTGAGCTCCGGTGGCGAGAGCCGGCGGTGTGCCGTGCTGACTCACTGTTGAACGGCGGCTAACGGCAATGCTAGTGGACGTTAGCGGGTTTAGCTCGTTAGCCGCTCCGCTAACTTTAGGCCCGGCGGTGAAACGGGTAGCAGTTATCAGCGCTGTTGTGTTTTTTTGTTAATGTCTGTTGGTGTTGTGTTGTTGTGATCACAGTCTCCAAGCTAACTGCCGCTAGCTCCACTTAACACTGTCACGTTAGCACCGTGGAGCTACCGTGGCTAACGTCATTAGCTTGTTGTCAGAAGCCTTTAACCGTCATCACCATCAACAAAGTGAGCGGCAGCTGGAAGTCAGGCTGAGACTGCCCGCTGCGTGGTCACTCACTAACGGGACCTTCCTGCGTGATTAGCCGAGGTTTGTGCGGCCGTGATTGAAAGCTTTAATTAGATTCCTCTGTGCTGTAAACACTCACACACCTCACGTCAAACTGCCTTGTCACTACAGCCCACTTAGCTGTCATCTGGCTGAGCAGTGTGTTCCTCTCAGCTCGGGATCAGACACTGATTTCACAGTGAGTTCATGATTTATCAGCATTTGACAGGAAACTATTCAACCCACATTCAGTCAGGCACAAAGACACTTCACTGTGTCCAGCTTCACTGTGAGGTGCTGCTGTTTCTCTTCGTTATGTGATGTCAGACTGTCAGACTTTAGTTCTTTTCAGAGGAACACTTCGGTCTGCATGTTTCTTTATACAGAAAACAGACTGACGCTCGTGTTGTTGTCTGTCCGCTCCGTGCGTGGACCGACACTGAGATCATGTCAATTAAAAACATCTTGTGACGTCCAGTCCTGATTTCCAGAGCTCGGCCTGCTCACTGATGGAGTGAACGTCTCACGCAGGACGCTCGGACGGTTTAAAAAACACAAATTGCATCAGTTGTGAATTAAGGAGTGAGCTGCTGGTGTCTGATGTCAACTTGTTGCCTTTCTTTGAACAGTGAGGAGAGATGTTCAAGAGAACGATGAGGAAGCTGTCAGGGTTAAAGAACAGAGCATCCTGGAGCTGGGCACACTCCTGGCCAAAACCGGACAAGCTGCAGGTAAGCAGGTCAAACTTTGTCCATTTAAATTAAAAAAAATAGAATTAGTGGAAGTAACTCTGCGTGTACTCTGCTGAAATATTTGTTGTTTGTTGTCTCCAGAACTCGGAGGTCTGCTGAAGTTTGTGAGGCCTTTCCTGATCTCCATCAGCAAGGCCAAGGCGGCCCGGCTGGTCCGCTCTCTGCTGGACCTCTTCCTCGACATGGAGGCAGCGACGGGGCAGGAGGTTGAGCTGTGTCTTGAATGCATCGAGTGGGCCAAGGCAGAGAAGAGAACCTTCCTACGACAGGCACTGGAGGTACGGAGGTGTAGAATGAGCCTGTAGGTTCTGTCACATGGCAGAAATGTAACTCAATGCTCTGCGATAAGGAGACATCACTGAAATATAAGGCCCTTAAAGGGAACATGACCCCTGTGATATCCTGAGGAGAGTTTATGCTGAGTTCAGAGTTATCAGGCAAGACTTTTACAACAACGCATGACACACCAGTTATGTTGTTATGGCGTTCTGTTGGCAGCAGTGTGAGTTTTTCTTTTGCTTCTCACTCAGCCCAAGCTAGCTCCGACATACGACACCGTTCATGATCAATGATGCTGAGAACACAAGCGATCACCAAACATCAGTCAACAAGCTGTGACTCATGAGGTCACGCTGTGATTTTCTGATGGATGTTTGGTTATTAGTAGAAATGCAACGCCGCAGCAAACTTTGCCTGAAGAACGTGACAGTGAGAGATGCTAATACGTCGACTACACGCTGCCATCACCGCGCCGTAGCAGCCAGAATGACTGCCAGCAGGTTCACACTAACAGCCAGGAGTATCTGGAGCTGCTGGCTGGATTTCAAAACACAGAAAGATTTTACATTCGTACTGTGTATGTAGAAGAAAACTGTTGTCTGTGTGTGTGTAGAGAGACTCTCCTCAGGCAGGCCGTGCTTCACCTCCACACATCCTGAATAATCTGATAGGAGTAATAAAAAGGCCGAGCCCAGCCTGAGGGACAGAAGTCCTCGTGTACTTGGATAAGATCCACCCTCCTTACTAGGAAAGCATTTCTACGTCCATCTGCTCGGTGCGTTCCTCCTAAAAGATTCAGACAACATGGCATCACGTTGAGACATTTAATGAAGTTTGAATCCATCCAAAGCATCAACAGGTTTCTGTTCAGCAGGCAGTAATGTAACGCAGCTTCAGGCTGCTGCGTTTTAAATAAAAGCATCATCACTTCGGCGTGTCGTGTTCCTGCTCTCAGAACAGTCGGTTCACTTCCTCTGAAATGTCTGTAATTTAGCATGTTCCTCCAAGAAGTGTGTGAGTGGCATTTGAACATGTTGAATTGCTTCGTAATGACTGACATTTGAAGTGCCATGAGCTGAAAACGTGTCCACTCCCACAGATGTCACCAAGCATCTACCCCATTTTAACAGACTGTGAGGAATCCAGCCGGATCAAACTGTCAGTGTGTGTGTGTGTGTGTGTGTCTGTGTGTCTGCTGGTGTTTTTGTTTGTGTCTACCTGGCCAGTAACTTCAGATGGAAATTAGCCAGTCGCTGCTTCTCCTCTCCTTCTCTCTCGTCCTCGACTATCGACTGTAATAACCTGAAGTTATCTGAATGATTTCCAAAGAAAAACGTAGACGTGTGGGTTTAAATGAAAAAGATAAAACGTGCTGAGTTTGTGAATTCCCTGGAAGATATTCTGAGAAAGAAATCACCCATAGATGTGATGACTGTCACAGTTTGTGACAGTTATTTAAACATGGAGGAATCAGTTTAGTAAACGTCTAAAACCTCTCTGAGCCTTGCTGGGGCTTTCTTGTCTTTTGATTTCTGTTCTAACTGATGCTGTTTTGTTGTCTGTCAGCATACTTGTTGCAGCTCTTCTTAAAGGTGACTGGTCTAATAGTAATCTCTCCTCTTCCAGGCACGACTGATCTCACTCTATTTTGACACCAAACGATACCAGGAGGCCTTGGCGCTCGGTGAGTGTGGATATTTTTATGTCTTGGTAAATGGCAGCATCAGTCTTCAGAGGCTTTATATAAAAAGACAGGCATTGTTATTAACCCTGATATGTTTTTATTGAACATCATGGCCCTTATTATAACACAGATTGCCTGAAATATCTTCTAAACAATGGTCTTGCTTGTAAAGAGAGGAGAAAGAACGGCACATATCAGGGCTCTGATTGTACATCGAGCCCCGAGCTGTTTGCTCAGCATTGTACAAAGTTATTGCAACAGTTAATTTGCATCTTATTAACTCTCTTTGTTCCTTTCTCCCCTCCTCAGGCTCCCAGTTGCTCCAGGAGCTGAAAAAGATGGATGACAAAGCTCTTCTGGTGGAGGTCCAGCTGCTTGAAAGCAAGACATACCACGCTCTCAGCAACCTGCCCAAGGCCCGCGCAGCCCTCACCTCAGCCAGGACCACCGCCAACGCCATCTACTGTCCTCCAAAGCTCCAGGCAGCTCTGGACATGCAGTCAGGTGAGACATGTTTGCAGCTTGTCAGAACAGATAAGTTGTGTCAGAAAGTCTTAGAAATCCAAAAACTACTTGGATAGTTAATAGATTTTGACTTGTCATGGCACAGTTACAGTCGCTGTTCTCCACCACACACTGTCTCTGTTTGATTCTTCCACTGGGGGGCGCTGTGCAGGATTCAGATTCTACACACGAGTGTTTTATATTAGTTTGATTGACTAAAAATTAATTTGACTTAAAACTCTACATCTGGTTTGTTGTTCGGTGACTCGGCTCATTTTCTTTGTTCACACAGTCTGGATCTTTATTTAAATCACACACCAGCTACTGTTTTCATCTTCAGCCCAGGGAGTTTGTCCAGTTTTCACAGTGACTGATTTGATGCTAATCATCCCGCCGTGCCGCCTCTGTTGCAGGGATCATCCACGCAGCCGAGGAGAAGGACTGGAAGACGGCCTACTCCTACTTCTTCGAGGCCTTCGAGGGCTACGACTCCATCGACAGCCCCAGAGCCATCACAGCACTCAAATACATGCTCCTGTGCAAAATTGTTCTCAACTTGTGAGTAGAAGCTCGATGTTACGTCAGCATCGCAGCACCAGGATGGTGGGAACATTATTGAATTTATATTTGTTGATCTGTTTCAGACCAGAGGAGGTTCAGTCTCTGATCAGTGGTAAACTGGCTCTGCGATATGCCGGCCGACAGGCAAGTACCAAACATACAACACGTTTCTGCTTCTGTAACATTTACATTTATCTGTAATGTTTTTAAAAATGAAGTGTTAAAATAAACTCCATTTCTGGTGTTGTGTGTTTCTGTAGGAAGACATTTAGATTTTCTTTGTTGTTGTTTTCCATCCAGACAGACGCACTGAAATGTGTCGCCCAGGCCAGCAAGAACAGATCATTAGCAGACTTTGAAAAGGTAAGAATCTTTGTGTCTTTATCTGCTGTGTATTGTGTAACTCACAGAAATGTCAGGTTGATTATACCTGCTGATAATAAAATGACTGAAGCCTTGTTGGTCGAGTGTTTGTCGTACGCTGCCGCACGTGTTCCCTCGTGTATTTTAAGCCAAAGTTGTGCTTCCTCCAGGCCCTAACAGAGTACAGAGCAGAGCTGAGGGACGACCCCATCATCAACACTCACCTGGCCAAGTTGTACGACAACCTGCTGGAACAAAACCTCATCCGAGTCATCGAACCTTTTTCCAGAGTACAGGTAAGCACTGCGTTTGTCAGCGTTGTCTTTGTTCCACGGAGAGTCCATGGCAGTATTTTTTTACGTTATGTAATCCCACTTTCCTACGAGTCATCTCTTACCTGCTGTTTAATGCCAGTTATAATTTGACTGTAATAATATGTTGTGTCTCTCTGTGCTGCACAGAAAGAACATGCTGATCGTTTCATTTGCCTCCCTCTGTTTTCAGATAGAACACATATCAGGTCTAATCAAGCTGTCAAAGGTACGCGTCTCCGCACACCATTTTCTTCATGTATGACTCTCAAAATGTGGCTTGTATTATTCACTTCTTTGTCTTCTACAGGGAGACGTTGAGAGGAAATTATCACAGATGATTCTGGACAAAAAGTTTCACGGTAATTGGATTCGCCTGTTCCTATAAAACATTCACAGTCGGAGCAGGAGTCTTTCAGTGTGCTGTAATCTGTTTTTATGACCCCGCCGCAGGAATCCTTGACCAAGGTGAAGGCGTCTTGATCATATTTGAAGAGCCCCCGGTGGACAAAACGTACGAAGCAGCCTTGGAAACAATTCAGAACATGAGCAAAGTCGTGGATTCACTTTACAACAAAGCCAAGAAGCTGACATAGGTAAATAAATGAACACTTCATGCTGGGGAACCTTTTCAGCTTCAGCTCAGCTGTTTTTAAAGGCTGATCAACTGTTTTATTAAAACCAGATCACATAGCAACAAAGAGTGTAGAGCAGCAGCGTGGCGTTCATGCTCTTAACACTAAATGTTTGTTGTCTCTCCCTCAGAGCAGATTGCCGCGGCAGTGCGATGGAGGAACTGTGTGTGTTTTGACCAGCGTGTGTAACATTTTAAGACGGGGACAAGGGAGAGCAACGAAAAGTCCCACAAACTGCAACAAACAGGATTCCCCCATCAAACTCCTCCTCCTCCTCCTCCTCCTGATCCTCCTCCTCTCCCTCAACGGACAATTTCATCACTTCTCTTGTTTCTGTTTTGTTTTTTTTGTTCTGTTTTTTTCCTCTTAATTTTGATATCTCTTCAGGATTCTGTATAACACTCAGCGGCCAAATCAGGCCATCAGGGAATATTGTACAACCACAATAAAAAGATTAAAAGGTTTAAGAATACATATATGTTTATATCTGCTTATAGGGTTGGGCTTTCCAAGCCTTGAGCTGACTCCACTGCAACCTCAAAGGTGCAACATTGACCTCCGCGGCCTCCGACTCTGCTGCCGACAGCGCACGCAGACACGAGGCTCTCTCCTCCTTCTTGTCCATATCTTTCAGAAGCACACTGTTCAGTTTTTGGAAGGTTGGGATACTCCTTGGGATTCTGAGAGCTCCCTCTATTTTTATTTTTTTCCCTCACCATATCAATGCCAACAGTTAAGTACCCGCTGTATTTCAGATATGTATTAAACTCACTTTATTTGTTTTTGGTTTTGTGTTTTTGTTTTAAAAAAAAAAGAAGAGAAATTGAGAAGGTTGCCACGTCTGCCCGCCCTGCTTCATACAGACAGGATGCCATTTCACCACTAGTGCCACTTTTTCGGCGCTTTCTGTTTGCCTCCAGTGTTTGGGTGCAATACGAAATCGAAAAGGGCGGAGGTGGAGATGTATTCATCGCCTCTGAGCGTCTGTGAGTTATCCCTGAGTGAGCAATTCTCCATTGTTAGTTCCTAGCACTAGCCTGGTATGCTAGTAACCAAACAATTTGTATGGTTTTGATTTGGTTTTAATTTTTTTTTTGTTTTGTTTTTTCTCTTATAAAGACATTTTCAAAATAAATATTTTGTATTTTAAGGATTTTGTCTTGTCTCTGATCGGCCGCTCAGCTCTGATGTTTGTTTTTCAGTACGAGGGTGAGACAGAGAAAATGTATTCGAGGCATCTGAACAGAAACAAAATGACTCCACAGAGAAACATGTTGACACGATAAAATACTGAACCCACCCGAGTGTCCTCCTGCTGCTATCTGTCACACCTCACATCAAAGGGCATTAAATCAGTTCAACGGACAGCTTTGGATTGTCTTATTCTGATTTTTTTGAACACAAACTGATCAAACATGGTACAGACGTGTTTTTTAATGTTCACCTCAAGATATTAACTTGTTGGGCATCGACAGGCTTCAAGCTACGACCCTCTTAAGTTATCAGACAAGTGCCACAAACGTCTCCTCTCAAAAGAAGCACAATCATGTCTTCATGTTAACAGACATGCAGACCTCAAATGTTTTTTAGATCTGATGTCCGTCAGTCTGTTTACGAAGGTGCAGCCTCTCACTGTGACCGCATCCAAAATAAAGATTTTACTTTGCCTCTCTAAGTCAAACTACTTTTTTCTGTTACATTCACAAACATATAATCACATTTTCAGTACAGACTGATGACAGATACACATGGTTTCTCATTTCAAACAGTTTTGTTCAGATGAATGAGTTTTTAATCACAGTTTTCAATCTGGGTTTGTCAGACAAAGACAAATGAAACTGTCTGTGTCCACTTTCAATTTCAGTGTTTGAAATAAACTTTCTTAGGATTACATTAGATGAAGACAACATGTTTGCTTTTTGTTTGTTTGTTTGAGGATTTAGGGTTAAAAAAAAAGGAATAATTATCTTATTTAACTTATCTCAATGAATTTTCATTTTGTTTCATGGATATTAAATTGAACAAATGTAGCCAGACAGCAGCACAAAATAAGAACCAGTCAAACCAAAACAGATACACAGACAGACAATATATTACAACACACAGCAGTCTAAAAATGATTTTAGAAACTTGTCTGTGAACATCTTCGCTGTCCTTCCTTATTCTTTAACCTCAGGAAAATAAACAAATATTTATTTTTGTATTTCTTCTTGAACTGAATATTTGTGCTTTGTTTAAAGTCTTCCACAATTTAACCCCACATAGTTAAAGACACATAGCAAATAAAAGAAGAAAACAAAGATTTTTAAGCTTTCCCCTCAGGTAAATTATCATTATTTGCGTTGTGTTGCACTCCAAATATAGGCGGAGGTTTAACTCTAAATATCTGATTTGTGTTTTAATCCATCGGACTGTTTTTAATGTAGAAATAATCATAAATTAAACATTTTATTGTGTTTTTTTTTTATTTTTTATCCACGTCTCTTTCTCTCTCGTTTCCTTCTCGTGTGCGTCGTGTGCGTGATGACATCACTGTACGTCAGGAGCTCCCGCCTCTCGCCGTCATCACGTCACGTCACGTCACTCTCATTTGTGCAGTTGGTCTGTCAGCGGCTCGTTTACGCTGAATTTGCACTTGAACCGGGAGTTAAATAATAAAAAACACAAAGATGTCGGCTCGGGTAAGTTGATTTCAGCACAGTACACACAGTACACACCGAGTACTACAGCTAACGTGTACTTTAAAGGGGGCAGACGCGTATTGTTACACGTAAACTGAGCCAGCACGGCACGAGCCTGTGTGGCAGAGCGGGGTGTCATTCAAAACTTCGTCTGCAGCCCGGAAGAGAAACCGAGTATCTCATGACCGGACCGTGATAGCATGTCGTCTGTTATGTATGTGACCGTGTGTGTCACAGCTCGGAGGTTCGAGCCCCGGAGCCGCTGGGCTGCGACTGACTGCGAGCTGAAAGGCTGGAGAGTCAGCCACGACTTTAAAAAGGGCTGGAGGAAGTGTGTGTGTGTGTGTGTGTGTGTGTGTGTGTGTTAAATGACAATTCATCGAGATAGTAGAACGAACACTGCGGTTCCTCTTCTGCAGAGTCCGTCCTGTCACAAACTGCAGTTCCTCAAACGTCCACCTGAGGCTGGCTGCAGAAGTGAGTCAGTCTCCATAAGTCCCCATGTTAGACAGCAGAAATAAACATGTTTACAGCCTGGTACAAAAACAGTTTTGGTCTCTGTAGCTAATTTCCCCGTTCATGACAACTGTACTGAGGGTGAATTTATATACAACTCACCTGTTCACATTATATTAAGGCTTAAAGTTACGCAGGATTAAGAGCGTGGACGCTTTGAGTGACAGGTGGGAGCTGTTACAGGTGACTTGTTGGAGCAGGTCTGCAGATGAGCCACATCATTGCCGTTTGACCATCCTGAGAGCTGTTTCTCATATTTTGTCCAGCCCAGTTTCAGCAGCGAGGTAGAATGATGTTGTTTGTTTGTGATAGAGAGCGAGAACCGATTCAAGTTCCCGTCAAAGCTTCACTTTTAACATCCTCGTAACACTTCAGTAAAACAGCAATAACTGTCACAAAGGTAGGATTTGTTGCAGGGCACCGATTATAATTCATACATTCGTACGTGTTAGGTTTCATTTGTCTGTTTTCTGTAATAGGAGCGTTTGGCCTCATCACACTGAGACTTTTCTGTAGCTTGTTAACATCATAATCTGAGCTGATTACTGGAAAACAATGTAAGGAATGTCCCAGTCTGTGAAGACTTGAGCTGTAAGTCATGGCTCATATTTTCAAGTTAATGTTTATTTGACTGTTGTTCAAATTGTAACAAGAAAAAATACAAACTCATGATGCAATAAGAGATTACAGGGAACATTTAAAGTATTTTTTTACCCCGTTTGTCAGCCTGTGCAAACTTCAGCTCTGCAACCATCAGTGTGCGAGGCCGCGGTTAGTCTGGATGATGAAACTGTTGGATTGGTTGAATGTTTTCGAGATGTGGGTCATGAAGTTAATTAGGTTATCAGAATGAGAGCAGTGATTTTCTTAGAAAGGCTTTTCTTGTAACTTTAAATGACAGACCGGGTTGACAGTCTGAAACCAGATTGAGTGAATAGATTATTACATATGAAACTTATCTTCTTATTGTCTCATACAGTCCACAAATATTGCATCTGCCTCGAGAAGATACTTTTGTTTTGTCTACAGTCTCATTTTGTTGAGTCCCAAACGGCTCGCTCAACCTTTAGTTGATATTTCATCACCATCAGTGCATGATGAAGTTGCTTGCTTCATGCTGAATCACCCGGCCTGTAGCTGGCTCGGTGTGAGCCAACGTGCTGCTTCACTCTGAGCGGAGGTGAAATGATGATTGAAAGCTCTTAAAATCCAGCTTCCCTCTCAAGTAGCTCCGAGGTTGTTAAAGCCGTCTTCCTCCACACATCATATATTCTGTCACGGGCTGCACGGTGCTGCCGTAAAACACACGGAGCCTCCACTTGCTGTGTCATTCCATCCAAAGGAAATATTAAAGATGCCTTGTTCATTATTTTATGCACTTTTACAAAAACTTTGAATGTGAAATAAAGTTTGGTGCGTTTGAGCAGCGTTTGGCTTCCTAACACGACTTAAAGTGTCATGATCATGATGCGTATCTTCATCAGCAGCGGTGGCTTTCAACGGGAAGTCACAAAATAAGCAGATAATATAAAAACTAAACAGCTGTTGGCTTAATAACCCTCCTTGGACTTTATCGTGAGTTATATTATTAACTAACTAACTGTAAAAGTGTCACATTGTATAGAAACCTCGACAGCGCTGCTCTGTGTACCTTTGGAGTTCATCTTCTGTTCAGGCTCAGTCATGCGCTCTGCCTTGAAGGTTAACTGTTTTGACAGTGCTAATGAAAGCCCAGAGGAAAGTTAAGGACTGGTCCACTTGACATACAGCCACTGGCATTCAGTATTCAACCCGAGCAGCAAGTTTCATACGGAGCCAGGGAGGCTTTATCAGTGTTACGGCATCACCATGGCAACATGCGTGTAATGGTGGGGATCCGTGCTGCAGCGGAGCTGACCTCAGATCAGATCCACACGCACAGACTGTGAAGCATTCACTGTTTAACATGATTCAACAACCAGGATGTGACATTTACTGGGAATTTATCTCGATGTTTTGGTGAATAACAAACAGATTAAAGGTACAGTGTGCAACATTTAGCGGCATCTAGTGGTGAGATTACAGATTGGCATCAGTTCAGTCGTCCCACCTGCTCGCCTCTCAGGTTTAGAGTGTGAAGCTGCATTGAGTATTTAGATAATTGCAAAAAGTCAAAGCTGATGTTAGTTATCAACAGGTTGTTCTCAGCTGTGCGTTAATGTGACGAGTCAGAAAGCTAAATAAAAACCTCGACGTGCAGCTTTCATTGTTGCATTGTTCAGAATCCCTCTGCAGAGTCTCGTTCACGTCACTCTCTGCTCTCCTTTCAGATTATGCAAGTGGGTCGATGCCCGACTGACGAGCTGTCGCTGACCAACTGTGCCGTCATCAATGAGAAGGACCCGCAGTTTGAACAGTGAGTGCTTTCCTCTCCTGCTCCTAGCTCTGCATCATGCTACAGTAATAGTAGTTTGTTTGTGTGTGTGTGTGTGGGTTGGTTGAATGTGTGTGCGTCATGCGTGATGACACTTCTGTTTGCTCACCTCACTGCAGACACGTGACCGTGCGCAACTTAGCCCACAAGTATGTGTTCACCTTGAAGACTCATCCCAATGTTAACTCTGGGACCATCGCCTTCAGCCTGCCTCAGGTAGGCTTCAGTCAAACACTGAGTGTAGCTCTGCGTCGCTGTTAGACTGTTTTCTGAGTGAACAATGAACTCCTCCCATGATTACTCTGAGTCTCTACGTTTCTAAATAACAGCGCTGTGCTTCTATTTCCTGTCAAAGTAACACACTTATTTAACAGGTGATGTCCTCAAAGCGCCAGACAACACTTTGTGTTTTGTTTCTAGCAGTATGTGAAGCTGAAGTCAGAGTTATCCGTTAGCTTGCGTGGTTGTCTGTGGGCTCTTTGCATGGACCTCTTTGTTTGTCTCAATCTGTCTGTTACTGCTTTGTTTCCTTTTCCGCCTTGCCTGTCTCTGCCTGCTCTTCCTCCGTCTATAAACTCGGCAGCCACAGCAGCACACAGGTACTACTGTAACCTCCTCCAGACGGTCTTATTTTACCACAAGAGTTCATTAAACGTTACCCGTCCACTGATCGACTCTTTGACATGGTAGCACATCCTGTGTATAAACAGTAACGATAGATCTGAATGATGCATGTTAGTGCGTAGAAGTGTTGTGAAATAAGACCATGCTGCAGAGGAACGTTACACTGATGTCTCTGTGAACACATAGTGTTGTTCATTTGAACTGTAGCTGTCCTTTTTGTTCTTCTGGAAAATGTAATTACTGTACTGTTAGCTAAATGGTAATAAGTGTCCTAATATATAACAAAGAAACGATGAGACATGAAGCTAAATCAATCACTTTTATTTTCTTTGCAGAGAAAATGGGCCGGCCTCTCGATTGGACAAGAGGTTGAAGGTAAGTTTGATTTGAGAAAATAAAAGTGCATATTTCTGAGCCAGTTTGAATCCTTCATGTTCTCAGTGGGCTCCAATGTGCTCGGAGCGTGGTGGCAAAGATAGAGAGAGACTGACCAGCTCGTTAAGATGAACAAAAGTTTCTCAGTCTTAATCTGCGTCTTAGACACCTGAAGGCATCTCAGTCCAACAACTTTCTCCAATATAATAAAGCACTTCTAGTTATCCTGTAGCATTCTGTGTAAGGTCATAATAATAATAATAATAATAATAATAATAATAATAATAATAATAACTTTAT
The DNA here is from genome assembly GCA_023373845.1 of Nibea coibor. Classification (NCBI taxonomy): domain Eukaryota; kingdom Metazoa; phylum Chordata; class Actinopteri; family Sciaenidae; genus Nibea; species Nibea coibor. The sequence continues at coordinate 2,375,890 of CM041728.1, read as the reverse complement.
TCAGTTTACAAAGTGCTTCACGGAGCAGCAGACCCAAGAGAATGCCATACAGGTTAAGATAAGAGTAAAACAGATTCAGGGTCACAGAAACAGACAGAACAATGAAAATAAAAATAAAAACTATTCATTGATGGTGTAGAAAAAAGATAGACGAGCAATGAAACTTTTGTTGAGCAGAATATGAAATATGAAAACTCTCTCTGGCTCTTTAAATGGTTAGCAGTACCTTTCTGTTCATCGGCCTTTTGTGATGACTGTAATTAGTTTGCCATCTATTGACTAACACTTGACAGTCTCTCTCTTACCCTTGAATGCCTTTTGAGTCACAGACACCTGCATCAGGAGAAACATAATCACCTTCAACATCAAATCCAGCGTCAGACTTTGAAGGATTTGTGCAGCTCACATGTGACGGACTTTAAAGGCTGCAGCCTCGATTCTGACAGCCGCATCGCGCAGATCACGAGTTATACGAGGGGTTAGGGAGTTTAGCTATTATTTAGATGTCACGACAGGGTGGAGGGAACATGATTTAACCAGCGCACGGAGAGACAGTGTAACAATATGTGTGGGTGGTGTCACAGCACATCTGTCTCAGAGGCTGGCCGGCGTCCAGAGAAAGAGGAGGCCTGTGCTTTGAAATATTTTGCCCAGCTACCCTCAGGCCAAGCGATGCCCAAAATGATGGGCGCTATTATGATACTGTCTGCATATCAGAAGTGAAAAGGAGGAATGAAAATATAATCCACTGATGTGAGAGAATGAATAACCCTCATGATACTTTAATCTCTCTTGACGTGGTGTAGCCACGGCTCTTTCTAATATTTGATCAAAGGATGTGTGTGCATTTCTCTTCAAACCAGCCGGATCAGAATGGACAGAATATTTTCTCCTGGTTACTGTGATATGAATAATGTAGCAGCATTGTGGGTGTAATTATCCTAATTACCTGGTGGCGGCCTGATCTACAGGAGGAGTGTATCATTTCCATAATGATTCTTGAATACATGCAGACAATCCGAGTCACATTCGGGGACTGTTTGATTATAACTGTCTGCTAACAAGGCGCCAGGTGATTTGGTAACCGCCACGTGTCCTAATGAGCTTAGACCCTGCTGTTTTCATCAGTGTCTAATTGAGTATAATCGGAATAAAAATATCTGTGGCATACTGCTGGATCGCCATGCAGAGCGATCGTGCTGAAAATGATTCACTAGTTTTGAAGCGTTTGAGTCATAAATGGTGACATCTGCTGGCCAAACCTTCAGTATGACGTCTGAATGGCTGGATTACTGTTAGAAAACAGAATGCACACAGTTTAACTGCTTTTATTGTTTTTATTATTGTTATTTTGTTCAGTAACTCAGTTTACAGCTCCGATTACCAAACCAGCATCCTTTTTCTCTCCTGCTGCGAAGTTAATCACAGAGACAAACCTGCAAATAATTTCAAAACTCTGCAGTTTCAGCTCGACAGTGTTTGGCCTGTTTTGGCTTTTTGTTTGGCTCATCAGTCTGTCATCAGTCAGTCAGAGTTAGCAACGAGCTGGTAAAGAAAGAAAGAATGCCACCTCCACCTTGTTACACGTTTACACAGCACAGCAAAGAGGAAACATGTTCTCATGTGTCGTTTCCCCTCCTTTATAGTCACAAGCTACAAGTTTGACAAAACCAAACAGTGTATAAGCACCATGACCGTGGAAGTCGACTTCCTGCAGAAGAAGAATGCGGACAGCAACCCCTACGACTCGGACAACATGGCCAGAGAGTTCATCCAGCACTTCAACAACCAGGCCTTCAGCGTCGGCCAGCAGGTAACTCAAAGGGAAACTGTTCATACTTACAAGACCAGTTTCAATAGTTTTGGTTCATTTAATGCATTAAATCTTCATGTTCCCCTTTGCTAGTAGTTAACAAGCATTTTGTGTCCTTACCTCATCAACTTCACCTCCTCCCCGTGTGTCTGCAGCTCGTGTTTAGTTTCTGTGATAAGCTGTTTGGCCTGGTGATAAAGAACATCGAGGCCATGGACCCGAGCATCCTGAAGGGAGAGCAGCCCACCAGCAAAGCCAGACCAAAGGTATCTGAAGAACAGCCTGTTCACGCTGTGTAATATTAGTTAAAGCGTTGCAGAGTAAACAGCTGTTTGCTCGGTTTCCTTCCTCAGATCGAGATCGGTTTGTTGCTGGGAAACAGTCAGGTGATCTTTGAGAAGTCAGAGAGCTCATCTATGACTCTGGTTGGTGAGTGTCAACAACAGTTTACGAGCGCTTCATCTCTCAGGTTTAATCTGCCGTCACCAGCCGGTTTAGGCGTTACACACAGACGCTAAAGCTGATTTATAAAGAACGAGAAGTGTTTCCACTTTCACTGTCTGTTGATTCTCTATAAAAGCCACAGGGGGGCAGACTTCACATACGGTTGGCAGCAGCAGGCTGTCAGAGGCCACCTGAGAGAGAGTTTACCTTCAGAACATGTTTGAATGTAATAAACTCTGATTATATCAATGAACCTTATTAATTTCATGGCAAACAATCACTTTAGGATCCAGGGTAACTCCTGCTGAGTATATAAGCAACATATTTACAGTTTTTTGTCCGACCCTCCTCCAGGGAAAGCAAAGACCAGAGAGTCTCGCCAGTCCATCATCAGCCCAGACTGGAACTTTGAGAAGATGGGTATCGGCGGCCTCGACAAGGAGTTTTCTGACATCTTCCGTCGAGCCTTCGCCTCCAGAGTCTTCCCTCCAGACATAGTGGAGCAGATGGGTGAGTTTCCCTCTTTCTTTTTAGCCTCTCATCACTTATTCATCTGTTTACAGTTTGTCAGATGATGATTTCACAACATTTTCAAGTTCGGCACAGCAGTGAAGCTCCAGCAGTGTCTTCAGTCATTTTAACCTTTCGCTAACAGTGGCTGGACTTCGTCACACTTTGCGGGCTAAAAAATTCATCCGGTCCAGGTGGACGTCTGTATTTATCTACAGGTGCACCCAGCGGCGTCCTTCAGTAAGACAGAAGTCATCAGAGCTCCATCAAACAAAACACAAACACACACGAGTCTTTCCTACAAGGAGCTTCCTCAACACGCTGCCGCCAGCAGAAAGAGAAACACAATTATCTCGTTGTCTTTCTCAGAACTGGTGAAGTAATTTTTTCAGCATTCATCAGTTTGAACAGAATAATAATACCTGCCAAATATAATCACTGTTTTCAGTTATTATATTTGGTTTGTGTTTAATTCTTGAATCAACATTATGGCAAACAAAACTTTGAATAATTCCTTTGAGGGCTGCATCATTGTCTGAATCACTCAAACCCACAATCAACAATTAGCAAGGCACGGCCGCGTCCTCCCGCGGTGCCTCGGCCGTGACTCACAGTGATCCCTGCGCACACTCATTAATAGATCTTTGACAGCTGTCAGATTACGATGATGAGTCACATTGCAGAAGACAGCGGCCCATTGTAATGAAAGCCATCAGGTATACTTCTTTGTGACTCATAGAAAAGCCCCTGTCTTCCCACACACACGTGCGTACAATCACATCAGTCCTAATCCTCGCTCCCAGACCGAGAAGTCTTGTGAAAACCTGTCGTAAAGACTCTGAGCCTGGCAAACACGCACATGTCTTTAAACGCTGCGTACCCAGCAGCTCTCCGGGCCTGTGGCAGCGTCCGGCATCGCATGTGAGCTGACCTTTAGCTGGGTGGTTGTGTGCCGGAGTCGGCCTTTGGCTGTGGCCAGCTGGCTGCTGTAATGAGATGGCATGCCCTGATAGAGCATCCAGCTAAAAGGTGAAGCTGTAATTGGCAGGCGTCGGGTGGGGGGGCAGGTGCTGACAGAGAGGGGGGCGCCGTGCACGTTAACACGTTTTACATTTCGCGTGTGCGCTGGAGCAAAAGTCTGAAAGTTTCACCTTGTCTCCCCTTTGCACCCTGAGAGGTGAAGCAGACAGACAGAAGCTTCAGTGCTCTCTCCGCCAAACACAACCGCATAACTTCTTCACCCTCCGTCACCCCCACCCCTCGACCGACTCGACCTGTCATCCCGGCTGCTTTTCCTTCAGCGGGCCCAAATGGCAGCTCAGATGGTTATCAGGGGCCTCTCAATTAGTCTGGGATAAATGTCATTAAGCAGGTGCAAAAGGCCGTTAAAGAGCCGTACTGTAAACTCGAGTGGAGCTCGCCGTATCCACGCTTGATCTTTAGAGGAGGAATGAAACAAAAAGAAATCAGCCGGAGCCACAGTTTGACACTGAAAACTCTTTAATATCACCACAAACAACAGAGTGACGCCTCCAACAAGCTGCACACGCGAGCGAGCGTTTTAATCACGAAGGCCGAACTTCATTCACGCAGCAGAATCCCGAGGCGAGCCAGTTATCGATCGCACAGAACAAATCCTTCAAAAATTTCATTCAGCGGCGTAAAAAATGACCCAAGAAGTCTCTGAACTCTGTTTAACGTCGTGACTAACTTCGTGTGGTATGGATTTTTCTTTACGTTTCACTAATACAGTATCTGAAGGCTGAGTCGGCTTCAGGGGTCACGCCTTATTACACAGATTAAGGGGGGGAAAGGCCCCAAAACACCTGAAGAGGATAATTACTGCTGCTCAGTTAACCTGTTTGGATCGAGAGTCTTCGTCCAGGACAAAGATACGAGCATCATAGCGAGTAGAAACAGTCTGTGTTCACCTTCTGTTCCTCGTGTTTGTCTCCAGGCTGTAAGCACGTGAAGGGAATCCTGCTGTACGGACCCCCGGGCTGCGGTAAAACCCTGATGGCACGACAGATTGGCAAGATGCTCAAAGCCCGGGAGCCAAAGATCGTCAACGGGCCCGAGATTCTCAACAAGTACGTCGGAGAGTCTGAGGCCAACATCAGGAAGCTCTTTGCAGACGCAGAAGAGGAACAGAAGAAGGTGAGAGGGGGCGACACACACACACGCACACACACACACACACACACACACACACACTTGTGTACTTAGAGCTTATTATCTACACATAGATTCTCCATGAAACACAGATCAACGTTTCATCTGTCTAAACAGAAAAAAGTAATTTCTAAAGGAGTGGAGAGATCTGCCCTTTAGCCAGACATAGCTGTAATAACTCTGGTAAAGTTCTCTAAAGTGTGTGTGTGTGTGTGTGTGTGTGTGTGTGTGTGTGTGTGTGTGTGTGTGTGTGTGTGTGTGTGGAGGTGGGGGGCAGTTATGCATTGAAACCCAGCAGTAATGTTTGACGGTTGGTTTGGATGGTGACACACTACCGTCGAGCCTCACTCTTCACCACCTAATGAGGGGCTGGGCTCTCTTTGACCTCCTATTAGACCTCCCTACACACACTCTCACACACACACACACACACACACACACACACACACACCATCCAGTGTGTAATAAGGACAGCTCCACACCTGCTTTAAATGCTACGGCTGAGACTGACAGGTTTGTAGATGGAGGGATAACCCCCCACCCTGCTGCTCTCTCACTCCTTCCATCTGTCTCTCTGTTGAGGGTCAGTACTGACAGAAAGGTTTCGGCAGCGTCTTTGTCGTTTTTAATTTAAAAATATATCTGACGATATTTTCTGTGTGCAGAAGAAGAAGACGACCCAGCGTGCAGATCAAACCACCGTCAGAGGAAATACAAACCAGCGTGGCTTCTCTGTGCTGCAGGACTTGGAATAAAATATTAAATTCAGTATAATTAAATAACTTCACAAGTCCATAAGTTACGTCTGAGGACCTAATTATTTAAGTTTCATCTTTGAGAGTAGATTAATAAATGTACCGGCATGCGGCAGGTCAGATACTGACCCTCAGGGTAAACATTTAAACATTCCAGGATGGAAAATCTAAAATAAATCCTCAGAGACTTTTAGGCCTTCCTCACCCTCGAACAGACCAACTGTGATACATTAAGACCTTGAAAGGCATAAAATACTAATCCGATGCCCAAGTAGAGGCATTTTGTTTGTTTTTAAGTAAATAGGATTAATTAAATGACTTAAATAATTAGCTCCTCAGACAAACTTATAATCATGCAGTACAGAGACGCCGCGCTCTCCCAACAGAGGCTGGTTTGTGTTTTTGACGTTTAATTCCTTTGACAATGATTTGATTTGGTGTAGTGACAGCAGATGATGCAAATTATAGTTGCACATTACACAGTTCTCACGTTATTATACTTTTTCTTTCCGTCATTCGTCTCCCAGCTCGGTGCAAACAGCGGCCTTCACATCATCATCTTCGATGAGATCGACGCCATCTGCAAACAGCGTGGCAGCATGGCGGGCAGCACGGGAGTCCACGACACCGTGGTCAACCAGCTGCTGTCTAAGATAGACGGCGTGGAGCAGCTCAACAACATCCTGGTCATAGGTGCTCACACACACACACACACACTCTCTCCTCTCCTTCTGAACATCTGCGCTCACTGATTCATCACTCTCATTCACCCTTTTTCCTCTGCTGTCTCACCTTTCCTATCTGTCCATCTGTGCCTCCCTCAGGTATGACCAACAGGCCTGACCTGATAGACGAGGCCTTGTTGAGGCCGGGAAGGTTGGAGGTGAAGATGGAGATTGGTAAGCAGTGAAGAATGTTAACTCTTTACAGCTTGAAAAGTGCGTGACAATAAAGACGGAAAACTTCTGTGTTTATTTTAAGACGTGAATGTCCGTGACAAAGACGTCCTCTTTTCTTCTTCCAGGGTTACCGGATGAAAAGGGACGAATTCAGATCCTCCACATCCACACGGCAAAGATGCGTCAGTACGACCTGCTGTCCGGTGACGTGGACATCAAGGAGCTGGCCGTGGAGACTAAGAACTACAGCGGTGCCGAGCTGGAGGGCCTGGTCAGGGCTGCACAGTCCACTGCCATGAACAGACACATCAAGGTCAGAGCCCTGATGAAGCTGCTGTCAGCTGATGACGCAAACCTGTTCAGTCATAGAAGATACGAAATCATGTTTTCTAAAGCCACTCGCTGGTGTAATGTCTGTCGCTAAGTTAAAGGTGCAGGCCACGCAGCCACCCAGGTGTGTGTGTGTGTGTGTGTGTGTGTGCGCCCTCTCTTAAGTGTTTTATCAGGTGCGTAGGCTCAAATCTACGCAGCTCAGTGGGACACACAGATAAGGTGAAGTTCTCATCTGTTAAGTGTTCTGCCGCCACACACACACACACACACACACACACACACGGAGCAGCAGCAGATATTGGATAGTGATGATACATGACAGACAAGGTGCCTTACACACGTCTGACGGCCGTGGCGTTTTTTTTCTCCCCTCTTCTAAACACTTACTCCTTCCTCCCTCCTCCTCCTCCTCCTCCTCCTCCTCCTCCTCCTCCTCCTCCTCTCGGCCTGACCTTTCTGCTCTGAGGGAGCACACTGTCTCCTGACACATGGTGCAACCTCAACGTAATGCAAAGTAATGGGTTTCATTAGCAGGAGGCATGGAGTTCATCCAAGGAACTCAAGATAGTAACTCATTATTTGCTGTCGCTTAACTTGCATTATTCGTGTGTGTGTTTATGTTTGTAGGCCAGTAACACGGTGGAGGTGAACATTGAGACGGCGGAGAGGCTGCAGGTCAGCAGACTCGACTTCATGGCGTCACTGAACAACGACATCAAACCCGTAAGTCGCTTCAGCGTCACTCGTCACTCTCTTTTCTCTCTTTATTTATCAAAAATCCTGAACAAGTCTGTAATTTATAAATTCCAATGACCTGAACATGGAAACTTCCAGTTCTTTCCAGTTTTCCGCAGTAATGATCGTTCTTGTGCTTCCTTACGTCAGTGATATTTTCACTCCTTTGTTTCTCATCCCTGCTATTGTTGTCCTTGTTTGTTTCGTCATGCCGGTCTTATTTCGTGAGGATTTTCTATAAGCCGTCGACTTCCTTTCTCACCGGCACATATCATATTATTTTAATTATCGTCTGCCTTTTACCATGACACTTTAATCTAAATGTAAACCACATAAAACTGTTTAAATGTGGCCTCGACCTCTCAGAGATGTCGAGCACTTCAAACAGAGACATGGAGGAAATTTATTGCCATGTTGTCCCAGACTTAAGCTGAATGTGTTCAGGCGGGTTTATGCATTTAACCTCTGCATGCAACCAGTGATCAGTGAAACAGGATCCGATCCACACACCGGCCTCACTGCGTCTCCGTCTCTCTCTTCCTGTCCAGGCATTTGGTACCAACCAAGAGGACTACGCCAGTTACATCATGAACGGGATCATCCGATGGGGCGACCCGGTGTCAGCGGTCCTGGAGGACGGCGAGCTGCTGGTGCGGCAGACGAAGAACAGCGACCGAACGCCGCTGGTCTCTGTGCTGCTGGAGGGTAAGACTCGCAGCTCCCGAACATGAAAACAAAATCACAAACAGCTGATCAGTGATGGATCCTCTCCCTCAGGCCCACCCAACAGCGGGAAAACGGCGCTGGCTGCGAAGATCTCCGAAGACTCCCAGTTCCCCTTCATCAAGATCTGCTCCCCCGACAAGATGATCGGACACTCGGAGATCGCCAAATGCCAAGCCATCAAAAAGGCACGTACGAAGGCTCGGGCCAGGGTTCAAATCCCACCTGTGGCCCTTCACTGCATATCGTCCCCGCTCTGTCTGTCACTCTTCAGCTGCTGCCATCCAATAAAAGTTCCCAAAAAATATCAAACTTGACAATTTTAAAGGTCTTTATACTCTCTGTAGAAAGTATTGAAATATAGAAACCAAACTGACTCGTGTTTAATTTAACAGGCTTTTAATGAAAATTAAAAGGTTGTGCCTTTTTTATTTAGATATTTGAAGACGCCTACAAGTCCCAGCTGAGCTGTGTGGTTGTTGATGACATTGAACGTCTGTTAGGTAAGAAACACTTTAAATAAAAAGCTTTTCAGCTTCTTGGTTGATGTAAAACTGCTTCATCTGTCTCGTCAGACTACGTCCCGATCGGCCCTCGTTTCTCCAACCTGGTGTTACAAGCTCTGCTGGTGCTGCTGAAGAAGCCTCCTCCGAAGGTAACACACACGTTGTCGTTGTCGTCGTTGTGTTTTTTGTGTGTAGCGTGCTCACTGTAGGGCTGCGAGTCCTCAGGTGGCAGAAAGAGGGCAGCAGATCTTCTGGATGCCAGCACAAAGTCTTGTGAGGAATTGTTGGAGGTCTTTGGCTGCGAGCGGCATGTGTGAGCGCCTGTGTGTGAGTGTATGGTTATTAGAGAGTGTTTTGGTCCAGGCCTGTTGTGCTCACCGTGAATGGTGGAGGTAGAGACCCATTTCTCATAGTTTCTTTGGTTGTAGTGTGTGTGTGTGTGTGTGTGTCGTTGATGGGTTTGTGAATGAGAGTATAGCCCCACTATATGGCTGCATGTGCATGAGAAGTGGCGCGGGGCCTGGTGTTGAATGCCTGGCTGCAGTGCTCCTCTGGGGTTGTAAAGCGCTGAGCCCAGCGGGGTGCCTGGGGCCGGGGGAGGCCGGGGGAGGCCGGGGGAGGCCGGGGGGACAGGGAGGAGAATGGGCTCTGTGAGAGAGCCAGGACCTGGCAGCACCGCCGCCTGTGTGGCACCTCATCTGCATGCAGCATCACAACCCCCCACGCCATGGGGGGGCAGCCGGCAGCCATAATCCCCCTGTCTGCTTGCCACTCCTCTGCCTCTCCTCTCCTTCGTCTTCTCCTCCTGGTCCTCCTCCAACTTGTCGGCTTAGCGCGGAGCTACATTTTCTCTTTGCTTCTTTGCTCGTCTGTTTTCTTCTGTTCTCTTGTCCTCTCTTGTTATTTTCAATCCTCTCGCTCTTGTTGTGACTTACGGCCCTCATGCCCACCGTCAAACCTTCACCGTCCTGTGACAGTCTCACAGTGTGACTCAGCGAAAAGAGCTTCACGGCGACGGCAGAAACTGAATCAAAATGGTTGATCGCAGCGGCGACGACGACCCGTGACCTCAGCTGGTGGAGCAGGCGCTCGGGCTCTGTCTGTCTTCAAATAAAGGCAGAAAAATAAATAAAATACTGCTGCACAGTCTAACACTGCCATCCAGGAGTTTATGAGCCTGCAAGATGGCCGTCTGCCTTCAAATGAACATCCACAATCCATGACGCCACCGTCTCCTCTGTCCTTCCTCGTTACTTTCCTGTTCACCGTCATAATAATCAGAATGTTTAAATCTCATAGAGTCTAACTGTCGGCCTCTTTGCTTCCCCTGTGAGTGTTAAGAACAGAGCACAGATGAACGGTCGACTGAAGCGAGAGTCTGAAGTCACGTCTGCTTCTCTTTCAGGGTCGTAAGTTACTGATCATCGGCACCACGAGTCGTAAAGACGTCCTCCAGGAAATGGAGATGTTGGACGCTTTCAGCACCACCATCCACATTCCCAACATCTCGAGGGGAGAGCAGCTGGTCGAGGCCCTGGAGGTAACACACACACACACTGTGCTGTACTGACTGAATTTACTCTCTTGTTACTCCCACATTGATCGCTCTCTCCTCTCTCTGGTTCTCTCCACAGCTGCTGGGCAGTTTTGAGGAGGTCGAGCGGGCCAGCATAGCTAAAGCTGTGAAGGGCTGCGGTCTGTGGATCGGCATAAAGAAGCTGCTCATGCTGATTGAAATGTCCGTCCAGGTGAGGAAGTCTTAACTCGCTTTTTACTTCCTCCCTCAAACTGAAATATCTCGACGACTGCTGGATGGATTTTCATGGAACGTCGTACAAACATTCACAGTTACAGGAAGGATCGACGCTCATGATTTCATCCTGAATTTTCCGGATTGTTGATGTGGCAGAATAAAAGTCGTAATCTCGGTGTGCTGGTTAGCTCCGCTTTCCCGTCACTCTCCATCCATCTCTGTCAGATGAAGCTTGAAAAGAGTTTAAACAGGTTCAGGGCTGGTATGAGGTCGTTCTTTGAATTGTCGCAGCAGTCAGGTGTGGATGAACTTTTTTACTCAGAAATTAGGCGTCAGCACCTCGGCACATTCCACAGATCACTGATCGGCAACTTCCTAAGCAACAGCCAAGAAACATTGAACGTCATCACAGGCCAGATTTGGCCTGCGGGCGCTCGGCCGAGTTTCAAACACTTTCCCGGCTATTTAACGTTTAAACGTTTAAAGGTAAGCTGCAGAGACAGAGGCAGTCTTGTCTTTCAGTAACTCCGTCGTCACTTTTTTATTATTATTCTCAAACACACATTTCAGGCTGGCTCAGCTCGTGTATTATTGTTTTTCTAATCGCGCGGTCGGAGCTCGAGCAGCGTGTCCCTGCTCTTCCTCGACATCTGGCCGGCATTCTCAACAGAATCTGCCTCCGTCACAAAGAACTGTCATCTATTAATGCTGGAATGAAAAACTGTGCGGCTTTGCCGATGATTTGTTGAGCAGACGGATCCAGTGCGTTTTCTAGTTCACAAACCGGTCTCCAGTTTTTTTGGAGACCCGATAGTTATGAAACCATGTTCTGCACGACGCGGTCCAACTTACATTCACGTGTTCTGAACCAGAGGGAAGCGGCTCGTAAGAGCATTGACACACACACACGCGCTCTTCGTGGCTTTGGTGTATCTACAATTTAGAGCTGATTCAATTAATATCAGTCATCACACATATGGAAGGTTCTAAAAACATGTATGTGTACGTTAAAGCCGTGGAAATGAAAACATAGATCATCATCACGGAGCAGATTCTTGGCTTCCTTTCAATAATCCAGTTGCATGTATGTGTGTAGATAAGTGCAGCGGGTATAGAGCCGCTCACCTTCCTACAGATGCCTTCAGGAGGTTTGTGGTTTGGCCCTGGAGCCATGTTTTTTACATTTTTCTAAGAGTCCCTCTTTAAATTGTTGTAACTCAAATGATTTACTTGCAAACTGTTGTAAGGGCCCTGACCCTGTCAAAACACCCCAATGATCCATTTGGACGGCTCTGCAGAGAGTCGGCGTGAGTCATACATCACGCTGCCTGAGATGCAGAGGTAGTGATTTGAAGAGAGCCGGCGGAGGATTTCATTTTATCAGTTTCTTCACGTGCTTAAATGTTTTCTTTCATTATTCACACACACACACACACACACACGTTCTCACCTGTTAAACAATGAGACGATGCAGTGCAGGGTTAGTTAGGATCACATCATCGCTCCAGAGGAGGCAACTTAACTGCAACGCTGTGTCTGGGCATGCTCGGCGAGTGAACACGTTTAATCTTCATACGCAGCGAAGGCCAGATCTCTTTCTCTTTTTGACCTACGAGTCCCACGTCAGCAGAAACTGACCTAAATCTGACTGTTGACTGGCTGCTGTTCGTTTCTCCTGCTGCCTGCCTGCCTGCGTGTCTGTGGTATGTTGATGATGTGTACCGCCTGTTTATTGGGGCTGGATGCTGTGTAATTGCTGTGGTATGCACAAATGCAGCCATGTTCTGCTACCCTACAACACAACACACACACACACCCGACTCGGAGCCTGAAGAAGTATGAACCTGTGTTTGCTGAGACATGCTGCAAACAGCTACACACAGACACACACATGCACACACACTCTTCATCTTTTTTCCTCTCATTCCAGCGTTTCTGCTCTCACGTCTTAACTTTAGTAGCTACAGGCGATTCCAGACATACTGTAAGTTATTGCATAGGTTGCCATTAATTTTACTTCCTCTCTCTCCCCCCTCCTCCCCCCCGTCCTCCTCCTCCCCTTCTCCACAGTCCTGTTTGTACAAACTCGAGCGTGAACTCCAGGACCCGCCGCTCTGATGTTTCAACACCTTGTTTCCGAAATTTAAAATGAAACAGATGCTCGTTCACACGGGGAGATCACACCTATTATTGCGCGCTCGTAAGAAGCTGTGCTTGTCTCTTTCAGATGGATCCTGGCTACAGAGTCAGCAAGTTCCTGAGTCTACTGAAGGATGAAGGAGCGTAAGTATTCTTTTCCTGTTTTTAACCCGGCTCCGTTTGAGCGAAGCGGGGATCATCGGTGACACTGAACACTCACACCACACACACACACATCTGTCACTGCATTTACAAGTGAAGCACACAGTGTTTACATTCTGATCAGAGCATCAAGTGTGATTAATAATAGACACGTTGTCCCCCTGCAGACTGGGTTCTGATAAGTTTGTGGCAATCTAGACTCGGCGGAGCCACGCGGTGAGAAAGAGGCATCCTTCACCGGTAAGACTGCAGCGCCTGCATCGGGCCGCGTGGTCACATTTTCTGCTCTGTGTGTGTGTGATACTATGTGTTTACCATCTGATTCCTACATGAGTCAAACACGTGTTTAATCTGTAAGCTTTAGAGGCACTAGTTGGAGTCAGGCTAGCTGTTTCCACCTGTTCCTCATCTTTATGCTAAGCTAAGCCAAAATGTTGAACTATTCCTTTAATTGTGTTATTATCTCTGATATCTTTGGCTCTCCACCGTCCGCAGTGAGGATGTTTCCAGGCTCTGAAGCAGTTATGAGGGTTTGCATGTGATAAACTGAGACTCAGAGGCGGCAAACACAAAATAAGATCAGTCCTGTATCCCTGCCGTCTGTAAAACAATTAAAACTAGTGTTAACACGGCTCATCGCCGCATGTTTTTAAAGTTTTTAAAGTTATCTGGCCAACTTCCTCCTAATCCTGCTCCGTGAAACACGCCCCATGAGAGGAGAGGCTGCCCAGGGTGATGAACAACAAACGCTCCGACAACTTCTCAACTCGCAGCCGGAGCTTTGCTTCACATCACCGCCTCAGAGACTTATGGTATATAGTCGGCGAACGGCGTGCCTAAAAATAGGTCGACTAGACAGGTGCTCTCTTGTGGCAGCACGCCTCCTTCCCCTGCCTGTCTCTTCTCACTTTTATTTGTCTCTCTTCACTCAGTTGCTGAGGAACGGAAGCCTGAAAGAGGCTGGCAGGAGGAAGCAAGCGAGAGATAAGTTTCCATCTCTCTCCCTCCGCATCCTTCCCCTTCCTGTCCCATCCCTGAAGAAGCTCTCTCTGCTCTGCAGCAGCAGCAGCAACCAGCCAGGCGACCTCCTCCTCCTCCTCAGCACTATGTGAAGATGTAACATAAGAGAAATAAGCGGTGTGTGTGTGTGTGTGTGTGTGTGTTTATCTGTGTATATTGCATTTCTTGAAGACTAGTGCTGTAATCTCTGACGTGACGCCCCCTCCACGAGCACTCCAATGAGATTTTCTATCTAAAAAGTTTGGCAGGTAGACGTGCATGCACAGACACTAATCGTAACACTGTTTATTTGTGTATCTCACAGATTTGTAATTTGATCATTCCAGGACGTGGCGGCTCTGTGACTTAAAGATCTCACTTTGTTCTTAACATGTTATGTACTTGCCTGTGTCTCGTTTGTTTATTTTATGAATAAATTAATTATATTACTACCCAGAAACTCTGGAATTAATGATAAAATTAAGAGAAACACTGAACGTATCCACACATGAACGTGGAGGTGAACCTCAGACCAACGATCCGCCACCGGTTCTTCTCACTATCAGGTGTTCTTCTCGTAATTACGGCATGTTGAAATCACAAGGAACTGTCTTATAATTATGACCTGGCGTAATTATCTCATAATTATGAGAAATGTGGCACCTCGTGATGAGAAGAGCCCGCTCAGACGGTTTGCGGTTAACCTCCACAGCGTCTACGTTGCACAATCTCCGTTCAGCTCGACAAGAAAACACAGTCAGCCGTTTACCAAGTAGCTACTGCAGCATGCGTGTGGCCTCACAGTAAATCAGAACGCATACAAATATTGTTTCACTTATCAGTAACTCGTCGCTCATGACCATGCTGCACATGGGAATAGTGTTGCTACAACATGTGGTCTTCTCTCTCTCTCTTTTTTTTTTTATATACAAGTGAAATTAATTACGAATGAACCAAAGCTTATTAACTGTAACCATTTCTTTCCTTTCTGTTTGTAATTATGAAGAATCGTGGATGTCATTGCAATAAATGTGGTCATATGAAAAACATTATGTTCAATATGTTTTGTATGAGTTTGAATAATCATGATGCACGTTGACTAGCGTGTTTACAAAACGGCGTAAAGGTTCCGATCCCGTGAAAAGAGCAAAACCAACACTGAGCCGGTCCGTCAGGCTCCTCAGACAGCTGGGCATTTTAGTTTTCAGCAAACTCTGGTAGCAGGGACGGACGGCTGAAAAAAATTACAGTGTTTGTGGTGCAACAGTGCGGCGCGGCGATGTGTTTTTAATAGTGCTGGACAACAATGGACAGAAAAATGAGAAATATTCCTGCTGGTTTTGGTGTTTTCGTGGGATTTGTTGACAATACGAAAAATGTTCTTTAAATGCCTCAAATTAAAATGATCCAACACATGAAACAACCATAAAGACGATTCATGTGTGAAGGGACAGGATCTCTAATCAAATGTAACAGCAAATAACGGTAAATTCTTGACCTTTAAAAACATAAACACATTAATATTTGTTACATTAGTGATATTTTAAATATTGAAGCCAGTATCTGATGATGTTGTTGTGTTTACTTGCTGCTTTTTAACCCAAAACAAAGAATTTTTAGTAACAAAGTTACTGTAATAACAATTTATTTCGCCTTACTGAAAACTATGTTTTCATGTGTGTGTATTAGCCTAAAATAAGTTTCATTACCAAAGAATGAGACTTTTATATCTGCAGAGGCAGCGGGTCCTCTTCCATGGAGTTGGCCGTCCTGAACCGGCATGTGCAGAGCGGACAGACGGACTCCTGATGCGACCCTCTGTGTGTGTGTGTGAGTATTCAGTTGGTTGCAGTCTGCAGCTTCACCACTAGGCGCCGCTAAATCTAAATACACATCTTCACGTGCGGTTTAAATAAAAAAATCAAAAAGCACGAGACAGTTTTGTTCTTCAAATATATAATCTTAGTTCAGTCATACAGATATATACATTGTATAATAAATAATATTTATAAAAACATAACATTTACGATTATAAAATAAAAAGGAAATTATTCACTTTAAAACATTTGTACAAAACTTTGGATATAGCGGGGGAGAGGGGGGATGTAGGGGGAAGGTTGTCGGGGGAGTTTGGAGGGAACTGAACACAGAAAGGTAGGCCCAGGTAGAAGGGCTGTGGAGAAGATGACACGAATGCTAAGCTATGTCACAAAGAGAGGACAGCCTATACACTACTGGGTAACTTGTATTTTTGTTGTTGGATATAATTAATAGGAAGCAGGTGGGACTGTCAGAACATGCTGAGTGGAAACCTCTCACAGCTTCATCCATCCATCCATCCATTCACCTTGTTTCGTCACTGGCAGCCGTCATGCACACACTTCCACACATCTTGCACACATAAATCATCGAGCTCCTGACAAGATTTCCCAACCTTCTTCTTCTTCTTCTGCTGCTGCTTAAATGTTCTCAGAATCTTTCCCCGTCTGCCCAGAAAATCATTCTTCTTCCTCTAAAAACTTCCTTTTGTCAAAAAAAAAACAGAAGTCAGCATCACCCGGGCAGACGTCCACGTCTCCTGACAACAATATTTTGTCTAAATTACAGTATTTTGTTCTTCCCAATATCTCCAAAACAGAAAGCCAGTTTTGGGGTGTACTGACAAGAGTACAAGTTCATAAATCAAGCTTCTTAAAAACCTCAACTGTCCAGCTGAGTTGGAGCGAAGTAAAGGAAGGACGTGAAGCCAATCAGAACCTACTCTGGTCTCCACATCTTGTCACATGTCCCCCTTTTCTCTTTTTTTGTGTACAGTGATAAAAGAAAGCTTCAGTCTCTACGATGGACCCGATGAAGTGTTAGAAAAAGAAAGATCTGCCTCTTTTGTTCGTAAGACCAGAATTAATATTAAGCATGCTAAAGCTTGACTCGTGTTTGATGCATAAATTTAAAAACCAAACAGCCGTAAATTATCTTCTACTCGTGTAATTTGAGCGCCGTTTTTCCTCCCGGTTGTTTTCAACCACAACGGTACGACCGCGGCGATCGTGCCGGGCCGGGGAGGGGGAGACCAAGTCGTCATTCACAAGAACTGCTACCTGCATCGAAGAAGAACAACGCTCAAATGTTTACCACCTGGAGTTACTGAATAGTGCATACATATACATGTGTAGGGTTCTTAGTTAGTGGAATGAGCATGCTTGTTCACACACATGCTGCATACCTCCAGTCCCAGCCCAATGGTAATATTTCAGAAATGCAGGGCAATAAAAATCAGGGCTGTAGCATATATCTTCCAGGCTTTTCCCGGGGTTGACTGGTGCAGTCGAGTCAGTCAGCAGGGAGTAGCAACACTGAGGATTTCATCAGCTCAGTAGTTAACAAAAGACAGGACTGTGGCACTTCCAACACCTGCCTGTGCTGTTTCAGTTCAGTTCAGTAGTTACAAAGTGATGGTTTCCTGGGGCTGCCGACGTGTTCAGTATCACTTTACGACCGAGTGACGGTGTAGAGGTTGGGTTAGTTTCAAACAAACAAACACACAAAAAGTAAACCGACCAGACGTGGCCAGAGAAGTGAGGTGTTAGTTAGAAGATGCTTTTTATTCAAAAGCAAAGAGAGTCTGAAAGTTTCTTTTTTTTCTTTTTTACTGCATTAATCTCACAGGTAAAAAGTGTTACTGTACATGCCGCAGACACCGTGTTGGCATGGAGGGGGGAAATAAATAAAGACGAGGAGGGGAGGGTGGAGAAGGGGAAGGCGGAAGGGGGTCGTGGCCCAATGCTGCAGGGGCGGGGGGAGGAGGAGGAGAGTGGCACGACTCTAGCTTCTCCCCATGAGAGCCGACTGGATCAGCCGGGTCGACACAGGACACGTTCTGGTCAGATATTATGGAAATGGGTGTAGTGGTTTGGAAGACGGATTCTAGAGCAGGAGGTTTCTATAGAAGTATCCATTACTGATGTGCCATTACCCATTAGGGCGTGAGTGTGTGTGCTGATGAATATGTTTGTTTGTGTCTTGAAGGGGGGAAGCAGGGAGGTCGTGCAGGAGTTGTGGGTGTTGAAGGGCAGGCGGGCAGCACTTGTAGTCCAGCAGTCCGTTTGTCTGAACGCGCTCTCACTTGCACGTGTGAACGTCGTAGACGCGCACGCACTCCTGACAGCTGACGTAGCAGCACCAGTGGAAGATGCAGTGGCACTTCTCCTTGCGCTTCTCAGTCCGGGTGTTGTGACCGCGCCCGCAGCACAGCAGGTCGCAGCCCTCGATGCCGTGCGACGACACGTTGCAGGCCCGGTCGCGAGTCCCGAAGGAACCGGTCTCCGGGTTGGGCTCGCAGAAGTTGGGCGAGCCCTCGTAGTAGACCAGGTCGCGCTCGGTCGGGTGCTTGAAGAAGTTGTACTTGACTCGTAGCGTCTCCACCCAGCCTCGTGACTCGCGGTGCTTCTCCACCACCATCTCCGAGGCGCTGTCGTACTTGTCCTTCAGGTAGTCGCCCAGCATGCGGAAATCCGGCTGGGCCCACCAGCACGTCTTCACCTCGCAGCTTCCCGACAGGCCGTGGCATTTGCAGCGTAGGTGCATGTGGTCGAGGATGGTCTGCGAAACAGAAGACATTTTTATGTTGTAGGAATGTTTCAGGCAAATATTGGTCGTAAACTTATCAGCCTGGAAAGCTCACTTCATTTTTCCCGATGCCTCAAAGCAATAAATTCACTAGAAATCTATATTTTTGAGTGCAAAGAGCCTGTAGGCTTTGAAAGGAAGCTTAGATTCACAACATACTCCAATGGAAATCCAGAGTCATGGCAAAAAAGTGTCAAAATATCTATAGAAACATCTTAAACGCTCCCTAAATCCTCATAGCTTTTGGAGCTATGAGGAGGCGAGTCGACAGTTCTGACTACACCCGTCGTCCTCCTGGGGAAGAGTCGAGCTACAAACTTCTCGGAGCCGACAGGTGGTGAGAATTCATAGCCCCGAAAACGGGAAGATTTCAGGGTGGGAGTGTTCCTTTAAAGCGTAATTAACTTAAAATGTCTTAATTTGATGACTCAGTGCTCGTGGGGCAGTCAAGTCAGTCACCGCCGTGAAAGATCTATTGGAATTTTATGGTCTGAAATTTACAGGAAATTCAGTAATGCAGACTAACAAAACCACTAAAGACTCGCAGGGCAGGCCAAGAAAAACAATGTGCCACTGGCTGCAGTTTATTGAAGTGTCATGCAGCTGTGAAGTACAGAGGCTCTGCGCTGCTGCTAATTCTCTCTGAAGTCGCTGGCTCACATGGTGAGTGTGCAGCCCTCGGGGCATATTTCACCTTTGTGTTTTGATTTTTGTTGTGCTTTAATTCGACGGCTATATTTAGCTGCAGAATTCCCCCAGCTGGGGCGGAAGGCAGGTGGCTGGGGCACCTCTGGGGTGAGGAAGGAGAGAGAGAGCGTATAAGGGATGGAGCAGAAGTGTAAAAGGGGGTTGGATGGACTATAGTGACATCACGCTGTGAGCTTGTCATGCCAACATCAAGTCCCAGAGGCCCTCGGGGCTAAATAATGGAGCGTGAGAGGGCCAGGTGGAGAGAGGAGAGCAGAGTCCTGACAGTGCTGCTGTTCAGTTAGCTCCTGTGGTCTCCCCCGGCTGCTCCTGTGTGCTCAGATCAAAGGCCTGTCTTGTTGCCGTGTGGTCCCTCCATTTGCCCCTCAGCAAGCAGCCGGGGAGCCTATTTTCTCCAAGCGGTGACAGCAGCCAGTGATGTTTTAAGTCGGAGCTGATTTCCTTCTCCCCCCACTCCTCCACCTCAACTCGCTCGGGTTATTTGACTGGCAGGGAATTTTTACATTGGGATGCAAGGCATGAAAGGCAAGGTGTGTGTGTGTAGGGGTGAGAGGAGAGGAGTGAGGGGGAGGGTGTTGCTTACTCGAGTAATTAACTATTCATTCAAAGTCAAGTGCTCGTTTTCAAGTGGAAACTCCGAAAAACCAAATCCCTCGCCGTCACACGAACAATTAGTAATGCTTAACTGTAATGTTTGCTGGATAAATCCATTCATCCACACAGTAGGATCATTGTCCATTGTTTGGTGGCTGTCGGTTTCAGTTTTCCCCCCTTTTGCTGCAATTTATAGTACAAAGTGTGCTGAGGTTGTCTAATTAATGTGATGTATTGCAGAGCAGCGCTTTCATCCCGACGTACAAAAATGTGCTCGACAATGGAAGCTGCTTTTATCTCGCACAGATGTTCAGCACAGCTTGTAACCAAGTGGTAACCTCCGTCACTGGACTCCATAAGTCCCCATGTTCAAATGTCCAACTTCACAGCAGAAATAAACATGTTTACAGCCTGGTACAAAAAACAGTGATCCACGTCCCGTTTTTAGCTTAGCTGGGAGGCGGAAGAGGCAGTCCACTCATGTGCTGTCCATTCTTTATACTGTCATTGGTTCTAACCAATAAACTACTGATGTCTGATCAGTATACTGTCATAAACATACATGGACTCACCTCTCCACCTTTTGTTTTCCATGCAACTAACCCTGAGTCTGGTTCATAGAGATTTGGTTTATTGGGGAGGAACTTAGACTTTGACGTCAACACACGGTACATGGTCTGCGAGCGAGGCCTCATTAAAGGCATCAGGTTCACTCTTGCGTCTGAATGGGAGCAGCCAGGTTTTCTCAGAATCTTGTGGGAAACCTTCCCCAGAAGAATGGGCGTGACATGTGGGTGTAATATTCAGGTGTGCACATTTTTGTGTCTGTTTACCGTCCGTCCCGCCTCGTTGTTGTGCCGGTTCATTGCCGAGCGAGCGTCTGGCCGATTCTCCCTGGCGTCCGCGAACTCCCTGGACACCAGCACCCCGAACTCTGCGTCCTCGCTGCAGCCGCCCCACTTCCAGCCTTCCCCGGGAGGCCCCTTGTGGTGGGAATCGCAGCCACACATGGTGGACGTGCCCTCGGCGCAGGAGCGCGTCACTGCGAACGCAACGCCCGCGGAAGCTATGGCGTGGACGAACGCCGACTCTCTGGTTGCTGTGGAGAGAGACGGATGAAGACAGACAGACAGAGAGGAGGCAGAGTGTGTCAATCTTGTGTTGAACACGGACAAGGCAATCTTTACAACTGCCAACATCCAGACAGAGGCATTGAAAGGGATCCCTCGAGGCGATAACCTCAATAACACATTTCATCTTTGAGAAGGCACATTTATGTACCGGTATGTGCCACTGTGAAAAACAAGACGCCTATAGAAAAAGAACCTCTAATCCTGTCTTATTACAGTGTGTAAACATGTTTCACACTGTTTACCGTGCGATCTTCATCAGTGATGATGAAGCACGGAGGAGCCTTAAAAAAATAAGAGTCCCTGCAGTGACATCAGGGGCCATTGTGGTTGTGTCAGGACGGCCTAACGCTCAGCGGGATCTCAGTGACCTCCTGTCATCCCTGAGGTGTGCTGCTTTGCATCTGGATAGTGTTTCAGGAATGTTGTCACCCCCCCTCCAACACCACCACCACCACCACCACCCCTCCGCCTTTACCCTCCTCCCCGTCCCTGTTTAGAGCCCAAGGCCTTCTGGTGAAACCTAGCAGTGTGTCGGGCCTGTTTCTTTTTCACACTGAGGGATGGAGTTACGCCTCCTTTGAAGGCAACAGCTTATTATGTAACCAGACACCATTGTTTCACAATCACAGCACACTTACCGTGGCTCACACTAGCTCTGTAACCCACATGAGAGGAGACGAGTTGCCCTTCAGCTGCGGCGTCTTGACTTTCTCGTGCGGCCTGAGTTCACGGTATGGTACGGTTGCGTGATGTTGTTTTTTTGAAATTTGTATGAACACGACCGGAGAATAAAATCCATATTTCTGCAGACCACAGTAGTGACCACTAAAGCCAGAAATTCCTCCGGCGAATTCATCTGCCAGTGAGGCTTTCAGGGCCCAATAAGACGGCTTTACAAGCCACAGACAAAACGGACTGATGTGTTGGCCGCAGGCCGTCATGACTGAGTGTGTCTGCGTGAAAAGTTACAACACAAAGATACTTTTGGTGTTCTCTGTCGGTGTTTGTGCTGTTCTGACATTTCTGAGTGTCTGCAAAGGGTTAAAGGTCACGTTGATCCTTGAAACACTGTAAATCAATGAAAAACAGCAACGCAAGCTGTTATTTTTAGACGTATCTCAGCCTAGACATACCGTATTTTCACCGTTTATTCCTTTTTGGTCCTTGACACACAGTCCTCAGGTTCGCCATCCCCTTGCTCACCCTGGCAAGTCTAGCTGGGCCCTCCACAACAGGGGCCTGTGAGCCCTGGGCCCCTGGAGCTCTGGCTGTTAGCCAAGGCTAGCGCTGCTCCTGCTACCTGCTGGGCCCATCAATCCGCCTTTGTTTCCCTTGTGTCACACTGTATTATCCGCACAAAGGGCCCAGCGACTCGCGCCCCCACAGCCCCGCTCTGCCCGGAGCTGGCATTCCCTAAACTCCCTAACCCCCCACCTCTCTCTCTCTCTCTCTCTCTCTCTTTCCCTCGCTCTCTCTACAGCCACCCCTCTGCCAACACCCTGAGCTGAAATCCCATACACCACCACCCACCGCAGGACCTCAACCCCCCACTTCCTCCAGGCATCCACCAACAGCACCACCACCATGGCCAACACGCAGCTTAAGGTGGCTGGAGCTGGTGGGGTTGGTAGCGCTAACTGGAACTTTTTTTTTTTCCATTCATCACTCCCAAAGTGAGACGCTCTTCTTCCTTCCCTCCTTCCCTCCTTCCCTATCCCAAAAGTGCACACCCGGACTAGGTTGCGAGAGATCCCCTTTCAGCCTGTTTTCATGACAGAGTCAAAAGGGCGTGTGAATGGGGCGTCCGTGGGAGCTGGACTGTGTGAGGCGCGCACTGGTCTTCATGCACAGTAGGGGTTGAGCGGAGCCCCCCGGCCCTTTTCTATTGCCTGTAATCTCATTTGGCCTCCCCTCTCCCTTTTATTTGACTGAGGAGCTTGGACTGCTCACACTGCCCATTTCTGCCCAGATTCCTTCCCCTCTGACACACGGGGCTAATTCATTTCCAATCAGCAGCCTCACTCGCAACAACTTCTACCTTTATAATTAACCGAACACCTGCGCCTATTGTTAGCTCGTAGAAATCCTCCAATTCTTCTCGTGAAGCGTGTGATGGATGTCTCCAGCATATCAGCTGTACTTGTCAAGGTTCCCGCTGATAGATTTGCCACGCTGACCCTCTTTCATGTACGAGAGTGTAAACACAGTCGGGAAAAACCAAAAAAGAAGAAGTCACCGACTCCGAAGACAAATGTGAATATTGGAAGTAAAGACGGATTGGAAGTTGGATAATGTGTCAGTGCTTGTACCTGCGCTCATTTCTCACAGCAGCCGGGAAAGGTGTATATTATTGTAATTGCCCTAGTTAGTCGTTTGTCAGCAGAAGCCCAGAGAACAGGCAGTGCTAAGCCTTAGGGTGGAAACTGTTAAATGCTGTGTTCTGTAACAGCTTGCAGTCGCCTTGGCTATATACCCTACTTTTTACAGTTGAGTGTTGTTTTGCAGAGATCGTTCATTTCTTACTGCAGGTCTCAGATACATCCGTACAGCTGTAAAGCTTCATGGGAGACACTTGTGAATAATTTACCTTTATCTAGCACGGGGCCAAAGATGGCCAGGTTGTCCTTGATGGTGGTGCAGTTCCATCTGCGGCCCCTGAACTGGTGCTGGCACTCCTGGATCCCGAGCTTGACGCCCTCGGCGACGCTGGGCATGATCTCGATGTAGTTGCGACAGAAGCGCAGCTGCTTGGGCACCAGGCCGGGGATGGAGCCGCACAGGATGGGTTGGGAGCCCAGAGACGAGTACTGCTGCCCGAGGGCCAGGGACCTGTGACACATCAAACACACACACACAGGGGGGTGGAGGGTGAGCATCATTAAAAGACACCTGCCGGACTTTGAAACATCTGTGTTAGGCACCGTCAGGGATTGGGGAATAAAAACAAGTTTATGACCCAAACAAACCTCGACTGCTAACAGGCCGAGTGTCTGCAGCACAAAACGTCACGTGTTGACCTGGAAAGTTCCTAATCTATGTCAAAGTCTTGCAAACTTTGGACAGTTTTATTGAGGGCGAAGTCTTTCTGCTGCTCGTGTTTGAAGGTTTTCATATTTCTCAAAAAGATGTACTCAACCCTGCAACAGCAGCGACCTGCCCTACCAGAGGAGGCCGCTCCTGCTCGGATATAATCGTGATTCATCCTGGAGTGTTTTATTGACTTGTCTGTTTAATGTAGTTTATATTAAGAGCTCTTGTTTATTTTGTCTCTTTCTTCTCTCCCGGGATGACGGGGTTAGGCTAATAGGCCCACTTCAGGGCAGGGATACAAGCTATTAGCACTGACTTTTCAAAGTGTTCCCACTTGTTAGCGTACACAGATCTGCTGATCTCACAGATAACATAGACGAGAACCTGTCGGCTCAGTTTGGGAAAAGCCCCCTCACACAAATTCAAATGGTGAAACCACCTGCCTCTGCAGCTCCATCATTCATTTGTGGTTTTCCTCTGTAGCTGATCTTTTTTTTTTAGAGAATGACAGCAAATACAGCTGAGCTTTGGCGGTGACGGATGAAAAACAGTATATCTGAAGCTATGTGCCTCACCAGAAAGGCCCCCGTGTGCAGATGTGCCTAAGCAAAGGGGATTAATCACCACAACGAGACAGCCAAGATCAGCCCGTGATGCCAGAAACCATTATAGTTTCATTCAGGTAATTAATTTTAATTGCTTTCTATTTCTCTTGAAATAAAAGAGACAGAGAAAACATGTTTTCCACTCCCGTGTTTTAACATGCTTTTTGTGGCGACAAGCTCCAACAAAGCTGCACGGTTTCATCCAGAAAGGTCACGCATTGACTGTCGGATGTCGGACTTTCTGAAAGAACCCGAAGAACAAACATGTTCCTGTTGCAAGGTCTGCATTCTTAACGGATGAACGCTTCACTATAGATAGTGTGCGACTTCGCGGGGTTGGGATGTGAACGCCAGCTCACAGTCGAGCAGACTCTCTCCGTCGAGCGCTCGGCTCGAGGAGAGTCTAGGGCGGACAACGTGGCGCTGGAGGCCATGAGAGGATCATGGGGGCGAACAATTGACGCTGATCAGATCAGAGCGCCACTCAGGATGACCTCAGGACCCCCGCAGGGCGCAACCCAATCACGGCAGCCAGTGACTCTGACAGATGAGCGCAGAGCGGTGCCCCACCCCAACACAAAAGTCAAGCTATTGAAGTCAGAGGGAAAAAATCCCCCCTTAGATAGGTTCGCAGCTCATGTGCGCTTTTTTTGCTCTCTACGTACAGCTCAACCCTGCCCCTCCTCCCCCTCCTCTGTTTTTGATCTCAGGTGAGCATTGTTACAGCAGGTATCGAGGCTTACGCACCGAGACACGAGAGGGGGGTGGCTTGTTTTGGTTTTACAGCTGGTCCAACGGGGTATATACACTCCGATCACGTAATCAGCCACTCGTGTTGTTGGCATGAGCTTCCCGACTGACAACGATACACAACAAACAATTCTTAAGTTTCAGTATGATCTGATCGCTGCTCGAGGACGGCGCGGTTACATAAACTGCTTCAAACGCCGCTTCTCTTTCATATCTGACTTAAACTCCGTTTTGCACAATTTGATGGAGTTTGTAACTCATCAGTCTCCGTCCATGTTCTCGTCTCTGGGTGTTCCCATGCGAAGGCAGCCACATTAGCTCATCCTGGTTCCCAACATCACTGAAGTGTTGCTGACTTCACTCCGTCTGGTGAACTGAGTGACTAAGGGCCTTAATTACACTGTCTGCTCGCTCGGTTACTGCCCATTAATCTCATCCCAGTCATGGGATGGACCAGGGTGGATGATGCCCCGCGTGGAGGTTTGGATTTCTCTGGTGTTGCACGCTCCCTCAACAACATCAGTCAGTTAACTCAAAGTCTATCCAAGTGAGATATCTGTGTTTAGATAGTCGTGCCAGCCTCTCTGCTACATTTCAGTTAAACTATCTTCCCGCTGCTATGACACACTGGATTTGGGATTTCTGATGGAATCAATTAGCTAACCACACGGGACTTTGTGGTGGACATAGCATGTTTAGACTACAGGCCGTGGATCTGCCAGCCCATTTGTCTTTGTTTGCAGAGGATGTGCCTCACTTGATCCGTATGGACATGAGATGAAAGGGATATCATTTTGGCTAGGTGCTAATGAGAGTCTTAACCCTGAGGGGGTTACGAGGCGTATCGTGCAAACAGACGCACACGCAGACTCATGCATGCAGACCACATATGCGCCGTGCTGATCCTGCCTGCTTTGCCTCACTTCTCGGAAGCCACGAGCGACGTGTCTCAACCGAGTGAGGGAGCAGGAGAAGCAGCAGCAGGCGCACAGAGACCTCCACAGAGGCAGAATGCCGGGGGAATCTGCTGCAGGGGACGAGACAGGCAGCAGAGCAGCAGCAGCGAGCGGAGCAGGGCTTGGCAGGTGCGTGCCCGGGCAGGTCCGTATGGGGCCTCTGCTGGCCTGGGGGGTTTACGGCTTGGTTGGGGGTTTTCTCAGTATCCAAACCGCGCTGATGTGAAAGTATGACGGGCTGCTGGAAACCACAGAAATGAAGGCAGAGGAAACAAAGGGATTCCACCACACACCTTGCTTAAGAGTGGAAATTCATGCAATCAAGACTGTAACACTGTCAACAAAAACTTTTGACTCAACCACTCCCAGTGTAATAAAATCACTACTACAGCTCAGCAGCTCGGTTACTCCGACGTTATTTTGTCTCTGAGCGAGCCCGGCCCGAGTCGAGGTGAGTCGAGGACTCTTGTACTGTCAGAAACGTGCTGCTGCAGCTGCTGTTGAGGGAGGTCTGCATTACAGGGGTCAGCGTGTAGCACAGGTCTGTGCACAGATGAGCTTTTCTTTGTGTGACAGCCTCCCACATGGCCACAGGCACAAAAAGTACCAGGTGACCCTCAGAACAGGTTGAGCACAACATGACATCTGACCTCCGCCGCCTTTAGCCTCATGGCCTACAGAAACAGATTGAAGTTCACGACCAGGATCCAGGTTTCAAAGATCAGGTGCCTGCTCGTGCTCTTCTTCTGCAGCGATGTGATCAAACACGGCTTCAGAGTTGCAGCTTATGCTCAAGCGAGGAGAGTCAAATATGTAAATGTATTCAGGACACGAAACACACTGGTTTGTGTCCACTTCCTGAAAAAGTAGTTTCAGCTGTGCAGGTATGATGTTCCTGCAACAAATAACACTCATTCCCACCATTGATCATTCCCTTAAGTAATATAAATAATATTTTTTAGGTTTAGATTCAGCCTCATGATGTTAAAGTCGACGTGCTGCTTTAAATCTGTTAAATCTGTGCCTTCGATATTTAAACTTTAAGAAGAGCTGCTTCAGTTTAAAGTGGCCTCTTTTTTTTGTCTTGACGTCGTGCAGCGTCCAGGCTGCGCACGCAACACGCAATGTATCCGCGTCTCGTGGCCGTCATCTGGACGTAAGTAATGCTTAATAATGTTTTTTTTCTGAGTTTCAGATTAATGATTCAACTTCATTGCTTTAAGTACAAGTAGCACAAGTAGATTTCATACGAGTACTGCATTAAAATTGTAAGTAAAAGTACTTTTTATTAATTCATGTATATGTGTGCATCATTTTAATGTGAGGTGGAGTGTTTTCTGGGTCCAGTGTGTGGGATTTAGCGGCATCTGGTGGTGAAGTTGCATGTTTCAAACAACTGAATACTGCTCGCCTCACCCTCGCCCTCTTTTCCAAGCATGTAGAAGAAGCTACAGCGGCAGCAAATACTCATAGAAATCTCATTCTCACGTAACAAAACACACATTTTAAAGTTATTAAGCATGAATGAAAACATTTCTGCAGTTGTCTGCCAATAAATCCTCTGAAATCTGACACACTGGACCTTTAATTGATGAAAATAAATCAAAAACAAATACCTTAAAACTGGCCCTGAGTACAAAGTTTATATTTTGATAAATTCTTCTTCTGTTTTCAGCTGAAATTATCGACCCTCGTCACAAATTATAAGTTTCGTGTTCGGGTCGTTTCGACTGACTGAGCTAAGTCAAAGTTTTTAGTGCGGGACAAATTGGAATATTTAAGTGGCAACCGAAGTCTGAGAGTGAAGCAGAGAGGAAAAGAGAGGGATTAGAGAGCCTGTCACAATCCATCCCTCCATGCATTATTCCTTAGGCAGTGTTCAAAGACTCATGGAAACCTGCGTGCATGTGTGAAGGCAGACTCAGCTGCACGGCTGTGTTGCTACTTGTAAGCTCAGTCTTCCAGAAAGGTTATCAGGTGGGATGCCTTTAATCGTATCGCCCTATTCTGTGCAAACATAGTAACAGCTTTAATTGGCTTGCGCCCTTGTTGTAGGACATGCTGAAAACTGCTGACGCACGATGATTCAATTTTCCATTCACTTTCATGAATGGAGCTGGGACACTCTCCAGAATATTGCTTTCAGGTCAAGGAGACTTAGAGCTGATGATATATTTCACACCTCCACCTCAGTGCTCTAATGAGCCTCTCATCAGATCTGCCAAACATTTAATTATGACCTAATTATGAATTATATTTTCAGCTCTACATTCGACTAAATGCTCTGATTTTCCGACGTATAGTGTCTGAACAAGTTAACTTGTTTCAGATTAACGTGCCTGAAGCGCAGAGTCTCGAGTGTGTTCTGTCACTTCCTCAGCGATAACCGGGCCTGTGCTGCAGTAACATACTGTGAGAATATTGTTTGCATTAAACTCAGATCTACCTCTAATTTACCTCTATATGTTGACGCCGCAGCTCAACTTGTCAGATTTTGCCCGCAGGACATCGTGTTGCTAAAATGAGGCCCTGGCAGAGCGGAGCGGCAGAACGCTGCCATCAGAATTTCATTTATAAATCCCACAACAGAGTCTGCCGAGACATAAAGACACTCGAAAGAGAGTAAGTGGGCCAAGGAAAGTTGCCGGCTTTGCCCGAGGATGGGACTTTTCCTGGTGGAGGCTGGAATGCAACGTCTCCTGTCTGCTCAGCTCTGCTCGACTCTGCTCGGCTCTGTTTTGTTGTCTTCTCTTTTTCTTTGGCACACTTTTGATTTGTAGTCCAACAGCTCCTGGCTGATCAGATAAAAAATGACAGGACCCCTGAAAAATGTTCCAACCTGCTCTTTTCTTTCCTACCTCCTTTCCCCTTCTCTGCACACTGTTGCAGGGAGCATGTGGAGCCCCTGCAGTCACATGTATGCAGGCTTGAAGCAGGGGAAGCTGAACAGGGTGTAAACTTGTGAACCTGCCTGTCAGGAAGAAGCAGCAGCTCTGCACAGGAGAGCACGAGGCACTGGAGGCTCGTAGGTGGATGCGACAGAGTCTGAGCTGTTGTCTTGAAGAAAGGACGGAGCTTGTTTGAATGAGACTCTTGAGGCAGTGTGTGAATGAACCTCAGCTCAAACAGTGCATTGTTCCCTGCCTCTCTGCTCATTAGCGGCAGCTTGTTGGCACCGCCGCTCGAATTGTCAGCATCCTATGCAAATCATAACTCGTAAATGGATTGCCTGGAATCTTCCATTATATGTCTGGAATTTCTTTGTGGAAATTTCGGGCACCACACGGTGTCTTTAAAAGTAAAAAAAAACTAATTACTGTTGACTTTCTCATGCTTGGTTGATTTTAAAAAAAACTGGAACGTGAAGCTACATTGTAGGGGGATAAACCTGGTTAACAAAGCTTGCCAGTCCACAGATATTTCGCTCACAGGCGGTACTGCCTTTAGCCCACACTGGTTTAGAGCCCTGACTGCCTTTTCCATCGATCTGCAGGTCCCCGAAAACCAACTGCCACGCATGTGTTTAACTCTCCTCTTAAACTTCTGTGTCCCTCGGTAAGGCCGATTGTCAGCATTCGCAATGTTTAACTTAGTGTTTCAGGTTACTTAGAGTCAGATGTGGGTGTTTTTGTAAATTATAAAAGATAAAACATGTCGATATTTCTCAATTTTAAGCAACAAAAGAGGTCAAATTTCGACATCGGTGCAGAAACTCAGCCCTCAAACGAAGAGGATTATGAGGTCGTCGCTCATTTTTGGAGGTGCGCTGATCTGATTGGTGCTCCTCTCTTCCTGTCCACACTCTTCACCTGAGGCGCTATGACTGCATCCAGGCTGTACAGGTGTGATGAGCACATCTCTGACGCTGACCCTGTGTGTGTGTGTCAGAGAAATTGCTCACTGCTAATAATTAACCTCTGTAACAAGCCATACAGGTGAGATCAGCCAGGTAATGAAGACTTTAAATATGGTGTGTGTTTGTACCTCCACACGTGTCCCCTAATGATCGCCTTTGCCCTCTGGGCCGTAGCAGTTTTCCCTTTGAGGAACCGTCCCGGCCCGTGTTTTTTAGTGCCGCTAATAGCGGAGCACTGGGGGACTTTGTCATTTCCTACAAGAGAGCACACACACTGCGTGTCCTTTGATGGTGGGTGAAGATTAGGACTCGCCTTCGCTGCTTTGAAATACCACTCTCCTTTGAACCTCTCACCTCAGCTCGGCTTTGACTGGATAATGTCATCTCACATGCCTCTGCAACGAAAACAGTGTTTGGAGGTGACGAGGTGTCGGACCAGACGCGGAGGTTACTCTCACTGACGGTCAACCGTCCTCAAGATTAAAAATTCATCCGAGAAGTTTGATCAAATCAAACGTCTTAGACCGTCATACGCGTGTTTGTATCTCTGTGCACGTCTCTCTCATTTCTTTCTGGGCTTTAGCCCAATATTGCCTTTGACCCTGGCCCTATGGCGGCCCTCATCCATTCATAATGGAACCCGAACGTTTCTTTATGAATGACATTCTTCTGGACTTTCCTGCTCTTTTCTCTACCTTCCACCGCACCGCCGAGAACAATGCCCACGACATCCTTGATCTTTTCACACGAGGCGGCAGACGGCGGATTTTCCCGCAGTAAGAATCATTTAAGTGATCCCTTTGCAAGAAGTGGTCGGGGTTTTTTTCGGGATTGAAGATTGGAGGTTTGGGGGATTGGGGGGGGGTCACAGTCAGATAATGACATTCCTGAGACCCAGAGATGGACTCTAGAGCCCCGTTTAAGCCGCTCAGGTTGAACTGGAAGGACTGGGCAATTTTGGAAGATAGCTTCGCGTGGGATTGTTCGCGAGGTTCCCGAAACTTCCACAAGTAAACGGGAAACGCTGTTTTAGTCAGGAAGACTCATTTAGGCCTTTACGTGATCCAGAGCTTTAAAAAAAGCACACAGCCTCATTTTAAAGGTGAAATACCTTCAACTAATTCATGCTTTTTTTTTGCTTTAACTCAATTTTTGTTGGATTATTTCTCATCAGCACAAATTCAAATAAATACTGATTTGATCAGGACGTTTTAGCGTCTCGCAAAACTGTTCAGATATTCTCAGCAGCAGTTAACGCTCCCACGGTCTGTTTATCTGCCCTTCGGTCTCAGTTTCCTCTCTCTACCTGTTTGGTTTCATAAATGTAAATGTTAACTAACGGGAAAAACGTTCACAGAGAAGCAGAATCCACACGAGGCGGCGCTGCTTCTTTGGAGAAATTGTAACAATTGTGGTGACAACAGGAGGATTAAGAGAATAACAGTTATTGGATTTAAAACATCTCGCGGGCCGAGCGCCGTGATATGACAGCTGAACCGATAATCACCGCCGGTGCTCGACGGCTGGTGTTGGCAGGACGTTCATCTGAGGTAATTCCTCGTTGAAAGTGACTGTCATCATTCACTTACAAACCGCCGCTGTTTATGCAAGAAACACAAACACACCTTCTGGCTGACAGAGCGCCTTAAGCTGAAAATTGTTGATGAGTTAAGCCACGCGGGCTTAATATAAAACTAGCTGTGACTCTTCAGTGAGAGCAGAATGTTGTGTCATAGTTTGATATTAAAGTCGAAGAGGTGGAGCTGAAACACAGAAGTATTTTTTTGGCGCAGTCGGATAATTGGACGGAGACCTGTGGAGGACGTGTGGTCACAGAATAACTTTAAGCTGTCGTGAATTCACTCAAATCAAACATTCTTGCATCTCAAGAAGCCGATTTACTGCCCCGGTCTCGCCTTCTTCCAAACCCACCTCATTAGTTTGCTATGCCTCTTTTTCTCTTTCCCCTTCCTACACCTCATCTTCATCCACGCATATGTGCATATCACTCGAGTTATTTATGCTCTGTTTTGTTTTCAACACCCCGTCTTGTAAAAGCAAAGGCTGCCAGGCATAAAGCAGTCAAGACTCCTCTTCCCTCCAACCCGTCCCACCTTGGCTGGAGAATTTATGGCCAAGTCCTCGCCCCTGAGACAGAAGCTGAGAGGAGCCTTTCCACGGGCCCTCGCTTGAAACTCGGCACCCTCTTGTTTGACGCACCACCTCATTTTGTCTCTTTTTGGACACGTTCGACACCGCGGGGCGATGCCACTGACAGCGGCTGTTTGACACCCATTCCTCAGCACCTGCCCAGTCACCTGGAGCTACGGCACGGCTTTTCATCTTTCCACCCCAGCCAGTAACCCCTCACCCTGCCTACACTTCAAAATTTGTTACCCAAATCAAAGCTGGTGCGCATTGTTAAGGTTTCGAACATTATACCGGTGTCATGTAAGCTCCTTGAACAGAACAGCTGCAGGTAATTCACAGCGAGAGAATCCCAGGCTCTTTGTCACTGTTGTCTGACGGTTCTTGCCGAAGCCAGGAGTGGGTGTAAAGTCCTCTTTGCCATTAACACTTCAGCCCTGTGGCCTGTGTGCTTGGCAGCTGCCTGCTCTGTAAATGAAACCAGAAGATGCTCGCGGTTTGGACAGCGCTATGGTGGGACCACATGCTAGTTGGGCTACTAAAAAGTGCAGTAGCTCTGACAAGTATTGTGTTGTGAGCCAAAAGAGCTTTGTCATACGCCTACGCAAATATCTCCAAAATAGAAGCTTTATGTTACAAAAGAGGACCAGGAGCCATGAGGTCAGCTGCATGTAGCTGAATTTGTAATGAGATAAACCTCTAAATTTCAGTTGCTGGTGCCAAAAGCGATCTGGGATAATTTAACAAAGAATAAAACCCTGCGGCACCTAAACATATTGTCTCCTGACAAATCCGTAGTGGAGGGGGTGAATTGTGGTGCAATTGAAAAGCAAAATGATATGCTTAACTGTTTTTCCCCCCCTCAGAAAAAAAGAAGAAGAAAAAAAAAGAATCATTTAATTACAGCTGATGCCCCGTGGCACGCCGCAAAATTTGTAATATTTGAAAAAATTGCGTGCAACTTTGTCAGTGGCAACGATTTTCTGCACAATGCGTGTCACACGTCTACCACAGAAAAATAAAAAAAGAATTCAGATTCACGGCATGTTTTTCTGGGGGGGTGGGAGCCGGCGGCCTGAACGTTAGACAGTGGCACACAATGGCAAAAACAAAAACAAAATTACGCCTTAGAAAAATCTTGTTACGCTTCAAGAAAGAAATCGATTATGGTTGACGACCAAGAGGCTTTGTTGAGTTTTCACGAGCAACATCAGTGTTGTCATCGTCCTCGAGCGTTAGCCACAATTTATGTAATAATATATGACTTACGCTGCTGGGTGGAAATGCCTCGCGAGTCCTCTCACAGTTGCTGTTGACATTTCATATCAACATGGCAACGCTTCTCGCTAAGAACTCCACATTTTAAAAAAACTAAATTCATCCTCTTAGCATCACAACATACTCCAATGTGATAAATGGACCTGAGTGTAGAGGGGAAAAGAACGGCGAGCCTTTTCCGTTACACTAGTATTTGAGGTTAAGATTCTTTGGACTGGGCCGGAGAACATTTTTCCACGCAGTCAACTGAAAGTGCACATTCTGCCCTCTCAGAAATGATCATTTGACCAAAAAGTCTCTCTCTCTCCCTCTCTCTCTCTCTCTCTCTATAGGGTCTGATGCTGAAACTGTGGATTTGTACTCACCACCAGATGGGATAGCCTCCAAGCACCCGTGAGCTGGACAACCACACACACATCAAATATCCAATCAGATACAAATCCATGAGGTAAGCCTTGTAAAGTGTGTGAGAGGGTAAATGGATCAATACATAGAACAACTTCCAGCAGGCAATGAAGAAGAGTTTCCAGGAAAGAGAAGGGAAGCTTTAGGGCAGCTTGATTGTTGAATGAGGGGGGAAGATTAAAATGATATTGAGCAAAAAAAAAAAAAAAAAAAAAAGATCTTCCTCCTGTTTTCCCCCCTTCTTTGAGTCGGGCCAGGAAAGTGTGTCTGTCTCCTAGTAGTTAAGAGAATAAGTGTCTCTCACACACATGCACACACGCTCCTACCCGTCCTCTCCTTCCCTCCCTCTCTCTGAGGTTCTTCCCTAAGGTAGATATCTTTTTCTCTCTCTCTCTCTACTTTTTTCTCCCTCAGGATGCCTCATCCACAGGCCCAATATTAAAGGGGGGGGAGGCAGCGTGGAGGAGAGGCGGAGGAGGAGGAGGAGGAGGAGGAGGTGGAGAGGGAGGTGGGGGGTGAGGTTTGGAGATGTCAGCTGGCAAGCCAATCACAGAAGATGGCCTTAGGTTACGAAAAAAAAATTATTATTCGTTCCCATCTGTCAATCACACGCCACCCCCTGGTAATGTGGAAAAGAAAGGGAAGGAGTGAAAAAAGAGGGAGGGAGGGAAATGAGAGAGGGAGGTAAAGGGAGGGACACGTGAAAAAAAAAAAAAAAGGTAGAGTTGTTACTCAACTTGTTTCATCCGCGATCACACACACCAAAAAAAAAAAAAAAAAGAGTCTGGAGGTCGGTGGAAGGATGGAGGCCGGCTTCTCCACACGCCGATCTTGACACATTGATTTTTTAGGGGTTGTGCCCTGACTAATTGATCCGGATATACAGTTCACACACACACACACACACTCACACACACGTCAACACATGCATAATCTCACTCACGGGGACATATACAGTGAATTTTCTAAATTGTTGTCCGCCCACCCCAACAGGGGAGGACATAAAAGGGCGACACAATAAAGCCATAAAGTGTGGTGGAGGTGGTGGAGGTGGTGGTGGCTGGGCCAGGCATGCAGGGGTTATATGCTTCAGCGGCCCAAAGGCGACACATTTTACATCAATACTATTGTCATTCTGATGGGGCTGTGGGGCGAGCAGCCGTGGGACAGGAGGGAGGAGGGAGAGGAGAGATAGATAGAGAGCGAAGGAGGAAGGAGGAGGAGGAGGAGGGTGGGACACTTGTGACGGACTTAGCCTGAAGTAACCACGCATTTGATTTCGGAGGAAAGTGATCAGGACGCGACGCAGGACGAGAGATCAAATACGAACGCCGCTGTCGTGATGACAATCTAGTTAGAGGTTGTTGGTTCTTTTTGGTCTCGGAGGATTATCAGTCGGAAAGAATGACCACCAAAGACGTGACCGCTGCTCTGAGACATTTTGAAGGCAGTAATGAAGGGGTTGAATAGTTTAAATTTCATGTTTGACTTCACAGAACATAAGTTTTTATGAAAAACGAGGCTCCTCTTCAACATCACGGTTATTCTGCTCGATATTGCCCTTTAAAGACGGAGGTCGCGTTTCACTCATTTACACGATTTCTCCTCAAAAACAAACAGAAACGTCGATGAGCCGCAAACTGGATTTAAAGACCTCTTTGAACAATTTCAAAATGTGACTTACCACTTATTAAAAATACATTTAAAAGTCATTAGAGCAGATGGATTACATGATAGATTTCACAACAGATTGAGTGTGTGCAGCCATATGGAAACCAGCCTCTGGGAGATCTGTTTCCAAGTAAGAAAAGGTCATAATAGGTTCAGTGACATAGTAAAAGATGTTTTATTGATTTCATCCTGATTTAATATCGTGGCAGCAGAATGAAAGTTTCATTCTTGTGGACGCAATTTGGTGTTTCAGTCTCAGATTAGGCCGCCGATATGACTCACGCAAAGTGTGTCGCTCCAACACAAACACTGTCGCTCTTAGATAGTCTATGCTCCCTCTGATGTGCCTGCTGTCTGGAGGGGGGGCCGGTGGTCTTTCTGCTGAGGACCTCCAGGGCATGAGTGAGCTCTGTGGACCGAGGGGGCTTGGAAGAGGTCGCTCAGCAGGGGCTGGGAGCGTGCACTCTGCAGAGAGGAAGGCTGAGTGCCCACCGCAGAGCCACAGAGAGGGAGCGAGCCCGGTGACCACAGTCTGGAGGTCAGCAGTGGAGTGGCCCCCTTCACCCACCCCTTCTGTTTTATTCCTCCATAACAAAGAAGATAGGGAAACAGGCAGTGACTGAGCAGCACTCGACCTACCGCCCTGTTTGAGAGGAGAGAGGAGAGGGGAGGGGGTTCCTCCGAGTCTCTAAATGTGACAATAATTGATAGATATCTTTGTGAGGCTTGTATGAAGCCTGCTCTCCAGCCAGTCGTGGTGGGGAGTCTTCGACATTCTACCAATAAAAACGACTTTTCAATACCTCGAGTCAAGATGCGGTATGTCATGGCGGTGCTGACAATGAGGCAGGTCTGTTTTCGATCACCAACATTGTTGTGTGTTACGGCATCGTCAGAAATGTGCCTAGCTCAGCTCTGGGATTTGGATGACAGTTGCTCTGTAGGAGCCCGGTGTGTAGGGCCAGGGATGGATGAGGGGGAATGTGACAGTGGTCCAATTTATGAGTGCAGGCAAAGGAATCAGTCTGCGGTCTGCATCTGAACAACATTGAAACCACGTTTCCCAGGTTGAGGCCACAAGTGCAATGCACACTGTCTGGAAAGGCGGCAGCGATTAAGGTCAAGAACGCCGGAGCCCGATCTCAAAGTGAACTGTGACGCGACAACACTCGTGGTGGTGTTTTGTGCAAAGTTTTTGCTAAAGGAAGGCTTCGGGTTTTTTGCATGTCTGCATCAGTAGGTGCACAGGAGGGGGAGGCACACACAGAGGTCCCCTACCGGGCCGGTTTCTACGGTGACCTGAGAAAGGCCGTAACCAGGTCCGGCTCTTTCTCAGGGCCTAATCAGCGTATTACCACAAAGAAGGACATGTGTTCGGGCCCCCCCACCTCTCTACCCTCCCTACTCAATCCGACCAGCATGGCTGGACACAGGCAGCCAATAAAACCAGGATTAGGAGGGTATCTACACACACTGGGCTGTAGCGAAAAAGTTTCTGAACACGCCCCAATCCCGCCCTGCTCCCTTCACAAACTTCTTTTCATCATTCTTCTCTGTCTCTCATTCCTTCCATCGTTCACTTTATTTCACTTGCTCCCATGTTTATATCCTTCCTTTGCCTCTTCCTTTCACGGCCCTCACCCTGTAAGCTCTTCACACAATGGGGCATGCAGAAATTACTCATTTTGCCGGAGCAGTTCGACCAAATTCCCAATGCCTCTTGCCCACCTCCCCTCCTTTATCCTCCGGATCTTGTGCTGTTATGATAATGAAATGTGTTCCATCACAATGACAATGCGGTGCATGTGTTTGGCAGCGTGCGTGGATGAATTTATGTGAATTCACGCTCCTCTACATAGTGTGCAAAATTTCAAGACCACGAATCATCTTTTGCCTCCATATGTTCAGTCACTGCCTAATTAATTAAAACCAGATCCTCGTAATAAAAAGTCCAAGTGTGCAGCGCGTTCTGTCTGTGCAGGAAGTACATCGTGTTTACTGTCACCGTTTGTCTGGTGAACTTTGGAAGTCATGCGCCTCGCGCTGCTCGGAGGCTTCACCTCAGAGTCCTCGCTAATGTGTCCTGGAAATGGGAGAGTGTCAAGGATAATATCAGCGCCTTTGTCAGGACTTTTTAAGACAGGGGACAAAGACGGCAAGATCTCGCCCCCCTCCCAAATAAACCTTTTTCATTAGAGCAGCAAACACTTCGTCCATCGGCCGTGTGAGGGAAGCTGTGTTTGGTGTGTGTGCGAGGTCCCACAGGGAAGAGCCTAAACCCTCAGCGGTCTTCAGCCGGACACTGAGGCGGCCTAATTAAAGGGCACTTAAGCCCCCACAATGTGCTGCGGTGCAGGTTGGAGTTGGTGGGGGTCCCCGCCGAGAGGGACAGAATTCATGGCACTCGTAAACAAGGGAGTCCAGGACAGAGGGACAGAAGAGGGCTATGTGCCAGAGACTTTGTTCACACAAGATGAAGAGTCAACAGCCTCCCTATCCCTCACCCCTCCTTAGCCATCCCCCCTAATAACCACCTTCTTCAGAGGAGCTGCGAACACAATGCCGTCCCACTCCCCTCCTCTTGCTCTCAATCACTGTTGGGACAATGAGGGGAACCCCCCCAACACACACACACCACCACCACCATCCTTCTGCCCCTCCCCGACCCCCAAACAGACACTTCTTTTATTGAAATTCTTTGGTGTTCTAATCCTCAGCTTCCTCCAGGGGCAATAATGGACTCCCTGCGTCAGCCTTTTCCAGCGAGGCTATCATCCAAGCCTGCCTGGGTCACAAGTCCACCTTCCCCTGTTGGAGAAAACTGCCCCGGCAGTGTCATTCCTGTCACATCCAGCTCATTTACAGGCCGTACGAGCCTCGGTGCCATCGACCTGAAGAGCACATTCGTGTTAATAGATTCTCTACAGTGAAAATCAGGTAAAAATATCACATGGCTTACCTTTTAGAGTCACAGAGGAAGTTGGGGATGTTTTCTATTTCCCTGTTTTTAATCATATTTATCAGCTTTAATGAATTCAAACAGTTTCTTCCTGTTTTGTCTCCACCACATGTCAGATCATCTCAGATTCAGGACGAGGCATATTCGGTGGGAAGTGTGGAACGTGCTGCAAATACAAAAAAACTGCCCGAAATAAATTTGTCAGCAAGTTTCTCACAAATAAAAATGACAAGAAGAAGCCGAATGAATGCTGAACACAGATCACACCGCACACTGTGTTAGCGAGGCTGGAGTCAGATATTGCCTTCGTCTAATCCTTTAATATAGAGGATGTAACCCTCGTCGACATGAGTTGGGCTGACACAATGTTAGAAATACCTCTCAGTACAAAGCACCACCACAAACTGCAGCCTGCAAGATGGTCGTAAAGTTGAATCGAAACATCCTGAAGACAAAAACTGCACATGAACAGAAGAGTTAGTGAATAAATGTTGGATTAAACTGCACAGAATGAAGCCAGGTGTACCTAATGATCACTATATATGAGGACAGAAGCATGAAGCAACTGTAAATATTTTATTTTAGGAGGTGATTCATGCTGAATTATGATTATTCTGTAAAAAAAGACACTGTCACGTCACAAACATTAACTTTAACAGGACAGCTGTGCAGATACCTGCACTTACAGTCAGTATTTCTTCGATGGTTGATTATTATAAACACACAGATGTGTCATTATTCTATATATTTAATCTGTCCTGCACCGCTGTGCTTGTGTTAAAGTTGCATGACTGAAGGTGCATTACAGTACACGCACTCAGGACGGCAGTTCAAAGTGTGTTGATGCTGACATCTGCTGGTCGAACACAACCAGAAGCTCTTTGTTCACGTGTGGATATGAAGCATCTCGCAAGCATGAAGCCTGCGACGTGAGCTGACACGACTAATAATTCATGTTCTGATTAATCGGTCAAGAAAATGTCAACGATGGTGACAAACAGGCATCAGAAGAATTTCTCAACAGTCAAACAAGAAAAAGTTTTTACGTCTTCAGCTTCTAAACAGTGAATTTTGTGCACGATACATTGAGACTGTGATTTGTTTAATTGAGGCAAACTAATTAAACAAGCCGACAGCTTTTCCCTCGATGGGTTTGGCTGATTGTTAGAATTAAATTACCACACTGACAGAAGTGCAACATCACTGCCGTGGGATGTAACACCAAAATCTTTAGCCAAGAATGTTATTGCAATATTGAGTTTTCCCACAACGAAATAATAAAAAGTCTGCACAAGTTTCAGACACCAGTAAACCTTTAGAATACAAAGTATAATGTCAGCTCTGCAATAAAGTCAGACTAAGAAGGATTTACATCATAAAAAACTTTTTGTAACTGTGCAGGAAGGTCCTGGGTTCAAGTCTCAGTCCCGGTCGTTCCTATAAATAAATAAATGCACGTTAGTTCCAGGATTATGGTTGTAAAATGCTACTTTATAATTAGATATGAGTTATGAGTTGCCTTTGGAGAAAAGAAATGTACTTTACTAAATGATATATTAAGAATTTACCTCAAGCTCCAAGATGAAGACAGCTGCTGTTGCCAGAACAAAATACAACATGAAATGTATCTCATCATTAAAAGCTTTTATTACTGGCAAGAGTCCTGTTAAAGGCATCACATTACGTCTACGGGGGGGCTCAGCCAGAAGACCTGTGGGCATCAGCCAAAGTGTAGAGAAATGTAGTCTACAGAGGAGCGTATCTAAACATCTATTAAATACGTGGTTGTGAAGAAATGGATACGACTGCAGCCCTTTGAAGCTTTGATTTTATCATCGGCAGCGGCAGCCAAAGTTTTGTTACGTCTAAGATCAGATTGCCACTGCTGCTCGGCTGAGTGTAAATTTCAAGACGGCTGCTTGTACAGTAAAACATGAAAGATAAACATATAAAATGCATAAACGGCTGGGTATGCTGCCTAAACTTAACATATTTATAGAAGAAGACAGCCCTCAGTCAGACGTGATACAGTGAGCGTAGCATCTTCGTTTTGACTGGAGGTAGTCTCAACACCGTCACCGTCTCCACATTGTGTCAAAGGCGACTCGTTGATGTGACATTGCATCATTTCCCCCCTCCTGAGGTCTATTTTATCACTGTCATGTATTTGCCCATTGTTCCAGTGCCAGCAATGATCTCACACTGCTGTCATCCATAGTTCGCATTTGAACAGAGCTCTAGGTTTACATACAGCTAACACAGCTATAGCACCCAAGGCCATGAGCACATGAGAGAGTCCACTGTCGGTCGGCCAAACCTGTTTCTTGCCACTCATCACAGGGGTACCCTTACAAACAGTGGGTGTCACGTAACATTGCATGCCAGTAGAACACAGTTGACCCCTTTGGCCTCGAGCTACTGCGGGCCTAAATTAGTATTAGGGCTTATCTTGGGACCCAGAACATGACACTGTTGATCTTTGATTTTGGGACCAGAGTATCAGCCCTGTCAGTCATTTTTCGTTGCCTCTAGCAGGGTCTCCTCTCACCTTGGGTACATAAGTAGTAAAGGGCCTCCTTTTGTACTCAGGTATCAAGTGCCAACCAGAGAGGCGTCAGAGCCACGGGCTGTTTTAATTAAACAGAAAGTGAATTTAAATGATTTCTGAAGGACTTTAAGACACACAACTAGTCTTATGCCAAGTGTCTTTCTCCTTTGTTTCGTGTCTGTTTTAGTTATTTTAGATGACTCACCCTGCCCACATTTATTTATTTCAGCAGTTATTGGATGGATGGCTCTGGAGTTAAAATCATGGTCCCCGTGGGATAAATCCTGCTGATCTAGAGCCACTATGAGGTCAATGTTTATTAAGACTCATGCCCACCTCAGGCTGAAGTGTAAAAACTCTAATACTTTGGTTTAAAGCTGAAGGAATTCCCATCAGCCTTAGTTGTCGTTTGTGTTTAGCGCTAAAGCATCATGTTAGCATTGTTTCTGTGACCATGTGACCATGTTGATGTTAGCATTTAGCTCAAGACATTGAGCCGCTAGCTGTAGAGCGTGTCTATGTTGCTATTCTGTCACAGATTAGGAAGTACTCACATCCATAGACGATGTCACTTTACCCCAGCAGAACCAGCACAGCACCTCACACTGTTTACTGCAAGTGAGAAGACTGCAACACATGCTTTTTTTTGCATGTTGCGTATTGCAAATAATGATTTTATATATATATATTGTATATAGATATATAACATAACATAACATAGACTTTAATGGCGTACATATATCAGTAAATACTGTATGCTTTATACTTTATACACTTTATAGATAGATAGATAGATAGATAGATAGATAGATAGATAGATAGATAGATAGATAGATAATTTTAATAAATTAAAGATTATTTCTTAACATAAAACATTTTAATGTGAGGAGTCAATCATGCTCCGGGTCCCTCCTCAGCTGTGACGTCAGAAGGGGGGCGTACGCCACGTTCATTCAACGCACTGAGCCGCGATTGGCCAGTCTGGTC
The DNA here is from genome assembly GCA_023373845.1 of Nibea coibor. Lineage (NCBI taxonomy): Eukaryota > Metazoa > Chordata > Actinopteri > Sciaenidae > Nibea > Nibea coibor. The sequence continues at coordinate 2,333,693 of CM041728.1, read as the reverse complement.
CCCGTGACCGACGGCAACCAATCAGGGTGAGAGTGCGCGGAGGGTGAGGGTGGGTGGGGGGCTGCCCCCGTGAAAACGAATAGCGGTGACGTTACATCATGAACTGTGCTGTGTTGTCACCAGCTGTTGTCTAGAAGACGAAGGTGGAAAAGTGGATGTGTGTGTCTCGCGTTTGATTGTGTGTCCGCGCGAGCACGCACCGGAGCACGGCGGAGCACGGAGCCCCGGAGAGATGGTTACCGGATGACTGATCCAAAACACCGGAGCCTCGCCGGTCTCACGGTGACAGTATCAATTACATAACTGGAGGCATCGATAAGACAAAAACTGTGATAACGGACTAGTGCCCGCACAGGTCGGAGTTGAAGCCATTTTTCTCTGCAGTGAGTGGAATGATTTGTCTTGTCTGTGTACTTTCACCTCCTGTACTCAGAGCTACTTCACTTGTAGATCTTTGTTGCTACGTTACGGATAATTATGTGGCCGGTTACCTTTGAGGCTCTGACAACTTAAATAGAAAACAGCATGCTGGAATGACCAAGCGCTGCTCGTGTCTGTTGACCGAGCTGATACTAACTTGCTCAGTAGTTTCTCATTAGTAGCTTACTTATGTCTGCACTTAGCCCGAGCTCCACACAGGATACTGGTTTCTGATTGGCCCGGCAGATGTCACATGAAATCATCACTTATCGTGCTTTATTGCTCGATATACCACAGTGAGCTCAGGCCGAGTGATTTGATTGGACGACAGGCGCTCCATGGGTGCCGATATAGAGTGTAACCGCACTGGGACTTTCGCAGGTGTTCCAATATTAACGATGTATCTTAGATTTTATTGCCAAAATAAACTTGCGTGATTAGCTGATGGTCAGCCATGACGATAAGGCATATAGTTACACAGAATTAAACGCATGGACGTTTTGATTGACATTACAGATCAGGTGTCATTTGGCCCACCTTAGGTTCGCCATCCATCTGTCTTTCCGATATTTATATTAGCCAGGAGGCGGATGAAGCAGTACATCCAACATTGCGGTGACCTGCTGTCCATTCTTTATACTGGACTGGAACTTTGAAATACACGTATCATTTCATGGGTGTTCAAATATTAACAATATACTAATGTTTGTGGTCTATCTTACCTTTTAGCAAACATATTTCTACAAGTGGTTTAAAGACACACACGCAAGGTGGAACCGTTTATATTATACGGTCAGCTGCTAATTAGCCTGATCAGCGATCACAGCCGTGCTGATATTCAGTATAACAGCACTCCCTCTTGCAGCTGAGTAAACAGAAGTTAAAGCACGTAAAACACGTAGGACTGCGTCACATGGTTAGAATCAATATCACTATTGCAATGATTTTCTTCTTGAAACATCGAGACACACAGACTCCTAGGTGACTCCTAGATTATTGTAATTGTACCATTCGATTATAAATGTGTCAGGATACACTGCTCAGGCACAGCTCGGGTAATTGCCATAACTCTTAATGACACTGTAGATTACGATGTGTCTGATAACCTTTTGCTCAGACACACACTTCTTTCTGTTTGTCTTACAGCAGACAGATAATCACCTCAGCACAGTTCAGAGTAGGATCACTTACTGTCTGTACTTGGAGTACTTTTGAAGTGGCACCACCACTACCGCCGCCGCCATCATGAATGTGGGCACGGCGCACAGCGAGGTGAACCCCAACACTCGAGTGATGAACAGCAGAGGAATGTGGCTGTCTTACATCTTGGGCATCGGCCTCCTGCACGTCATCCTACTCAGCATTCCCTTCGCCAGCGTACCCGTGGTCTGGACGCTCACCAACCTCATTCACAATCTGGTCAGTGAGCCATACCAGTTACCTTTAATATTTGTCGAACACGTACAGCGTCATGCAGCCTTGTAAACAGGTTTAAGATGTGGTGAATGAAAGTAACTTTACATAAAAGAGGCAGAGAGTGACGAATCTTTGCACTAAGATCTGCTTGCTCTTAGTCATGTTCTGTATTAATGAATCGGTGCCAGTAATGATTCAACCAGCCTTTAATTTGAAGAGCTGCAGTCACGCATCATGAACTTGACTACCTCATACTGTCTGTCTGGCCTTCAGCTTCCAAGAAAAGCACAATATTAGCTGTAATTTGATTATAGGAGTTTATTTAATAGTTTAACAGCCCTCCGGGGAATCCTCAGCACACACACCCACTTGTTGCTTCAGGTTTTGGGGTCTGTAATGTCTTATTCCATTTGTTTCGAGACAAAATCTGTCATCCATTTATGCAACAGTGCTGTTTCTTTTCTTTCTCACACTTCATGTTTCTTGTCTGTTGCAGTGCATGTATCTCCTGCTTCACACGGTCAAGGGGACTCCCTTTGAGACCCCGGATCAGGGCAAGGCTCGCCTCCTCACACACTGGGAGCAGATGGACTACGGTGTGCAGTTTACTGCTTCACGCAAGTTCCTCACCATCACGCCTATTGTCCTGTAAGTGTGGGAGTAGACTAAGAAAGAAAGTAAAGTGTCTAATAGAGTTGCTTGACATTGGTAGGACTGGGTATTGATACTTGATACCTTTAAGGTATCAACAGAAATAACCCTGTATCAAGTAGTATTGAAACTTCTCTAGTTAAGTGATACCGGCATTTGATCCTTTTGTACCCAGATAAAAAAAAGGTATCTTTTCTTTTTCTATTCTTTCACACTGCTCAAATGTTCTTTGATTTACGTGACTTGCGATTTGCTCATCACCACAGCTACAACTAGCAGCTGCATACAGACTAGAGAGGGTACGGGTATCATCATTTTTTAAACAATACCCAGCTCTAGACAGTAGTGATGTCCGGACATGATCCCTCACCGGCTTCCCACCCATCAGCATCAATTATGTTTGTGGCTCTCTATGGAAGTTTTCTTCCTGTGCTGACCGGCAGCTACCTCAACTGAATTTATTCTACTTTGATTGATATCCGTTATGGTTCTTTTCAAACTATACTCTTCTTGCTTGCTTGTTTTCTGAGTTTCTTCGTGTCCCTGCTGCTCCCTTATTAGCCGAGCTCACACATTGTTAGGGTGTAGTATTTGCAGCGGTATTCTTTGCTTCTTTCATGCCTCTTTCTGTCCTTATTAACCAGCGGAGTTCAGTTTACAGGAAGCACTCTGTTTCCCTGGGGTTGATTTGCCAGCTCAGCCTGAACATTGTAGCGATAGCAGTTTTTTGCAGGTGTACGCTTTTACACACCGGCTCCAAAGGCCTCTTAGTCATTTTGTTTTTTTGTTTTGTTTTTTTTTTTTGACCGGTGCCAGCAGGAAGAGACCAGCGGTCAGTCATCAGACTCCAGATGGAAAAGCTACACATCTGCGAAAGTCTCTTGAGAGCCTTTTATTACATGTCCTCACTTGTTCAGCAGAGAACAGGATGTGCAATTCCTCAGTCTAAGCTCACAAAAATCCCTTACTGGTGTGTGTGCAGCTACATCTGAGAACGCTGTTTATATCGAACCAGCGTAGTTTCATATTGTTACTCATCTGTGCATCATCTCAGCGTGAAGCCAGGACACAGTCAGGCTTCATGTAGCAGTGTCTGCTGCTTGGTCACCCTCTCTGCTGTTAAGTAAGACACAGAGATTAATCATGTGTGAATGCTTTAGTACAATTAATAATCACTGATCTTGCAATCCTGTTGTCTGGCGTGTTGAAACAGATTCAAGTGTTGGCACTGTGCACGAGTTAGGAAACATCTTGCAGTGATTATCAGGAGAAAAATAAGTAAAAGGTTATTCCAACGTAAGGTTATGTTTTGACACTCACTCCAAGTTTTTCTTCGCTGTCTTCTCCCCTCATTCGCCTCTGATTCAGGTACATACTCACCAGCTTCTACACCAAATACGACCGGGTCCATTTTGTGGTCAACACTGTTTCCTTGCTCACTGTACTCATCCCCAAGCTGCCCCAACTGCATGGCGTGAGGATCTTTGGGATTAATAAGTACTGACAAGGCGGAAGAGGACACCTCCTTCCCTAAGTCCCCACGGACTGCTGAGAGCACAAAGAGTATCAGGCCTCTGATTTGGCTGCAGATCCACGAGGATCCGTGGCTCTCGACTCTGCTGAGCAGCACTCTAAATGAAGCCTGCTGGGGATACTGCCATGGCACCAAACCCCAGGAAAGAGACACAGTACACTTTATAGAGAAGACAAAGGGAAAGTGTATCGTAGTGACTATTTGTGTCACCGGTTTTTCAGAGACATTTGTAAAAAGGGATTGTTATGTCCATTTCTGTAGAAATGACCGTTTTCTGATGTGACAGGTGTCGAGGGGGGTAGAGGACGATGTAGTTGCACAAATATCACGTGCCATTTTACACCCGTTGGCACACTTAGGCCGTAGTCAAAAGTTAATTTTGTTTGTAATGATACATTGCTGTATTTATTCAGCTTCACTCTCCATGAGGAGCTTCCTCTTTCTTGAGGTTTGTGGGGGAGAGTAACGAGGAGAGTAACAGCACAGTGAAACGGTGAAGGACCGGTGAACTGCAGCAGAGGCGAGACATGAGAAACCACAAAGGTTTTATATTTAGCCCTCGCTGTTCCTGCTCAGGGCCAAGATTGGAAAGTTAAGCAATCCTTTTATTTTTATCTGACCATTTCCATATTTGGACTTCTCTTGTCCTGGTTTGTGTCACACACAAAAAAGCCTCCTGTCGGTAAAATCGTCTGGCCTGTATGCTGAAAGTATGCGCAAGAGTGCCCTGCTGATGCAACAACAATTCTGCAATATGAGTGAAGAGATAAGTATTTCCGTGCTTACTTATTTCATAGTTCCACCACACATGCTTGATACTGTATAAACAGACTCAGGACCCCATTACATTAGCATGAACCTGTTATTTCTGCTGGAGGCAAATCACACACCGAGTTACAGGGTTGTTCGGTACGCCTGTGCTGCAGCCTTACATTAAATCCTGAAATACTCGCAGGTGTTTCTAATGTTTTGTTCACCCCGTTTACACATTTGAACAAACAGAATGTAACATACATCTCTAAACAGCAAAATAACAACAAAATATGAAACATAGAAATAATTTAAAGCTTTTTTTGCCATTAGGGGACACCAAACAACCTTAAACTCAACAACTTAGATGTCTTTGTAGCGAGTATGTTCCCCAAAAGTGCTTAACTATTGATTAGCATTAAGTTATGTTTGGAGCTCTTTAGCTGCTAAAGGCTTAGCCGCATTTTGTCAGATGCTTCTTTTCGCTGAAAACAGTTTCCTTCCAGAAAAACGAGGTTGATCAGATCTGAGTTTGTGAACTGGAACACCAAAACAATGAGCTGAAAGACACTAAAAAGCCCTGTGCTCTCTTTTCTGCGGGTTTGTAACTGAGCAAACCTTCACACGCTGCACAGTGATTCGGCCCGTCGTTCATTTCTAAAAATTGACTCCAGTGCAGCTTTAAGATCGATTCTGTTCCCAAACAAATTGTGTTGAGATATTTGGTTTACACACTGACACATGATTTGTAGAGCCCAAGTCCAAAGTCCGAAGATCCAAATCCAAATCGTTCACAGTTCTCACCCTGTTAGAGTATTTTTAGGATCCAAGGAAATTAAAAAAAGTGTTGAGTGTTGTTACAAAGCTGCTTCGTATCAGAGTAAAAATGTCTAAAAGGCAAAATGAACATTTTTGTTTTAATGTTTTACATATTGCTAGTCTAATGCTCGTGTATTGTCTTTTTAACTTGCCAGTGGAAGGCTGAAGTGTCCATGAACCGTTTCACCATCACATATTTTTTAATGTGAAGTAATATTATTAAATTGTAGGGTGCAAATAGCTACTTTAACAGTGGTTTAGTCTTATTCTTTAACATGCTGGTTTTGGTTCTTGATTCAACTTTATAAACTCACAGTTTGAGTTAGAACGATGAGCCAAAACTGAGCGTAAATCTCCTACAATGTGACATACAGACAGCAGATTTATCATAGCATAAACATTATAATGCAATAAAGATCAAAAATAATGTTTCTGCTCGTTCACTGAGTTTTACGACACCAAACACTTTCTATAAAGAAAGTGTTGTCTAAGTAGAAAACTGCTTTTAACGCAGAGATCTTGAAAATCTTTTAGTTTACAGATGTTTGCTCCAACAGTGTTGTGGCACCACATTTCACTTTCAGCAGTAGTGATAGCAGTAGCCATAGTAGCATAAATATGAATATCACTGACAGTGGAAGAAGTAGGAATAGTTTCGTCTTTTAAGGTAGACCAATGAGGAGTTTTGATCAAATTCAGTTATTGTGATTCATGTTTTTTTATGAACTTTTTGCCTTTCACAGACTGACGTGATGAATTGGCCTGATTTAAAGTTGATTCATTGATCCAAACAATGACAAACATCGACCAAAGAACCCCAAAAGACACACACACACACACACACACACACACACACGGATTTGTAAATATGAGTTGAACTGCTGCAGCTTTTATTTCTTCATCACGATGTTTCTGTCACCATAAAGGGCTTCTCTTCAAGGACATGCTATACGTCGTAGCACAAAGTGATAATGCATCTGTTGTTGTTTTTGAGAGAAGGTTGAATTTTGAATGTTGATTACGTGTCAGACAGTTTGCTCATGGCGTCTGTTTGTTGATCAGTGTACTTGCTTTTTGAAGGAAACGTTAATGTGATCTGTAAGAGTGCTTGACCCAAAATACAGTATTTTTCAAGTATCCTCTCAAAACTCTACTGTTGTTCTTGTATCGCAGCTCAATATAATTGTCTCATTTTCAGTTATGTATGGGGTGACATGTCCGTATACTGAATACAAGTATATAACTTATATACTTAATACATTTTATTGTGAATAGATGCACAGAGGTCCAAGTATTTTGAACATAAACATATTTGGTTTCCTCCACATTAATGTTTGAATGTAAACAGCATTCACCATATATGGTGTTTATGACATCAGTGGAACAGAGTCCAGGTTTTCCAATTCCACAGTTCCGAATTCAGATCCAGAGTTCTCCTCATGTTATTTAGTTCGGTTCAACTCGGTATACGATCACTTGCAAGTTTCACTCGGAGAAGACAGATTGTCAGATTTACATCTACATCTACCTATATCGACCGTCGCTTGTGAGTACACATTCGAGAAGAAGAAATGTTGAACGTACCTGATTATGTTCTGGAGGAGGAGGAGGAGACCGTCCACATGGACAGTGAGGTAAGAAAGTGTTTGTGCATTTGGACCGTGAGCTCTCTGAAAGTGCAGACTTTTATGTAGTCTCTCTGAATGCATGCAGCCTGCAGATTTTTGGTGTTTTGTTGATGTGTAAGCTAAATGTTGATGTGTTATTTTTTCTCCTGCTGTCAGGTCTCAGATGAGGAAGAGGGAGAGCTGTGGTGCAGCGACTTCGAGGTGCCTCTGTTCACCTGGGAGACATTCATTGATTTGATTGTGTTGCATCTCGGCAGAATATCCAGAGAGTAAGTCTGAGTTCAATTTTATCAAGAAAATCTGCTGTAGAAGTGATATATAAATACATATGTACATATAGGGCTGCAACTAACGATTAATCTATCGATTATTAACCTATCGAATACCAATTATAACTGTTTTTTTTATAGATTAAATATCTTACAAATGAATATGCTCCAAATTACAGATTATCACTGACATGAAGTGGAGGTTTTGTTTTATTGTTTTGTTCAACCAACCATCATCTTTTCTTCCAGAGAGTGGGATACTTTGGCTTTCGACAGAGTCGAGCTCTGCACAATTCACACCCTGATCGACATGTACTACGAGCTCATTGACAGTGTCACCATGGAGGTCTTTGAGGAGATTGAGCCACAATACCACGCCGCCAACACTCCTGTCACAATGTAAGTCAAAAGCTTTCACAATCAAGACCTGTATGTTTGGTTTACATCTTCTGCGGATCAGCTGACTAAAGTATGATTCTGTTTTCAAGGAATGACTCTGAAGCTCCAGAGAGGGAGCGTAACCTCAGTTACGTCACAGAACAGGACATCGAGGCAAGTCTGGGAGATTCCCTGAATCAGTGTTTTGCTGAAGTCATGGGTCTTTCACAGAAGAAATCAGAGTTCTCAGAAAAAGTGCGGGAGATGGTCGCAAGTGAGGTGGCCAGAAAGATAAACTGCAAACTCGCTGCGCAGTCAACCTCCATTGATGAAAACGAGTTTGTGACTGAAAGTCCTCTGATCGTCGAAATGGTTAGACTCACGTGCAAGCTCTTGCATGAAAACCTCCTCAGGAAGAACTCTTCTGAGACCTCTGAGGAGGAGTACCTAGATAGTGCTTTTTCATCTTCCTCCTATCAAGATGAGATGTGGGAGCTACCTTCCATAAGCTCTGGCTATTCAGACCCTCCCAGCTCGCTGCTCCCAATGCCTCCAACAAGCATCCAGGAGAAGTTTTCAAAAGGAGAGAAAACATTCCTTGCAGTGCTTCTTGCTAAGCTTCTGGACCGCATCACTGAGTCCACAAAGACTTCTATTTTGGCTCTGGACTTTGATGGAATTTTGAAAAACATAATTGAGACTCTTGATGAAACAAAATTTCCATCAACTTGTGGAAACCTCCACCTTTCTATCTTTGACACTCTTTGTCAGGAATTTGGATCCTCAAAACTGTTGCAGGCTGCAGTCATGTCTGAGGATCCAGCGTTTGCTGAAGCTTTCAGCAGAGAACTGAAGGCACAGCTTGAGAAGCCTTCCAAAAAACAAAGCTTTTTTAGCAAAGTGAAGAATTTTTTCACAAGAAAAACTAGCAAAGTCGCTCCGGCCGTGTGGACAATATAGTGGGACTTGGAGCAACACCCCTGCTTCAGGGGTGTTGCTCCATTGACTTGGGATGCTCCTAAAAATACACCCCCAACCCCCCAAAATACACCCTCAAAAATACACCCCCAACCCCTCCCTCCCCATCCCATCCCATCCCATCCCATCGCATCCCATCGCATCCCATCCCATCCCATCCCATCCACACACACGTATAGATTGATCTTTTTCATAATAACAACGGACTTTACTCAAAACCTCCTCAGGAAGAACTCTTCTGAGACCTGAGGAGAAATACCTGGACAGTGTTTTTCAAGATGAGACAACGACCTTAAGGTCTCAATATTCAGACCTTCCCAGCACTCTGGTCCCAATGCCTCCAATAAGCACCCAAGAGAAGTTTTCAAGAGGACAGAAAACCTTCCTTGCTGTGCTTATTGCTAAGGCTGTGGACCAGATCACTGAGCCTACAATGACATCGATTTTGGCTGTGGACAGTAACAGCATTTTGAAGAACCCACATGAGACTGTTGAGGAACCAAGTTTTCCACCAACTCGTGGAAACTTTCATCAGTCCATGTTCGACATTATTCATAAGCAATTTGGGTTGAGTATTCAGACCCTCCCATCTCTCTGGACCCAAAGCCTCCAATAAGCCCCCAAGAGAAGTTTTCAAGAGGACAGAAAATCTTCCTTGGTGTGCTTATTGCTAAGGCTGAGAGAGAGGCTGAGAGAGAGGCAGCACCCCCCATCAAGCCCTTAGCAACCGAGAGCACGTGGCGATGCCATCTACTCAGAGCGAGCACTTGAAATAGAAAATCTTTGTCAGGAATTTGGGTCTGCAAAACTGTGGCAGGCTCTTGCAGACCTTCCCAGCACTCTGGTCCCAATGCCTCCAATAAGCACTCAAGAGAAGTTTTCAAGAGGACAGAAAACCTTCCTTGATGTGCTTATTGCTAAGGCTGTGGACCAGATCACTGAGACTACAATGGCATCGATTTTGGCTGTGGACATTAACAGCATTTTGAGACAGGAACCAAGTTTTGTATATATTTGTATATACTTTGCACTGCAGAGTCACTCTGGCAGTGCCTTTTTAATTGAAATGTTCGTTATCTGTTAAGTTTTCTTTATTCTTTTTTTAGTTAGTCAGATTAAGGTTTTTTTTTGTTGTCATGTACATATCTTGTATTATTGTATGTAAATAAATTCTCTTGAACTTTTTTTTATCCCATTCTATGACTGTCAGGTCAATCAGACTCAAAGGGTTTCAGGTTTTATGAAATTATCCTAAGGCATTTGACAAAAAAAATTTTTTTTAATAATGCAACATTACCTCATAAAAGTACGAGCCTCTAACAGTGTGTGAGATATAACATGTCTCTTTCTTACACTTTGAAAAATGAGTTTTATTTAATATTTGTGTGAACAAAGCATACTGTAAGCATACTATGTCACCCTGTAAGAGCAGTAATTGTTTAGCTGCAGTGCAGCAGACTAATACAACATAATAACAGTGTTGTCAGTGTAAACCGTCCTGTTTTGGACTATATGTCAGATCCACCTGGTAACAAACCCAGAGTTTAATCCACGGTCTTTATTTCGACATGGCGAGCTGATACTGATACTGTACAGTAACTCACTGTGTTACACAACACCGGAGCCTTGTTAAACATTGATTAAGTGCAAGTGATGATGAGGTATTATATAGGGAATATAGAAGGTATCACGTTTGATTAATTACTGTGAAACACAAAGATCTGGCAAAACCCCAGCGATGGTAGAGAAGTCCTTTGTATTTTGTGCAAAGCACAACAATGTGGGAACAATTGTTCTATGTCGTGTTTGGTCACGTGTGACTTAATATTAACGTGATATAAAAAAGGCTGATAAGGCAGTAAAGGATGGTGAAAGCAGTTCATTAATATGCAGGCTGAGGAAGGAAACGCTGCAGCTCTTTGTTCTTTAAAGCTCACATTAGACAACCTTGTTTATCCAAAAATAACCATGAATAATCCATCACTGTATTAAACTCACACGTATGTGCCGAGGCTTTACATTTCAATGTTGCCACTTGACGCAAAACATCTCCTCGGGGCTTGAATCAGCACCTTATAAGTACCCTTTTCAATCTCCATGATGTGGTAAGTGCTGGATAGACAAGCGGCAATTACCTTAAAGGTCAACTTTCTCAGAGAGGAGAAATAGAGCTATACCTGAGACAGAAGCCTTTAGGACGTACATGCAGACACAGACAGGAATGAGACATTTCAGCCACTTTTTTAACATCAGATCATAATGTAGACGCTAAATGTCATATCTGCCTTTTTTTCACGATAATTAAACGTCACTGCTGTTAGGACAACTGGTTTTAATTTTAACTTTTCTTAATTAAATTGATTACATTTTAATTAACCTTCTCCTCCAGTTGCCTGTGTATGAGTCAAGTCAATTTTTATTTTTGTATCCCAGCATCACAAAAATCATAAACCTGCCTCCAGGTGTCTTCACGATCTGCACAGCATCTATCCTCGATAGAGTCGACTTCATTATACCACACGAGCTTTAAAAGGCCAAGGCTTCGGGCGAATGAGGGATGTGATTTCTGAATTCATGGTCCAATTAACTGTATTACATCCAGTGCCATGTGGCTGAGCTTTGAGACATACAGTGCTGCTCATTTTAATGATGAGCTGCTGATGTTCTTGATAAAAGTTCAATATCAAGGATTTGTAGCTGATATGCAGATTACTGTAGTTTTTATAAATACTATCACAACAACTACAAACTGTCTGAGTCCAGCAGAGGGCAGCAAATGGCTGCCGTTGACCTTAATCTGAAGCGACAGTCTGCTCCTATAAATAGGCACGCCGAGAGGGAGGGATTATTGGTCTTTCTCTCTCGTCTCCTCGTCCAGAGGTTTGCTCATTCACTCGTTCACGGTACATGCAGCTGTACAGTGTCATGAAAATATGATGATTTCTTTTCCTTTGCCCTATTCCCACCCCCTCCCCACTCCACTTTCACTGACATAAATCTATCTGACAGTGAACGCATGACCCACAAAATCAAAGATTCATGAGTAAAATATGCCTCCATGTGTAAATCTAAACTATGGTTTAGCACCTGTAGCTCATAAAATAAAAATTAGAATAAAGATCATGCTGTCCAGAAGAGGAAGAAGACTTATTGGTCATACTTGTGCAGAGCAGTGTCCTGATGCAGTACGTGTGCAGAGTTCAGTGCAGAGGTGTAATGATCAGATAAATATAAAACAAACGTCCTTTGTTCTTACTGATTCTGATTATTTATGATTTCCACATCCAGTTTATTTACTGCACAGCCTGTCATGTCCGCCGTACACCGTCCATCCACACTCTTTGAACCCGCTCTTTGGCGATGCATAAATCATGCACTGTAGTTCAGCTCATAATTAAATCAGGATTAAACACACACACAAAGAGGCTTATATGTTAATTCATCCAATAATAATCCAATGACCCTTTAATAATCTGTCTTCTCACAGAGAGTAGAGTAGAGTAACACATGCACTTGAAAAATGAACTTCTTCTTTCCCGCTTCATGAATCATCTCAAGATTAATCTGGTGACCCGTTGGAGGGGGCCTGACCCTCAGGTTGGGAACCACTGGATACAACATAACCGTATATAAAGAAGTGAACACATCGATGCATCAGTATTAATATATATTATACTTTTGTTAAATAAATATTTAAACGTCACATTTTACGTGACATGCCGTATTTTACAGTGCACTGTTACTGTACTTTTACTGTTTGTAAGGAAACAAACTAAATAGTTCCTCCACCACTGACTAACAGGAGCTGTGTTTCCTGCAGAGTACATACGTCTATTTTTCTGGTAATACTTTTGTACTTTTACTTGTAATGGAGTAGTTTTGCATTGTGTTGGTACTTTGAGTTAAGCACATGATCTTATTACGTCTGGAGTAATAATCTAATAATCATATCACCGTCTTGTCCCTCTGCTGAGGAGAAATAATGAGAAAAATCATAAAAACCAATGAACCCTCATTTATATTCCATGTTTTATTTCCTTTCATCGTGGCTGATGAAAAGTTTGAGCCGAAACTGGGTGGGCAGCATGTCTGCTTTTCTTCTTGGAAGAAAATAAAGTCACATGGCCACCGCACAAACCGAAAACATCATTCAATATGGATGACAACCCCGCCAGAGAGGCAGCGCCCCCCATCAAGCCCTTAGCAACCGAGAGCACGTGGCGATGCCATCTACTCAGAGCGAGCACTTGAAATATGCATGCCCCATGTCGTTCAGGCTCCCACAGCGTGTGCTCTGTTTTTTTTTTTTTGGTGGATGTGACAGCAACAGAGATGAGATAAAACACACAACAAACCACGCATTCATCTCTCAGTCACCCTGCTGTGACACCGACACAGCTCGACCTGATAATAATGTGACTGATCTCGGCTGTTGTGCGTTTCATGTAGGAGGAAGAGTTGCTGTACTGTACGGGAGAGGTTAACTATAAATAGAACCAAACAAGAATTGGATCAATTAATTATGAGCTCTGGATACCCCACAGGGTCTTTGAACCAAGTGAGAAAGCCAAGGGCAGGACTGCCGACAGGAGACGGCGTGCCCGTTGAAGCTGTTGTGCTGTCACTGAAATGCACCGTGGGGCTCTGGGAGAGCGGTAGTAGACTTTCTTAAGGTCAGTCTATTGTTTCATGACTGCTCTGCCAAACACAGTAAAATTATATATGCTGTTTAAAGCCATAAACCCACCAGGTGGTGACAAGTAGAAATAGATGTAGTATGAAGCAGAACAGTTTGTTATACTCTTGTTCTTTTCCATTATTATGTAAAACAGAGGCAAATAAAACCTCATGACTACCCGCGTCATGGAGTTCAATACTGGTCAACTTTGACTCCCATAGTTGCAGCCTCAATAGATACTAAACGTGTGTGGTTGACCCCTATAATGAAAGCGTCACTCGGCGTGAAGTGAAGCCAATACAGGAAGTGCAGTTCCTCTTCTTGTCCACTTGAGGCTGGCTCCAGAAGTGAGTCAGTCTCCATAAGTCCCCATGTTAAAATCCAATTGTTCTGGCTTCCCCGTCGTTCATTAATTCCTGACAAAGGACACTTCATCAGGCATTACCCTTCACATGTCAATCCTTTCTTTGCACTATACTAAATTAAAATTGGAGCACTAAAATTAGCATTTAAATATGTTTTTTTTTCCTGCTGCTTTATCTCCGTGCGGCACATTCTCTACTTTTTCAAGTCACAAAAACTAATTTGTGTCAGAACTAAATCGTGCCTTTATTCTACATGAAAATACACTTTTTAGTGATTAGTTTATGTGCTAGAAAGGATGAGGATGAAGATTTGATTTTCATTTTAGGGCCTTTAAAGCAGCTCCAGTGCTCCCGAGACAGTCTGCAGGCCACAGTGTCTATCTAAAAGTCAGAAATTCACTTACTGCTGATTGTTGGCTGAAGTTAATTTCTCCCCGACTGCACGTCTGTGGCCTTACTGGAGTACTCCTTTAATATGACATATCATAAAAATGTATAAAACTGTGATAATGGTGTCAGATGCAGAGTCTCACAGAGCCCGAGCTGTTTGACTCGATACTGAAAGCCACTTTAGTGCTTTTACAGATGAGACCATGCACGGCGACGCCTTCAAATGATGAATAGCTTTTAAGAATGAGCTGTCTGCCCAGGGTGGAGCCATAAGCCAACTGATAACGACTTACCCAGATCTATCATATAACTATGAATATTCATAAACTGTTCTTGTTTTACATTATTAACAGACTCATTCCACCCAATAATAAGATTTATGGATGCTCTGTGACATCCAGACTTTAAATCCGGTGGTGTAAAATTTGCCGGTCACCATGGTAGTGGCGCATAAATTGAGAAAACGTTCCAGAAATGCAGTCATAAATAAAACACATCACGACTTAAGAGACAGGCCTAATTAGCTTTCACTTCGCTGCAATTTAGCACTGCACTGCTGGGTATTAAGCCATGACTAAATCTGAACATTCTTAATTAATTACCCAGGGCATACTGAGCATTTTGTGCCGGCTTTGTGTTATTTTTTGTTTTATTTCCCCCTTTTTCAAGGACAGCCAGGCTTATTGTTTTCTGACGGTGTGTGTGTGTGTGTGTGTGTGTGGTGTTAGCTTCTGCTGCTTCTTACTTTGTGTGAGTGCAGGGAAGAAGGGAAGGAAGGAGGGGGAAGCAGATTGAGATCTGATCTGGGATCGCGTCACGATTGAGTCCAAATAAGCTCAAATGTTGCATTGTTTTATATGAAATAATGATATAAACAGAATATTCTTGGACAATACTCTGTGCATGTTTAAAGAAAAGGAAGTCTGGTCGTTAAAAGGCAGACACACTATAGAAAATAAACCCTGAGAACACAAGATGATGTCCTTTTCCTTTTTGGGGGGGATTTTAATGACCGGAAGAACAATTTGGTTTGAAAACTTTAGATCTCCCCAAAACCGACAGTGATTGTCCAATTATAGCTTTGCTACTGCAACATCACACAGCAGACCTGTCAGGCTCCACATGTTGAGTCGTGCACGAGGCTGCAGAGCGGTAAGAGCGGCGCTTTAATGGGCGAAGAGTCTGAAGGACGACGGTGTGTAAGGAATGAATTAAAGAGCGCTTTTATCACAATGACAGCATATATAAGGTGGACAGAGTGTCCAGGGCGGCACTGGCTCAGTTCGTAGGGACCTGATTCAAGTCCAGTATGGACCACAGTATGGAGGGTGGACTGCATGTTTATGAGCCCTGTGTGTGTGTGGTTGTGTTTAGGAACATAATATGTACATGGAGTTGTATGGAGTTCAGTTGTAAGGACACCAGTGGATACTGATCCAGTCATGACGTTAGTATTTCTTCCGACATGCCTGGAATGTGTGCATCAAACTACTCTTGCCAACTCTGTGCACTCTCATCACGAGCACCTTCTGGAGGATGTGATAATTTCATCAAGTGTGCCACAATTACATTACTCACCGACCACTCCGTGTCATCTCAAGGATGAAAGCTCCTAATAAAAGCCTCCCCTCTTTGCCACAAAGACATTTCAGAGGTGTTAGTGAGACGTACGACACACAGGTATTACACATGTCTCTCTCTGACTGACAGGCCTCTATCTTCCTGACCGTAGTTCCTTTTTAATCTCCTTAAGTGGTCCAGGTCGAGCTTCTGGGAAGGGAACAAAACATCTGACAATCGCCGTCAGATGGATACGACTCACTGTCAATGCACATCTTAAAATAGAGCTGAAGCCTTCCTGATCACATTGATTCCTCATTTTTCATGTCAACATGCGTCTGCACCTGTGTAAATGTGGATTCCTGCTTCGTACAAAGAAGGTATACGAAGATTAGAGAGACGCTTTTAAACGGCCCAAAGCTACTATGATGATTAACAGTAATTAATGATTAGCATTTTTATGATATATATAACTGTGCATGTCTGCCTTTGATCAACATGCTGCACTGGATCTTGTGCTTGAAAGGCTTCACTGCAGCTTCGCCTGCAGAGTTTCACAATATCTTATCACCGATTTTCAGTGCACCGTCTCATGAGTAGGATATATCCTCCAAAGAATAGACGAGTCTGGTCTTGAATGTAAATTATTTAACTTAAATTATTCTTAATAATATGCTATAAACTGGACCAATTACTATTGGTATGAAAAGTTAATCTCCTTTTTTGTATTCAGTGACAAAAGTTCAAAGCTTCTCCGGTAGAGGAATCCTCTCCAGTGGTTAATTGTGTTGAATATTAATAATTAAATATCATATAGTCATATAAGATACTTTTAAAATAAAATCCCACTCAGGCTTTCTATCCATTCATCATCAAATTTAATGCTTCTTCCCCCCGTGTTATTACCAAGTCTCATTGACAGCTTCTGCCTGAAGGCATGTTGGTTATAAAAATAATTAAATCGGATGATTCTACTTTGAACTTTGGACAGTTGTTGCAGAAAAACTTTTTTTTGAAAAGTTTTGCTTTAAAATATATATATTTATATTTATTTTGGTGAGTTCATGAGAACAAGTGATCTATCTTCCTCTGAGTAAGATAATATAAGAATTATTTATATTCTTTGTGCTCTAGAGTAGCGCGTAGTTTAGCCAAGAAAGTTTGTTGTTATTGTATGTATAGAAGGACGGTGTTTTGCTGAAGGAATCTTGGAAATGTTGTGCAGCAAGGAAACAAATAATGAGAAAGTGTTTGTGAAGTGAAAGCGAGCTTCTTCTCTGCTTTAAGTGCTGCCAGAGACGTTCACGGTGTGGTAAACATTACTTTTAATAAACTAGCCTGTCCATGGAGTGGAAGCCCATCAATCGAGGAAACTGTTAACTTGATTATAGACTTTATTTCAAGTCAGACATTTTAACATAATAGCCGGAAAGGTAATTAAATAACATCGACAACGGCCGCAGTCCACAGCACTGCGCACGGCCCAGGAACCTGAGGGCTCGTTAATGTTTTTAGTGTGCGGTTTTGTCAAGTCAACATGTCCGCTGTGAAAACAGCAACATGGGCTTTCCATATAAGATAACAGCATGCAGAAAGGTACATACTAATCTTCACAATATCTGAAGCAAGCTTTAAGAAAGAAATTAAAAATGTAATTATTATTAATTTGTTTATCTTTATTTGTAAAGGTGTCAAACATTTAAAAATAAGAATAATAGTTAAGTTAAAAAAGAAGAAATAGAATAAAACACATACATATATGTGTATATACATATTTCTACATACAAGAAACATTTTTATGAAATCATTTTATAAATATATATTACTACATTTTGTTTTGTGGCATCTGAGAAAAAAGTAAAACATTTGTTATTTCGATTTATTTATTATTTTGAGAAATAAATTACATTAACTCGTTATCACAAGTGAAGGAAATAAAATGATGTATGACCCCTCAAGGCTTCCATATGTTTGTAGGTGACATACGGTCCCAGCGGCAGTGTATATCAAACACACCCATGGACAGTCCCCGCCCACCAATTTACTCAGACCCAGGTGTGTTTACGTCAGGTGTGTCCTGTCTGCTGCTTCAGGACGCATGTGTGGGGAAAATAACGTGTTTAGGTAACTCTGCCTCTGTGCCGAATGAGCCAAGATGGAGTCTTTTCATCAGCGCGACGGCTTTGTCCCCAAAATGGCGCGCGAGGAGGAAAATTTGGCGGTTAAGGTAAGCTAACGTTAGCTCAGACGATGCTAAAGCTAAGCTAGTTTAGCCTCTAGGTTTTATAAATAGTAAAAAAACACTGAAGCCAACACTTATTCAATAATTATCTGTAAGAGTTGAATTTATTTTGATATTTAAACAAACTTATATGAGGCTAACAAGCGTTTTATTGAGAAATATTATTAATTTGTCCAACCATGTATATTAGCGCATATTAACTTAATTATTACAAAATGCTACAGATAGCTGAGACATACAGATTTCTTAAAAATCACCGTGGGACAGTAACTCAGTTTATTATTTGAAATATTTGATATATTATTTGTTTGTCCAGTGCTGTACCTTGAGTTGTTTTCACAACATACGTTAGCGCCCCTTTCTATTTATTTGATGATTTTTCTATTCACCTTGTATCTTGTGAGGCGCTGTAACAGGTAAGTTTCCCCAGTGATTGATTATTAAGAATAATAAATGTTAATTATGCAGAGGTATTCTTAATCTGTAGTTTTCTAGTCCGAGAAAGTTTATTAGCTTCTTTTAAAATACTGCAAACAGCTGAGATGTACACACTTCAGTACTAAGTACTATAACTTATAATTTTCTCTTGTCTTCACTTTTCTGCATTGGTAAACAGTATTAATATTAAGATGTGCTTCATTGGTTTTATAAAACACTATCAAATATTGTCTAAACCTTTAGAGAATATCTCATATAGTTCTAATAAGTTGTCTGGTTTTCAGGTGAACTTGTGATAGTTTAATCCTTTAAGGGTGATTAAAAAGTATTTCTTCAGTCACAGGACGCTGCAGCTGATTATTGTCTTGCCGAAGCGACGAGCTGAGAGATTCTGCCTCAACATGATGTGAGTGTTATATTCCAGTCCTGTGTCACCAAACACACATCTACTAAAAAATCCCAGAGATGTTTTTGTGTTGATCTGAGCGAACACATCGTTCACACTTGAACTCAGCACAGTACATATTTTACATTAATCAGATGCAGCCAGATGACTGAAGAGAGATGGAACACATGGCCAGAATATTATAGTTCATATAATATAGACCGCCTCTGCCAAAGCTCCAGGCTTTAGCAGCCTCTAATGTTTCACACCTGGATCTATTTTATAATAACGGCCTCCTCTATAACTATATCTTAATGAAATGTGCTACATATGGTCCACAGTGACTTATCACTGCACGGCCGCAGTAAATATAGAACAATGCTAACAATATTTCATGTGGACTCTTTGTACTCCAGTGGTGCAGTGGGATGATCTGGATGTAAACTGACTCAGTGCTGGATATTTTGATTTAGTCCTGAAATCACGAGCATGTGCAGCAGAAACCTCCTGTGTCTTTGAAAACAAGAAATAAGCTCAATCTTTTATCCTAAAGTTTAATTTATAATGCCTGACAGGGCTGGAACAATCTCTCCTTATAAGATTATCTCTCCAAACTCATGTGTTGTGTTTGACTTTGTTGAAGCTACAATACGATATTCTAGATGATATTGTTGCAGATACCATATTTAGGCCTCAAGGCTTTGCTGCTGACATGTTGGTGTTTATTAAATCTTATCTAATGATGTTTTTACTGTTACACACAGATTAATGGAAGCTGCTGTGGGCCAAACAACAACAACAACAACAATGTGGTGGACGCCATTAGCAACAATACGACACCGGCATCACGGTAAGAGCTGCTACACCTGAATTCATTATGTCACGGCTGCAGCAGAGACGAGAACATGTTGCATCCTCAGGTTTATTTGAATACACACGTTCATTTTTATAATGAGGGAAAGATGCAAAAAAGCATCCCCGTTCATGAAACTGAACACTGCTGATGTTTATTTAGCTTTAATTAATATTTTATTTGTGGTTTATTTTCTTGGTGCATGTATATGTGCTATCTGTACGATAAGAATCCCAGTGTGACTGCTAACAGGCTAAGCGGGCTCTTTACTTGTGTTCAAACCAGTGATGGTATAAAGAATGGACAGACGTCACCGTGGTAGGTTTCTGAAGCGACGCTTTGAAGCTTAAAATATCTGACTCTGGCAGACGCAGGCCGAATGACGCCTGGGGACTCAAACAAGCTGTCTGCAGCGACATCCACCTGTCAATCAAAGTGCTAATTATGCATAAGTTTAAGCCCATGCTGTTTGGTGATTGCTGAATTCATCAGCAGGGCAAAGCCCTTTTTCCTGCTGTGTCGCCATTGATTTATGTCCCATTAAAAGCCTGACTCATCACTACTTTGACTGTAAGCGACAGAAACACTCGGCGTAGCTGAGCCTTCTGGTTACAGATCTGTGGTTAATAGTAAAACTGGTTACTCGCTCTCATCTCTCTCACTCGTAGAGTTTTTCCTACATGTTTGGAAGGGGAGGGTGAGGTGAGGGGTTCAGCTGGTTGCTCTGTACATGTGCCACTAAATCCTACACACATCCTTGTCACATTAGCCAACACCGAGGTCAAACAGGTATCAACACAGAACAACCAAGGCCGGATCTGGAGCCCACGTTCTCTCAGAGCTTTCTTGCTGGTCTTGATACCCAACCGTGTGCTCCAGATCGTTCTTTTCCTTCTCATCAAGCCTTCATCTCTTCAGATCTTAGAAAGATCAAAGATCATGTCAGTGATGTTTTTGGACATTTTGCCCACTGCTGCAGCTTTGGTATAATGAGCCATGAACAGTCAGATACCAAGTGAGGGTTTGAATCACAAATGCACATACTTTATTATTGTGCATTCAGTCCGTGTGTGTTTTCTCTGAACTAACGAGGTGGTCGACGGCGTCACTTTGTTTGCAGAGAGTTTTTCCGTTCTCTCTTTGAATCTTAGAAAAGACTCATGGATTTTTTTCTGTCCTCCCTTGAATCAATAAACCAAACACGACTCAGCTGTATTGATACTGTGATTGATTACCCCACCTCGACCACGCACAGACGCTGTGCCACACTACCTTTCCACTTCCTCCTGAGGATTGAATGACTGAATGATAAAGATGCTCTGTGAATGTGACTCCCGTGCACCGGCATGTTTATTCACGGTCCAGCTTCTCGTGGCTGACCTCTAAGTCCGTCTTTCTCTTCAGGGAGTTTGCCCCTATACTTTATGGATCATCAGAGCCACAACTCATTATTTTAATAATTCATAGATGATGGCATGTAAATGATGAGCGATGTAAGTCACCCTGGATGGATCTGCGATGAATAATGGAGACTGCAGCAGGATCCCAGGACACCGGACACAGCACTCCCTCCATCCCTTCATGTTCACCCCTTCTTTCATCCATTCCTCCTTTTTTACTCGACTTTATGTATCCTCACGCTCCTCTTCCTCTTCTCTTTCTCTTTGTCTTATTTGTTCTCTGTTTCACTGTCATCCATTTCAACTTTTCACTACATCATTGTCTAGCCTTTTATTCTCCACCCTTCTCTCTCCCTGACCCTTTTCTTTCACCCTCCCTCTTTGTTTCTCCGTGAAAGCATTAAGAAATTATTCACAGTGATTTTTTTTTTTCTCCTTCCCTTGCCTCGGCTTGAGCTGAGTGCTCGGCTGATTCGTGAGGAGCACCAAGGTCAGCCGCGGTGGCTGCTGCTGTGAGCACATCTCCCCCATTACCTCCCACATACATACATCCGTGTAGGAAAAATTGCCCTCCTCCACAGCCTGGAGAAGCACATCAAACTTTGAAACTCGTGTGGCTGTTAAACCCATTTAGTAGTTTGCTTGTTGTCATTGTCACTCAGCGTTCTGCGAAGCAGCACTCGGGCCAGTCGGAGGCACAGATTCTCTAGTTGGGTGCCATTAAACCAGCAAGATGTTTTTTTTTTCATTGTCTGTGAAGGTCATCTTCTTTGAGAAGAGTTAAATGTGGGTGAACTAGTCTTGGTTTCAGATCCGAAAGGCTTTTCCAGTTTCCATGTATTAATTATCACAGATATGATTTTTAGTTTGTTAAAGCTCCAGTTTACATTTAAGTCACATGCTTCATATATGTTGTCATGCTATTTTCTTGCGGGTGAAATATGTCCCTCATTACCTCCACTGAGCTGCCCTTGAGCAAGACCATGAACTGCCAGGCACTGAGTAGCTCCACTGGAGCAGTTGGGGTTAAGACTGTGGTTGTGCTGGGCAGCTTCCAGGTGTGAGTGTGTAACTGTGTAAATGTGATCAGGGCGTTCCTGCAAAAGAGAGCCTCACTCTCAGTGAACCTACCCTGAATAAATAAAGTTTTCCACAGCTGGTCTACTTTTTTTGCCCTACTATGTTGAAATGAGTCAAATCAATGTGTATCCATGATCCTGTAGTTAGAATGATTTATATAATATAGACTACAGATCGATAGTTATATTTATTGTAGGTCTGAGCTCTGGTAGTTTCCTGTACATGCAAAATCATTTGAAAAAAACTAAGAAATCTGGCAACCAAGGTAACGTGATCAGAGAAGGTTAGTTGGTTACCGATCAGCAGTTCAGTTTTTGTCAGGTGGAAATAACAGTGTCATCTGCATAGCAGTGATACAAGAAGCCATGAGAACGGATAATTGGACCCAGGGAGGTGGTGTAAATAGTGAAGAGAAAGGGCACCAGCACCAAGCTCTGGGGCAAAAGTGTTGAGGTTCAACACGCCGGCCTTATAATAATTAGTGAACTGCAAGATGGCTTATAGATGTTTTTTTCCAGTGAGTTAAAGCTCACTTTATTATGTAGGTGTACTTTAATAACTTGACTTTTAATATAGTTTCTCTGATTTGATCTTCAATTTACCTGACTTACATTTGTGCTCTGCGGGGAAAAAAAAGTATTAACCTTCGAAATGATTGATTTGGGCTGATCGTATCAGCCACGTTTCAATATTGTGGAGCGATATCATCAGCAGACTGTCTGAGAAGGTCTTTTCTCTTTGGTTGCTTTCATATAATTACTTGAACTAAATCAAATATTACCTTGACTATTAAAGTTAATAAATTCTACAAGCCTGTGAGAATGGCGATAATCTATAGTTGTGGGCGGCGCGTGCCTGAATATGAATCATGACACAGGAGACCCAGGATGCCTTTTAAAGGGGTCATGCGCTTGATTATAAATGTATGTGCATCACCACAACTGTAACACTTAGCCGTAACCGCACAGCACTCACCCTGTCCCCTATGGGAAGGTGGATGGAGTGGGACAGAGCCGAGAGGGGTGGAAATGTATGTATGTATGTATGTATACGTATGTATGACATTGATCTGAGGCAGGTTGGGGGCTGGGTGTGGAGTGGAAGACACGGCCTGTGTAGCTATTAGCCATGGACCGACCTAGACACGAGGCACGGCGGAGAGGCGATTAGCTGACAATGAGAAGATGAGTGTCCCGTCCATCTGCCTGGCATACATCATGTGGACAGACCGCGGCCTTACTGCGTGCATTTGCGGTCCCATTAGGGAATCAACCCTCAGTCATATTTCTTAGATCTGGACCGAGCAGATCAATGAAACGAGATGGACTCGCTGCCAGCAGGCCACTTGTGTCTGAGTGGGGCCATCACCATCTCTCCTTGTTGGTTGTGGAGCGGTCGCCGGGAGAACGTTGCCTCAGCACTTTGCTTCGGGGTGAGGAGGGTGAGCGCGTTGGTGATGAGTCACTTCCACAAGTTGTTTATTGATTGGCTGCGGGGGCCTTATATCTCAGTGCTCGTTAAGTGTGTTGTCTGCCCGTCTGCTCCGTTTTATTTGTATGGAAATAATTACAGCGTTCCTGCTGTTCCATCAGTTATCACGATGTCAAAAGAAAGAAATGAAGCGTACAACAAGGGATCAGAGGTTTTATCGTCTGCAAATTGGGCAGGTACATCATTTATTCTATTCCAAATTGGTTTTGCTTCGCTGGAGATAACATTTTCCTCTGCCTGTCGTGGCAAAGTGAATTCATTTCAGACAGAGCACAGAGAGATTTCAAGAAATATGTGTATGCATACAGAGTTGCATGCCGCTTATTAAAATTCAACATGAGGAGACACGAACTATCACAATCTGCTCGGGCTCACTCTGTGCCATTTGTACGTTTCCTCAGAGATTAACCATTTGTTTAAGAAAGCAAATCTCTGGAGGGGAAAAAGCTCTCATAAGAAACCAAACAACTGCAAAGAAAATGAGAAGAAGAGCTGACGTGAGAGAGGCTGGGTATCATCTAAAAGTATTCAGTACTAGATCTGATATGAAACAGATATTTCAGTTATAGTTTCTGTACACAGAGTCAGTCTCAGATTTACTCTTGACTGGCAGCCTCTTGCTCGGTCACTCCCATTTTTCTTGGCTTCCTCTGTCAACGTCCTTTTCTGTCCACTTCACAGCCCTCACGTCGTCTCAACTCCTGAAGTCTTGACGCGATGGTAGCTCGTACGTCGGCTCAACAGCCGGAGTATATCTCCAGCCACATTGTGACTGATCTTCTTCATCATGGCGGCGCTTGCTAACACTGTTAGCGTTGGCAAATGAAGTGAAGAGAGGCTGCCTGTTTTCCATCATTAAACTGGTTGTTCTGTGATAGACGTCATGTGTAACTGACATCCTGAGAAGGCTCTTCATCTTCATTCTGACTCCCAAAGCAGACGTAGTTTAGGTCATGGTAAGGCTTGCAGGCGGCGTGTAATGTTCAGTCATGTGCATTAGAGTACAGCGTCTCAACATGTGCCCTCTTTTTACCGCTTTGCTGCCCGCTGATCTCCGCCTTCAGTCATTTCTCTGGGCTTGTGTGCCTAATGTGCGATTTTTTTTATTTTTTTATTTTTCCCCTGAGGAACGCAGCTACATGGTGTGACTGAGGTGACAGGTGAGCGTGACTGTGGTTTCAGAGTGCATGTGTCCTGCAGCTTAACAACACCGGCGGTGGAATGAAGGCATAACTCACAGGATGCCGGATTTCCTATTGTAATACAACAAAGGCTAACACGGGTTACAGTATAAAGAAACTGTATGTATAATGAAAGCCAAAATGTCTGCCCACACTGTAAACATCTTTATCACTCTTAGGTTTGACTCTGAGCCAGTGCCTGTGTTATTTATGGCCATCTGA
This sequence comes from Nibea coibor, assembly GCA_023373845.1. Lineage (NCBI taxonomy): Eukaryota > Metazoa > Chordata > Actinopteri > Sciaenidae > Nibea > Nibea coibor. Next base: position 2,308,565 of record CM041728.1, on the reverse strand, counting down.
GGAGAAATGGAGTGATAAGAGCTGAATAGACTGATGTGTTACAGTGTAGGCTGGCAGAAAGCTGCTGTCCTGCCAAGTGTTATTATCTTTACCACAGTATTAAATGTTTTATCGCTCTATAAGTTGAGACAGTGTTCTTAGGAAGGAAGGGCTGAAATCTTTCTTTGAAATTCAGTGTTTTCTACTTCCAACTGAGGCCGACGCATGCACGCATCGTACTGATGCTGTTAGCAAAGTAATCCAGAGGATTCGTGTCAGTTTAATTACGCATTAATACAAGTTCTGGACTAGACTTCTGGCTGAATTCAAGTATCAACACCAAGAAACATCAAAAGAGGAAGAATTTAAAAAGAGAGAGGCGAGTCTGCAGGTGCAGAGAAAGAGAGTGCGCAGTGATACATGATGTGTGTGCGCGCAAACAAGAGCTGGTGACACCGTCGCCCTCGCCTTGCTGTCAGTCGATAGAAGATGGATCAGAAACCGTTTCAGCAAACAAACAAACAAAAATGTCAAATATTCTTTTTTTTTTATTTCTTTGTGCCAAATTCCTGCTGGTACTTAAATCTATCTCCAGCTTCACAACATAACAAACAACACAACAACAAAACGCAGTGTAACCCACCTTACACGACATCGTGCATACGTCACTTGTAGTCTGCAGAACACACCTGCATGAAGGTATTTTACCTTCTGCAGAGGTGATGGTGGTTATCATAGAGGCTGCACACAGTCTGTCAACACTGCTGAGCCACACTGAAGTCTAATATCTGCCATGAACGCTGAATCTCCTCAAGAACTATTAAAATGACTGTGCTGCAGAGTGGAGCGGTGTCAGAGGTCAGTCCACACACAAACACGTTACATGGACCGCTTCATGAATCACAAACCATAGCTTGTGTGTGTGTGTGTTCAGTGTGCTTGCATCACCTTTTCTGTATTCACAGCACGTCTCTGTGTTTTGTTCTTGTGTTATGTTGTGGTATGTGTGTATTTGTAGTGTGTTTCTGTGATGTTATGTTTTCTGTTTATGTTTCCTGTGTGTCGCACATTTCTCATGTTATGTGTTCTGTTGTGCGTGTTTAATGTGTGTGTGTGTGTGTGTGTTAATGTGTTAGTATGTTTTTAGCAGTTTTTTCCTGTTCAGTATATTTACAGTGTGTTTCTGCAGAGTACTATATTTCGCAGATTCATAGCACGTTGTAATGTGTTATGTTTTGTGTGTGGCATGTTTATGTAATGTGTTCTGTTGTATTAGGTGTGTGTGTATAGCATGTTTCTATAATGTTGCAATATGTTCTGGTGTGTGTGTGTGTGTGTGTCTGTGTTTAGCACATTTCTGTAATGTGTTTTTAGTGTTTGTGTGTAGATTCTGTATATGTTCGGTCTCTCATAACATCATTGAAGGGTTGTGCAGAGTAACCAAGTGATGATGATGATGATGATGATGATGATGATGATAATGATGATGATAATGATAATGATAATGATAATGATAATGATAATGATAATGATAATAATAATAATAATAACAATAAAAAATAATCAGCAGATGAGTCTATAATAAAACAATAAATAGTTGCAGCCTGACCAGATAAATAGCTGGTACTGGAGGACATTTCTTCTTCCTCCCATCCCCCCTTCGTCTCCTCTTGCTCCCTTGTAGGTAGGACACAAATTAGCGACACCCACCAGCCAAACAAATTGCTGGTCGACATTCGGTAGCCATTTGGCCGCCGGACAGAAACGCTAAGTTTGCACGCTGCTTCCAAGCTTTCTCCATCCCGCGTCGTTCTGTCCTCTCAGACCTATTATGTTGTTCTTTCATATGCCACTGTAGTCACCATCTTTCATATTAAAGGCTTTTAACCCAGAGTGCTGACACTAAGGGAGAAGGAGCCTGACAGCTCGGTGGATCCAAGCCCACGCACCTTTTAACCATGCTTCAAGCTCTGTCTGTGCATATATGTGCATGCGTGCTCTGAACGTCTGACCTTGTGTTAATGAAAGTGTGATTTAATGCACGGTCAGATGTACAGCATTTGATTTTCTGTATGTGTGTGTGAGTTATCTGAATGCATGAGTCTGAGGCCCTGTAAAGGAAAATGTACAGTATGATCGACTGTAACACTCCACTAAGATCAGGCTGAATAAATAAGTAATGTTTGCGTCCTGCACGGCGTGGAAAAGATGTCACTGTTCATGAAATATCAATGAGCATGACCTTGATGGTTTGTCCACGCTTTGAGCAGAACTGGTCGGCTCTGAAACGTTTGTATATCTACGTCATACTCCAAACGGGGACGGGTCACGTTAAATGAGATTACTGTGAAATTGTAGTGTGCTGCTTCACTGAAGGATCGAAGACGGAAACGGCAAAGTCAAACTGTCCTTGAAACAGAGAGACAATATTCAACATGAGACATAATATGAGGTTTGTAGGATGCCGGCTGCCTCTGCTGTTGCAGATCCTTGCCGAGCCTTTTGCCTTCAGCACTCTGTTTGTTTACACTCTCACCTGTTGACTTGTGTCGCACCTTAATGTGTCCGGGCGGCAGCAAGGTGCGCCACCTTCCATCTCTGCCTGTCAGTCCGTAACTGTTCATGTTCTATCCATCAATCTTCAGCTTGACATGACGTGAGCTATTAGACTCAGAATATTACATGAAGTTGCATCAATTCATGTAATTCTGACGAAGAATCGTGTGCCTCTCTTATTTTTGGTCTATTTCAGATATGGCAGCTCCATCCATGCCTGTGTCTGCATGAAGCTGTCACACCGCTGTTTGAAGCCCCCACTGCCTACATCCTTCCTATTAATTAACACACATACCTGTGATGATTTCTCGTGGCTCCTTACTTGAAGGTCTGTATATTTTACGTGGGTTTCTGTTCCCAGCAGAATTTTCCAGTATAATGCTCATACGGCTCACGGCACCACAGAGCGCTGAGCAGCACCTGCGCCACCAAATCTGAGTCTAACTGTTTGGATAATAATGGCTTTAGCTTCACAGCGAGTGTCCCTGACTGAAGTTAGACTCAAGCTAGGCTAGAGAAGCCCCATGGCCAGGCAGCTAATTAGTTCCATTGCCCATCAACTCACGGCTCCTTCTGTACAGCACAAAAAGCTGTTTTTCTTTCAGATATAAACCTTAAAGGTTTTCCTGAATTAAGTTTTTGGAGTGTAAACGTAGATGCAGCCAGCTAGCTCCTGCTTGGTGGAACGTCGTACCAGTTCCTACCAGATCAGGGGCGTCCCTCTCTACCTTCACAAACCTCCTGAAGACCTCCAGCTCTTCAGAGAGGACCTCCTCCACATGATCACACTGTACCTTACTGTTTCTGTACTTCGCTTTGGATAAAAGCATCAGTTAAATGACGTCCGAGTTGGCGGTAACATAAACAGCGTTCTCTTGACCTTCATCGTGCTGCAGTTTGATTCTTCAGGTGATTTAACGAGTTAGCTGTGTTGCTTTGCAGCACAGACAGTCTCTTAGCATATGATTCTTACTTTACCTCACTTGCCCTTAATCTCAAATATACACTTCCAAACAACGGATGATGATTTGTTAGGTTGAACTGCAGCTCTTCCCTTTCTGAAATCCTCAGACATTTTAATTTTTCACGTCTGCTCTCTATTGTTTATTACTCTTTTTCTTCTGCAAATTGCCGCTGCGACATCCAGGAAGAGAGCAAAGCTAATCGATTACCCGGCTGTTAGTTTAGGAAGTATCTGATTTCATTTGTGCGCAGCACACACTTTAAAATCACAGCGGATCATGCCAGAATTAATATTGGATTAATTGTGCAGCCTTGCATAATATCACTGATGTATTAACGGTAAAACACATGATGTATCTTTAAAATACAGCACTGTCTTCTGTTGCAGTTTCAGCATGAACTCTATTAGTTTAGGGCAGATAATTTTCCACAGGAAATTAATTTGGCCACAGACACACAGCCGAGATAAATTATCCGAGATAATGTATCACAATGTACAGTGGTGAGAACAATAAACAGATGATGGAGCAAAACATAAACATACAAACACTGTCAGAGAAAAATATGTTTGAGGAAACGGTGAAGGCAAATTTTTTCTCTAAGAATAGGAAGTGCTTTTAATAATCGAGACCCAGAGGGTTTACATCAAGGCCGAAGAAGAAAGTAGCTGTTGAGAAAAGCTTCAGCGAGAGCCAACTGCATCTTCAGAGTGGAGCTCTTTGATGGAGTTTGCATTTTTTAAGATGTTCTCAATCAGAGGGCTTCGGAATCCAACCCAAGGTTTTTAGTTTGCTGCTGTATAAAATATCAGCCCAGAAGACTTAGCCGACTGAGTTTCACAGGAAAATTTCCTTTAAAGTTAAAGAGGCAGAGGGCGGGTGGAGAGCTGCGTATGAATATATACACGCAAACACACACACACTTGTTGTCGTTGGCGCGCCCCTCCTCTGTTACGTAGATTTCATTTCTCATTCTCTTTCCCAACGTCTGTCCTCGTGTGTCTCTCGGCCTTTTCCTCCAGCTGTCCTGCTTTGATATTAGCTTCATGAAATCTGTGTGAACACCACGGACGTCAGTAATCTGCCCCCACTGCAGGGGGGGGGGGGCTTGTTCAGATAGTCTCTCTTATTCTCTTCTCATCTTCTCGCAGTCTTTAATCCTCCCACCCTCAACAGAATACAAGAACTGTCAGTCGTCGCTCTTTTTTTTTTCTTCTAACTCGGAGCACGTCGGGTGAAAGGATGTAATGTTTTTCATCATTTTCTGTGGACATCTGGCTGTGTAGCTTTGATAAGGTTTCCTCCAGGTGTCCCGATAGCCGGGTTCAATGTTTTTGTCCTCTGCTCACCCGTTTTGTACCTGAGGCAAGCTGCTGGGGACAAAAATTGCATCTAGCATCATAATAAGCCAGCGATGGAGACGGATCGCGGACTGACCTTGAGCGAATCCGGATTAGATCAAAATATTATAAATAATTTTAAAGCAAATCAGCCTATGGGCATCTGTTCCCCACTCAAATTTCATCTAGTTTACTGGCTGGTTTCTTGTAATTTTCCATAGTTTGATTTCTCATCAATTAATAATTAGGTGTGCTCTGGAAATTAATGTCCAGCCTCATTTGTGAATGTCACTGCTTTAATGTTACGGATAGAAATGTGCCTGTAGCATTAAATGTACTTCCTCTATGATCAGATATTTTTTTGATTAATTATATATTGCTTTTCTGTTCTTTTCTTTCTTGTTCAGTATAAACCCACCATGATGTCACCCATTGCTTTGTCTGTTTTGAAGCCTCCAGTTTGGCGTTATGGATGTTTGCCTCTTGGTTTTGTGGAGCCAGAAGTGACCTTGTTTGGCTTAGAGTGTTGATCTGGTGGGTGATGTGCTGTAAGCTGGGCTGCGTTTCTTCCTCTTTTTCTTCATTTTCTAAGCAATCAATAAAAAAAAGATCCATTGTGATTCTTTAAGTGAAGTAAAGGTCAGCACAGAGTCATCAGCAAACTCTTGTTTGTTTGTTTGCCCTGACATAAATCACTTGCTTCTCTCTATATTTTTCGTCTGGTCATCGATTCCCCCGTCCTGCAGTGGCTCACCAAACTTTAAGGTTCATCCTCTGGGGGCTATGAATCCCCATGGAGCCTAAAGTAGCTGCTAACATGGCTAACAGTAAAGAGTGAGATGATGTGTTCAATGTTTGATTGATTTATTTATATCTTAATGGTTGTTGTTGATCTGATGTTCAGCCACCAGCAGCTCATGTTGGAGCAGGCGGTCTAATTTAAACCCCCCCACTGGTCACGACGCTCCTCTAAGAGGTGTCAGAATTGAAATATTGATGCTCTCTATTGACGGCTCGGTGCGACTACTTTCAATTTCAGCATTTAAACGTGATAATGAATTAGACGCTTCAGACCTCATTATGTTATCGAACATGGGTTAGGAGACTGTTCTGCTCTGCTGAAGGAGAGACGATGAAGCTAAGCCCATGCAGTCTTCACTCAATACGCTGAGGCAAATAGAGCATCTTAATGGAGTCTTTAGGGACTATGGATCATTGTCATTGATTTGGTTTGGGTCTGCCTATAGAGTTTAATTAATTTTAATTCATTGAGCTTGAGATATGCATACAAACTAGTGTTGATATAATAATAGAAGCCTCATGTTTGCTGATTAGATGAGCTCGACTGCATGTCTGCACAAAACATCTCCAGGTTTTTCTCTCAGAAGTGCTGATGTTACGGAGACGAGCTGATGGAAAATCCTCCGAGACGCGCTCTGACTAGACGCATTTAATTTAAGATGAGGCCTTAACAGACACATACACAATTCACATGCACGCCAAAATCTGATTAAAGTTGAGAAGGCTGCGTTGCAGTGACATCCACTGTAGAGATAAAATGTACAGTAGATGCCCAAACATTTTCACATTAAAAAAATATTCTGTGCTCAGCATTTAGAGGCAATATTTCCAAAATATCATTAATCCAAGCGGATGACTTCCATTGTTCCGGTGAATATACTGAATAAATTTGCAGCGAGAGCAGCAAAAATGAACATCTCTCTGTCGAGGATGATTACTGGCTATCATCAATATTATCATAATTGATGCAACAGTCATTAACATCAGTATGAAAATTAGATTTTCGGGTTTAGAAGATTCCTTCCAGTGAAATAATGTAGATATATCTGATTTTCTTCTGCAAAAACTACTGAAAACATTTATTTTTCCAGCAGTTACAACGGAAGAAAACATAAATCTCAAACCAATGGCGTCTAAAATCACCTTTTCAGACCTGTTTCACTTTTAAGGCACTTTAATTGCTTTAAAACCATTAAAATAATGTTTTAAACCAGGACACATTAAAATTCACATGCTCAGATTAACCCCTCTGAGTCGACACTAAAATCCACACACAGGCCAAGTTTGTTGATGCATCAACAGATGAAACAAAGCGACCAACAAACATCCACTCCACAACCAGCACAGTGGGTGATGGTGATGATTTTACAGCTGTAAGGTTTGAGGAAAAACAGACACAATTCAATTTATTCATAAAAATATTACATCAGGCTCAAACATTAACAGGCCACAGCTCTTTGCTCCTGTGGTCCAAAGCGTGGGCGCTACACTGGAAATGTTGAGAGCTTAGATTTAGAAAAGGTCAGAGGTCGGCGAATGTTTGCTGCATGCTCTCCATGTTTTTCTTTTGTAATTTTATGAGCAATATTTTGGGAATAGCTTTGTTTTGTAATCGTTTACAGCAGAAAAACATCTTCATCAGTATATTTAAGAATCAGACGGCTCAGCTCAGCAGGGAGCGAACACTGCATGACTGTGTTGCAGTGAGAGGAATATGTCACATTAACGTAGCAGACTAGCTCACAGGTTCTGCTTCATTCTGGCCTGGAAGACTTGCAGTATTATATCTTTGCTGCATTTATGGATAAATCAGTTTTGTGCTCTCAAGCACGAATGCCATTACTGCGATGACAGCGTGTAACTGAACACATTTCCAGTGACAGTGGGAGCAGAGATGTTTGGGTTTTTCCACAGTCGGCGGTCGCCCCCCTTGGTGGGGTCTGCGTGAATGTGGAAGTTATTCAAGTCACAAAGCTCGTCTGATACTGGTTATGACACTGGCTTTCTGTCTGACCTCTGCTTTAATATGAAGGTTCTGTGTGGAGCTGATTAAATCCAGCAGAAATGACTTGCTAACTTAACTGAAATCAGAAGAAAAGGGTTAACGTTCAACGGCAGTCAGAAACACATGCGATTATAAAAGTGGAGTTCCTGCAGCGATTAGAGCAGGTTGGGGGCTCACCTTTAAATTAAATATGTGAGTTCCAATTGCTCAGTCGGTTCCTGGTCGGCACGCCGTCATAATGTGACAGGAACTGGATGATCTAATGGAGATTTATGAAACTTAAAGTGATTTCATGGAGCCCAGGCTTGTGGCTTCATTTTTTTCCCCTCAAAGTCTCAGTTTATTGAAAAAGCAAAAGACAGACTGTCCATCAAAAATGGATACATTTTATTCAAAAGATTTTAAGATTTATTTTAATGGCATTTGATGGCTAAGAGTACAGGTGCTTAGGAAGCTTCCTTACTGAGTGAAATGACCCAGAAGTATTAATGTAGCAGCAAGAGCGGTTTCAATTTACCATCCTTTATGAGGAGATAAACAAAAAAAATCAATGGACCGTTCTTTCATTCACATCCGGACAATAAAAAAAAAAGCGTGATGCATACTGCAGCAGAGAGAGCGTGAACATGGACAGACGTGATGATGTGATATATAAGCTTTTATCATGAAATCTGTTCTGTGTTGTTGTGAAAAGTAAAATGTTAACTAGAAAAGAAAAGTTCTCCTGAACATTCAAATTAATATATAAAACATGAATATCACATCGTACTGTGACGTCCAGTAGATACATCAGTACCACCTACTGTCGTATCATGTCGTAGTCTAGTGTAAGCAGTCGTCTTCTCCTAACTCTTTATGAAGTCTCCTCAAGATCAGCGCGGTTAAAAGAAAGACATTTGAATGTAAATTGGCTGCAGATGAGTTCATGTGACAGGATCGAAGTTCTCCAGTTGTCACTTTGATTTCATCAGACAAAACATCTGCTGCTGACAGGCTGGTAATGCAAAGCAATAAAAAAGTCATTCAAGTTCCCTTTAAACGAATGTGATGTTTGCTTAATTAGTCCTGATGAAGTAATGCATGGAGGGACGTAAAGGAAGATGCACTTTTGAATAATACATTTCTGAAGTTAACCTTAAAAGCATTTTGATTATTTTGATGCTTCTTTGAGTGTAAACATCGTCTCCATTTAAACTTTGCTTTTAATTTTAATTGGAGGAGAATACTGATGAGCGCCATAATTAGCTCTTACATAAGACCATTACCTCGTCCATATGTATGTCTCTGCTGAGCTGCTTGTAAATGAAGGAGTGACACCAGTGTCAGAATCGCTGGTGTTCCTCTTTGAAGCTGCTCCAGCTTTCCTCTCCATGCTTTCATCTCTTTGTATTCACATGCTCTCCTCGCTGTACGTTGCACCAACAGACATTTGACATTTGATGTTACAGTTTCCTGTGATATATGAAGACTCGAGGAGAAGTGCAGCTCTGATTTAAAGCCCTGAAGACCATGGCGTTCTGCTGAAGGAGATCTGAGTCACACAGGCAATTTTTAACTCTGTATGGAAATGACTTCCAGGAAATTAAACTCAAATAGAAGACAAAAAGTGGTAAATATCACACCACGACCAAACACTCCATGACATTGATGTAGTTTCATTTCAGCACGTCATCCTCAACTGGCAAAAAATGTACCGGATAAATATCATATCATAGCAAATAAATCCGTATCACATTAACTCAGAGACGGTTATGCCAGGACTCCACCGCGCACATCTCTGTCACATTTGCAGCAGAGTGTTTTGTCTGCCAGACTTTATTAACTCTGTTCAGACTACAGGACTGATTAATCTGTTTAATTTTAATTAGATTAATACGTTTTTAAAGCTGACACAGTGTAGAATGAAATTCAAAGCAAACTTGAATCATTATGGTGCATCAGCCGGACTCTGTATGTCGTTTGTGGCCGGCTCGATCTGCTGTGTGCACGGAGAACACCGCGGTGCTTCTGGTGGCGACTCAGTGCCTCAGTTACAATACTTTTGTTAGATATATTTTCACATGCCAACTGTTAAATGTCCTGATCGGTGCATGAAAAGATATCGACCCATATGTCATCAGTTATTGGCATCACCCTAAAAAATCCAATGTTAGTCGAGATATAATGTGTAAAAATGGTAAAACAAAGGCTCTGTTTCAGTTCTTACATCGTATCGACCTTATTGACCGTGTGTGTTGGCGCATACGAGGTCTGTGTTGTTCTGTCGCTCAACATACAGTGCAGAGAATAGATTTACAGGACAGCACAGACGTGCAGCTGAACAAGGATAACAAGCTAAACAAACTGAAAAAGCCGCACGATAAATCCATACACAGGTCCGACAGCGTGAGCTGGATGGCCGGGTGGAGGGAGGAGGAGCTCGGGAGTGCAGGTTAACGCAAAGAGTCTGCTTAGACTTGCAGATGATGAATGGATGAAAGGATGTCATTTACATGTCATTACACAGTGTTTACACTGATACTCATTTACACCTGGAATACATGTAATTAGATTGTAGGTTGGGTCAATTACTCAGCATTTAACACACTTCAGTGACTCATCAGTCTGAGTCACGGGTTAATTGGATGCAGGTAAACGTTGTTGTCCTCATTGACCTCTGCTGATACGCTCTACGTCTTTACTGACACCTGCCACCTCCCATAAGTGCACGTCCTCGTGTGGACTGTATATATTTGCACCTTAACGGTGCAATATGGAAACAGAGCTGACCTCTCGCTGTGGTTTGATGCCCTGCGGCACAATGCCAAGTTCACAAAGATGCTTCTACACTGTAAAGGACAAACTGTAGGCCTCGCAGTACATACACACATATAGCATATAGCCCAGACACACTGTTCGTCTGTTCAACACCTCAGAAAGAATCAACATCACAGATTGATCTGAGACTAATTAGCTCAACAAAGATGACTAACCCTCCTGTTAACCAGCTAATGTAATCAAGCCAATTTGAGGCTTGTTTTAATATGATTGCCCCTTGAATCAGATGCAAATATAGAAGTATGCTAATGAAGGGCAGAAAAACAATTCACAGGCTTAAAGAACATAAAATTGAGACATATGGAGGCTGACTAATCCCTGCTGATACATATAAAAACCTACAAACAACTTGTTTTTTTATGGACACAAAAGAACAGGAGAAAAACACTTTTCTCCAAGGTAGTACACTCAGAAAAGAAAACTCAACAGAAAATGTTTCTGGGAATCTGTTGGCCTTTCAGGTATCTTAGAGAGGTCATCAAAATAGAGGAGCTGTACCTGAGAGCTTCGGGCGAAACCAGAATGTATGAGCAAATGTGGCAGGTCAGTACGAATGATCAATTGATGGATACATCTTTTGAGATTCAGACTTTATAAGGATGAAGTGTGCATGATGTAGCACCTTAAATTAAACCAAGCCTTGCCTGGTACATACTGAAGAGGAATGCGTTCTTATAGAGAATATATCTGACCGCTCAACATCTGTAAATTGTACATTCAGGTCAGTCTGTCACACCTCTGTCAATGCCTCGAGATGCAGTCTGCATAGATGAAAGCTTCATATGTATGACAGATATTCTGCCTCTGGGAGGTGAAACTTTTGGGAATAGAATATGTTTATACAGGCTGCTGTTCAAGGATTGAATTTAGCTTTGTGTTGATCAAATGAGAAGAAGCTATCTCTATGTACAGATCTTTAAACGAGACGATACCTTAATATGATCCTTAATATGGCAAAACAGACAAACACAGAGTGAACCAGCCTGCAAGTGGATGCACGATCCATATTTTTTCACTTCCGATCCGATTGAAATAAAAGAAAAGTGCAATAAACAGTAAACTGTAAACAGTCACACTATCAGTAACACAATGTACATCTGATCAGCATAAATTAAATTCTTGCTTGCTTGCAGAAACAAATAGATTTTTAAATAAATATATCAAATATTTGAAAAAGCACCACGAGACTCATGAGACTCATAAAAATTATTTGTTCAACGATTCAGAGAGAGAAAAGTTTCCTCACAGACGACTTCTTCACTAATTTACTTTCGTCTCTACTTGTTGCTTGGTAACCCCATGGGTCACTGCACTCAGCCACAAATTGTCATTTTTACACCTCAGGCTTTGTCCGGGTTAAACAATCGAGCTCTAGCGTGTTAATTAGTGAACTTTAGAGGTGATTTTCCTTCTTTCCTCCCGTCTCCAGTGTTCACCTCACATGTACAGGCACAATAGTCTCTAATAGTAACTCTCAGCAAGAATGAGTATGAGCATGAAGCTTCGACAAAAAACGGAAACAATTTATTTAATTCAATGCAAAACATGTAAATATTGATGAGGTTGCTGGACATAGATCACACTGATTCACATCGTAAAAAGACATAACTATGATGGTGTGTGTGTCTAAAGTGGTTTGCATATCACGCTTCTACTTTGCATTTTTCCATCTATCTATCGCTCCATCTCTGATAAATCAATTCGAACCGAGCAGCTTGGATGTGATTCCATAGCGACGTCTTTTTTCTCTCGTATTGGAGGAGTAGCTTTGTCATGTGTGCTATTTTCATTATCATCATATGTAAATAGAAATCTCAGGCTGTTGATGGAGATGGAAAGGAAGAAAACCGCAATGCCGTGTCCAGAAAAATCAGCGACAACTGAGATGGTAATAAGCGGCTGTCTGTCAAGTTAATCTGCAAGTCAATTTCAGGACAGAAATGATGGCTCAGACCATTACACAACATGAAAATATGAGGGAAGGAGACATTTTTCAGACTTCACATTAAACTACGGAGTGTCACCATCAACAAGGCACTAATATCTAGCCATTAAATACCAAATCGTACAGTTGGCAGCTTTAAGAGGAGATGGACATTTTGTTTTTTATCTAGATGGTTTGTGGACAGTCATTTCTTTTTCATATGTTCCCCAACTCTCTTGAATTTAAATCTCTCCTCTGTTTGGTTTCCCAAGAGAAAGAGACAGATGAAACATGGATGGGGAGAACGCCAAGCTCATCTTTGGAATTAAAAAAAAAATGAGCCAGCAGCTCGTCAGCGCTTTATGTAATTATCACGTTTTTTACTCATGTCAGCTTTTAAGCCATTTTATGTCTTGATTGGAATTAAAACATGGATGCATACGTTCATTTTTCCTTTATTTGTGCTTTTTGTCTGCCAGTAGAATGCTGTGCACGTTGCAGTCTGTGCCTCTAAATAATTAATATTAAACCTCAACCTTTTTTTTTTTTTTTTTTACACCTTTCATTAACGAGCATGCCGGGTTTATTAGATTTTAATTAGTGCAAAGCCACATTAAATTGCAATGTCAAGATCCTATCCTTCACACCACCTCCACAGGTGGTCACAGAGTCTGCTTATTAGCATCCAAGTGTTAATGCAACACTGAGAGTGTAGGCCCAGACCCAAGACAAAATAATTAAAAAAGTGACTTCTGTTGTACTTCATGATAAGTCAGGGGATCTGTTTATACTCAAACAGCTGTTGATGCTAGGCGATGCTAGCGTTATTATTCTGTCCATAGATTCTTGCTGAAGTGAGAAGGAACCAGGAGTCACCTGTCCAAATTGTATGTAGGCTTAAAGTTATGAAGAATTAACTGTGCGGACGCTTTGATTGACATTACAGGTGGCTTTGAGCACTCAGGCTTCATTCAGCCTGCCGCAGCTCAACGTCTTTGACCATTCTTGGATTAACTGGGAGCCGGTGGCGGCAGGACTGCTGTCTTGAGGGCAAAGTACTGGGCTTAGTAAACCGCCCAGTGCTGAGAAAATGGAGACAATGTTTTAGAAACTGTTCATCTTACTGGTTGTCTTGTTGGTTAGAGTGGTTCACCAACAAGCCCTCAGAGTGTAGTCATAACATTTGAGGAAGAATTTTCATTGTATGACTATCTGGTGTGACCAATCCTCATATTCTCCCACATGGGACCATCAGGAATGTTTTATTGAGACTTATGATGTGCTAAAATTATTTTGGTTACCCTGAAATGCCACCATGATCTGCCTCATGTTGTCAGTATGTCTGTTCTTGTTTACAGTATCAGTTTTTCGGTGGCACATGCATCCTTATTGTGCACGTGTATCATTTACACGCGGCTCCAGAGCATTGTGAGAAGTTACCCAGTAGCACAAACAGCGTAATGATAGCCTGACTGAAATAAGAAGAGCGTTGTAATGAATCCTAACAGACACACCCAACACACACACTAAAACACACACCTAAATGCTGCCTTGTAACTCAGCCGATCTCAGAAAGGGGGGCCTCACCAATCGCAGCCAAACCATGACTCAAAGCTGTGAGTCATCGAGCCAGGGATCAGAGCATGAAAGCTCCTCCTTCCTATTAGGTAATCATTTGGCCATTTTTTTAGTCATTAACTGGGGTAAAAATGATCTGAACTAGGTCCTCAAATTTTGGACATTCAAACAGTATTTTAAATAGCTGAATTTGGTCATCTGTATTGGTTGATCCTGTTGCCCCTGGAGACGCGACTCCACAGGCTTTAGAGTCATTGTTGTACTGTAGTGTGCTGGACTAGAGTATGAGCTAAACCAAAGCAACCCATGTAGAATTCATTATTTCCAACAGTTTTTTGGGATGTGGTTTGTCTGTTTGCAGAGGAGTAGGAGGAAAAGGCGTGTGCGAGTTAGAGATATTCTTGGTGCTGCTTTTACTGGAAGTTGACAGACTGAAATGTCAACCAAAATATAATATTGCTTCAAACTAACCTTGTATTATTATCATAGCATAGGTCTATGATGATTTTTATGTTGAATGTATAAATAAAAAACAGATGCAAGAAACTTTGTAGATGTAGTCAGTGCCATGAAAATGATCAAGATTGAGATGAGGCATACAGCAGCTCAGGGAAAAATGAGATTCATGTACATGTGACCAGGCAAAATAATGTTAAAATACAGTTATATCAGAACTGGGGAGTATTTCTTCATTGAAAGAAGACTTGAAGGCTTTTCTTGATGGAAAAGATGTTTCTGCTCTTCTCCTGACTGACTCCAGTCAGAGTTTGACTACATTGTTTGGTTCATTGATCTAATTGGTTGAAGTCTGCCCCTCATAGACGGACGGTTCATCCAATCACCTACCAAGTACTTTTTGAAAGTCCATGCCCTTCTTCCAAACTCAACATTTCCAACCATGACTAATGCCAAACTGCAGATATACCCACCTTTCATCTCAATCCCGATTACAAAGAATATATTACTGATAGTGAGCAGACCAGCAGCAAAAAGAAGACCCCGTATACCTCCCACCCACCCCATCCTCATTACTGCCTGATGAAAGCTGAAACATCCCTTCAGGGATCTGGCAATGCATTAATAGCTGCTGTCTGGTGACTTACAGGTCTGTTGAAGAGTGCAGCCACCCATGGCATACCAAGCTCTAACCACTCATTCATTCAGCCAGAATAAATTGACCCTACTTGCAGCAGCACCTCTTTTCTGCACAAGTGGTTGTAATGCAGGAAGCACAAAATGTATAAATAATCATATATACTTTGGGATAACAAGGCATAAGTGGTGCAGCGCAGAGATTAGCTGGCTTGTTTGCAGCCTACATATTCCCCCTGTGGAATAAAAGGCATGTTCAGACCGTGTGGCGTGCTGAATAAGTATGGAATATAGTTAGTTTAACCTTAGATAGAATCAAAAGTGTTATATCATTGTTTTGTCCAGTTTCCCTACCTGTTCGCTTGAGAAACTTCCAGGTATCCCCTCAAATACTGAGGAATTTCAAGAGCGTCTCGAGTATTGAAATATTGAAAGTATTGAAATGTGATGCTGCAATGTCTTCACGGATCTACAACCAAGTCCAGCCCTTCTTTAAAAAAGATTACCTGGATGACTGAGAACCTCCACAGACTTCAGCGTCGTCTTTATCTGCTTCAGTCTTCATTTTCTGTCTGAACAAAGAAAGAATTGTATAAAACCAGAGGTTTGTATTTTTCTCAGTCAACTGCTTCATCAATCTTATAAAACTTACTACTCATTGTAGCTACTTAATATAAGATTATCTACATTTTAAGTTGTTTACATGAAACATGGTGAAATGACCTCCATGCATTCGGCCTCTCCTCTCACTGCTCTGTCGATCTATAAAACAGGGATGTTGTTTTCTGCCTCACCGTTGTTCCTCTTGAGTTGATCTGCTTTGATGGCACGCTTGAATTCTTTGATCACCGGTGAGTCTCTCATAGTGTCTCATGTTCTGGAGGAGCTGGATTACTCTCCTGATATTAGTGTAGTGAAAATCCTTCATTGGCTTTAATCCTGAAAGTGCAGAGGTCTCTTTTATGTTGCTGTATGTTGCCGTTTGTGTCGTACAGTGTTCCACCTGATGCAGACGATGCTTTTCAGTTTATAACTTGGCAGGTGGAGAAGTTTTACTTGCAGATGTTGGTTTGCGGTAATGCTGCGGAGGAAGAATGTCTAGTTTTGAAATGTAGAAGAGTAAAAGTAGAAAACAAATATGTCAAAATTGCACTTACTGTGAGTCCATCTTTGTAAATCAGTGCTTAACTAAACTAGGATTAATTATGGGGTTTATATTGGATTATGTTAGATTGTACAGGTGAAGCAGGGTTATGAATGTTTTCTCTCTCATTGCTGCTATTTATTATCATGTTTATTCAGCCATACAGCGTGCTGATACAAAAGAGAACGCTTGCCAAGTTCCCACAATGCAGTGTAGTGTCTGAGCTATATGTTTCCCTGCTTTTGTTGACATGGCAAATAAATGACTCTTATTTCCAAGAAATGATTTCCTGATATTTACTTTGCCTCTGTGAAAGCAGCAGACAGCATTAGATTTAAAGAGGCTCTTTGGTGCTTCATGTAATGGGAACATTGAGTCGTCGTTGTTAGTGTTGGACATAAACAGAGGATTGTCTGGCTAGTTTTGTCTCAGCAGCTTTCAGGAGACGAAGCTCATTTTTTTCTTATTTGCCTCTTTTATTTTCATCCTGCTCGTCTGTTCACATGCAAGGACAGAAGAAGAAGTGAGATACAATATAAGACAATACGCATTGATTAGGTGTGTCACTTAACGGAGGCTCGATGTGCAGATAGGCAGCTAAGAAGGTGTGTTGAAGCTCTCTAGATGAGATAGGTTAGCCGTGTGTGTGTTTTTTATGATTATATGTGACAAATAAATAGAATTGAACTTGAATAAAGCTGGTGTTATTTAGCAGTAATGTATGACCCACATGAAAATAAATATCCATGAGATACAAGTTGGTGAGGCCAAAAATTTAACAATTCACCATCCTGCAGTAGATTATGGGACACTGAGGGCTGCAGCGGATATAGTTTTGTCTGCTCACGCTGCATTCAGAGGGGCTGTTAAAATGAGAATGGCCTTGTAGGCTGGTTATAATGTATTCAGTCTTGAAATGCAGACCTTGAGGCGCTGAACTGGGATGAGCTGTGCTGTCCCGAGGTTAGAGAATATTTCATGACCCTGATGAGAAGATTCAAACCTTCTAATACTTTTTTCTAAAATGATTAAAAAAATAATGTCACAGGAATTAAAAATCTGCTCCATCAGTTGCTGTTAATTGGGATATACATTTACATACTCTGTGTTCATTGTCTCTTAATAAATACACCCACACACAGGTGTAACCGCAGGCACAGATGAACACACATGGCTGAGCACAAATCTCTTGATACACAGCCCATTTTACAGAGAAACACAAACACTGCAGAGCTCATTTATTATTACTGCAGCCTCGTTTCACTTTTTTTCAATTCATTTAATCTGCAGTGACTTTCAGATAAAAGTATAAAACCCCCCTGATATCAGTGTAGAAGAATATCACAGTTTGTTACAATACAGCCCTTATTTTCTTCATCATTTCCATCCCAAAATGTGAGATTGTGAGCAGAGGTTGTGTTTTATTTCTCATTTTTAATGATAATTAGACGGCCCATTTAAAAGCATATATTTTTAAAAACAACATTTCATATATTGAATTTATAGAAGGAAAAGATGAGCAAACCGTTCGGTCACTTTTCATGTCAGCGCCACACAAATCAGATGAATGACCTCCCTGCTGCCACTTGCTTCCCCTGTAACATTAGCTGCTGCTGACCAATGAACGTCATCAGGATCACTTCCTTGTCCTTCATCCTCTACCGCATAAATCTCTTTTTTTTTTACTTCACAACCAGATCACAATTTTTGTGCTTTCTAAGAATCTTCAGACATTCAGCTGCCTTAACATTGTATGCAGTGATATAGCTTTTCAATGCTTATGAATTCTCCTTCACGTCTTTCCTTGACCTCACGATGTTTTCCATTGAGTTTAAGGAACAGTGTTTAGGAAAGGACAAAGGCCAATCGACCAAACTCAATGAGTCATGCATGTGCAATATCGGACCGTGACCTTCAGCGCTCTTTGGGGCAGGATGAGAGTCAGCACCTTCAAGTCTGAGTTCGTGGTTCTCTGCCGGAAAACGTGTAATGCTCCCTTCGGGTTGGGAACGAGTTCCTACCCCAAGCAAAGGAGTTCAAGAATCTCAGGTCTGGTTCACGAGATCCGCAGTTACACACGTTGTACCAGACTGTTGTGGTTCAGGGGGAGCTCTCGAATTTCCAGTTCTTCTCCCTTCCAACCCTCACCTATGGTCATGGGCTTTGCGTGGTGACCTAAAGAATGAGATCTAGGATCCAGCAGCTGAAACCAGCCTGCTTTGGTGAGGAGCTTGGACATCTGGAGGGATGCCCCATGGGTGCCTTCTTTTGGACGTGTGCCTGCTTCCATCCAACTGGGATGTGATGCCGGAGCAGACCCAGAACCCGCTGGAGAGACAACATCTAGCCTGGGAACACTTTGGGATCCTCCAGGGGGAGCTGGAATGAGTCTGGTGTGCCCTGCTTAATCTGCTGCCACCGCGACCCAACCCTAGATAAGCAGAAGAAGATGGATGGATGGAATAACTTTAACACACTGTTACTTTTTTAACTTTTAAAATCCATGAACCTTCCCTGCGTCTGTCTGCAACGTGTTCATCTTCATATAGATTTTACAATTTTAATAATTCTGTTGTGTGCAGGTTTTTAAAAGCTTCTTCTTCTTCGTGCAGCAGTCTCAGCCTGTTAGATGAGGCCCTGCATTACTCAGTGCAGGTTAATTGAAATGTTGTTTTTTTTTTTAAATTGGGTGCCCAGTTAGAATCAATACACCGGTGCCAGACAGATATTTTGATTAGTGTAATTACACACTGGGACAATTACCTCCAAGTTGTGCTCTGGCTTCATCAAAGCTCACTTGTTTAATTTAGAAAACCTATTGTGGAAATAAATAGGCTTAAATAAAACTTGGCATTCAGTCGATGCGCCTTTTTTTTATCAGACTAGAAACTGTGTTATAGTTAATTAAAGAATCATTGGGTCTATATATCAGACTGTAGATGTCAGGCGTAATTGTGAAGGTGCAACCAGTGCGATCAGATTCTATATCACTGTATAAAACAATGTTTTTTTTTTTATCGTGTAAATTAGGTCCTGGTGAATATTTCACGTATATTACAATGTAAATTAGCTGACAGTTAGGAGGACCAGCCTTCCACGCCGCTGATCGCTCAAAATTTATGTCAGTTTTTGTGTTCTGCATCAACATACCACTAAATCTAGGCCCATTTGTATGCATTACTGTTGTAGCGATTCACAAATTATTGATGTGAGGAAAGCTTGTGTGGCATCTTAATCAGCTGCGATAACTCAGGAGAAATGAGAAATTCTTACTTCTGTTGGTTTTTTGTGCTCTGCGGGGTTGAATGTTTGTCGAATGTGGAATCTGAGCCATTATCCGTGACCTTTTTTTAAAGATGCTGATTTTCAGGCCAACTAGGCGGCCATAAATGATGCATCACATAAGCATACATCCGCCGTCTAATCGATGCTCACTCAGAATTTGTTCGGAAAACTGTTGAGGGATTTCCCTCGCTTTAAAGCGATATTAGATATTCATGAGGAGCAGATGTGTCTAATGTCTCATTTAAATGGACATCTACAAACAGGAAACTATAGGGAGCAGAAATTATAGCCGTTCCTGGAGATTCCCACATGAATACGCCCGCTGCCTGACAGGTAATTCAACATACCTGATAAACAAGCGTTGTGTTGTTTGTGTAATAATCCTGTGGCATTAAAGATGTCATGAATTCTCTTTTTAAGGCGAGTGTTGACAAAATAACTTTAGAAATGATGGATTATATTGATCTGACATCAGCTGCTTGATCTATCGTCCATTCCTTTAATTTGTCCACATTTTTGTCCTCAGTTGACAATAATGTGGATTGATGTTTAATATTTAATATGCAGGAGGGAGGTAATGTAGCTACTGACCCCCCCAGAGCCAAACCTCCTTCCTCTTCCTGTGCTGCTGCTGCTGACTTGGCAGGATGTCCTCGGCCACTTAGCCACTCAATTACCACTAAACAGCTATCGAGGTCCATTTCTCTCCAAAGACACACACACACACACACACACACACACACGGTGGTCAAGTTCACATACGTACATTTAAAATTGGACAGATGGTAAGAAACACATTGGCACACTTACTTAATTTATCCAATGCAGTCCTGCTCGACTCTCCCCAGATGTTGGCTGCAAAGCAACAAATTTCCTCTGATTTATTTTTCTTCACGGAAACAGCTTTTGGTGATGAACTGTCTTTGGTGAGATGTTTTTCAACCCCACAACCTTTTCTTTGGCAAAAGACGGCGAAGTGTGAAGAGTGATTTCAGGCGCCTGGAGTTTATTTTCTGCATAGACGATGTTAAATGACACACTTGGATGCACAAAAAAAGCTTCATGTTATTTAATAGCCAAAACATACTGGACGCGTCATGCTGACTAAATGCTGCTTTTCTGCAGAGCCGACATCCATTCATGCTGGAAAATAGGAAAACAGTGTTTATCAGATGAGCTGTCAACCCACGATGGCAGTCTCTAAGATCCACCCGACTTCTTCGACTGTATTCTTCTACAAAGCATCGATGGCTGAGACTCATGGGTATCATGACAGACTGAAGGAAAACTTCCCAGAAATTAGGTTAAAATCTGTAAACCTGTTGTTAATTTATTCATGTGTCCAGTCTTTGTAGCTTAGGAAGCTTCCTCACTGCGTGAAATCAACTAGAAGTATTTACCTGGCGGCCACCAAATCCTCTAAATCAGACATGTCAAACTCAAGGCCCAGTTTCATCTGGCTCCATACGTCTATTATTAATGGCCTGCTGGTAAATCACACTCCCACCAGCCATACTACAAATCCCACAATGCACCACAACAGCTGCCACACAGGTCACCTGTTCACCACCCCTCTCTCCCCGCAGCTTCAGTTTATTAACACACTATTAACACACTAATCAGCCCCTGTGAGGTGAATTTGACACCCCCTCTCTGGATGTAAGAAAACACTGTTGCATCATGATGTCGTATTCTCTGAACACCGTGGTCATCGTTTCCTTCTGAATTCTCCTTCACATCCTTGACCTCATGACGGGTGTTAAGGAAAGGACACAGGAGGTAATTATTTTGACTATTCGATCGTACATGTGTCCTCTGCATGTCTTTGGACTGTGGGAGAACTCTTGACGTTAGATTTTCTGTGTGGTTTTATTTATTTCTACATTTCCAAACTCATTGCAAATAAAGACATGACTTTTTTTCTTTTTTATACTTTCTGCTGCTCTGTTCCTTTTAGTTCTTTCCTCTCAGCCTTCACACACACTAAGAATACCTGTAGACAAAAGCTGACCCCGATATCTGAAAAGGGGTCACTGTGATATTAGACAATAAGAAAAAAAACGAGGCTTGTGTGTGGACCTGCAGATCAGTGAGGCTTTGGATTTCTCACGTTGCCCTCTCCGGTATCATCCACAGAGCCCCATAGTGCCAACAAAACCAATAAAAGGCAGCTGGAAATATCAGCGATGGCTTTGCTCAGGAAAGACGAGATATTGAAGACAGAGGACGAGGAGAATAACACCGCTTTTAATGAATTGTCAGATTCTGTCTTCTGCTGCAGCAGCCTCGGAGCTTAGGAGTAAAATATCTTTGATTCTGGACCAGCTGGCATTTTCTGCGTCTGCTTTGGGGGCTGCTGGTATTTGTTGTGTGAGGGGCTTTATTTTTCAGGGTAGTAGTAGCAGTGAGCACGCATACAAATTTTCTTAACAACACACAAAAACACACGCACAGCCTGTCTTTCATTTTTGAGAGCACTGTTTGCCAGGAAGCCACTGCAAAAATTAGGAGGGTATTTACTCTGGATTTGTGGCCTGAAGTTTAGCATTTTAAGCAGGATAACATTTAACACTTACCAGACAGAAGAGGCTGATGGAAGCTGAAATTTTGACTTAGTTAAAGGATCACCAAAATTATTAAATACATCCTGAGGGTGAGTCTGGACCAAATTAATACAAATAACCGCTGATTCATCACAGATCAGGAATCGGTCTGAAATGTACCAGATGAAAAGCTTGTTTTGTTGACCTGCAGTGTTTTCTCAGCGATGCAGTGATGTACGAGCGTACTCCAGGTGTGTCAGTACACCGTGACATCACTGATGGGTGTGGTTACAGGAGCAAAGTCATAGGATAAGTTTCCAGCCCCACTGTGACCCTGACGATGTTTTTGTTGCCTTTTGAATGAGACTGTTTGTATTGAACCAACATTTCTCTAGTAGCCAAGAATGGACAAACTAAACACGGTTCTTGATGGTTCTTTTGTGCCTTGTTCGGCAATAGAAGCAGCGGCTTCCGGCGGAGAAGTTGAGCCAGAACAAACTTTTAGAAAAACAGACGCTCAGATCAGTCAAACCTCCTGAAACGTCTCTGAAACTGAGACCATACTCTACCTGTGTTTGTTTAATCCATGTACCAGCTTCTGAAGCTCCACACTGCACATTGTCTGTGGGGATACATTAGCCTTCCTCTTGCAGGAATAATTCCCAGTTCCCCAGCAGTCTTCTCTTTGAACCAGATTCCAATATTTCACATTGAGCAGCAGAGAATATATCAACAACACTCGTCTTTAACTGCTAATCAGGTCTTATTTCGCTGCACTTTATGCAAATGAGATAAACTGCTGCAGGGCTCGTTTACACGTGTTGTCTTAGTACATAGCCGGCTTAATTGAAAAGAGCAGTGAGGTTAAAATTTGCTTCTTTGATGGTAATCTAATCTGCAGTAAATATCGACCATAGTGTCTTCTTATTCTCTCCATGCACCCTCATCTGCTCCTTCTTTTGTTTGACCTTCTCTCTCCGTCTTTCTTTCTCTTCAAGATGATTTACACTTGGACATTAGTCAGCCACGGGGATGCTCTCAGTCCCTCCTCTAATCACTTACTGGACCCGCTCCAGAGCAATGGACCTGCATGCTACCGGCCTTTTTAAAACGTCTGCATTGCAGGAAAGACTGGGAGCTGGTGAAAGAGAAAAATCGGAGCAATGTGAGGGAGGTGCATTCACAGTAGAGCAGGGGGGAAAATGACTTTTCTTCTTCTCCTTTGGCAGACTGACATTTCGCCGGCGTGATTGGAGAGAGGCTCAGCAGCCAGGGGTTAGGATCCATGCCAAGAATGGAAGCCGTAGACAGTGTGTGATGGACGCTCACGCTGTGCCAAGTGTCTGCAGCATTGCCGGTAAAGACACACATCCGCAGCATACTGTACATATATACACTCCTCTGTAATGGAAACAGAGCGGAAAAACACTTACCTGAGGTTCATTTGACTTCCAAGTGTTGGCAATCCCTTTAAATATCTCAGCTCTGTCTCTGGTGGCTTTACAAGATTCTACAGGGTTTAATTTACTGCATTAGAAACACAATTAAAGGTTCAGTGTGTGGGATTTAGTGGCAACTAGTGGTGGAGTTGCAGATTGCAATCAAATGGATATTCTCCAACGCCTCGCCCTCTTCTTCCAAGGAGGAAAAACTCTGGCTTAGAAACTGCCTCACTGTAGATATGAATGGATTATTAAGACAATAAAACCAACCTACTAAAAACACACTGCACTTTTAAATCCTAAATGTATTTTATTTTGAAAGGACTCAAAGGAAAAGGTAAGTGAGCCGTCATTTTTGGGTTCAGTGGCTAAAAAAAAGAAGAAACGAGTGAAACACTCGAGTGAGCAAAAAGGGGGAAGAGGGTTAGAGCACAACATGTCCCGACTGTGCCACACTGTGCACAGGCACAACCTGTTAACACAGCGGGCGCTCTATCTGCTCCGAGTCACTGATCCTTTACTTCACATGGTAGCACACACCAGGAGTGAGTCCTCAGAGGACAATTCAATGTCACCAAACCCTGAAGAAGAAAAAAAGTGAAGACTCTGAACTGTCTGGAAACACGCGTAACACACAAAACAACATTTTGATGTCTAGTTTACTCCCTGTGGTTTCTTTAACAGCCGATCTGCCAAGTAAGAATCATGAACAAACACAACAACAATCAATTTTCAATATAAGAAGTGTCGTCCTCGAGCTTTGTGCATTCTGGCTGGCATGAAAAATAAAATAAGTCATCCCAGTGAGTATTGCATGCCTCTGCGGTAGTGTAGAGTTCCTGCGTTTGGCATTCACCCTACTATATGTTTATTTTTACCCAAAGTGTTCATTACATGCTATAGTTGATGATAATAAATGAAATCTCAGTTGGAATCGCTGAGAGCTAAACAAGGGAACGCTTCCCAACAACAAAGACATTTGGTTTGGCAGCAGCACGCATGAGAAATTAGAGCTCGCGCTCTTCCTGCTCGCATACCTCTACAGCTTTCCCTCCTCTGCTTTCAGCGTCTTGTTTTCTCAGGCTTGTGTGGAATAAGAGACATCTGGGGAGAAAATAGGCGCACAACAAAACCCAGCGACGGAGCGGGAACAGAGCGTGTTTACCTTGGATTCAGGTCGTAGATGAGGTTTATGACAGATGTGCTTCCAGGCATGCGACATGATAAGGTGTCTTATGAGTTTTTAGGCAGGCGAATTCAAGGAGATGAGATGAGCAAAGTTTTGCTTGTGGGTTTGAAGCCGTTGTTGCGTCACATTCACCCCCTCAAGGATTATCTTTAAAGGCATGATTTGTAATGAAGGCTTCCTGCTATGTTCCAACCAGGGGCGTCGTAGCTGCAGCATAGCGTGGTCTGTCTTTTTTAGTCACCCTGTAACTTCCCAGAAGTGATGTTAAGATGGTACGTGCTTCATTTCGTGTCAAATGCGTCGTGTTTTCTTTCCAGAAAATGTGGAAATTCATCTTTGAATCTCTGGAAACTTGGAGTGTTAGTGGCTACTTGTGGGGTTGGAGAGCCACTGTGTAGCTGGCAAACTAATTGGTAACATGCTAGCTGACTGTAACTATACCCAGGCGTTAAGTGGGATTTGGCAGGTGCCTAAGACCCCGAGATCCGGTGTAACCCTGTGGGCCGTGGTGTCCCACATCTGTTTCCTGCTTCATTAAATGTGAGAATTTCCTTTTGTAAATCTTGATATATATTCTTTAATTTAATATTTTGGTCAGACAAATGCATTTGAAATGTTTTTATTTACACGTGTTTTACTCACCTGAAGATAATTTGTGGCCCAAGCAGTCGTAGCAGGGCAGCAGTACACAGGTATTTTGGTCTCTGATTGTGTTAAGGTCTCACCTTTCTGTGTGCACACCCACCTGTGTAAGCTGTGGTGTAATTGCTTCACCGCCTGGTCAACTGTCAACATTTATAGATGCATTACACCTTGTACCCAGGCGAAGAATAATGCTTTCAGCTGCAGAGAACACTTTTCAATCAAGGCCACTCCAGTATAAAGTAACCCATCTCTCCTAGGACTCTTTTATGTCTAACTCACAGGCCCTCAGCAATCACCAAGCCAGCAGATCTTCCATTATAAGGCACACAATGGCTCGTTGAGGTCTCTGTGAGTGAGAGACAGCCATCAGAGTAACAACAGCAGCTTCATCAATTTGTTGAGGGCTCTGGCTTTCTCTGAGAAATAAGGTGATTATGTCGTAGCCTTCTTGGTGTGGTGTTTACGTGTGTGTGTGTGTGTGAGAGAGGTTAGAAGCTGAGATGGTGCCTGGAATTCTTTGCTTCTCTCTCTTGTAGTTTTGGTCCATCTGTGAACACCGAATAAAGCAGAAAATACCTCAGAAATATCCTCAAAAAGAAGCCGTGATATTGAAACCTCCCTCGGCTTCTCTGTCTTTAGATAAACTGAGGTGAAAGGTGATAAAGGAGTACCACTTAAAAGAGCTGTGGATCAATTTGTAGAGCAGGGCGACTGAGTATTGCGAGGCTGCTTGATTGATCTTCTTGTTTGACGTGTCCTTGAGAAAAACACCCAATTGCTCCCGAAGGCCTGTTTATGTGCAGAAAGTCAGACACTCGTACACAAGTATGGAAAATTGTTTTTTAAATCACCGTCATGTGTCGCAGAAACAGGAAATCTATTTGTATTCATGTCTGCTTGTGATGTTCCTCCAAACCTCCTCCACACCCTCATACTGCGTACTACATAGAGATATAGTGTATAACATATATTTTTGTTTATTATGTTTCATGTTTTTACAGTGTGCAATCTGTATTAGCTGAGAATCACTCTGGGTTAATCCTGAAGCAAATAATTATTACCACAAATTACAAAATACGTCCTGACGCAGGAGCGGATGTTTTAATGTGAATTTAAATGAAAACATTGTCGGCGTCAATAACCGTGTTTCCTTTTTAAATGGAAATTCATACAGCCTGTTGTAATGGATTTTCTCCCCCTGCGGCAGCTGTTTAAAAAGCACTTATTTGGTCAATAGAAATGATTTTGGCAACACGTCAGGCAAAACATCTGGCTCCACTTTGTACGTCCTTTAAGTTCTTCCACGTGATTCTGATTCTACAGTCAATCATTCGTACTTCATATGAGTTTATTGCTACTGCAGGGTAAAACAGTACTCTACCATACATTTACTCGTTACCGTCCTGCAGTTCAGCTTTCACATACTTGTACTCCCGTTTTATGTAACTTCATACTTTTGGGAAATGTACTGAACGACTCCAATCTGTATTTTTTACATCAATATTAATATTTCTTCTGCCATGATATGTACATACGCTACTTCCTGCTAACCTTGTGAAAGTCTGACAGAATGCAACAAAAACATAGACCCCAAGCGGTCGCACATTTTATTTCCTCTGTTTCCTGATCATCATTTGTTTTCTCAAGATCTCAATATTTTTATGTCATTATCTCAAATATAAATATGAAGGGGTGTTCTCAAAATTCGCTTAAAAGTGACTAATTAACTTAAAATTCTGACTTTTCTGCTCAGTGTTTATTCTTTCTTCCCTCGCAGTATTTGCTCTAATGCTCCATTGTACCGCTCGGTTCAGCTAGCAGAAGTTGTAACTTGTCATCCTCAAAAGTCTTCCACAACTTTGGGTAATGAGATTTTTGAAACATGTCATCAAGACAGACATCTTGAGGATTCGAACAGATTTCCTACTGGAGCGAGCCCATTGGCCTGTAGTGTATAAACACGAGCGCCGTGGTGGCTTAGGACTGAAATGGGAGGATTTTTCTGACTCATTTCCCGGCTGCTGCGAACAAGGAGGCAGGAAGTCTCTTTTGGAGGACATGTGCTCATTTTGTTCTCCTTTCACCATGAATATTGAGCAGGACTTATCAGCCTCCGTGCTGTGGTAAATCCTCTGCACCTGCAGCGTCAGGCTCCGAGAGACTCTGGTGGAGCCGCACTTTGATCCTCTGCCGTCAAATCAATGCAGCTAGTGACCTTGTTTTTAAGTGTTAAATGTGACTGATTTACATTTACTGCACAGGCCGTGTATGTGAGGGAGACATCTCTGTCTGTGTGTGTGCCGTCTGCTTTGAATATGTAAACAATAAACACTCACCACAGAGAGCTGTAGGCTTTAACGTGTATTACAGTGCCAACTGTTTCAACAGACTTTATCCATGGTGTTTGGATGTAAACACCGTTTGTGTGGTTATTGGAGAAACCATGAGGAGGAGTATTGTGATGTTTAGAGTCATGAAATTCGCATTTTCCAAGAAACAATGTCTTGAGATGTACTTTTATATCCAGGTAACGATAGATTTTTAAATTCAATGAATGCCAAACTTTAGGCTGGAATCTCATGAAATTTGACAAACGTTCATGGTTCTCAGAGGATGAACCCTAACTGTCCCTTGTTCCTCGTTCTAGAAGGTAAATGTTTGAGTTTTTTGGCCAAACATTTGGTTTAAGGGGCACCGGTTAGCTCACCTGGTAGAGTATGCACACCTCATTCCACTTCCTTTCATCGTCACTCTTCTGTTTCTGTCAAAGCTAGCATGGCTGTAGACACTTCACAAGAGAACCACTGGATCAATTATCAGAATCGATTTCTGACTTTGGAGCCTCAGAACGTTGCCATGTGTTTTTAGGTTGCATGTATGTGAATATATGTTTTTCCCTTTTGGGCTCGGCACAACTACAGAGTGAAATGATCTCCCTGCAGCACACCACTAACCAGCCAACACTGCTTCACTCTCTCACACACACACACACACTCGCATTGAGCAGAAATATTCAGAATTTTCTTCAGATCCGCACCAGCTCCCAGGCAGAATGGCTGGCATGTGTTTGAGGCACGTTTCTGCAGAACATACAAGCCTTGCCAGGAGCTGCGTTAGCATGTGGAATCCTGATGCATTGCAGAGAGAAACCAGTCCTGGACATGCCTCTATGCACACACACACACACACACAAATTACACAGACACGCATTCTCATGATTATCTGTTATCATACTCTCTCCCCAGTTGTCAGTCAAACACTCATGCACTCAGCCTCTCATATTAGACGGCGCCCTGCTTGGCAGAGGAAGAAAGGTGATAGCAGAGGGAATCTGGAGGCTGTACCTTCTATCAAACAGCAGCATTAGTATGCAGAGGAGCCCAGGAGCCAAAACACAGGCGATCAAGCTCTTTCTATAGCTGCTTGAAAAGAGATGAGGACCACTTAAAGGTGTGATGGGATACCACCACAAGTGTCCTTTTGGGCTTAAAAGGCTATTGAGCACATTTACATGTAATATTTTACCCATTGGAGACATTTCTAGTGGTGATGGTGATGTAGCTGTAGAGACATGTTTGGTTTTTGTCTAGTCACACAAGGTTAAATAAGTACACGTATAGTACACACAGATTTCCAAACTGTTTGCTGCATGTTGGCTGTGCGTCCTCTTGGACTTGGACTTGAGATAACTATTCTTTCATTGGAACTGTGTTATGATTACACACATCGACTCATTTTACAAAATTAAGTTGTTTTTTTTGCTTTGGTTGTATGAAACGTTGTGCCTAATCTGTTGCATAACAGAAACACAGTAGGGTTGGGCGACGTGTGCGGGTGGTGAGTTGTCAAGAAAGGAAGTGTTCTTGCACATATTCATTTAGACCTTAAGGCTTAATTGGCTCATTAACTGTGTGAAACACACACACGATTCAGACGACTGAAACAAAATAAAACTCCGTCCTGATCTTTCCTCAGTTCCAGCAATTAGCAGCTCCGGTCTGATCAAAATGAACTCTTAATCCACAGAGTGCGATGTGAAATTATTCCATCTGTATGCATCTGTATTTTGTCCATTCCTATTTTTCATTTTGGTCAAATCTATGGTCAGTGCAGCTCAGTGGAGTTGTGTCAGTAGTCAGTCTGTATACATCTGTAGAGGAGCTCTGTTGGTGACATCACTCTGCTTGTGTGAGGACACGTTGCTGCAGCTCTTCAGATATTGTTTTTCAATTACCTGCCACTGAATTGGGGTTGCAGCACAGGTCTCATCTTAATTTACAGACACCACAAGCGATGATTAGTTTTTTGAAATTTTCTGTCGAGTGCCAACATTACTGACAGTCGAGGTCGAGCAGCAGTAAATAAACAGCAGATTCATGGTGGTGCAGAGAATCACAGTGAACAGGCTGCAAAATGTCGATGCGTCTGCATCGGGGCAAACAATGTCCTGATTTTAATTCAGCTTCACTCTTATTTTCTGTCCTCTGACCGTCCGTCTGCACCGTTTGTGATTGTCTCTCGCTCTGTTTGCCATGACCTCTGTCGCCATGGACACACGAGCATACGTACACCGACGAACACTATGGATGCGCCCTCACAGTGCGTAGCTCTCAGTCGCCTACAGAGTGTGTGATTGCACGGTGCAGGGCAGGACATCACACAGCATATGGTGCTGTGCATTGTGCTGTGCATTGTTGGGGTCACTTGATCTTATGATTGGAAGTTCTGCTTCAAAAAGGTGTTTGAATGGACTTCAAATATCAAACACAGCATTGTTGTACTCCAGGTAATAGTAATAATAATAATTGGCTGCATTGTTACTCTTGCCTCGGTCTCAAACAAAGAGGACTCAGGACAGGACACACTTTGCACGGCCTGATTTATTTATCCTCTTTACTGTGATGGATGAAAAACTTCCTGCTTCAAATGAAACCAGTAACTTGACGTCTAATTAGAATTTTTTGCTTCTGTTAAGGGCTGAGACCTCCTCCTCGCTCCAACAAAGTGAAAGCAGGAGTGAGGAGGAGAAGCAGCTGTGACTGTCTGAGAGGGAATGTCAGACGACTCTTCTCTCATAAAATCTGACTACCTAAACAACAAAGAGTTCATTTGCAACACGGCGTCCAGTATTTAAATTCTGCAATGAGTCAGGACCACCCACCATCTGTGAAAAGAGATCTGGGATTAGCTGGTAGAGCTACGTGTTAGCTCCGAGGCTATTGGTCTTAACCATGACAGTGTAAAGAATGGACAGAGCCTGAGTGATGTCACCCACAGATTTCTGAAACGCTGTTTTGAATCAAAAATCGGTAAAGACGTGGATCATCGGCAGATCTGAGGCAGGCTGAATGAAGCCTGGATGCTGGACACAAGCCATCTGTAACCACATCCACCTGTCAATCAAAGCGTCCTTGCTCTTAATCCTGCCGAACTTTAAGCCTTAATATAATGTGAACAGGTGAGTTGTATATAAATTCACCCTCAGTACATTTGTCATGGACGGGGAAATTAGCTACAGAGACCAAAACTGTTTTTGTACCAGGCTGTAAACATGTTTATTTCTGCTGTCTAACATGGGGACTTATGGAGACTGACTCACTTCTGGAGCCAGCCTCAAGTGGACTTTTGAGGAACTGCAGTTTGTGGCAGTGCATTGGTCTTCTCTCGACCTCAGTACACTCTAGTCTTGATCTCGACTTAAATATTATTTCACTAACTTGTTTTGATGTTGTAACCTCACACGGTTGTCTCTACAGTCCTCCTTGTAGGCAAATAAATCACGAAGCACCCCCAGAATATATTCTTCAAATATATTTCCACATGAGCTGCCATGCTGGAGTGACAATATATCAAAGTAACTCTGCTGTCGCCGTCTGTGCAAACTCATTCATCAACCTTCAAAAAAAGAGACATAACTATAACTGCTCTGCTCTTTGTATCTGTTGATGTTGGGGTTATTGTCAAAGTTTATTGTATCTACTGTTGTGCAGAGAGAAACAAACTTAAAAAACTCCTGGCTATTATTCTGAAGTGTTTACTGCAACTCAGTGGCTGCAGAGCGTGTCCCCGATGAACGGTCAACATGTGTACACGCTGCAGAAGTATTATCAAGTGATTGATTCTCCGGGGGGAATTATGCACGCTAAAACGGTGTCTGTGTGTTTGCGACTTGCTCCTCAGTAGGGCGATGATAAATGATGGACTAGCTATTACAATTGTTATTTGTATGCATAGCTTCGCATGACTGCATCACTAAATGGTGGGAGCGAGCGATGCAGCATACAGCACAGAAGTCGCACGCAAACAGTCCTGCTGCATTCCCCATTGTCAGGCTTTGAAATCTTTGTGTTGTTCGATGAAGGTGTCAGACTTTCTCGTCTTGATTATAGACACATGCTCACTGCAATATTATCTTCACAGCTGCAATTATTTGGACTCGACCAGGCCGAAGAACCACTTTTTCTCTTCTTTCAACCCAAATATGATACGTGTCCTCTCTCGCAGTCTAGATGCAGCAGTGTTGTTGTGCTCTGTGCAAACAGAGTTATCACACTTCTATTTAAAAATCTGTTACCGCAGTAACATATCTTCTTATGTGTGAGAGATGCCAATTAAAACATGAACGAGGGCAGAATATTGAGTTTTTAAAACAGGTGTGAGTCAAAACATCACCTCAGTGTTTAACACATACAGAAAGATTGTAGGAAGATCTCAGATCTCGTGTCGTCTGTCAGTCTCAACATAATGACACAGATCTGTGGTGCTTTTAGTTCAATGCTAACTTCAGCGCTTACAGGCTAATGTATTCAGCCTTATCGTTGAGCCACAAGGGCTTTATTTACTAGTATTTTCTATACACTGTATATAAACGGTCATACTTCGGAACCTTTATTTATACAGCATTTCAGGGAATTATACAGAATAAAGTAGAATTTTACAGTAGAGACTTAATTATCATGATCTGCTTCCTTTCTCTTCTGAGGAAAGTAAAAATGATCCTAATCATCACCGTTCACAGCAACTATTTTTTTCAGTTGATATGTGAGAAAACACTTCCCACACAGGAAGTCTTACAGGAGCTAGATACAGTCCGCACACAGAAACGTTGCATTGCTTATTTCCAGAGGGAGAACTGCAGAAAAACACTCAGTGAAACAATGTGTTTATTTCTGGACTCTTGACAATGATGAGTCAGTCAGTGAGGGTCATTTTGTCCTCTCTATTAATTAAACTCAAATATCAGAACTGTACTTCATTACTGAGCGACTCTTTCTTTATTGGTTCTATGAATCAGGAGAACACGATTGTTCAACATCGTCAGTTTTTGTTATTAAGATATTTATTGATCTCAATACAATTATTAATCAATAGTTATTAGGTTAATAATGGGACACAACCCTGAGGCACCACTAATCAGCAATAATTAATAAACGGCTCAAATAAATGGCTCAGGAAACTTGAGGTGGGTATGGCTTCTTTGTTCGGGATTTTATGATTATATATCGGCCTTTCTTTGTTCAGCCACGTGGTGAGATCCCAACACAATGACAGATTACATACTTATATCTTCCACCCAGAGAGTCTGTATCGTACATGAAAAGCTAAAGCAAAGCTCTTTACCGTTTAGAAGTATTAACCACACGTACAGACACAGACAGCTGTTCAGTAGGAATGCCAACAGCACCTTGAAATAAAGTATTCCTTTTGAAACGAAGACCTTGTGTGTCCTTTCTCTCATTTGTTGGTGATGATTTACCCTTAAACCTCCTCCAGTCTGTTTAGTCTTTATCCATCTTTTCATTCAGTCTCCTCTCACTTCTCACCTCTTTATTCCCTCAGTTACAGATTCATTCTTATTGAAGGACAGATTTATGTGTGTGTTGTCACATGGCACACGTAAGCGCATGGCCTTGTGATCGTCTGAAAGCACCACAGATCCTCTGTTCAAATCACTGCGTTGGTCCACACGTAAGCGTGTGAGAAGCCCATTATTTTGTGTCCATTAAAGCTTAGCCGCACATTTTTGAGACGAGCAGGCCAGTCCTGTCAGCCCTGACTCGTATTGCGTCCTTGCCATTAAAACGGCGGCTCTGAATAAATATTTGTTCTCCTTGCTGTAAATTTCTGGACTAGCTCAGCCCAGAGAAGCAGCAGGACTGCATCTACAAATCTCTCAATCTCAGTCTCTTTGCGTATACGTATCCATATGTGACCTGTTTTATAAAAACGCTTCACGCTTGGTGGACGTTCCTGGCGCGGTCGAACAGCGGGTAAACACAGTGTGCAAACACAAATAGATTCACCTGCCATAGTCGGATCACGGATTGGGAGTAGAATTATTTCTACACTCATTTCTCTCATGCTGCATGACTGTCGCTACAGGCTGATGAGTACAAATTAGGATAATATCTAATGTGTGTATCTATAATTTTACTTCCAACCATCGTCATTTTGAATGATTTAAGTGGAAGAAATAGTCCACTCTACCTTCCTTCATTGATGTTCCGGCTGATGCAGACCTGCTGCAGGGCGTCTATCGCGGCCATAATGATTTTATTTGGTGAAACGTCACACCTCAGTATCTTTTTTCTATCATGTATCGTGTCCTATCATGAATTGTAAGGATCTGCACAAGGCCGGGATAGGTAAGACCAAAGCTCTTTATACATATACGAACATAAAAAGCTGAATATTAAATATAAAAGTTGAACTTTACATGAAGCTGTGAACGGATCTTTCTTCATTGATGAGTAGATTTTTAAATGTACCATGAATTTTATCCAGCCACAGCCATGAAATGTGCTCCATTTCTTAATTTTCTTACTGTAGCTTGTTGAACAAAGTGAAGTCTGAAGAGACCTTTTGATTAATAATTCAGTGAAATATCGTTCAATGGAGTTCATCTCAAACTATGGCTCCTTACTCACTCCTCTGCCATCGAAATAAACTCTCAAATTTTCGTTTTTAACATACGCTAAACTTCATTGGTCCAATAAAAGCTTTAGCGCATGCTAAAATTTTCCATTTATCTCTAATTAAATGTCTGATTCTCTAGCTGCTAATTGCTCGACCATGTTCACCAACAAACTCCTAACTTTATATTAAATATTAGCTCCTTTCACACTAGACACGTTCATTTGATCCATTGTCAGTTTGGGAGATTATCCTTCTTGTCGCGTCCGTCTGAGTTTACACGTGTCGTGTAACTGATTCTAACTTCGACATCTCCCTGTCACACTGAGTCTTGCTAATCACAGCTAAACAAGTTACGCCTCCATGATGGAATGAGTCTCTTGGTGCTGTGCATTTCAAAGGGTTCCCCTCGTGACCGGCCATATCCATTTGGATTTTGCTCCACAGGGATTTTGCCTCCCTCATTTCCTCCCTGCCACTGCAAAACCAAAGGAAATCAGTCTTTGCCGGTGCTGAGCCCCAGCCATAATGAGATTTGAGGGACATCAAAGTGCCTCTCCTTTGAGAGGGAAAAATAGATCGGATGAAAAATAGGCCTGCGATGCAAATGTCCCACTGTGATGATGAACATGAGTCAGCGTCCTCAGGAGTGTTGCACAAAGGGATGAAACAAGTTTGGACAGCTGAGAAGTTTGGAAAATGAGTTAGTGGATGTGTTTCAAAGATAAGCTGTTTGTCTCGATATCCAGATATAAATCATGTTGTGATGAAAAGGCCACGGGGGGCTCCAGTCGAAGAAGAAGTGACACTCGCAGGTATTACCATGAAACTGTCGCAGAGCAAGAATCAGACACGCTTTAAAAACGAATACATTAAACCAACGAGCCAACAAGGGAAGAACAATGCTCTCACAAGCAGAGTCTTTTATGCTTTTTTAAGAGCACAAATAGTTTCTAATTTCATTTCTGATCACTGACCTCACTTTCTCGTCACGCAGGATTAGAAGGTTCATCCACAAACTTCGAGGTGAGTTAAACCTGAGCTGTGTTGCCATGATAACGCTGAGCATCATTGCTGTGTTGACAGCTACTTTGGTGGCACGTGTGATTCAGATGAGCTAACAACTTGATCAGTGAGTACATCACCCTCACATTCAAGGTTGTTCAGTAAACCTATTGGATTGTTGGCCTGTGTGTTGAGGTTGGGATGGTTTGGACTCAATCAGGCAGCTTCAATTAGAGTAGAGGTTCTGATTCATAGTACCGCCATGGAGCTTTTTGTGCGCACAAGGACAAGCCCGGTGTCACAGCACGCACTCCTGCCAAATGTTTTGCACTGTTCCACTAATCTAATGGTGGCGGTAACATGCCAAAATGCCAAGGGGACTGCATGGATGTAAACAATGCTGGTTTAAAAATCTGCTTTGCAAATGTTTATGAGGTGAGAAATACATTCATACGTTCATTTGTTGGAGCTCAAGGATTCTCACAGTGTTTGGATGTAAACATAACTTCGGTTTGTTTGTACGAGTAAACGTTGAACAGAGAACCTTTAAATACTGTAGCTATTTCATTTTATTCACCATTGACTCAATAAAAAATCTTTTCAGGTTTCTAAACATGTCAAGGTGAGGTCGACTGCAAACACTGTTCTTTACCGATGACTCACCTGAATGTGTGCATTGATCAGCTAATAATACTGTTACTGCACCATGAAACGCTGTATGCAGAAAGACAGACATAAACATACATGGATGGATGGATGGCTGCACAGATAGACACTTAATTGATCCTGAGGGAAATTCAAGCATCTAATAGCAGCATGAGACACAGAAAACATATGTTAAAATTATTATGAAGGTAAATCTGAATTTAAATTAAACGTGAACTAAAAAAATAAACCTGTGCAAAGATTTTTCCAGATATAAAAAGTAAAAAAATAGATTTTTTTGTAATAGAAATAATATAAAAAACTACAAGATTTATATAAAATAAAACTATAGTGTAGAATTAAATTAGGCTGTAGACAATGAATGAAGTTACATCATTGTTTTTCCAAAACTGTGCCACATCGATGAGCAGCTGTCATTACGCATTCATGTCAATGCACACAGCTGTAGCTATACATAGTATCATTAATCCATCAGATGTAGCCTACCTGTCAACAACAATATCATCACCATCATCATTAAACACCAGAAAGAATATCACTTATTTCAGTGAATCGATACGTGTTTGATTGACACATTACAAATCGTTCTGACGTCAAACAACCTGAACAATGTTTTATTTTTAGGCGCTAACCTCTCTGCTGTTATTTTTCATCACCCACATACAGTTCTTTAAAGCTGAGCACACACTGGTCTGAACACAATGTCATCACACGTTCTGCTTTTATCAACACCACTTTATGTGAGAGAAGTGGTGCATGCATGCTTTTTGTGTGAACGCATGTCTTATACATCTGACCCCAGGCCCTGCTGTTTCTACCACTGATCCCTCAGCGCTCCTCCTATCGATTAATAAGCCGATGACGCACTGCACCATCTTTAAATAGGAAGAAAAACACTTGCATGTTCCCTCATAATTAAGAAAAACACGAGTATAACGACACAATGCTCCCACTGATTGGACTTTGCTTCATCTCATTGTTATTGTAGTTTATTAAATCGCTTTAGGAAATCAGTCCGTTCTGCCACACAGCACATTCGCCTGCACACAGACACACTTATGTTTTAATAACCTGAATAAAAGATTGTCAGATTGACCGTGTGAGTAATGGAGTTCGAATGAAGCTTGACTGCTCTCACTGTTATTACAAGCAGAGCTTTTATGGGAACATTACCAGAGCATTTGTGCTATAAAAGCTGCTGGAAAATGGACAGTGTAAATGCAGCGTATCATAAATGGCCTCTTATCCAAAAGTTAGTTTTGGACAGACAAGCTGATAAATCAAATTGATGCTGCTTATGAGTGATATTATAGTGTGACTTTTTACACAAGCTGAATGTTTGTAGTGCTAATTAGTATAAAATTAGATGGTTTAAAAGGTCCAGTGTGTCGATTAGGGGCACCTAGAGGTGATGCTGCAGGTTGCAACCAGATGAATACTTTTAAGACAAGAAAAGCAGAAATATTCTTATTATTAGGTGATTATACAGTAATGAAAACACACTAATGAATATTGTATTTAGTTCCTGCAAAGAAATACTGACACACCACACCCAAAATGACACGCCAGACCTTCACCTGAAACAAACGATTCGTCTGGAGCGATATGGTAGGCAAAACTGATAAGAGTGTGAGAGCATCATACAGAATGAGGAAACACTGCCCAGAGCCTCCACGTAAATCTGGAGAATTGGTTGGGGTTAAATCATTTGGCCTCTAACACTACTGGTCTCAGCAAACTCTTATTTTTTTGTCCCCCAGGAAGCTCTTGGTTTGTTTTCTTTTTACTCCAGCAAAGTGAGTAGAAAGAGTGTTCAGATTTTTTTGTGTCTCCCTCAAACCACAAAAATAAAACAATAACACAGGAAGGGCACAGAAATAATAACTGATTTTATCAGAGGAATGAAAATCCCAGCGGGCTGGTAACAAAACAACACAAAGGAGACGACAAATACAGTAAAACAGCTACATGGTGTCAAAGATACTCAGTGAAAATCAGGTGATGTACAGTTCCCCCCCAAAGGGGCCATAGAGACATAGAAATGTATATAGACTTGACTACATCAGGCACTTTAAATGCTTTTGCATGGACGTGAAACACACTTGGCTCCCACGTCTTGATAAATTTACATTTTGTTCTTGTGCTTTGATTAATTTCTGTGTACGAGGTAAGTGTATTTCCAACACAACACAACAGACCTGCCTTTCACCCCAAAGCATGAGTTGCACGGCGCACGTTCAAGTATTATGTGAGGCATGTTTTGCACACCCACATATTGTATCATAATTGTATCTTGTGGCCACAAATTAATCAAAACGTAAAAGGAATGAATTGTATCCTGCGCACACGTAATAGCATTTAGCTCTACAGCCTCTGCAGGGCTCTCTGTGCAAATGACCACCGAGCAGCTTGGTGTTGTGAAAGCACATCAATACACGTAATGTCATGTTAGGTTAGCTATTGTTGCACAAGAAAGCAAGAAGGATAAAGACAAACATGACATACAATTAATGAAAAAATGACTCCCTTTGGAGGAGGCTAACTTGAAAAAACAAACAGCTGTCATATATTTAGGTTGACGTCCTTCAAGCTAGCTGAAGAATAAAGGCTGTTTCAGCCCGGATAATTTGTTTTTCTATGTTGAGTGTTAACAGTAATTCTCTTGTCAGACGGGTTTTTACTTTGAGAACACAAAAACAGGTGTCTACCCTGCAGTATGTGTGCTTTAACATCTGAAAACACTGCCACAGTAAAAATAAATGGAACCTTAAATGAAATCAATGGACACATCTCCCAGTCTTTTATGAGCCCAATGTGTTGTCTCATTAGAAACACTCACAGTTTAGTGTGTTGTTGTTGTGGTGGTGGTGAGCGAAATTATATACAGAGTGCTCTCCATGAGATCTCTTGAATATTGTGTGTAGGCAGTGAAATGATATACAGAGTGCTGCTTGTGAAATCTCATGAATATCATGTGTGGGCAAAGTGTTAACCTCACTCTGAAGCTGACAAATTGACAAACATAATTTCCTTTTTTTTTTTTTTGGTCTGTTGTGAATTAACAGTGGTAATTGTTAAGATGTTGACTTGGTTGACACCCAGTGAAACACCCAATGAGCTACATTGCAAAACATCTGCAAAAATAAACTCAAGTTTTAATGAAGAAGTCAGTCCAAATTTCATGTTTCAACACACCAGTGGGGCATGCTAAACTTTGCTACTTTCCTGAGGAGTTGAAGATGTGAGTCTTCATCTAACGGCTCTTTGTCTTGCAATATTTAAAAGAGAGTAAACAGGGCGACGTTCAGGGAGATAAAATTAAAAACAGAAACACTGGATTATACTCTGCGTTGTTTCCTGTGAATCTCTTGAGCATATGGAAACAATTTGAATTGTAGCGTGGGAATGGCAGACTCTGCCACAAATTGTGGAATCTACTATATATAGAGAGATATTTGACTGTAAATATGAGGATTTTATGAAATATCACAAACAAAACAAAGCAAGCAAGCAAGTACTTTCCGTGGTGCTTAATGTCAGGTAATTCATCCAGACTCTGGGGGATGATCTGGTTGATTGTAGGTTACTTTGTTCACTGATGTTGCCATATACATGTAGCATTGCTGGGTTGCAGCTGGCTGGTTACCCTAGCTTGCTAATGTTATTACTAGCGAAACACTCAGTGGACATGTTATATCTTGTCAAACTACTTCACCAGCTAGTGTGACTCACAATACTAACTTATGTATTAAGACGAAGGTGTTGATTTTATCATACGAAGTGTTCCTACTTCCCAAGAGTGATGCAAGACCAGGGGTCAACCAGATAACTGTAACTGAAGCTAAGGTGGGGTTTGCCAGGTGTGGCATGTGGTTTGGCAGAGTGGCGTAGCAGGTCTGGCCTGGGTGTTAGCTGATGGGGTGATTGGCAAACGGTGAGCTAGTTGGTCTTGTGGACGACGATGGTCCGGATAAAATACAGGAACAACAGTCTTGGGCACGTTGGCTGACACCCTGGATGATGCTCGCTCGCGTCTACGTGTGGCTGCAACAGGATGCTGAGTTCAATTAACTTAATGCCTGAAGGTGTCATTATTAACAAGATAGAGAGGCTTTAATGAATGCTTTACCTAGAAAAGATTACTAAAAGCCTTGCTTGGCAACTTGAAGAAAACAACAATTTCCTAAGTCGCAGTTAATTCTGCAGTTGATTAATAATGAATCACCACATAACCTTTAACACAGTCTTGTCTGTATAAACCAGAGAACAACATGTTAACTTCAATCAACAGAGAACTTTGTCATGGGCTGGTGCCATTAAGGCAGAGGACAAACTGCAGATGGAGTGATCCATTATTCAGAGCAAAGCCTCTCCAGTATCAGGCTTTGACAGCCATTTGTTAGATTAACTCTCACTTGTTTGCATTTGGACAAACTAGGCATCGTGCTGAAAAACGTATGGGCTACTTGAAGTGTCACATATCAACCTATACACACAAAGCTCTTCAGGAGATTTAGTTAAAATGGTGGATGCAGCTGCAGTTCCATGTTCATATTCAAAAAGGCTTAGACTACTCATTTGTAGTTAGTTTTTCATTGGGAGGACCTGCTGGCAAATGTCACGTGTGCAGCCAGCCATTAAAGTCGGATTCTCCTTTTGTTGTTTTAGCACACAATCAGTGGAAGGGTCAAGAAGACGTGTGCAAAGGGTAAGAACATTAAAGAAAATCGAGGGCAGACAAGTTCTGGCCCAAACAAGGTACTGAATTACCCCTGAGTTATTGGTTTTCAGGCATGTCTTTTATGGATTTATTT
This sequence comes from Nibea coibor, assembly GCA_023373845.1. NCBI lineage: Eukaryota > Metazoa > Chordata > Actinopteri > Sciaenidae > Nibea > Nibea coibor. The sequence goes on along the minus strand of CM041728.1, from coordinate 2,267,865 downwards.
ATTTCTAGCTGGATTTTTGATTTGGAAGTTTTAATAAAAATGATAATGAATCAACACAGTCAGGTCCACAAGCACACACACTCCAATCCTTATTTAATTCAAAAACTTATTGGGAGAATGCCTTTGTGTGAGTGTGAGAACTAGCAAATACTACTTCTCTCTGCATTGGAGCAAAGACTGCATTGGAGCACACACTCTATGACAATCTACACTTTAAAGATTTGTGAATTTTATATTTACCTTTACTCATAATATTGATCAGGACTCTAATAAAGTCCTTTAAATGATGAAAAACAATTGTCTTGCACGTTGCTTTGCTCCATCGGTGTCATTTGCATGCTGCTATATGTGCATTATGTGCATATGTGCATCTAAGCTTGCAGGCTGCCATTGGAAATTAACCAATCCAAGAAATCACAATATTATAACACTGGTCACAGATTTGACTGTGTTAAAATTCCCTTTTGACCAAATTTGAATTTTGAGGTTTGAGTAATGGAGGACAATGGTAAACCCAAATCATGTCCCAGATGCTCGTCCATATTTTTCTGCAGTCTGTTTTGGGAATACATTCATGTAGAAGGGCTATTATCCATCTGTCCATCCATGCACTCATTCCCATCCTTTCATTCTTGAGGCCAGATGTCCTTTCCATGGCAATGTCCTCCAGCTCCCTCTCAGGCCAATCTTTCTAGGAATAACGTTCACTTGGACGAATCGGCAGTTTATGACTTGGCGTCCAGCGCCAAGGCTCAATGCCAATGTGGGAATTAGAGTGACATTTATAAAACGCAGCCAAAACTAAGGTTTGGGTGGTGGATGGGTGAATAATTAATATGCTTGGTGAGACTCTTGGAGCCATGGGGTTTGTGGCATTAAGTTTCTTAATATGTAACCATGAAGATAATCTTGGCCATGTTTAGTAACTTTAAAGGATATGTTAGGATTTTTAGTCACACAGTGTGGCTTCAGGGATGGCAGTGCCAGCCAGTCGGTTCACCACTTTGGGTCTAGAATAAATTACCACAACAAACCAAAACTGGATGGATTGCCGGGAAAATCACTGCTCCCATCCTGATGACTGTGGTGATCACTTGACCTTTCTTCTTGCGTCACCATTAGGTTGACATTTTTAGTGAAGAATGACCTTTTGTATATAACTATTTCATGCATTTTTTCAAAACAAGACATCTGAGGACATCACCTTGGCCTTTTATGGACCAAACAACTCATCGATTAATCAAAAACTCAGAAAAACTCAACAGATTAAGAAATGAAAATAATCTAATGGATCCAAACTGTCATAACTTCAAAGATCCCGTGAGATTTCGTGCCATCAACAGATCTATGACCAAATAGGAACCAAAATATGAACTTAATGCCATTCCCATCAGCCCCAGCTGCAAATCTTAGCATGATAACATAGTAAACTAGGGTGGTCACCATTCTAAACCATTGTTATACCAATGTGAACATGTTAGCATGCTGAGGTTAGCATTCAGCTCGAAGCACTGCTGTAGCCTGCTGTCTTTAACAGCTGTGGGGTGATTCTTTCTTTGAGTGTGACTGCACTGTTAGAGGTGGGTTTGCCAAGTCAACAAGGGTATCGTGTTTGGTTTTCTACTACGTGCGTCGATTGTAGAGGACACGTACTTCCAACAAAAATCTATGTGGACACAAAAATAAGGAAATCTGTTCTAAGAAGACTAACTTTGGAAGACGCCCAGTCCATTTGGCTTCCGATTCTGTTTTCACAGAACGAGGACTGTCGATTTTGGAGTCTCGCTCGTAAGGGATGGTTTCATGGCCAGTATGGACAGAAGGAGTGATTACTGCGATCAACAACTCACTCAATCAACATATGTCATGTGAGTGCTGAAGAAAAGAAATCAAAGCATGTTTGTAGAACATGTAAGTAAGTAAGTAAATTTACCCTTGAACACTGCAGTTTTCATGTGTGGAGGAAAAAGACACATTTAAGCACTGAACAGTGTTTTTGCAGAGGCGCTCAGTTCATTGCCCAGCTGAGCCTCACCTGCCTTGAATCTAACCTCAAATCTCCCCTGAATGACTGCAATCTTACAAGCTGTGGGGAACCTGGTCACTTGAGTCCTCGGATAATTGGTTGTCACAACAACTCAAACACATCGCATCTGTGACTCTTTAACTAGATGCCACCTCCCCTGCTTCTCTGAACAAGAAAACCATCAAATGTTGACGTCATACTGCCGGCATATGGGGCGAGCAGATTCACTCACAAACTGTGACTTCCTCCATATTTGTCTGTTCGGTTAGTGACAGAAATATCTAACTTGGAGGCTTCAGTCGTCATACATTTGCTCAGCACAGAGTGTCTTCCGAGACTGAGGACAGCTGAATCCATCCTGTTGAACATTATTCCATAAGTCTGCACTATGTTAGGCTTCATTTTAAAAATGACGCTCTCTCTCTCTCTCTCTCTTCCATATGCTGACAGATCCTTGGCTACATTGACGTCAGGATCCTCGATGCTTTCAGGATGCTGCGCGAGTCAGCGCGCGGCCCATTTGTAGCAATTATGGTAATTTTGTAGCGAGGAAGAAGCTTCTATTTTTCTGCTGTTATTTTGATCAGAATAAGTGGAGTGTATTATCTCTGAAGTTTAAAATCACGCTGATACGATGACGAGGACAGATATGATTCACTTCTCTCTGTCCGTCCGTCTGTCTGTCTGTAGCTCTGTTGGTGGCCATCAGACAAGTGAGTCAAGCACAGCAAGCCCATCCCTGATCCATTCGGTGTTTATTCAGAGATAAAGACCGCCGTGTTGCAAAGTATGGCTTACAAATTCAGAATCAGTGCTATATGCTGTCAGAAATTTCAGTTTTGCTGTCAGGATATAAACTGCGATTTAAATAGTTCAGTTCATACTTAGCTCCAAGCGACTTGTGTCCATAAACTCAATGTAATCACGAAAAAGTGAGGACGGTAAACAACTTGAAGGATGATTTATTGAGCATTATCAACATATATCATCATTAAAAGTAATCAAAAATGATCCCCACATAAATATTAGCAGAACATAGCTAACATGTCATAACAACATATTTTATAATACAAATATTTGCATTTGTAGCTTGCAGAACCTACTGACAAACCTGTGACTCTGTGACTGGACTTGAACTGGATCAGTTTCCTTGTACAAGCTATCTACGATGCCTGCCAAGCCCATTGAACCTCCATGTCTGGGGGAAGAGCGAGACCCCTTCCTGCCTTCTCCCTAGAACATCTCCTCAGCTGCTGCCCAAAGGCTCTGGCTGATGGTCACTATCGTTGGCGCCATGACCAGGTGGCGCCAAGGCAGTTGCTGAGAGCTTAGCCTCAGCCATCAGCACCAGCAAACACCATCATGCTCCAGAGAAGGCAGTCCCCTTCATCAAAGCTGGAGAGAAGCCCCGGGCATGCTCACAACTAGCAACAGGCCTCCTCCACACAACCTCTGACTGGCAGCTGCAGGTTGACCTGGGGAAGCAGCTGAGGGTCCCTCGGGTTGCAACAAGTCTCCGCCCAGACATGATCATTACCTCTGAGGCTTCAAGACACCTGATCATCAACTTACGGTGCCCTGGGAAGAGCGTATTGAGGAAGCTAACGCCTGAGAACCTTGTATGAGCCTATAGAAGTCAGCTATAGAGGCTCTGCAGGGCATTCATTTCGCAAAGTCCTCAGCCGTTTGGGTGTTACAGGGGAGAAGGCCACAAGGCTGATCCGTGGACTGCTATGGGACGCAAGTCAGGACTTGATCAACCCCGGCTGGGTCACCTGTGCGAGGGTGTATGATGTTGCAAGACCCAAAACACATAATGATCCCAGGACACATCACCCAGTCCATGAGATGTTTCTTGCACAGATACATAATAATAATTGTACAGAATTGGCCAGTCATTTCAGTTTGTGTCTGTTTCAGGTGTGAGTACTTGAAGCTGTTCTTCATCCTCATTGATGGTAAACTGAATAGTTTTGACCTTGTGCATTAATGAATCTAAAGTACGGAAATTTTTACAAAACATTTAAAACATTAATTAATGAAAATCGTCCAATTTACTCAGTCTGTCCTTGAAAATCTTCACATTAGAGACTAAAACCAGAAAACGTTGAGTATTGTTATTCAACCGAGCTCAGCATTGTAATTGGTTTATCATTCAGGCACTAATTAACATTAGCATTCAAAGAAGGGCTTGAGAGCAGACTGAATCCCATCCTGAGAAATTAAAGGAGCAATTGTTGAGGAGCCACTCACCTTAAACCTTAAATCAACTGAAGGACAAACACGATACACGCAAACTGTGAGGAGAACTTGATAATAATGACAGTAAATAAAGAGAAAGCTTCACAGTGAAGAACCACGATAGTTTTTAATTCTAAGGGAGTATAATAATTTTTATTACACATCTGTATTCTCTCCCCTATTTAACACCAGGTGGACTGAGCTCACCTTCCAGACGGGGGGAGGAGGAGGAAGGAGGAGTGATGCGCAGTGATGATGAAGTCAATAAATAAGGAAAGCAGAGGCGGCTGAGCAGGGGAAGTACCGCAGCGTCCCGACATGTGTCTGTATGTATGTGCTGTACAGTGTGTGCTTTACAGTGGTGGTCCTGTAGAGAGCGGTAGATAGTTTTAATAAGTGGTCCCAGCACAGCACAGCCGAGCGGAGCCGAGCCGAGCCGTGCGCTCGCTTTACTGTACTGTACATAAACGGAGGGAGGAGCGAGCCGTGTAGTATTTCTTTTTTGGTTCTTTACCTCCCTGTCGCTGCAGCCCGTCCAAACGCTCCTGGGAGGCGAGACAAAAAGCGGGGGAGACAAACATTTCCACCGCCAGAGCTCTGCGTAGTTGCGGAGGTCGAGAGGAGGGAGATTATTTGACAGTACGAGGCGGAGCGGCTTGAGCTGAGCGGAGGACCCGGGGCTCGGAGTGAGGCAGGCGGGGGGACGTGTAGCCACTCAGCGCTGCTGCTTGCTGGCTGGTTGGTTGGTTGCTGGCTGCTACACTTGTGCAGAGACCCGCTGACTTTCTCCCGCTTCATTTTCCACCTTAATGCCCTAAAAGAAAAAAGAAAAAAAAACACCCCCAACAACAACACGAGCTGGTGTCCGGACCGCGCTGGAGAGGAGGGAGGGTAGCCGACGGTAAGTGTCGTTATCGGGCTTTATAACCGACAGCGTGGTGGTGGTAGTGGTGGTGGTGGTTTCATGCAGTTGTTTGGCGGTGCTAGCTTCAGTAGCCCGGGCTGCTTTGACAGATCAGATCAGCAGCCAAGGTACACACACACTCACACACACACACACACACACACACACACACGGTGTTAGTGTACAGTAGACAGGGTCTAACCTTGTTGGTATGGAGCCATTTCCCTTCTTTGGGTTAGGTGCTTGTTGACAAATGCACCGTAACCCTGCTGCGGATATAACTGCACTGCATAGCGGTCATGGTGCATTTTTTAATGTGTGTGTGTGTATCATGCTTGTACTATGTGCTGCACACACACACACACACACACTCTCATAGGCCCAAACTTGGATTTATGCCTGCTGCACTCCTGTCGCGCGCATGCACACGTGCACACAAACAGAGACACATAGGGTTTGATCGATACAGCTCCAGTAGGAGGGAGGCTCTCAGCTCGGTCACCTGACCCTAATGTGTGTTCTTGAAGTGCAGAAGTGAGTTTCTGGATGCAACATTTGAGTGTTTGCAAGAAGTTTGGGATGGAAAAAAAGTCAATTTGCATCCAATTCAGCGTCATTATGCATGCATGCATCTCACTAAAATATAGTTTATTGTTGTGTTTAATGGCCCATGTGATGCCCACAGGCTGCTATTAGGAGCTAATTAGTTCATTTTTGTGTGTGTGTGTGATCACTGATGTCTGATTTCGTCAGTTGACGCTCTGCATCAGAACAGACATGAGGCAAAATGTGCGTTTCATTAAACCCTGTCAGGGGTCGGGTATTAAATTACCGTAGACGCTGTGACTCAGTTGTGCGTTAAAAAGAAAAGAAAGGTGTGTTTTAGATAAAAAGCCTGCTACAATAAGGGTGTGCTTTTTTTTTTACTTAGAGATAACATTGCTCAGGAAGTTGCCTTGAAATGAACACATTGATTATAAAGGCACTAAAATGTTGCCAAGAAACACTTTAGATGAGCCTGATGTTCCAGAGCCCCCCCTTGACTCAACTGGACTACTGACTGGCAGCACAGACACTTAATCGTTGTGAAAATCCCCAGTGAAAATAATCGCAGTGCACGATTGAGCACAGATGATCATTAATACACAACGGTGACAGTTTGTGTGGCGACATTGCAGCTGTTTGTGTGTGAGGGCCTTCATCACCACATTACAGCGCCGTTATAATTAAATCACTCGGTGAAACCACTCTGCTCAGAGCTCTTTTCGAGGTCTCGGCTCCTGAGTCGCATTTGTTTTCACAGTAGTATCTTTGCGCTGCGCTGATAGGAAGTGACAGTCTAAAAGCTGCATGCTTTCATAGTCGAATCCATCAAGCATTTCCTCTGGCACACTGAATTTTAAAAGCAGTTTACGGATCAACAGTGCGCATTTTAAGTAATTGTGATGCGCAGACGTCTAAATTATTAGACTCAGATGTCTCTGCGAACCTTTCAGGGGATGAATGCAGCAAATAAAACCTCTTTCTTAGAAGAAGTCAAACTGGAACCAACAGATGAGCATAAGGATATACGCTTGATTAATCTTCCAAAGGGACTCAAGTTCAAAGGTGTCTGCATGTCTGCAAACACCATTATTAATAAGTAACGCCTCTGTTGTTTTTATGTAAACATGTGGTGTTAAACCACTGCAGAGTCGTGGGATTTGACACAAACCGGGCTAAAGCAAAGCTAATTTATGTCACATCAGCTGGTACGGCCTCAGATGCCCACCGTTCATTAATCATTAGCCATGGGTATAAATCGCACTGCTCTGTCCCCGGGTTGATTATTAGCTCTGGACAAATCCACTGTTGGAGTATGAAGATTTACTCCGTGCATCAGGTCTACTCTTTAGCTGATGTCCTCTCTCACACGCCGCAGCTTTATTGTAAATAGTTTTGGAAGCAGAGCAAATAGGAAATACTGGCGTTGCTCCCACCGAGTGATGTAACTGTGTTGTGCATGAGAGAGCAAACACAAGGTGGATGGGTGTAGCCCCATGTGACCTGGTCTATATCTTCTCTTCTTCTTCTCTTCCTGTCGGCTGGGGCTCCTTTAGGGGGCCCAGAGGTGACCTCCTTCAGTCTCTCCCAGCAGCGAGCACCCAAGTTGGGCCTCCCTTTTTCTGTCTGTCTTTCTTCTCCTTTGCTCCTTTTTCCTTCTGCTCACACTCCCCCCGTCTCTCTCTCTCTCTCTCGCTCTCTCCTCGTCTGCTTCCATCCCCTCCTATTCCCCATGGTGGGGCAGCAGTGTTTAATGCTTAGAAACATAGAGTGAGCGTTCACTTATATAACCTTGGCCGTGCAGCTGATGTCCTGGTCTGTATCTGCTGTATAATGATGTCAGAGCTGTCTAGAGAGGCAGAGGGCATGCTGGGTAGGCCAATATGTCAAGAGCTATTCCTGAACCGAGCGCGGGTTAGTCGGGTGATCCTCGGATTTGCCTCCAATTTTCGGAGGAGTGATGGAGATTCGGTTGATGAGATGTTTGTTTTGTTTTGTCAGTTTTAATGGAACGAGCTCAGACGACGCTCCTCGCTGTAATGACCGTCCTCGATCGTGGCAGTAATTGTCCTGCGGGGAGCAGCTAACACTGTTTGCTCATATGTCAAGCTGATTACCTCCAAGACATCGCAGCCCTGATTTCGATTTTTCTGGCGTTTTCAAACATACTTACCGAACCTTGAAGGATGTGATGACTACCGCCGAGCGACACTCGTATTTGTTAGCAGTTTAGCATCACGTGTGACTCGTGTTCTCCTGTGAGGTGTCGAAACGCGAATCCAACATGTCACGTAGGCAGGATTTTTTTTACCTGATAGACTCCAGGGGATTGGAGCACACTCTGGTGTGCACTTTAAAGTATTTAGCATAAAAACAGTTTCTTATGTTTCATATTTTGTTGTTTAAAAGTCACCAGACTGCAGGGATCCATCCTCCTCATGACCTCCCTGCTTTGGGTTCCTATTTTTAAGGTCACAAGGTCTTTCTTCTTCTTCTCGCCTCCTCTCTCATCTCGGACTACAATAGATGGACATGCCTGTTATTTTCTTGCCTTGCCTTGTATTGTTTGACCTCAGTTGACTGTGGAGAAGCTGTGCCCCAAGGCACTTCACCACATTGTCAGTGTTTTTCTCTGACTAATTAGATTATAGCACCCATATGCTATAGACTTGTAGGCTGTTTCACTGGATCTATTCAGTCGTGGGCAAACGCAGGCAACCACAAAATGTCATCTGACGATCATGGGTATCCGCACAGGAACTGGGCTCATAGATTTTCGTGACGGCGTACAGTATAGCTTGTGTTTACCAACATCACTTATTTAGAGGCTGTTTTTTTTTATTAAAGCGCACTTGTGTAGAAATATTTGATTATGTTTATTTTCATTTGAGCGAATAAATCGGCCTCTTTATGCATGAAGAGAGCGCTCACATGACATTAGGGGTCTTTGTCTGCATTTACATCATTATGCATTCTTATTTATAGAGTCCAAGCATGAATGAAATGAGACTGATTTGGGTGAGCCAGACACTGCCATGTTGTTCTCACAAACTTCCTCATGTTCCACCAAATCCAGATCAGAGTAACGAGAAAAAGACGGCCAAGATGGTGGCAGCTCTAAAACCTGTGGGTGCGCTGTATTTACATTACTGATCAAGCTCCCAGAGTGTGAGGTGACACCTTCATTTGCCTTCTAGTGTGCATCCGAACAGAGACGCTCAGTGTAGATTAGATAAGACAGACTTTAATGATCTTGCAGCGGGGAAACAGCAGCTCGTGTACACAGGGTGGATGAGAAATGACTCTTAAGTATGAAATATATACAGAAAAATCAAGCTGGAGAACTTTGGAACGAAGGAACATCAAATGTTTGGCTTGAATCTCTGAAAAATATAGCTGGATTTCATAAATCAAGGCAGGACTTGACCATATGTGCAGCCCCATGACATCTATCGATGTAAAGTTATTATTCTCTTCACAAACTAGGCCCAGTCAGCCGATGTATCCTCCGTCCTCTGTCATAAAGGAAATTCCTGGCTGCTTCCTGCTGTAATATCTGGCACACAGAGTAATGACTGTGTTCTCACTGGCAATCCAAACCTCATTATCTGAGAAGAATGAGGCTAACCTTTCAGTATGATGTCCTCGTTGGTTTGTGTTGCATGGAGAGGCCCGTAAAGCTCCGCTACTGGTGCCACCGCTGCTGCTGATAAGCACGCTGTCATGGCAGAGACGACAAGAGATTATCAGCGTGTGTCTGCGCTGCACACCACTGGGGGTCCTGCTGTCTTCAAGATACTGCAACATCTCAACCCCTTCGTCCTGTCCTGACACACAAACATAGTGGCGTGACGTCAGATGTCAGAGCACGCTCCCACTTTGTGGCTTTCTCACTCTCACTGTTGTGTTTTTGTCGCCCCTCCCATGCGTCTCCTTTGAGTGCGTTCAGTTTCGTTTCATTCTCATCGTCTTTTTCGGTTGTTTCTGTTGGGCAGGGGTTTCCGTGCAGATGTCAACTCTTTTTTTATGTCTCTGCACCATCGAAGCATTGTTACTCTGCTGTGCTCTCTGTGTCAGCCAGCCTGCAAATCACCAGAGAATATAATAATTTGTAAAATGGCCTTTTATTGGCCAAAGACAGAAAGCGAGGCTATTTCACACAGCCTCGCTTCTCACTTATTAACACCAGTCAGTTTGGCTCTGGCCGGGTCCAACTGGGGCCACTCACAACTGGCTTTTCATCAACGGGAATACTTGGCTCCGAAGCCCGTGAGGTTTATTTTTGCCAGGGTGTAGCAGAGCATTTTACGAGGAGGAGTCCATCCCACATTTAGCAGGCGCTGAACTGCTTTTACTCGCTCTCTCTCCTCGGTGTGTGTGTGTGTGTGTGCGTGTGTGAGCGCTGCCTCAATTTGTGCAGCGGGATAGAAATTAAGTCACTCGCTACACATTTGCAGACATATTAAACAACCAGTTCCCAAGACAATAAAGTGGCTACTTTTTTTCCCAACTGTGTCATAAACACGTACAGAGGGATTCCCTTCATGTGGATTTGAGATTAAACTGGCAGTAACCATTTTTACTATCTGTGCCTCCGGGGTATAAGATAATCAGTTTATAATCAGAGGTCCCGAGAGGAATTATTGGGCGTGGATATGAGTCAGTTTGTGCTGGCGTTAGAGACGAGAAGTCGAAATAAAAGCAGTAAAACATAATTAAAGATTTACTCTAGATTGATAACTGTTATAACTGCTGTATATACCTGCACATATAACACACAGACACATGTACTCGTGATTATCTTCAGAATCTGCAGATTTATCGCTTATTTATCGACTATCAAAAGTTAAGTTTCTCAGACTTTTACGCTGTGTACCACCTCAGAAAATATTCAGCTCTCCAAGCAGCATCATCATGACAGGCGTTAAAATACAGTCGACCCTGTTCAGCTTCAAACATTGCACACAGGAGGCCGGATTGTCACGGTAAAAAGATTCAATAAATGAGATTTTATGGTGAAAAACTGCCAAACCATGACAGTAAAAGACTGTAAAATGTGTGTTTTCCTGTATATAGTTTTTACAGAATAAAGTATTTTATATTAGAGGCCGTTAATTATACGGTAAAAGACAAATATCTTTTCATTTTAAAATATGGAATAAAACACCAATCTTAAACGTGACCAAGATCAACAGTACTAATTTCCTTTTACTGTAATATTAGACGAGGTTATACCTTATTTATTTAACCAGAGGTGGTTCTCCTGATCTGCACTTCTCTTTTTAAGATTTCCTGCTTGGAGCCACGATTACGGGAGCTTAGATTTTAACTGATCACGCATGTACAAACAAAATTACAAAAACTAAGTTACATTCCTCCTCTACGAGGCTTTCATGATGAAGATGATGGTGTTGAAATTCACGTGATGAGAGGCAAAGAAACAACAACGATTATCCGTTACACTGCCTGCACTTGGAAATTTTCCATGCTTCAACATATTATCTGCTGAGGTAATGAATAACTCTGAGCAAAGAGATGCTTATAAAACCGGCACAATTAAGAGTTTTGGCTGAGACCCAAGTCTCATGATGGCTACTCTGCTCTTCCAACATGTGCTGTATATAGGTCAGCATTTCGGTACCACAGAGGAGAAAAGCCACGAGCGCTGAGCAGTTTGACCTTTTTTAAATATCCTGTCTCTCTTTCTTTGCTGCTGCTGCCACAAATAAAAACTCTGAGATGATCTCAAACATCTCTCGTCTTCCTCCGGTCTGCCCCTGAATCAGGAGCCGGATAACTGGTTGGCTATGCAGACGCAAGTTTTATTGCTCCCTGTTTTGTAATCTGTCATGCTTGAGGAAATTTGAATGGACTTGTTCCAACGCCTGATGGTTTGGCAAGCTTCGACAGAACTCCACCTCTTGATCATTGTATTTGTTTTTATTTGGATTGGGGTTAAAGCCACCGCACACTGCACACACCTACAGTAGCTTTGCTGTGAAATAGCTGCATAATTACAGGACGGAAGTAAAGTTGTGCAGTCGGCTTTCAGAATAGAAACATGAAGGTTTTCATTAGGGCCACGACTTCTCACTGCAGACAGTGTGGAATTACACGTGTCAGGACTAAATGAGGCTATCACACTTGTTTTACAGCAGCAACCTTTTCTGTCAGACGCTCCCCTACAGCTCTGTTAGATGAACTCCAGTACGCCAGCCGTCGCGTTGGAAATGTCTTAATTTAAATAAAAAAAAGAGTTTAAATAGGGCGTCATTGGACTATTACTCAGATTTTAATGAATATATCAATTTCTTTAGGCAGTTGATTTTCAGTGTTTTGGTTGAGTTTCACTTGTTTCTCGCCCTTATTGCACACGGCGCTCCTGTTAATCTACAGCAAGCTGCTTTCTTACTTGTTGAACGGCCTACATTTGGTCACAGGTTTGGTTTTTCACAGTGGTTGAGTCACAGCTCTGTCCTGACCGGGGCAACATGTAGTGTGTGTGTGTATATGTGTGTGTGTAAGATGAAGAATTATCTTCAGTTTATGTTCTGACTGTCTGTGAGGTTAAAGATCAGTGCAGAGTTTAGCTGCCGCTCTTTGAAGTGTGACTGACAGTGACTTACTCTCCACCGGGTCTCTCTATCACTGCTCGCTGAGCACTTTTCAGTTTGAGGAAACTTTCCTCTGACATCGCTTCAGATTATTTTAAAGTGCGTCGCTGCTGGGAGAACGTTAAGTCACTTGTTGATTCATGTCAGTGCATTCGCTAAAAGACTCGTGCGCAGTCTTCGCTGCAGCCGCTGTGTGAATAATAATCGAATAATAAGAATGGCGGATGTTGTTGTTGTTTTTTAGCTGCAGGGGGGTTATTCTTTGGTTTGATGGTAACAGGAAGTACAAGTGAGTCACCGTTTCACCAGCTTGTTTGGCACTGCTCCTTTTTGATGATTATCTCGAGTTTGCTGCACACCGCTACTTTCCCTTTTTATGACGCTGATTGAAGGGCGTTTTATGATCGTTGTGGATCGTTGTTATTAGCATAAACTGGAGCTTCCAGCGTGTGATTTTGAGTCTTTTAACTCATTTTGTGGTCGCAGACACAGGAGGAGCACAGCGGATGCAGTAAAATCATTTTAAAATCAATAATCTGATGCGCAGTGTTGATTTCTCTGGTAGTAGCTGTGTATTAAGTGTGGTAATATACTGCTTTTGCGATATAAACCCAGACATGCTGATGCAGGGTGCTCGTGTTGCTCGTTGTGCTTCACTCGCTGCACGTGGATTTAACTTTTTCAAACCTGTTATTACAAACTCATATTACACAGCTGATGTCTTTCCTTTAACATGTTGCACAGTAGCAGTGAATATTTTTAGGGTTTGAACCAGAAAAGACAAGCACAATATTATCTTGAGATGTTTGAAATTATGAGCAGCATTTCACAGAAATTATTAAAACCTATAAAAGAAATGAATCCAGGAAATGAACAGCAGATGACTCCATGATGAAAATACTCAGCTCTCATGATGTGATACCGTCTGACGGCGTAAAGCTGCAGAAAGTGACGAGAAATGAAAGTGTGACTGTTTGTTTGTTTATCGTATAAATCTTTGCGTTGGGGTGACACATTAATGCACTCAGGGTACGATTCATGGGAAGGATGTGTGCTGCGTTGTTGAAAGTGAAACTCGTTGAGCTGTAGGTGTGAAAGTAAATAATGAAAACAAAAAAACAGACACAGCGACTCTGTGTGTGCTTAATAAACACAATTAAACATAATTCAGTCCTTCAGGCCGACGCTGCACCAGAGCGCTGTTTCTTCACACTGAAGTAGCTTCAGAGCAGCGTGTGGCGTGTAAACATCATTAACACACACACACAAACACGAATGTTATTAATCTGTGGGATTGTTCTACTCCGGGCTTGGAGTGTGTTTCATCTCTACCTGTAAGAGTTATTAGCCCAGCGTAAGGATGAACAGCAGCACAGTGGGAGGTCCAGAATGCCAACTTAATGCCAAGCGCCCTCAGGCTGTGTGTGTGTATGTGTGTGTGTGTGTGTCTTTGCTGATCTGGCAGCCGTGCACATTCCTTATCTGAGATGTTTCAACTGCAGCCAATCATCAGAATCTGGCATGCACAAGACGAGCGGCCCGAGTCGAGTTGAAAGTAACACGTCTTCTTCTTCTTTGACACGCATGCGAGAGCCGCCCTGTGCGTTAATCCTCGCTACGCACACGTATGTATGTGCGCATGCACACGCGAGGCCGTATTCCCGCAGCGTCTCCACATCGTGTTTCCTCATCGACATGGCTGGAAACTCAATAGGCGAGGTGTGATTAGTGCGGCAGCTCCGGCCCGTCGACGCGGCTGGACTGCGCGCTCGTGCGTGCGATTTGTGTGCGTGCACACACATCACACACGCATGCAGGCAGCTATTCTTAGTTAAAATGTCATCACTGGAGCTCTAACAGACCTCCACCCTCTGAAGAACACATGTCGCCTCAGATCCTCAGTGTTTGCTCAATGCTGTACATAGTGATAATGACATAAAGGCACTTACACGTCATATTTCACTTCTGTTTGTACAGCTCTGTCTCTCCGGTAACAACGGTTTGACATCGAGCTGCTTCACAACTTCCTGTTTGTTGACGAGCTCGTTTTTTCTTTAACGATGTCTTTCCATGCTCTCGTTGATCTTCGTCCTCTTGCTTTCTCCCCATTTCATGTTTGGAGCCTAAATTTTAAAACTTGTTTTAATCTCTGAGTTCAGAACTTTGTGAGCTGACCTCATCACTTCCTGTTTGTTAATTAATTAATTAATTAGACTAAATGTAAACAGTCATGTCAATAATCACGCCTCAGGGCGGTTTATAAATTCGGCTGGGCGGGGGCCCAGAGGTGACTGATGAGGGTGACGAGCTGGCCATGCCCAGAGGAGAGGCTCCAAATGCTGCTGGTGTTCTCTCAGTTGTGTCCCTGACCCTTGTCCAGGTTGGACGGGCTCCAGCTGGTTCCCCAGAGCGAGCTCTCCCTACTTTCACATCTGTAGTCGTCCTCTGTGCCAAGGCAGGCAGCTCTCACCCCGCCGGCTTGTTTGTGTACGACAGAGAGAGAGAGAGAGAGAGAGCTATAAGCAGATAACATTAGAGCGAGCAGCTAGCTTTAAGGAGAGAGAGAGTCGCTGCTCGGATCATGTGTTGGACTTTGACTTAATGTATTCTGCGTGTGCCTATTTCTGTGGGTATCATGTGAAAGTACATTGTTTACAGCGCGTTGCCTGCCCTTGTTTTTCCAGTGTGTGTGTGTGTGTGTGTCTGCTGAGCACAAGTGTGTCGGCCTACTCTTATCTGACACACACGGGGATTAGCTGACCGAAGGCGACCCCCTCGTCTCCTCGACCCTCGTCCTGTCAGCGCCGACCCGACTGCTTGTTTTTCCCACAGATTGTCACTTAAGCATGTTCGTGCTGCGCTACTGTAAGAACAGGAGCTAACGTGCGCTAACGAGAGGAGCAGCAGGATTAATTAACAGAGCGTACACAGAGCTTCACTTTGTTAAGTAAGGTCAGATCGACTTTATTGATGCTGCGTCGGGGGTATTCAGTTGTTACAGCGGCACACAGAACACAAGGTGGATCAGAATACTCTGAGGGGGCTGAGTCTTTCCTGCAGTGACCTGGTTCTGACTCCGTCCTGTGGTCCACGGTCCCTCTGTTAGCCTGGTTAGTGCCGTTAGCTCCTCCATCTTACGTTCCCCCGTGATAACAGACGGTACTCATGTTTTGTACCAGCTCTGCATCCCCGTCTCCTCCTCCTCCTCACTTCAACAGAGACCTCCAGTCTTCACACAGAGAGCATGCTAACGCTGCTGAGCGCTAACAGCTGTTCTTCAGTGTAAACAAAAGAGCCGTGCCTTTTGCTTTTGTACTATGAAGTCATCTGTGTGACAGAAAAAAGACAAATCTGTAATCTCTGCAGTTAAAGTCTGTGTTTGGACACAAACTGATGGAGAAGAAGTGAGAGCTGCTGTAATTGGCTGCCATCCACGTGGCGCCATGGCAACAGACGTATGGATTATCAACATGTCCTGTTAATCGTTTCCTTACGATTCATTTTCAAGCTTGTTTGTGTCTATTCATTTATTGATACTGTTACAATCTCAGTTATTCCTGATTCTAATTACAGCTAATTGCCTCAAATAGCATCTTCCACTGTCAGTGGCGGAGTCCGCTTCTCCTGCGCGTGATTCGTATTTCCGCCTCATGCTCGACAGCGTTAACTGTAATCTGACCTCAGTGATATCAGCCACGCTGTTTACTGTTCACTCTGCTGCAGCTGTATCACCGCCGTGTCAAGTTACCGCTAACGCAAACCTCAACGTCTCCTCCTGCTCCTGCTCCTGATGCTGCTTCACATTAAAAGAGCTCAGCCGGTGAAACCACGATGACGCTTTTATTGTGAAACCTTCAGAAATCTAGGAATCTTTCTGCACTCACCGTTACCACGGTAACCACGCTCATGTGGCCAAATACACCCAGGCCCGAAATCTCCACGATGAATAGCTCAAAACTAAAAGAAATAATGTAAATTTCTGTTGGAAAAATGGCATAAAAATGTAAAAAGCAACATTTCTTCCTTGAAAAATGTCCTTGTAATCCTGGAAAACATCTTATATGGGTGCTTTTCTTTAATGAACTGCCTCTAAACGTCGACATATGACAGCGAAGATGTAGTTTAAACATTCTGTTGAGCACATTCGCTCAAATATAGAAAGCCGTCAGTTACATTATAATGTGAAAATGAGAATATGCATCGACAGTAACGGGGGGAAATATATTTCACCGTCCATCATCGCGACTGAACTGACTGAATCAGATCGTTCGTAAACTCAACAAACACAGTTTATTATTAGAAACCAGTGAATAATTGATTATTGAAGCACATGCCTCTCATTATACGTACAGTTGAACACAGATTGTCAGTGCAAGTGCAGCCTCGTCTGTTAGGTAGGGAGTCAGACGGCGTCTTTACTGTGGATTTTAGAGGAAGGAAGGAAATGAGGAGAGTAGTGAGTGAGCGAGCGAGCGAGCGAGCAGAAAATGGGTCAGACATCTGAGAGCCAGGCATTCCTTTTTCTGCAATGGGTGTCAAGACATTATCCAATTGCACCTCTTTTTCCTGCTTTCTCTTTCTCCCATGCACCATGCATGTTTTCTTTCTTTCTTTCCCTCTACTTTCTCCGGCCAAGGAAAAGTACAAAGAGAGGAGAGAGTTATTATGCTTGGCATGTCTGCAGAGGACAGGCTTTAATTTGGACACAGCCCAGCTGATCAATCTCCACATTGGCTCGGTTACAGCGCTGTGTGTGTGTGTGTGTGTGTGTTTGACCACATGTAAGAGCTGAGTTTTTAAAGTATGCAAACCAGCAAAGCTCAGTGAAAGGGTGGATTAATCCTGCGTGGAAATGACTTGTACACTCGGGAACAAAGAGTCGGATTAGAGCTCGTCCGTATCGAGGTAGAAATAAAGTTTCTTCTGAGGAAGACGAGCGTCAGCTGACCGCCCCCCCACACAGCGATGTTCATGTGCCGCGGTGGATCGTAAGCTGATATGGGAAGCAGCAGATCGACACACATTTACTCTGATTTGCACTTAAGTAACTCAGGGTGATTTGCATAATATGCAAACAGATGGATGCGATTCAGCGGGTGGTTTTGGCAAAGTGTCAGCGAGCCTGCAACACTTCCTGTTTGAGGCCTTTCTGTGGAGAGCACTTAGCCCCACTTCCATTAGGAAAGTCCTGATCGTGGCCGAAAGGCGGCGGCGACAGAGGAGGTAGCGGCGGCTCTCGGAAACAAACTGCAGGAGGCATCCCCGCAGAATTCACTCAGCTGGAACCCCCACAGCGTGCGCTGCATTAAAACAATCTGATTTATTCAAAGGGTGGCTGTAAAGAGACGGGGGCGGGTAATTTTTCTCAATTAATAGTTACTAATTAATAGTGTGCAGAACGCCTGTGAGCATTTCCCACAGCCCGAGGTGACGTCTGCATACGTCTCAGTTTGTCCAAGACCAAAAGAGAGATTCAGTTTGTGGCATTTTTGCCAAAGACAAAAAAGACAAATGATTGTTCAGTCAGCTCAATAGTTTCAGACTCATTTTCAGTCAGTTGAGTAACGGCACATTCAGACAGGATGCAGAGTAGGGGGTCGTCCGATTTGGTACATACTATTTTGGTTTGTCCTCCACGTGACTTCAACCCCACCTGGAGCTTTTACCTACCAGACCTTTGCTCAGATTTGGTAATTTTCCTGGTTTAGGTGCTTCTGAATATGTAAATATGCTACGTTGATGCTACTTTGCTGCATTACAGTTACATTTTTTCGCTTTTGGCTGTTTGCAGCAGTTTGCACAGGGTGTTTTATTTTGAAAATCAACTGGCTAGAACAGTGGCATGTAGCTCTACCTGTTGTGTTCTGGCTTTGTGAGCCTGACTCACAATTCACACTGCAAAATAGTTTCATGAAAAAGTTTAATTAGATTTTTGTCTGACAGTTTGAGAGGGAGGAAGCGACAGCGTCAATAAACCTCAGTGAGGTAAAAAGTTGTTTTGTTTCCGATTTCACGGCGGTTCAGCACAAACCACACATCTCACCTCTCCACAGCTGTGCGGCGATTAACAGCTTGAATCGACTTGTTGTTGCTGCTTTAAAAGACAAAAACATACTAAAAGTGTAACTGAGCTAAAGGTGTGAGTGTCTTCTTCGATATATTTTGTCCAGTTTCATTTTAAAAATGAAAAAGGAAATGGAAAATATAATCTGACGCCTCTGACACGCAGCTCCGTCCCAGACGTCAGATTTGTTTAAAAAGATTAACAATGGCTGCTGGTCGAGTTTGGGGAGATGCCTGTCATCTTACAAGAGGGGATTTTTTTCATTGTGAAGATTAAGCATCACAGTCTGCCTGCAAAAATGTTTGTCTGCAGGACGGGCATACCAATGCGTTCGACATACTCTGTCAAAGTCGCAGGCAAAGAAAGTGACAGTCCTCCGTTAAATATGAAGCAGCTCTGCATGAGAACGTGAAGTTTTCTTCTTCTTCTCATCAACAATCCTCCTCCACCTCTCACTATTAAGTGGATGATTACAGAGCAGATGAGCAGCCTTCCTTAGAGCGTAGACATATTTAGACTCATTGAAAATAAGCGCTCCATTCATGAAACTTGAATGCTCTTTCTCAGTTCGAGCCTTTCAAAAGAAAATCAGCATCGTCTGTGGATTCATCTGTTCATCCTCATCCTTGAAGCCTTTCCTCCAGAAATGAATCACGGCGTTACTTCCAGTACGACATAAATCTCACCTCTTTATGCAGTTTGTCCAAGAACGAAGCGAGTAATGCTTGAGTTATTCCTTCATTCTGTTTTTCAGCCGCACATCCGCCGTCCTGTCGTCCAAGTGGTTTGCAGGCTCTTTGAAACTTCCTCTTAAGCGCTCGCTATCTTTTAACGCGACGCTCTGCGACGTTGTCACTTCTTGGTCGCTTGTCAGTCGAGTCTGTCGACTGTCAGGTTCAGCAGTGGATGATTCACACTCACAGTTAAAGACACTGTCAGCGGTGGCAGGAGAGGGAAGGTGCAAAAATCAGTTTAACCTTTTTTAAAATGAGCTTTCACTGAGAAAATCTTAACGTGAGGCCTGAAAAACAACAAAAATATGCACCTCGAAAGCGTCCTCTTTTTAAAGCGGTATATCTCATTGGTTTAATCTGTACACACACACAAACACATACAAATAATTACAGCCGTACCTACCCCTCAAACCAAACTTTGCTTCTACATTTCTGTTTTGTGTTTTGGAGTGTTTGTGTCTGTCTGCCCGGCAACTGCACATGGAAAGTAGCCAGTAACTAAAATCTGGTGCAAAGAATCTCTTTTTGTCCTTGAGTATGAGTTGGGTTTGTTTTTTGTCTTTTTTGGTACTTGACAGAGAGTTAAATCACTCATCAAAGATCACTTTTTAATGCTAATTGGTGAACATGTTGTAACGACCTAAAAGATGAGCCCCTCTAGGACTTTCTGGGTCGCCTATAGCAGCCTGTAAACTGTAAATGTTATACGTAAAGGATTTGTCGGATTTTCCAGGAAAATCCAAAGCACGTTACTTTAATGGAGACTCCTGTCAGCAGACGCATTGCTAATGAAGGAAATTTCAAACAAACAGACAAACATACGGAAGTTATCTCACTCAGAATAAACCATATACTATTATAGTACCTGCATTTTAGTGCAAGTAACCTCACACACACACACACTAATCTGCATCCTGGGATTAAACGGGTTGATGTTTTCCCCCCTCATACGTACAGATCGTGATCAGTGGTCACAGTTCAGTTCAAGGAACGACTAATATTCTTTAATGCTTTTAAAACCCTGCTCCAGGGCCCATACCTTAATCTGTCATGGCCATCTGCTGAACCCTGAAATCATGCCTCGACCTATTGGTGTGGCTGTGTGTGTGTGTGTGTGTGGTGTTGTTGTTGTGCAATAAAGCATGTCATAAGACTACAGCTCATGTGTAGGCGTGTTACGTCTTGAGCCACATAATTCAATCCCTTCCTCTTCCTAGACGCCTGCAGAAGTTGGTATACTTATTTAATATAGACTTTATGTAGATGAGTACGCGTCTGTTCTTCTTCTGTATTTTTGGGGCTGTCAGTGTTCACATATCATCATCACTCACAGGCAGGAATATTAATGTGAATGGCTCATATCACATGTTGCAGCTTATCAAATATTTGCTCAAACAAATAACTGAAATAATGATGTTTACTCATGGTAATAATATTTTACGACTGCGTTAAAACACACAGTCACAGTCACACTCCCATTAGTGTTACTATGAAAAATGTAATGCAATAAGGGCAGGGTGCAGAACAGAGCTGGATAATATTTACAGTTACGGTACCTGGAGCGGTGCCTGCAGAAGTTGGTATACTTAATTTATAGCCCCAGTTTTCTTTAAAGAGGTCCGTAGAGCAAAGAATCAACAGTCTGTGTATTAAAATTGATAGGCAATAATACTTTTACATTTATAGCTCACTCAGAAATGGGTAGTATTTACTCTTTGTCTCTTAACGTTTGCTTCTTGACCACAGTGAGCTAGAATCACCATGAAATCAACGGGATATATATAATTCTGTAGTTTAAGTATACCTTGCTCCAACCACTCGCCATTCCTCCACCTTTTCATTCAAAAAAGTTAACTTACTACAGGATTTAGAAGCGGATGTGCCCAATGCTGACATAAAAATAATAAGGTATCATCGGCGTAACGGTGTATACTGTGTAACTTTGCCTGAATAAAATGAACATGTTTTAAATTCAGATCAGGATCTCTCCAATTAAAGAATAATATAAGATTCTGAATCTGTCCAGACATCAAATAGCATCCTTTGGTCTTAGCCTGGCTTGTTAAATGTTGAAATGTTGCTTCTGAACAGTTTCCCATGAGCAACACTAACCTGTATCCCCCAGTGTGTCTGTCTGGTTAAAATAAAACAGAGCCTATAGTCTAGATGTGCTCGGAGTGCTGTCAGGTTTCAACCCTGCCTCTAAGCAGCGGGCTTTCTTATCTGTCCCGTTTGTGCTGATGCATATTTATCCCTCACCGAGTGGCTGAGAGCTGGCTTAGCATATGGATTAGCCGGAGAGAATCAGATGCACGGCCATAGCTGCTAACTGGCGGTGGGTGCTGCTTTGGAGAGACGTTCACCTGAGCACGTTGGATTTTAGACTTCTGCGATGGAGTCTGGGCTCAGACTGTTGCTCTAGTCTATCATAGATCCCACTAAGGGAGTGGATTCAAACTTAAAAATCATTTTAGAAGAGGTTGAAGCCCTTTGACCTCTCCTGTGTGCTCTGTTTAACCCTTGATAAGCTCCTCTTTATGTATGTTTCTGTAACTGGGAGTCTGTTAATCGAAGCATGCCATAAGCTAATCCAATGTACTGTAAATAATCTAGTTCTGCTTACCAGGAATTGCATTTAGCAGCGAATGCATTCTTTGTTTCAAACATTTAACAACATTACAGATTATATTAGACACTTCAAGTAAAAATCCTTTTGAATGTGCTGAAATGTTCTGAAAAAGCATCAACCGCACAGCGTCTGTTGACTGACTGTCATGTTTCGTTTGATGATGCTGCCAACCAGCGGTCAAAGATGCAGACGACTGTCATGTCATGTCATGATGTGTGTGTATCAGTGGTTATGTTTGTGTGTTAACCGGAGCTGAAGCTAAACTTGTTGATTGACATGAAATAATGAAATGAATGAATGTTGACATCTGAAGAACTAAGTATAGGCGTGAGTGTGTATCTGCATGTCCAGGCAAAGACACGCAAACTTGTATTCAGGATTTCTAACAAAACTTTGAGTTTCTGAGTGATTAGTTAAATTAAATGAGTTGGTCATTAGAGACAAAAGTAGAATTTGTCAGTTGCTCTGTGTAAACGCAACATTCGGTCTTTTTCCACCCTGAACCGCCATGCTTCTACAGTAGACACGTTTCATAACCACTGTTATATTTGCTGTGTGAGCGTGTGGCTCTGTGGACTAGCTGGAAGTAACATTAGTTGCTAATGTTAGCATAATTCACTGTGTGTTGACCGCTGCTGTCAGTTACGTTACCGTCAGCTAACGCGCCGCCTTCGAGGGCGTTCGATATTCGCTCCGAACCGCCGGACTGTTCTTCGAGGACTAATTGATGAGTGAGCACGCGGGAGGGCTGCGAGTCACACATCAACACACACGGAAATATTGTTTTCTTGACAGCTGTATCGATTTGTTTCCTCGCGTCATGAAAAATGTAGCTAATGCTCATTTTTTTTATTTTATGGTGAATAAAAAACAAACACTGCAGGTCATTTTAATGTGAGGCTCTAATGTGTGTTTTTCTGTTTACTCATACATATGTTTTCATGTAAACAGGCTGTCTGTGTGTCTGGCTGTGTACATGTGTTCATGGTGTGTGTGAGAAGCCACAGATGGGAAACATTATTCAATTTGCCACTTTATTTGATGCAATGCAAAGAGACAGATTTGGGTTCTGCTCAGCGTCGGATGATTGCACGTGATGTACGATGTAATATCATCAGCTTCAATCGCTGCACAAAGACGGGGTTATTACGGTCACAGCATTTAAAAACAAAGCTTTCTGCACAGGTATGCCAAGTATGGATGCATTTTCACAGCAATAATTTTCTTGACATTCAGTCAGCAGTTATGCAGCTTCGCACAGTCATATGTGCATTTCTCGTCTTCACCTCGACGGTATTTGTCGAGGTGTGACTGCTAATTATTCTCTTTTGTTGCCAGGATTGTTGAGTTGTGTCTGATAGCCAAGCTGACAGTTTAACGTAGCCCGAAGCATTTATTTTATTGTTCATTTATTCTAGCAGCTCAGGTGTGAATAACAGGCTTTGGCTGATGTGTGAAGTTTCAGCAAATGCAGGTAAAACTGAATTTTACCACTAGGCGCTGCACGTGTAATAACAAAACGAGGATGATAAATGAGACTGGAGTTTCGTAGAGTTTGGTGATTATGCATGCATGAAAACATAGTGATGAATATTATACTCCAAGCCCCGCCAATCTCACACACTGGACCTTTAAGGGATATTTCAGGTGTCTTTAACTTCACACAGGTTTAATCATTAGTGACGTGGCTGTTACATTTCTTGACACCGGCTCTGTTTTTTTTTTTTGTTTTGACTTCCTGCCGCCGGCATTGAACGTCAATAAACGGGTGACATAGCTCGGAGTTGCCTCTTGTCTCTCTTTGATTTGCCAGAACAGTTTCCGGTTCAGTCGGTTCACATCAATCAAATTAAACAGGTTTAAGCTGAAAACTAGAAACTAACCCAGCTCTACAGTAACAAGTACAGTACAAGTGAGTCATGTTGCATTAAGCAGCTGAAGAGATGATTAAGGAATACTGATACTGAGCAGTTATGGCTTCCCATTAGTACATGCAACAGATACTGTGTACTCGTAGCCTTTTGAAAGCCCAGAACGCTCCATAGTATGGACTCCCTTTGATTCCTCTGGCCGGCCTAAGCCTTAAGTTAGACACTTCATTTGGCTAAAGGATTAGACTGCTAAGCCTTTTAGTGGTAAGCTGGTCACATGAAAATCTAACATCGGTTTGCATAGACAAGAAAACCTTGCACCTCCTCCTGGGATTTTCCTCTCTTGAACTCTTGAGACTCCTCCCATGGCATCCCTGACTTGGCAGCAGTTGCATGCATCAGTGGCCATGTGGATTTCCTCGTGCAGAGCTGCAGCTATCTGTAGGATTTGGCTAACTCTTGTCTCGCAGGATCCCCTGTGTAAGCCTTTGGACTCTCCGGAGTGTTTGGCCCGCTCGATGTTTTTCTTTTGTTGGCAAAGACATGAAGGAATCACAGACTGTCTGTTCTGATTACAGGGTTCCATGAGACCTGTGTTGGGATGAAAGGCTGGGATCAAATGTAAAGACACAACACTGGAGTGAAGACAAGCGACCACCAAGGTGAGAAACACATCCGCTGCTTGACATTTTTGCACACTGAATATCATTTCTGCACATATTTAATTAACTGTGAAGCGACATCAGAGAGATCTGCGAGTGTACAGTTACCTGAAGAGTGTCACCCAGTCAAAAGAGTGGTCTGCACGAGGGCTCAGTGTTATTTTTCTATGCTGGAACACAGTGTCTCATTTCCACAGGTGCAGATATCAAATTTGGTTTCGCCTCTGGTTACTGTATGTACAGTACATCTGAGCCACAGAGCATATGTACAGCTCACTGCCATGTTTGTCAGCTTCCCACGCTTTTGTACCTGTCGAAAACTGACGAGTAAACCAGGAAAACGATCAGAGAGGCAACACGGATTCATAAAATATACACTGCAGTCTGCAGTCTGCAGCTTCTCTTTCAGGAGAGCTGAACGCAGCGAACAGCACCGGGGTTGCACCTGTAGGCAACGAGTGTGTGTGTTGCATTCTGAAATGTACTCATGACGGAGGGATGAACATGTCCACGTTCCCACGCTTTTGTGCAGAGGACTGAGCTGAGTCGACATTAAACTGGAATCAGCCCGGTGACAGGTGGCGCTCTTCCAGACGAGCGTCGTCTTGCACTTTTCTCCCCACCCGCCTCGTTTGTCATAGAGATTTCTCCCAGAATCACACGCCTTACTGGCAGGTCACACCTTCGCCTCACAGCGGGGTTCATATCGAGTTTTCATGCTTCATACTGTATCGAATTGAGTTTATTGTCACACACAATCCTACCCAGTGCAAAGCAGAGTGATCCTAAAATCTTAAATATTAGGAGCAGCGGGAGAATAAACCTGGTTCTGGATGATCTGAAAGGGTTTCACTGTGCAGGCTGGAAGGCCCGTCAGGAGGACGTTACAGCCTGTCTCAGGAGTGGGGTCGCATGTTAACTCAGATAAGGTCTGATTCTTCTTGTGTTGTGAAGTGGCACGATCGGGCAACTGAGGCGACGTCATCGATCATGGCTCCTAAGTTTCTCCCTAACAGAGACATCAGGAGTCAACTTTGACCTTTTATCGGCTGAGGAGACAGAAGCAGTTTTGAGTGGCAGCCTGATTCCCCCAACCTGGACATGAGGTGAACAGCACATAAAATGTTGATGGTGTCGTGTATGTATCTGATGCAGTAACAGCAGCTGTAGACGCGTTAGAGTAACAAGTATCGCCTACCGGCTCCTGATTGCGAACCTTAAGTTAATAATTGATTGATACGAGTTGAATAAAAGTTTAAGTGGGAGAGTTCAACAAAAGAAAAATGAGGTTCCACAGCAGAAAGAGTGTGCAGGGTTGTCATTCGAACCTACAGCAACTTCTGCCCGATTCTGTGAGGTGTGCATCATTGTTGCTCTGCAGGTCTGCAGCCTCACAGCATGAACTACGTGTGTAAGTCTGTTTGTACCATCAGCCAGTCAGAGTGACACTCAGAGTTTTGCATGTCGGTCTTTGCTGAATCAAAACAAAGTGGGATGAGAGGTTAGCGTGGATGCTGCACACAGCCAGCCCTCGTGCTTCTCAGGTGGCACAGACAACAAGCTGAGCCACTCCCTGCACAGCTGTCACGCCCATCAGGGGAATCACTTTCCCGCTCTGGCACACACACACACACACACACACACACACACGCACACACCCTCCTCCTCCTCCTCCTCCTCCTCCTTCCACCTGGGCACACATTCACTGACACAAATATAAACACACACACACGTAATCACATGGACAAATATGTACAAACATCCACAAACACACATTTAAATTCACACACTGATCGTCTCTAAGCTGCCGGGGGGTGGGGTGTGTCCGTAAAAAGCCGGATGGGCAAACTGTGAGTGGGCTCGGAGCCAGCGGCTGAATTACTTTTATTCTCTGACAGTTTGACTCGCCACCTGGCCCGGGTAATCCCAGCGCACGCTTTTGGACAGCTCCAGTACTAAACCTCAATTTCAGTTTGAGCGAATTGAATTTCTCTGATGGGCCGAGCAGTAACCGGAAGACGTGAGCTTTTATGACCGTTAATGCCGCAGAAGAGAGACGCGGTGACATTTAAAATGAAACCATTACAGTCAGACGGATGTGCGCGCAAGCTGTCGCTGTATTAGTGCTGTCTCCTTTTTCTGTTTGTGACATTTGAGTAAGCATTTCTCTTCTTGGGAATCAATAAACTAACCTAATAACCAGCCTTCAGCCTCTCAGGCGTCTAGACATAATAGAGTACTGACTGTTTTGTTTTACTCTGCGAGGAAGCCAGGGATTAATTAGCATGTTGCTGCATGACGTTTCCAGGAATCAAGGAAACAATAACTCTGTGATGACGCTGGCTAACAGCAGCTTGAATTAGTCTGTCCTCGTGTGGTTGACTCTACCTGCGCAGTGCAGCGTCGGAGGCGTGACGCTCTTCTCTCCACCATACGGCTGTATTGCATCGCAGCGTAAACGCGGTGCAGCTGTAACGCGGTGCAGCTGTAACGCGGTGCAGCTGTAACGTCAGGGTTGCAGCGTCGCCGAGATAGAGTGGGTGGTATTTCATGAAACCGTGCGGTTTCTTGGACAGCTCTCTCATTCACTGAAAGGAAGTGGTTTTTGCCTCCTCTCAGCAAAACACCATAATGTTCCTCTTTTTTTGCCACTCGCTGCTGATACTCTGTTATTTCATTCATTCTCAGAGTGTCAGCATGCGTATTAAAGACCGGCTCTGTTTGGGGTCAGGAGGAAGGCTCAAGCGGAAAAGCGAAAACCACCAGAGAGTCGAAAGTGTTTGTGCGGTGTAATGTTGGGTTATATTGTTCTGGGTTATGATTGCATGCTCAGAGCTGTTTTTTACTCTAACCGGAGTTGATTGGCGTGCAAAGGTAAGGCTGAAGTCAAAGTTTATGCTGGATGTGTTTTGCCTCCAGGACGTGTTTAGATTGGCACGAAGCTGCACATTTGTACACTCGTTTGTTTGTACTGTGAGTAATCCACAATCCAAAGTGATTTTAGGCTACTGCAACAATCGAAGCAGGAGGCGGCAAAATATTTAACGTTTTAAAGTATTTAATCATCGTTTTCAGTATGTGCAACTACCAGTCAAATACAAATGAAGCTGAGGCTCAATATTTGAGAGACAAGAAGGTCGTATAAATCAGCTGATGTGCAGGACTCAGCACTTTAGATCAGTCTCGATTCTTGTGAGATAAGTTTGATTTTCTTCATCACTGGCTGTTCTGGCTTCTGACTGTTTTCCTGACTGACGCAGAGTCAGCAGATTGTTGCCTACGTACACGGTACGTCCGGTGACTGTTACAGTTGTGACATCACAACCTTCCTGGCAGCTTGTATGTAGGAGTATTTTATGAATATGTTTTGATGCTTTCACGCATAGACAACAAAAAAATGGAAATCTCACTTCGAACAACATGGAACCTTTAATAAAACATTAATAATTAGTTTAACTTCAGGTGTTGATGAGCATACAGCAACACACACGCCTAACTAAGTGCATTCTATAGGACAATCCACTGCTTCGCCACACAAAGGAGGTCAACACTACCTCTAACAATAATATAACTGGCATGTCTGCTCAGAGTTTCTTATCAGCCACGTCCATGTTTGCTGTCCAGCTCCAAAAAAAAGGAACCTTTAAGTCAGTTTAAAAGATTGATGTGTTCAACCTTCAAACAAGCCATCAGATATTCAGCGTCTGAGTCTCAGCAAAAGCAAGACGATGTGTTTCCTTTCAACTCTTGACATTCATTTTAAATGTTCGGCAGCTGCGCGGCTGTCTGCATCGCTTGTCTTTTCCTCTTTCAAAGTAAATCTCTCGCGCTTTGTTTCATCACATGGATATAACTGTGGATTTTAGGCCGTGACAGGAGGCGAGACAAGATTGACACGTTGATTACAGAGTTTGGCCTGACGGAGGGAAAAAAGGGGCGATTTGTTCTCGGAGTGGCGCGACCCTTTGACCTCTGCACGGTAAGCTGTGATCACAGTTATATTCACCACGCATATATCGCTGAGTTCCTCGCCGGGCTCTCCTGAAAAGCTCCTGTCAGACAGCCAACTAGATATCATGGTGTGAAACGGATATGATTGTATCAAGAGTGATCCAGTTTCAAACTAACAATGAATGACTTCTTTTTTAGCAAACCAGACTAGGCGCATTGTTCTGAGTTCACAGGTTTCACTGGGAGCTCTGGTTTCACCACCACAGTTTGTCCAGAACACATTTTAGCACATTTACATACTGAAATGAAATTAACTTCTTCTTCAGCCCTCAAGCTCTGCAGCTCTGCATATAGACAAAATGTAACGTATTCTGAGCCGATCCAGGGCGGCAGGATATTTACACAGTCGACATTATTGTGCATTAAAACCGCAGAGACGTTAAACCGCTACCTGCTCCTGGAGTTTAGCAATTACCTGTCTGCTGCTGCGGCGCCCTGAACCCTCCATGGCAGTTACATGTTGGTGAGGTCTAAGGGGGATTGTGTAACCTACCAATTTGTAATTACAGAGCCTGATAGGACGTCTGATATACTGTAGATGGTAATGAAACGTGGTCGGGGGGAGTAAGAATTAAAGCGACCTCTGTGGTAATCACATTAGGACTGTGTGACCAAAATCTCATATCCTGATAAAGGTAATTAAATATCCAGAAAACAATTCAGAGCACGACATAACGTGTTTTCTGTTAATTAAACGAGGGACTCTGGTTTTATGGCGTGGCATTTTGTGTTACATGTGATTTGTTATCATGGCTCTGGACTAGCTGATATAGCATGATCACATAAAAGCCTGTTTTACATTTTACACCTTTCAGAACAAAGTTGCAGCAGCAGCCGATGATTTCTGGGTTTGTTTTGTCTCGATCTTTACTGTTTGACGTGATTGGACGTGATGAAAGAGGTTGCTGGTGTATGAGTTGTGTTGCGTGGAGCGGCAAAGCGATGTTGCACTCACGTGATCGAAGCAGCGTGTCTTTTCGGTACGAGTTTCTGTGTGGGAGTCCTTCAGATGTTCAGAGTCACCCCGTCCTGTGTGAGGTTCACTGTCCTCTATGTTTGTTTGTGCATGCAAATCCCCTGCCTGCAGCCTGCTCGCATGCTACGCTACACAAAGTTTTGTCCAAATGACTTTGAATTTTGTTGCTAAATACCGACTAAACTATCAATCAACCGACTAAAATTATAGGCAGATGCACTTTCAATGTCTGTTGTGGTCTAGATGAACTTAAATGAAACCTATACAAATAGAAATACTGATAAAACATGCAGTACAGTCTGAAGACTTGAAGCTTCACATCGTTACTTTATCGCATTATTTCTGACACATCCTTAAACTTCCTTCGCAGATGAAAAGAATCAGTAAGAACATTCGCCGTAGTGAGTCACGTGACCGGTCATGTGATGAATCCTGATGAATCTCTCTTTTTTTCTCTGTGAGATTTAACGCTTAAATCCGGACACACTGATCTGCTGTTAACGACAACAAAGCCCGTGTTTATGCTCAACATGTTTAAGTTTTAATAGTCATACAGGCCACATGCGTTACATTTTGTCCCCTTCTCAATGCTTCATCTTTCCCCCAAGGCGGTGTCAGTTGAGGCGCAGAACAGGTGCAGCTGAGAGTGATACGAACACGAGTTCCTGCTCAAACAGTTGGTCCCCCCCCCCCTCCTCCTCCTCCTCCTCCTCCTCCTCTTTCCTCCATTACACATTATATATGTAATATACGGTCCGGCCTTTCTGCCGTTCTGTCGCTCACACGGGAGGAGAAAAGTTCAAAGTACTCGACCACGCCAGGTGCCTTTTCTGCTCCGAGACCGGCCCAGTTTGCTTCACTCTCGCCCTATCAGGGTTCAGCTGTGGGGGATTATAGATAAAGACAAGCATGTATGGAGCAGATTAAGACCTCATAGTATCTCTTACCTCTGGCTGAGGACGGGTTTAATGAGTAACACGTCAATGCAGATAAGTCGAGGTGTACATCATGTCTCAGTCGGAGGGGAAAGTGGGTCATTTGCTTGCACAGGCCTCTGTAAGATCATATAGTTGTATACTGGGTGTTTATGGCTGTGCAGAGTCTTGTGTGTATCTGCGTTGAATAGGATCTGATAGGGTGTACTCTTGCAAGTGACAATCTCTACCCAGAGGTGCGGGTGTAAAGAGTTGGTGTTAATTTCAAAGGCTCTCTTTGTGGCACCTCTCTGAGGCTGAAAACAAAAGCCAGTATATCTGCAGTCAGCATGTTTATTGTGTCCAAATTGCTATAAACATGGTTACAAAGCTCTGGATATGGTGAACATTTCCATAATCAAGACCAGACCTGTATTCCTAGAGGGGGCAAAGGCAGAAAAAAACGCTCACAAAGAGCAGAAACATTTGAGAGAGACTCGCAGCGTTAACCAGTTTAGAAGAAGGACATTCCAGCTCTTTTGTTGTCGGGCCACAAATATTCCAGTCTTCCCTGCTCACTCCTACTCCTTCGCCACACGAATGAAGTGAACTTTGGAGGACTCCAATAAAAGGCGGAGACGAGGGAAGAGTATTTAACGGGGCCGGGGTTAGGAACGCCGGCTCACGACATACAGTGGACGCTCTTGTAGCGTTCCACGTGGGTCTGCTGCGACAGTTAGTAACGTCTGCTTTGAGTTGTGGAGGTGCGGAGGAGTTTTATTGTTAACGATGGAAACTCGCTTCTCATACGATGCACATACAGTATAGGGGACCGCATGCACAAACATGTACAGTATGAATGTTTTGCAGCAGGTTGCAGAGAGGGGTGGGGACAGGAATGCTTCACTATACTGTATTTGGATGACTTCCAGATCAGTCAACTGTGTTCTGCACCTATTAATTAAAGACGCAATTCTATAAGCTTTTGAGCCCGTTTCAACGTGCCGTGACTTGTTTGGATTGTCCTCCTCCGCGTCCTCCTCCACCCCCTCCACCTCCTTCCTCCTCCAGCACCGTGAGCCGAGGTCTAGTTGACTTTTTACGGAGCCCGGTGTCGTAAAGTTTGATCAGGTTCTGAGTGAGTGATATCATTAATAACATCAGAGCGACACAGAAGCTTTTCTTTTAGCTGTGACTCGTGTCATGCTTATTGCTCCCTAATGACTGAGGAACGTGTCACTCTGTTTATTGTCTGTCATGTTTTTCTGGTGTTATTGTTGGCTCGCTCCGTTGCGTCTTTTCCTTTTTCTCGTCACCGTTTGTTTGATCTCGCTCTGCACTGCCAGCCGAGCGTTATCTCAATTACATAAATTGCCCACATGCCTTTTGGCAAAAGCAACCCGCGCGTGTGTGTGTGTGTGGAACCTCAGCCAAGTCTGTCAAGGTTAGTTTAGCTGATATTGTGCCAACGTTGTTTGACACACCTGTGTGTGTGTGTTTATGTGTGTGAAGGTGTTTCTGGACGTTTGTCAGATCGATTTTTGTTTCTAATCTTTGAATTCTTTGTTTTGTCTCGTTAACTCGACGCGTTGCAGTTAAATTACTGGATTTAGACGTGTTGAAACGACACTGACAAAGCGCTTTAGTGTTCTCAGAAAACATGCAGTCAGCCTTGACCTTCGACCTCTCCATCCAAGCGTGGCTGCCGTGCCCGTATCAATCAAACGCCGTCTTTTTTTAACGTTCCCGTGACCTCTGCCTGACAGCTCGTCGTCCGTTTGGCTCCGGCAGATACATTTTGAGATGTCGCTGCTCGGTTTTAATTCAGAAATGACGGAGACGAGTTTTGATGTCATCTAGAGACAAATCCCGCCGCCGCTTCATGATCAGTGAAGTGAGCTCCTTAATTTGACAGCACCCACGGTGCTTTCACTGCCGCAGCACGGAGACACTCTCTGTTTAACTGCTGCGAGGAGGTCTGCATCGAAATGAAGCTCGTTTATAATATTTCGAATAAATTGTACGAGCCCGCAGAGTCGGTGGCTCAGGTGGTGGAGTCAATTGTCCTGTAATTGGTAGTTTGATCCGTGGCTCCCCAAGGCAGAAAAAGGAAGCTGTGGACAGATGTATGGACTGCGACTGCCTATTATATTCAATATTGGAAAACCTGCTCCTTATCTGTACAATTAAAGGGATAGTTCGGGTTATTCGAAGTTGTTTATCTGTAGTCACTGTATTACCACTGTATAATATAGTTATTAATCGACAAATTGTAGTATTTTAATAGAATATTTTTATTTATCTTTAAATATACCACTTGAGGGAGTTTTGCGAGTTCTTACTACGACCTGATGTTGATCTTTGTTATTGTCAGATGGCTAAAATATATTTGTTGTCGCCCTCATCCTCAGCAGCTTATCATCCGTGCTGCTCCTCCTCCTCCTGCTCCTCCTGCTCCTCCTCCTGTTGTCTGCTGCTCTAAACTGGGAGCGAGCCGACCGCCCTCGACTGGAGATAATTCGCTGACTATAGATAAAGCACCTCACACGACCCCGCTCAAATAACCAAACTATCCCTCTACGACTTCAGTCTATAGGATGTCCAAAAATGGCCAAAAAGGACCCGAGGTGACGACTTAAACCTCTTGTTTTGTCCAACTAATGGTCCAATAATCAAAGATGTTCAGTTTACTATCACAGAGAACAAAGAGGCCGGAGTCAGAAGTGTTTTAGTTTTGACTCTAAACTGAGAAAATGTCTCTCCATCACATAAAGATAGACGTAAACTACCCCAAATCATTGGAATACTGCAAGTTTAATGTAACACACACAGTTTTGGGGTGTCTGTGCGTGTGTGTCGCTGTGTGTGTGTGTCCATGTGTGTTTATCACCTGCTAAATTTAACTGTGTGTGTGTCCTTGTCTGCCTGCATCCCTAAATGTGCCTGTGTGTCCTTGTGTGTCGTCTCTGAATGTGTCCTCATGTGTTTATCACTGTCTGTGTGTCCCTGTACCTTTGTGTGTGTGTGTGTGTGCGTGTGTGTCATTGTGTCTGTCCCCTCCTGTCTCGATAATGCCAACACTCCAACACATGAGCATACGCTCATGCATATATCAGTGGGAGACGTCTGCAGAGCCGTGCCTGGGGATGTGGTCAGGAGAGGCCTGTGTTTTATGGAACATACTGTACTAAGCTGTGCTGCTGCAGTAAAGGTGCTATAAATAGAAGGTGCTGATAAAGAAGAAAAAAAATAGGGGCTCAGTTTGAAAGAGACTCATCAAGCCGGTTCCTGTTTGAAAACTCGGATCAGTGCTGAGCTAAAACCAGCACGGAGCTACCAGGAACCAGCAGCGGGATTAAAAGGATCTGTATTCTCAGTTCTGCTGTAAATTTATGTGTTTATATTTAGGGTTCGGGTTTGGGTTTCAAGCTTTGACATATTTACGATTTTCATTTGGGAATTGACACGGTCATATACATTAAGCGTTCCACAGCACAGCCACATCTGACACCGTCACGGAGGTCTGCCCGAGCGCCGCCTGTCCACAAATATAACCAATGTTTGTCAGTGCGTCTAGAAAAAACAGAGATTCCTGATCGGCGCTAAAACTCATTAAAGATTGGATGTGATGAGGCTGGTTCCTGCCCAGATTTGTGCAACTGTGAAGGATCAGATATAATGATAATATCAGCAGACCTGAGGTGAGCCGAGTGACACCTGGTTGCTCAAACTACCAACCAGGAGGCGGATGATGGACGTCACTACTGCGCTGTCATTGGTTGATATCAAAGCCGTGCTCAGTCAAAGCGACCGGTCGTTGGGCCTCTACTTTTTAGAGACATAACCCAAAAATCTTCTGGGTCCGTCATGATTGATTTCTTCACCGACGTTGTTAAAACGTTAAAACTGGACGAGGTGAACTTTGCAGAAGTTTTCTGGTGGCTGAGCACGAGCGATTAGAAATGACAAATGAGAGGAGTTTCTAACCCCGCGGTGGGGGACTCATTCCCAGGAAGAGGAGTTTTGTAGGTTCTCAAACAAATAGTTTGCCCTCTGATCCAGCACGCTGTAATGGGATGGGGGGGGGGGGCTTACATGGATGGATGAAAGCCGGGAACAGCGTTTGCTTAGGCTGAGATGAAGGTGAAATCATATGGATGGGAGAGGAGGCGTGGAGCTCGCTCACTACACCTCCTCTTGTTATTACAGCGAGGAGAAAGCGATATTTTAGCATGTCACAAAGAAAGCTCAGTGAGGGTGCCTCTAATTTGTCTCCCGAACGCTGAACTCCTCCGACGTGTTAATAAGAGATTCATCCTCGAGGATGCGCCGCATTCATTTGTAAAAGATGAATGAAGAGTCGGCGTCACGGTGGTTTACCTTCAGCCAGCCTCAGTGAT
Organism: Nibea coibor; assembly: GCA_023373845.1. Taxonomy (NCBI): domain Eukaryota; kingdom Metazoa; phylum Chordata; class Actinopteri; family Sciaenidae; genus Nibea; species Nibea coibor. Next base: position 2,233,276 of record CM041728.1, on the reverse strand, counting down.
TTGTTTAATTTCATCAGTGGTACCGTGCAGTGGTACCGTGTACGCGTGCATGTCGTTTCCAAGCAGCTGCACTTTCAGGTCTCAGGTTAAATCTTCACCTCTTAAACGGCACCGTGACCCGTTTTACGACCGCGCTGTTCTACTTTTTTGGTCTCTTCAGCGTTTTCAGTCTCACTTTGCCCCGCTTCGCTCTCGGCTCGTCCTTGACCTTGATTTCCCCTGTTACCCCCCTCCACCTTCATTTCATCTTCCCTCCATAACACTCCTTTAAATATCTTTTTGGCTAACACACACACACACACGCTCACGTGCACATGCATTGGATATGTACAGTATTTGGCTCCGTGCACTCACTGCACCCCCAACGTTCCCATTTGGAATTTTCCCCCCCTTCCCCGAATCCTGTTTCACCATAGCAACACCAGCATGTCTGAACTGACACACACACACACACACACACACACACAGCTATTCCATATTCACCACATTCTCCTTTTTCCCTCTTTTTTTTCATAGCCCAGTTCTAGGCTGGTTTTTATGGCTGCACCCCTCCTCCTCCTCCTCCTCCTCCACCCTCCACCCTCCCTCCATGCTTACTGTGTTCCTTCAGGAATTTTGGCCCATGTTCAAAAATCCTAAATTAACTACAGGCTGCTACAGCACCCTGGGCCCCTTCGCTCCGCGTCTGTCACCCCACATGTTGACCCCAGGGAGTGTTTGTGGATTCGGACAGGGGAGGGTAGGGTGGGTGGGTGGGGGTGTTGGCCTCACAGTCAAACTGTCCCAGGAAGGTAGAGTTCGCCCTCCTTCATCTTCATCATCGTCATCTTCTCACTCTTTTTACTTCCAGGGTCTTCCTGTCACTTCCTGATAAACAGTCCGACAGCGTTTAACTGCCCTCCGTGTCCCCGCATCACTCTCCATCTCCAGCTGGGATGCCTGGATTCTCACTGCATCTGTATCATGTTAAATCATGCAAAATATGGCAAACCCTACAGCTGACCCAGTCCTCATTGCTGCACTAACATGTCCATGTTTTGGATAAAAGCGTCAGAGACAGGTATCAGGTGTCAGAGACAAGTTCCTGGACGTTATATGTAAAATTGAAGTTATTATGTATTAATACATGAAAGAGAATGATCATAAGTTTCAAGAAAAGGGAAAAAAAGGCAGATGAACATAAACTACTCATCTGTTCCCTTACATAGCACGACTAAAGCATCCTTCAGTCACGTCTGCAGCCCGAATATTGTCAATAAAGTGCTTTGTCATGCAGAAAGTGTGCCAAATGGTCCAAAACAAATCAAGTTTCTGTGGTGCAAAGTACTTTATCTCTTCTCAATCAGGCTCACCAGGAAATGTAGTTTCCCAGACGCGGGCATATATCAAATATTTTGATCATTTTAAGGTCGAGAAGTCGTCAGAAAGAAGTTTAACTTATGTGTCAGTCGAGCTTTGTCTCTCCAGAGATCATCCCCGCTCTGCCTTTTCCTCTCTGCGAGGAAAGAAAAAAAAAAAAAGTACAGCGTACAGCGGAAAGAAATTTGTTCTACAGATGTTGTCTATCCCGGAGCCCAGAGCGTCGAGGAGCAGGAGGATTTCTTTCTCTCCCTCCACGTCCTCTCTTCATCCCAGTCCCCCCGTGACTCCTCTGCCTTCCCCTCTACCTCTGCGTGACCCTCTTGTCTCATTCCCATCTACCCCGTCTCCGATTTTACCCCCTCCGATACATCACGTCTGTTTGTCTGCTGCGCGCAGATTAACACGCTGCTTTTAATTGATTCAGTGCACTGGCGTGGTGTAGAAGTTAAGATGTGCTAAGCTCTGTCAACACAGGGGTCCCTCTGCTCTGCTTTTTATGTGGCTTCATAGACAAGAAGACTTAGCGTGCGCGGAGCTGCTCCGGACAGCTTTCAAGTGTTTTCTGCTCATGTGCGAGATGCTCGGATGACAAGCCTGCTGCGCATTATTCCAGTGATTTAGTGAGTTCGGCTGCGGCGCCAACCTCGGGCCCCTCCTGCCTCCCAAACTCCCTCGCTCGTTCTGGTTGTCCATTGTGCTGTGTATCTGGTCTGGTTCAGATTCCCGGGTTTTGGTGGCTCCTCTGAAGGAGGGGGGGGGGTGAACACATGTGCAGAGCCGATGTGTTGCATCGGACGCTCCCTCCCAGCTCGCCAGCTCTCACTGCGGCGCGTTGAAAACTAGATTCTTCATGCCTTTTTTGTGTGTTATGTCACCGCCCTGCGCCGATACCTGTAAACACTTAGAGTACAGTCTGGTGATTACTGTCCTCATCCACATTTTTGAGAATAATCCCCAGGCATCCGAGTGAAGACAAAAAGCACGGAGCTTATGATTACCATATTTTAAATGGAGCCTAATGCACATGGCTCTTTAACGGCTGTGCATTAATGCAGCGCTTCACAAAGGCATCAAAGATATTTAAGCTGCAGGGGATTGAAAAGAGAATACGTGGCTCGGAGGGATTTGGACATCATAAGTTTTGTTGTAAAGGCACATCCTTTGTGACGGAGAAGTGACCCCGGGTTTCTGTTTTCAACTGGTAAAGCTGTCCTCATCCATCCATCAGCTTCTCTCCGCTCTGTTTATCCACGCTGAGCCTGTTGTGGTCGATCTTGAAAAGCCAAACTCTGGCTAACAGACTTTTCCTAACTTGTTTAGGAATCACATTTTGTTTCTCTCCCCATCATTATTACATTAGAGGTTGTCCCGTTTGATCTGCTGTCTCCATCTCGGTCCGGCCTACGGAGCTGCTGCTCGCAGCAGTGTGTTTGTTTTCTGGGCACTGCGCACAAAGCTAGTCTGTTTCCAGACCTTTGAACCACCGCCTGCATCTCCAAGTTATTCTCCAACTCTTCAAATAGGGTCTGGTGTTTGTGTTCATTGATGTCAGAGAAACAGTTCATAGCTTCACAAGCAGGATTAAGAGCGGCGACGTCATCCTCCCTGCAGAACCGCTTCGGGGTGGCGGTCGGGCCTCAGAGGGGTTCACCGATAGCCAGCATCACCTGGAAACATTCAAGAACACTCGACTGGACCAGTAACCACACAGAAACATAGCAGAGGATGAGCTAAGAGAGAAGGAAGCAGAAACCTGGAATTTCAAAATACCCCGAGCCGAGCTGGTACCTACGCCGGCTCTCCGGCAGTTTGTTCCTGTCGTGCATGAAGTCGGTCACATAGAGGCTACCTGCTGGATTAGCTGTCAAACTACAGGCTACCTGAAAAATGGTGACCAGGAAATGGAATTCATGTTACCTGCTATTACAAAACAAATCTAACCCTCCTCTCAGACGGCACATGACCGAGCAGAGAGGCTCTTTACACTGCAGTGGAAGCTGTTGCATCAGACAGTTAGAAGTCTTTTAGCTGTTAACTCCGATCTTCAGCGTATTTATGCCGACTACCACAGAATGTCCTCCAGGGCTGCTGCGCTGTTGACTTCTGTCTGTGTTCTAACATCCTAAATCCTCTGGAAGACGTTACAAGGCTGGCTGACTCTAACATCGTTCAGCGTGTTCGACTATGTAATTATTTAATATTCCCAGTGCATCGGCTGTTTATTCCAACCTGTAGAGGAACTTTTGTTGCAGATGTCGGGCTGTATTACCATTTTTATCACAGATCATATTGTAGCCGTCACATCTCCGGTTCTCTGGGCACAAAAGAAAAGCGTACAGTTACTCCACAAGGAGTGCCATCCTGTCGGAGACACCTGATCCAACCAAAACATACTAGCTCATATGTTGAGCCATCAATTATGCACCACGTTAATGGCATCACGTTTATCTGTAAAGAGGAAGGTACAGCGCTGGTTGAGCTTTTTTATTGCTGTTTCGACTCTCATGGTGCTCTGCAGCTACTCTGCGGTGCAGCGGGACAGTGTGTAAAGTTAAACTTCATGCAGTTTTTCATGTGATCCATCTAAAATATTGAATTATTTACTGCACAGAATCAAAGATGGATGTCCCATAACGTTAAAAACCTTCTCCTGAGATGACCAGATGACAGCACTGATCCATACGCTTGTGGGAAAATGAGTTTCCTCTGCAGGCTCAGCGCTTAAATAATGCAGGTGTACAGTTGCATCTCCACAGGAAGCTGTTGGTCAGCCGCTGCTCCACCTTTTCCCCATGCATGATGACACAGTACAGTATTTGTGCTGCAGTCCACAGCGGCATTGTTAACTTTGGCTCCAAAAAAAGCAGCAGCAGCAGCGGCAGCGGCACATGCACACAATCAAAAAACTTTTCTTTTGGCAGGCCGATCGATCACAGGGCGAGGCTGCCAGTGCCGATGCTTTTTCACGCCGCCTGTCCTCGTCTGTTCCCTCGCCAGAGCTCCGCTCTGCTGTTGTTGTGCTTATCTGGCGGTGGGGAAAGGAGAGGAGGATGATGGGGAATTGGCATGAAGTTGCGACAGTGCGGATAGTTAGTTCGGATCAGCTGGGAAAATGTGGCTGCCGTGTATTCATCAAGCTGCAGTTAAGCTCCTAAACATCTTCCAGCTAAAACAAACAGCGCTGTGTGCTTACTACAGAGTGTATTTACTCCACTTGAAGTTCATGCTGCACAGTCTGATCTCAGTGATTGTGTTTCTTGTACGTCTTTAACTTCATTCTGCGGAGTTCTGGCTTCAAATTGATCACAAGAACACGGCACGTTGATACCTGAGTCTGAGCTTTCTCTGAGGAATAAAAATATGTTTTTATTCTTTTATTGTTCTTGTGTAAGTTCTCAGATGTAGCAGCCAAGAAGGAACTTTGGTAGAAACATAATATAAGTCAGGAATTAAGAAGATTACAAATCTGCACATTTGATATCAGCGGATTACGTCCCAGATCACTTATTTCAAAATATATAGAAGAAAGGATTTTTCTTTGCAGCCTGAAACAAACCAGCCGTGTCTTCAGTGTCCTGATGTGAATATTGTTTGTTATCCTTAGCGTAGCTTAGCATAAAGGAGGTTGAAAGAGTGGCGTTTCTGAAGCGTTCAGCTAAAAATAAGCTGATCTAAATATCAGCAAAGACGACCCACTTTTCTGCTGTGAAGTTGGACATTTGAACATGGGGACTTATGGAGACCGACTCACTTCTGGAGACAGCCTCAAGTGGACGTTTGAGGAACTGCAGTTTTTGGCTTCAGAGACACAGACCGAGTCTGACTGTTGCAGAGATTCAAAAATATGACATTTATTTCTTAGAAACTCGAATATTTCTATACTAATACCATAAAAAGTGTTTATATATCTGTTAAACTGTGTTACCGTGTCTGATCCTCGTTATCGTCCCATAGAGCTGTGATGTAGGATCTAGTTCCTCGGATGAACTTCTGTTTAGAGGCTGTTTAAAATCTACGTCAACACGGCTCCAGCTCTTCATAACATAATAAATGTATTTAATATAAAATGTTCTTCTTCCTGTTGTCGTCTCCGGAGTCTGTTCTTACTCTCCGAGTCTTTAAAATATCCCCGGCGTTGTCAAAGAGGTCCTATTTCTGATTTTTATGTGAGCGTTTGTCATCCTTCAAATGCCCCCCTGCCACCACCTTCAGAATATCGTTCGGCATCCTAAACGGCCACAGCGGGCTGTAACACATCTGATACGCAGTCAGCTGTAACACAGACCCATGCTTGTGGCCTCACTCGATGAAGATCTCTCTGTGTTCATGGTATAGATCCGCTGGTGTCGCCTCTCCGCTCGGGACAATGCACTCTCACATCAGCGTTCACAGACGAATAGGCAGCGAGGTAGACACCTTTCTTATCTATGTCCAAAGTCTGCGAGAAAGAAGAGAGGATTACTAAGCCTGGGACAGCAACGCCGTGGTTAAGTACATAATGTACTGTACATCACACACACACGCTGTACTGTGCATAGCAGAGCAGCATTAAAAGCTGGAGCCAAGCTAAGACAAATAAGGGTGTGTCTGCACTAAGTCCTGCTACAGAATACAGCTTTTATGACTGTGAAATGAAAGGGTTTATCATGAAGCAAGGCACTTTTTGTTATTCTAACATACAGCAGGGCTGTACGAGATGGTATCTGCAGGGCCGAGGCCGGGTTTCACAGGGTTTCCCCTCGATCTTTGAGACAAAGGTGGCAAAGGATGGAGAAGGTGCACAGCACAGTTTGTGCATTCGCCTTCAGAGCAGAGACACTCAGGTCGAAAAACACAGAGAATAAAATAACAATAACAAGAGCTCAAAAACACGAATAAAGCTGAAATCGAGGTGTAAAGTAAGACTCCTCCTGTGCACGTTCTGCAGCCGTCGTGTGTTATTTTACAGACACCAACCTGATTAATCTGGAGTGGGGGTCACTTCTCTAAGAGGTTAACGGTTGCTGCTGTTAGAGTGCTGCGGGCGTATGTAGGGGGGGAAATAAATCCATGTTTTGACCTCGAGGGTCGACAGAAAAAGGACAGACGGGACAAAAGGGCTGATGGGAAAAAGTGATGGTGATACCAACAACATTGATCTGGAGTCAGTGGGTCACATGACATGGAAGCTATCAAAGACAAGAACAAGATTTTATCCATAAATATTCATATAAAATAGAAGAACTAAAATCCAATGACTCCTGCAGGTATTGATTTGGAGTCACCGGGTCACATGACACGGAAAAACCTGCAAATTTGTCAAATAATTAAATAAACATTAAAAAATCAAAACAGATTTGCAACATGAGACTTTTTTTTTCTTTTTTAAATCTGAACTTTGACTGACACGTCAAATTCAGCATGAAGTTTTTGTCGTTCAGACGGTAATTTATTGATGATCCCCGAGTGAAACCCCTGTGGTTAGGAGCGAGGGTCCTCTTACTGTCAACACCAAGTGAAACTGAGTAAGAAGACGCCGCTGGATCCTGAGTGAACGGCTGACGAATCGACTCAGTTTTGAGTCGGATATTAGCCGACATGCCTTTGGGTTGGAAAAAAACATTTTTATCTGGATGAACTAATTCTCTGGTTAATTGAGTCAAAAATGACGTTGCACAAGGTGACGTCTTCATATTGTTTGTTTTATGACAAAACGGAGCAAAGAAAAGCTGGAAAATTTCCCGTTTGAGAAGCTGGAACCGGCAAATATTTGCTGATTGAATGAAATTTACTGATAACTAGTTCAATTTCTGATGATTGACTGATCATTTGACGTCATGGAGGACTACGCTGTAAAAAAAGGGAGCCACAAAAGACATTTGCTGCTTTCTCTCAAGGCGGATTTTCTGGGAGTTCCCTGAGAAACGCGACCAGTCGAGGCAGATTGCAGCAAACTTCTGAAGCAACATTTATTTGTGTTGGCAGCGGGTTGAAATAATCTCACCCCATTGGCAGAATTTCCTCTCTGAAGGCGACGCACAAAGGCCAATCAGGCTGCGCAGACACCACAGCGGCTGCGATCGGTTCACTTAGGTCACTTTGTGTTTCCTGGCACTGAGTTTTTATTACAGACCTTCTCTGTGCCGCTGATGTCACTGCTCTGTATCTGTTTGACAGCGAGTTGGCGCCCACGGCGAAGGCAACCAGAAGTATAATGCAGCTTCTCTTTGTGCCTACTGTAGCACAGTTCCCAAACTCAGGGCAGAATGTGGAGCGAGACACTACAGCGACAAAGAAATTAGAAGTGTGAGTGGATGTCATGGATTACGAATAAACAGCTGATGAATAAGAAGCAGTCCTGATAATTTGGATAACTCACTCCGTCACACTGTTGCCTCCTCAGTCCTCCTCTCTCCTGCCGTTGTATCTGTATCTGCGCCGCACATGCCCGACCTGAGAGGCAGAGAAACCTCACAGGGATTACATTATGTGCCACCGCTGTGCACTTTGATGCAGCGAGAATGGAAAATCTACAGAGCAAAGCCGTGAATCAAGAAGAGCCCAGGAAAGCACACATAAAGATACACAGACGTACGAGTAATGGGAGGCTTGTAAGGGCTTTACAAGGTGTGTGTGGGTGTGTGTGTGGCCGTGTGATATCTTTATCAACCTGCTGCGAACACACTGATTCTCTGTGAAATTAAATCAACAAACTGTGATGAAAGTTTTCTGTGGTTTGATTTGCTTGTCTTCATTGAGCGGAGCGGTTCAGGTGTGCAGTCTGATGAGACAAACCGTTGATAATTTAATAATCACCTCAGCTCGGCTCCTCCTCTTGTGACCGCTGCGATTTAAAAATGTGTTTGCTCGTCTGCGGGTGTTACGGATCATTAGCGTCGCGCTCTGTCTTAACCAGCGCGCTAAAAGCTCACCGCGTTCCGAGGTTTTTCCGTCTTTTGTTGCAGATGTTTGAACTCCTCACTGTTGTTTTTGGGACAGATAACATTCTGTGATTTGATATTTGCTTGGCATTTACATTTTGGCACAGAAGCGCCACTGTGTTTGTTTTAAGGCTCAGTCTTTGAGTGTTTTAGTACGTGTTGGAGGGACGCTCCTGATCTGGTAGGAACTGGTCGGACGTTCCACCAACGCGGAACAACAGACGAGAAAAGTCTGGATCGTCCTGAGTTGGGCAGCATGTTGAGTCCGGTATGGCCTGGTTTTATTGTGAAGTTCGAAGCAGCAAGTTTCTCATTGCCCTGTTAGGGGCGAGACACAGGGAGTCAGGGTGTGTTTTTCTTCATCTGCACACCTATTGCAGAAAACCGTCTTGTAGAACATCATGCTGTCGCGGTAAGACACACTTTTTGATCCCACACTGGGAAAATCTGCGTGTTACATCAGCTCTGCTGGAGCTGTGTCGTGACGCAATGGTGAACAAAAACTCATATTGTATTCTGAGCCAACAGTTTGTATCTGCGTTTACTCTTTGAACCCAGACACACACACACACACACACACACACACACACGACTTCTGATGTTATAGCTCTGGGTGTCAGCTCCCTCTGCGTGTGTGTGTGTGTGTGTGCACCTCCTTGTTGTTTATTTGTGCAGCGGAAAAAGAGGAAACATTCAGTTTAAAACAGCAACAAAAAGTAGAAAGTGGACAGTGAAAGCGGTTGCAGATGGTCCGGAGACAGATACAGAGCCATAGATAACATACCCGTAGCCACATGTGACATCATGTGGTGAGTCACATGGTCTCTAAGTGTTTTTGTGTGGGATGATCTCAACCACAAACTCCTAAATGTCTCTCATTGTGTCATAAACCACCGCAGCTTTAATGGGGAGTTGATAAATAGACAGTGGCAGCGTGTGTGTGTGTGTGTGTGTGTGTGTATGCATCCAAGATTACATACTGAATTGCACCAAGTTATTTATGGACATGCACGTGATCGCTGTGATGAGCTTTTCTTCACCCGGGATAATGCATCATCTGAAAGAATCGATGTGCAGCTTCGTTTCAGAGGTTAAATAGACGCATGAAATTACAGTCGTTAAAGTTTTGAATGTTAAACTCATCAGGCGGTGGAATCTGCAGCGTCAGAGACGGCTCCCGTGTCTCATGGCCTCTCATCACGTATGTTCAGAAGGCGCTAACTAAAGAACTCAATGCACCCGCGGCCCTCGCACTGTGCCGGGTTATGTTAATGACATGGCTGCACAAAGGAACTGTCTGCTTTAATTATGGAAGAGTGTTGGGCTCATGGCTCCTGCTCCCTTTTCCGTTTCTTTGATATTTCCTCCTCTTCTTCCCCCTTTTTTTTTACACCGCTCCCCTAATGTGGACTCTTTGATTTCCTCCTCCCCTGCACCGCCAGGAGAGGTGGACTAATCCTCTGAATCTAATGTGTCACCTACTCTAAGCAGGAATGAATAGGCCCTAGATTACCGCCGGACACTAATCCCATTTAGCCTCCACGATGATAGCTTCTGTTCTGGGCTGGGCCGTGGCTGTGCTGTGGCCAGGCTGATTTAATGCATCTCTTTGGTGGGGCCCAGCTGTTGTCATGCACCTGTTGAGCCTCTTTCTTAGTTTTCCTTCCTGAGTCCTGCGGAAACGGAGCTCATCGCTGGATCATTGACAAATTTCTGGATCGGGAAGATGGCGAGGAGTCAAGCCAAGTCACCCCTAAAGATTGATAACAAACTTGTACACCACCAGTGCAAAAAAGCTGAATTAGTGGGAGCCCTGAGCTTGTTTCTCCGCAACGAGCCGGTCCCATCGAGGGGTAACGAGAGACAATGACACCTGAAGTGTGTTTCATGTGTTTGTCAAGAGGCACGGGTGCACAGATTCAAAATAAAACATCTTTCAAACTCTGATAATCAGTAAAAATGTTTTGTATTCATTCTTTCTGTGCGGCCCGGTAGTAAATGATCCATGGACCGCTGGAGTAACTGCTAGTACGTCACAGAGAAAAAAAACAACTGCTCTAATACCAAACATACAAGGCGCTACAGCGCTAATTTAAAACACAACTGCACTGACTTCTTCATCAAAAAGATCGGGGGAAGACCCATCTGGGGGGAAAAAAACCCACAACAAAGAAAAGTTCTGTTCTCGTACAAACCCAATGCAGTGCTGCTAATATTAACAGCATGTCTGACATGGCAGCCTAAAAAAATCACTCGAGCCGGTACGCGATGAGGATAAACAGAGTCTGCAGAGCGGCAGGGAGAGTGTATTTGTATAGCAAATTTTTATAAACAATGGCAATTCAGAGTGCTTTACATAACGCTCCGTGAGGGCTGAGCAACATCGTATGGATCAACAACGCATCCTGGACGTGCATAGTGATGTCCTGAGTAACTGTGGGAACCGATGGGACGACTGTGTGTTCCTCTAAAAGCTCTGCACTGTTTAGTTTCAAGAAATCTGTGCGAGTCGAGCAGCTCAGCACTAATTAGGACTTCTGAATTTGTTTGCTTGTTATACACGTGACATCTGCTCTAATGAACATGAACATTTTCTCTGATGCAGATTTCTCGAGCCGCCTCCCTGTCCCCTCACCCTCCGTGCCCCTCTCTCTCTCCACCAACACAAACGTCATGCAAATACGGCGTCGAGGGCACAGAGCAAAGCTATTTGCAGCTTGACCGACAGTAAATTTTCCCTCTTGACAAGCCCTGTTGCATTGTCTTCTCCCTGTTAGCCATGGCCTCTCTGTCCCCCCGCCACCCACCGACCCTCTTTCTGTCTCCTTGAACCATCCAGCTGTGCCAGCCCCTCATCAACGAGGCTTTGTGTCCCTCCGTCTTCCTCTCCGTGTCTGTCTATCTTCGTCATCTCTCTCCTGATTGCTATCCTCCTCCTCATCTGTCTCTGGTGTGCGCTTTACGACTGCCCGTGCTGTGAATCCAGCCTTTCACCGGGGACAAACGGCCGCCTCGGAGTGACATTATGAACAAGCTGTCACCCCCCGACACACAGATGGCCTGAAGGACATTTCCTGTACTTTGTGTGTGTGCCATGCACATACATGTAAATACTTTTATCCACAGTTACATCAGAATTGATTCCTGATGTCATCGGCTGCATCTCGAGCTTTACAGGCCGAGTGAAAGAATGCATCCAAAACCCAGAACATGTTTTTGTTTTTGAACAACATGAAACGGCTAAAATAGCATGAAGGAACTTTTTTTTTTTTTTTTACATCAGTTCCAGATGATTCCCCCAAAAAACGTGTTTACGTGTGTTTACCGCTGTCATGCAATGCCCCTTCACAATGATGCCTTTACTGACTTGATCGCGGACCACAGACACATGACATGGCGGCTGTCGCTGAAGTCAGCAGCTATATTTCATGCCGTGAAGTTTGTCTCTCAGTTTGGCGAAAGCTTGGCAACAACTTGGCCCAACATGAAATGTTTATGCTGATAAACAAAAGGCCTGTTTGTTAATAATTACCACCATTTTTAGAAATCAGACCACCACTTTATTTTGAATCAGTGAGGGAAGTATCCAAAGTTTAATTCTTCTGTTGGTTAAATTGAAGATCAGTCCTCATTTCTTTGAAATGATTTGATGGTAGCATTTCAAATGTATTATTTCTGATGTATGTTGATGTAAATTCCAGTAAAGCTCAGTCTAATTCATATAATTCATCAATGATTAGGGCTTAAAGGTCCAATGTGTCGGATTTAGTGGAAACTAGTGGTGAAGTTGCAGATCACAACCAAATTAATAATCTTCCAGCTCATCTCACCCTCTTTTTTTCAAACATTAGGAAAAACTCTGGTTGGAAAATTCACATGAAAAACAAAAATCTACATCAGTGTTTGGTTTGTCTGTTCTGGGCTACTGTAGAAAAACATGGCGGACTCCATAAAACAGGACCCGCTCCCACTCTAGATACTTGCCCACAAAAAAAAAAAAACTTTTAACCTCAGGAAGAGCCACAGAGGAGGGCTCCCTCTCCCAGGACGGACAGACGTGCAACAGATGTCACGTGTACAGAACAATCAACACAGACATGTTGTACAATTACAACGAATGATAAAATGATTACGGTAGCAGTGGAACCTCTGATAGAGACACAGACGCACAGCAGCAGCAAATCATTAACTAGCAGATATGGTAGCAGAGAGAGAGAGAGAGTTTTCTGTAAAGTATTTTTAATAAGCATCTTTAAAAAGTATTGCCCAATTGCCTGAAGCAAGCAAAATGCCTCGTCAAGCGTCCTTGCTCTCTTCTCTTATCTCTTCAGAGTTGCACATGTGCAGTACGGGTTGGGCAACCGTGAGAAACAAAACCCAAAAGTTTACGAGATAAGATGCAAGCAGGATGTGGGCGAAACCGCAAATGTCTGCCGCAAGGACGCTCTCAAAGTTTCTGAAAAGTGTCACCGGGGTGCCGTAACGAGAGCTGGAAGAATTTTGAAAGAATTTGCATGTCAGCTAAGAATACTTTTCGTCATTTCAGTAGACGTTGCGTTCGGTCAAGCAGATTTTTGACCCACTTGACCGGCTCGACAAGCTGTGATCATCAAGTTTTACCTCCGTTCATTAGTTTTTGATATTAAACTGTGTTGTCGTTGTTTTTCCCTCATTTTTCTCTTCTCAAACTATTTGTTACGTTTCATCCATCCTGCCCTCTCGGCAAAAGCAGCTTACCAGCAGTCAACTGTCTACATTTACAGTGTTCAGCCGCAGTACCGCTGTGGGCTTGTATGTATTTTTGGCAGCGCTCACAGCCAAACAAAGACTAAATGTAGGAAAAAAACATACATTAAACCCTCATACACGTGCACATACTGACACAGATTGCACACTGCGCTCTCCAAAGACAGACGTGTATGTGTGATGCAGTAGAGTCCGACTACTTTTCTCTATTCTTGTCTTGCTTGCCAGAGAGGTTTGCGTTCCCTCGGGGCTGCTGGCACTGATGCCGATGGATGGCTGCAGTAGTTTCACAAGATTTTCTCATCGTGTCGTCGGTTCATGCAGTTTCCTCCGAAGAAGTTTAAAAGGTGCTTTGGACGTTGGATCAAATTTACTACTTATTTTGACTAAGTGAGGTGGGTAAAGGTTAAGTGCAGGAGGTAGTGTGCAGGTGGCCGTGAGCTGGATTAGGAAGTGAAGTGTTTTCATGTGAACTTGGCAAAGCCATTGACAGGAGGTCTGCTTTATACTAAGTCACTGATTTTGGGCCCTTTCCCACAGACGGGCCACGCATCCATCATGCAGAGTGGATTCTTGGCTGGCATTTTTGCAGAAATGAAATGAGTTCCCTCCACCCACCCGAGATAACCAAGTTGATCAAAACCATCGTGGCGTATACTTTACTTATAATCATTTTCTGCTTTACTTCACAAGGCCGTCCATCTTTAAAGCATTCTATTGTTCTGGAAAGTTGGCTTGAAATAATAAAACAATACGTAAATGATATCAACGTCATGGATCTCATAAAGCAGCCACGGAGACTGTGTTGTCATCTTCCTCAGGCGAAGTACTGCACAGAATGTAGTTTAAGTTTAAAGTTTTGCACAAACAAACACCTCCGCTCTCTTCAGAGCCACCAGACGAGACATAGCAGCTTGGAGAACGTGGAAGTTGGGCGAGTTTGTTGGCGTTATTTGGAGACTTGCTTGTTACTTGCTGCAGTAGACCGTCAACGATCGCGACAAAGGGCGTCTGGTGGCGACGTAGGCTAACGGCTTCAGTTCTCCGTTGGAGAATTTGGCTCAGACTCAAAAGATTAGGGCGGAGTTGAAAGGTCTTACCTGTTGGGTGACTTTTTTATGATTTGTTTGCATAATTACTTTAATATTTGTTATATAAATATCTGAGCAAATTTAGATTGAAGCTGATATCTAATACTTATTATCTGCATAGAACCTAAATTATATAGAAGGTTACTGTGGATTTGGGTTTCCAGTGGCACCTCAAAGTATTTCTGGAGGCAATCTTGGCGTCTAAAATTGCCCGCCAATCCTTTGGTTGATTATAATGGTTTTTTTGCTAAAATTGCTGGTGTAATTGGGGCCTTTGTACGTTAAGATGACACTTTGCAACCCCAGAGCTATCGCTCTTTATGACTGGCCTTGTTTAGCCTTGTACGGCTCGGTCTGCGTCAACGTCAGAAGACCCGTCTCCCTGAAGCCAGAACAGCGAGGCAGGATCTGATTTTTTTTTTTTTTTTTTTTTCGTCCACCATCATTCATAGTCTTGACAGGCCAGTGAATTCCCCACACCCCTCCCAGCCTTTAGTTCAAAGCCTTACATTTGCCACCAGAGGGGGGGTGTGGTGGTGAACTTGGGGCCCACTGACAGATTTTACCCTCAAGATGTTTTCAGTTGAACGTCCTCTGAAGTGGGAAGACTTTCTGCTTCTGTTTTAGACTTCCTCAAGTCCACTGTGGGTATTTTATGTGGTGAGATCACATCGGCGGTGCTTTCACTTTGCCATTTTTTTCAAGACCGTTGGAGGAAACAGCGGAAAGCACATATCCTACCAAACAACTCTCTCTCTCTCTCTCACAGTGAGCATCAAAGTCACTCCATCGGAGCTGTTGAACTTTAAAGTCGCCACAAGGGTTATCACGGAGGGCCTTGGCTGCAGTGTCAAGTAACAGCGCTGCCTTTTGATTCGAACCAGCTAATGATCGTCTTCATTGTTGGCTTCAGAAATAGTAAAGGGAAATACCAAAGTTCCACAACTCTCTGAAATACTTCCCCATTACTCGCTTAAACAAGAGCTTGCGGTCAGATTGTTAAAACGTCATAAACTGTATTTACAAGGCAGGTTTAACAGTCGCTTTGAAAATGTAACGATGTGGCCGTGATGTTGGGACTCAGGCTCGGTCCGATCTTATCAAAGTCTTCCAGATCCAGGCCGGTCAGGATAATTAGGTACTGCTTTTTTTGGTTTGTCTCTTCAAGTGCTTCTAAATCAGCATTAACAAAGACTAGCAACACATTATCTTCCTTAATTAAACCATGGGACATCTTTTCACCTTCCTCTAGTTGTCACCCACAGATTTAACCTCACACCTTGCAGTGCAGCATTAATAATCGTTCTTTACGCATTAGCATTTGCAACCTCACAGCCGCGTTCTGTTTACTCGGAGCACCTGTGGTCGCTTTGTTAACAGGAAACAGGAAGTCGCCTGTTTACATCTAGCTCTGCCGTGACTTTATTGTTGCATCTGATGTAGCTGCACACACACACACACACACACGTCGGTTTCAGGTGTTTTCGACGATGGTGGATGGTGAGTTTGTCTGTAGCTCGGATATTTATAGGTTTGACTCCAGCTCGTGTTTGTGGGTTCATTAAGGTCGTGCCTATGCCTTCTATACTGTCCCGTATTACTTGACATTGGACCTGGATCAACACTATATAAGATAGCTATCCAGTCAGTGTAAATATAGCAACAGCATGTGCTCACATGTCACAGTAACACAACTGAAACACAACACAACAGCACGCAGAGTCGACTGCATCGTCCATGAAGCTTTAATGTGTAAAATTGGCGGATTGGTTTTTGACAACCCAGTGCTGGTTAACCACCTGTCAGAGAAAACCCGACGCAGCATGAAGACTGAGAAACTCTCCCACACACATTATCATTTTCCTCTCTCTTCAGAACAATCTCATTATATCATTAGCTTGTTTTTAGCTTCAGCAGGAGAGCATCATATGACTGCTGCTCCGTTCAGGCTTTTTATTGTTTGCCCAGTGAGCTACCTCTCTCCTTGTGCCCCGTCTTTTTCTTTTTTTTTTTGCCATGCACGTCTGCAAGGGGAAGAGCCCTCCAGCTAATTAGAGACTTGCCAGTGGAATTTCACTGCGACAAAGGAAGCTATTCATGTCGGCAGGATGGTGAAAAGGCCGCTTCTGGCAGCAGTGATAGCATTGCTCGGAGAGAGGTTAGCAAAATGAAGAGACTTGACTTTGAAGGCTTCCAAAGACACCCAAGCTCTCAGCTCGATGCAGCCCCCCTCCAAGCTGGCCTCCCTGTCACACACTGTCAGCACAGCGGCTAAATACTTGACCTCCCATCTTCGCATGTTGTCTTTGGTGACTTGTTCTGGTGTTTGCGCCATATGTGACTCAAAGCCCTTCAGTGACAGCGCACAGACGCAATCCATTTCACTTCACACCGTCGTGACTGCATCTACAAGCCCAGAGATCTCTTGTGTAAACTCGGGCTGCGACCTTCGGCCCTCGTGCGTCGTGCAAAATTAGTCATCTTTTGCACTACCATCCATCAAACCGCGCGTCCATGCAGCCATATGTCTCATCGTCCTCTCCTCTATAGGAAAATAGATTCTTTATGTTGAGACGGGGGAATTCCCCTCATGTGGCATGCAAGCCACAGTTGTCTTTTTTCATCACATTTTCCACGCATGCCTTCAAATGTACACTGTGTACAATGTGGATGAAACTCTCAGGGCTCCTGCGCTCGATACACAAATATGGATTTGAGTCATTTTCCAGGCTCTGTTCTGTTTTCTAAAATATGAACTGAGCTCATCTTCAGCCAAAATGTTTACCATTGTGTGAGCGAGCTCGATGTCAGGATGCGACCAGTTATTTAATATTATTTGTTCAGTATGTTGAAGGGAAGGAACATAACAGTTAGTTATCTTCCTCTTTGGACTGAGCTACAATCCTCTGTCAATTATGATCTTGATGTATTTGTCTAATTACTGAGTTAAATTAACTGTTTATTGATTAAAAATAAAACAGATGAGCAGACGGAGTTTACTTTAAAATCTGGATGAATCGAAGCGAGTCGTGAGTTTAACATTCAAACTGAGGGGCTAATAAAACCCGCTAACACCATGAGAAACATGAATTTATCTCCGACACAGACATGTAAATAAAAATGTTACACTCGTAATAGATCACACGAATTATTACAGCACGAGACGTAAGTTTACAACACATTCACATATTCAAGTCAGACATGACTTCAGGCACTTCCTGTCCGGTCGGACCGTAAATACATTAACAGCTTCCTCTTCTCCCGTCGTGTCAAAGCGCTTTTCTGTTCAGGCTTTTCTCTCACCGTCATCGCTGTCGATTTTCTCACATTCAGCCTCATCATCTGCTTCTTTTTCTCTCTCTTCCTTTCTTTGATGTCGTCTGTTGTGGTCAGGCGGCCTGCTGATGCTCGTGGGCATCATCGTTCATGTGGAACTTTTATCGAGGCGCAAACCACGATGAGCAATAGAGCCGAGGATGAACCGCCTCTGCGTTTTCTAATGTGCGATTTCTCCAAGAGACCTCAGCAGATATTAGACACGTTGTGAGATACAGCTCCACGTTTTTGTTGATGAATATGAACTGACATCAAAAAACTGAAGTCAAAAGCCGTAGAGGAGCCAAACGGCGTCGTATCTGGCCCTCGGTTGACTGTCGTCGGACTGAATCACTGCTGTTTTGCATAAAAGCTGAACTCTGCTGAATTTTCTTCTGCTGCCAAGTCACTGAAGTTTCGCAGTCGCCACCCCGCTCTGTCAGTTCATGTTTTCACGCTTCAGACTGAAATTAATGACTACCGTGTGTTTTGCCTCTCGCCGGGCCGCACTCGTATGAGTGACACTAAATATTGGCAGTGAAATTATTCTGTCCTTGTTGTGAATGATGTGGGAGAAAAAAAGAAAAGAAATGTTGATGTTTAAAGAAATCGAGGAAACGCGCTTCGAATTCGCGCTCATGCCAGGAGTCAGATGAGAAGAACGATTGCAGCGTCACAGCTGTCTGATAAATATGAAGCTGAAGCTAGCAGACGGTTAGCGTAGCTTAGCATAAAGACTGTGAAAAAAGGGGGGAAAACCCTGGCTATCAGACGCTACGTGGAAGGTTCAATTCATTCAGAAGTCATTCAAACGTCTGAGCATGTCGAGGCAATACATAATTACTGTATCTGCATATTATGGAAGATTGGGAGTCCCTAAACATCAGATTAATAATAATTTATTCATACAGCACTTTTCTAAGACAGTGTTACAGTGTTTTCATGGTTGGACCAAGATTAAAATATATAAATAATACAGTAATAACAAAGTAATTGATACTATTGACACGATAAATACTAATAATAAAACCGATAAATAAATCAGCGTGTTAGAAACAATAAGAGGCTTTTCTGGAAAAGTGTCTGTGTCAGCGGATCTCAGTGAAATCCGCGAAGAGAGGCCAAAACAAACAGCTGATATGACTCCTAATATTTGTTTAACGACAGCCGGAGAGTTACAAAAATCCAACCAAGATGATAAAAACATAATTTGTGTCTCAAATCAGAGCTCAGTGTCAAATATCACACGCGGGGTTTCATATTTGAGCACGGGATAAGATATTTCAGATGTCAGATGGAAGTCTCACCCTAAAGGTAGCCGAAGTCGTGCAGCGCGCATGTCAACGACGGCCGAGTTCCAGCGCTGACATTAAAGCCAGCAAGGCTATAGCTGCACGAGCATGTTTCTGCACTCATTACAGCATGACTGTGACGCAGGCCCGCAGATAAATGTTTGGCTTTCATGTCTGTCTGTGAGGTAAACAGGCCGAGTCTTCTGAGGCCAGAGTTAAATTTCCAGGGTGGAGAGAGAAGCGAGGGAAGAAGTGGATAGAGAGAAAGAGGCAGACGAAAAGATGAAGCAGGTTAAAGTAAGCTGGAGGATGGAGGGGAAAGGGGATTTCACGGGCAGGCGGAGGGGGGGTGGTGTCCTCGCTGGCCTTTGTACTGTACAGCCTTGTTTGTTTTCTATATGCTTTATCCCCTCCCTTCCTCCTGCCTGTCGCCCTGCGCCGTCTTTCTCAGCTGCTCACCCACCCTAACAATCCTCTTTTTATTTCTTCCAGGGCGGAGACGAGGCGGACCACACAGCGCAGGAGGCCTGGGGAAATCATTAACCGCACACAAACACAATATGACCGGTAGGTTCTACCTATCTCCACATGCGCTTATGCGTGTTTACACTTCACAGACTCTGCGAGCGGCCGCTTTTGGAGTCGGCGCTGTTTGCTTAATGGTTCATTATCTCCGTCTACTGTGCTCATTGTCTTAATTGTCAGCAGTGGCTTTGTCACACGCGACATGCTTTGAACCACGACGCTTCAGTGACATCCTCTGACGAGCTCCTGCAGGCGTCGTTTCCACTCTCGCTTTCCAAAGTTCCAATTTAGAAACTTTTCGACTCGCGCTTTGATTCACTCGTGTAAAAAATGTGTCGTCCACAGCACAGCTGTCACAGTTTAGATGAAAGAAGTTCATAAATATGTTGATGCGCTCTTCTGGGTCACCTTGAGTCATTACGGTGTGCTCACAGCGGTGTTGAGCTTCTTGAGCAGCGTTTTATGTCTTTATTGCAGAGTTATCAACAGAGAGATTACAGGAACATACAGAGGATACACGTCCCCGACTGCACTCGGACCAGGGGCGGTGCATTTCATGGTCATCACCTTACAGAGGATGTAGTTGGTGATGTTTTTATGATGATAATGTCTTAAGTCTCTCGTCTTCAGTATCTGAGCGCTTCAGTCGGAGCCGAGCAGCTCTGGACTCACTTTGTTGTTTCTGCCGTGTCTCATGTTCTTGAGACAAACGAGACAAACATGAGTTGTGTTCTTCTTTACATGCTTCTCTGTTTATTTAATATATTTGTGGTTAGAGAGTCCCAGCTCTCTGAGTAAGCAGCAGACGTTCATTTCTGTTTACTCTGCAGAAATCTGTAAGAATGAACGAACTGTGAATGAGGCCTCCTCTCTTCTTCTCTCCTCTCCTACCAAGAACTGGACTAAGGTCTGGATTAAGACTCAGACTAACGGCTGGACTAAGGACTTGATTAAAGGCTGGACTAATGAGTGGACTCCCCTCCTCTCCTCTCCCCGCCTCTCCTTTCACTGCACAGCTGGAGAGGAAGGGAAAGCACATAATTGTGGTTTAATCCCGCTCTAAGTCCCGGCAGCATTAGGGAGGCAGCAGAGGGAGATAATGTAGAGCAGCTCGGGCAGAGTTGTTTGGACAGATGCTCGCAGAGAGACGTTTTAATGGTGCTCACGCTGGACCAAGGGGGCCTGGTGTCAGTCACAGGTTCAACTGCTGCACGTGGGAACTGAACACAGCCCATACTGAATTAATTGCCACTGTGGCCACACGTGAAAATCCCAGAACAGCAGCACGGCTTTGAGCGAGTCTCACGCTGGATCTGATCGCTGCATCTCGCTGTCAGTCAGACGTCTTCTGACTAAAATGAGCCGTCGTCCTCGTCACAGCCCCTCGTGGTGTTCAGCTGCATCTCTTCAGCCTTGTTTGTGTGCCTCTATCTCACAGGCTGTAAAGAAGTCACCGCTGTAAATATTTGCCTCGTGTCATAATTGTTATGATGCTGTCGTAAATAATTGACATGCAGGGCGCCGACCCCTGACCGCCGTGAAGTAAGACTGATGTAAGACTGTGAAGTAAGACAGGCTGTCTGGAGGTGAAGCTCAGATTAATGCACGCGTTGCTCAGCTGAAGATCTTTGCGTCGCCTTTTTCTTCTTCTGGTTTCCCGGTTTGGAGAATCGGCGACACCAACTGCTCATCGCATGAGAAAGGCATGAACCTAATATCCGCGGAACAGTAGCGGATGGACGGTTACTCCAAAAAGTGGGTTAATATTTGCAGCACATCTGGATGGAAACACCGCAGGCTGTGCAGTGTAAACATTTCGCTCCATCCAGCAGTGAGAATGACAGTATGGAAATCTGCTGTCACTGTTGATTGACACCAGCAACGTTCTAAGCTCCAGCGGTGAGAAGCTTCTCATTCCTCATATTCTCAGAGTACAGTGTAGAAAATCTTTAAGGTGCGTTACCTGAGAAGTTGAGCAGCGTCTCGATTTTACGACGCGGACGACTCGTCAGCTAAAATGTCAAACGCTGCCAGCAGCTGTCGCTAATTAACATTATTTCCACGGGTAACCTGATGGCGGGATAAAATTAAACTTGGCTGTGATCAGGTTTGGGCGTGCCGCAGCAACTATTACGTCAGCTTAAGGACTCCCCCGGATCAGGACATCCCCCACTAAGCGTCCAATATATACAGCACGCTTGTGTTTACTCGCTCGCTTTAGCCGTAGAATATTTAGCCGCTGCTCGAGAAAATGCAACTCTATACTTTGTGTCAGGAAAGAGAGTGTGTCAGCCATTAAAGTGAGAAGCCTCCGTGATTCATGATGCTTGTAAAAGCTGTGAAGCGTGCTCCCTTCTCGCTGGCTGGCAGCGGTGACCTTTGGAGACACATTCAAGCCGAGCTGTTCTATCAGAGCGGTCCCCGCTGGACAGTATCTTCATGCTCTTTGATTAAAGGGAAGGCCGGTATATATACCTCATTTCTCCACCGAAGGAAGGAGAGATTTCACTAATGGGGAAAGAAAATGGTTGGAGGCGGTGGAACCGGGTACACGGGATATTTTAGAAGGTGTGTTTAGCTCCAGGAAGCAGGAGTCTTTCAGAGCGGGGACGGAGGGGGGTGCAGACATTAGACACTTTTGGGTTCAGGGGTTGATGTGCACACGTGTGTGTGTGTGTGTGCATGCGTGGAAGGGTGTACTAAAGCAGCAGTGTGTTCATGTGAGTGTGTGTCTTTAAGTAGGAGCCAGGCGGGGTGTTAGGCTGGGGCACAGGCAGGCGAAGAGGTGGGATCAGTCTCCCATCACTGGGCTAGAGGCAAGCTTTCTTAACACCTCATAAATCTCACCTGGTGCTACAGGACTGCTGCTGACATAGCTGCTGCAGTGCACGCACACACACCTCATACACACATGTGCAAACTGTGTAGCATGCACATTTTTTTTTAGTGGGTGCATGTTTTTATGCAGCCGTGTGTGTATATATAGTATGTTTTATGGCGCACACACACGGTAAAGTCAGAGCCTGAGAGTCAGTCATGTCAACAGCAGCAGCCAAATGAGAAAAATAAAGTCGATGTATAACGTGTCGGAGTAATCTATCACATTTCATCCGTCTCTTCTGACGTACACGAGAACAGAGCAAAGTTAATCTTGGCAGCGTCGCAGATGCCCCCAATCCAACACGTTTGAAATAATTCTGCAGCACAAGCACCTCGAGTGCGACTAATCCCTCTTCATCACAATCCACCGGTTCAGTTCTGTCTTTGACATTAGTGTCAGTCTCAGTCTTAACATAGTCTCTACGCAAAATTGCAGCCCTGTTGTCAGACTGTTTCTGAATTTAATGTCATGTTTGCCGAGACAGTCGGTTGCGACTCTCAGCCAGCTGTTGTCGAGAGAGAGAGTCTGTAGTTATAATGCCACTGTGGCTCGATGGATACGCGTCTTCTTCAGCTGTATTGTGTTTTGTTCTCAATAATTACAACGTTGTTTTTTTTTTTAATCAATAATTCACATGAATTTATCCTCAATGACCGTGTAAAGAATGGAGCATGAGTGACGTCACCTGGAGGTTTCCAAAGTGCCGCGTTGAAGCTCCTGTGATATCGTGGATCATTGGCGGATAATCCTGCATAACTTTAAGCCTTAATATAACGTGAACAGGTGAGTTGTATATAAATTCACCCTCAGTACAGTTGTCATGAACGGGGAAATTAGCTATAGAGACCTTAACATGAAACATGGGATGTTAAACTGAATATCTTTGTGTATCTTCGTGTCGTTGACGTCGTTTTTCCGCGATCAGATGAATGGACGGCGAACACGTCTGTCAGCTGCAGCTCTGATGTGTACACAAAGACTTTTCACTGTTAGCTCTTTTGTTTGTCTAACTTCTCTATGAACACAGCCTTGGGGGCTCTTCTGCACTCAAGCACTAAAACAGAACATTTTACGCTTGATTAAAGAAATAATCTGCCTCTCTCCGCTCGTGGGAAAATACACCTAATCACTATTGTGCTCTCATATTTTCTTTTCCAATAAAAAAGCGCAGCGTACAACTGCTGACATCGGAGCAAATAACACCTACGAACGTACAGTATATTCAGTGTGACTGCAGCCAGGCTGTTACCGCTGTGTGACTTCTTGTTGACACTGTGTGTGCGCACGGGGAAGTTCTGCGTAGGAGGGCGCACAGAGCCCGTTATCTTCCCCTGAACTCAGGTACCTCTCTCTGTCTGTCGGCGGCTCCACAGGTGGCTGAGTGTATACATGCCGTCTCCTCCTCTGACCCCGTGTGTGTCTCCGTGGGTGTGTGATGAGTACATACTTTTACCTGAAAGCTCTGATGTCCTTAAAAGACAGCGGAGGAGCCGAGGGTGGAACGAGATTTGAGTAACTGGTTTGATCGTGTGAACAAAGCGATGACTGACACACACACCTGACTTTAATGACCATGGCAGAAAAATATGACAGGTATTCTCGTTTATAGTGGAACTGTGTGCCCGAAGAATCACCGACAGAATCGCTGTGAGCTGCCGTCGTCTCCGCAGATGTTTCCTGATGTCATGTCAGCCCGGGCTAAGACAGTAGCACTCACCTTTTTCCCCTCATCACCGAAGTGTTGAGAGGACAGCGCGCGGTGTGACTGCCACGCCGCTTCTCCATCCTCGCTTTCACATGACTCTGCAGAACACACACATGCCTGTGAAGGTTTGAGCGGGAATGGCAGTCACACACACCACAGATATACTGCTCATAACTATGAGCGTAATAAATAATCATTTTATATCCTTAAATCCCAAAGTCAGTTTTAGCTGAAGTGACCTGCAAACGTTTCTCATTAACTTCAGAAACTTCCCATACAAGGTCAACTGCTGAGGCCGAACGTGACCTACACAAAGGACTCAATATATCACGTTAGATTATATTTAAATATGTTTTAGAAATAAACCTAATCTGTGTCCTCTCATACTGCGACTAAAAGTTAAAGAAAACAAAGTGAGGGAGTTGATGCTAACAGGACAAACAGTACAGTACATATATTTCAGAACTTTGTTGTTTCTCCGGTGAAATGTTGGATATTTTCTGCCTTTTATCGCCGCACAGTTCAGAGTGTGTCCGCACTAACTCGTGATCGGAGGTCAAACGTCGACCACACTTCATTTTCCTCGAGCTAAAAAAGCTTGAAGTCAAACAGAAATTATGGAAACTCCTCGTATGATTTAAAATGCTGTCTAAAAATAAAACGTCAGTAAACACATGCAGAGGTGGGTGGAGGGTGGAGGGTGGTTGTTGCCACAGCGCCGCGTGTGCGCGTGTGTGTGTTTGATGCGTCACTCCTCCAGCCTTTAACAACCACAGACACACACAGGGGAGCTCGGTTTCATCAGCCTCAAAGTGTCTCTGCTCTCTGTCAGAGCATTATCAGCTGAGCTAACTAGCTGTGCGCTGCCGCCCTGTCCACAGCTCATTGATCACCGGCTCCCCCGCTGCTCGGGGGCTATTTGCTAGCAGCTCAGAGGGAATGGTTTCCTGGCAAACAGCGAGCCGCGGGCACGGGGAGAAAGAGTGTGTTCTGTGTGACCCGAGTCTGGACTCTGACAGGCGTTAGCTTAATGAGAGATCGAATACATTAGCACAGAAAGTACACAGAGCTGACCCCGCAGCCGACCACCTCACTTCACCGCCGCTGCTGATGTTTTTGAGTGACTGTGGTTATTCGCAGCTGTCATACACAAGTGAGTTCTGTGGCAGTCCGAGACCAGACTCATTCATTTTCCTGTGGCGTTTTGACTTGTATTTGGGGATGTCAGCTCCCTCCAGTGCCGCCTCGACTTTCAGATGCTTTTTGTGGCTCTTTTTTGTGCCTTCTATTTCAAGACCGGGGCAGCATTAATGAGCTGTTATGTCAGCCACTAACAGCGGTGCCTCGGCCGCATCGCTCCTCTCTCTGGCATCATGTCAACATGCGTACGGTAAATGTAACCAGGCTCAAGGTCCCACAGCTTTTATGTGCTCGCTGCACCGCTGCTGTGTCCTGCACCGCGTCGCATGAGTGTAAAATATACTGCCGGACATCTGGACGGTGACCGGCATCGATGTTCGACTATTTCATCCAACGACTTTTTTATTGTCAACACATCCAGACCAAAACCAAAAAAATTCAGCAGAAACGTTCCAGCTCCTCTACCCCGTCTGTGGCACTCAGCCCTTCAGCACATCGCTTCTTAGACAGACATAAATCCAAACTTGCCAAACCTCCCAATTTTCCCAGGAGACTCTCTTGTTTTTTTTCATTTCCCTCTTCCCGGTTTCCTTCCCAGAGTCACAAATCTCCTGAATTTCTCCGGATTTGTGACAAATTTTCACACCGTTTCACTGTTACGACCTGATTCTGCTGCCGTCTAACTGTGGAAATACGCCGGTCACGGATCAAGCAGGGCGGAGTGGGTGTGTTTTTACCTGCTACGCTTCAGCTGCTGCCGTGTCACACAGCATCACCAGAGGGTGATGAAATTACCCAAATTATGATTCTGCATCCCTCCCTGACAATTAAAAGTACTAAACACAAACACATCTGGTTGCAGTGCACAACTTATTTTGTTGTTTTTATTCTTAAGAACTCACCAGACGTCTCAAAATCCTCCTTAACTTTGAGGTCACGATGTTAGCAACACGTATAAATCAAAGTTTATATACATAAACTAATAAATGTATATTTAGTTTAAGACTTATCCTAAAATAACAGGGCCGTGTAGTTTGTTGTAAAAGTTCACAGTGCATAGCTGTTGGGGAACTATTTTCTGCCATGGATTAGTCCACATGTGGTGCCCCAGTGAGTATTTACAGCAGTAGGACGGTGTGTGTGTGGGATTAACTCAAAATAAACTGCAGAGTGTGTGTGCGTGTGTGTGTGTTCTTGGTCACCCGGTTCAACAGTGTGTCTCACTGGAAGATATATCAGGATTTGGATGAACACACACTTGTTCGTTGATCGGTTAATTGTTGGTTTTGGTTTCCGCCGCGTGCCTGAATCCTCACTAATAATTTACGCTGCAGTAATTATTGTTTGATTTGTTTCCAAACAGAATCCCTTTGAGGCCAGAGGCTCAGGCAGTCATCACAGATTTCACTCCGCGAGTGCGATCACGTCAGATAATGAACTGGAACAAATAAGCCTCCCTCCTCTCCTCTCCTCTCCTCTCCTCTCCTCTCCTCTCTCCTCTCTCGGCCTCCCGCTGTGGCAGCGTCGAGTGTAATGGCTTGTCCACATCCTCTCCCGGCCTTGAGTGTCGGCTCCTCTTGCCTCCTTCCTCACGCACTCGACATCACCTCGCCTCGCGAACAGAAACACAGTGACGCCGTTGAAGCAGGAGCGCCGCGCTTATTACAGGCACCAGACTTGGAGTGGACCCAAAAAAGTGACTGCTCGCATTGTGCGGCTGTTAAATGTGCTTATGTGCGTGTTTTTTAGCATGTGTGTGCGTTTCTTCTAAAACGTACAATCCCAGAGGACTCTAAGTATGACAGAATGTAAATATTCACACACTGTATTTTATCCCGAAATGGCATCGTCAGGAACAAATATTGCGTGTTTAAAGACATACATCCAGGCATAAAGAAATCCTTGTTTCGCTGCCAAATCATGTTGCAGGTCTTTCTCCTTCCATTAGATTTTTTCAGACATGTCAGCATGTCTGCCCCCCCCCCCCCCCCCCCCCCCCCGTGTATACAGTATTTCACCCGGCCTTGGCCACCACCGTCGATGTCGAGCACGTGCAGGCCAATCAAACGCCCACGCGTGAACAGCAAACAGCAGCCTGGCCATTGTCCCATCAATCAGCTCGTAAATGTCATTAAAAGGATGTGGGACATGGCAGCTACGGGACGGATGAAACATGTCGACTTTTTATCCCGCACAGTGGGATTCAGTGGGAGGTAGAAGTTGACTCCTGGCCTGTGTCGGTTATATAAGCCCGAGCCTGGTTTCTTTAACTGGCAGTTGGGGCCTAATTTCGGTTTGCAGGCCTGCGTCTGGTCAGTCAGCCACACGACGAGCGTATTCAAGTGAGTAACGTGAAGTCCAAGCTCGGAAATATGATAATACCTGCTGCACTGTAAGGCTCCGACGCCGCAAGAGGTTGAGGACTCAGTTATTCTGAACTTTGGTACACAACATTTATAGAAAAGAACAGTTCATTCTGCAGCTAAGTCGACCCTAAAACGATGTCCGTTGTTATGTTTCCATAACAGGGTGTATTTCTGGCAGCGGGGCAGTTTAAGTGAGGTTATGGCTAAATTCCTGACGTTTTGGGAAAACAGAATATGAATCCAAGAGGACACGACGTCGATATGATGCACAGATAAAAACACAAGTGCCAATGACATTGATGCATCCTGACGTTTCACAAGTCAGAGATGATTGAATCAGTCGTTGCAAACTCTGTTGAGATCCAAAGAAATCTTTAACAAACCAAATATGTCAGGATACATATAGCTGGGATGTGTGTAAAACGAGGGAACAGTGCACTTCCCATCAGAGGTTGCCACGTGGTTTGAATATTTTGACGCTTCAGAAACCTGTCGGGAGGCGTCGTGGAGTTTAAGAAGACGAATGCAACAACTTCTGCCTGGACTCAAACCAGCGACATCGAGGCCGCGCTCCCCTCGAGTGCTGCGCTGGATTTATCCTGTATTTTTCACAGCGCGAGGCAGCGTGACATAAATACTTTGTTTACAGTAGAAACAGAAGGTGTGTTTGAAAAATGTGTTTCCATCTGTCTTTATCACATCGTAAAAAACTCCTTTGCATTCCACATTTCCACCGTCGACTGCCTCAGAAACAGTTATGACATTTTTGCAGTCAGAGGCCTGATTAGTGGAGTATCCAGCAGTGCTGCTGGAGCTTAACGGCAGATTTCACAGACTAACTCTGCACATACTCAGACACATTCATACATGCCACATATAAACCACACGTACTCATACCTAATGATCTGGATTATTAGAGCCCACCCACAGCATGAGTCTGGTCCACTGTCTATGTGTTTGATCAGCTAATTACCACCATTTTCGGCGCACACACACACTCGATCCATTAGGCTGGTTTTCTGCAGGAGGCCGCTGGGCTTCAGCTCCCCTCCTCCCGTTCCCTCCCTCTTTTCTCCTCCTCACCCGCCCTCTTATTTCTCCTCTTTTCTTTATTGCTGTCCTCGGAGCAGCCTTGGCAGCTTGTGAGTTATTGAAATAAAACAAGGTCTCTGAAAGATTGCCGGGCATCAGCACTGAACTGCAGGGTACATTTCAGGATGGGGGTGAAATATGAAGTCGGAGGGTTTAAACGGCCGGCGATTGTGCACTTACAGGCGCTTATTTTAAATGCTGCTGCTAAAACTTTGCTAAATCCCGCAGTATGTAGGCTCTGACCTTGATCCTGTTTCACTGCTCTCTGAATTTTAACGACGAGGTATGAGTCAGCAGTTACCAGTTATGTGATATTATTTTGTTAGTGTGCTAGCACCTTGATTATGGGGAAGACGGCCAAGCTGAGGTACAGACATTCATGCTCCCCAGAAGATGAACCAAAAATACAGACAGAAAATCAGAGCGAGCGAGAGAAGACGACTAAATTAGGCTGCCAGGCTGTAAACATCTTTATTTCTGCTGTGAAGCTAGACATTTGAACATGGGGACTTATGGAGACTGACTCACTTCTGCAGCCAGCCTCAAGTGGACCTTTGAGGAACTGCAGCACCTTGTGTAGATTTCTCTTAAACCTCCATCAGGATTCATTGTAGTAGCTTTATATTTTTATCACCACCATCATCAGCCTGAGCTGAACTAGCACAGGCACGCTGATGTTAGCGTTCAGGCAGCAGGTCACAAAGATCTCTGAGCGTGAGGAATCTCGTCTTCTCTTTTCATTTACCTCTTTATGTTTTCCCGTCTCCCCCCCCCGCTCCCGCCACCTTCCTCTCTTTCCTTTCCGGGCTTCCTCTCTCCTTCATTTCTCCTCTGCGCCGCCGCTGCTGCAGGAAAAAAAAAAAACGAGGCACATTTCCTCTCTGCTGATTACCGTAATCGATGATTGCCCCCGCCACTGTGTTATCCATACCGCTCCTCTCTGCTGTGCTGCCACCCATATGCTCTCCCTGACTCGGCGTCGGGGAGGGGGGGGGGGCCCATTACCACCTTGGGAGCAGTTCCTGCTCGGGAAAGATTAGCATGATTACCTGGCAGCTGAGCCCGGAGAGACGCTTTGTGCATTATAGCCTTAAACTTTAACCTGAATGAGCAAAGCAAACAAACTGTTAGCAGCCTCTCTGGCTATTGTATTCCTCACCACAGGGAGTCAGGACTCCTTTTTTTAATCTTTCCTGACAGATTTTCCTCATTTTATACGCTTCATTCATTCCTCCTGGATTTAATAGCTGGTTTTTACGTCGTTTGGTGTGTAAAAGTAAACGTCCAGAAGGGCAGAGCTGGAGTTCCCCTCGCTCCTGAGGTGCTGTGCACTGCTGCTGCAGCCTGGTGTTTACTCATCATATAAAAGCGCAGTTTAACATTTCCTTAATTTAATCTCAGCCCGTATAAAAGACAGCTAAGCGGAACGAAACTACATCGTGTATCCAAACCGCACTGTTAGGTTTCTAATTTTAGCACATCATTAGGACTTTTCTTCACTATCTCGCCTTCTTTCCGCGTCCAGATCATCATCCACAGTCACACATGAGCGGCTGAGCGGTATGCAGATGGAAAGCTCTCATAGGTGGCCCGTGATGAAGTTCCCACTATAGGCTAAGTGTGTGGTTTCTTCAAAAAGCCACAGAAAGTCCTGAAAGCACTGCACAGAAGAAGAAAAACGTCTCTGACCCGTAAGAAAAAACTTCTCATTTCCTGCTCTCCCTTTTTTTAGACGCACAGTACATCATCGCGTCGGGTTGCCGTCCCATCTCCGCCTTTATCGCCTCACCTCATGAACGCCTATCAATAAAATAGCAGCGGAGTAAAAACACAGTGAGTAGGTGTGAGCGATGTGTTTTGACACAGCCAGTCACTCCTGGCAGCTGTCCTCTGCAGCACAGCCCAGGTCTGACGTTCGCTAATATGCTGACTCCAGCACTAGTGTGTGTGCATGAGTGTGTTTTCCTTACTGTCTATTGGAGGAGGTGGGGTGTGTTTGTGTGTGTGTGTGTGTGTATGTGTGTGTATGTGTGTGTGGGTGGGTGCACAGACGCATAACAGATGCAAACCTCTAATTGCCCAGGCAAAAAGGCCAGAAACGGGTGCCAGGAACCTCAGTAAGCATTTCAGAGTGGGTGTGTCGGGGGTATGTGTCGCTTTCATCCAATCAGCTCGCAGCTCCACCAGGAAGTTGTGGTTTGGAACACGTGTTGTTGCGGCAACAAGGGAACTGAAAGGATAACGAACAGAGAGGAGGAGGAGGCGTTTGAGCAGCTCAGCCCCCCCGAGAGCGTCCCTCCTCTTGCAGATGCAATGACATAATGCGAGGCGGATACTTTTACACAAGTTTGTAATAAAGGAAGGAGGTGTGAGATAATGTTAGAGTCTCCCCCGGGGCTGTGGGAATACTTGCACGGATGCACAGACGGATAGATGAAAAGAAAAAGGAAAGATAGAAACTTATCTGCGTGGGCGTGCGGTGAGAGATTTAGTCTCACCTTTCACAGCAGCACATTGTCACACACTGAACAAATGTCTCTCTGGTAATGTTCTCCCCACACTCCTCTATTGTCAGCTAATGGACCTGCACAGGATAAAGCCGTATCCCCTAAAGACACACACACACACACATATGCAAACACACAAAAGGCATCACAAGCCATCCAGCGTACTCGGTTATCCTGAGAAGATTGAATGACACAAACCATTATCATCCCGCTCAAATGGCGTCTTGCTTTTCCTGCAGGTGATGCGCGGCTCATGCATTTGCATGGCGAAGTGGCGACGTGACAAAAGCATCGCAGAGCCGGGTCAGCGTTGTCGGAATAGGGTGCGTGCCGTACGGGGTCATGGGAATGAGTTTTTTTAGAGAGATTGCGGAAATAAAACAAAATAAAATGTTTAAAAAAGACGTCCCTCAGGGGAGAAACGGACACCGTGACTGTGATATTAACACCAGCTTCCAGGTTGGATTTATTAATAAAGATCGCCTTTCACATTGTGACAAAAGGTTCTAATACATTAATTATACAGCGTGTTTCTCCTTTTCGTCGTGTCAGCCGCTTAAAT
This sequence comes from Nibea coibor, assembly GCA_023373845.1. Lineage (NCBI taxonomy): Eukaryota > Metazoa > Chordata > Actinopteri > Sciaenidae > Nibea > Nibea coibor. The sequence goes on along the minus strand of CM041728.1, from coordinate 2,201,772 downwards.
CGGATCAAAACAAAGGCTCGGTATCAAACGGGCGCCTGATTTGCTGCCTAAACAAAACGTCAGCGTCTAAACTTAGCAGGAAACTCTCGACTCTCTCACATCTCAGGCTACTTCTTCATCAAACATAACATTGCTCCCTTGTGGCAAACATTACATTGAAGCTCTGCATCTGCGCCTCCTGTAAAAGAAATAAATTCCTTTGCAGGCGCATCGACTTTTACTCACATTAAAACACAAACGCTGCTCACATTAGCATAATATATGTTGCGGTGGTCATGCTGCCGACCCCCCCAACCTGTCAGACATGTCGATGTCGTATAAAATTGGTTACTGTATTAATCAGGAGCGCCGTATTCTTGGTAATGAGGTGTGTGATTTGCTGTAGAGTCATGTACTGAGAAGTGTGGGTGAAGAAAAAAGAAGCGATTGATAGAATTAGCGAACAAAAGCCTGAAAGAGGAGATCAGGCACCTTCCCCCGGCAGAGAAAAGAGGCATTTTATTAAATCAGATCTTCAGTTTATGCTCCGTGTGCAGGCACAATAGCTGCTCTCCCTCCCCTCGAGAAGCTTACTGGCTGGCATTTCCTGCTCTGGGATAGCCCTGTCCAGATTAGAGGAAATTGATTTAATGGCTCTGCTTTAATGGCTCAAAAGGCTGCATCCAATGAGGATACTTTCCTTGTACCTTCTCTTTTATGCCCGCTCTCACTGTTTTTTTCTTTCTATCTCAGCCTGTTTGTGTTTGCGCCTAATGTCCTTTATTTTCTCCACAGCACACGTCGTAAAAGAATCGGTGTCCGTGCATTTATGCTCGTCTTTGTAGGTGTGTGTGTAGGAGACACGACAGCCGGCAGGTCTTCGGTTTAATAAAGAAACAGACCTGTGATCGATTCGAGCGGTAAACTAACACACGCAGCCTCAGGGGGCCCAACAGGACGTTCAATTAACTGGACATAAACACGACCGCTGTGTCTGCATCAATGTAAAGTCCAAACTTCCAAGTATTTCAGTGTAACGTCGGCAACACTTGACTAGTTTTTGGACATAAACACTGACACTGAATGCTGCTTTGATTTCCAGTAGTCCAAAGAACGCAGCGTTGTTCACGTTAGTCGATACGACTCTTCAACATCCTGCGTTACCTCGACGCCTCGTTGATCCCGAATGAAAGAAAGATATTGGCACTGTTGAACGATATTTGATCTGAAGGTTATGTTTAGCTACATTTGAGTAAAACAACATTTGAAGTTCAGTCTGAGGAGAGTGTTTAGTCAGAATTATTATTGTGTGCTTTCCTCCGGCTCTCAAACAATATAAAACTCAGTAGGTTTTATGTTGTTTGCCATCTGTGCATGTCTGATGGTCTGTGGCTTGTTTGTGCTCGTGGGTAGCGATCACTCCATGTTCTGGGAGCCGTGCACCCCTCTAAGCTGTAGGCCTCGCTGGTTTCTTTAACAAGCTGGTGAAAAAGCTGTGTTTGGAGCTGATTGTCTGGTCTCAGTGCAACTTATACACAAGGTGGGACTAGAGCTGCACCTATAGAATAGTTACGTAACAAACATTCATGCCTATTAATTTTGAAACAGCCAGCGGGGAAACTCCAACACTCTCTGACTGATGTTGAAACTTCAGCGAGTCGGGGACTTTAAGGTTCTCTCCCATTTTGTGTCAGACCTGCCAAGAAAAGGGTGGACTCGCCACCGAGCGCTCACGCCTTCAGCAGCGGAGTTTAAAGGTCCTCAAAACAAATTTTCTGAATAGCTTCTGATTATGAGCACTTGGGTCCGATATGAAAACATTTCAGTCAAACAGTTTCGGTTGCTTCATCATCTGGGATTTCTGTGTTTGGTCTGTGCTCACCTCACTAGTTTAAAGTTGGAGGAGAAGATGTGATGTATTTCTGTGCACACATCTCAGGATGAATCAACACGATATTTGTGATGTTATTTGCGTTAATCAGAACTACACCCACACAGTACTGATGAAGTAGATTAGCTTTGTTTTCCTTTGTTAATTCCTCAGTTAATTCATGAGGATGTTTTTTCTGAAGTCAGACTTTGGTTGCTCGTCGTGAATATGAATATTTAAAGAGATTTGAAACCACATTTTCAGGGGATTTAAAGTAACAGGAAAATGAGATATAAGAGTATCCACCTCCCTAAAGATGAGTATAATAAAGGAGTTTTACTTTATTGATCCCTCTGTGTGTCAGGTTTTTTCCACTCATATTTTTACATATATCAGCCTGAAATACAACCACACACACAAGCACACAAAGTAAAATGAATTTGGAGTGATGGGCAGCCACGTAGCGGAGCTCTGGGAGCAGTTTGGCGACCTTGCTCAAGGTCTTCCCTCTGCCGTGCCCAGGAGGCGAACTGGCACCTCTCCAGCTACCAGTCCACCCTCCATACTTTAGTTAATGCTGGACTTGAACCGGTTCCCAAGCCAAGTCCCTATAGACTGAGCTACTGCCGCCCCCTCAGCATGAAATCAACAGGATATATATAATTGTGTAGTTTGAGTGAAATATTTCCTTACTCCATCTACTCCTAAACGACGGTCCTCCACCTTCCCAGACAGAAAAATAAGCTTGCATAACCCCACCAATGGATTTAGAAGCGGGTGTAGTCAATGCAAAAATAAGCCGGTATCGTCTGCATAACAGTGTATACTACAATTAAACTGCACCATTCGCTATAACTTGATTTAGAGAGTGTAATCTCTGAGTCATTTAATTATTAATTCTACAGCATGACTTAAACTTTGACTGAATAAGATAAGATTCAGATGAGGATGTCTCCGATTAAAGAATAATAAGATTATGGATCCGTCCAAACATCCGATATCATCCAATATAAAGTCCTTTTGTTGCTACAAGACGCTTAAAAAAAAAAAAAACACAAACAAAATATTAAATAATCAAACAGATGACAGAAAATATCATCTTAAATGTCCCGCGTGCTGTGTTTTATGTATATAGCTGCAGACAAACCTCCTGGCATTTCAAGTTATGCCTGTAGACTTATTATATTCCAGAAGAAGAGCGCTCGGTTTGGTATATACTATATCGTCGATCAGTATTATGACTGTTGAAACCCTGTTTGCCACCACAGCACGGATACAAAGGTCACATTCACAATCCGACTCTTTCAAAAAATATAATAAAAATATCCAGGTTAACGATAAGAAAGATAAACAAAGATCGGACCGAGACAAAAGAAGCACGGTAACCACTTTTTTATCTGGACACACCCAGCGTGTGTTCAAGCTTGTGGCACTTGTGGCCGTACATGACGGGGGGTAAACACAGCGTGTATACTGTATCTACAGCATGTGAGGAATGCCTCTGTCAGCGTTCAGTTTTATGAGACCCTCTTTCACCACCGTTACAGCTCTACATAGATACATGACAGGTGGGAGTCGCACTGTGTGCCTTCAGGTCAGGGGCCTTGCAAGGACAAAAACACGCCTCAAAATATAACACACCGGAGAGCAGACGCCCCCGTGTGTGCGGATAACAATAGAAATCTGTCCAGCTGCAACATTAGTTGGCTGTTTTTTTTCAATATAGATTAATTGTTTGATTTATTATCTGTCCTATCATGAAAAATCAATGCCAGCTCTAAAAAATATATACATGAAAGATTGATCTATTTCCCTGGTCACTTTATTTACATTTCCTGATCCATAATTCTCATAAAAATTCACAATACGACCTCACAAATGTGCTTAATGTACACAGAAACATGTACTTATCGACTGAACACGTGATCTAATATCCTGTGTGTGTCGGAGGTCACGTAAACATGCAAACAGAGAGCAGTTAATGCATCACCCCGCTGTAATAAACAACATTTTAAATCCTGACGTTTTTATAATATAGAAAAGAATCGGATACCCGTAAACGACCTCATATTAATCATCCTACGCGGCTATTAGGTGACAGACTACGATATTCACAAGCTTTGGACGTCGTCCGTTCAAGTACAATTAATTAAACATAAACACAACAGCGACGCGTGTCTGTTCTCCAAAACACCCTGAATGCCAGTTAATAAGGATGACCCGGGGGTTTTGACTAATGGGCAAGGTAATTACATGACCATATACAATGTGATTAGCTGAGCGTATAGAGGTCGCAGAGGGGACACACACACACACACAGTGCTGAGGGGCCGTTAGCGAAGGGAAGCAGGATGGCTCCAATCCTCTCTGTCCCGGTCCCCTAAGGTCCCATGTTATTTTAATGTTTCCCATCTGACATCGGCCACGCATGTCTGGCTGTGTTAGCGAACGGGCGCAGACAAAGCCGGCCTAGCCAGTCTGTCTCCTACCTCGCGTGATGGTGTAGGTGGTGTGTGTGTGTGTGTGTGTTTGTGTGTGTTTGAGCATGACAGATGAAAGAGTGCAGCGTGCTATCTAGGTTATCTGTCTTAGGCTGCTTGTTTAGTCACAGAGAAGCCTTCGGGGTCTGTGTTTATGAGTCAAGACGCTCGGGTCTGAAGGTCTTGCCTTCTGGTCTGTTTGGTGCTGCTGCACACAGAGCTGGAGGTCTTCAGGAGGTTTGTGAAGGTAGCGAAGGCCCCTGATCTGGTGAACAGTTTCAGCTTCGGCGCAGCTCGTCAGTCCCATAAAGTTTCAGTTTACTGACTTCTCCTTTAAATCCCTGGATTAGCACTGGTAATGGGTCACGGTTCATTGCTCCGCCAATCGAAGCACCGAGAGGGTGGATGCTGCCATCATTATATCAGCTTCACAAATAATGTATAGACGTTCAAACGCTCGGCATATAATGTCCCCGTAGGGGTGCTGCATTCAAAGAGCCGGCTGAAACTTCAATGAGATCAAAGAGCACATGTTTGCTTTATAGCCCAATTACACAGCAAAGATAGAAACTTTCCACAGAAAGAAACATTCCTACAACGAGCAGAGAAACTATTACATACTGTGTTGATTTATAATTGGAGAATTTTCACGACATCCACCCAGTCAAAAGGATTCTGTACCGGCTGGCAGAGCAGGTACTGCATTTTAATCTAAAAGGTAAATAAGCTAAATATGTCATGTTGCTCCTGGCAGCTCATTTCTAATTATTCAACGCACTCATTTATTCACTGTAATGCTGCATATCCACGGAGACTTTAATATTTTACTCTTCACTCACAAGAAGTCTTGAGATGCAAACTAAGAGTCGTGCCAACATAAAAGAGAATGTAAGAGAAAAAAAATAGTTGAGCTGCACAAAGGGCCCCCCAATTACTTACTCAAACAACCTACAGTTATACATATTTGCTTTAGGCGATGTAGAGGCTAACTCCACCTAAAACTTTGCTTAGTTTCTCCCTAATCTGGAGCTCAGTCTTTATGTTTTATTGAGCCTCTGCCAACAGTTTTCTGTATGATTCCCATGCACACGGTCAGAGATGTCAGGAGCCAGTTTGATGTCAGTCAGCATCCACAGACCCACACGCAGGGACCAAAACTGTTTTTTGTACCAGGCTGGAAACATGTTTATTTCTGCTGTGAAACATGGGGACTTATGGAGACTGAGACTTTTTTTCACTTTGTCATTGGCTTCATTTGCCTGACACGGAGGTTGCTGCCTGCTTTGCATATTTTGAGTTTCAAAACAACGCTTCAGAAACCTGTTAGGGGGGCGTCACTCATGCTCTGCATCTTTGGTTTTAGTTTTTTTTTGTTTGTTTGTTTTTAATGGAACAAGGACCCCTGTCTGGACTCAAACCTGAGGCGTATAAATGCAAATCGAATAGACGGATTCATCCAAAACTGGCAGGAATAAATGAAATATTTTTAATTTAGAGCATTTTAACACTGAGATTATAATTTTAAAGCTTTAAGATGACAGTTAATCTATAAATGCATCTCTATAAATGACAGCAGGTGGTTTCTGTCTGGGAACACGGCAGTGTTGAGGCTCGGATCTGGTCTGACACTCATTAATATCCCCGCTGTCTTGAATAAACCAGGAGAAGTTTATTTCTAATAGAAAGGAAGGAAACGATTAAACACTGCTCGCTGCCATGTTTTCAGTGACATCAAGTTTAGGTTGGCAGCGAACACACAACCCAAATTTAACAAATCAAACAAGCTTCATTTCATGTGACTCTCGTAGACTAAATGTTGACTTGACCCCCGTTTTAAAATAGCTCCTGTAATGCAGCTGTTTTTACACAAATATCCCATGATTCAGTGCTTTGTCGTGAGAATGTACTCGGCGCTCAGCGTGCACTTCACTGAAAGTCAAAACCGCTGCAGCTTGAGCAAAAAGGTGTCATACTTCAAACTGGCTATCAGATGTCTTGACAGCATCAGTCGGAATCACACCTCATGCTTTCCCCAAACGTCTTCAGACTGCTTGAAGATAAAAGTAGCGCTCCCGTGCGGCTTGCCACCTCGCTGTGGTAAACTAGATTTTGTCTGAAGTGTTCCTGTAACTGAAATTAAATCTCGAGGCTTGTGCTCCACCTGTGTGAGCACCTGAAGTGGTTGTTCATCTCTGACTGTCACATTTTCACTATCTATCCTTAAACCTGGATTATGCAGCCAAATGGACGATTGCGGACGCGTTGTCGTTCAGCGTGAGACGTCTTTGAAAGTCCAACCGGGAGAATATGTATCAAAATTTACGTGGACGTGGAAAGTGCAGGACTCCCTCTTCCGACACGGAGAGCATGGGCCATCAGGATGATCAGGGAGGACGTCCGGCAACTTCCAGGTTGACCTGAGCGCCACACGACCTCCTCTCCACCATGGAGACCTAGACAGAGGACAGACTTTAAGCTTCTGTGCACCATTTACATGAACAACACGCCATCAAATACCTTCGCTCATTGACATCAAAAGGTGAGCTGTGTCCCGTAACACCACCACATCCACCTCCACCTTCTACCTCCAGAGCGAAGCATTCAATCGGCGTATAGCTGCCGTATTTTATTCAGCATCAAGTGTGTGGTTTGGATCCACAGCAGGTTAAAGCCATGACAGAGAAACAAACAGAGGATTGGGAAGCGTGATATTTAAGACCGTGTCCACATGTTAGATGAAAGTTGAATCATTTACATGAACGCAGTTTTGAGCAGTGTGAGGTCGACGTCGGTGATGTACCAGATGCAGAAGATCAGGATAATATCACAGCTCCGAGCGGCTGTCAGAACCGCCGCTCCGTATCGCTGAAAGGAGCTCGGTGAGGCGGCTCGTGCAACCTGATCAGGACACTTCCTGGACACCTAGGGCAATGCCAACTGGGACAGACCCAGAACACTTTGGAGGGATTATACAGTACATCCTATCTGGCCTGTTAGCCCGTTAGCTATTTGCTAAGTGAGTACAGCTGAGGCTTGTGCCACACACTTGAAGTGAAACAGCAACATTCACAGAGATTCAGTCGAGTGAATTAATCCTACATGCATGATTTATCTAATAACCTCTCAGGAACATATTTGAGGCCGATTTGTTCTACACGGCGCTGTGACATGATCAGATTATGTGGACTAAACAGAGGGCGTGTTCAGACTGATTTTTTTCTGTAGATCTTGTTTCTGTCTCCAAGAATCAGGGTGGAGTTTATATAGCAACGTGAAACAAAACAGAAATTTAAGATGCTGCGTAAAAGACCGGAGGAGAAGATGCTCGTACCCACCCTGGATTGTCTCACTCTGTCCATGAAGTGTAATCACAGAGGCTCATGACTCATGACAAAGGAAGACAGATCGCTCTGTAATCAAGAAAAGATCACAAATGAAATGTAGAAGGCCGCCCGCAGAAAAAAAAGGTACGGCACTCAATTATATTATTGATGGCTCTGCACCGACCTGTAGATCTCACCGATACGAGCTCTGCTGGCATGTTAACATTAATCGACAGCCCATTAGTCTAATGATGGGTCACATGAGCTCTGGGCAGCTGGTATAGGCCTGCTGTTTGTGATAAGGCTGCTGAAGCGGCCTGTTTGTCTTCGGGTGCAGCTGTTAGAGGAGGGCTGCGGCTGCAGCATAATGGGCTCTTTTAGCTGCTCACATCTGAACAGATGCGGGGGCAGCATGGTCCCAAACAACAGACATGACACCACTCGTGTTTGTGTTTATTTTGGCTTTGATTGGGCTTCAGATCCTGATACAGCTTCTGATGATTTAAAGATTAAAGATGCCGCAGTGACAGAAAACGATCAGATTGTCAATAAAGTTTTATTTTATAGAACCATTTAAACATAAAGGCCTAAAGAGTGTGTGTGTTACAGCAGCGTTTAAAATAGAAAATTGAACATGAAACAAGGACTGGAATTAGGAATTAGCTACAGAGACCAAGACCAGGCTGTAAACATGTTTGTTTCTGCTGTCTAACATGGGGACTTATGGAGACTGACTCACTTCTGGAGCCAGCCTCAAGTGGACGTTTGAGGAACTGCAGGTTTTGACACTTTTTCATTGGCTGCACTTCAATCTGCGCAGAAACAGCATAAAGAATCTGATTTTCACAAATAAAACAAATAAACTTCTGACTGTGAAAACTGCCAAAATGAAATTTGATGTTGATTATTTACATATTTAGAAGTTTAAAGTCGCCTGGAGAACGGACCAAAACATCGTCACGGCCTGAAAATCCTGATCAGCATTTAAAGATAAAAAATTAATTGATTTTAAATAAGCCTGTACTTGATAGCTGACAGCAGAAACAAAGAGAACGTGACGTTGCATACTTGATATCTGCCTCAGACCACTGGGCTACAGGGGGCCTCTGAAAAGCCTGTCCTCAGGTAACAGCTCCGTCCATCAGACTCCACCATCCACCGACGGCGCTCAAGCGATTCAATAGAGATACTGTAAGCCTATCCCTCCTCACACATACTATACCTGCTCAGAACACACATCAGGTGTGTTACAGACTGGAAGACCAGCTCTTTAAAATGATTCTCCGTGTACGTAAAGATGTGTACGTTAATTTATCTTTGAGATGACGTCTGTGTGCTCTTTCCTTTTAAATGTCATCCTGCTCTCACAATCTCTCTGCTAATCACCGTTTCCCAGCTTCCCTTCTCTCGCGTTTATCTCTGTCACTTGATTGGATGCTGAACCAGCAGCTCCGAAGTCGATTTCTGGAGAGATAATGCCTGTCAAATCAGTATTTAGTAAATTACAAAGCATGAATTATTTATGTGCTTGCAGGACAAGTTAATACTGGATCACTGTATCAATATTTCTTCAATATTCTATTATTAGGACAAAGTTAAACATCCTGTTCAGCATGTTAAATGTTGGATTTGGCCTCGGGCACAGTGTAAACACTTTGCAGCGACGCTCCCGTTGCAGTCGGTCACATCTTGGCATCTTGCAGAAATGCCACAATCATGCCAAAATAGAAAACGCATGCCTCTTCTGTGCAGGCGTGCGGCATAATGATACATGCACGCATGCCTCTCAGGAAGTAATACGGTCACATCGAGCTCCCCGCTGCCGCCGCCTCTGCCACTCCCGCTGCTCTCCTTTCTGCACCGACAATAAGCTTTATTTGAGATCATCGCGGGGAAATCTCTGATCCAACACGACCCTTTGCTGAGCTTAAGTACAATAAATCCTACATGTGATGCTGTAGCTCAGTGTCCCATGGCAACGTATCACCATCCCCCCTGCTTTATATCTCCATCTATGATGCAGTGCTAATGCCACGCTCGAATCTAGACTACAGATCCCAGTAGCCCTGCGCTCCACCGCTGGGCTTAATGGGGCTAGGCAGAGCTTATTCACTATTTATGTCACTGGGGTTCTCCTGTAACACAGTAAAGAATAATAGCCCCCTTCTGGACTTTATTCCCACAGATATGGGCTAAGCGTTCCAGTGAAGCAAAGGCCACTTTTGATCTCAGGTTTTTAAGTCTTTATGTTGTGTTGGCTGCGTCCCACTTGACTAATGAGAGCTGTGGGAGCGGCTGCTGGCTGTGCATTAGATACTGGATATGCCATTACACACTGTGTGGCCTCGAGTAGCCAGTTACAGTAGTTAATTGATTGTCTTTTGAGTCGCAACAGCTTGTTTGCCTTTGATGTCTCGCTCGGGTCAAAATTGATAAATGGAGGAATTATTCCGACGGTAGCAGGCGTGTATATAATGGCAGAACTCCACTGAACCCAACATGCTCTGCATTTCTGCACGGCTATCTTTGGGTAAAACACGCTTGGGAATCTGTGTTCGGTATGTTTGCAATGCGCGGCATGTTCTTAAGTTCTTAATGTGTGTAAATGTTTGTCCTCCTTTTGTGAATGATCGCTCTGTGTTGGTTTGTGGAACTGGCATTTTTTGGGCTTTCAGCAGCCCGTCCTGGTTAAATATAGATCAGCTCAGACGTACAGTGAAACATTAGAAAAAGGTTTAGCTCGCTGTAATCTTTCCTCCTGTTTATACTGGCCGATAAGTGTAGCGTCTGTGTTGTGCTACCAGATTTTCCATGTTTTTGTGTCAAAGTGACGAATCGGGACAAGTGTTGAGGGAAAGCTCTTCAGCTGGTAGAGTGGGCTTCCTGCAGTGACCCGGTACTGACTCCATCCAGCGGTCCACAAATGTTTCCTTTGCTGTGTGTCGTTCCCCGTCTGTCTCCAAAGGCGCTCAGGAGGTAGAGCAAGCCGTCCACTAATCGGATGATCGGTGGTTCGATCCCCGGCTCCCCGAGTGAGATACTGAACCCCAAATTGGTCCTGATGTTGGTGTGTGAATACGTATGAATGAGCAGTTGGCACCATGTGTGACTGTGATGTAAAAGCGCCTTGAGCGGTCAGAAGACTAGAAACAACGGACGGAGACTGACAAAAACCCAGTGAAGAGGTCAGAGCTCCTCTAACTGTCCGTTAAAAGAGCTTGATCTGTCTGGCAACATCACGGAAGGAACTCTACAGAATAATTAAACGTGTTCTGTACCTTTCACATGATCCTGTCTGTGAAATCTCCTCTGTGGATGTAGGAGCACAGAATAAGGTCGCAGCACCCACAGGAGCACCACTGGTCTCCCGAGCTTCGCCGACTCGCAGCAGCTGGTTCACCTCCTCTGCCTGTCGCTCATCTCCGTCCTCGCCTGCCCTTCAGTTTGTAGCCATTTTTCTGCAGACTCCTGCTCAGACGTTTGAGTGGTAAGCTCTCGTCTGCTGAACTGTTAGACAAACTCGACTCTGCACTCCAACATTCCTGCAACAACTGTCCACAAGTGTAACGCTGCAGCCTAATTCGTGGCCCTCGGCCACAGTTCTCTCACTCAGTACTGGACCAGATTCAGAACTTGTTGTCCACATTTGTCACCTTGACCCATGAAAGCGAAATGACCCTTTAAAAGAATCCCTCTCCTAACAGGCCTCCAGATTCCTCCTGATTTGTGTAGACTGCTGAAGCTTCATTTTAACTGCAGACAAACATAAAAACACGATGGAGGATGATTTTAATAACTGCTGAGCTGTTCAGTCACAATACAGGATTCACAGAACTTGTCCCCTTTAAAGAAGTTAGAGAGTGTTACTGCCTCAGCAACGCCTAACTGCACCTAATGATTTTCTCCTTGGGCTCTAATGATTTGAGTCGAAGGAGACGCCTTCAGATTACTTGATAAATTACTTTTAACGATGATTAATTGATTATTAAAACAGCCCTCTAATCGATAAATCACCTAATTGGAGTATTTGTTCTTGTCTGGGCCGCGTAAATGTTTTTAAATTGACTTCACAAAAGTGGAAAAAGTATTTTTACAACACGTTCGGGGCCGTCTTGAACCACATGTAGAAGAGATCCACGTACGAGCTTGTTATGTTGATGGATTTTCTTTTTCCTAGTCAGTTCTCTTGGCTCCAGACTCCGGCACTATCGCCTTCACGAGTACCCGCACTCATAACCTTTAAAAGAGCTTCTCCTTTGAGGTGCAGCTTCACATCAAAAGCTCGTTTGTTTAACAAAAGCTGCAGGAAGAAATCAAAATGCATCACAGAGAAAAGGTGATATACTATAATAAGCACCTGTTCATCCAGACAGGTGTGTTTCTGGAAGCTTGTGATAGACAGCATTCCTTCCCCTATTGTGCGTGCGGTGCGTCGACGCCTGCATGCGCCCGTACTGTAAATGAAACGCACAGTGTGAAGTCAGCCGTGCAGTGTCTGTCTTCTTTGTTCGTCTCCTTTCTGTTCGGTTCAGGACTCGCAGGGGTCAGCGGGCCAGATTAACACACTGCTCAGAAGCTATGAGGCAGAAAGACGAAGTGTGTGTCTGTGTGTGTGTGATTCTCAAACAGCCTGCAGTGGAGCGGTGAACTTGTCTGTGCTTAATGCATGTTTGCCATGCGTAAGATGAACTTTAGCTGGAATGTTTTGTGTGTGTTGTTCTATTTTGAACACAGATTCTGCAGCGTGAAGGAGCCATAACGGCTGTCCCGTACCTGGTCGAACAGGACCGTCCCGATGTGGTCGATCCTCATTCTTGCCCCACGTGGAGCAGCATATATGAAGTGCCGGCTTCCCCTCGAGGCCTAAAAACTGCTCAGACGAGAACTAAGAACTAAGAGCACGCAATGTTCTGTTTGCCAAGAGGCCTTAGATCCTCCGTACGTTTTAATTAGTGCAGACCGAAGTCTGACGTGTTTATCGTACCAGCACTTTCTCTGGCATTAACACGCGTACACTGCGTACACATGCGTACAGCCAAGCTAAAATTACAACCGTTAAATATTAAAAAAAAAGAACTTTATTCTGTATAAATTCTCTTTAAATGTTTTTTCCTCCTCTGACCATCACGTTTATCTCATAAATGCACGCTGCCTGTATGACCTGATTTTAAAATAAGATTTTACAGGAAGTGCAAAACGTATTTGTGACCTCATAGTGGAACTATTTTCAGTCACAGTGTTAAGGTAATGTTACTAAATTTGTTTACTGAGGATGGATGTAGTTTCCTCTGCGAACCACCAAAAGGAACACACAGACCAGCGCTCTCTGTGATTGTTTGTGTGTATTTTCAAACTTTGCATCAAAAGGAAGAAAAAGTAGAAAAAGTCCTTGATAAATGTTGGAAGCTGAACGGACACGTGTTTGTGTCAATGACTGTCATGAACACACACACGCGCGCGCGTCTTTGTGTTTTGCTTATTGTTGTTTCACTGATGTTTGACCTTCGCCGTGCAGAACGATGCATGTGCAGCGTTCGACACCTGAATCCTGTTTTCACCTCCGTCTGCTGAAGGAGGGAAAAAAAATCTGCGCTGACCTTTTAAATCTCGATTTAACACGATGTGGAAACTTTTGTGCACGTTCACAGAGAACGGACTTTATGGGGAGGACGGAGACGCTTTGTGCTTCGCAGTTAAACTTCTCAAATGAACAATATTTGGACTTTAAACTCCTAAAGCCTGTAAAAAATGTTATGTCCTTAATGTTTAATATGTATAATGCATGTATTTTCCGCTGCTACATCAAAAGACAAATTAGCGTGGGATTATGGGAGTTGTTGTCTGTCCCAGGAAGTGAGGAAACTCAGCTCCTGCAGTAAAACATTTCTCTGTTTTAACTGGAAACATTTTACACGCAAACAAGAACATGCTCGATAAAATATATAATATATGCGGATCATTTTAATGCAGAAATCTTTCATATTTCACCTTTAAAACACGTGGAGAGTCTGCAGCACAGTATACAGTTCGTTCACATGGATTCTATACATCCCGACGTGGATGCCTAACGATCACACGATCACACATACTTCAGCAACCGCAGATACTCTGCCGTATAGCCCCAACACTTATTTTATAGAGCCTACCGGATCATTACGCGGATTCTGACCCACCAAGGCAGAAACACAATGCGGAGGTGGCGGTGACGGGCTGCTGACAGCTCGTCCAAACCCCCTTTTTGTTGCCCCACCTCCCTCCTCCCGCGTTAGGGATGCAGGACGCGGCTCGGTTTCTCTAACCTTTGCCAGATTATTGTGGCCGCACGCTTGATTAGAAAAACAAAATGTGCGAGAATGAATGCGGCGTTGAGATTTCCTACCGCGCCGTGCTTCTTTGACTCTTTGAATCTGAACATTCGGGCCTTCAGCTGAAGAAATATGCAGTTGGTGTGCATGGGAATAAGCACTGTGATGACAGATGATAAATGATCAGCACACATGCAGCAGAATCGCATGTAGACGCACTCCCTGAGGCGTTTGTAGGACAGGTGGAGCCTGTCTGAACATACATGCTGTTCCCTTCAGGATAGACGATAATATAAGATTTAGAGACGACACGTTCAGGCAGAAGAAAATTCCTCCTGACGTCCGGCTCTTTTTTTTTTAATCACAAACACGTTATGTATGCACGGACCGCCACATGGACACAATTTCCCTCAACTTCTTTTAGGCAAACACGCTGGCGGCAAACTCCAGATGAACTCGCACACACTGCAGAAAAACAACCCTCTCATGGACGTACAGGGCTGTGCATGTTGCCTTAGGACTGATTGTGTGTGTGTGTGTGTAACGTCCATTAAAAGAAAACAAGGAGAAAGCATGGAAAAGATGAGATGATTGAGTAACTGTTTCATTTTTTATTCCTCTGGGATGTTTGCAGAGAAAACTCTAAACTCCGCGCTCTGACAGTCTTGGCTCCCGCCGCGTTCTTCCACTGCTTCTTTTCTCTTCCTCCAGCTCTCGCCGTCGTGTTCTGTTTCTTATCACCGTCCCGCGTTTACGAGGCTTAAAAAAAAACATCGTCCTCTTGATCAGTTCTGACATTGTTCAGATAACAAGTGAATCTCCGAGCTGCGAGTTTGTCTGTTTGTACTTTTGGACGCGCTGCGTGTGTACAGCACCTGATTGCATGTGTGTGTTTGTAAATGCTAGCCCGTGTTAGCGCTCATATGTGGGCAGCTGTACCTTGTGTAAGTCTGACTAGGGCTTGGCGCTAATCAGATCCAGGACCACACAGGCACTTGGGTTGAAGCCGGCAGGAATCGGAGGGCCCCAGGCCCCTCGGTACCCCAACCAGACTCTCTGCCAAGAAAATTACCTTCCAGCATGTTGGCTTCACAGTTTGGGCCCCTCCTTCTTCACCACCTTCTCCTCTTTCATACATTGTTGCATCCAGTCAGGGAAAAAGATTGAGATTGTATTGTGCTGGGTGGGTGTTATGGGGGTGTAGTTATGGCCCAGGGGCCTCGTCAGGCCCTCGTAGGCTTCATTACACCCTTGGGTGGGAGGGGTGGATGTAAGAAATGACCATGTTGGTCCTTTGTGAATGTGTGTGTCTGTGGTCTCTTTACAGTATGTGTTTTATTGCTCATTACGGAGGTGACAGAGATGTGGAGATGAATGGAAAGGCTTGAGGGGGCGGAGGGAGGTGACACAGAGCAGAGTGCACGTATGTGCAGGTTTGTGCACGTGTGTCTTAAAAACATCTGTATGTTACAGTTAAAGGAACAGCTCCGGCTCTCCGTGTACATCTGAATTCATTTCATCTGTTTTTCTGTCTCCTCGCGCCTCGTCGACAGAAGTGGAAAAAAAAAAGAAATAGCTGCTGAAATCCGAGGTTAATTAACGAAATCCTCCGGGCGCGGTTCAGATTTCATGATTTCAGTTGAGCTGACAGAAAAAATGCTTTTATTTTGAAAAGTGAAGGTACCGGTCTCTTCTTGCTGGGTCATCTTCAGGCCCTGATGTGCCCTCTTTAGCTGGCCTGAATAACTGACTGACACTCGCTCACTCCTCCTTAAATCAGGTCCGAGCGTCCTCACTGCAGTCGCCGGGTGTCATCTTATACATGCCAAACAGGAGGCCGGGTAGCGCCATGTGTGCATGGCCACAAAGTTCTGCCGCTTGGACGCATACGGTATCATGCAGAGCCTCGGCCTGATGTATCTAGGCCAGACAACTGACGATGTCGCCCCACGCTGAGCGCGAGCACCAAATAGAAAGGTCAAGTTAAAGTTCAAAGAACAACTTGCTGTTTTTTCTCTTGCCAGTGGCTAAATTTGTGCCTGTACAGGAATCAGTGCATGCTTACTGGGCTAATAAC
Source organism: Nibea coibor (assembly GCA_023373845.1). NCBI lineage: Eukaryota > Metazoa > Chordata > Actinopteri > Sciaenidae > Nibea > Nibea coibor. The sequence goes on along the minus strand of CM041728.1, from coordinate 2,185,738 downwards.
CAGGCTGCTCAGCCTCATAGGACCCCCCACCAACCCCCACCCGTGAATCCTGGACCTCCACCTCCAGCCCGGACCCTTGCATGTCCACAGTTTCATCGTTTTTCCTGGCCGTGAGAGACGCAGACACTCAGCCGTGCTTCAGTAAAAGAAACCAGGCGAGCTCTGGGGCTCCATCTTTCTCTCTCTCCCCTGATGGAGCTCACACCGGCTCCACCTCAAACACAAACCCGTCCCAATTTGTTGAGGCTTTTGCTGTTTTGCTTGATAAATTTGCACATATTTATTTATATCATTTTATTTGTGCCCTTGTTTATTCGCCTGATGCGAGTCTGGTTTGTTTTATTTGAGCTGAGGCTGGTGCCTGGATCCCAGCCCTGTTTGTAAACTCAGAGAAACCGAGCGCACACACACTCACACACACACACACTCACTGAAACACACACAATACTCTCTGCCAGGCTTGTGTAGTGCAACGCTGCGTGCACGTGCGCACACATGCAAACAATTTCTGTTGTTTCACAAGCACTTTAGGGGACGTGAATCTGTGTTCTTTTATGTAAAACAAACAACGTTCAACTCATTTAAAAATCAATGCTCGTGGGTACTAATACATCATAACAGCGAGTGAGTGTCAGTGTTTCTGCAGCGTGTGTGTGAACGTTTAAAGAAGATATGAAACATGAAACAAAATGAGTTAAAAGAAAACTACTAAATGTGCACTTGTACAACTGAAGGTAATACTTTCCACAGGTCCTTGAAATCCTTGAAAGTTTGCCTCCAAATCAGGCGCTGTCCGTTCTTTGTACTGTCATCGGTCGCCGCGGTGATTCATCTTGATCTGCTCGTCCTTGAATTTGAGGAAATCTGGGGAAGTTTTGCCTTGAATTTGGTGTTGAAGAAGATGTGGGGTTTTTGTTGGTTGAAACCTCCGTCAGGTTGTTTTGACTCCAATCAGCAGAGTTGTATTTTGCAGATTTTTTCCAGAACACGGCGAGCGAGCGTGTTGTGGTAGCAAAAACAAACATCTTCTTCCTCGCTCGGTAGGAAACGCGCCGTCTGTTGACAGTGTGTCATAAACTTGTCCTTGCTGTGGCCTTGTTTTGTTTTGGTGATGGGGGGTTTCCCTGTCGCTCCATCTCTAATCTGGGAAAAGGAGATCTCTCCTCCACCCGGGGGGCCGTTGGCGTGGCGACAGCACCTGTACGGGCGCAGCCGAGAGAGATGAAGTGAGGAAACACGAGGGAGGGCCGAGCCCAGCGATTGCCCAGATTGCCGGCACAGTTGGACAAAGTTACCCGTGCCGTCACACTCACATGGTGTGTGTGTGTGTGTGTGTGTGTGTGCGCACACTGATGGTGCAGGTTAGGCTCAGGGCCCAGACGCACACCACACACACACACACAACCTGTCCTCTCGCCTACTATGTTAACATTGCCAGCTCAATCTGCCTAATGCTGGATACACACACACACACACACACACACACACACACACACACACACTAAATGGAATTCCCTCCACTGCGAGCCGGTCTAATTATACCGCTCACACATGCTGACTCACACCACACACTCACACCTTTTCTCTCTTTCTCAGATTGAAATGTGGCGTGACTGCTGCCTCCAAACATTTGGACCTGCTCGGGAATCGATCACAGAGGCGGCGTAGCTTACAGACGTGTGTCTGTGCCAGTTGTTGAAACTGTACACACACCACCTCATTAAAGAGCCTGCGAGTTTAATTCCAAAGTAATCTGCAATTAGTAACAATGAAATCTCTCTTTGTCGCCGTGTTGTTGCTGTACAGTTACACACTTCCATTAGCTGTGAGGAAATGAACAAGTGTCGGGGAAGTGGACATCTCCAGGAAAACAATCGGGAAAGCACACAGGCTCCAACACTTTCACACAGAGTGCGCTTTTTTCCTCTCTCTTAAGGTGGGCTGAGGAGCAGACGCGAGCTCGTGTGTGTGTGTGTGTGTGTGTGTTCTGTGGACACGTCACGGGGTGAGCAGAGGTTCAGGAAATGCACATTTAGCTGAACAAAAAGCCGAGCGACCTGCAGATTGTTTGAACAGTCAAAGTAAAAAACGCCCGGCGTTCGCGAGCCCACCTTAAGGAGGAGACGGAGAGAGGGGAAAAAAAACTACCAGTGGAGGAAAAAAAAAAGAAAAAGAGAAGTGAGCTGGATTTGTTTTCCAAATGCAGTCACATTCTTGGCAGCACCTTCACTCGTCCTTGCCAAAAGAGGGTGGGAAGAGGAGGGATGAGAGAGGTAGAGAGAAAGAGCAGATTGTTTTTCTTTTCCCTTTTTTTTTCTTTTCTGCCGTGCAGATTAAAAGTTATATGTTAACATTATAGACGTACTTTAATCCCTTGGCCTCGGCTCGCCGTATAGGCAGACACGTGTGAGTGTGTTATCTTTTTTTGTGTACGTCGGTCTTGTTAAAGTATACATTGCCTCATTTCGACCCTGCTGAGAATTACACAAACTAGTCACAGAACGTCCGGGGGTGTTATTCCCGCTGCCTTCAGCCCAGTTTGACTGTCTGTGCAGCTTTTTACAAATAAATCCAGCATACTGTGATTCCTCTATCACCCTCTGTCTGGATTAACGGCCTTTAAAATACATAAATAACAGCACAAGTATTAAATTATGTTATATTCTCCTGACCTCAGACCGTTCAAACATTCATGATGACTACATGTCACTGTGCTGTTTAATTATCCAGCACCAAACCTGAAGATTTTCAGCTTTTCTCTGTTTTATATCAAAACAAACTGAATATATTTGAGTTTTTGGACGGTCAGTTGCAACTTAAAGATCATTTTTCAGCCGCTTCTGACATTTTAAAGGCTGAGCGAGTCATCTAACTAGAAGGTGTTTTTTCTGCAGATTCACCACGCGTGTGTGATGAACTCATGAATTAAGTAAATCCAGATTCACATCAGCTCCAAAATTCATTTCTTCTCCTTTTGTTGCATTAAAATCAGGCCAGCACAGCAACAAGAAACATGCAGCAAACTCTTAATTACTGAAATAATAATCAGCACATTCATTAACAATGAATATAAGCCTCAGTTGCAACCTTTTATATCGTCTATTTGCAGCATTATAAGATGCACAAAGATAAATGACACAGAGTGGGCGTAAAACTTTATTTATTTATGTCACCTTTCATGCAAAGAAGCAGCCCAGAGCAAAATAAAATCAGAAATAGAATCCAGCAGAATAAAAAATGCATCAATAAAATAATAAAATCAGGCCGTGCCGTTATAAAATGTTCTAATAAATAAAAGCCTGTAAGAAAAACGGAAAAGAACGATTGCATGAAATGAAGATAAATGAACATAAAAGAAACAATAAAAAGTTATTTCTGATGTGGCGATCAGCTGTGAATCAGCACGTTGTGATGTGACTCGTTAACATTTATTTTGTTGTTGTAATGAGGCCATAACTGAGACTCTGTAGTGCTGGGAGGCAGGCGCTGTCGTTATTCGCCGTCGTGCTAGTATGCACGTGTCATGTGTAAATTTATGTCTTCCACTGATCGGTCCCCATCGGTGCCAGGCGCCGTCCGTCCCGCCCTGCCTTAGCGGTGCCACGCCGGGCCTCCCCCCCTTAAATAACTCCTGGATAGCCAGGCGACTCGAAACTCAGCCGTTCTGCTCAGAAAACTGTGCTGTCACTGGGTAACTACTGGGTGTCAATGTCTCTTCTCGGTAAACAAAAGATTTCAAAAGAAGAACCGGTGTGTGTGTGTGTGTGTGTGTGTGAAGCAGCTCGTTGTTACATATCCAACTGGCTTTCTTAAGACTCTTCTGAGCTTGTTTTACCTCTTTCAACATCTTTGTCTCTGTCTGCCTCTGAGGCTTTGTTGCAATCATGGATGGACTATAAGACAATGGGTACCCTGGGCGCAGACATGTTAAAGGCCGCCCGGCCTCCTACGTAGGATGAGACACCCACACTGAAAGAGACACAAAAGTGTTTTTGTAGCCGTTGTGTGTGTCTTTGTGATGAACTTTGCGGTCGTTGTGTGTCTCTGTAGTTGTTTTCCGTCTCTGTGTGGTTTGTTTGTAACTCTCTGCTGTCATTCTTCATCTCTCTGTGGTCATTTTACGTCTCTTTGTAGAACTTTTTAACTCTAAGTCTTTTTGTCTTCTCCCAACAAGAGCAGTCCCTTCAGGGTGTCTTCACCTGGACGACGAAATCACTAAATCATCCATAGCTGCAGCGTTGACGTTAATCAGGGAACAAAAGTAGTCGACAGGACACAGAGGGTTCGGCTTTCCCAGGGGTTTTGTTTTACAAGCCTTATCATCGTCATTATCATTATTAGTTTTAAAAGTGACACACAGACGACGGGAGCGACGTGAAGACGGACGGAGTCGGACTTGAAACGCATGAAAATAGAAGAAGTAGTTGGTGAAAGGGGCCGATAAGGTGGAGTGACTGTTGGCAAAGAGAGAACGAGTCACAGAAACAGCAACGGGGACAAAAACTTGGAAAATTATAGTTTGGTGCCACGTGGCCTCGTGTAACCAGTGTGTCCTATTTGCACTTGGCCGGTGTAGACATATCTGTATACACACACCCAACCTGCATACTGTATGTGTCATGCAAACAGTAAAAGAAACATAGTGTTACCAGCAGAGTCAGGGTTAGGACACCGTGTTCCCATTTTCACCGACAAACACTGTGTACTACATAAAGGCTTAGACTGTGGATACACGGTGGAATGAGCTGTTGTCGTAACAAACAATTTCCAAACTGTTGTTGTGCTTGTTTGACATTTAAATTTAGGATAAACGACACAGACTGCACGTGCACATACATGACACGAGCGCTGCCGATCTCGAAAAAAGCTCAGCGTCAAAGTAGGTCAAAGTTCAAAACGTTTGAAACCAGAGATCCGTGTCACGGCATTTTTTCTCTCCTCTCTCCCTCTCCCTCTCTCTCGAGCGGCGTCTCGTGTCAGGCGCAGAGCGCTGCTGACTCAGGCGTTAATGCTCCCACCGTGATAAATAAACAGAGCCGGTCAGTTTTTGAGTCTTTCACCTCGGCGAAAGTGAAACCTCAAATCACAACTGTCCGCACATGCACGAGTTGAACATTAACATTTTTGTTTGTGCATACTCAAGGTCGCGTTTAGAAAAATGGGCATACAGATAGCATTTAGTCACTTTGCTGTGACCTATTAGCACCTATTAATAATCCCCTGACAGTAATTATCCCAGCGAGGGAGCAGGCAGAGACACAGCATGAAACATGATCTCTTTGCCTTTGACTGCTAGCGACCCTAGGGTACTAACACTTGCCTCACCCCCCCACATCCACCTCCATTTCCTCAATGATCAGGCCGCGTGCACCACATCAACAACTTGGCCCGGCCCTGTTCATTACTTAACCACTAATTGCCCGGGCCACCTTTGGGAGTTGGGAGCGCTGACCCCACGTCTGCTGTCATGGTGTGAATTCTAACAAGGGTTCTCCTCAGGAGCTTAAGGACTGAACTTGGCTCGCTGCAGCCGAGCATGTGGGCACTTCCATCTTGTGCTGCATTCATCCGGAGTGAAATATCGGCTTGTAAAAGAAATGAAACATTTTTAACTTTAAAGTTTCAATGTAAGAAAAAATTAGCAGATCTGAGCTGACTGATCTGCCGCATGCCAGGACAAGCCGGCAGCTGCAGGAAGCACGTAGTCGAGGTATCTCGTGGACTGGGGTGCCCCCCCTTTAAGGTGGATGACTCAGATCAGAGAGCACAGAGTGAAGACGCAGTCACATCTAAATTGACTGAAATCTGAAGGAAGACGTGCAGACGGAGGGGAAGGAGATCAAGTCGAAGACGCCTGAGCGGCGAGAATCTGCTGCAATTAACAAAGAAAGTTAGTTTAAAACAAGTTTTCTGCATCTTGCAGCGACGTTAATGGTGTGTGTGCATACGTACGTCGGCCTACAGGTTAATCTGCACACACGCCGTGCTAACTAGCAGTGTGAACGAAGCTCCGTTCTACGCAACCAAAGATCACAACACCGCTAACTATAGGCGGGAAAGTGTGATGCGCCATCGTGTGCTGCCAATTAGCGTGGCTAGTTAGGAGAGAGTTTGCTAAAGGGCGCCTCAGCGGTGGTAATGACGGAGGGGCAGTGTTGTTTCCACGCTCTGGGGATTGCACCATCTCTCTGCGTGATGTTAGCATGCTGGCTTTTTGTTGGATGTGTTATTTATACGTGGCCCAGAACCGAGTTTGATTCTCGAAGTCGTTATTTCAAACACAACAGTTGCTTCCAGACGTGGAAGGATGAATTATGTAGCACATCCAAGGCTACAAATATGAAATTCTGCCTTCCTTCCCCCGTACACGTCCTGCTAATGGTATCAGGATTACAGCTCGCGAGCTATCAAAGCCTCTCCGCTCTCGTGATACCGAGCTCAGCTGCTAAATATTGTTTCAGCGCTCCTCGAATTGATTTCTTTCCATGAAAAAAGACTCAAACATCCTTGAACTTAATGTTTTCTTGCAGGTCGTAGAACTACGTTTCACATCCTCATACTATATACTAAAGAATTTATCCACCTCTCTTTTCTCCTCACTTTCTGGAGAGCAGAGGGACATCGATCTCTTTGCCCTGGAACAGCGGAGAAAGAGAGCGGGTCATGTTTAATTAATTCTGAGCTTCTCCAGGCATCAACATGCATCCAGCAGTTATTCTTTTGATGCATTTTAAAGACTGTATTTCAGAGCGCGCAATTAAAGGTGAACCCCACTTGAGGGGGAAATGCCAGTTTTCTCAGGCCCAATTAAAACTTGGAAGCTGTCTTGGAAGAATCGAGGTGCATGCGGCTGAGCCATGTGAGCTGCAGTGTGTGTGTGTGTGTGTGTGTGTGTGTGTGTGCTAGAGAAGAGATGATATTGTGAAGAATCTGAGAACTTGGATGACGGACTACTTTTCATTTGATTCACGTTCAGTCCGCGTCACTGCAACTTTAGTCAAGACGTCGTGTCGTGCATCACAACTACTGAATGTGTGCTTGATTATTGATGACTGAACGTTCATGTTTTAAGTATGGCCTTTAATTTGACTCTATACCTGTGCACATGCAGACGACGTAGTAGATGTTTGGGCGACACTTTAACCCCTGAGCCTGAAACAATCTGACGTTGACTCGTTCGCATTAGGAAGCAGCGTAAGGCCAGTACCACGTGACCGCATGCCAGGATGTCTCTGCGTGGACCTTTATTACCCGTTAACAACATTTTGACTCGTTACAGTCAAGTGTTGACTCTGTTTTTGGGAAATTAACTGTTAAAAACAGGCAGCACGCCGCCCAATCTTTATAGTATCACTGGTTGAAGCCAGAGTGTAAATATTAACATTAACGATGGTCCTGTTCCATTCCATACCCAAGAAGCGGCTCACCTAAATGGAATGCAGCTGTCATTAATGCTCTTAATCCCAGCCGTGTTCTTCCTGCTTTGACAAGCCAGCACGTCTGAAAAGGGTTTATTGAATCCACCCGGGGGAACTCTCTCACATTACCTGTCTGCTCCTCTGCTTCCTCCTCTGTCACAATAAAAGCTGCCATTAGAAGATTTTTTTTTTTTTTTTTCAAATTAACACTCCACATGATTTGTTCCTTTGATACGATCTCAGCATCAGCTGTATGTTCTCATTTTATTGCTCGTTGTAATGCAGAGACCGTAGATGGTCGTGTAATAAATCTGTATGCGTACAATCCCAGACGTTTATCTATATATGTACATATAGCGCTCCGAAGCAGCTGAACGCTCTAAATCTGAATCCTGTTCTCTTCCTGTTATTCATCTTCTGCAGCTGATAAGTGGCTTTGTTTTGTCTTTGTTCCAGCAGAGCCCTAAATCAAGCCTTTTCTCTCCTTTCATCAACTGTACCTCAGAGTGCCGCTCCATAAAGCACTGTAAATTATTCTCTCACTTTCTTTCTCACTTTCCCTCCTTATCACGTCTCGTTCTCAGTGTCTCTTCCTCGGCTCGACTGTGCCGTGCGCTCAGATTCCCCAGACCACTTGACAAACTGTATTTTCATGCCCTGACCTTGAGTGGATATTAATATGAGCATAACATCCTGGGTGGGAGCAAGGGCGAACGAGTACATACAAGGACACAGTAATTGAGAAGGTATCTATACGGCCCGCAGAGCAGGAGAGACTTTCCTCAGACTGTCTTTGTTCTTCTTCTGTGCTACGAGTTTATTTTTCATCAACACAACTTGAACTTGATCCAAATGAAAAAACAACCAACACACTACGTGAGCCAGTTTAAATAAAGGAGGGAAACGTCTTCAAAGATTCTAAGTTCATTTTCCAGGCCCTCAGTCAGCCGGCAGCGACCCACAGAAGTTGACTGCACGTCTCCTCGGGGGTCAGCTTACTGCCCCCATGGGACAAAACTCACCAAGAGGCTCGAAGCCTGGAAAAATATGCATGACAGCTGCAGCATGGTTGTAGTTTATGTTTCATTTAAAAATGAGCAGGAGAGATTGAGGCCTCCTTCAGCCCGTTTGAAGAGTCATGAAGGATGCTTTTTTTTCTCACTAATAGAAACACGTGTCTTCAAATGAGGCGGGTCATTGCTTCATTTATCCGCTGCTACTTAGAATTAATTTCACTTGCTGCTGAAACAATGGCCTCCCTCTCTGCACTCATCTGTCCTCTCGGCCTCGCCGTGATAAACAACTCCGTGTTTGTGCTGCAAAAACAAACAGTGCTGAGGCCTCGTGCCGCTTCGCAGCAGTCGATGTGATAGAGAGAGGAGCGTTGATAAAGCACACTCCATTAGTGGTAGACCTCTGGGTTTGTGTCATCTCCGTCCTCTCCGGCGTCACGCTAAAGCCGGTCCTGCTCGGGTCAACTTTGCCACAGCTTTGACTATGAATGGAGCGTCTGTGGTTCCCTGCAGCAGCTTGTTGTGCCTCTAAGTTTGTGGAGATGTTTGAGGTGGTAATTAGATGATGTTCACGTCCCCGTGTCACGTCATCACATCTCTTATCTCTCGACGAGATGTGAATAAAAACATTCAACCTTTTATAAACTCATTAAAGTCTGTATTTCATTAACAGTGTGAAGAAATCAGAAATTCAACAGAATAAACAAGTGGTTATTAAAGTGTATTTTATTGTCGGGCTGCAGGTGACTCATTATTTTAATCATTACTTAATCTGTTCTAAATTATTTTTTAATCATTTTTTAGTCAGAAAATATTTAAAAAACGAAATAAATCCTCGTTACGCCTCCAGAGATCAGCCTTTAATTAGCTTCTTTTGTTCGATCAACAGTTTGGAAACTAAAACCAATAAATGTATTAATGTCTATAAATAATATGACAGGTAGTGAATCAGTAAATCCTCCTAATAAACCAGCTCAAGTTTTTAGATATTTGCAGATGTAAAATTAAATGATGATTACTTTGTGAGCTCTCCGACTCCTGCTGTAACGTCCACGTAACTGAAGAAACGCCTGCTCCTGTCGAGGAATGTTGTTTTGAATATGGCCTGTAATCGCTCTATTAGCAGTAAAAGCAGTAATAATATCAGTCCTGTCTAAGGACATTCTCATGCCCTGTATCCCACTGTTCCGGATTACAAAGGCATTGAGCCCGGGATTAGCAGAGGAAAGAATGAAAGCCTTCCTCGGACAACCGAGCAGCGCAGAGGCAAAGGCTAATGGATCAAGACCTTCTGAGCACTCACACATGCACACACTCTTTCACACACACTCAGCTGCTCATCTTAATGCTCTTAACCCGGCGTAAGAGCGAGGTGACATTCCATCAACAGTTTTCTAGAGAGTACCCAGCAGCAGCAGCAGTCAGAGGTTAAAGTTTCCTCTCTGACCCCGCAGGTCACCATATCCAGTCTTAACTTGGTGTGTGACACGGAGGAATTTCTCTTGTTGTGGCTGCTGTGTGTGTGTCCATGCACGTCATGTGTTGTAAGGAGATAAGTGTGTGTGTGCGTGTGTATCCAATGACTTGAATTAACCCGTTAAGCTCATGGTCATTTAAGGATGAAAGAAAGCGACCGGTTCACGTCTTTCACTCGATTGAAGACTCAGTTCAACAGTTCAATCCTCGAAATTCACATTTTTTAGATATCTTCAAGTCAGATGCTACACTACGGAAAATTACGTCCACTCATCCTTTTCTTAAAAATCTCTCACGCCCTCCAGACTCGAAGCAGCTAGTATTAAAGTTTGTGAACTGCTTTCCTGCTGGAGTTTCACCTCAGGGATTCCTGGACCAGCGAGCTGAATTCAGAGAGCTCAGCGGAGTTCGTTGTTGCTCTGTTTATTCAGTACACGGTGATAGAGACGGGAAGCTAAACTGCATCCTCCTGTTAGTGTCTCCTGTGTGTGAAGTGTTGCTCAGCTTATTCTGGTTCTGACCTACATCGAACAGCTGTTGGACTCCAGTCTGTGCTCTTGTCAGCCATGACCCGGCCGTCTTTGGACGCTCTGCAGAGACGTTTGAGCTACCACACAACATGCAGACTGCTTTGCAGCTAGGAACGGTGCTTGCTTAAGGAAACGTTAATGTCTATTATACAGGTGAATAACTGAGTCAAACCCAGTGCAGGGAATAGATTTGAGAGAACAACAGTTTGTTAATAAATGATAAAAAGAAACCTGGCGTTTGGAGAGACGTAACAGCATTTCTCGATTGCACAATTACTGATGAAAATGCTCATCACAGCTGCACAGATATTCACTTTTTTGGCAGTTTCACATGAAAAGAAACAACACAATTAATCTGCGAGTTGGCTCCTAATTAATTTTATGCAGATGATGGAATGCTTTCAGCTGCAGAGACGGTGTAACCTGACTGTGTCCTTTCTTCTCTTCCAGGCTGGATCCCACTCCACCCTCCGTACCCCTGAGACTGACATCCAGCCCCGGCCCCAGTGCCTGCCGATTCGCCCCCCAATCGAGGACCTCTGATATCTCGCAGTCTCGCGCCGAGCCGTTACCGCATCAACCTCACGAGGGGGTCGACTTCCCCCTCCCCTTTCCCTCCCCCCCTCTCCCCACTTCCTCCCAAAACAAGCAAACAACAAAAAAAACCCACCAGGGACGGGACCCTGTCGTGTCTCGGTGACTGACCCCTCCCGACCGGCGAATGACAAGTGTGCATCCGAGGGTGGGGCTTGCCTCAGTCTCTCATGATTGGCTGCTGGATGGAATTAAGGTGAATGGAACACGTTCCCAAGGAGCAGGACCCTAACCCATCAGAGGGAGAAGAGAAACGGTGAGTCGTCTTTCTGTTGTGATGTCATGTGCATGTCGGAGGTTTTCTGAGGACATTCGAGAGGAAATCTTTATTTTCAGCGTCTTCTTTATCGTCTCGATCTTTCTCATGCTGCTCGGCGTTTTACATGTCTGGGACTTTTCTTTGGGACAAGCTGAACAACATAACTGCCCCCTTTTTCCTCCGTGCCGCTCTCTTCCTCTCGTCTGAATTGTTTTTAGAGAACGATGAAGCCTTTAGCTACATCTGACCCCGACGCTCCTCCTCCTTCTCCTTCTCCTTCTCCTCCTTCATCTCTTGAGGAGCAGAGCCAGTCAGACCGGCCCGAACACAAACAAACACAGCACAGTTTAAGCCCCTTCTCATTAATGAAAACATAATATTAGTGGAATGGAGCCTCTCTCCATCGCTAGAGGAAGGGGGCCTCTGGGTCGATCAGTCAGTATCAAGAGGAGTTCAGTCGATGTTCAAACTTCTATGATCATTATATCCTTTACATTAATGTTGAATAACTAAAGAAGATTCATGAGACGATGAACACGGGCTCACAGGTGATCGTTTAAGCTTCTTTTCATCATGTTTTCACTTCAACAAGTCGTCATCGCGCCGGTAGAGTTGCGGGAGCCGAGTTTATGTGCGTTACTGTAACAAACATCTTTGAAACTTTCTTCATCGTCCTGTTTATTTCCTGTTTACCACGCGACGTATTTACCACTTTCAGACGAGGAATTAAGAGGATAAGAGGGAGCACGTGAAGGCAACACGAGACGCGTGCTGTTAATATCGTAGGCTTGAATTCGACACCTGCAGCCGCTCGCACCCGCTGTGTGTAAGTTCAAACATGGCAGAGGTAAAACATAAATTACGGCTACGTTGTGATTTATGCATCGCTAAAAATAAAACCACCAACTCCTAGAAACAGATAGAAAGCCACACGCGGGCTCCGGTATCATAAAATGTCGTTTTTATTTATTAATTGCAGCCGTTTTCCACAGTAATGATCTAACTGGGTGACATGACGCCGGTGCCGAGGCGCACAGCGAGCACGAACTCTTTAAAGTCTCGATCAAACTCCCGGTATGTGATCACAACAAAAGAGTTGGTGTTATTATTACCACGCAGAGGGTGCGAGCTGGCTTCCTAGAATGCAGCATCAGATTCCCCTCCACCGTGTCTCCATGCGCCCTATTACAAGCTGGTGTTAAGAAAGTCAGTCCAGCGGAGCATGGATGGATTCCTCAGCTAACATGGACACCTGTCAGGAGATTAACAGCTCTGCCTGCTGGGGGTTGGTGGGTGGGCGTGTGGGGGACAGTGACAGTTGTTGCGGTCATGGATGTTGGAGCCCGCCACTCCGGCTTTTCTCTTTCATTTGACATGTCGGTTGTAAGTATTCTGTGTTATCTCCCTGTGTCACAACACCTGTACAGCGAGCCGACGCCGACGCCTTGCACCTCCTGGATAATTAAGCGCAGAGAATAAAGCTCTTTGTGGTTTCAGGTTGGAGTGGTTGGTGTTAGTGCATATCAGCGGTGTGTTTAGTGTGACAGTGGCTTCTTAAATCTCGGCCCCTCCCGTCTGCGTGTTGTCAGCTTGTTGTTTGGAACCGGTCGGCCTCTTTGAAGCGACGCTATGGTAACCAGCATGCAGAGAATGGAGCACCTGTACTTATGGATGAAGACGGTTTGATAAGAGCTCAACACTACATTAATCAAACGTCAAAAGAGCAAACTTTTTACAGCACCTCAGAAAAAATGACCGTGATGTTAAAAGACGGACCAAAACATGACAGACGTCATCAGTCACAGGACGGAACGGATTGATTGTAATTGAAAGAAATTGCTGATTGCTCCGTGCACCGCTAAAGAGAAACTCCATGAATAACAGAGTTTCACACGCTCGGCAGAAAGTTTGATGCTGTTTTCTGAGAGTTTGCCTCGTTAAAATGCGTAAATTGTTTCACTTCGCGTCACGCTGGATTCACTTCAGTCGTTTGCATGTAGCCGCAGCTTGCGTCACTTCGGCTAACATGTCAGATGATGCAAGGAGTCTTGCACTGTGTTGCGTTAACAGTCACAAAGCCTTGTGCCATAGTGGTGTTTGCATATGTGTGTGTGTCTCTGTGTGTGATGTTTGCTGTTGATGAGCTTCAGAGGCCGATCTGCCTGCCTCCAGTCAAACATGTTCGAGGCCAGATCTCTTTCTCTGGGCGGCAGCCCTGTAGTTGTGATAAGTGATTCTGATGATTTAATTACTCGTTGCATTTGTACATAATGTCGTCCCTGCTTTCCCACGACCTTCTTTTAACATGTTGGACAGGATATCATCAGAATTTCACATCCAGCGCAGGCGGGCATGATCTGTTTCGATCAGCCGTAAATAGCCTGAGACGAGCGGGAATAACTCGCAGTATGTGTGTCAGGGAGCAGACTGAAACCTGTCTGTCTGTAGTTCATATATGTTCTTTACGGGTGTGTCCACACACCTTTGTCAACACTCTAAGCGTTGTGTCGATTGTCGGTGAGTTTGTGACGTTTTACGAGGTCAAAGTGACGATGATCTTTTTACCACCCTGAGATCACTCCAGCTTCACTCAGTTGCTCGGATTGAAAATGTGTCGCAAGGTTAAAAGCGTGTCGCAATTTCCCGCAAATTAGAGCGAGAACCAGCAATTTACTGACAGCATTCTGTGTGTGTGCGTGTGTGTCTGCATCAGTCAGCCAATCAGAGTAATTGGCCAAAGCGCTGTCAGCATTGTCGTGCAGGAATCTCGGCCTTACCAGCCGTGACAGCATTTTTTCCCCATTATTATTTAACCTTTCAGGACGTGTCACAGAGAGAACGCCTCTCGTTTGCGGGTTAAGGGCTGTGCTGAAGAGCAGCAGAAGCTTTAGGCCGCTTACCAAAAACTATAAAGTTAAAGAATGAGAGCGCGTTGCAAAATGCTGCATTTCTGTCAGTTTCAGTCACAAATTTGAGTCGTTTCAGGTGGATAAAAACTGTAAATGGATGATACTGACAGCCTCTCATCGCTGCATTGACTCGCTGAGTCAATCACTCAGAAACTGTATAAGCTTAAGTTACCGGGAGTCTTGTTACAGACTATGAAATGCCGTCATGCAGACCTAGAGAGCATCGTGGCTGTGATTTGACTGCAGCGCCTAGCAAATATGCTGCTACAGATTCAGATGGACCTGGAGTTCCTGGGAAACTTTTGTATTTTTCAACCTGGACTCTTATTTTCCCACGTTTTTGTGACCAGTGGGGACGACACTTTTTAAAATTGGTCCAGTATTGAGCAAGAGATCCTGCAGCCGACAGCTGCAGAACAGGCTGCGGTGTAATCCTTCTGGGCAGTCGTGCACTGACAAAACACGTCCACTAAAAATGGTTTTATTTATTATAAGTGTATGACAATATGATGGAAGGGATCCCTACAGAGAGAGTTTTTAGTTAAAGAGTTCATGTTTATCCAGAAACTGATCGCTCAGTCAGACTCCACTGACAGAAACATCATTTTATTGCAGCCAGTTTGTCTTTTTTTGTGAGTGAACGAACACGTTAAAAAACTACAATCAAAGTCAAGTCACAAACAAACTGATCGAGGCAGCAACAAGTGGATTCAAAGGTATTTTTAGCAAATCCAAATTGAATGTAATGTTTTAAAAAGTCCGTTATCATTACTGTTTTGTGCGTTTTTGTACAGTAATTTACAAAATAATTGAATGTTCCTTCAGTTGTACACACACTAAGCGTGTGGTTGCCTAGAAAAAGTATAGAATGTTATTTATAGAGCAGCAGGAAGTGAAAAACTCCAGGCTAAATGTACTAATTCAGTCTGAAGAGTCTTTTTTTAATTGTATAGTACAGGATGTACCGAGCTGTATGTATTTGAGGACTTAGCTCCGTGTTTAGTGTTGGTTATGTGTGGGAGTTGTCTTGCTTTCACTCAGTGGCATGCTATATCCTACCGTCCTAGCTCAGCCTGTAATTTAGACAGTGGCGGGACACACGAGGGAACAAAGTGTCCATTAGCACTGGATGTATAGGACGGACGCAGCCATGGGCCTGTAGCATGTAGCTGACAACAATAAGCTACTGTAGCCCACCAAACATGGACAGGGGGCCTCATTCAGACGCTGTACTGGATATAGATCTGGACTTTATGTCTTTGTATTGTTGTATTGTTTGTTTAAGGAGCTTCAAAGCAGGTGCTGCACAGTCCTCCAGTGTTGAACTAAAGAGTTAGCTCAGACAGATAACACAAGCATGTTTTCCTCAAGTGGTCATGTGAGCCCTCTATTAGAAAGGCTAGCAATGTTCGTTAATATCAGCAGATCCCATGAAAAGACCAAAACAATGACTCTGTCGGGCTGACAAGAACTGTTGATCAATCCATCGACTTAATCCAATAAACCCCGTCCTGCTGCCTTAAATGCTCACCGCAGCAACAAATGTGTATTAATGCGCGTCTAAAAATAGTCCCAACAACTCCTGTTAGATTTAAACTACAGTGTGCAGCTTTTGTACGGAGTAACAGAGCCCTTTTCTGACACACTGTTACAGCTTTACTCTGCTTCATTTTGCGCTGTAGATAAATAGCAACCCTTCAACGTTGGTGGAGCTGATCGTCAGAGCGAAACGGTTGGGGAAACAGCACACGGGAGCTCCACTTTGATGTCGAGAAGCTGCATCCTTTATTCACCAGCAAACTGGAACCTACACTGTACATTTGGCAGCAGATTGACAGCTTCACTGCTCTGTTTTTCCTCCCGTTCACCGCTCCTGTCTGTCTTTGGCTCATCCACACACAAACAGGCTGCTGCTCCTGTAATAGAGGGATTGAAGGGATGGTATTCTTGATACCTCTGCACTTCATCAGTTGACCACGCTGTGGTTTTGCGGGCTGCCGTTTTTGAAGGAATCATTTTTTTTTTAAAAAGATGGCTTGGCTATTTAAAAATGTTTTCATGTTACTTCAGTATCAGAAACTCGCCTCCACCTCTTCAATTTTTTATCCATTCATTTTCTCTCTGTTCTTTCTTTCTTTTATATATTTAATCTATTTGTATCTTTAATTCATATCCAGTCATCGCCAGCCTTTTTGCAGTTTGATGTTCTAATGCCTTTTCATTCCATTCCATTTCATACCAATCTTATCAAACCACCAAATGTCCTACGCTGAGTCTGTTTTGCATCATCTTAACTGGAAAAAAGCATCAGAGACAGCAACACGTGTTGGTTTATGTTCCATGTTTCTATGGGATTTAGAAAACATATTTCTGCTGGATCTTAGCGCAGCTTTTGATGCTGTGCATCTTCATTTAAAAGCTCTCTTATAAAAGGTTTTGTGTCACTTGGTCCATACGTGTCTGAAACAGCTGCTCTGTCCTATGGCGTGCCTCAGGGTTCTGTTTTGGGTCCTTTACTATTTGCCTTAAAATATTTGTGTTAGGTCATATCATCAGCAGATTTAATTGTAGCTTCTGTCACTTTTATGCTGATGATACTCAACTGTATGTGTCGTTTAGACTTTAGACTGTCTGCCGTTAAGGACTGGATGTCAAAAAACTGTTGACAGTTAAACACTGAGGAAAAAAGTCCAAAGGTCACACGTGACCGCACAAAGTCTTCTCTTTCACCAGAATATATCTGATTTATCTATTTATTTATTTAAACTGGACTTGTTGTTTTGCTCATGTTTTATTGTTTTTATTTCATTCGTGTCTCTCTTCTCTTTGTGACTTTCTCTGAAACTAGACTTTCTCTAAACTCATTATTATGCTAAAAGACAATAGAATAACAGTCTTGCCCGATAAGTGTGTCAGTTCCAGCGTAATTATCTGTAAGGGCTTGAGGGCGGCTGTTGATCGCTGTGCTCTTTAGTATCTTTTTGTCAGCCATGCATGCTGCTTCAGCTTTCCTGAAACCCGCAGTGTTCGGTTACCTGACAGCACAACAATTACCTGTTCGACACACCCCACCGTCACTGTCAGAGTCACAGGTGGAGATGTTTGCTGTCCTCCAATCAGGATAGACTGGGTGGCGCTACCAGGAGAGCAAGAAAGTCCCACAGATAGGAGAAGGGAGGGAGGGGGAGGCAGAATGCATTTGAGTGGGTCAGGAGGCTAAAGATAGCACAACTGGTAGAGACATCAGGGTGTAAGAGACAGACTAACGCAGATAGACCAAGCCCATGTATGAAGGGCGGTGTAGCAGCTAGGGTACATCGGCAACTTCAGCTGGAAGTACGAGTCAGCCATGCATATTTTACAATCCCACTGCGTCATCAGGTCAGCGCTGTAAGTCTTTTTCATGTCATATTTTTGGCTCCAGTTTTTCAACCTCCTCTCCTCGTGTTTGCGTTAGCCTGTGTGTGCATATAGTTGTGCAACATATACAAGTTCTGTACAGCTACAGGGCAATATGGATCAAACTGTTGCTCTTACATGTCAGCTTAAGTTTCGTCCTCTATACGTGAGTGTGAGTGTGTGTGCTGGAGAGAAAGTACAGCGTGCATGTTTCTGTGGGGTTGGCTCATGTTGCTGAGAGGCACAGTGTGAGGGACCTTGCATATTTAGAGGTGTGTTGCAATCCCCGTCAGAGTTGGAATATGAAATGCGTTGGTATGCCAGTGCAGCGCGTGGCGGCGACGTGCCCCAACCTGCAAAAAAAAAAAAAGAAAATCATGATCCAGCGAAAGATACTCGCCAAATCTGATCAGACTGCTTTTGTTTTTCTGCATAAACACTTGTCAATCATTTTATTTGTTCGTTGTCGTGCATCCATCCATCAGGACAGACGAGAATGTATCATTGTTCGAGTTGCTGCCTCATCACAACCAGACGTGGGAACGTTCACACTTTTTCATGCATATTGTGTTTTTCTGTGCCGATGCTGTTGTTGTGTTTTCTCTTCGCCTCTCAGGGCCACTTGACACCATTTCTCTCAAAAGCTTTCCCACTCAGAGCAGCAAAAAGCACTTCTGAGGCTCCGCAGAGTGCTAAGCTCTTTTTATTTTAGCTGCTGATATTTTCATTCATGCTATTTTGGGATTGATCAGACATTCGTCGAGGGTTAGAGCTGGAGCTTCTTCAGAGAGATGCAATTTATATTCTCGCTCCTTGATCGTGTCATCGCCCAGTCCTCTGTCGATTCATGCCGAGGAAACACGGGACTCAATGTGTGGCATCATGAGCGACCTGTTGTTATTGTATATAAGACACGGAGCGGGCGTAACTGTGGAGACCTGAATAAAGAGGATCTGTTTTTATCCACTTCATCTCTGTTTCCATCTTTAAACAATAAACTGTCACATGGGAGGAGTGAACTGTCACATAGCTGACAATTTGATGGCTGTAGCCTCCAGCAGTTGTATGCAGTGATGTGCAAGCCAACTGGCAGACATTTACATTTGAGTGGCAGCGGAGGCTCCTCCTTGTCTTTCTGCTGCGAGACAGCTTAAATTATTTTACTTTCTTCTCAGCCTGTTAACAGTTTGCACTGAAAGCCTCTGCTGCTGCTGGTGGTGTTGTTGTTGTTGTATGACGAGAGGTGCTTCACAGATGAGCATCCTCACCGCTCCGGCCCTCCGTCCTCTGCCTCCGTTCTCCTCCCACCCACCACCACGACAGGAACATTATGTCCTTGAGTTTCTAATAAGATGCAACAACAATGGGGATAAACTGAGCTTTGACTCAGGAGGCTGTTTAAGAGTTTACTTTATTTTCACATCAAGCCGTGTGATGTGTTCTGAAAAGGGCAAAGGAGAACCATAACGGAGATCAAGACAAGAGAAAATAAAATGCGGAGGGCGGTTTGAGTTGGCATTTAAGCACAATTACAGCAGCTCATGAGCTTAACAGGCAATTATGCTGTTATGTCTCTGATGGGGGGAAAATCGTCTGCTGGGGTGAGAAAATGTCGACTGCAGAACTTTTTGATCACTCTGCAAAGCACAGAAACTAAATGAATGTGTGTTCATGTAGTGAGTGTCGCAGTGTGATAGAGGTCTTTGTTAGATCGAGGCTTCCTCATATTTTTATTCAGGAAACAGAGCAGTGTGTACAAACATTCCCCGCTCGACGAGCTGTGCTTAGAGAGGGCGACTCTTAAAAGATAAAATGAAATACACAACTCTGTTCTGATTGTGAAAATAAGAGCTCTAATATCTAAAAGACGCTGCAGGTCCACCATGTTTAGACACAGCAGCTTCACACCTTTCATGGCCACCATAGTTTCTCCTTCACGCTAGAAGGGAGTGAAGGGTGAGGTGACACTGTAAGATGCCACTGAATTATACATATTTGTCGAAGCTTTGGGTGAATATTAGCTGCAAAGGCAAACACTTTTTTTTATTTAATTTGTTGGGGATATTCCCTAGAAGTTGTTCAGGTTCATGTCTGCGACATTGAAGGCAGATCGTAGTCTGGACAGTCTTACTGCGGTGTAATGAGCTCGATAAAGAACCTTAAAGTGAATTAAGCCGAGGCAAAAACAGGTCGGCTCATTCAACCTGTCTTTCATCACATAGATCCATCACAACCAGATCTAATCCAGGTTTCCTGATATATGAAAGTAATAAAGAAACTGGAGGTAGAGAACGCCTCGTAATAATCGACCCATCAGCCGCCCCCCCCTCTTACCCCTCTGATTCCTTTGGCAGCTCTCGACATTCAACAGGAATGAAGAATTTCAAACTGAATTCAACTTTTTAGACCCAAATTTGAGAAGTCAGAAATCTGAAAACATAACTCTGCACGTTATATTTCATTTCTCCTGAGAGACCATCTTTAAAGTTACACACTGTGCCTTTAATCTGTCCTAATAAAGCAGCAGAGAGAATAGTAAGAACATAATGTAATACTTCACCCAGCTAATGTAACCTATAATCCAGTGTGCTGCGTCTTGTGTGAGTGTGTGACGTGGTTTTTATTGGTGGTGCTAATGGAGTCCTGCTCCCTCTCCTGGAGCTGCTGTGGGAGGAGAGCTGGAGGCTATCATGAGAGTCTGAGAGCTCAACTCCTGGGACTCACACACATCGAGCACTGACAAGAAGCACTCACGACTCTCTCTCATACTTTCTGTTCAGTTTTCTTCCACCCTCCACTTTCTCTCTCTCGTCTTCACGCTTTCATAATTCCCTTCAGAGCAGCCAGTTCCCATCTGTGCTGTACATGCCTTTCACATGTGTCAGTGTGGATGCAGGTGTGTTCATGAGCGCACATGCTCACTGAGAGCCTTTCTTTGCTGGATGCATGTTGGAGTTGTTTGCATACCTGCCAACGTTTAGATGTTAAAATACGGGAGGTTTTATCTGTGGTGGTAAATAAATAAGAGCTAACGTGAAGTTAGCTGCCCTGGAGCAGCTGCACACACACACACACACACACACCCTTGAATCCGGTTTGACGGTTGCCAGCTTGTGATGGCAGACGGGTTGATTGATTCTGTGTGATTCATAGTCGCTTAGAAAACTTCTGGACCCTTCCACGACGATCATTCATGCTAAAGTCGGAGAGCCGCGCAAATTATGGGAGAACAAACAAAACAGAAGAGCGCTGCGAGATCTGCTTTGTGCTTTCGTCTGTTATTGTGGGCTTGTCCTTGTGTATTCTAACAATTAGACTTGTTTTGGGGGGTGGTGGTTTTAATTGTACCCCCACTGTTTGGACTCAGTTTGGAAACACCCTCGAGAACAGATTTTCTGCTGCTAAACACAACCATTTGTAGCCGCAAGTGCTCCCTCCTCGTTTGATATGATGCTTATGAATAAACCTTTACTTGTGGCTGCAGCAGAGCTCCATTACTCTTCTGTTAGAAACTGAAGTGGTGGCGAACTGTTTTCCTGTTCTAGCTTCGACACGGGGATGAATACCGACGCTTGTATGATTATATGTTAGTTATATGCTCGCTGTTATATGTTCTAACACCTTTTGGTACCTAAACCTTTCGTCAGCAAACATGGCGTGTCCCGTCGTCTGCAGCTTCTGTTGTCTGTTTGCTGACTCTGGCTTTCACACCTGGCTGAGATCCGATCACATTGCAACCCAGAACAGTTCCAGATGTGATCCAGATACAGAAAGTATTAATCCAATAAACACTCTGACTTTTACTGACTCCGTTTTCTCTCTGTGTCGCTCTCGTTCTCTCTCAGGTGGCTCAATGGCCCGAAAAGGAAGAGGAAGAACAGCCAATGTTCGGTGAAGAGTATGACTGGTGAGTAACTGACGGGTGGTGTTATGATGGGGCGGGGGGAGTCTCTCAAGTGGCAGCTTGGAACCAAACCCACCTCCACCTGAATTTTTAAGCCCCTTCCTTCAGAGAATAAAAGCTCTCGCAGTCATTTTTGAAAATCGCTTTCCCCAGCATTCTGTTCGAGCTACGTTTGATACATCTTTGGATTATTTTTTTTTTTTGAGAAGCAAAATTGGAGCTGTCAGTCTCGCCACAGTGAATGCATCCAGCCGGGAGACTGCACAGAAGCTCGTGGTACATGATTCATTGCTGGCTTGTGCACATTACGCTTTCGATTTGTCACCTCCAAAGAGGAAAAATAAAACATCTTGGCAACTGTCATCAATAAACGAAAGCCTTCTGCTCCGTCTGCTTTCTTGTCGGACGCAGAGCGTTGTCTGAGTGACAGCTCCAAATCCCCCGAGCTTAAAGACGCGAGTAAAGGAAGGGAAGAGAGGGATATTGAATGAGATAAGGTGGGAGGAACACCAACATAAAATCTGAGTCTGCAGGATGGTTGATTTGGCGTTTATGAAAAATCTATCCCTCACACCGGTCCTCCACATGTTCGCCTCTCCCAGCAGGTTTGTAGCCTGCCGCTCTGCATCACTGCTGGAACCTTGTAGCTTATTCCACCTGCCATGGCCCATTTCAACTGGGAAAGTATGACAATATGTCTGCCCGAGGAGGAGGGGGGCACGGGATCGAGTTGCAGACAGTGTAATGATGTCAGAAAGCGGACCCCTCGACCAGACTTTGGATGCTTCAACAGGCTTTCAAGGACACGAAGGAGTATTTGTCTAACATGCACTGATATTGATTAGCAGCTGAGAAGCTAGATACCAAAACCCAGAGCTGCAAACTTGACTTCAAATTCACGTTGGGCCCAAAAACTCTTATTATTTTCATGCAGCTATGATAATTTATCCGTTTTTATAGTAACAGGAGGACAAAGAGAGAAGAGTGTACAGTGTGTAGTTTCTCGTGTCCTGATGTTCTCAATGTTTACAGTCTCAGATGTCGCCTCACTGTGCTGTTGTCATGTCAGGACGTCGGCAGAAACAATCCTGAGACTCCTTCAGGGACCCGATTAGTCCCGTACTGAGCCCGATCTGATCCACACACACACACTTTTTGATTTAAAAAAAAAATCCCAGATGTTATGTTGGAGGAAACTTGTGAAGACAAAATATTTATCTTGACTCAAGCCACAGCAGAAAAAATTCTCTCTTCCCTTTCCTGGGTTTTTTTGTTGTTGGTTGAAGTATTGTAGGGCCCCGTTATGGGAGGGGCGGGTAAGGAGCCAGAGCCAGAGCGCTGCAGCAGTATTGATTTTGGGCTTGGCTTCCAAACGCAGCCACAACAGGCTGGCTCAGAGATCCGGCTTCTGCTGCTGCTGTTCGCCCTGCCAGCACACCGGAGCTGACATTTTTCCTATATGATCGTTCTCTGATGCCCTTGTTATCTTTCCAGGCCTGTTTCTTCTCTCCTTCCTCTTGCCTCCCCTCTTTCCTCCTCCCCCATTTAGTGTGTATTCGTTTCTCCTTTTCTGTTGTCTGCAGGATAGAGTTTCATTCTTCTTCTCCTCTCCTCTTCATTATCAAATGCACTTGTGCAATTTGGTCTCCAGTTTTCTTGTCAACAGAAAGAGCCCGAGCTCTTTAACAGTATATAAAAAACAAAGTATCACTCGTGCCCCTTTGGCACTCTCTACTGCCCCTCCTCCTCCTCCCCCTCCTCCTCCTCCTCCTCCTCCTCCTCTTTTTTTCTCTCTCTTTCCCACCATCCTCCTCTCGCCCTCCCCCCTACTTCTATAAAATCTGTAACAAAGCCAAAAGGCAGAGCCCAACTGACACTGCCAGTCACAGCTCTCACCACGCCTTGGTATACACACACACACACACACGAGAACGTCACACACATGTACGTACAGAGTGCAACGATCTGTCAGTGTGGCTCTTGCAGGCCGTATGGAAAAAGAACAAAGTGTACTGTTCCCAAGTTTAATTCAAGAAGAAGAAGAAGGGCTGCAGAGGGAGGAAGAAGAGTCCAAAAACTGGACTGCATGTGGACACATTGATCTGAGGGGCGTTTATACACCAGCGAGTTAATGACAAATAGACATAATTGAAAATAGATGTATATTTTAAACCCTTTCTGTCAGCAGAAAACATTCAGGACTTCATTTATGTGTTGTTCAGCGTCAGTCGGGCTATTAAAAGACAATCAATTAAAAAGGAATTGAAAGGGCGGCTGCTCCTCAGTCAGAGCCAACATTTGGTGCCCAGATTCTGCTTTTAGAAGAAGGTACAGTAAAGGCAGCGAGCGAGGCGGTCGCGGTGGTAGCTGACCAGAGTCATCGCATGGGTGGGTGTGGCAGAAATTTGCTAAATGTATCTGGAATATATCTGAGATGTCTGTTTGTTGTGTATGTTGGAGCGAGTTCAGAGCGTTTAAAGGTGCCCTGTGCGGAGTTTCCCTGTAAACAAACGAAAACTTCTGTTTACATTCAGCAAAAAAACCTCGAGGCCACGACAAATACGCTGAATCCATTTTCCTCCTCTGGTTTTTAAAAGTGTCTTTTGCATTCGGTGTAGTGTAGCATGTTCATCCGCCTCGCGTACAAAGGCTCAGTCCTTGCTGCGGCGGCCCAGGGTTCGAATCCGACCTGTGGCTCTGTCCCACATGTCATTCCCCGTCTCTCTCTCTCCCCACATTCCTGTCAGTCTTCAAGCTATCGCTATCAAGTAAAGCTAAAAAAAATCTTTAAAAAATATCTTGTTTGCATCCAAGGTGGCTCGCAGTCTTCTTCAGTTACTTTGCTGCTGTTCTTGTCACGTTGCCACCACCAGCTTGTCAGTCACTGGAACTGAGCGTGATTAATGCTGTCCTCGTGCTCCCGCAAGACACAAACAAGTTCTCCATAGTTCTTCTGCAGGATCCTTGTTAGAGCACATCGATCGTCACGTTTTATTTAGGTCGTATCTTTAATGCCGAGCTTCAAGTTCTGCACAACAAACATAGAATAAATAATAATAATAGAATAAACGCGCACAATAAAATGAGAGGGCATCAAACAGCAGGAACCGGTGTGATGAGTAGATCTGTTCTGGAAAGTGGTAATCCCCTATCTGAATACACAAATTTAAAAAAACGTTAACGTATAATCATTGTAAGTTTGTGTCTGTGTTTACAGACTCTGTAACTGTGCACACAAGATGTTTGTGCAGGACCAGCTCCAACTGTCGTATGTAAATGTGACGACTGTGTTCAGGCACGTTGGCAAAAACGCTCGACAAGATTCACGTATCTCACATCACCTGAAAGCTTCTTCTCGGCCCGAGGAAATAAATGCAATCACAAAGAGCGGAGAAGCTTTCAGTGTGTTTATGGTGCGGTGTAAGGAGTGTAGATTATTCTGTCTAACGCTGTCTTTTCCTCTGCGTCTCTCTCTCAGGGTACATCCCCAGCTACCTCGAAAAGGATGAGCCATGTGTGGTGTGTGGTGACAAGGCCACAGGTTACCACTACCGCTGCATTACCTGCGAGGGCTGCAAGGTACACACACACACACTCTCATCCAAGACACAGCAGGTTCACATCCCACATAATATCTGCCAGAAAACCTGATCTGAGACCTCTGAGGTCACTGCTTCCGCACACACACACACATCTGCACAAACACACACCAAGGTCGCAGACAGACACATTGTGTGCAGCCGCAGAAAGATGACACGTCGACATGTTTGTATAGACGCTGTCAGTCCGTCACGTCAGCTCTCCTCGCTGAGACGTGAGCTGAGTGGCTCGTGTGATCGGTCGGCGTCTCTTCCTCCTCTTCGTGTTTGCCCGTCGATGACACGCGATATCCGCGGCGCGCTGAAGGGATTGTGATTAAGCTTTGCGAGAGGCAATGCGTGTTTGACGTGCGATTGATCGAGCTGCCAATTAAAGGCGGCAGAGTCCTGCTGATTATAGAATGTAGAGATTTAACACTTTTAATCTATAATACATTTTAATTTAATCCCAACTACAATTTGTTCAACTCACTCCAGCACTGTTGCCTTCAGCGGAGATGTCTGCATCAGTTTGATCACACAGATGGAGCAGCGGTGGTGCTTAAAATGTCTTTTCTCTTTGACTCCTGTCTCCACCCTCCTCCCTTTCACCTCCACCCCTCCCTCACCGTCCTGCTCCTCCTCCAGGGTTTCTTCCGTAGGACCATTCAAAAGAACCTCCACCCCTCCTACTCCTGTAAGTACGATGGCTGCTGCATCATCGACAAGATTACCCGCAACCAGTGTCAGCTCTGCCGCTTCAAGAAGTGCATCGCAGTGGGCATGGCCATGGACTGTGAGTGTTGGACCCGTGCATTTAAAGACTTAAAAGGACGTTGATGCACCTTCAGACGTAGCTGTGTAACGCTTCTTATAATGTTTGATCACACTGTAGAGAAGTTAAAGTCACATTTTATCTTGTAAACCGAGGAGGAAGCGCAGAAACAAACTTTTTTATAGTCGGTTTGTGTAACTGTAACTATGCTAAGCAGCATGCAGACTAATAATTCTCCTCCTCCTCCATCTGCTCCCAGTGGTGCTGGATGACTCAAAGCGGGTGGCTAAACGGCGCCTGATCGAGGAGAACAGGGAGCGACGCAAGAAGGAGGAAATGGTGAAAACTCTCCAGAACCGTCCAGAGCCAACGGGGGACGAGTGGGAGCTGATCCACCTGGTGACGGAGGCCCACCGACACACCAACGCTCAGGGCGCACAGTGGAAACAGAAGCGCAAATTCCTGGTAAGAGAAAAACAATCACTCGCAAGTTCTGACACACACGTCGGATTATAAAAGATAATTCCAGTTTTATTTTTATAGCTCAGGGTTATTGAAAGGCTGTTTAAACCAGGCCACAAGTTTGGCAGGTATTTGTTCACCATCTTCTCTACCTGGAGGTTTGTTTATCTCCTCAGAACTTGTTTTTCCTGCCACATCAACATCGACGCTGCCAGATTTCAGATTAATCTGCACAATGTCATCACACCTGACGGATAAAACCTTCAGTGAACGAAAACAGATCAGACAGTAAATTCTGTTTATATCCCGAGAAGTGTTTCCTGTTTTAAAAAACGTGTCAAAGGACTCAGGACGAGTCGACGCTGCGCTAACTTTAACTCCTTTTTAGTGCCAAAAACACTCGACAAGCAGCGACCACAGGGGCGATTCACGCTGTGAACTGAGCTTAAGTGTTTGCGCTTCAGTTTTCCTGCTTTGAATCAAACAACAGAACAAAAGGGAGCATACATGCGTGCATCTTTCCTCAGACTCTCAGAGTTCGTCTTTATCTCGCTGTCTGTTTCTGTTTCTGTGTCGTTATTCCACCATTTGTTGGGTTTATTCATCGTAATCCTTCTGGGCTTCTAACCAGGCCTGATTCCCTTCATACTTTTCATTCACACCTCGACTATCTCTCTCGTCTTAATCTCCTCCCCGTCTTCATTTCTTCGTTTCCTCTCTCTCTCTCTCTCTCTCTCTCTCTCTCTCTCACTGTCCCTCGGAGACTACCCTTCTACCCTTCCTTTCCCCTCCCATCTGTTCTCTGTGAGCTTTCTCCTTATCTCAGCGAGCGCAAATCCTCAGTCATGAGTGCTCATCTATGAGTTTGGCAGGGATGCTGAAAGTCAAGAGTTTCTCTCTCTCAAACTGTCTTCCCGTAGCACTCAGATTCATCCCGGACGGGCGTTCCTGTGATGTATCTTCCTCCTGTCTTGTATCTGAGCTAGACGCTGAGCTCATGTTTTGGCTCGGGATTTTCTGAGGTGCTCAGTTTTTTGGACCAGAGCTCACGGCCAAATCGAGGGGCTTTATTTAAAAAGAAGAAGCACGGACCTGCAAGAGGTGTAGGTGGGTGTTAAGATGTGAGAAATGCGGGGGGTTCATCCGGAGAGGGGTTGATAGCACTTGTAGTGGTGTAGCGGCAAGTATTGTGGAGGGAGTTGCTAGGCAACAAGGAGGACGTTGGCCAGGTGTGATGGGGAAGTGGGCCATGTGGGGATAGCGTAGGTGAGGAGGTGTGAAGAGGAGAGGAAGAAGTGTAAGAATTTCCTGCCAGAGAAGAAATTGTATCCTGTTTTTTAGATCGATGCGGTTATCGACGTGACACGTCTGCCCTCACCTCATGAATCATAACTTAGACGCAGGATTAAAACTACCGAGAGGAAGTAAAAGTTAGTATTAAGAAACATATTGTATTATTGTATTAAGCCTGTCTCTAGAGCATAACCAGGATTTAATAGACTGATTAGCGCAGTAACCCGTGCAGCTGTGAAATACTGTATAAAAGCCCTGAGCTCGGCTCATCTAAAAGGATAAACACTTCTATTTCACACAGGCTTCACCCACTAACGGGGCTCTGGAGGCTGTAGCCGCTGAACCCTGAATATCTGAATTTACATGCTAAGCCGACCAAGATGAGCCTTTTCGGTCCTGTGGGCACGGCAGCAGTGACACCGCTCCTCACACGTCGTACTTTAGCTGCCGAGTGACTGCTCACTCGAGGGTGACTCTGTTCAGCGATGCACTGATTGCAGTAAGCTCCGCGTCAAGTCAAGCAAAGGACGAGATAGAGTTTGTGGTAAAGGGGAGGAAGAACGAGCTGACCTACATTTGTAAAGTTCGATACGTCGATCAGCCTGCGTGCTGCTCTGTGTGTGAGTGTGTGTGTCATAGAAACAGAGATACAAATCAATATGACGCTGTAGAAAGGATGCAGCCTCACGTCAGGGAGCGGTTAGCACTGTCGCCTCACCGCAAGAAGGTTCCTGGTTCGAACCTCAGCTAGAGTTCACGTGTTCTTCCTGTGGTGACTCTTTTTTTTTTTTAAAGATTTTGTTTTATGCCTTTAATGATAGTGCAGCTGAAGATGGACAGGAAGCAGGGGGCAGAGAGAGGGGGAGTGACACGCAGTAAATGGGCGTCCGATGCAGGAGTCGAACCGGAGCCACTGCAACGAGGACTGTAGCCTCCACACATGGGGCAGTCGCTTAACCCGCTACGCCATGGGCCGCCCCCCTGTGGTGAGCAGTTACACAAAATGGATGATGGATCATTTTTAATGACTACATAAATATCGTGACACACTGGTCTAAACCCTGCAAGTCTCATGTTTTCTTTTCTTGGACAAATCAAGTCGAGACGAGAAAAAGAACTTTTAATTCAGCCGTTTGAAATGATTAGTGAGTCAGTCGTTTTCCAACGTCAGTCCTCGCAGACAGTTAATGTCAGAAATGTTCGTCGAGCAGGTCTTACATTCGTCAGTTGTCCGTTTTTCCTTCAGGTGAAGCTCTTGAATCTCAAAGCGATGACTGAGGATGATGATGATGATCTGATCTGATAACAGGCCGTCAGGTACAGTCACGGTGCAATCATCCAGACCTGACAATGCCATTACCAGTGTGCACTCGCATGACGGCTAATGTTACACACACACACTGGCAATGTCAACACTGCTGACAATGAACATTTCTAATATTTAATATATGTCTTTAAAGATGGACACAGGTGAGTCTGTTCAGATCTCACACACCCTCAGATTTAGGTTGTCAGGTCTTAAAGAGCTCCGTGGTTTGGACATTTCACAGCTGCGACGCTGCATCGAAGCCGCTCCACTCGTGCATCTTGCCCATTGTGTTATTTGGCCAGATGCAGCCGAGCCTTCATCTTTACGCACACGCTGGTTTGAGTTACAGTTAACAGTGTGTTCTCTTTCTCACACGTTGTGGTCGGGCATCTGGAATCTAACGGAGAGAGATTCAGCTCATACAGCTGTGTGCGTACGTGCATGTCTACACATCTGTCTAGACGTAGTCCTAATTACGCGAGACATTTGTATGAAATAA
The DNA here is from genome assembly GCA_023373845.1 of Nibea coibor. Classification (NCBI taxonomy): domain Eukaryota; kingdom Metazoa; phylum Chordata; class Actinopteri; family Sciaenidae; genus Nibea; species Nibea coibor. The sequence goes on along the minus strand of CM041728.1, from coordinate 2,156,320 downwards.
TTGTATTGAGTTTCTTCATGATTAGCGCGTCAACCCTCTCATTATACCGTACGTGACTTTTATAGAAGTAAACAACAACAGCATTCCAAAACATGGGCAATAATGATTCATTATGAATGCAAATTAGTTAATTTAATCATATTTACTGATGTGCAGGATGCTATCCATGCTAGTTCCTGCAGCTACACGTCATGCTCCAGGCTTTTATTTAATTTTCCAGGCCAAGTGGAGCATAAACTCTGCTGGCAGCCTTTCAAATCACACAAATCTCTTATTTTCAATAGAATGTGAACCTGTTAACTTTATCTACAGTCGTTCACTGTTTGTCTCAAGCAACATGAGGCAAATAGGACAGCTCAGCCGGCTGGTTTAGAATATCGTGCTCAGCCATGTGCGTGGAGGACATATGGTTTCGCTTGAATGCAGAAAACATCAGCGCGTTTGAACCACATACCTGCAGCGCTGCAGTCGTGCAGCGATCTTATCGCCCCGTCATGCAGTGCACTCTTCTGTGCAGTATATTTGAACATATTATTACCAGACCATTTATATCGACACAAAAAACAACCCGGGGTTCAGATGTCTATATTTCATCCTCATGAAAGTGTGTTGGGACTTTCTGCACTAAAGGTGAGTTTGGAAAGAGATATCGATGAACAACTCAATCGACCCCCCGATATCATTTTACACTATATAATATGATATGTTACTGGACCGTAAAGGCCAAATTCCACCGGCCGCCGGAGCTAATCGCAGCCGCTGCAGTCAATGTTTCAAACCCCAGCAGTCCCGTTACAGAAGCAGCTCTCTGCTCGACTAGCAGATGTGTGTAGCAGCCACTATCTATTAAAACGGCCGCTAAGAGGCAAAGTAGGCTCCTACTGACGCGTTCAAACCCACGTTGAGTAAATTTCATGATGTTTATTAACTAAAGAGTAACAACAAACTTAAAATGCCACAACGAGACAAAGCTGAACAAGACGAAAAAGTCTTCAGGTTTTCAGAATAAAGCACCCTGTGCAAACTTCTCGTTCCCGCTCGTGAAAACAGACAAAAGACAGTTTATAACTACGTAGCATGTTTACATATTTAGAAGCACGTAAACCAGAAAAATGACCAGATCTGAGCAAGTTAACAAAGTCTGGCACTTCACCTCTGAAGTGGTTTGAAGGCGCGTGGAGAACAGACCAAACCGAAGCGTTGTGGTCGTGACCTGACGGAGACATGCCCGGTGGGGTTTCGGTGTTTCCTCCCGTCTTCCTATGAGGCAGTCTGACTGCTCGCTGAGACTTTCTGCCAAAGTTGCTCATCACAGTTAACGTTCTGAATTAAAAAATGGATTTTAATCACATAAAGCCTGTCAGCCAGAGTAAAACATATTGGACTTCATTTCTCCTTTTCTGCTCTGCTGGAACAAACTGCAGCACTAATCCATCTGATAAAAGGTCAAGAGTTGAAGCTCGCCACATAACTGATGAGACTGCGGTAAAAACGTTTTCCACCCTTGTCTCCTCTCTCGGGAGTTCGTGTCAAAGTCCAAATATCTTGTGCCTCTTTTGGGATTCATCGCGAGCCGTTTCTTCCTTCTATAAGTTCCAGGAAAGAGTTTCTCTGTGCTATCTCTCAATGTTTCATCTCTCTGACCAACCAGCCTGCACAGCAGCAAAGACACAATCCCCCTCCAGCTCTGCGGATGTACTGCAGCCAAATGTTTCTCTCTCTATACCACCCAGATGGCCGTGCAGTTAATAAACAAACATTAACAGTTGCAGGAAAATCGCATTAGTCCATATGAAAGCACATATGAAGGCCCACAGGCGTGAGACATGGAGGACATTTACAAAAGCAAATACGAACTCACACGTTTATGTAACTGCCTGTGTACTGACGGGTCTGTGGAGGTAACAGAACTCCAGCAGCACTTACTGAGATTGAAGTTCTCATGAAATGCCGTACAAGCTGGAGTTGAAGGACGGCCTCAGTCATCCAAAGACTTCATTTAAAGACTCTACTGTCTTTATGAAAACCTGTTGACAACGAAGTCTGTGGCTCATTGAGAGTTTCCTCTGTTGTGTGTGGGTTAATGCAAAAATCTCAAATATCTCAAACCTGGACGAATCAAACTATTTTAAATTTAATGCCACTGGAGGTAAGTGGGAAAATGTTTCTCCAAAATCATTTAAAACAAACCGTGAAACAGATTTCAGTCATTAAAGGTTATTTATAAGAAACCGGAGCACAAACGATCGACGCTCACCAGACTCCAGTGACAAAAACAGTCATTTTACCTCACAGGTAATCGTAAGAAAGACACTTCAAACTGCACAAAAACAAAATAAAACTGATCATAAACCGTCTTTGTTAGTCTTTCCGACAGTCACCAAGACTTTTTAGCTTTTGTCAAATGAATCATTGAGTCACGGAGCGCCTGAGGTGGCGACAGCGTAGCTAATCCTCGTGGACGCACATATCGAAGTACGTCTCCTAAGAAAAGTGAATATTTTTGTCACTGACAGGCCCAAAATGTGTCTGACCACATTATGGAGACAAAGCTTTAGTTTAACCAGAAACAGACGTTCTATTGTTATCGCAGACAGACCAGACACATCGACCAAAAAAGAAGATTTTATCTTGCGGATCGTCATAACATCATAACTTAATTCAAACTGGACAGAAGCAAAATATAACCCAGCAGAACAGTCACAGTCTACTGAGTCTTTACAACAATAACTGAACTGGTGGAAATAAATCCATAATTTGCTGATGTAGACGATGCCTTTCAGTCACGCAGACAGTGGAAGTGTGACGTCATTCCCTGCTCACGACGCTTTAAATAAAAAATATTCGTTAGCTGCTGCGTTCACGTTTTAAATCTCATTTTTAAAACGTCTGCTCATTCGTGTCGTCTGTGTCTTGTTTGTGACCCGTGACACGCTGCTGAACCTTTGTCTTGTGGTTTGTTTTCATGCTTCTCTGCATGAGAGAGTGGCATGCATTCAGCGAGTCTGAACCTCAGCCGCTCTCTGCAGAGAGATATTTACTCAGCGCTGAAGTAAAAAACGCCACTGACCTCCGCCAGTGAAACCAATGCTTTGTTTTGGCTCTGACATGACAAGAGATGCAGTCCATCAAAGTTATTATTACGATTATTTAAATTTTTCCGTAATTGCTCGGCATTCGGCTGCACAGCAGAGGATTGGCTGAGTTCTCGCTGATTTATGCAATTTCTCTCCCTCTGGATTCTGATTGATGGTTTCTTGCACGAGGTGATTATTTCCACACTTTTATCTCATCCTATTTATTGTTGAAGCCCAGCCTGAATAAATGACTTCAGCCTTGACACTCGCTTTATTCAGAGGAGCATGAAACAACATTTTTCATAGTCACAGCCACGATTCACACAACTTTGTAAACATATGTATTACTGATCTGCAGTTTCCTCGCTGCAGCCCTGCTCTAAGTAACCACTATCTGTCTGCTGGTACGTCCCATTCCTTTCACAGAGCACAATCTGCTGTCCTTATCTGATAAATTGGTTTTAATTTGTCTCCCAAGGCAAGTGAGCACTTTGTAGAGAGCAGCAAAGAGCCTCTAAAACTGTTTAAAACTGAGTTTCGTCTGTTATATTTTACTCAAAGTCGTACGCCGCAGCTCTTATCGATTCTCCTGTAATCTTATTTTATTCTTTTTAAGCGCATCAGTTCGAAGAACACACCCAGAACAACTTTTAACTGTTCCAGTTGTACTTTACTGTCATAAAGTACACTCAGTCGTGGCACTTTCATGTCACATGTAGATGATTCTGTGTACACCTTATTGGATCATAAGAATCATCTATTTGTGGAGAAAGTAACCGCCGTGAAACGATCAGGAAATAACTTTTTTCTCTCTCTCAAACCAAAAAAGGCACAAACAGAATCGTGTCACTGTTCAGCAGCGTAAATTTCAGTCAGACTCCGATTTAGAAGCTGGTTCACGAAATAAACAAATCCAGAACTTAGATCAGAGTTTAGATGAGACACTTCAGGCTGCATGTGGAGGTTGACCCAATCCTGATTCGCAGCCACTGCGTTTTTCCAAAAGTTTGATCCGCACTACTCCACTCAAATGAATGGAAGTTTTCTGTCTCAATGCGGCCTTGATCCGTGTGTGAATGCTTCCCTATCAGCCCATGGGCTATAGTTTCTTTTCAGTAAACAGTTGTTGGCACTGTAGTTATTCACAAACAGGAGGGAATGGTTCATTTCTTGGAGCCGTGCAGGTGCTCTGTGAGTATTTACAGCAGCAGTACGGATGTGAGATTGAGTGTTCATTGTGATGAAGGATCGTGACAGCCGGTGCAACATTGTGGCTACTTGATGTGATTTTAATAGTTTTTGGACAACAACTGAGCTCCAGGCACAGAGGAAGGAGATGTATCCGGCTACGCAGACGATATTTATTAGAAAGATCAGTTCATTGTTGTTTTTGGTCTCTTTCTGGGTTTTCTTGGCACAAATAAAAACTTAACTCATGTCTCTAATCAACCACCCACGTTTGTCCCCCCCTTGCAGCCAGACAAAATCGGCCAGTCCCCGGTCGCGCCCACGTCGGACGGAGACAAGGTGGACCTGGAAGCCTTCAGCGAGTTCACCAAGATCATCACTCCTGCCATCACCCGTGTCGTCGACTTTGCCAAAAAACTGCCCATGTTCTCCGAGGTGAGTGCCGGCTAATTGTCTCGAGGTTCGGAGGACGAGTGTGAGAGTCTGACAGCCAGGCTCATAACGTGTGTGCGCTTGAGTTGAGGAAATGTGTGATTTAGGAGGTGAATTTGTAGAATTAGCAGCTCCGACGACGTGTTGCAAGAGTTATGATCAATATTTACAGCACACTCTGGAAGAAGACGTTCATCCTGGAAGATTTTGACGCCTCTAAAATATAGTATGAAGCCACAGGTTAATATGCAGATTGTTTCCACTCAGTGCATGTCTCGACTGGGAAATAAACCCTGAAGAAGCTTTTGTTGCCAGTGACAATCAGAGAAGCACTCTGGCTCCCGTCTGCCCCGCCTTAATTAGTTAGCAGCATGTAATCATGTTCCTTGTCGCCGCTGCTTGTAATGAGACCTTCTGTGATTGGATAATTATCGGGGTGGCCGAGTTACTGTCTACTGGGACAGCTGCAGTGTGTGTGTGTGTGTGTGTGTGTGAGAGAGAGAGGGAGAGAGAGAGAGAGAGAGTGTGAGTCCGGTGTCTAATGAACTCACAGAAGAGGAAAAGTTGTAACTGTAATCCATTACTGGTTTGAACATAAATCACAGAAACTTTTGAAAGTAGCATTTATCCATTCAGGTTGTTTCATTGTGATGGATACTATTATTCAAATGAACCAGATTATACAAGTATAATACAATAAATATAGAACATGTGAATAACATCTACCTCATTAATACAGGTGTGCACCTCGTTAATTCAGGTGTGTACCTCATTAATACAGGTGTGCACCTCGTTAATACACGTGTGTACCTTGTTGATACAGGTGTGTACCTCATTAATACAGGTGTGTACCTCATTGATACAGGTGTGTACCTCATTAATACAGGTGTGCACCTCGTTAATTCAGGTGTGCACCTCGTTAATTCAGGTGTGTACCTCATTAATACAGGTGTGCACCTCGTTAATACACGTGTGTACCTCATTGATACAGGTGTGTACCTTGTTAATACAGGTGTGTACCTCGTTAATACAGGTGTATACCTCGTTAATACAGGTGTGTACAAGCGCAAAGTGCCCGAGAATATGAAACATTTTGATTCTGTTTTATTTCAGTTGGTTATTGTTGGATAATCACAATATTACCTTCAAGGCTGAGCTGTGACTTATTATTGACACTCCAGTGACGCTCACAGGCCTCAAATAAATTCCTCCTGCTGCTGCTGGATAATCATTTTAGAGATAACGACACAGAGCTTTAGATAATCAGATGTGTTTAATGTTTTTATCACAATATTATATTGTGAAAGGAGCTGTTTCAATCAGATGAGGGAGGTCGGGGAGTTTTAGCCTGCATGAGATCCGCTCACGGTGAATTACTGATAAGAATGCAAAGAAAGAAAACCGGCGCTCGCAGAGCCTCTAAAAAATGAAGCGTGCCTTCCAGGTACAAATTTACAAGACAAATCAAGCCAATGAATGCTAATTAATCTACTCAGCAGTCAAGAGCAGTGAAATAAGAAACAAGCGAACATTAAGGTGGGATTTAATTCAGCACATCAGAGTCTGTAGATTTAATCAAACAGGCTGCAGCCCAGAGAGTCTAACATCCATGTAAATCAGGCTGTATTAGTCCTAATCTTTGTTCATCAGTGGAAGAACGTCTTCATGTTTCTCTCCTCTCTGCTTCTTCATTTCATCCCAACTCTTCTCATTTTATTCTGTTATTATTATTGTTTTAGTGTTTGCAGGATTAGATTCCAGTTCTTATTGTGTGTAGGATTGTTCCTGAGTAACTGATTACTTTCAGCACACAAAGTGAGGCACCTGTACGCATCTGACAGCAGCATAAATTACATTTATACAACCATAATAACAAAAGTCTGATTCTATTACTGCAACATTACGATTATTCTTTTATGCCCTGTGTGAACGGTGAATGTGACGCGTGGTCAGAATCCTCACCGTTCATGTTGGTCTCGCTTTGGCTTTTGGAAAATAATTACGTCTGTTGCTGATTTTATAAATTTATCGTCTCGACTCTAAACTCTGAACATCTACCTGCAAACGGCAAGACAGAAGAAGAAATATAAATCTTCTCTGTTTACCAAAACGTGCCTCGTTATTTTTACAGATTAGTTTTTAATATATTTTTGTATTTATTTATCACCAGGCATGTTTTTTATGTTTATGTTGTATCATCAATAACTCCCCTCATTTTTCACAGTTGCTCTCTTCACTCTGACATCTTTATACCTTCACAACCTTCTCCACAGCTACCTTGTGAAGACCAGATCATCCTGTTGAAGGGCTGCTGCATGGAGATCATGTCGCTGCGAGCCGCCATGCGCTACGACCCGGAGAGCGAGACCCTGACGCTGAGCGGGGAGATGGCCGTGAAGTGCGAGCAGCTGAAGAACGGCGGGCTCGGCGTGGTGTCGGACGCCATCTTCGATCTAGGCAAGAGCCTGGCGCAGTTCAACCTGGACGACACGGAGGTGGCGCTGCTGCAGGCCGTGCTGCTGATGAGCTCAGGTTATTGTTGACTTCTGCATCTTAAAGCTGCTGCGTGGCTGTGCTGCTCGTAACTCTGGCAGCATGGGAGCTTCATGTAATGTAGATTTTCTTTGTGACCTTGCACGCACAGTTCTACCACAGTCCGTCCCACTCATTACCCGCCTCTTTGCACAGTATATATTGAAGCCTATCGTGAGTCAGAATGTAATTATGGTCTGCAGATAGAAGAAGTCACATATGTATTCAGTGTTGAAAGGAGGACAGGAAGCTCGTCTCTAATGTGATTCAGAAGGTTTCTTCGTTGGAGAAACTCTTTAGACACACGTCACATAACACGGTCGGGGCTTTGAAATGATGGGATGTAAATAAAGAGAAGATGTGTGAGTAATAATAATAACTAACTAATAAGATTACTTATGAAATATGTTTCTTCTTCTTCCTCCTCCTCTCCTCCTCTCCGTTAACCTTTCCTGTCTGCAGACCGTTCTGGCCTGACCTGCATGGACAAGATCGAGAAGTGCCAGGAGACCTACCTGCTGGCGTTAGAGCACTACATCAACTACCGCAAGCACAACATTCCCCACTTCTGGCCGAAGCTCCTGATGAAGGTGACGGACCTGCGGATGATCGGGGCGTGCCACGCCAGCCGCTTCCTTCACATGAAGGTGGAGTGCCCCAACGAACTTTTCCCGCCGCTCTTCCTGGAGGTCTTCGAGGACCAGGAAGTGTGAAGTTGCCACCACGCAAAAAAAAATAAATAAAAGGGAAGAGGAAGTTGGGGCAAAACTGGGAGAGATGGGAACAGCCATCGTTTTTATAGGGGAAGGATGGAGGGAAAGTCCTCTCGGCAGGAAATCTGCATTTCTCCAACATCACATTTACAGTATGTGGTTTAAAAACTGGAACCAACGATAACAGGAACAACACACCAGCAACAGGAGAGTCGAGCAAACAGAGGATCTTGTTTTTTGAACACCCTCTCCTCCACCTCTTTCTCCTCCTTTTACTTACCCCTGTTTTAAAAATCCGTGTGGGGGCCCTTCTGTCTGAGCATGATGTCTTATCTAGTAAGAGTTGTAGCCATTTGCCAAGACACGTACACAACACACACAACACACAACACACACACACAGCCACAGCCTGTTCCACCTCAGTTCTTCAGAGCAGCGCTCTTTGCAGGGGTCCATACACCCCCTCCCAATGTTTCCAGCACCTCTCAGTATTATTTCTGAGTAACTGTTAAGGCAGTAAATCAGAGAACACGGACATTATTATCACACACACACACACAATCAGTGAACACTGCACATTTTTGAAATTTCAGCAGGCGCTTTAAGCGTCACTCTGGTGTGTGCTGGCTGCAGTAAAGCAGAGCAGCCACATCGTTACCAACTCCTCAATTTCAATCTGAGCCGTTACAGCTGTTTTTTGGAGCTTCTTCTTCTTCTTCTTAGATCCCAGTGAAAACCGGTGCTATATTTATATAAAGCTACTCCAGTTTTATGAAATTGTGTTGTCTACCTTTGGGAAAAAACAGACCATGGCTTCATATCTACCTTTATTTGTGTCATTGGACCGGCTCCTGTGACATACAATGCACACACACATAGAGGGAGACACACATGCGAGCAGACTTGCCTTGTCATTGCCCGTGCTGCTTGTGCCAGCAGCCCTAGCGTCTTATGCATGACAATTAAGCCCTTCTCTCTCCGAGGAGTTACTGCATTGAAAGGAAAGAAAGAAAGAAGGGAGGAGTAGGAGAGAGAGAGAGAGGGGAGAGGAGAAGGGAGGAGCAGCGATAGAGAGAAGATTTAATAGGTGGACTGTAGATTCAGAGCCAGGGGTCAGACGTAAATCTCCCAAGGAGGTTTTGAATAGCAGCAACCACCAGCAAACTCCTCCAACACACACACACTTTCTCTCCAGACATACATATATATAAAGATACATGTGTGTGTCTCTCTCTCACACACACACACACACAAACACAAACATGAATACACACATCACCTCAAAGTAACGTGAATGCCTCATTTTACTGTATGCACTGCGCGGCAGTGCTGGAAAAAATCTATACAACCCTAACCTGCAGGGTTTGTGCAGAGTCCTCTCCTCACGGACTCCAGCTCAGTGTGGCCCCTCCAGGCTTCCATACACATTTGCCTTTTTCTTTTCTTTTGTTTTTTTATTGTACCATGGGCGTCACTGAGAGCAGGCAAATGCCAAGAAGGCTACCATTTACCTCAAAAGTGGACACACACACCCACCAGGCTGGGGGGCAGCGATAAACTGCCCTCGTGGTGTCAGGCACTACCTCACCTCTATGGACACGGGGCAGCTGCCCACAGCCTACACACAGACATACACCATTCAAGTTGGCGCATGTGTAGATTAACACACAAATGTGCATAATGTTGTTGTTTTTTTGTTTTTGCATAGGTGCACACTTGTAGTCATGGAAAAGACAAAAAAAACACTCACGGCATACACACACACACCCTCAGTGCTATCACTTGGTTGAAATGAAATACCACTGAAGACAGGAGGGCCGACCATCACCCCCAGGAAGGTGTTACCCACTCCGGGGAATGGTACCCATTACATTCGGGTTATCTCTTTTTGTTATATGGGACCAAGTGTCATCTTTTTGAAAATTTGGATTTACCTGTTTTTGTCAACAACAAACGGAAAAATCGACTCACAGAAGTGACGAAGGACAGCGTGGACGCGCAGCCCAGCTGGCGCCCATTGAAGCGTCGCGGCGGGAGGATAGATACCGGAGAGTAACTGAAACCCCGTGGTGGCCACGTCCGTTGAATTAGCATGCACAGAAACGGCAGTTTCCCCTCCGCGTCATGGCGATCTTCCACGATACACTTAACGACGACTGCCACTGGATCTCGATAGAGTGCATTAGACGTAAAGAGGTGGAATGTTCTCAACCGGAACGAAGCCTCTCCGGAGGCTCTTTGAGGTGTCGTGCACTTTACCAATGCTCACCACTATAACAGTAAACATCCGTGGCAGAAGTCGTAGCGTACGAGCCAAAATGACCATTCGAGAATGTTTCGATTCGATTATTAAAAGCCCGCTCTGTTCATTCCAATTCTGGGGCCAAGCCAAGTCTAACTGGGTTTACCATTCCCAGAAGGGAATGGCAGAAAAGAGAGAGACTGAGAAATCTATTTTATATTCAGCGCCGAGCAGTAGTTCATGCTGGGCGCTTGTACGGGATGGCTTCACCTGCAGCAGGAGTAGCGCGTGGCAGGCGGATGGCTTCACTCCTTCGTCTTCTAAAGCGGGAGGAGTTAGGAGAGAGCAACTGGAACGCGCCCCCCCCTTCCATGAGCATCATCACCATCACCTGTCCACTACTCCAGTCCACCACGACGCCCCTTTCTGGAGCCTAGCTCTGACTGAATTGCACCCCATCAACGTTATATCAACCCCCCACCCCACCCCACCACCACCCCCACCACCCAGCCTGGCTGGTATCGGAGTGGAGTTTTTGCACTACTGCAGCAGTCCTCCCTTCAGCCCCCCCTCCGCCCTCCCAACCTTTACTCATCAAAGTTTAACCAACACCACCCCTCGATTGGGGGTTTAGTCTCCCCTCTGCTCTGTGTAAAACGGAGCCGTTTGGACTTTTGGCTGCTCTGTGTAACAGAGATTTGCAGTCGCAGTGGGCTCAGTCCCAAACCTGTCCTGTTGTCAGTATTAGACCAACAGCACACGACCCCCACAGCTCAACCGACCCGACCGAGGGTGGAGATCCCTGCGTCGGCGGCGGCGTAGCACTTATTCATTCTCCTTGTAGTACTCATTGTCCCATGATCCTTTAGTAAAATGACATCCTCCCTTCTATCATCACCCTCTCTCCCCCCGAGACACCCGAGCCCTGAGTTTGGCCCAGAATCATTGACAAATCAAACGGGATACCGGCCGCTCCCTTGTCAGACAAGGCTGGCCATAACTGCCCTTTAGAGCGGCAACCACCGGATGAATGTGAACGGCGGAGCAGCAGCGACGGGAACGAGAGACTTGCAAAGACGAAAGAAAGAAAGGAAAAGCTGAGGGCCTCGACCCCTCACTGCCATCGATGACATGAGCGAGAGAGGGCGATATGGCCGGTTGTAGAGACGACGTTCTAATAACAAACACTCGGAGGAAGGGAAGGGAGACGGCGATGTCTCCCCTTCAGTTCCCAACAACAACAACCCCATATGAGCCCTCGCTCCCATGCCAGCTGACAACCCCAAATGTTCCCCTCCTCGCCCCCTCAGCTCCCTCCAAAAAAAAAAAAAGGATAACCAACTCCAACTTTTCATCTTGGTGAGGATCAGCTCGAGATCCCACATTCCAGAGATGCAGGTTTGGGATTCGAACACATCTTTGTAAAAGAACTGAGAAACAAAAAAAAAAAAAAAACACCTCTCGATGTCCTTTGTTTTTCGTGAGCTGACTGGGTATGTGTGTGTGACAGAAGGGGAAATAATGCTGCTCAAACCTTCTGAGTCTGATTTAGATTAAGAAAAAAGAAAAAAGATATATGAAATGATTATAAATCCATAAAACAAAATGAAAAGAGATGACTTTTAAAAAAAAAGACTCCTGAACAAAAATGATTGGAGATTTTTTTGTTTTGTTTTTTTCATTTTATCATTGTTTTCTTATTTTCTGTTTGTTTTGACGCTTAAATCTGCTCTGTGTAAAAAAAAACAAGAAAAAAAGGTTAAAAAAGGTAAAAACAAAAAAAAAAACAAACAGCTGTAGTCACTTTTTGACCATGCGTGCAGTGTAACATAGAAAATATTTCACTTCTTTTTCACATCTATAGTTTGTGTTGATAAGCCAACTGGTCTGTTTGTCTGTGTGTCTGTCCAGCTGTCCGTCCCCTTTTATCAGGAGGAATTTACAACCAACAAAAAAAAACAGGAATTTCTTTTTTTTATTATTATTATATTTTGTTTCTTTTTTTAATGAAAAAAAAACTTTGGAGATAAAAAAAAAAACTTAAACAGGAAAATAAAATAATGCAACAGAAACTGAAAAAAACAAAAAAGAATAAAAAAAAATGAAACAATCTCGTCATACCTCACACAACACAAAACTCAAAGGAACTTGGGAGGAGTCATATTTTGCAGGCACATGTGAAAGTTCAGAGATGCATATATAGATAAAAAAAAAAAAAAACAATGTATATGTTAAAGATAATATGTGCTTGTGTGTACGCATCAGTAGAAGTTACAAAAGGACTCTTCCCTCAAGCTTTTGTGCTCTCTATCTTTATCGATTTGGGTTCTCGGATGACGGTGAGATGCGACGCAGACGTTCGCGTTGAGGCGTTAGAGATCATCTCCTAATGTGAGCGCTTCTCCAACTTTAAAGGCACAGTCTATAGACACACAACAACAAAACAAAAAATGTGAATGGCCCAGAGACTGAGGGAGTATGACTTTTGTAATGGCTGAGTGTTTTATGGTATTGAATGTAGCTGACAAGAGGGGGCTGGACCTGAGCCCGGCACCCACAACCTAACTTCCACACACCAGCAGAAAGGATTAGCGGTGTCACATAAATAGATGTTACAAAAACAACCAACAAAACTGAGAATATATATATTGCCCATCTGCAAGGTGCAATACTATGTTATGTATTTTTGTATGTTTTCTGTTTTTTTTATTTTATTTTCATTAAGTTTTATTTTTTGGCCATAACCAAGGATGTAAATACAAAAAACATACAACACTCAAGAGTTATTGCAACATAAATTTAACCGCTCCATCCCACGGTCATGTAAGGAGGGGAGAAAAAAAGAAAACAAAGTTAACGTGTAATGCTTCATACGTTTGTCCGTGTGCACTCTCTCACATGTGCATGCTTATCCATATTCAGAAGTGCCCCGTGACATTAATCATAAACCCTGTGCCTCTTCTTGTTTGCAAAGAGATCGATTCGTACCCTTCATATTCTCACACGCTACACATGAATGCCTATAGTTGTGTATGTGTGAGTGTGTGTGTTTTCATCTATGGAATCAGATTCAGATAACTATCGATGTGTGTGTCGCCCGGCAGCCACGTCGGCTCCAACTTTAGGAGATCTGATAGGTTTAATAAAGAAGCGGGAGGTGGGAGATGTGAATAGAACATAAGCGAGTTATTACTCGGCATTGATTGCCAGCTAACTTGGCTGCGAGACGCGCACACACGTCATAGTTCAAAATGGATTTGTCCGCCACGACATCGCCTCCGAGAAGCCAGCCGAGAAACCTGATATGAAATCGAGAAAACGACCCATTTACACTCGCCTCGTATCCAGATGAGACGACACTTTAATTCACACTAAGCCGCGTCACAGGCCAGATGACCAATCTGAACACTGTCCGTGAACTGACACACGAGAACAGTAACTTTACTGTCCTCACGGAGGACAGGATCGATGATGGTTACTGACATAGTTACACTTCAGATTACCTATGCATTGACACCTTCATAACGAGTTCCCGCTCCAGATCCCGGAGCTGTCAGATCTACCCAAGAGAGACACTGACATGACGTGTAAATGGAGTCTTAAGACGATGATGACAGTTTGAACTGAGCACCATATTTGTTTTCGGCTCTGGCTGGTTAAAGCTGAAAGTAATTTCGGTCTGTAATGACACCCCCTAACCAGACCACATCAAGCAAAGCGAGGGTTCTGAGGCTGGCTTCGCGGGGGCTTCCAAGCCTGTCCCTCCTATTTTATGATCCTGGGTTCATTCTCACACGTTGACACATTGGACAAGGGTGGAGATTGTCTGTGATGTTTTTTGGTTTTTATGGTTGTGTTTGGTCCCTCCCCACCCCCCCTATGCCAAATGTAGAGTTTGTGAAGACATGCAAGTAGCAAGATGTCTATGCAATTTCCCTCCAGCTCCCTTCAAACAGACGAGCTCAGTGTAATAACGAGCCGGTCTTCTCGCTTCTGAAATCAAATTCGGCTTTGAATTCAAGAGTTTCTTTACATGACCTGAAGACCCTTGCTACTTTCGTGTGGACAAGGGTCGGGGACTGCCTGCTGGACGAGCCGGCCTTCAGCCGGTCCTCGTCACGGTAGTCCAGGTCTCAGAGAACAAGTAGGAGGGGTACTGGGGATGTTATGGAGAATAAGGATTCTACAAGATGTGCTGTTTTTTGTAAACTACCCAGAAAGCGGTGTGTGTGTGTATGTGTGTGTTTTTGTGTGTGTGTATGTGTGTGTGTGTGTGTGTGTGTGTTGTTTGGAAGTTTGGGTACTACTCATGTCGACTTGATGTGACGCTCTCATCGTTTGGTGGGTTGAGCCTTGAATTTTCCGAGATTAAGACGAGCCCCTATAGTCAATCCTTCTGTGTGTGAAGCTTTAATTTTTCTACCCTGCGACCAAGTTAATGTAAATTTTAAAGAGTACTCTGGATGTCTGTCAGTGGGACGTACGTAGCACAAGCAAGTTTACTTAACACGTTACTTCTGCTGTCGAGACGCGAGGAAAGGATTTGAGAAATCTACTCTCCCCACTGAGTGGACCATCAGTTGTACTTAAGCACTTGACTAAAATGCACTTTGAACTCCCCAGAACGGCCGAACCGACCCGCGATACGTGGGGAAAAATGTCCCCAAGCCAATTGCCTTTTATACCATTTAACGATTAATCGCATCCTTCAGGCAATGGCGTTAAATTACTAATTATAAAGTTTACAATTTTTTTTTTTAATGAAGTGCAATAATTGAGCGTGAACCTTTTGGCGTATTTTCTCTTCTCATCAGATCTTATTTATACATTTGTGCTGAAATGTAATGATTGATTTTAAAAATGCGCCCACCCGTGAGAGCTTCAGCTAGACCCACTCCAGACACACACAAACACACACACGTGTACACACACACACACAAACACACACTACTTTTTGTGACTGGGTAAAGGAAGCTATTGAAGGATTCTCTCAGGTAAAAGAACATTTTCTAATAAATGATGATGAACCTTAGATGAAAAACCATTGTTAGCTCATCTTTTGTTTTTGTCTTCTCAATTTTTACAGCAATGTACCTTTTTTATGTTGTGTGGTTGGTCCTGAACAAGTGTTACATTGGAGAAAAAAAAAGGTCAGAATCATGCCCCCCATTGCTTTCTTAACCCTGAATGAAAACATATTTCTTCACGTGTGGAGGTGGGAGAGTGTTACGTCCGTCTGTTGGTGATGTTTGTGAGTTGTCTTTTGTTCTTTGGGTTTGGTGCTGCACTATATGGAAGCCCATTCCCACCAGGAAAAGTCAGTTTTATTTATAAAGCCCTGTATCACACAAACAAATTGCCTTTGGCTTTGAAATCTATACAAGCTATCGTTAGATCCTCATTTCGGATAAGAAAAACTTGCCAAAAACGACCTTTAACACAATCAGATTCCATTAAACAGCCACGCCACCACCTCCTCAACTCGCACAGGTATGAGGAAAGGGAACTCTTTGGTGTTAGCCTTATTAGACTTTTTGTGACTGAGTTACCAACACTGCAGTTTTGTCAGAATTTAAGAGCGGGAAACTATCTGACATCCAGTTTTCCAAAGTAGACTAGAGTATCGTCGGCATAGCAGTTGATATTAAGTCCATGACTGCGTATGATCTGATCAAGAAATTTAAGAAAGAAGAAATATGAAGAGAGAAAAGCTGATGACCCAGAACAGAGCCCTGTGGTACTCCATATTTCACATCAGAAAATTGTAGTATTAGTATAAGAAACACACACAGTGTTGTTACAGATAAGACTTTAAACGTGTGAAAGCCAGACTGGAGATGCCAAATTAATCGAAGAAGATACAGGGATGTACGGTGACAAAATCTACACGGAGATCCAGTAAACAAAGGTAACGTTAGCAACCATCGTGAACACGTGGTAGGATGGTTGGGGCTCAGGTGGCACTCCAGCATTTTAACTTTGTTTCCTGGTGGATGTGGGCTTCCATAGAAAAATGAAAACGCACAAGATTTTCTTTTTTTTTCATCCTATCTATATTTCAAGAGTCCAGTCTTGATCCTGATCCTAAATAAATCTCATTTTAACTTTTCTCTGTACAAAAGAAAACTCTGCTCTTACTGTCAGTAATAATCTTATAGTCTTTGCACTTTTTCCCTTTACGGTCAAAGTGCCGGCAGCAATATCCAGCCCTCCCTCATCCAGTTGGCTAATGGTGTACATACAGCAGTACATGGCTCCCATCCAAGCCGGGCTCCATCCATCCTTGTGGGGGTGGCGGGGAGGGGGGCACACAGAGGAACTGGCTTTGTTCCTCCGTCCGTGGGCCTGTTCTATTTCAGTGTGCTTACTATTTAACTTTGTGAAGTACTGAAAGACTGGCATGGCTAAAAAAAACACAAGGCTGTGCATGTATATAGGTGTGTGTGTATGTGTGAATGTCAGCATCCGTGTTCAGTGTGTGCAAGTGTGTGAACGCTTTGCTCTGAAGGTCTGTAATGCTGATATCCGATTGGACCTGCTTCGCTTTCCCCCAGAACCCTAAAAAAAAACAAACAAAGCACCTTTTTAGGCCGCGGTACGTGACAGAAGTCTGTAAAACAGAGTCCTGTCATAGATTTGTATTATTCCCTTTGAAGAATGTAACTAATATTGTGTTCAGGAGGCTAACGGAGAGTAAAAACGCAGGGGGGCCGTTTATATGTGCGAGCTGTGAGCTTTGTAGGAATGGGTAATATTTCAAAAGAAACGATTCCCACAAACAAAAGCCAGACTGTTACTCGCAGAATAGAGCGGATTACTGCTGCTGCTGCAGTTCAGGGCTTTGCAATTTAGTCTCCCTTTGGAAATGATGGCCTTATTGATTGCTTTTGTATCCCTCCTCCTCTGTGCTGTTGTTCTACAGCGTGTTTTCATAGGGCACCAGAGGATTTACCGTGGCGGCTTGCACTTAGAAAATACATGCAGTAGCGTTGAATCTCCGGTGAATTATTAGCGGTAGCAGTTGAGGACTAAATCTGAGCCCGTCAAATAGAGAATATCGAAGCCCTCGAGCTCAACAGTGTCATCAAAGTGTTAAATCTGTTTATTGGGAGCACTCTCATCGATCGTCGTCAGATTTTTGTTCAGACTGATTTTTAAATTGTGACTGTTATAGCTTGCGTGTTATTGGCTGAGTAAATGAGACAACACCACCACCTCCGCCTCACCCCCATCCTTTTTTCCAATGGCACATTTAGCTCCGATCTGCAATCTGGCCACTAGACGCTGATGAATATAGCTTTGAGTGGACACTGTCTTTGACTGTTGCCTAGTACACCAAAATCCCAAGACGTAACTAAGAGCACTTACAGGCACTTCTAGTTTTTTGTGGCGTCGACTTGCGAGTTGACTTTCGTGCTGCTCGGACTATCTGCAAGGAGATTTATAAGTCGTGGGGATATTTTTGTAAACGGGTGGGAAATCTCATGCCTAGACAGCTAAGAATGTACACAAATGAGCTCATCTATTAATATTTTATCAATCAGAGGTATAGATCAGAGATTAGATGAATTATGCGAATCGTGTGGTCGTTTGGAGAGAAAAATATGCAATGTTTGTCAGGTTGTAGAAGAAAAAAAGGTTTTGAATTGGTTCAGAACTGCTCAGGTTTGATGACCCGGCCTCAAAGGGTGCTTTGGTCCTCTCTCTCTGTTCCCTGTGCTCTCAGCCCGACGCGTCTCCCTCGTCCTTCGTCCTGTCAAACATACATCCAGCACTCTCAGCACATACAGTACACAAGCCCGCTGTTGTATGCAAAACCAGAGGAAACGCTCTCTGAAACCTAAAGAAAGGCTCAACTAATGAACCATTTTCCCACTCTGTAGCAGGTCCAAGCCACTTTACAGCACCAGCAAACCAACAACAACAGCAACCTCTTTCAGGCTTCATGTCCACACGGAACATCCTCTTTACCGTGCCACCTTTGTTTTATTTTTGATTCTTTATTGTTTACAACGGAAGGACTCGGTGTTGCATGTACAGAAAGCTTAGCATGCTTATAGTATGTTCTTTAAAACCTTTAGCAAACACACAGTATGCTTCAAAGCAGGACCGACGCTAACAAAAAGAAACCTGGTCGATGTTTCCATGCCAGACTTCTCTAGATGGGGCTATGTTGTTCAAAATGTCTATGAACTGTCTGTCTGTCTCTATTTTACAATGCACAGTCCTGTTGAGGCTCAAAATTATACAAAAAAAAAAGCAGGCGTGTCCCAGAACACGCGATGAATCAAGAAAAAGAGCTGAACAGAGCTCAAGCGCTGGAAGGAGTTAACTTTGTCTGGGCGGTGCATTTAAACACACGATCAGATATTTCAGCAAATTCGACCAAACTGAAGTCGACCTCAGAATCTGTGTGCGGGTTTATGTTTTGATTTCTTGATTCTTTTGGAATTTTTATTGTCATTTCTCTTGTTGGATTTTCTCAAGGAACCCTGTTCAGCCTGCTCAGTACACGTTTGTGACTATGGAAACATCCTGTAACTTCATATTATGACTCAAACCAGCAGTAGATGTTTTACAAAAAGGAATCAATGAAACATGCAAACGAGCTATAAGAGAAAACCACAAACGACAAACAGCTAATACAACAACTTTTCTTACTTTTGTATCACTCCTTCAAGAGTTCCTTGCTTCACTGTGACTGCAGAGGCTGCTGGGAAAACTACGACGTGTTCTGCAGACACTCAGGGGTCACGACCTGTCCGCTCAGGATCAGGGTTTAGTCGGAAGGTGCCAAAGACAGGATGTGAGGTGTTTTTTTGTCAAGTTGTGTTGAAAGCGCGTCAACCAGCTCTCCATGCAAAGTTTAATCCAGGCAATGAATCCCGTAATCTCTGGAGAGATCAGCGACGTGTACGAGATTGAAGCGAGGCTCGTCAGTCGTCCTGATCCGGGTCGAGCGTCCCCGTAAACCTGGACGTCCCAGCAACTCCGTGGCTCATAAAATTAATTAATCAACTCAAAATGTTAAAAAAGAAGTTTGTTAAAGTAACAAATGAAGAATTGGTTTGACGGATAAAGTTTCTTCCTCACTTACCATCTCGATTGTCGCTCTGCAGCAGTCTGCTCAGTGCTGCCTCTGGTGGCCACATGGATGTATTGAATAAAACGTCAGTGGCATTTTTGAGATACCTCGAACTACAAACAAGTTCATTTAGTGCCCTCGTATTATTAATGTTTAATCCATGAGCAGGAACAGAGTGGTGCTCTCTTCCAGTATCAGCTCTTTGTATTTAGAGGTCATGAGTGAAAATATGTTGCACTCCTCTTTTTACAATCTCATGAGTCACTAAGAAAATTGCTTTCCCTCCAGAGAGTTTGTATATTCGACGTTCTTTCTGTACTCAGCTTTGTGAGTCACCGAGTGGCTGAAGAGTCCGGTTTGTACGTACGAAGGTCTCAGATCAGGACACGCCAAAGGGAGATTTCTAGAGAGCGTACGAAGCCAAAGGGAATACAAATCCAATGCCGTGAATCTGTAGTGAAATAAATCATTCTGTTCGCAGCGTGTATTGAACAGTAACAGAGGACACAGCATGCAGGGAAACTGGACTAAACGTGGAGCGCTGTCTCTGTCCGGAGGTGCCACATCAGTCGTATATTTTCAGGGTAACAAAAAGTTGATTCAGTTTACTTTTCCGTGACAGGATGCTCGGTAAAATTCGCCCTGATGCTACAAACTCCTGGCATCTGAAGCAGATGATAAGTAACAATAAGGACCTGGAAATCTTGTTTTTCTTATATTCTGATAACTCTTGATGTTTTTTAATTCTCAGACGACGTCACTGTCGCAGGCGTGCGAAGCGAAAGGAACAATATTTAGGACTGATTTCCCACCAAGCACAGGGGCAAACAAACATGCAACGGTCAAGCTTTAGGCAACGCTCTGGGCTAAATGAATACACACTGTCTTGTCTTTCGATAAACACACACACACACACACACGCGCGCGCAGGAAACCTCCGAATATCTACTGTGATCTCCTCTCACACCACCCACACCTACATCACGCAGAACCTCCCACCCTCTTTCTCTCACCTGGACCTGTCCTTCCTCCCCCGCGGTTACCCAATCCCCCTGCTGTTCCTGAGCACCCACCACCTCCTTTATACCTCCTCCTCCTCCTCCCAACACGAGTCCAAGTGGGTGGTGTGATGTCAGGTTTTTGTGGTGGGCTGCTTACGACAGGTCCAGACAATCAGCGTGTTTGTAAATGTCGATGTGTGATTTTCAAATCTTTGTTTATGGTCAGGGTTTTAAAGGAAGATATTTTTATGGTAATTGTCGCTGGTCTATTTTACTATATATTTATGTAATAAATATGTGACTAAATTTACATCTCACTGGCTCTTTTTGGCTCTCAGTTCTCCGGCCAGCTACGTCATGTGCTGGAGGGGTTTTCATTAATGGACTAATAAATTAAACCCACAAAAACCTTCTCTTGTCATCACCTCATTGTCTCTGTGCTGTTTTACGTGGACGTTGGAGTCAGGACATGGAGTAATCCAGATGATAGTCCATCCCAGAGATGTTTGTCCTAACGTGTGACTCTGAATTGATTATTTGTCGACTGTAAATCATCCCTGCGTCCACACGTCGCTCCCTCGAGATGATAATGTAAATGTCCTCATGCGCCATAATCCAAGTTGAGCACTTAATCCTGCTTCTATTGAGGACATCTATGTTTGTCACAGTATGCAGGAACCTTCCTTTGGTGAAAATGATTTGCAGGATGAACTCAGTGGGCTGCAGTAATGACCAAATGAGGAGCAAACGAGGTTTGTCTGCTCAGATCAGTGTCGGGGTGGAAAGACGGGAGCTGGCAGCACTGCTCAGTTCATCAGCGTGTCACCGTCTGACTTATTGACAGATCAAATCAGAAGTCTCGCAGAGCGCTGTGAGCTTTCCTGGAGAGAGGCAGCTGGTCAGAAGGCTGTGACTGCTAATTCTTCAATCTGGTCGTGATTTGTCGTCACAGATGGGAAGATTTCAGTGAACCTCTGCTGGAAAAAATGAACATTATTGCACCTACTTTTAAAAATCCTGGTGTCATGGGTTTACGATCCGAGCTTTTGCTGCAAGTTGGTGCGATTTGGATTAAAGTCAGAAGCCCGGCAGCTCAGCAAGTTGTGAAAAAGGCTGTGATCAGCTTCCCTGTGACACCTCAAACTCATACAGTACAAATAGAGAGTAATGTGACTTTCCAAAAAGCCTTGTGAGGCAAAAAGCAACAACGCAGAACGAAAAATGGGATTTATGGTTGAAGAGTTTTCACTTATTGTTTCTTTGTACAAACAAAGGTTAAGTTTTCGAGTCCGTCCGGCGGCAGATGAAAACATGAATGATGATGTGGAGTAAAGGTCTGCGGTGATCCAGGTTTGAAAAGGGTCACATGAGGGTGACACGTTCAGCCTGGCAGGCTATCGCCATCTGGTGGTCAAATGATGGAGAGAACGTAGAAAAACATCTTTAAAACGTTAAAACAGCATAAACACAAACACATAGACACACAGAATACAGGTAAACAAACAGATGATGCATTTATGAATCAAATGAAACATTTAGTTTAGTTTTGTATTGAACAAAATAAAATATCCAACACATTTTCTAAATCAAATTTGCCTTTTTAAAGCCACATTAATTGATTTTTTGGCCACTTGGGGGCAGCGTCACACAGCACTGACATAATAACACCTTATAAAGTTGTTATGGCAACCTTAGCATCAATGGACTCATGTTTCAGGCGAGTGGTGGCTGGGAAGTGAAGCAAATGTGTCACAAACTGCAGTTCCTCTAACGTCCACCTGAGGCTGGCTGCAGAAGTGAGTCAGTCTCCATAAGTCCCCATGTTAGACAGCAGAAATAAACATGTTTACAGCCTGGTACAAAAACAGTTTTGGTCTCTGTAGCTAATTTCCCCGTTCATGACAACTGTACTGAGGGTGAATTTATATTAAGGCTTAAAGTTATGCAGGGTTAAGAGCGTGGACGCTTTGATTGACAGGTGGGTGTGGTTAGCCTGTCGATGCTCCAGGTGCAGATATTTAAATAAGGGGCTCATACTCAGTCTCTGTTAGCTGTTTGTGCTCTCTGCTCTCACTCTACCAGCTGAAAGATGCCAAAACTCTGACCTACAAATCCAGGAGATGTGTCACTGCTCTGTCTTCACTTTCACTACGAGCATCATGATTCATGCAGGATCGCTGTGAGGAGCTCTGTTCTGACTCAGTGTGAATGTGGAGCAGGTGATGGTGAATGACCTGAAGGTTGCACTTTTTTT
The DNA here is from genome assembly GCA_023373845.1 of Nibea coibor. Classification (NCBI taxonomy): domain Eukaryota; kingdom Metazoa; phylum Chordata; class Actinopteri; family Sciaenidae; genus Nibea; species Nibea coibor. The sequence continues at coordinate 2,133,796 of CM041728.1, read as the reverse complement.
AATGAATTAGTCGTAGGCAGGGTGGATCTCTTCACATGAAGTCCGTCATGTGGGTGGAAGCTGTTGTGGGGGCTGTGATCTCACAAAGGCAGCTTTTCCGCCAACCAATCCCCTCGCTGGCTGTTTGGACGCTGGCCCAACCCCCTCGGATCGTCCTCCTCTCTCTCTTTCTCTCATGTGTGTGTCATGCACACACCCTCTCTCTCTCTCTCTCACACACACACACACACTTCATGCTTCGTCATAGCAGGAATTTTCCACTCAGCAGCAGGAGAACATTGCAGCCAGCTGCGCTGTCAGTTGCAGTATATGGTTGAATCTCAAAGACTGCTTTGCAGACGACCCTGATTTTTCTTCTCCTGGCTGTTTAAAGCCACACACACACACACACACACCCACACACACACACACACACACACAGAGTACATGTTGTACTGCACATACGTGCACGAAAGAACTTCAGGCAAACACGAACACGCGTGTGTTTACCAGGACAGTGGAGCAGAAGAATGCAGATCCAAGCACTGGGACCCCGAGGGAGACAGGACGGCCTGCTAATACCTCTCCCCCTCGCCTCCCCCTCGCCTCCTCCTCCGTCTCCTCCTCCGTCTCCTCCACTCTTGTACACACAATCTCTCCTTCTAAAGAATCTTACGTGGCTCGCCTCCAACAGCGGCCTCGTCTTTATTTCTCAGTCTGTCTAATTCGCACAGTCTCCCTCTCTTTTGTGCCACTCACCGCAGATCATGGACAGCTGTGTGCATGTAGCATGTGCTGCGTATACGTTAGAGGCCTGTTATATAAGTGCGAGACCACCCCAGCCCCCTCCTCCTCCTCCCACCACTCCCACCCAGCCCCTCCACTTCCTGTTGCCCATACATTTCCTCTCAAATGAGGTCAGGTGAGGACGGCACAGAGAGAGCTATCGTGGTCAGGTGAGGACGGCGTTGAAGGGTCGTGGAGGCCTCCGCCGCGCACAGAGGGGAGGTGGAGCGCTTATTATTTATAAACATTAGCCGGAGCCGGAGCATGTGAATGTTCGGAGGAGGACAATGAAAAGATTCTGTATGGATGTGAAGTAACAGCACGCTGCCAAATGTTTCAACACCGTGTTTCTGCTGCCGATTACCCAGCAGGTCCAGTGTGTCAGACTCAGAGGGGCAGACATGGAATATCATACACAGAAGTGTGTTTTTATCAGAGTTTAATCACCTGGAAATAAGAAGTTTGTGTGTTTATTACCTTAAAGTGAGACTTTTATGTCTAGAGAGTCCTAAACACTGACTCTAGACTGTCATGGCCTTGGTTTTTTGGCCTGACTGACAGGAATGTGGGGAGAGCGAGGTGGGGAATGACACGAGGGAAAGAGCCACAGGTCGGAATCGAACGCTGGGCCGCGGTGGCGAGGACCGAGCCTTTGCGCGTGGGGCGGACGCTCTGCCGTCTGAGCTAAACTAAACGCCCTGCTTCATATTTTACGGTCTTTGACTGTGGTCACTGTAAAATCTACAGATTTTACAGTGTACGGCCGAGCGTGCGATCCCTCCTTTCCATTTCTGGCCTGTGGTTGTGTTTTATGATTTGGGCCCGGGCTCCTTCAGGAAAATGACATATAGTGCTCGAGTTATGGATAAACATAAAGCCTGAACCTGTTAGCCCGGTTCTCTTTCACGCTGCGGCCTCCATGGCTGGATTTATCGTCAATGCGAGACGTGAACGGCAGTCCTGCCAAAGATGCCTATCAGGCTGCTCACAAAACCAGAACCAGAGTTACACTGACCTCAGCCTCATCCAACACCTTTGGAACATCGAGCGCGAGCCAGACCTGATCACCCAGCATCAGTGTTGGACCTCAGAGAAACACACTCAGTCACACAATACACACTCCATACCTGCCATCTAGTGCATGCACTCCACCTTTATCTGAGCCGCAGAAGAAGTATGGCATTAATTTGGGAGTTAGCTCATGAATTATAGTATAGGGATACTTGAGACATGAAAAATGCATCGACTTGGAAAAGATCGCGTGGAAAGTCTGAGGGAAGCGACCTCCTGGGACGGGAGCTTTTCCGAGAGAATCCATTACCGCCTGAGTCAACATGGGAAGACATAAAACTGTAAAACGTAAAATGCTTTTAAAGAAGGGAGAGCGGGAATGTGAGAAACGACAAGCGGAGCAAAAATAATTACCAAAGATTACCGAGGTAATGCTCGCCCGGTGAAACGTGCTGCAGCGCGACACGTGCTCGCATAATCTCACAGGTTAAATCCTTCTGCTCAGCGCGAGCGGCCGGGTGAAGAACTCGCAGAAGGTTTCTCCATCAGGAATTAAGTAGTAGTCTGTTAGATAGGTGGCATGTTCATGGATGGGTAATGAGGATTAAACTGAAGAAGGAGATCAGAGGTCAGGGTGTGAGAGGCTCCAACACCAAAACGCAGCGAGGACAGCAAGCGTCCATAAGACTGGCTGGAGCTGAGGATGGGTCATCTCAGGATGAGGGGAGGACGGCGCGCTGCCTCGCACTCCCAACATAAATACCTTAGACTTTATACAATACATTATGATGACCCCGACAGCACATACAGAGTTAGAGAATATGCAGGCCTGATTTACCGCTCCGCACTTCTCCTCAATAAAACACTTCAAAGTCCACATGAGTCAAAAACCTGTTAGCGAGTACAAAGCCATGAATCACGTCCTGCATGCAGTGACACTTTGTGTACAGGCCAAGATAAAAATGTAGATAAAGTCGGAGTGGAAGCCTGAGCTAAGTGCTGGAGATTGCACGCAGTGATTGAAGACTGGAAGCCAGAGTTCATGCAGCGTGCCTTGTGTAATCTTTTATATAATTCTGTTTTTACTCAGAGTTTCTTGATGCACTCTATACGGACCAAAGTGTGTTTGTGGAACATTTCATTCCAAAACTATTGACATTATTATGGAGCCTCAACACCTCTGGGAACATTTGGGGAGTTTGGAACAGACACACCATTGTCTAAAACATCGGCTCCTCACACAGTGAACCCCAGCCAGGGGCTGCCAAAGCTTCACGGGGGGCTTTTTTTAAAAGACAGTTGACTGATTTCAACATTTCATTCATTCCTGTGAGGAAAAATAAACACAAGCTGTTAGTGTTAAAGTCCACTGGCTCTCAAACCCAAAGTGAGGAGAGGAATTGCTTTATTTTAAATTAAACATTTAGCTGAATTTATCCACAATACTAGTACACTAAATACTACAATACTTGAGGACTTGTACTTATATTTAAATTGTCTGTGAAGGTCGTCTATCTTCAAAAAACGGTTGAGTCTGGACCGGTTTGTAGATCCGGCCTCTCATCCAAGACGCTTTCCGGTCTTCATCAAAGTTCTCCACAGTGAAGTTCACTTCTGAGCAAAAACTTCTAAAATATCTTCAACCCATCAGAGTGAATCAATTCTTCATTGCACTGAAACAAATTATTTAGGCAACACGGCTACGTTAGGAATAATGCAGCTCTTGCTCGGCTCCCTAAAGGGCCGTAGTTAGATCTACATGGACCGACATGAAAGATGTTTTTGGACACACTCGTGTCTCTGCCAACATGTGCGCAGCACATTCACAAAGCTGTATACGGGTCCTAAAACAGGGAGCAGGAGGTTAATGAGGAGGAAAATATGTCTGCTAACATGTGCACAACACAGGCCATACGAGGAGGATAATGAGGAGGAAAATATGTCGGCTGAAGTTTGATTTCACTTCGTGTTACACCGTCGGACCTCAGAGATGCGTTTGATTTGATGGTTCACTTAGAAAATACTGATTTTTTTAGCGTGCTGCCAAAACCCAAACGTCAAATTGATATTTCACAGTAAGCAGCGCACATGTGGAGGCGTCACCGGAGACGATGACGTGAGTTTAATGGCAGGAATTTTAGCGCCATCGTGAGGCCAGTAGGAACAAGACTTTTTGTTATTGAATTCATATTTTTGGAACATATCTTTATTATTAATCATGTGACATGTCTTATTCACATAGACACACACAGATTTCTGCTACACAGGTTTGACAATGCAGCAGCAGTTACGTCCTTAAAGATTCAATATGTCAACCAGAAACAAGCCAGGTCTTCCGGTCACACAGTGTCTGACAATCCTGGCGGGCCAAAAATAATAATAAAAGGAATAATAAATTATAAAAATGAAGCTTCGGGCCGCATGAAATCTGACCGCGGGCCGTGATTGGCCCCCGGGCCGGACTTTGAACACGCTACAGCAGTTACTCAGCTGGTGAAATTTCGAACAAATATTTTAATTAATTAAATTATTTTTAATTAATTAATTATGGACAGACGTGTGAGTAAATAAAGGAACAAGAAATAATAATAAAAAATATATATTATTATTAAAAAAACTACGTGTTGTCAGTTGGTGACGTGTTTTTGGGGTCAACCAATAGCGAAGCACGTTCGAGCGCGACGCACGTACGTAACATAAGCGGACGTTGCTCGTGTCTGTTGCTGTTAGCGTTTAGCTCGCGTTAGCTTCGTCGTGGTGGAGGATGGCGGACGCTGGAGGAGTCGACGAGCTCTCGCAGCTTGAATATCTGTCTCTGGTGTCCAAAGTCTGCACGGAGCTCGACAATCATCTCGGAATAAGTGACAAAGATTTGGGTGAGTTGTTTTGTTCCCGCGCTAGACGAGAAAAACAAAAGCTAACTGGCTAGCTTATGCTAACTAGCGTGTGCTTCTCTGTGACTGTTGTCAACAAACATTCTGCAGCTTCAGTTCAGCTCGTGTCTGTGTTATTTTATGAAGCTTTTAGAAGTTTCCGGAGTTTGTTGTCGATGTTTGAGCTGGTTTCGATCCACGTTAGTCGGCTAACTTCAGCGTTTCCACCTCCGCCCGTTTGTTTCGTTGTGTTAATGTCTCACAGCTGAGTTTGTCATCGACCTCGCTGAGAAGCAGCCGACCTTCGATGGGTTCAAAGCTCTGCTGCTGCAGAATGGAGCCGAATTCACAGTGAGTCCTAAAGCTAAATGTTACAGCAGCTGTTACAGAGTAACGTGAGCTAACGTTACATCACAGCTGGTCTGTTTTGTTCGTGCTCGTTTCAGGACTCTCTCATCGGTAACTTGCTCAGGCTCATCCAGACTATGCGACCTCCATCCAAGGCCTCCACGAGCAAAGGTAAAAGTTAAACAGACATCACATGAAGTCATCAAATGTTAGTTCATCTTTAGTTCAGAGCCAAAAATGATGAAGCTGTGTGTTTAGATTATTCATGTGTATAATACCACATGAAGCCTCTTCAGTCACATTTCACCCGCATGAATCCTCATTTTATTAACGAGCACTGTCCGCTTCAGCCTCGGAGGTTTTGGTCAAGCCGAAGTCAGAGAAGGAGAGGCTGAAGGAGCTTTTTCCTGCCCTGTGCAGACCGAACGATCCAGCACCGAAGGTACGTCTGTGGTGTGACGCCACCTATAATGTGTAACAACATCTTTACGTGTGGACTGCAGTCACACATACAGCTCAGAACTAAACCTGAAAAGGAGAAAGTATATCACACCTGCCCGTGCTTCAGATGCATTTTGTCTGACTCTCTCAGAAACTGCTGGATGAAGACGACGTGAAAGTCGCAGCCGATGCCATGAAAGAGCTGGAGATGTTCATGCCCAGTGTCAGCGGCTCAGACTCCAAAAGCAGCAAGAGCAGGTGAGACAGGGTCACACTTTTATTCCCCGTCTGACAGAAGCTTCACGTGTCCGTGATCTTTGTCTGGCAGAGGACACAAAAGTAACACAACTAGCAAACTGTTCAACTGTTTTGATTCCATGTCTGATTTTTGATGTTTACCGTGTCACAGGTCAGAGAAGAGACGCCACAGCCGGAGTCGCAGCAGAAGCAGAGAAAAAGACAGACACAGAGACAGAGACAGAGACCGGGACAGGAAGAGGCGACATCGCTCTCGTTCTCGCTCCAGGTCCAGATCTCGCTCCAGAGACCGCGACCGCCACAGAGACAGAGACAGAGACAGAGATCGCGGCAAGAGAAGAGACAAATCTTCCCGCTGGAGTGAGCGCTCACCGAGCCCCAGAAAAGACCAAGACAGAGACTCTGACCGCTGGAAAGACAAACACGTGGACCGTCCTCCACCGGAGGAGCCGTCTGTTGGTGACATCTACAACGGCAAGGTCACCAGTATCATGCAGTTTGGATGCTTTGTCCAGTTGGAGGGATTAAGGTCAGTGAAAAACGCTGAGCTATCTTCAGGACAGCAGCTCCGTACGCTGCTCACCAATGAAACGTTCTTGGTTGGTTAAGTCAGTCACGTTGTTCTGTGTGTGCAGGAAACGATGGGAGGGGCTGGTCCACATTTCCGAGCTGCGCAGAGAGGGCCGCGTGGCTAACGTGGCTGATGTTGTCAGCAAAGGCCAGAGAGTCAAAGTCAAGGTGCTCTCATTCACCGGCTCCAAGACCAGCCTCAGTATGAAGGTAAGAAGAACAAACGGCAACCTGAGAGGCTGGAATAAATCTGTGACAAGATCCAGGCTGGAAAATCGAGTTTGATAGCAGTGTTGATGCTTCATTATTCATAATAAAGTGTGTGTGTGTGTTTAATTGAATCTGATAATAACATCAGCTGATGATGGTTTGAGACACTGAGTCATCAACTTAACTGAATTAGTGATTAAGCCTCTCTTTGGAAATCTGTTTTATCATCCTGGGATCTCCTCTCGGGGCAGACGTCATCCTCTGAGTTGTCAGCATGTAATTTGCCTGATTCTTTCCTCCTTTCTTTGTCAGGATGTGGACCAGGAGACGGGAGAAGACCTGAATCCCAACAGGAGGAGAAACGTAGGCCCGGACGGAGGGGAGGAGATCTCCATGAGGAACCCCGACCGACCGAGCAACCTGAACCTGGGCCACGCCCCGGAACTCGAGCAGGACGACACCCTGGAGCGCAAGAGGCTCACCAAGATTTCAGACCCAGAGAAGTGGGAGATCAAACAGGTGCAGTGAACATGTCTGCACACAGAAGCTGCTCCAGTCTGTGAGGAAAACATTTTAACATCCCTGTGTCTGCCCTCAGATGATCGCTGCCAACGTCTTGTCCAAAGAAGAGTTCCCTGATTTCGACGATGAGACGGGAATCCTTCCTAAGGTTGACGATGAAGAGGGTAAACAAATATTTGAGCCGCTCTGTGCAGACTCTCAGACTGTCTGAATCTGACTCGGAGTGGACTTCTTGCTAAACGATCTCTCTTACTGTCGATCAGATGAAGACTTGGAGATCGAGCTGGTGGAAGAGGAGCCGCCGTTCCTGAGGGGACACACCAAACAGAGCATGGACATGAGCCCGGTGAAGATTGTCAAGGTGCAGTACATGTCTCAACTTCACATCTTACTAAATACAGACTGCTTGAAGAAAAGTTATATTTAGACTCAATTTAGTGTCAACATATTTAAATATTTGAGTTATCAATCATTTATGGGTTAAATGATTTGTTTGACACGTTTTCAGTGAGTGGGAATGAACTTTGCATCCACAGTTTAATAAAACGTTCACTTCAGTGACGCTTTGTCGCGTCTCCCCCGTCCACAGAATCCAGATGGCTCTCTGTCCCAGGCGGCCATGATGCAGAGCGCTCTGGCTAAGGAGAGGCGAGAGCTGAAGCAGGCTGCACGAGAGGCAGAGATGGACTCCATCCCCATGGGGCTGAACAAACACTGGGTCGACCCGCTGCCAGACGGTTAGAAATGACTTAATGTGCACGTCTAATGGATTTCTGAGTCACAGATGTCGATGCTGAAGGTTCATCCAATCGGCACGCAGTCATAAAAATATCTGCCAGCTGGAAATCAACATATTGATCATCGTAACCTGCGTTCAGATTATAGAAGAATATATATTAAATCTTTATTTTTGCTTTTGGCGCTTCAGTGTTGATTATCAGAACTCGTTTAGGAGTTCAGTCTGTGTGTGTGCCCCCTTTTTATCAAAACCACAGACCGGTCTGAGTCAGACTTGTTCCATGATGGCAGACAGCGCCCCTCAGGCATGCCAGTGCTGGAGATGATAATCTGGCTTCCTGCAGCCTCGTATCTGGCCGGATGGAAAAGTCTTGCCACGGTTCAGTGTGTTTGTATGCCCTCCACGGCCTCAGGTGGTCTACACAGTTTCCAGCGGTTTGGCGCTGTAGCCTGCTGTAACGTGCAGATGTGGCGACGCTGGTGTAGATGTGAGGCGTGCGAACGTTTTCCTGCAGCATGAAGTTTAATTTTATGCAGATCAGAAGTTATTTATGTTATTAAAAGAGGCTTAGACACGTCTCCAGATATGGATGGATGATTTAACCTCTAACGTTGCTTAGACACATTTCTGACAAGGTAGCCTGACACGTTTGACCAAAACTGCTACAGCAACTGAAAGGCCGTCAGTCAGCCACAAAACTTTATTTTATCAAGGTAATGACGTGAATGACGTGTGATCGTCAGGTTGTCACGGGAAAACGGATGAAATCTTTGAGTCTGAGCATTTAGGGCTTCTGTACAGAGTTATATAAGGCCTGAGTGTTTTTTTTTTTTCATCATTACTAAGTACACTTCTGCTCCTCTTTTACAGCTGATGGTAGGCAGATTGCAGCCAACATGAGAGGCATTGGCATGATGCCCAATGACATCCCAGAGTGGAAGAAGCATGCCTTTGGAGGCAACAAGGCCTCTTACGGAAAGAAGACCCAGCTCTCCATCCTGGAGCAGAGGGAGAGTCTGCCAATCTACAAGCTGAAGGAGCAGCTCATCCAGGTCCGTCACAGTTTGGAAAAACTAAACCCAAGGGGAGACTTTCCCGTTCATGCGGGAATTTCTAATTGGTTCTGATTAGGTTTTATAGAAAATGTGATTATCCCGGGCAGATGTTGGTGCTTAAGTAGAGGACTGAATGGAAACAGCTGCTGAATGTAAATGATTTCATTTGCTTCTCTGTGGTGCTGACGGCGTGTTGCATCAGGTAGCACCAACACAAAGGTTCATCGTCCTTAATATTTCTGTCTTAATCCGTCACAGGCCGTTCACGACAACCAGATCCTGATTGTGATTGGAGAGACGGGGTCCGGTAAGACCACGCAGATCACTCAGTACCTGGCGGAGGCGGGTTACACCACCAGGGGGAAGATCGGCTGCACGCAGCCCCGTCGTGTGGCCGCCATGTCAGTGGCCAAGAGAGTCTCTGAGGAGTACGGATGCTGTCTGGGACAAGAGGTGAGTGACGAGTCTTTACCGTGTTCGGACCACAGCTTTGATATTTTTTAACCTCCACAGAGATGATGTAAATGCTTCTGCTCCAGGTGGGTTACACCATCCGATTTGAGGACTGCACCAGCCCTGAGACGGTGATCAAGTACATGACAGACGGTATGCTGCTGAGAGAGTGTCTGATCGACTCTGAGCTGGGCCAGTACGCCATCATCATGTTGGACGAAGCTCACGAGAGGACGATCCACACTGACGTTCTGTTTGGTTTGCTCAAGAAGGTAAGCGACCTGAGCGGAGGCCGTTCAGAGGGGAAGAGGTTACCTGTGACAGGAAGCTGAGTGTTCTTTGGTTCATTTCAGACGGTGCAGAAACGCACAGACATGAAGCTCATCGTAACGTCAGCCACTCTGGACGCCGTGAAGTTCTCGCAGTATTTCTATGAAGCGCCCATCTTCACCATCCCAGGAAGAACTTATCCAGTCGAGGTTCTCTACACCAAAGAACCTGAGACGGACTACCTGGACGCCAGCCTCATCACAGTCATGCAGATTCATCTGACCGAGCCTCCGGGTATGATCTAAAATCCACAGAGTTGTTCTTCTCACCGGTACACCTCAAAGTCAAATCTAAACTTCAAATCGGTCTTCTCCTCGTCTGTCCAGGCGACATCCTGGTGTTTCTGACTGGACAGGAAGAGATCGACACCGCCTGTGAGATCCTGTACGAGAGGATGAAGTCGCTGGGTCCTGATGTTCCTGAACTCATCATCCTCCCGGTTTATTCTGCCCTGCCCAGTGAGATGCAGACCAGGATCTTTGACCCTGCACCTCCAGGCAGCAGAAAGGTCATAAGATGTCCTTCTCTGCATTTTTCACAACAGACTAAATCAAGAAAACGTTAAAAATGAATTCTGATTCTCTTTTTTCCGTTCAGGTCGTCATCGCCACAAACATCGCAGAGACGTCTCTGACCATCGATGGTATCTACTACGTGGTGGATCCCGGCTTCGTCAAACAGAAAGTGTACAACTCTAAGACGGGCATCGACCAGCTGGTGGTGACTCCAATCTCACAGGTACGTTATGATGCTGCAGGAGGAGAAGATGCTTCCTGGAGCGAAATAATTGGCCAGCTCACTGAATTGTTTTTAAATTGTGTGTTTTCAGGCTCAGGCCAAGCAAAGGGCAGGTCGAGCCGGCAGAACCGGGCCAGGGAAGTGTTACAGACTGTACACAGAGAGAGCCTACAGAGACGAGATGCTGACCACCAACGTGCCTGAGATCCAGAGAACCAACTTGGCCAGCACTGTGCTGTCTCTGAAGGTAAACAGCCGCTCTGCAAACAACAGAATAGTTACTTATTTCATCAGTTTAAGGTAACGTAATCCACTCGTATCATCTTTCTCATGTTTGTTTCTTCCACCAGGCGATGGGCATCAACGACCTGCTGTCGTTCGACTTCATGGACGCTCCTCCCATGGAGACTCTGATCACAGCCATGGAGCAGCTCTACACGCTGGGAGCTCTGGACGATGAAGGCTTGCTCACACGGCTGGGTCGCAGGGTGAGGAGTCACTTCTCTGTACTTTGATCAAACGAATCGTGTCAGCGTGTGGTTGATGTGCGTTTTGCTGTCCACACTCCTTCAGTGACCTTTACTGTCTCCTCTCTCTCGCAGATGGCTGAGTTTCCTCTGGAGCCCATGCTGTGTAAGATGCTGATCATGTCCGTCCACCTGGGCTGCAGTGAAGAGATGCTCACCATCGTGTCCATGCTGTCGGTGCAGAACGTCTTCTACAGGCCTAAAGTATGCAACCGCTTCATTTTAAAGCATCTTCTGATCATCTCCTGTTTGTTTTCTAATCATCACAGCGCTTTAATTTTCTCTTTTGTGTTCCAGGACAAGCAGGCCCTCGCTGACCAGAAGAAGGCAAAGTTTCACCAGCCTGAAGGCGATCACCTGACCCTGCTGGCCGTCTACAACTCCTGGAAGAACAACAAGTTCTCCAACCCGTGGTGTTATGAGAACTTCATCCAGGCTCGCTCCCTGCGCAGAGCCCAGGACATCCGCAAGCAGATGCTGGGAATCATGGACAGGTGTGACACAGCACAGCCACAATCACATGCTAGCAGCTGAATCTGAAATAACATGACCCTCCAACACGCTCTCCTCTCCGCAGACACAAACTGGACGTGGTATCTTGTGGTAAAGCCACCGTGCGGGTCCAGAAAGCCATCTGCAGTGGCTTCTTCAGGAATGCAGCCAAGAAGGATCCTCAGGAGGGTTACCGCACGCTTATAGACCAGCAAGTCGTGTACATCCACCCCTCCAGCGCTCTGTTCAACCGCCAGCCTGAGTGGTACGACAGCAGCTCAACATTTTAATAAGAAATATCTTTGTCGATTTTCAAGCCGTGTGACGTCCTGCCTCTTTATCCTCAGGGTCGTTTACCACGAGCTGGTGCTGACCACCAAGGAGTACATGCGGGAGGTGACCACCATCGACCCCCGCTGGCTGGTGGAGTTTTCCCCCGCCTTCTTCAAAGTGTCCGACCCCACACGCCTCAGCAAGCAGAAGAAACAGCAGCGCCTCGAGCCTCTGTACAACCGCTACGAGGAGCCCAACGCCTGGAGAATCTCTCGCGCCTTCAGGCGCCGTTGACGTGCGTGACTTCACGAATACGTCACGAAAATGTTTTAACAGCGATGAAGTGATGAGACGTTGTCATCATTCAGGCTGCTCCTTTTTAAATTTGTACATTTGTTGGTGGGAACATTCGTGTCGTTATTTTAGAAATATTTTTCATGGCACTAACAGGAACAAAAAAATCTTCCACATCTGATTAAACGATCTTCTGTGAGGAGACTGTGCTGAACTGTGGCTGATTTCTTTGACTGTAAAACCTGATACAGACTGTATGGATGGAACAGCAGAAATGTTTTTGTACTCTGACCTTCACTCACTCGTATCTGACTGTTGCTTTGCTACACTTGTCTATGGAACATTGGATATGTGTCATTAAATGCTACGTTTTCTTAAGCCTGAGTGATTTTCTTGAACTTTATTGAGATGATTATGATTTAATTATACATTTTAAACTTGTGGTTCTCTGTGGATGTAGTTTTAGTATTAAAGCTCGTCACTGACCACATCAGTCAAATGTCTCATCTGCGTAACATGAAATACAGAAATTAAAAAGAACAGCTGTGGCTGTAGCTGAGCAAATTCAACATCAAATAAAAATGAACCAACTGTAAAATCAGCCAACAATTATTCTGTCCTTTTGCTACTTTTATGTAAGTAAGAGACTTTGTATTAAAAACTATATTTGACAATCGTTCATGCTGCTACACTTCATCCTGTTTACTCGAGTATTCCTGTTTGAAGCCAAACAGTTTTTACTCCACTACATTTATCGGACAGCTTTAGTTACTGGCTGTTTTGTAAACTGATGAATTAGGGTGTAGCGTTCCTGCAGGGCTTGAGAGATTTTTATTATTTATTAAAAATGCAATGCAATGATCCTATAGACCATGATGCATTGCTGTAGATTAAACATGATATAAAGTCCTTAAAATGAGCTGATTGGTCGTCTATACATCTTATATTTAAGTCTTTGAATGTTAAACTCTAAGATATTATCCTCTGAAATGCAGCAGACTTCAGGATTTAACACAAAGTCCAACGTTGCAGTCCAGGTGTCTGCAGGTGTAGCGCTGTGATGCGCCTGTCGGCCTGCAGGGGGCAGCAGCGCAGAGACCAGCTCAGACTAAAGGAAGCACTTCCTGCGTCACTCCGAGTAAACAGTAACAAACATGGCTGCTGCAGACGAGCTCAGGCGCCTGGAGTATTTATCTCTGGTGTCCAAAGTGTGCACGGAGCTGGACAACCACCTGGGCATCTGCGAGAAGGACTTAGGTAACGATGCGTTACACCTGTGCGCATGCTCAGTTCGATGAGACGGTGTGTTCACCTGTGTTTGTTTGTGTCACAGCTGAGTTCATCATCAGTTTGGCAGAAACACATCCGACATTTGAAGAGTTCAAGTCAGTGCTGAGGGAGAATGGAGCAGACTTCACGGTGAGTGTCTGTCTACCTGTCTACCTGTCTGTCTACCTATCTGTCTGAACACGTGTCTCTCTCTCCAGGACACTCTGGTTGGGAACCTGCTCAGACTCATCCAAACGATGCGCCCCACGCCGTCTACAAGCAAAGGTACAGACCTTCAATGTGCTTCATGTAGCTCCACCAGCTCCTCCACCCTCCTGACACGAGCTGTGATCATCTCGAGACTAGATTACTGTCCGCCACCTTCAGATGATCCAGAACGAGGCGGCTGGTCTTCAAACATGACATCTCCTCTGTCCACCTGCAGCCGCCCACGTTAACCTCAGATCTCTGACTGCAGAGCAGTCTGCGCTTCCTGAGCGTCCTCATACAGACACATGAGCGACGCGTCTGTTGTTCCCCGTTGGTGGAACGTCCTCCCAGATCAGGGCGTCCCTCTCTACCTTCACAGACCTCCTGAAGACCTCCAGCTCTTCAGAGAGGACCTCCTCTAACACTTCTAACACGTTCTTGTCACATTGTTCCCTTCTCTGAAAGTCCTTTTGGATAAATGACTAAATGTAAATGTAACGCTGTTTTACAGGAGTGCTGTTGTTCTGTAACCTCCTCTGTGTCTGACAGCTCCTCCAGAGGCTCCACAGAGTGAGAAGGACAAGCTGAAGGAGAAATATCCTGCTTTATGTAAACCCGACGCTCCGGAGTGGACGGTAAGACCTTCGTGTCCTCTCATAAACCCCAAAGCTGCAGTTTGTAATCTTATTTATTGCGTCTCTCATCAGATTCCACCACGACGCACAGATAAAGACGACGAGCAGGTTGCTGCGGCAGCCATGAAGCAGCTGGAGATGCTCATGCCAAACTTCTGTGGAACGAGCGCTGAACACGGGTCATTTGGAAAATTCATTTACTTCTGTCAAACTGCTGCACGCTCAGATATCTGGAGTGAAAACTTCTGCTCTGCTCCTCAGGTCTGACAGGAATCTGCCCCGAGGTCGAGACACAGACAGAGGAAGTGGGTGTAAACGGAGTCGCTCTCGCTCCAGATCGAAAGATCGCGACGGAGAAACGAACCCGAAGCACCGACGGAAACGAGCGTCTCGCTGGAGCGACCGTCCGCCGAGCCCTCGCAGAGATGACGACGCCTGCCGTGATAAATTTGTGGACCGGCCTCCGCCTGAGCAGCCCGTCGTGGGCGACATCTATGACGGCAAAGTCAGCAGCATCATGCAGTTTGGCTGCTTTGTGCAGCTGGAGGGCCTCAGGTCGGTGAGATGCAGATTAACGCTGTGAGCAGATCTGCCTGTGATGTTCTCTGACGACTGTCATCGCCTGCAGGAAGCGCTGGGAGGGCCTGGTGCACATCTCAGAGCTGCGCAAAGAAGGACGCATAGCTAACGTGTCCGATGTGGTCACCAAAGGCAAAAAGGTGAAGGTCAAGGTGCTGACCTTCACTGGAACCAGAGCCAGCCTCAGCATGAAGGTGAGTCAGGCCTGAATGTTGGAAGAGAGACGCCGCAGGGAATCAAGAAAATGAACAAACATTTGTTAAAATAATTTCTCAAATGTTCCGGGTAGGACGTCGACCAGGAGACAGGGGAGGACCTGAACCCCACCCGGAAGCGAAACCTGGACGCTGGAGCTGGAGGTGGAGACGAAGCCATGAGGAACCCCGACCGCCCCATCGAAGCGAGCATGCTGGAGTTGGCGGAAAACCCGGCAGAACGCAAGCGGCTCGCCAAGATCACAGACCTGGAAAAATGGGAGATTAAACAAGTATTTCTGAAACATTCACACAGAGATGTAAAACATTTAGCGCTCAGCGGTTTATGTTAAAAAATGTTTTTCTCGTGCTCAGATGATTGCAGCAAACGTACTCCCTAAAGAAGAGTTTCCAGAATTTGACAAGGAGACGGGAATCCTTCCCAAAATAGACGACGATGAAGGTAAAACTCTTTTTTTTATTCTGAAGCTTCTGCAAAATAAAAGTTTTGCTGCGTCATCACGTGTCTGCATCCACAGATGAAGACGTGGAGATCGATCTGGTCGAGGAGGAAGCACCGTTCCTGAGGGGACAGACGAAATGGAGCATGAACCTGAGCCCAGTCAAAATAGTAAAGGTAAATATCGAACATATATGTTAATGAAATGTCAGAGCAGTGGATGTTGAACTGTTAAAGCCTCTCTAAACGTCCGTGTCACTGCTGGGTGTGGTTAGATCTTTACATCACTTCAAGTTAAAGGTCGACAAAAACCTGATTTTTGAGTTTGTCTATGACACGACCCAAAGACACGACCTTCCTCCTTTGTCCTCTTCCTCCCGCGCAGCGTGCTCTCTTTATTCTTTCTTCTGTTTCAAATCTAAAATCATAAAATCACACAAACATGACCAGCAGCATCAAAAACAAACCTGGAAGTATCAGAACTGCTGCTGTTACTCTTCTTGCCTGTAGGTGGCGTCGGTTTGGTTGCTCTGCATCAGTCGTGCTGTGTATTAACTCTTCTAAACGTATTTCAAATAAAGCACAAACGTCCTGTTGCTTCCTCCGTCTTCAGAATCCAGATGGCTCCCTCTCCCAGGCGGCCATGATGCAGAGCGCTCTTTCTAAAGAGAGGCGGGAGCTGAAGCAGGCGGCTCGGGCGGCAGAGATGGACTCCATCCCGACCGGCCTCAACAAGCACTGGATTGACCCGATGCCTGATTGTGAGGACCTGATGGACACAGATTCACAGATTTCAGATTTAGAAATGTAACATCTGTCTGGTGCCTCTTACTCTGTCACGCTGTTACCATGGCAGCAGATGATTATCTAGCTTCCCGATGAGTTTACACTGAGGCACAGAGTCGTAATGCACTTTGACTTCCGTCGCCTGGGGGGGTCAGAAGCTCCTTTCAGCCCTCGTTACTACCTCTGACTCATCGTTTAATACAAAAATCACTTTTTGGGATCATTGCAGTTCATCTTGATGAAATAAAGTCGGTTATAGGAGGCTGTGGTGGATCTTCACATCGCTCTGTTCCTCTCCTGTTCAGATCAAGGAAGGCAGATTGCTGCCAACATGCGAGGCATCGGTGCCATGCCCATTGATCTTCCAGAGTG
The DNA here is from genome assembly GCA_023373845.1 of Nibea coibor. NCBI lineage: Eukaryota > Metazoa > Chordata > Actinopteri > Sciaenidae > Nibea > Nibea coibor. Next base: position 2,117,392 of record CM041728.1, on the reverse strand, counting down.
GAAGAGGTACGCCTTCGGAGGGAACCAGGTGTCGTACGGCAAGAAGACAGAACTTTCCATCCTGCAGCAGAGAGAGAGTCTGCCTATCTTCAAGCTGAAGGAGCAGCTCGTTCAGGTACGAGCGCCGTGACAGAACTTTGAGCACATTACCATCAAACACATTTTAATATGTTCGTTCTTTCCCTCGACAGGCTGTCCACGATAACCAGATCTTGATTGTAGTTGGAGAGACGGGGTCCGGTAAGACCACGCAGATCACTCAGTACCTGGCGGAGGCGGGCTACACCGCCAGGGGGAAGATCGGCTGCACGCAGCCCCGACGTGTCGCCGCCATGTCAGTGGCCAAGAGAGTCTCTGAGGAGTACGGCTGCCGTCTCGGCCAAGAGGTGAGTGACGAGTCCTTCCTGTCTTGTATCTGTTTCATGAGTTGAAGGTGTCCTTCAGCTTCCCTGTTGTGTCTTGTTGTATCTTCAGGTGGGCTACACCATTCGATTTGAGGACTGCACCAGTACAGAGACAGTAATCAAGTACATGACCCACGGCATGCTGCAGAGGGAGTGTCTCATAGACTCAGACATGAGTCTGTATTCCCTCATTATGCTCGATGAGGCCCACGAGAGAACGATCCACACCGATGTGCTGTTTGGCCTCCTCAAGAAGGTATTTCACCTTCTGCAAACCGTGTTTCTAAAACCAAAACTCAGCTTCACGTTACACACCCGCCTCTGCCTCTTCCAGATGATACAGAAACGCAAAGACATGAAGCTGATCGTGTCGTCCGCCACGCTGGACGCTGTCAAATTCTCCCAGTATTTCTTTGAAGCGCCCATCTTCACCATCCCAGGAAGAACCTTCCCGGTGGAGGTCCTCTACACCAAAGAACCTGAGACGGACTACCTGGACGCCAGTCTCATCACCGTTATGCAGATCCACCTGACCGAGCCGCCAGGTACGGATGTGTTTCCTTAAACCGTCTTGAATTTTGAAGACTGAAGATTCACGTTCTCCCAGCCTCATCACAGTCATGCAGATTCATCTGACCGAGCCTCCGGGTATGATCTAAAAACCACAGAGTTGTTCTTCTCACCGGTACACCTCAAAGTCAAATCTAAACTTCAAATCGGTCTTCTCCTCGTCTGTCCAGGCGACATCCTGGTGTTTCTGACTGGACAGGAAGAGATCGACACCGCCTGTGAGATCCTGTACGAGAGGATGAAGTCGCTGGGTCCTGATGTTCCTGAACTCATCATCCTCCCGGTTTATTCTGCCCTGCCCAGTGAGATGCAGACCAGGATCTTTGACCCTGCACCTCCAGGCAGCAGAAAGGTCATAAGATGTCCTTCTCTGCATTTTTCACAACAGACTAAATCAAGAAAACGTTAAAGATTAATTCTGATTCTCTTTTTTCCGTTCAGGTCATCATCGCCACAAACATCGCAGAGACGTCTCTGACCATCGATGGTATCTACTACGTGGTGGATCCCGGCTTCGTCAAACAGATTGTATACAACTCTAAGACGGGCATCGACCAGCTGGTGGTGACGCCCATATCACAGGTCGTTTTAACACATTCACCTTCTTGTTAACCTCACTGTCTGTCGGAAAAACTGAGAAGTCATCCATTGGTCTGCTTTCAGGCTCAGGCCAAGCAGAGGTCAGGTCGAGCCGGCAGAACCGGGCCGGGGAAGTGTTACAGACTGTACACAGAGAGAGCCTACAGAGACGAGATGCTGACCACCAACGTGCCTGAGATCCAGAGAACCAACTTGGCCAGCACTGTGCTGTCTCTGAAGGTAAAGTACTGACACGTGTTTCCATCTCATCATCTCCTGCTTAAGGATGTTGATTCTTTTCTGGCACTGTCGTCAGGCGTGATCTCCGTGCTTCCTTTGATTCGTCAGTTTGTCCTGATACTCAAATCAGAGAGCACACGGTTTGTGTTTTTATGGGAGCGGCGTCCATGTAAATTAGCTCAACGTCAGACAGTTGATCCGCTCTTTGATCACTTTGACCATCTCTGGCAGCGTGGAGAAACGCCCCAGCTGTCACACGCCGAGCGCGAATGGAGAAAAGATTCAGACTCACTACGACGTCTTTAAAGAGTCAGAATAAGGCTGGTGGGAATATCTGCCACAGCCCTGAACTCCTTCAGACTTTATCTCGAAGACAGGGCCGCGTTGTTGCCAATGATGTAGACATCTGTGCGGCTCATCGTGAAATGCGGAGTCCCCCAGGGTTCGATCTTTGGGCCGCAATTATTCAATCTGTACGTGCAAATCACACACGACAGTAACGATGTTTATCGCAGCTACGCAGACAACACTCAGATTTACGCTCTTTCACAAAATGACTGCGGCTCCAGAGACTCGCTCTGTCAGCGCTGCCAGCGAGGAAACAGCTGGCTGCAATTCAGTTTCCTTCAATTAAATAAAGACAAGATGGGAGTTGTTGTATTTGGCAAAAAGAAGGAAAGAATGGAAGTTATTGCTCAGCTCGATTCCAGAGCTTTAAAGAATCGACTTAGAAATCTCTGTGTTTTAATTCAGATCTGAAGCAGCTACGTAAACACAATAAGTACATCAGCATTAATTAGAGCTCCATGTCCAGACACTCTCAGGCAGGGTGGGCTGATGTCTTCTCTGAACTTCAGCTCGTTCAGACAAAACAAGAGAAAAATGTTGGATCCAATCAGGACGAATCTCTTTTCATCATTACACTGTTTCTCTCAGATCCATCAAAATACTGCAACATTTCTAACATGAACATCACTCGTGACTTTCTTCCAGGCGATGGGCATCAACGACCTGCTGGCGTTCGACTTCATGGACGCTCCTCCCATGGAGACTCTGATCACAGCCATGGAGCAGCTCTACACGCTGGGAGCTCTGGACGATGAAGGCTTGCTCACACGGCTGGGTCGCAGGGTGAGGAGACCTTTTTTATCTTGATGATGAAGCGGGTTTAGACTTTCCAGCGGCCTCACGTGTGTCTCTGCGCTTCAGATGGCTGAGTTTCCTCTGGAGCCCATGCTGTGTAAGATGCTGATCATGTCCGTCCACCTGGGCTGCAGTGAAGAGATGCTCACCATCGTGTCCATGCTGTCGGTGCAGAATATCTTTTACAGACCAAAGGTTTGTGTCGTTCTCCTTCAGCCTTCAGTGAGACGAACAAGCTGTTAATAGTTAAAACATTTCCTCGTTTTCAGGACAAGCAGGCCCTCGCAGACCAGAAGAAGACAAAATTCTTCCAGCTTGAGGGAGACCACCTCACGTTGCTGGCCGTCTACAACTCCTGGAAGAACAACAAGTTCTCCAACCCGTGGTGTTTCGAGAACTTCATCCAAGCCCGCTCCTTGAAGAGAGCTCAGGACATCCGCAAGCAGATGCTGAGCATCATGGACAGGTATGAGAGTCCACGGTTTGTTTAATTAATGAAGAAATTGCTGTATACATAACCATGGTAATTAATATACACAAATATCTAAATGCATGCCAGACACGCAGAAGAAGAGTCGCAGAGTATTTAACCTCAATCAGACGTAATTGTTACAGGATGTGTTGTGAATTTAAAAACAGATAAACCAGTTTAAACCGCGCACTCTTCCTCAGACACAAGCTGGACGTGGTGTCCTGCGGAGCGGCGGCGATGCGGGTCCAGAAGGCGATCTGCAGCGGTTTCTTCAGGAACGCTGCCAGGAAGCACCCACACGACGGGTACCGTACCCTGATCGACCAGCAGGTGGTGTACCTCCACCCCTCCAGCACTCTGTTCAACCGCCAGCCAGAGTGGTAAGTCAGACCCCACAAACATGACACGATCAGAGCGGTTAGTGCGAGCTGTATGGATCCAATTAGTTTAAGTTGACTGACAGAACATTTATCAAGTAAAACTGTCGATGACAGCTCTCTGGTTTATTCACTCTTTTCTTTTAATGATTCATTAGAATCTAGAAGAACAATTTGTGACTTGGCTGTAATTAATTATGTTTGAAAGAAAAATGGAAGAATGTTTCCTGAAGCTCGAGATGGTGGCCAACATTTCAAAACAGATATTCAGGTGCAGATTAAGATTAATTAGCACTATTAGTGATTAATCATCATTAACCCTCCTTTGCCCTCTTGCAGGCTCGTGTATCACGAGCTGGTGCTGACCACCAAGGAGTACATGCGGGAGGTGACCACCATCGACCCTCGCTGGCTCGTGGAGTTTGCGCCGGCGTTCTACCGAGTGGCCGACCCGACGCGCCTCAGCCGGCAGAAGAAGCAGCAGAAACTGGAGCCGCTCTACAACCGTTACGAAGAGCCCAACGCTTGGAGGATCTCCCGCGCCTTCAGACGACGCTGATGACCTCCTGTGCCTTATACCTCACCTGGACAAACTGTAGGTCAGACTACCTGAAGACACTCATTTAACTGTGGACCAGATAAATGTTATTTGATCGATCTTCTTTCACAATATTTAAACTTTTTTTACGTTAGTGTTGCTGAATTTCATCTCGTTACATGATCAGATGGTATGTGTGTATTTTCTAAGAAACAGATGAGCACTGGATGCACTTTTATTTGCTGCCGCCTCTTAATTATCTGCTGAGTGCGAGGCGTCGAGCTTCTCGTCACAAAACTGTTAAAATGACAAAATGTTGAATCACATTCACTCATAAAAGAACAAGAAAGGCGACACAGGAAAGAATAGTCTGGACTTCAGTTTGGGTATTATTATGGGTATTTATTAAGCAATCTCTTCAACCACAGTCGTGTTTATGGATTGAACAGGCCTCAGATGTGAGAGGAATGCAGCTCTTAAAAACAAAACAAAAAAAATCCCTAATGAGATTAATTTAAAACAAAAACACCATAGCCTTATATACAAGTGGATGGGGTGGGCATGTGCAAGAGGTGCATGGGGAGTTTCAGGGTGTGTATGATGATGGGTTGGTACAACAGGAAGATTTCTGAAGGTGGAGGGGGGAGAAAAGAGGTAAGGAAGGAGGAGGGGGGCTAGCTTTAGTACATGTAGCCTTTGGAGTAGGGCTGGGGGCCCATGTTTTGGGGGGCTTGTTCTGCGGTGTAGGGCACTCCCTCATCCAGATGGGACAGGGGCACCGTGTCCTCCTCGTTGACGTAGCGCTCGAACTCGGCCTTCAGGCTGGGCCGCTGATTGTCGGGGAAGGCCAGGGAGATGAGGGCCTCGGGCTCACAGACAAACTTGTAAACATAGCGCTCACCTGCCACCTGGAGAGAGACAGAGAGAGAGGGAACGTCTTGAGTCACATATGAAAACCTTTTTTTCCCCTCAGGTGTTTAGACGTTTTATGTTGCTCTTTGAGTCTTACAGGTGTGTACGTGTAGCTAGCCCAAGTCTAAGGGGGTAGAATAGACATACGACTGATGGTAGGAGAACTAGAACTGAGCCACTTTTATACGTTGTAACTTTTTGGTTTATAATCTCTTCACATGACCGAAGAAACAGTCAGACGATGCACAGATCTCTCTAAAGAAGAACGACTTCTTCAGCTGTGGAAAATCTCTCTACTGAAACAGCTGACCGCTTAATTTCTGGAAAAGGTCTGCAGACCATCTGGACCAAAATCTGTTTATTTAATAATATAAACAGTATCAATAACTGCAGTCTTGGTGGATTGTTGTGAAAATGTATTGTACCGTAGTAAGAGGAAGATCAACTCCAGACGGAGGGATTATTTACAACCTGGCAACCCAAAAGTCGTTCTTACAAGCGGCTGTTATTAACTCCTCTATGAATGGTTTGTTTTCTGGAAATGGTTCCATAGATTGATAGAAGTGAACCTGCTACTAGTTACAACATGAGATGTGTTTTTTGTACCTTCTGCATGATTCCCTTCTCGTAGTAATAGCGAAGAGAGCGACTGAGCTTGTCGTAGTTCATGGCTGGACGGTTCTTCTGCATGCCCCACAGCCTGGCAACCTGAGGAGGAGGAGGAGGAGGAGAACGGGGAGTCAGAGGAGGAGATAGAGGGGAAAAGGAAATGGCTCTGTTACACTTCTGGCACGGTTCAGCTTTGGTGAGGTTAATTTTAAAGGTGACCGGATATTTGCAAACCTTCCTCAAATGACACGTCAACAGAGGAGAATCGCTTGTGTCAGCGTTTTTTTTTTTTCATATTCCAAAAAATTCATAATTAGACCCAGTTGTTTGTAGCGCCACACGTTGGCCACTAGGGGTCCTCGATGGCAAGTCCAAGCCTCCTCTGCTCTTTTAACTCAACAACGTCAACATGCCGAGACCAGGGCGAGTCCCCACATGTGGATTCACTTCCTTTTTATGTAACCCATTACCACTTGAATGCAACCAGAGTCCCAGTGTTCGCAGTGAAATAGGAGTCATGGCTGGTTGTCAGAGGCCGGCCCAATGAAATACACTCACTCCCCAACCCAAAATTGAACCCTTCAGCTGATGAGGGACCACGAACTCTGATAGAAAATTAGTGTCTCACAACAAGCTCACGCAGGCGAAGGGAGGGAGCCAATCGAATTATTTCGCAACAGCTTGTTGACAAACATCAGAGACGCTGGAAGAAGCTGGAAAGCTTCGGAGGGGGAGGAGGGACGCCGAGATTCATGACTCAGGAAGAGACAGGTTGTATCCCACAGTGGCCATCAAGCCAGCAGCCCTGTTTGATCTCTGAGTGTGCTCTCAGCCCTAATTGCTCTTGTAAAACTCTTACCCCATTCATTTTTAATGTACAGTAAAAAGATAATGGAAAACAGCACAGTATAGACCTGCCCCGTATTAGGACCCACCTAAATGGACGCTGTCTGATACGTCCAATCAAATTGCAGACTTAAACATCGCAGAAATGTCTCGACTAAAGAAATGTGAGGAGGAGCAGAGAGGAGCGGAGAGGGCGGGGGGGGGGGGGGGTGTTGGATGATTCTGCGATAGCGCTCGTCCTTCATTTATCAATCCAGTGTTTCATGTGTTGAATAATGAATGGGGGGACTAATGGAAGATGGATCAGAGAATAGAGCTGTGAGGAAAGTGGCCAAATCTCACTTGTGATCACTCTAATCTACGGTAGCGCCTTAAAACCCTGCTAACATAAATTCATTCCGAGAATAACTCCTCTGTGCCGTCCTTATCAGATTTATATTAACGTCATGATCCCTATCAACACTTCTCCACTATCTGTGGATAAGGCCGTACAGTAACACCGGCTAAAAATAGAGCTTTTAAATGGTATCTCTTTAATTTCAAACATTTCAGGAGACGATATTACTACAGCTGTAATAGGAAGAGGCTACGTCCAAGAGAACCTAGATGCCTTTAGAAAATCATTGATATCTAATAGGTTTTGTTGGGTTCAGTCACCAAAATTCAACCTAAAAGGCATAAAGATCTTTAGATGTTTGCTCGTACTGTATCGAATCCAATTCAAAAAGTACAACCTCTCTCTCATAATCTAAATAAATTATGTTTTTCCTTTGCAAATTTAATGGAATCAATATCTTCAACCTTTTTGAGCCCAAGAGACAAAACCTTCCATCAACATATTTACATGCTAAGTTATTAGCCTGTGTTTATGACTAATAGAAAAAGTTCTATTAAATTATTGATTTTGGAACCCAACTTTTTGAAAATTTTGACAAAAAAATTGAAAAAAATACTTTTTCAGATTTTTTTTTTTCGACATTTTTTCCAAATTTTTTTTTTCCCGACATTTTTCAGAATTTTTTTTTCCCCAACTTTTTTGGGTCATTTTTCCCCCAACTGTTTTTTGACATTTTTTCCTTTTTTTTTTTTTTTTCTCATCGGGGGGAAAAAAAATGACCCAAGAAAGTATGAAAAAAATGTAAAAAAAAAAAGTTTTTTTCATGACTTTTTTCGACATTTTTTCCCAACATTTTTCAGAATTTTTTTTCCCGACTTTTTGGGGTCATTTTTTCCAGACATTTTTTCCAACTGAAAAAAAAAGGAAAAATGTAAAAAAAAAAAAAGAAAAAAAGTCGGGAAAAAAAAATCTGAAAAAAGTCATGAAAAAAATCTTTTTTTCCACATTTTTTTCCGACTTTTTGTTCGACATTTTTCCCATTTTTTTTTTCCCCATCTGGAAAAATGTAAAAAAAAAAAAAAAAAAATTGTTCTTTTTTCGACATTTTTTTCCCGACTTTTTGGGTTAATTTTTTCCAGACATTTTTTCGTGTTTTTTTTTTTTTTTTGGACATTTTTCCAACTTTTTTTTCATCGGGGAAAAAGGAAAATCAGAAAAAAAGTCTAAAAAAAAAAGTTTTTGACATTTTTTCGACATTTTTTCAGATTTTTTCACGATGAAAAAAAAGGAAAAATGTAAAAAAATAAATAAATAAAAAATAAAAAATTAGGGAAAAAGTGACCCAAAAACGTAAGAAAAAAATGTTGAAAAAAGGTCACGAAAAAAATATTTTTTCCGAAAAAAAAAATAGTTCTTTTTTCATGTCTTTTTTCGACATTTTTTTCCCGACATTTTTCAGAATTTTTTTTCCCCAACTTTTTGGGGTAATTTTTTCCAACTGATTTTCGACATTTTTTCGTGTCTTTTTTTTGCACACTTTTTCCAATTTTTTTTTCATTGGGAAAAAAACTGACCCAAAAAAGAAAGAAAAAAATGTAAAAAAAATTACATGTTTTTTTCAGGAGTTTTTTCGACATTTTTTCCCCCAACATTTCAGAATTTTTTTTCCCCAACTTTTTGGGGTCATTTTTTCGTGTTTTTTTTTTTTTTTGACATTTTTCCAACTTTTTTTCATCGGGGAAAAAGGAAAATCAGAAAAAATGTTTTTTTCTTTTACATTTTTCAGATTTTTTCACAATGAAAAAAAAGGAAAAATGTAAAAAAAAAAAAAAGTCGAAAAAAATCGGGCGTTTTTTTTCCAACATTTCAGATTTTTTTTCCCGACGAAAATAAATTTGGAAAAAATGTCGTGAAAAAAATCTTTAAAAAAAATCGGAAAAAGAGAAGAGAGGTATGATGGTGATCATATTTGTTGGCTTGAATGGCGTATCAGCCTATCACACTGGATTTACTGGCTCCGGTAAGTGTGTGTGACATGTGTTAAACCAAATTCAAGCCTTCCAGAGATCTACAGATGATGACTGTTACTCATGAATCATAATACAGTGAAGGATCTGCTTTAAACAGGCAGAAGACTGCAACCTGTTCTCCCAGAAGAAATGACAAATGCTGTTATTAATAAAGGTGTTCTGTAAGACTGTCTCTTCTGCTGCTGTGTGGACACAAAGTTTCCCTCTTGGTGTAAAATGAAAGATGTGGTTCAGGCGTACCTCTTCGGGTTCAATGAGTTTGAACTCCATGCCGCGTCCGGTCCACGCGATGAAGTGGGCATTGCCCGGGTCGTCCAGCAGGGCCACCAGGAACTGCCAGAGCTGCAAAGAGCCGCGGCGCTGGTAAGGTGTGCCCTCGCGAAAAACGCCACCCCCTTCTTGCTTCACCTCACCTGGAAGGAGGAGGAAACACACCGGAGGTCAGCCGTGAGACTGATGTAACATCTAAAAGCTTTTCTTTGTCTCAAACGAAACCAGGAGTTACAGAATCTGACCAACTTATGATGCAATCTGAACATCTCCGTGGCTTCGGTTGCACTGCGGTTTACCCAAAGTTCATTTGATATTTGATACATTTTCTGCACATTAATCTGCATCAGACCACTGAGATCCAATCATTAAATTAGGGTCTAAAATGCTTCTTACATTACGTGTACAAACAAGGAAATTTTGACAAACTACAGCTGGGAAGTATCTGAATTCTAGCAGGGCCAGTACAATCTAATCTTGATGTTTCGTGTTTGCATACTGACGTAAACTGAATCAAATTCTCATTAACAGCGGCTTATCAAATCGAGCAGCAGTGTGTTTAACCGAGGCAGAAACATTTTTAAGAATGTTTTTGGGGCACTGAAGGTCAGAGAACAAGAAGCAGAAATAAAAACTGAATGATTACTAATAGGGGTTGAAGCAATGCGTAGGTAAACGGACACTGATTCGTGTTTGGTTCTTTGGTTGTTTACTGGTAACTAGATCCGTTGTACACAAGTGTGGGAACACGAGAAGCTCAGCTAAGTTACTGCTGTTGTCTCTCAGAGAACTTGCACACTTCGCTGGTTCAACCAGTGCTGACACCCTCGGGCTCTCCACTCAATCTCCTTTAGCGTCAATCACCAACACCGCTAACACCATGGGAAACTGCTCGTCTCCGTTCTCACCGTGACAGAGGAGCCCTACATCGTGTGTGTGCAGGGAAACCAAACCCACTAACTAAGCTTCTGAGTACACAAAGACTCATGTACCTCTTACACAAGGATTCCTGACGTCGATATAAGATGATCAGGTCAGGTATAGAGATTGGAGTGGGTGACTGTATGGCTAGTGTTTCTCTCCTAAACATGCTGTCATCCAGGTAACACCTCGCCAAGTGGATTGCGGCGTGCAAATGAAATTGTGTGTGAATGCAGGGGTGGATTGCAGGTACGGCGTGCTCACCTTCGAACTTCTCTGGAACCACGCGGGAGTCATTTTCAAACAGGTAGCCTGAGAGACAAAGGGAGGGCTGTGTTAGAGTTTGAAGTGGCCTTGATCTTAGCACAACTGGGGTTGTTCATTTGGGATCCGTGCCAAGCTTTGAATACCATCCCAACAAAATACAAGGATCCATTCACGCTCTGAAAAACGTTAAGCCAATAAGTGTGTACTCTACTTTGACAAAAGTAGCACTTCAAGGAGCAGAGAGAGGATTTCATATTGGAAACATTTGAAAGACACTTGGATCTTTGCTCCCAGTTTCAGGGCCAGCGAACTTATTGTAACATCTTTTTCACTCTAAAGCTCTTATGTGCTGAATATAATCAGTGAATGAGAATTTGAATTACCCAAAATGGGGTAACAAACAATGAGCGTGAAGGGAAGGATTGTTTTTCCTTTTTTTTTTTTGCAGTGGAGATGGAGTGCTTTTTCCAGGAGTTATGTTTATTCAGGGATTCTTGAGGCAGGGGTGAGGCGAGAGGCGAGAGCCTCTGCCAATGGAAACATAGACACACCACTGGTTAGCCAATGGAAACACGGACACTCTACGCCGGTTAGCCAATGACCGCAGAGCTCTAACCAGTGAAGGCTCGATGTAGATAAAGCAGTGCAGAGCAGGAGATCGGATACGTCACTAATAACAGCTATAATTTGGTGGAGGCCTCTATAAAAAAGTCTCAAGGTCAGCAGAATAAAAGTCAAAGTCTTTTTACCTTCATTGCTGTGCTGGGGGTTTGGGTAGCCCTCATTGTGGTGGTACATCGAGGGACATCCAGGCACATCTGTAAGATGAACACAAGAAGCTATACGTGAGAATTTTCACAGTATCTTTGTGGCCAAAACTGCATTTTATCAACCATCAGAGAAGGTGGCCGAGTGGAAATATCTTTCAAGGACTTAATTGCTGAAGAACAATCACTTCACAGCGAATCTGATCTTAAGTTTGCATGAATAAAAACCCAAATGTACTGCTTACTCAGCCAATATCAGATTGAGAAAGCGCGTGTATATTATATGGGATATTTTGTGTGATCGGCCCGAGCATTGCAAGGACAAACGCTGCATTTATCATATCACTTCTCTTGTCTCGGGCGGTATTTTTAGGCCATGAGCAAGCACCTTCACCAGACCAGAGAAGTGGTACAGTATACAGTGTCTGCACTTTATCTGGGCACATCATTGACTGACTCAAATAGATGCATTCACCGAAATAGATTTTTATATTCCGCCTCATAAAAAACCCCTCAGGCAAAAAATCCTCGGCAAGTCCGAACACTTGTACGGCAGCATTTCTGCAATCTGAGGAGTGTTGCTGAGAGTTTTTGTTCTGCATATCCTGTGACCGCTCTGCTCACCTTTGTGTTTTTCATTGTCTGTCTGTGCATTAAACAAAAAAAAAAAGAAACAGGCGTGTCTCTGATTATTTGTTTTGGTCTGTTTTTATACCGTCTGTCAATGAACGAGACAAGCGAGCCACAAAAACTGAAAAGGTGCAGCTCTTCGCCTCTGGCTCTGGACGTGACTCACTCCTGGGGAATGCAAGCTGCAGCACTGCAACTGTGATAAGATGCCATTGGGGAAAATCAAACCCTCCATTCTGGGGCAGCAGCGCTCGATCATACTGTAAATAATATGTCTGCCAGCAATGACAGGCTCCCACCGCGGGGAGTGATGGGTAGATTGGGTGTGAGAGCACTGGGGTTAATTGTGCGCTGAGTGGCACGACCATTTTGTGTCTTTCATGCGACACAATAGCAGTGATTAAGAGCTGGAATGCCAATTTGTATGTGAAACTAGAAGTCTCATTCTCAAACCTGCTTTTAAAATCAGACTGCAGACTTGTGGCATTTGGCCCCTTTTGTTCACATTGAAAGAAAACACAGGTGTTGTTGTCTTTACACGCCATTTACGTAAAAACACATCCTTTGTACGCTCCATTAGCTTCTTCCCATTACATGTCTATGACCTTACAGTCGGGGCCAAGTTTTCTTTCAATTAAAAAACCCATAAATGAATTCATCATCGTCATTATTCATCGGCAGCAGCAGATAAACAATTATGGCAGCCAGCTGAGCGGTGTTGTCTTAATAAACCATTTGAACGTGTTTTGTTTGCGGGACGCGTTCATTCAAAAGCCCCTGAACACAAATTATCCAATTAGCTGTCTGAAAGAAACATTGTGTGGCCTGTGTGTGCAAATTAAACAGACATGAACACATTTAAATGCTGCTGGATCAAGCGTTTCCCGTTTATCTAGAACTACCTAGAACCCCGTGACTAATCCCTTTTAATATATTTTTATTCACGCCGTCTGCTTGATAACATTACTCATTTCATACACACTTCACTGCTCATTAAAAGGCCATCCTCAAGATTCATTAAAGGTCCAGTGTGCAGGATATAGTGAAGGTAAGAAAAAGCAGAAAAAGTCATATCTAAGATCAGAGTTTGGTTTGTCTGCTCTGGGCAGACCCTCTCTCTCTGTACGCTCATCGTCACGTCAGCATCTACAAAACAACGATAAACTCTGATCTTTTATGTGAGATCTGCCTCCGCCGCTGGTCAAACTAAATATCACTGCTGAGGAAACCCCACCAAATTCAACTTTCTCCTCCTCCTCCTCCTCCCGGCAGTTATCCACAGAAAAAACATCCTTTTGTACTTTCCCCTCTCTCTGTTCTCAGCGTTTCTCGTCAGTGCCATCCGGTCTTTTTATCAAAAGGTGCGTGTATAAAAACATAAAGAGTGAAAAGAATTAGGTTGCTTTTCCTCTGTGTTTTTTATCATGTAGCAGTATGCTGGTTTCAGGGCTGGAAGGCATGCTTTGGAGCCCTCCACTGCTGTGAATGTGGGACCTGTGGGAGTATCAACAATGGCTTTACCGCTCTGCGTCCTATAGCAGCTTTAATACAGGTGAACAAGGACACAATGTATGCAGAGTGTTAGATTTCTCGCTCCTTGTTTTAAAGCTCAGAGAGGCAGAGGAGCTGTTTTTTTGTGCTCTCCAGTGGTGGAACTTGTTGTTAAAGTGCCTGAGCTGGCTACCCCACCCCGTACCCCCCCCCCCCGTTACCCTCCACTCCTACCACCACTCCCTCCCCTCACCCTCTCCCAAAGCCCAGCCAGTGAGAGATTCGGGTTACTGCGGCCACGCTCATTTTTCCATTATGAGTTCATCTGCCTGCAGAAAAAGGAAGCCGCTGGTGCAACCTGAAACCCTGGAGCACTCCACCAGGGACTCTAGTCTTTCCAGTGCCCTCCATTTTCTCAATGAAATTCCTCTGCCTCTCACAGAGAGCGCCGGAGGGAGGGAGGGTGAGGGAGGAGGGAGGGTGAGGGAGGAGGGAGGGTGAGGAAGGAGGAGTGTAGCTGCAAAGAAAAGAAAAAAAAAGTCGTTTTTTTTTTCTTTTCTTTGCAAAGTGTCAGAGAGTTGAAAGGAGGAGTTTTGGAGGCGGGGAGGGAGTCTAGATACAGTGAAGAAGTTTGTTTGCCTTTTGGACATTTTGTTCTTGAGTTAGCTTCGCACACCGGGGGAGGGTTTGTCTTCAAAGTGACTCTTTTGAAGCAGATTACATTGACAAATAACCCTTAAATAAATAATCTGAACCGTTGTTAAGATTACGCTTTCAGTCCACGGATACAACTGGATTTACCTCACTCAATAAAATGAAAATTTGATTTTTGATGCTCAAATCACCCAGATTTCAAATTTCTCTGTTCCTTTTGATTACAAATCTAAAATATATAAATTGAGGTTCACTCTTTGGTAGTACAGGAGCTTCAGTAAACTTCATCTTTTAGTTTAACAAAAGATTTGCTGGTTTTAATCATACTTAATGATTATTTTTACTGTTTCTTTTAATCATCATTTATTGTCCATTTTGTTTTTGGATGGATCTGACCCTCTGCATCATTATCTTCATGTACACTGACTGTAGTCGGCTTCACTCACCAGGTTCGTAGGTGTAGTCTGTGGGCTCCTGCTTGACCATCATGTGGGCTGGTGGGAACCTGTGTGGAAGCGGCGGGTGCGAGTGTGGATGTGGGTGGGGATGGGGGTGGGGATGGGGGTGAGGGTGAGGGTGAGGGTGAGGTCCGTGCCCGTGTCCGTGTGCCGGTCCGCTCCCGTGCCCAGACCCCGCCATGTGAGCCGCCCGCTCGTACAGCGGGTCCAGGTATTCTTGCTTAAAGCTCTGCTGCAGGTAGGGCATGCAGGGGTCAGAGTGCTGCCGATGATAACCTTCACCTCCACCACCGCCGCCACCTCCGCCCCCTGGCCCTCCACCTCCACCACCTCCAGCTCCACTGCCGCCATGTCCTGCTGGGGCAGATGGCATGCGCTGAAAGGCCTGCCCCGGTGGTGGTGGGAACTGGGGGCACATGGGGTCACCTGAAGGGCCCTGATACCTGGAACTGAGACATGAGACACGGCAGCTCAGGTCAGCATCAGATTAATCAATCAATACTTATTTAAAAGTAGCAAACTGTCATTTCAGTGGCTGATGCCGTGCGCCGCATCACCTGGTGTTGATGGGGTAACTGTTGCTGGGCAGCGGCTGAGAGGCGGCAGCGGGGTTCATGTAGCCAGCATCGGGCCGTCCGGCCGTGGCAGGTTTCGGGGAGTAATGCTGCTGCATGGGAGACATGGGGGTCCCTGGGCAGGAGCTCTTGGCTCCTCCTGCAGCCCTTTTCTGCTCATAGGCACTGGAAAACACGAACACACACTCATGAGGACGTGCCTAATGTTACAACAGGGCTGTATTTAGGGAGGGGGGGGGGGGCTGGTTTTACTATTTGTTTTCAGTCAATACGACAAACAGAACTAATGTGGGGAGGTTTGGTGGTCAGCAGCGTGTGGTCGGCGTGTTTTAGCTGCACTGACTAATGCATGACCAGTGCTGGGTCTCTGCAGGATAACTGTCGCTGTTAAAGTCTTTATTGTTTCATTTATTCTGCCCTCGGTAACAAAGGATGTCAGTAAATATGCAGAGAGACGATAAATCAACTTAAGCGTAATAAAATTTAAGAAAAAAAAAAAAGGAAGTCTGGAGGAAATGACGAGCTGCTCTTATCTCAAAACTGAGAAACCAAAGACTATGAAGAAAAATATGATTCCCTATAAGTAAATCACTGTAAAGCTTACTTCAACACACTGGTCTGATTCTGGCCTTTAACGGCATCTAAACATGCTGAGTTTTATTTGTCTTGAGGCGTCTGTCGTGTGTGGTGCTTTGTTTTGAAATGACCTTGATATGAACAGGAAGTAGTCTGTCTGAAAACTTATCAGCGTGTAAATGAACCAAACAGTGACGCCGTGTCTCAGTATCTAATTCACCTTCCTCACACCGGAATCTCACAGATGGTTACATCTCAAAACGTCGACTGGGATCCACCACAGGGGGTAAAAAAAAAGTGTTTTTTCTTTGTGATTTCGGTGCACCGGCCCTTAAACATATAGTAACATTTTAGTATTTGTATGAAGTAGGACCTGGAGGTACCTGGCATAAAGGCACTGCTCTCCATTGGGGTAGCTGAAGCTCTGCTTGTGGCTACAGGACTGGCTGGGGTCGGAGCCCGGGCTCTGCGGTTCCTTCTTGATAGTGACTGGAGGGCTGTGAAATGCCACCGCTACAAGAGACAGTAAACAGAAAACAGAGATGAGGAGCTGGCACACACACACACACACACACGTACAAACACACACACAGTGGGCTTTGTATATTCTTTTCTCATTCGGCCCTGCCCCGATACTACTGTTGTTAAGCTCGAAGGCAAAAGCAAATACTTCTGTCGGCGCAGGAATCTCTTTTACGTGCCAGCCAAAATGCTTAAGTGACTGTCAACTGCACAACACAGGGCAGCAGACAGACATGTATAAACACACACCAAGGCACACACACACGACTGCATTCCAGCAGTCATTTGGAAGCCCAAAGTGTCCTCGCCCACTTTTCTTCACTCTTCCAGACACAACAGCAGCCAAAACTTCCTCTGTCAAAGTCAAGCTTAAAGCTAAACAACTCTACGGGCCAGAGAGATGTCTGCGGACTGATGAAAGCAAATGTCACACCTCTATTAGAGCAGCATATACACTGATGCGGCATTCTTTCCTATTGGTATCCAGATGTTGGCCAACTTGTAAGCTTCGCTTTATGCAACAGAAAAAGAGACGACGGGAAAAAGTCTGAAACATTTTCTGACATTTCTCGTCTCTCGGATGAAGTCCGCTCACTCTCCTACGCACCAAACTGTCGATCAAGCAGCACCGCTGGAGGGAACCTTTTTGCCTTGATGGCCACAGAAACCACCCAAAGTGGAGCTTCAAACTGTGCCGAGGGCTTGTGTTTATTATGTGAGGGGAGGTTTTCACCCGGAGAACTGTACAGGATGTTTTTCTGGTCCCGACAGGGTAAACAGCAGCAGCTGTGCACTTCCAGCTGGGGGGAGGCCTGTATTTATGTGTGTGAGTGCGCATTTGTGTGTGTGTGTGTGTGTGTATTAGCAATCTTGGCTAGTCTGTATCTAAGTGTGCGTCTTTGTGTGTGTGTGTGTGTGTGTGTGTGCAGTGGGTGTGGAGCTGACGGAGCAGGCCACACTGAAAGCTCAGCCCAGGTAATTACATACTGTCGTCCATTCACAAAAAAACGGAGGAGAAAGAAGAAGAAGAAGAAAAAAGTCTGGCTGACTGAATAAGGCCAGCGATGGCAGCTCGACTGAGGCGAGCGATAGAAAGTGAAGAAGGAAAAAAACAAGAGGAAGAATAGAGTGAACAAAAAGAGAGAAAAGATTACAGCGACAGAAACCACAGACAGCCTCGAGGACCTGCTGTCACAGACGACTGAAAGGCGGGTTTGGAATAAAAAGCAAAGATTTGTCCATCGATGAGAAGAAGTGAAACGTGATGATGAATCTGTGACACAGCAGACAGAAAATATCAGAGCCTGGCACCCTCTTTGTCCAAAAATCCCACCATGTGGTGGGATCTTTGGACAAAGAGGGTGCCTGGCTCTGCACACAGGTTAAAAAATAAGGTGCAACCGTAAATCTGTAAACACACATTTTGGCTGTAATTATGTATTCTTATTATTTCTAGTTTTCCTCACATTCATTGGTGAAAACTGACCCGTTTTATTCCATTAATAGAGGCCAAACATTCACTTAATTGCTCCTAAAAAAGCAGCTTAGCTTCATAATGTCGCGTGCTGGAAGAAGTCCTCTGCCTTTAAAAACATCTCCTCTTCCTGTTGCCGCTCAGATGTTTACATCACTCCGACTCCAACAATCAAACAGCGCTGCTCATCATCATAACCCTCCTATTTTTAGTCTGTACTCACTCTCCCATGGCAGGCAGGCAGGTGAGGAAGTGTTGGCTTTAGCAGAGGATCAACAGGATTAGAGAGCATTTACCCAGATTTCCCAGACAGACGCGATGGGATTCCAGCCTCCTCTAAGTCTCCGACAGATCGTCTGCTAGTACACAGAGGGTGGCACATGACCGCCGCTCTAATAATACGAGTGTGTTTGTCTATTGACATTCCCTCCTTTCTCTGCCATGGTCATGAACTGCAAACAATCCTCAGAGAGTGTACACAAGTCCACTCACGGCGCAGCCAAGTATGGCTCTCGGTTTATGAGGATGTTCCATTTCAAACAGTCTGGCCTGGGAACGGCGTCAGCTGTGCACGGAGGGGTGTGTGTGTGTGTGTGTGTGTGAGCTATTTGTGTGTGACCTTTCCGGAATATTAATTAATTTAGTAAATGAGCATCGGAGAGCTTTTTGTGTGTGTGTGTGCTCTCCTGTGATTGCTTTCTGTGGCGTCGCACGCGTTTGCAATTAGACAGAGATGTTCCAATTAAAGATACACCAATTTATAAAAGCTCAAGGATCATGGAGCTGAAGAAAACACACGGTGATCCTTAGACGGTGAGCTGCCGGGTGATGATTTTAATTCAGAAGCAAGTTTGTACAAGAATTGGAAGTCTACACAGCTAAAATTCAAGCACTTTCAAGGCACCTAAATCTTTACAGAATCCCTTTATACCTGCTGTAAGTATAGTAAATAAGTATAATTTGTTTATTTAACGAGCTGTGGTGCTGTATGAAAAAGAGATCGCTCGTTAGGATTCATCCTCCGGGGACCACGAATATCTCCACAACCCATGCGATAATTCGACGGACCAACAAGCTGCCAGCGTGGTGAAAAACATAATTTGTGGATAAATCTAACATCCGGTTCCGAGAATAGTTCTCAGATTAAAACAAACTCTGCTCTCCACCAACTATTACAAACTCTCTGGTGATCCGCAGTAAATCTCTCTGTCCAAATGATGTCAAATCTGCTTCTAAAGTTTATAAAGGTGGTGGCAGTCTTGTAAACGGATCCAGGGAGAGTTATGTTCTTCAGGTTCCTTTTCTCTTCCTGCTTTTATTTGGGGCAATATGACCTCCTCTTAACTGCTTTGTTAAATGTTACATCACCCGTTCACAGAGATCCTCATATTTCATTGTTTCTTCTCTACGCCGAGGGAGGGGGGAAGGGTCGGTTCATGAACTCAAGCGCAGAGCGAGAAGAACCTGAAGGTGTTTAGAAGTGAAAAGACAGATACAGTACACAATAGCTGTTGCCATTTTGAGATAGCGCAGAAGTGTGGATAGTAAAGTATAAATGGAAGGACGCCTCATTTCCAACACACCCTCAACTGATAAAGGTCAAAGGTTGCTTCTTCACTCCAAAACCTGTCCTCTCTCCTCCTTCCTTATTCTCTAACCTCTCCCATTCAGTCTCTGCTCTGAGCGCTGAGGTATGGGGATGACCCCCAGCTGAAGGCAGGGTGGAGATGGACTTTTACATATGTAAATGTCGCTCTTAGAGGGGGAGGATGCAGGGTGAAAGGTGATGGTCATGGTTGAGTGCTTTAGGAAGTAGAGGGATCATTACATGGAGGGGGGGGGGGGTGGTCCATTCAACAGACACCCACCACAAACAAATCGTAGGAGCGGCACACACACACACACACACACACTTTTCTACACAATGGCCCCTCAGCTGAGCTGTATGGAGGTGTGAACATGTCAGGAAACAGATTCCTACGGGAACAGATCTGACAGAAACACACACAGATATACTTGATATTTCATTTAGTTTGCACATAATTCAACATTTCTGGCACTGACAGAGGGATTAAACTCTCGTGTATGGCAATCAAAACATTTGAATATCACTTATGAATGAGCTGTTTGACGAGACCTCGCCATGAACTCCCCCGCATCTTATTTTAGACAGAGTATTTCCTACCATTAAAGGCCCTAGTGTAGGGAAATCCAATCTGAAGACAGCAGTGGGTCTGGAGAGTTTTACACTGGATGTTTATGTGCGACTTGGCCAAGTCTTAAGCCTCTGGAAGTCTGCAACGCATGACAGCCTCGCTCACAATAACTCACTGGACATCAGCCCCGGTGTCAAACAGGGTGACTGGATCTGGCTAAACTGAAGAACATGCGAGCGTTAACGTAAATACGCACTTAATGGGCCCGATCATACACATACAACTGCACTCTTAGCGGGACCATCTCGGGGAGATCTGGAGATCTGGTTCTTATCTCACATGATACATTCTGTAGCTGTGGCGGTAAGAAGCACGCGGACTCCGTGTGCCACACAGACGCACTAAAAGCGAGCCGGAGACGCACGATACGCTACACCTGGTTCTTTCCCTTCATGTGGTGACGGATCAATAAAAACAAGGATGCCAATTATGCCACAATGGCTTTAAAGGTTAAAAAGGAAGCTATTGATTCACATGGCTTGCAAATGACATTAGTTGCTCGGCTGAATACATGGCTCCATTGTGGTGAGAGGGAGGCATAATAGGGAAAAGCTGCAGTGTAATTTTAAAGTATCTGACTGTCAACACAAGCATTATAAAGTTATAACCTATACTTTAATGGTAATTTTAAAGTTCTGCACGCAGTGGTATGTTTTGCTTTCTCAGACCGACTTTGGATGCGATTGTTTTTTTTAAACGGGCACGAAATATTTTGATGGAAATAAAAAGCTGCACGACGAAGACGAATAAATACTTCAACTGTCTCCTGTTCATGTTCCTTTATACTACATTTATTTTGACAGCTGCTACTAGAGGCAGATTATTACCAGTGTGCATTTGTGTGTGTACTTGAAGTACTAGAAGTACATTTCATGGGAGTACTTTAGTGCATCTCTTTCTTTAACATGGTACTTTGAAGTGGAAGTACTTCTTCCACACTGGCTCCCCGCGTGTATCTGTAAGCTGACTCCTAACACTGTGATGTGTTTCCATGTTTCGCATAACAAATGTCAAACCTGGTCGTCTGTTCTTCACTCAGTTTTGATTTTGCTGCGTTTCTTTTGGTTTTTGTTTTTAGTTCAGTGGAAAAATTCTGAGTAAGCGAGAGCGAGAGCGAGAAACAGAGAGCGACGAGAGAGAGAGAGAGAGGGAAGGGAAGTGAGGCGATACAATATGATCCAGACCGTTTGGAGTGCAGATTGTATCCAGTCATTCCACTGGTGCATGGAAACATGTGCTGAACATGTGTGTGTGTGCCTCTCAGGTCACTGCACAATCAGGAAGATACACAGAGAGAGAGAGACGGGGGGGAAAGCAGCTCGACCAGCACTGACAAACTCATCCTCATCTCAAAAAAAGAAAAGCCAACAGGCCCGAGAGTGGCTTCAGTATCTGTCTGCTCAGGGAGCCCAGGAGTGTTGGATCCATTAGTGTCTGCTCTATCTGATTTACAGATCGTCCTCTCTCATCTGATAATGGTTCAGGCTCCTTGAATATTTAAAGAATGGTTGTCAGATACCTGCCAAACAAGCCTAACGAGATTGATGGAAAGTACAATGGTATCAGCGAGACAGATGATTGGCCGGGACAGCCCTGTGTGACATTTCTCATAAATTGGATTGATTTCATTTTTGTGTGTGTGTGTTGCCCGTTACTGTCGTATTGGCTAACAGGAAGTTTATCTGAATGACACCCTTCATGAGAAAGGCTGCATGACAGTGAATTTTTTTGCCAACTTCAAAGTTTCGCTTCCCTTTTCTCAGATGGAAATAAGTTGCATTATTTGTCTGAGGTGATGGGATCATCCGTGTCTGAACACGCACAAGAACACTCAGCCTTCCTTCTCAGAATGAGCGCTGAACTTTCGTCTCATCAGTGACCTCGATATCAGTCAGCACTGGGGCGAGGTATCAGCCAATGAGGAAAGAGAACCTGATTCACTCTGGTTGGCGAGCTGTAAATAATTTCTTTGTGCTTTTTCATGAGATAATTCGCCAGAGTGAAGACGTTCAATAGTTTAACATGTCGGTGAATCTTATGATGGAAAAACTGCCAAACCATCACAGTACACAACTGGAAAATATGTCAAATATTACGGCGTTTTGCTGTATAATTAATAAAAAAATACCACTTATAAATAAAGCTTCTGTAGTATTTTAAGTATTTTACAGTTTTGGCGGTTTTTCACTGTGAAGTCCACGCCGTGTTTTTACACTGAAGGCAGGAGTTGACACAAGCCTGACACTGTAAAAGAAACTCGGAGATCTCCTCTGTCTTGGTGATCACACGCTTATTCTGACATCTCACGTTTTCCCTATTGTCCACTTCATTTTCAATTGTGCCGCGTTGGCTTTTTACAAATGGCCATTGACCAGTCATAAATCTCACCGCTCCGTTGCTGTTTAGTAGACCCGATACAATACATCCCTGTCCCGGGACGTGTGCACCGAGAGGGACAGCCCGTCACAGGCGAGGGGTGGATGTAATTAATCTGGCACAATATTGACTCTTCACTCTCAATCCCTCAGCCCCCAATATAGCTGTCCCCTCTTAATGTTTAATGTAGCGATCGATCTACCCCCACACTGTTACTGAAATGATATAATGAGCTCCCACTGCCCACCAGGGTATCATGGATGTGAGCAGTGTACGTGCACTGTTTCATTTCTTTGTGGTGAAGCATGCCTGTACGTGTGTTTCGAGCCGATGCCTCGAGGCGTAATCTGCCTTATCGGGAGGAGATAACACGCAGAACGGGACTGGACACCTTGCTTGGAATTATCGGCGCACATGCCACATCCACAGTTCCTCCTGGTCTTCTCACGAGCTGCCCCTCCTCCACTTTCACCCTCTCTCAGGTCCTCGATCAGGAAGATCTCGACCGTAATGCTCCGCGGCATGTTTGACCCCCCTCTTACCCCTTTCCTTCCCCTATCTGCCTCCATGCTGATTTATCTGTGCTTTATCTTTATCAAGTCATCTATCAAGCCTCTCCATCTCCTCCTACTCCTCTCCTGGATCAGCGAGGAATCGATACGGCCGTACGCTGGCTCTCAGCTCGCTCTACACACCTACTGGCCTGTGTCAGCAGGTTACTATAGGTCCACCATCTGCAGCCACCTCCTCCACCCGTGTGTGGCGTGTGTCGATATGTGTGTGTGTGTGCTGGACTGTCAGGCGTTCGAAAGAGGAAAACAGAGTGTTTAAGATTGTTCTCACTAAAATCTGACAACAAACAGGAGCGTTCAGGCGATCAGGAGGTCTGTACACCAGCACGACCACACCTGAAGGCAGAGATGTTCTGAACGGGTTGAAAAGCTCCACAGAGAGGCGACTTTGTTCAAACTGGGATGCGCACTTTCAAATGGTCTTTGCTCGAAGGCATTCACAGCGTTGCGTGTATGAATTGTGTACGACGTGAACAAAAGTTCAAATCCCTCCCACTTAAACACCTCGGCACACCTGCCTGCATTGTTGTCGGGAATCGTCTGTTTTGGAACGCAACCCGCTCAGGTCCAACATCGTAGAGGTGTCTGAGCTGACAAATGTTTGATTTAAAAGAAACCAGATCATCTAAACCAAACTTAAGTCTCTACTGAACACAGGAAACATGTGCACCTACGGTTCAGGGAGTCAAAATTAAAGTTGTCTCGTTAACAGACAGCTTGGATAATCATCTTTTTTTAGCATTTTCCTCCCAGCGTTGGCTAACATGAGTGTGTACTGACAACAGATCTGAACTTTCTCATCCAGTCTGACTTATTTTTAGCCAGCAATCATCGTTACCAACAGAAACGATGAGCAAAACTAGTCGTCCAAACTGTTCATCACTGCCATGCGTGCATGGTCGACACACTCCCAGTATCTTCTTCTTGTTAGCGATCGCTTCCAGCTCAACTGCTGCTGTTATTGTTACGGCCTCACCCCGACTCACTCTCAGCATCCGTTCCTCTTTTTTTTTTGGGGGTCGTCGCTCGCTTTCGAAAAAGAGAAAACATTCGAGCCGCAGAGAGACGCAAACAGACGTAGAAATGCACAGGCACGCATAGCAGCATCACAGGGATGTATTAACAAACACACACACACTCGCTCTCTCTCTCCTTTACTTCCACACACACCTCCCCTCACTCTCCTGTAATAAAACACACACTGCCGTCCATTCACAAAGCTATGCTGCTGACACTCGGGCTGCGCTGCCTGGCTCAAATCCCCGTGGCCCCCCTGGCCTTGACAGAGCTGTTCTGAATCAACACGCAGAAGTACAGCTTTTACTTCCCCACTGGAAGCTGTTAAACGCCTATTACTCCACACGCTCGGCCCTCGTGAAGCCATTTTCATTGGATTTGATTGACTAAAGATGACTGAATAATGCTGTGAAGTAGCAGCCGCGTTTGGGTGTCTTTTCTGGACGCTAACCCGAAAATAAATCCAAATGAAACTCTTTAAAGAAAGGAGGGCAAATAAAAGATAAAATAGGTTTCATGGCCTCAAAAAAGCTTAAATCTTTTAAAAAATGTAGCCGTCAGATGAAGGCTGACAGAGAAATAGGCTGGTGCCTCTCATAGGTGTCGTTAGTGGTGGAGTAACGTCCCCGAATGTCATGAATGAAGGTTCACTCCCCTTAAACTCAATGTGCTGCCTCAGCCAGTCTTTCACAACCAACCCATTCATAAAACTGCAGGGCTTAAGTTTGTGTGTGTGTGTGTGTGTGTGTGTGTGTGTTCACCAGGCCAGGCGTGTTTATGTGTGCGCATGAGAGGCTGTCAAAAGAAATCATCTGTTCACGTAAGACAAATCAACCATTTTACTCATAAGCAAAACAAAAACGCCGCAACAAAACACGAGCCTCCTCCTCCTCGTGCTCCTCCTCCTCCTCCTGCTGCTGCTGCTCCTGCTGCTCCTCCACCTCCCCAGAGCGAGTAAGCAAGAGGTATCCATGCATATCTGGCAGGCACCTGGCTGTTTTTCATACTTTGTTGCATAGCAGCTGTATTTTGGAAAGTGGAGAGCGCGGAGCTGCATGTTTCCCCTTTTTGGGGGGAGGAGGGGTGGTTCATATTCACCCGTCGCCCCATGCTCCAAATAGGGTCTAATTGGGTCTCCAGTTCTGATCCAGAAAAACAACCCAAACAAGAGGAAGGCTGTGAATTCATGACAAAGCAAGAACACACAGAGCCAGAGAGACACACTGCTGGGAGGACTTGGTTAGAGTTACTGGAACATTTCCTTTCTCCCCAAACGAATCTGCAGCTTTTTTTCATTACCGATGATTCATTTAAGTCATTTCTTAAACAGAAATGTTCGACATTACCTCGTTCTACCTTCTCAAACGGGCTTTTCTTTGTCTGACTTGACAAAGAGCAGAGTATCTTTGGGTTTTTGGACGGTTTGGTTGGATAAAAAACTATTTGAAGATGTCACCTTGGCCAGAGTTTACTGCACAGCATAAAATAAGACTAAGTGATGAGATTACTGGATGAAACTGTGACTGTGCCACAGAAAACATAAAAATCAAAAAAAGAGGATGCAGATTTTGTTGCAGCGTGTCCAGATTTTTCTTTCTCCACTTCCTCTCCTCTCTTGCTTTCTCTCCTTCGCTCTCTGTAAGACTGTAACGGCATTCTATAGCCACAACTTCCTATATAATTACTGCAAGGCACAAAACTAAACAATCGTCCCACACAGCTCTGAAAATCGCTGGATTAAGTTCACATCTTGGAACACTCAAAGTGTGTGTAGAGAGACACAGAAAGAGAGAGAGGGAGAGAGAGAAAAGGGAAAGGGGAGGAGGTGGAGGGGTGTTTGGATTTTTAAATTCGACTTAGTTTGTACAGACACAGGAAGGGAGGGAGGGGTTTGGAGTATCCACTTTGAGAGGATGAAGGAGGGGGGTGTCAGAAAGGGGGAGATCTGTAGTACTGTAAGGCTTTTTTATGAATGAAGACCGAAGGAGAGAGCTGCAGCAGAGGACTGAGAGCGAGGAGGGGGGAGGGAGAGGCACACTTCCTCTTACGCACGCAGGGAAGAAAATTTATGAATGGGTCACATCTCTCGAGCTGCTCCAAGTGTAAACAACATACTTGGACAAAGAAGAAGAACGAGCTCTCGGCGCAGGCGATGCCTCGGCGAACGCTCCAACTGAAGCCTTTCGCACACACACACAAAACAAAAAAGCAAAGCAGTGACATGTTCAAACTATTTTAATTAAGTACGTGAACTATAAATTTGACTGACAACTCCATGTGTTTCTTCCCCGCAGGCGGTAAACAGACAAAGGAGCGAGTCCGACAGAGCAGCGTCAGGCGAGGATAACCCCTGAAGGTGCTGTCAGCCCCGAAAAACCAGACATTAATCCTCTCTCCTCTCCTCTGCTTGTTTTTAAGACTTCCATGTGGGGCCAATCACATTAGTTCAATGGAAAAACTATGGCGCACTGTTATCACCAATGGCTCAATTACCTTTAAACACACACGCACGCATACACAGGCAGGTCAGCAAGTACATAAAAGTTGCATGTTTGTGTAACCTTCTCCTCAATGGCAGCCTGCAGACAGAGCACGCTTGTTAGCTGTGAATGAGGGAGAATGGACCAGATGAGATAGATTTACCAGATGTGCAGGTATTGCACAATCCCTCCTTTGACCCTCCTCCTCCTCCTCTTCTTCTTCCCTTAATCTAGCATTCCAACATGTCCCAGTGTTTTTGTGCGTCTCTGTACGTCGACTCCTTCTTCCCGTCCCTCCCCGTCACCGCCACGCCCGAGCAGGTAACAACCTGACTCGGTAAACAACAATGTTTAATTTTACCAGGGCGCCCTTTTCAATGGAAGCCTCAATTATACTCCGGTCATCTGGGATTAGAGCTCTGCTTTATGCTTTGCTCTTTTTTTTTTTATGTGCTTCAGTTTCCAAAACAGGTGAGTCACCTGTTTTTAAGGCAGACAGTGAGAATGCCTTCAGCTCACTCTGGGAAAAGATAAGGCTTTGTGTGCTTTGAACAGGATCTTAAACAAACACAAAGATGAATGTATTTATAGTCGCTTGTCAGCTTCAGTTTCCCAGAAATCAAAGCTGAATAGAGACGCTCCAACTGGACTCTCGCGGCTATTGACTGCAACCAGCAGGGACACTGTCTGTCAACGCGGGAGCGTCTCTGCTGCATATAAGTGAGCTGCCCGTCAAACCGAAGCCCCCGTGACCCTGCAAATCATACCCTGGTCAACTGTGAGCAAGAGGCCTGACAGCTGATTGGCTCAGGTCAGAGGGGTTAAGTAGACATGGCCTCTGCGTGCCCCGGGGTTCATCTGCACTTCCTCCTCTGCATTGTTGGCCAACGCTGAGCGACAATGTTGCACAAGGCGAGTGTCACCGACGAGGGGTTGGACCAGTTGTGACTCGGAGCTGCTTAAATCACATGATGTTTGCACATAAAGGCACCGGGCCCTCTGCGAGAGGAAGCGGCTTTGAGCGGGACTGAGAGCTGTCAGCTTTTGCGTCGGGGATGAGATTATTCTTAGAAGTGTTTCAACTTCTCTTTACCAACCAACCAACAGTGTCACTGCTAAAGATGAGGAAGCCTGCTGCGCGTTGAATGGGACTGTTTGTAGAGCAACACGTACTCCCACCCAGATCCTGAATCACCATTGTTAAGAAAGGGAAAGTCATTCAAATAGCCGCTCAGTTGTGCAGCCCAGGAATTTGCTTTTCCATTTTACACCTTCCGACGTACACAAAGGGCCATCTTTGTACCTGCGCCCTGAATTTCTTCTTTTTTTTTTACTGGTTTCCTGGGCCGTACCCATTCAGCTTTTCAAAGGCATGCAAATGGATGACGGCAGCACATAATGCCGGCATCCAAATTCACTTCATGATGACTGGCTCATTAGGCCCTCTGTTTCTGCATAGCTTTGTCTGCCAAAGAGATTACTGTAACATCAGCGGGTTACAGTATCCCCACCTAAGCCTCTGGGCGGTTTCACAGCCCAAATTTGACCGCTGGGTTTCGTCCTCACTTTCTCATGACATGCATACTTTAGCTGGAATTACATCGGCAGGGCAAATCGGCAAGAGATGGGTGAGAGTGCACCCGAAAAGCTCTTTATGCAGCACAGATGAACACAAAAACACGACTCTTGGTGTGGACACACATACAGTACACTCACACTGAGAGGGCAAAGGTATTGAACGTGGAGTACTCACAGTTCTCAGAGTGAAAATCAGGAACAAATTGTTCATCGCTGTCAGGAACCTGAGCTGGAATTAGAAGAAAAAAAAAAACAACTTTATTATTATTATTATCGTTATTATATTTTAGAGCACATCTGACCTTTCCATGTCTCATTTCTTTCCTCATTCTGTTTCTCTTTTCTTCTCTGAAATCGGAGTCCGAGCCACGGCGACCTTCACTTCATGATTATTGCAGCATGCCGGCACTTTGCTCACACATAGATCAATACACGAGAACACGGAGCCGCTTGAATGGCATCGCAGACGTTAACCCGCCAAACCGGGTTTCGTGTAGCATTTAACATTTTCACATCATTGACTTTTTTTTTTAACTGAAGCGGAGAGATTTCTGCCGATTAAAAATGTGATACTTTGAGTCAAACCACAAACGTAACACCTAACTTTGTGTTTGTGTGGCGTTCAATAAATAAATCAGAATTGTGAAATAAACATGATTTGAGGCTTGGCTCGTTATTTCGTAGACATTATTTTCTTAGACAGGTCCAATCAGTACATCTGAAAAGTAAAATAAAAACTAGTCAGATATCAATACATCTGAATGATTTCAAAATAAAACGGCACTGCCAGCTGTTCAGTTAGTTTCTGCCTATTTCCCCTGTACAGATCCAGACAGACTAAACAGGCTGTTCTGGCTAAACAAGTGATGAAATCTGTCAAGCGGTGTGACGAACCAACTATTCAGATTCAACTTCCCTCTGTCCCGCGGTGTCGGGGACTGTTGTCTAACAATCTAAAGAGTAGTCTGGACTTCATCTGCGGCGGCGTGGTGGACGAGGAATCGAGAACAAGGAAAGCAGAGTCAGATCGAGAGGAGAAGCGAGACGAGAGCGAGTTAAAGTTTATCAGACCTTCATCATATCTGTTAAAACGCTGCGAGGCATAGATGTGAGTGTCACAGCCGGCTTACAATGATTTGTAAAAATAGACGAGTCAGTGCAGCAATATGGTATGTGTGATATCTCCACCTGATACATAATGACCTGCGGTGGTGTACAGTTTCAGTGGCCCCGATTAAACACTCTCATTATGAAACTCGTCTAGGATCTAACTGAAAAAAGCTCAGTCAGTGGTGCCAAGCCCAGGTGCAGCTCAGCTAGACACACACTATTATACAGCTTGTTTTTTTCTAATTTAATCCATTCACAATTGTCCTTTTAGAGCTTTGGACACTGAGTCACACAAACAGGTTAGAAAAGCCAAAAATCGTTCGACTGCCAACACCCTACGAGGGGTGAGGAGGTCAGATTGGCCCGTGAAGCCGTGAGCACGCTGGCATTTTGTTGGCCAACCCTCGAATTAACGACCTAACCCTAAATGTAGAGCAGAACCAGCACCGGCAACCTTTTAAATCTGGCGCCGCTCCAGCTCCGCAAGTTTCTGGGGTTTTTAAAAGTGTTTCCATCGCTCGGGACTCACACTTACGTCATGGTACGAGCTAACTGGTAGGGGAAAAGTTGATGGGTATCATTAAATATTATGAACTCAATCAGGGGCGTAATGGGCTACAAAACAAAGTGGCACCATGTTGTGGGTACTTCAGCACCGCTCGCTCGCTCGCTCACTAAAAAAATAGACAAAACACCCTCAGACCACCTTTTTCTTTTCCTTGTAAATGAATCTCCCTGAACATTTGCAGAAACCACCTTGACTCTGGCGCAAAAGGATGCGAGTGTAACCTCACCCGAGAACCTAAATCTGACCCAGCATTCAACCTCAAAAGCCTCTTCTCCTCCTCTCTCTCTCTCTCTCTCTCCACCATTTACGGTTTGCAGACAATGATACGCAACACACAAACCAAAACTCGAGAGAGAGAGAGCGAAAGAGACAGAGGACAAAAAGAGGAAATAAGAAATTCAAATCCACTTTCTTGTCGTCACACTCCTCCTTCCTGTACAGAGGAAACCGGATGATGGCGTTTTGGAGCATGTTGAGATAAATGACATCGATTTCTTATACGATGCCGCATCCTGTGGCTTACTATACCATAATAATATTACCCCCTTTTAACTTTTCAGTCTTTCGCCCTCAGGGGGAGGGAGAGAGAAATGAAGCTGCTGCATGAGACAGAGCAGCAGCCAATATTTAGTTCTGCAGATCCAACAATCAATCATTACCACTAGTTTCAACATGTCCAAAACGGAACATGCCGGACCTCATAAAGGAGGCAGGAGCAGAAAGAAACACGGATGATGAGCATCAGACTATTATCGCAAACCAGCCCTGGTCGTGTGCACTTTCCTGTGCCGGCGTGCACGAGCGCGCGTGTGTGTGCGTATCTGATTTGTTTCCAGGAACACCTCGTCAGGGACTTTGAGATGCAAGTCAGCACAAGAAGGAAAGTGTGTTTATACGAGCGCAGACGCATGTTCTCCACGATGCTTCCAGGCACCTTGAATGACTTTTTTTTCCTCTCAGTGGGAGATCCTGGGAGGAGCTAAACAGCCTCAGTCATATAAACCTAAAGGCCAAAATGAGACAAGATGTGACAAGCTCCTGAACTCTTGCCATTCAGTACTTCACCCTTTCTCTCTCTCTCTCTTTTGCTTCCGCTCTCCTTTGGCGGAAAAAAAAAATCCCTCCAGCTAACCAGCTTTTACAATCTTGGTGAATCCCTCACAACTGCAATCAGTCATGATAAGGTCTTTAATTAATGCAACAGGAAAGGAGAGGTCTAAGCCGGGGAAGCTGAAAACAAGCCCGTACTTAGGGTTAAATAACACTTTGATAAAGTTACACTTCCATCGGTTTTTTTCTTTCTGTGACTCAACAATAAGCTGCTATCCAATTTGTTAACTCAGTACATGAAATAACGTCTCATTTTAAAGGGTCGGCTCACCAAAGTTATATAAAAAGAAACAGACTTTCTCATTCACCTCACAGTGCTGTCTAGCCACGCAGATAGTTTGGGTTTTATTTGTAAAGATTATGCCCCCTCAGTACAATGGAAGATGAAAGATTCACAGCTCTGTCCCCTGCTACTATCTGTTTCTTCAACATTTAAGATCGGAGCAGCACAAACTAAAAAACATTCACCTCCAAAATGATCCAAAAGAACCATCACAGCAGGTTTGAGTGAGCTGAGATTAAAGTGTGGCCTTACAGTCAGCTCTGCGCTCCCAACTTTGAAGCGAAACCCATTGTTGCAGTTTTTATTGCCTCTTGTGTCTTTGTCTGTGTGACGCCGCCGGTGTGAAGTGAACTTGCTGGGTTTTTTTAACGCTGAATGAGAAAAAAGGTGCGAGATCTAAACGTGGGTACGGCATTGTTAGCCGGGAACAGTAGCTGAGCTTTATTTAAATATCTGACATTCAGACAGACACAACTTCACCGCCTTCACCTCTGACGCGTCGCGTGATTGTAACTGGCTCTATGACTCAAAGTGAACGCTCAGCCTCATGCCTTCTTTTAAATGGTGACATAATATTTTCAAGAACATTGCGACACATTGCGATATTTCACTGCGTGCACACTTCA
The DNA here is from genome assembly GCA_023373845.1 of Nibea coibor. NCBI lineage: Eukaryota > Metazoa > Chordata > Actinopteri > Sciaenidae > Nibea > Nibea coibor. The sequence continues at coordinate 2,085,794 of CM041728.1, read as the reverse complement.
TCAGAATTTACAGACAATATTTTTTGACACACTTTCTGAAAGTAACTGATTCTTAAAATCACATGCACCTCTCCTCCTCCACGCTCAGTGTCTGTGCACTAAAGGCTTCAAACCTCCACCTCACACGTCTATAAAGTCCACATTGGACCAATAATTGGTTTCCAAACTGCTTGTGATGTCACAAAAATCGGCTGTAAACTCAGATTTTAAAAAGGTGAGCACGGAGAAACTTTCCCCTCCTTCAGCACACGAATGTGAAAACAGCCTCCTGGTGTCAAACTCTGCACAGTCTGCACAGTGACGCTCAAACGTCCACACACGGAGGAACAGTAGATTTCTGTATTATTTTCAGGGGAGGGGGGACTTAAAGCAGGATTTATCAGGTTGATGTGGTTCACATTAAATGTCAGAAATGAGTGACGTTTCCCTTTAAAGCTCCACATCAAAGCACATCAAAGCGACCGACACAACAAAATTCACACCTCCTGCTGCAGCTCGTTCTGACTTCAGCAGCTTTAAGCACATTTAACTCCACGGCGTCCAGGTTAGCAGGCACGGTGACTCACGCCTCGTGTTATTTCCCTCCTCTTGACATACAATATAATTACTCCATTAGAGCTCACATCATCATTGCACTTATTAAGTCTCCTAGCTGACAATTGCCTCTGACTGGGCCTCATTTCATTGCTATGTGCCTTTGAGTGACACAAGCCAAATAGCCTGTTTGTTTGCATTGGCCGCTGGGCTGGCACGCATGCTACATGCCAACATGGCCAAAATAGGACATGCTCAAAGCTAATAATGTCCCGTCTGTGTTCTCTCTGGCCTCTTTTTTTTTTTGGTATGGTTTATGAGCATGTGTGTTGCATCAGAAAGTTGTTTGGACTCTCAAGCGAGATTCAGATTCAACTAAAGGAGGTCAGTGACACTATTTCATGAATTAAGACTTGTGTTGAGAACCTGGACGCCCTGAGCGGGCTGTGGTGATCGCAGAATTCAAGAGAAACGATTGAGAAATAATTTAAAGGATTTGTTCCAACTTTCTGCGCTCATCACAGACACATGATCACAGCTCGTGTCATTCAGGAGGAAATCATCACAGAAAACGAACAAATTAAAAAAAGCCTGCAGGCAAATCTCACCTTCTGTGAGCCATGTCTCTTGGAGTTGGCTTAAATCCTGGAAGAGGTCTGAAGGGAGAGACAAAAAGAAAGAGTGCATCATGAGCAAACTGCAGAATGACAAGTCAGACCCGTGCTTACTTAATGTGTCTTATCCTGGTCATGTCTTAAATGCAGGGGGTGTGATGTAAACATGCGTCATGTAAAAGACAGAAGAGAAGAGCTGCCACTACTTTACCTTCAGATTCCTGAGGGGGTAATTCTGTGTCCATGTATTTCCTTTTCGCTGCCATCAACAGTCTATTTAGGGGCCCATTTCCATGCGACTTCTGCAAAAAAACAACAGGAGAAGTGAGAAAACAGACCCCAACTGGGCATTTCCAGCACATCAGTGTCAGGATCACTAAATGCCATGTTAAATGTGGCGTGTGTAAAAGTGAAAGCAGCACACAAACAGCAGCTGGACTTATTATTAATATTGATCATGTGTAATGGGAGCGTGCAGCAGCTTTAGGTGGACATCAGTCCGTCGTTTCTCAGTTTGTGGAGAGAAAAACAAACGCGCAGTTTGAACAAAGTGACCATTTGGCAACGCGTTGACGCGTTTTGCAACACAAGCGAACCCGCAAAGAAACCCGCTCACAGGCGGCTCAGTCTTTCAGCTTCTGGCGATTTTGTGGTAGTTTAAAACCACTTTTTTCCCCAATCACACACACACAGACACAGCTGCTTCGGTACAAAACTCATGCAGACGCGAGGCGACACACACACACACACACACACACGCAGATAAAGCCCGGTAGCCGAGCACAAAACCCCGGACGTTAAAAGCAGAAATGTGAAGTTAACAGAAGAGTTCATCCATACGTACATTTGCTAAAGTGTAAGGCACTTGCTGGTCCAAATATCCATCCATCTTATAATCCATCCGTTAACCGTTTGTGGTCATTTAGGCTGAGTTGAGTGAGATCCACGCAGCCTGTGCAGGGAGAGGAGGGAGCGCTCGCTTGTGAATGGAGCTGCGTGGAGGCTGCATGCATAATGAGCTCCATTCACAAAAAATGCCGAGGGGAAGTGATGGCGAGTGATTACCCAGCGGGCTGCTGCCCTCTTTACAAATCTCTTTTTTGTGTGTGTGCATGCGTGTGTGTGTGTGTGACAGACAGCTCTCCGTATTACCTTTAACTTCTAAGTAAAGTTACTTTTACTCTTAATTCTGCAGATTCGTGCATCGTTCGTCACGTTTCTGTGTTTTAAGTGGCACTTTCTGCTTTTTTAAACGCACGTCACATGGCTCATAAAGCCTGCATGACTTATGAGGCTTATTTAGCTGCCTGTTTTTTGGGCTTTTTGCCACGTCTGCCCCGGACTGCCAGGCTCCACTTTCTGTAGGGAAGCAGTCCAGAAGCTGAAGCAGTGACGGGAAACAGATGTTTCACTTGTTTTTTTTGTTGTTTTTTTTGTCGAGTCACAGCAACAAAATAAAACAAACGTATTTTTAAAGGAGGTTTAACAGTTAAAAGTTGAAGTTTGGTGACTTTGAGGAGCCAGCTGTGCTGTCAGTCCTCGCACAGAATCATTTTGGGGGGATAATAAGGGCAGACTTGCTTTTCTTGCTCGGAGCCAGACGAGGTTCGTGATTGGTGGATTTCCTCTTTCAAGGGCTCGAATTTCTTGCCTTTGTCCGGGTGAATACACTGACTTATGAATGAAGTCTCGGTTCCTCCCGTGAGCCAATCAGAAGCGCGGTAGAATGGGCTCCTAGCAACCGTGGGTGGAGCTTGCACAGCAGCAGCCAATCGCAGCCACCGGGGACAGGCTGTGGGCTTTTTTTTTGTACAGGATTTTCCAGTTGTTTTTCATTCACAAAAAGAGAGAGAGGGAAAGTTAGAAGAAAAAAAAACTTCCATTCATAAAAACCTGCCCTGGCACGAAGAGTCCTGACATGTTTTTCTTTTTCTGCCCCGACAAACTCAAAGAACTTCACCTTGTTTACTTCACTTCGCGTCTCCACCTCCTCGAGGTAAAAAACAGTGGCAGGGACCTCTGCGGGAGTGCTGTACATTAACACGAGCATCCAAACTGACGTAAATCAGCTCAGGAATATGCATTCTTGCATTCTTGTGGTTTTTAAAGTCTACGCCACATGAAAACCGCAGGATTCAAAGCTGTCCACCGAGCTTTTGTACACAAGACCAGCTCGACTGGTGAAATGCTCGCTGCTTATTGAAACTGAACTGCCAAACTAAAGCCACAAGGGCTGGTTTTCTCTTTTTTTCTGTAAGAGTAGGAAGCCAGGAGACAGGAAACAAGGTTCTGATGGGATTTGAGTTTTAGTTTCAGCGCTGATTGAGATTCAGAGATGTAACAAAGCAGTTAAAAAGCAGGCGCACACGCTCACTCCTCTTCCTCCTCTCTTGTTATTTGATTCAATCTCCATAACAGGTGATACTGTACATGTTATTTCCTGCTTAATGATATTTAGATGTACATTTAGATATACACAACAGGCTATAAATATTACATCAGCCGTGCTCTGTGCCAGCAGCTCCAGCTCGTCCGGGATGTCACAGAAGTTAGACATTATGCTTGTTCAGTGGTCGTTTCAGTAAATTTAAGCCACCCTGTGAACTCTGTAAGGCTGAGATGGTGAGTCTAGGAGTCACAGGAGGACTGAGTGGAAGTAGACGTTAAAGAATGAGGTCACACAAACCAGGAAGTTGTTAGATACATAGTTTTAACTCTCTGACCTCTAAAAATCCTCGAATGAAACAGGAGAAAAAAATAACACCAAAGCTGTGAAGCTGTGAAGATTGGGAACAACTGGACACAACAGGCTATAAATATTACATCAGCCGCGCTCTGTTTCTCATCATGCTAGCTCATTTTTTATCCAGCGAAATTAAACTGAATTATTCTGATGTTGGAACAACCCACATGACTTCAAAGTGATATTGTGACATGGTAGGACTTATATCTGCTCACTTAATAGACCATTTGCACATATTTTGTAAAATTCGCGATCCCCCGAGGATGAACCCTACAGTCACCGGTAATCCTTTGACTTCTTGCTCTAGGTTCAATGACTGGTTGAAGTTTTCACTTATCCGGTCAAATATCTGCACATGAAATATATCGTTTGCACACATTTTGTACAGAAATTCACGATCCTCAGAGGATGAACCCCACAGGCCACCTGACCATCTGAAAACAAAACACTGACTTCAAGATGTGGGAACTGGAAATACAAAAATGCTAACTCATTACTGGGTTTTAGCCAAGGCTGCGAAAACCGCAGTTTCTCAAACGTCCACTTGAGGCTGGCTCCAGAAGTGAGTCAGTCTCCATAAGTCCCCATGTTCAAATGTCCAACTTCACAGAAACCTCACCCGCTAAACATCAACATGTCACTGTGAGCCGCTTGTTAGCAGCCAATTTTTTAAGAGACATAAAAGATTAAACATTCACGAGTATTTCACGTTAGAGACCAAAACATAAAAATCTCTAATGTTAAACACAGACACTCTAGATTTATATTTTATACTTGCTAATATAATAACGTTAGCATTTAGCTCAAAGTTCCTTGTTACTTGATACTTTTACCTCGAAGAAAACATAAAAAAAAAAAAACAGAGAAAGACTTACATACAGAGAAACTTACATCCACGCTAACCTGTCATGAGGGAGGTCACAAGCCAAGACGTTTGAGGTACGAACTGAAGACAAGTGGAAATATTTTCTGCTGATGCTTGAGATTATTTCATTTCCACAACCTCCTTTGTCCCATATATTAAAGCATGACTCAACATTATTGTGTTGTTACCACGGTATTGGCAAATTTCTGCCCTTGCAAAACAAAAAAAAGAAAGAGTCACACGTGATATGTGACAACAAACCATGTGAGTGTTTTGGACACAGAATGCCTAATTTCCATCTGAAAATGATGAGCATGTGAATCATCGCTTCTCCCCTCGCTCTACTCCTTACTGTCTCCATGTGAAAATTATTAATATGAAAGAAATAAACTTTTGTGAGTGTGGAAAACCCCCCTCTCCTCGGCTCGCTGTCACCTCTCACCCAGGAGTCAATTCGTTTTACGTCCGAAGTGAAAACTGTCGCACGTGATTTCAGACAGACGAGAAGAAAAGTTCACTTCTGGATTGAGGCGCGTGTTTGGAAAGCACATGTGTTTTTAATCCAAGGTAGGAGCAGAAACAGCCGCGTTAAATACCTACACGGTGATATACATTCATTTAATATTGTGCTGATACAGTCGTGTTACGGCCTGCGCGAGATGTACAACTCCTTCAGATCTTTTAGGATGAATTGAAATGGTAAAGAACATAGGCAGTTGCCATAGATCACCCTGTGTATTTCATTTACAGCACGCCCACGCCCACGCCCACACACACATATACACACAATACAAATGCATTGTGAAATCTATTGTAATAGTCATCCACCCCTGAGTCTAATATAGCTTTGTCAGCACAGAGATAAGTACTGACAGAGACAGAGGGGAGACATTTTAAGTCCAGCGCGGTGCTGTGGAGTGGAGTCAGAGTGCTTATTGATCAAAGCTGGCTGTGCTTGATGGATGGGTGAAATGTTATTATACCTTCAGCTGTTCGAGTTATGGAGAGACAGAAGTGAGGTGTGTTGAAATGGGAGAGAGAAACAAAGCGACGAAGACAAGCAGAAAAAGGAAAGAATAAACGGAGTTAAAGTTTGGAAAAAGGTGGAGACGGGGAGTGAAAAAAGAAGACGTGGAGAGAGAAAAGACAGAAGGAGCCAGAAGCCGAGGCGTCTGTGGGGGGATGGTGTCTTTGGATGGCTTGTCGACAACACCTCTCCGTCTTCCTCTCTCTGGAGCTTCGTCTTCCTCTCTCCATCCCTCCTGCTCCTCCCTCGCTCCTGATAAGACCGATGGTGACTGATAAACAAATGAAGATCTTTGATAAAACAAGGACACCACACGGGGACTTACTGGAAGCACGATCAAAACATCCAGCCTCAATATTACCGGCTAAAAAAATACAGAAATATTTAAAGTGATTCATTTTGATTTACTACAGACGCCGTACAGTCCGCATGTTTCTACAGTACACCCTTGTTTATAGTGATACCACAGGGGAACCTTTTACCGTCTGGTTCCTCAAAGAACCAGTTGTTGCAAGGCCTGAATTCGAAGCGCTGACTTAATAAACTCTTTTTTTCATTCAGTTTCCCAAAGAAAAGGGTTCTAAAAATGTTCTCCAGAGAACTCAAAGTGGTTCAGAGCTGAAGTGGAACATTTTTCAGTCAATCGGTTCTTCAAACAATTATTTATTTAAGTTAAGTTTTCCCCAGAATTTAGTGTCAGTCAAGGTGCAAATTATAATTATTTATTTATTTATCGACGGTTGTTTGAAAATATAAATTGATGGTTTCGTGGTTTTGCTGAAGAAGTCGGGTCTCCTCTTCGACATGATGAACATCCACCATGCACGATACGAACGATTCAATGTGTCTTTGATTTTCACAGGTTAAAGTTTGTGCATGTGGGTTTACCTGCCATCGCTTTGATGATTCTCATCTTCACCAAGCAGCCACGTCATGCCGTCCACAGAGTGCGTGCAGCAGCCGCACCCCTGCTGGGAATGCACTGGAGTCCCATAACAACCAACAATCTGCTTTGCCGGGCAATGCCAAAACCCAAACCATGACATATGGGTTCACTCCATGTATGTGGAACTCAGCAATATTTATTTGTCTTTGTTTAATTCTGTACAGATGTGCTTGAATTTGAGCCATACGTTTAATCCAGTGCTGTGTTTCTCAAACTTTTTACGCCGCGTACCGCCTCGCGTAGTCCAGTCCTGCTAATATTGGAGCCACGATTGTCTTATTTTACTCGAACCTATTATCTCAGTAGCAGTAGCATTCATTTGGAGTTGTTTTTAAAGTCACCAGATGAATCTAAGCTCCGTCTTCACTCTCTTTTTAGCTCTGTTTTTGGTCTCCACCAGGTCCTGAGCGAAAGATCTTTAGCTCCTAAATGTTTTAAACTTCACTCATAATGAAAGAGAAATCTATCACAGGACATTCACTCTACATGGACGACGCTGGGACCATTAAAACAAACAGGACTTACTCTCAGGCTTGGAGAGGCCTGGTTTTGTTTGGAGTGTGGAGCGGGCTTCCGCAGAAGAGCAGCCTCTCTCACGTGCCATGCCAACTGAAAAATGATTCCTAATGCAAACACTCGCCGTGTGAAACGCGGGGCAGTTCGTCTTTTTCGTTTCACATGCCCTTGTAACTTGCTTGCGTGTCTGTACCCTGAGACAAACCTTTTCCAGTTTCTCTTCCAGAGTGACCAAAAATAATATCAACCCCACACAAGTTTCCTGACTTATCACACATCCTAACTCTGCCACGGTGCCAAATCTGGACCCCCCACCCCCGCCTCAGGACCGACTGGTGTCCTGCTTGCGCAAAATTTACACCCTGGAGAATATTTCCTCAGAAAACAATACACACCTGAAAATAACTCCAGACAAAATAGAGCCAGCTATGTTTGTTGCATGATTTTTATTTTTTTAAACGCAAAGAGCACTTCCTTAAAAGTTCAAGCTCGATTATTTGAACTTGCAACCTTCCTGGAAAGATCCCATTGTTTAAGGGGCTTAAAGCACTCTATATCATGTTGCTCTTTGGAGACCTGCCCTGAACAGACACACATCAGTGCCTTGATTATGAGCAAGCGCCCAAACAGTGCGTACAAGGAAGCTAAAAGTTGATTTGTGAGTCACTTGTGTTGACATGATTGGTTGTTAGCTAGGAGATGTTCCAGGATTTTGATTTACACCTCCTGGCGATGTCCTCCTGAGGCTGGTGCAGGGGATTGTCACTGCCTGCGGGGCTTTAGACCACAGAGACAAGTCGAGTGATTTCCCACCCGTGCACCACCCCTGTGGAATTCCTGGCAGTGATGTTCAGTCAGCGCCCCAGACAGGCTTCGCTCGCCTCAGTCGAGGCCTGCAACAGACGAGCTTCAGTGGAGGTGTGTGTGTGTGTGTGTGAGAAGAAAGGGGATGAGACAGAAAGAGATCTTTATTAGTGTGTTTATGAGAAAGTGCGTGTCATGTTTAATGCATGTGTCCACGTATGTGCGCTCCCATACATCTCCTCCTCCTTTCCCTGTGTGTGCTGTAAAATCCGCCCAGGGCCTGTTCTTCATTCCCCCAGGACACTGCACCGTTGCTGGGATGCCTGCTTGTGTATAGCCATAGTCAGGAAATGTCACTGTTGGCATCTGACGAGCGCTAGTGCGCCAACCCAAGCGTGCCTCCTAGCCACCTGCGGCCCAACCTCCTCCGCCGCAGACACTGGCTCGCTTGTTTGTTCACCGACCATTCCTTGCCATTCCCCTCCAAAGTCAGCCTGTCTGGCCTGCTCGGGGCCTGTGAAAGATCAATCAGGTGAGCACAATAGCATTTATAGGGGTGTTTTTGACTGGCAGCCCTGAAGAGAAGTAGCTGCCATGCAGCTGCACCGGCCCAGCTGAGCTGCCAGATAAAACACAAAGCGGACTCTAAACTCTCCCCCACACAGATACACAGACACCCTCCAAAAACACCCAGTTTAACGGCTCACGGCTGATTTACGCCCCGAATGTTTGACGTTTGTTATTCGATTTTAAATTTTATTGCTCTACTTTGTAATCTTTTATTTTCTGGCTGACATTACTCACACATTGTTTTACTGTTTATCTTTCAGCTGACCTTTTACTTTTATTAATTAGACGTCACTAAATGTCAATAGCACTTTGAATTCCACTAACATTTATCAAAGGTGTTGTGCAAATATTTTTTAAATATATCATTTCATTCCTCGAACAAACCAAAACCAACAATGTTGCAACCTCCCCAGCTGAGAAAGGAAGCACCAAAAACTGCAATACCTGGAGCGTCCACTTGAGGCTGGCTGCAGAACATTTCAACCTCCATAAGTCCCCATGTTAGACAGCAGAAATAAACATGTTTACAGCCTGGTACAAAAACAGTTTTGGTCTCTGTAGCTAATTTCCCCGTTCATGACAACTGTACTGAGGGTGAATTTATATACAACTCACCTGTTCAGGTTATATTAAGGCTTAAAGTTATGCAGGATTAAGAGCGTGGACGCTTTGATTGACCGTCATTCTGTCCACCAATGATCCACGTCTTTCCTGATATTTAGATTAGATTAGATCACTCGTGCTCTGTCCATTCTTTCTTTACACAGTCATTGGTCAGTCCCTCTGACTTCCATGCTCCATCTGTGGCTCGTATTACTGAAGATTTACGTTTTCAGTTTTGGATTCGTACACATTCGGTGCAGGAGTGAGTATTTATGGCAGCAGGAAATGAAGGAACATGTCAGCAGTGGAACAGTGTGACTCATTCATGTTTTTTGGACAACAATGGAGTTCAATGGCGCAGGTACTAAGGCAGTAAAACACAAGGCTCGAGGTTAAAAGGAGGTTTTTCCTTGCCACGGTTGCAAAGCGCTTGCTCATGGTGGGAACTGTTGGGTAAATATTCTATATGGAAAGTGTCCAGAGATAACTTGAATTTGAACGGAATGGGTTTTCACATACGAGGAATCTGTGTTGGTTTTGTCTTTGCTGCGACATGCAGTTATTTATTCAAACGTGCTTGTTAGAGACACTTGCAAATATGCATGTATTCACATTCATGTTTATTCACGCTATAAAACCAGCCCCTATTACCAGCCAAAGGCACATCGCGGAGACCAAAGAGTGTTGTGGGAGACATTGTTTTGTTCTAAAAGCAGGGCAGCTTTAAGGAGACACAGAGGAGCCTTGTTGATGTCTCTCTCTCTCTCTCTCTCTGTCTTGCTCACTCGTTCGCTGCCCACATAGCGCTCGTTCTGTGTAAACCCTCCTATTGTTGCCACCAGCCCCCTTTTCACCCACATTTCCATTTATATCCCATTTTCCACTTCATTTCCATGCTAATTTGGGGTGGACAAGAAAAATCCCATGTTATGTCATTTATAGTGATGCAGCTGGTTTATCCATCCACACAAGGGGAAAACCAGTGGGGCAGGCCCCCGGGGCATGGCCTCCCCTTCATCAAAACTGCCTCTGTTGAATCAAAGGCAGGATATGTACATGGTAGGACTGTTTGGCATACTGACGATTAAAGATGTCTCTCAAGAATTCAACATAAAGGGGAACTCAGTATTGAGTTGAAAATCAAACAAGAGACAGATTAATAGCAAGTTATTTTAGCAGTTCTGAGCTCTGCTCCACATTTTCTGCTGGGGTTTCATGGTTTTGCAATCCCGTATTGTAGTGTTTTCACAAGGGAGCCTGTCTAATTTTGTTGGATTCCTGCTTGTAATGACTCTCAATCCTTGTAAACTCTGTGGTGTAAACAATGCCTCCAGATCTTTCCAGCAAAACAACACACGAGTCTGTTTGGAGGCCTGAACAAGTGGGCGGTTGTGTTTAGTTTGGGTTTATCCGGTACTAGGAGACCTGATAACACAAGGTCACTCAGCTTGACCGCAGATGTCCCACCACGGGGGGTGATAGTGAATTTAATAGGATGTGAAATGTATTTAAAAACCCACCTTAACAGGATGTTTTGAAGGTTTCCACATGATCCCTCGTAGTATGTGCTGCCTTTTTGTTGTTTATGAAGAAATGTTTCTGTAATGTTTACCATAGTTTAGCATGTTAGCATGCTGACATCCAAATTTAAACACAACATACAACTGGGGCTGATGGGAAGTTCTGTAGACTGAAGGTAAACAAATCAATGATGGATCAATTCATCCTCTGGGAACCATGAATGTCTGCACCAAAGTTTGTCCCCAGTTGTAGGAGATATTTTAGTGGATGGAAGTAAAAAACTTTGACCTGCTGGTGAAACCAGGGATCACCAACACTCCTTAGGGTTCATCCTCTGGGCACCATGCATATCTGTCCAAAAGTGTCAACTTGCTAAGCGTTCATTAAGCCATGAGTATCAGTTGCAAATTCTGTGCCAATGCATTTTTAATGTCAAGAAATTTCAGCGGATAAGTGGAAAATCGGGCTGGCTGGTGGCACGAGACGAAAAGTCCAGAGAACCAGAGTCATTAGGATTTGTCCTCTGGAGCTCTTGAATATCTGCACCAAATTTCATGGCAATCTGATAATTGTCGATTGTCGATTTTCTTTAAAAAATGCCTGCTGGTGGCGGGGAAAGGTCAGAGGGATCACCAAAGTCAATAGGAATTATTGTTTAGGACCATGAATGTTTTATTTGAGATATGTCACTGCGGACCACAGTGGAAGAACCACCCACAGACTGACGAAGATACTTTAGAGCTGGAAACAATGAAAAACATTAGAGCGTTACAGCTAAAACACGGGACGCATTCACACACACATATCATCTGAATAAATCTCCTGTATCATCACTACACTGAGGGCCCTAACAGCAAATCAAGAGAGAGAAAAGGTGACCCTCTGCACCTGTAAGGACCGGCTAATGCCCTTCGTGTACGAGATGCCTGGCCCTCCACGCTGTCTTTGAAGTCAGCAAACAGTTGGAGAAGTATGTGGGACTGGCACCCGTGCCATCCTGTGACATCTGGGGTTTCGCCAGGCCAGGAATGTGTGCAAGTGCCCTTGATGGAGGTGCATGTACCGTATTATATGTGGCAGTGGCAGTTCAGAAGCATTAAAGGCTATTACCATGAGCTGTGTCCTTGGGGGTGGAAATGCCAGTCGATTTCTGCGATGAGGCCTTAATGAATGGTATCCTTTGACAGACACTGGGTGCCTCTCAGTGATATTAGCACTACATTTATGGTAATTGAGGGTTACTTTTAGTAGAGGCCGTTACCTCGATATGAGCACGTTCGGTGTACAGAGCTTCTTTGAAAGTCTCATCGCAGAAGCTTGGACGGAAGTCAAGAAACAGAGTTGTCAGTCTGAATTTCACTCCGAGAGTGTAAAAACCACAACTCCACCACAGCTAATTTAATCTAAAACTTTGGAAAGGTTTGAAAGACCAAAAGCAACATCGACTCTGCGAGCTGACAGCCAACTCTCACATCGACACGCGTAAACTCAAAATAACTCCTCGTGAAAATTAACGCTCGGAGACCTTTCTTATTCCTGACTTCGGGCTTTCCCCCGTCATGCCTGTTTTTAACTTTCGAGCACAATGAAGCTATGCATTGTGGGTAATTGCCACTGAGAGAAATTGTGCATGAAGGGCCCCAAAACACTAAGAAGTAGCCCTCAAGCGCTCGGCGATTTCACAGTGTGAAAGCTGTCATGGGCGTGATGGGAGGGCTGTGAGGGGGTGGACTCTGGGACGGGAATGCTGTGCTCTCTGAACCTAAACAATAAACACACACTGTGTATTCGCTGCCTTTTCTAATGCAACACACTTCAGGAAAAGTGAAACAGTTTGTCCCTGAAAATAGCGCTCCTACTTATGAGGCGACTTCCAAAGATGAGACCTAACGCACGCACGGCATGAAGGTTTGATTCACTTTTGTTAAACTACACGGCATTTATCGACACAAGAATGTATTAAAACCCAATCATGTGACATTTTTACAGATAATTTAACATCCTTCAGTTCTGTTATAATTTAGATAATTGTGCAAGTATGCATAATTTATGACACTCTGAGTGTCATGTTAGTTTGACACTGATTTCAAGTCTGGAAACGTAAACTCCAAAAGAAGACAGAAAGAAACAGAAACAGAAATTTTCATTAAATATTTTACAGATTTTCCCCCAAATAATTATGATCGCTGACCTTCAATGAAGGGACAAAGCTCTGCAGTTGTTTCCATTATTTTATGTAACATGCAGAGTTTTCAGTTTCCAGTTCATGTTTTAACTTCCTTTTAGAAAGTACAACATTTAAGATTTCTGTGAAATATCCTCATCTGAAAACAGACGTAAGGTTTTCACTGTCACTAATTACAAATAAAGCTCACACCACTGTTGATTATAAAAGTTTAAATAAACCTGTGACGAGGCTGCACGGGCAGGAGCAGGGCGTGAGCGGTGTAATGTAACATGGCACCTTGTTTTCGTCCTGCTCGCTGCGTGTTTTGAGGATATAGCGCCATGCGGCATGACATAATAAAAACAATATTCCATTGAGAAAACTTTGGGCCCGTATTGCGGGCAGCGCTGAAGTGACCACTCCCTTCTTGTGTCATGCTATATTTGCTCCGCTCAGGTAAAGCTTGCACTGATGTCAGCCCTCTCTCTCTCTCCCTCTCTCTCTCTCGGCCTCACATCAGGGATGAAGTCAGTGGTGTTTGAAGGAGTGAGATCATTTTTCCATTGACTGCAGAGTGGGGCAGTGTAAGGGACACCTCTTGTGGCAATCAGGGAGATGTTGCTTGTCTGCCTGCTTGCCTGTCTGTCTATCGACCTCGCCTGTCTATCTGCTTTTATACTTTTCTTGCTTGCCTTTCTGTCGCTGCGCTCTGTCATTCCAGAGGGATGATGAACAGAACCGAGGCTCGGCATCGTTTGTTTTTTTCTAATTATGTTTCTACTTTTGGTCTTTTAAGGACGTAACACTCCTGTCTGGGATAGTCTGCAAAAACTGCAGTTCCTCTGACGTCCACCTGAGGCTGGCTCCGGAAATGAGTCAGTTTACAGCCTGGTACAAAAAACACAGATATTCTTATTTTCTGGTGATTATACACATTAAACACACACTGCTGAAATCTTACACACCGGACCTTTAACGTACGGATATGAGAGAGAAAATGTCAAATTATTACAAAAACTCTTCTCTCGTATATTTGAGTCATGGTTTTCTTACCGACGTCAACTGCTGACTAAAGATCACTTACTCGATCTAGCCTTTGTCTTGCTTTGTCTCCTTCACACCCACACCCACACACACAGTCACACACTCACCCACACCCACACACACAGTCACACACACAACACAAACAGAATGCATGTACGTTAAGTCTAACCTGAGCACAAAGGAGCCGTGCACGGGCACATCAAAACTGCGAGAACACACTGTAACAAACAACATGAAACAAAACACTGGTGCCCACAAACAAACAGGACTACACACACACACTCGCACACACACACACTCCCCCCACCCCCTCTTCACCCATCTCAGCATGACATCAGCTCGTCCTGGGTTACTCGGCCTCCCGAGTGTCCTGATGGTAGTGATAAGGCAGGAAAGTCACTGATTAGCTGGGAATCTCGTTACACAGGGAGCAACGGATCCCTCCCTTCTTCCTCCTCCTCCTCCTCGCCTCTTCTCCACCACTCCTCAGCTCCTCTCTTCCATCACTGATGCCATGCATGAGCAACGATGACGAGCAGAAAGGGCCAAATGATGACCAGATGAAGCAGAAACCAACAAACAAGAAAAGATACATAAACAAAACACCTCATCAGAGATGACTCACACAAAAACACCTCCGTAAATCTGAATCCTTCATGCTTAAAGTCGATAACAGAGACGATGAATGGACAGTAAAGCGCTTTGACGTCTGCTTTAACCAATTATCTGCTGATAGTTTTACCCACGCTCGGCTCTCGGGGTGTGTCAGGTGATCCTGTCACTTCTCATGCTGTGTCAAATCTTTCTGCATTTACCAGATAAGACAACATTTACGTTCATGGTTCCCAGATGATGACATGGCATCTCCTCCTCCTTCAGTCTGCAAAACGATGAAATGTTTGGTTGGATTCTTTAATCCAGTTTCATTCTTTCTGGTTCAGCAGGAGAAAAAACAACATTGAACAACATTTCTTCACGATTCAGGATTCATGGTGGCAACATTCAGGTTGTAAATCAGGCTGAGGCTTTATGGGAGGGATGTGGTGTTGACTTAAGCGCCCTATTCTTCTGATATTCCAGCATTTCCCAGTAATGTTGCGAGGGCGTTGTTACTCGGCTTTGCTGCAGTCGGGCCTATTGTCTCGGATACAAGGAGAGCAAACGTATGCTTGAGGGAGCCGCTTTTAAGACTCAATCAGTCTTTTGGTGGGGTCCACTGACCCAGAAAATGGGTTTCCACAGCTAGAGGAAATGATACTCAGTAATCACCTTACTGGTAACGCTGGGGAAGAATGCACAGGGATCGCACACAGAGCTGCAGAAGAGAATCACGTTCACTGATATATCTGAGATGTAACGTTTGTCTTTCTCAAACCTGTTTCTCTCTTGGCAGAGAACTCACAGGTTTGATACGAGCATGTTTCCCACACATTCCTGTCATATACTCATTATACAAGAGCATTTTCCAGAGCTGAGGGCAGGTGTATCATGTGTCAGTCATGTTACTTTCTCATGGGAGATGTGGTCGAGAGATACAGTAAAGGGAGGCAGAGCAAAGACGAGCGAACATTCACAGGCTCGGCTTAGCTGCAGCTCTGATCTGAAGTTTGTAACCACGATAGCAGCATGGCTGGATGGTGCAATACTTTAGTCAGAGCTGAAATTGATCAACAACTATTGGATGGATTCATGTTCACCTGCTCAGATTATGTTAAAGTTATGCAGAATTAAGCAACCAGGCGTCATTGAGCTCAGCTCAGGTTTGATAATGATCCACGTCTCTGCAGATTTTTAGATTAGCTGGGAGGTGGAAGAGGCAGAACAGCAGTCTAAAACTGTTTACTAAAACTAAAAACTTGTGGTCTTGCAGCCTAAAACTGTGCACACATGTTGTGAAATGTGTTGTTTCCCCCTCTGTGTGAATGATGTAACGTTACGTGGGCGTTCCGATGAACGATTGGCATCTAGGGCTTGTAATAGATGCACTACTGCAAATGAAGGAGCGATAAATACGTCGCTCAAACATGCAGAAGCTTAACGTAAAAGGCTCAGCAACCAAAGCCAGATAGCTTCACGAGTGTGAAGTGTTGACCTTGCCAAACTCAGCGTACCACATGTGAAAAATCTGTTCTATATGCCCGAGGCCGATAATGCCATATCATGACATAGAGTACATCTGATCCGGGTGGGTCCGGTTCAGTGAAAACATTTTCCCTGTGCTATTCTGTTACACATGCCATTGCATAATCACAAGTGATTCTAAATAGGTCATTCAGGCACTTGTTATTTAAGATCTGTGGAGGACCTGTTTTGACAGTCGTGCCCATTGATCTGGGTTGGAGTCCGGTTTCACATGGGAATTGATCGTATGATAAAGATAGAATGATTGATTGACTTGATTCAGAAAGCATTAGGCTATATGCAACAGACAGTCCAGCTGCAGAGCACCATACGTTCTTTAACTAGCTTAATAAATCGAAGAGTTTTATTTTACTTAGGCTCCATCTGGTCCTTAATATACTGTAGGCTAACTTAATAATTTTAAATGTGATGTACTTACTGAACGGTGGACTACTTCTTCTCATTGCTATGGTCTGCTACAAAGTTTGACTAAGAAACGACACATTCCTCTTCTTACAAGAGAAAAGCTGCAGCAATAAACTGATTTAATGACTTAATGTTTTGATGTTGCTGCCGTACTTTGCTGGATATGACAGCTTGTGGTGACTTGGATATTGTTTTGCTTCATATTTCTGTGGAACTGACGTTACTAAGTGAGTTAGGTTATGTTTTTACACTTATAGGGTTAGGGGCTTTCGGTTTATCGAGTGACTCACTTCATAGAAATAGTTCAGCATGTCAGGAAGTCACTCACCTTCTTGGTAAAGCTTATATGACGCTATCAGCACGACTCGTTTCTGCTGTATTGTTTTCTGTACAAATGAGTCCACTTGAGGCTGGCTGCAGAAGTGAGTCAGTCTCCATAAGTCCCCATGTTAGACAGCAGAAATAAACATGTTTACAGCCTGGTACAAAAAAGTACTGAGGGTGAATTTATGTACAACTCACCTGTTATATTAAGGCTTATGATTGACAGGTGTCATTACAGATGATGTCTCAATGTAACCATTGTTTGGTTAGCTGGGAGCCGGTGGGTGACATCACGGATGCTACATCCATGTTTTATGCTGTCCGTGGGTTTTCCCAGGGGTGATGTTCTTCTAACCATAGCTTCTTATCATCATGTTTTATGGACAGACTTGAGAGTGGTATCGATCTGAACTAACTCTTGGCAAGAAACTGAATAAGCATATTTACAAAAACTGGAACTGTTCTTTTAGAAGAACACTCTCCTCTTATTAAATATATTCCCACTCCGTTATAAAAGAGGCTCGTTCATGTGGACGTGTCTCGTCCTGCTTCCAGTTTGTTTGACTTCTGTACAGGTCACGACAGACGACAGTGTGACAAAGGAAGAGGAAACATAAAACAACATTATGACTACTTCAAATCTCTCTCTCTGACCGAGCCTCCACCTGTGGCTGCTCCCGCTGAGCGAAGCGACGGCAGATGGCCGAGGTGATGAACTAAGAGAAGACGATAAGCTTTATGGTGACGTCCCCAGGCAACACAGTGTGGCTGAGATAAACTTCTGCTGCTGTGTTTGATTTGAGTAAATATTTTGGAGGGTGGATGGTGGCAACCGTGTGCCTGGTGTGTCATATTCAGTGCCACTGTTGACGAGGACGGATACTTCGAGTTCAGCACCTCTGTGCTGCTTTAGTGTGGTTACTGTGTGCTGACGGTTTCCAGTAATGCTCCCTCGAAAGGAAAGGAAAGGAAAGGAAAGGAAAGGAGGGGGGGTTAAGACCTGAACATGTCATGTTGTAGTCACAGACGCCACCATGAGGTCACCTCCGGTAGAGCACTGCTGGCTTGTGGATCAAAATTGAAGCAATGTTTGTCCTTTAAACTTAATAAGTAATCTTTCTTCTGTGCCAGATCATAGTCGCACCTTTCGCAGTCTTCAAAGTGTAAAACTTTATCCGTAATTAAACCCAAAATGCTAAGGCAGTTCAAACTGGACAAAGGATTTGTGTTTGGACGTTCTCTCATAGGTGGGGAGCTAAACTGTCACTCAGCAGAGTGAGTCACAGTTACTAAGGTGCCTGTTTGTCGCCGTGCAGACTGTGTTTGTCACCGTCAGCGTCAGTCACAGCTGAAAAACAACGTCTCCCTGACACGCAGGTAAGATTTTATAAACCGAGGGACAGAAATATCTCCAGTGAGTGAATATGAAACTTATACACACTCCAGATTCATGACACGTCCTCTGTGTGCGTGTGTGGCTCATTTTGACGTGTCACAGAAGGAAAAGTCCACGTGTAAATAATAAAACGACTGATGGCTGCGTTCCATTTAGCTGCTTCGGCTTCAGAGCTCTGGTAGTGTGCATGCTCGCTCAGTTACAGGTGGAAGGCACACATTAAAAATCCCACGAGTGCAAGAACATACACTTAAAGTACTCATTATGTGTTATGGTTCATAAATGATACGTTTAACTGTAGCTGCCGTGTCATTTTAAAGGAACTTGAAACTTTATTTTGCATGTTTCACAGAGGAAACAGTAAAAACAGAAACAGACAGCAGAGAGCAGAGAGAGTCGACCAAAGTGTGATCACTGTCTCTGCTTCTTCATCTGACCGACATGTCGATCCGGGCCTGTGATGACGTGATGTTCTAACTGAGCACCAGGTGGCATCAGAGACTTGTACTCTGTCAGTCAGCGCTCAGAGGGAGGAAGAGACGAGACGAAGCCTGATCTTATGAAACTAAAGTCAGAATTCAACAGCAAAGAGATGAATCATTAGAAATGAATCAAAGAAAGTTTTATGATGTAAACGTCTGATTATTTGTGAAGGTGATCAGCAGAGACAGTTTGTGTTTTATGGTCACATCGTGTCACCTCTGAATATTTATCGTGACACAGAGAGTAAATCTGATGTGCAGCCACGTGCAGACGACCACACAAGGTGTGTGTATGAAATATTACACTCTATCACACACACACGTCTGCAGAGATTAAATACTGAGTTAACTTTTTACAGCATCATTGTTTATCCTGACCCAAATAAATAACAAATATTTTGTGTATGTGACTTTTCAAACTGAATAAAACTGAACATATTATTCTTATTTTACTTTATAACGGCGGGTCAGAGCAGCGCCGTGTCTCTGCTGCTCTTCTACACAAACTGGGTGAAATTTTGGCCCAATAAAAATTTCAGTGTGTATAAAACATTAAAGTGTTTCCAATATTAATGAGGCCATTTGAGGACAGGTCAGATCAACAATGAAGGCAGGTTTATGCTGTCGAGCACACGGCTCTAAAAGACTAAAAAGACTTAAAGAAAACTTGACTTTAGTTTTAAATTTAAAGCACAAAATAGGAATAAACGCTTCCACATTTTAAAGTCTCCAGCTTTGATTTGAATAACTCAGGGTCGGAGTTTGTTCCAGATCTGAGCTGCATGAAAACTGAACGCTGCCTCTGAGTTTTGACTCTAGGGACGAGCCGGTTCATAACGGAGCAGATCAGAAACTTTATGAAAACCAACTTTAAAGTGCCAAGATCTGAAAACTGGAGTGACGTGATCCACTTCTTACTGAGGACTCAGCTCATACGCCATAAACCTGCTGGACGGTAAATTTTATAAAGGAACATCATTGGGATTTTACTTACACTCTTATTTTTGCTCACAATAAGTCATAAATAATCATCATCCTCTAACATAATCCTGAAATCTCTGCAGCTTTATGTAACGCAGCTCTTCTCTTTATTCATTTCTATGTTACATAATATCTTATTATGTTATCGTGTCCTAACGTTCAGCTCGGAGTGAAAGATCAAACTGAGGTTGCGTAGCGTCTGGATGGACTCGCCGTCTCTCTTTATTTCTTGTCTTTCAGATGTTTTAGATGTAAGATCTAACACAGCCTGAATGCAGAAATATTGCCCCCAGTCCTCTGCGGCGTCTGACTCGGTTACATTGACCGGTGGCGGTGATGGAGTTATCGTGGTAGCAGATATCTTTGCTCCATAGATCTGTTTCCTCCACCGCATCGCGGAGCAGGATTTCAGTCTTGCCCACTTGTTTGACCTCTGGGGGAAATCCAGACAATCTGGTAATGATGTCACTTTTCCGAGCCTATCAAGACCAATTAGTGTACAACACAAGGACACGTGCACACGGGCGCAGACAGACACGCATAAACACACACGCACGTGCACGTACACACACTATAATTAAGAAATAGTCTTACATAAACAGAGTAATACAATATCTTAAAACCCATTTAGAGGGAGCACTGAAATAAACCTTTGCTTTATTGCATTTGTCAGGTCTTTCAAACTGATTGGTCCGTCTCTTTCCTTTCGCTCGCAGACGTTTCTTCTGTTTTTTCTCTGCAGACTGATGAAATATTGTGCAGGAGATGAGTGAAATCTTGCCTGCTCTGACACACGGAGAGGTTGTTAGAGGGAAAGAGGCCTGGGAGGAAGCGTACAGGCCGGGGAGCGGAGAGGAGAGGAGAGGAGAAGCAGGTAATAACGGTGGGCCTTTTTTTGGACCGGACCCCAGCTGGAGCAGGTTTCACCAAAGGTCTGGGTGTAGAATAACAGAAGCGCCGTGACCCGCTGCCTCGTCCGCCTGACAGATTGACAGAAACACTGTTTCTCTCTTCTGTCTTCTTCTTCCAGTTGAATACAAACCTCTGAAGCGTTCTTTCCTTTTAATGAGAAAGTGAGAAGTATGACATGGAAATATCTGGTGGGACCGGAGCCAGCATGGTCGAGTTAACAGGGGAACGTTGGAGGGAACTTTTTATTCGTATCGAGCGATCACAGTATTTGTGGTCAGAAATCAGGAAGCCAGAATCTCCAATTAATGAATAAAACAGACATTTAACAACACGCTGAACATGAAGGCGTATACAGCACGTCCTGGAAGTCCAGCAAACCGCCAAGATGACTCTGAATGTTTTACCGTTTTGTTTACGCGTCACTGCTAACCTTCCCACAATGCATCGCGCCCCGATTTAATAGGTGCAAAACACTAAACCTGCCAGTGACCCACGAGCGTCGGACATCTCAGCGCGCAGCAGAGGAAACTACTGAGAGTCACACAGAAGGTGAAGATCCTAAAAATCCTGAAGTCATTTTAATTTAATGTTCGTTTAATAAGTATGAAGCGCCTTGCCTTCGTTTTCCTCAAAGGAATGTTTATTTTTTTAGGATTTATTGTTTTATTTTAAAGATATTTCACATTATATTGGATGCACAACAATATCAGAGCAGAGCAGCTGATAAACTGAACAAAGTAACTTCAGGAAGTTTGTGTCAAACGAAGGATTTGGATGAATATCGAGCAGATTATTTATTGTGAATATTTAATCAGAGAAGAATTTTCCTGATATATTTTGGAACTTTTTACAGTTTTCTGTCTTAATGTGTGTATATATTTTCAATAATCATACATAATATTAATTTTAGTAGTTTAGAGTTTTCTTCTGTTTGACCCTGCCGGCTGTCGTTTTATTAGCTGATGCTGCACGAGGCCGTCCGACAGACTGAGAGCTCTGGAAATATAGTTTATTTTTCACTGTAATCTGATGAAATATTAATTCAATAATTATTAATTTTAATTAATAGTTGTATTTTGTTTTCTGACACGTCAGCTGAAGCTTGGTGACCCCCCCTCAGGTGCTCCAGCCTGCTGCGTCACACGCGTCTGTCTGCTCGGCCTCGCTCCTCCAGCATCTCCTCTGAGCTGCTTATCACATATAAAAACTCTCTCACTCTCACGTCATCCGGCTCGGGACAAAAAGTTGCTGAAGTGGCTTTTTGGTTTTTATGGTCGTAGCCACACGATTACTTTGCCAGATTGAAAACAGACTGAAAATATTTAATTTAGCCGTTGCAGCTGATTAGTTTGGCCTTTGTGCGTCTGGATTCTGACATGTTTGTCTTTATTCATTAGCTGAGCGCATGTGGGCAGGAAACTCTGCGATATATAATTATACTTGTTACTGTTGGCTATTTTATTTTGTATTATTTTAATTCTGGTCTAGTGTTTTAATCCACAATCGAACCAGCACATTTATATGCATACCTACGTACAGTATATATTAAAGCAGAGGTTTGCCTTCGCTCAGACAAAGCTTGGAAAAAGTCGCCCCCCCTCCTCTCATGCTAGTTTCAACTGAATCCCGGTTACATATGGGATCATTAGTTTGTTATTTGATCCCATAAACACTCAACAACTGAGCCAAGAAAGCCGAATATCGCTGTTTGACATAACTTCAGACCGCACCAAACACACAACAGGTCTGTCCTGAAGCATTTATTAGTTTAAACTCAGAGAAAATCAGAAAATCTGCTGGATCTTTAATCAAATCACACGTTCAGGCCCTCTCTCCTGTCTTGAAACAATACTAACAGACTCCATGCACTAAAATGCACAGCGCTGTCTAAAGAAGTGGACTCGGGTTCATGCACTTGCATCGGACGCTCTGTTTGCATCCGGGCCAGACAAGGAATGTAGATTTACAAGCCTGTGCAGCCATGCAGATGTGGAACCAAAGAGCAAGTGTTATGGTGTATCCCCTGGTGTGCGAGTCCACCGTCTCCTCTCCTCGTCCCCCATCCACCTATCCCCCCCCCCACCACACCTCCTCCTCCCCCTCTCCTCTGTCCCTTCCCCCCCGTCAGCGGCAGGAGCTGCTGCAGCATCCCTGCTGGGCCTTGCCTGTTTATCTCTTCCGAAGCAGCCATGATTAATGAGGCCCTGAACACATCCTCTCTTTCCCCTGGACCTGGGGAGCCCCCACAGCTGAGTAAACAGGCCCAGCCGCTGTTCCACCCTGCTGCCACGATCCTGGGCCCGAGGTGGGTCGACAGGGAACCCCCTCCACCACCACCTCCTCCACCTCCTCCACCTCCCCGTGCAGGTAGAAACTCACGAGATCTGTCAGGACTCCGCAGCGCCGCTCGTAGCACCGAGCGTCCAGATTTATCATGATGCCCGAGTTGTGTAAGAGATCCAACAAAAAGTCATCTGGGTGTCAGTGGGTGAAGGAAAAACATCCTCGCACATAAAAAACCTCTTCCTAAACATGTGTGGCACACACACACACACACACACACACACACAGTGGCTCCTTATGGTCAAGAAGTTCATGAGAGAAACATGCTGCGGCTGCAGATTTATGACTTTCTTACATGTTCTCTGAGATGAGAAAGTATTGTAGCTCCTGAATCCTGCAGAGAGCACTCCAAGCTCTTTTTGCCTGACGACAATGTAACGTGTGTGATGAGTATATCGCTTCAAATGAAGCCGCACCGTGACAAATTATTATTTCAGTTACGCAAACATGTTTCATCTCCATCAAAGTTTGCTGCAATCAGAAAGGTTTTCTCTCTCCAGACAAAAGGAGCCTGTAATTAGAAGCAATAAGCGCTCACCATAAATAACTTTCTCTTAAAAATATTCCTTAAATCTCATAAACTTCATGTGGAGGTTTATATAAACCATATGAATTTTTTGGGGATGAATATTGTCTGCTTACTTGCAAAGATATCCACCATGAGTAATACCAGATTCTCGCAAAGATTTTCTTTCTGGCAGCAGATTTCAGGATTGATCTGTTGATCCCGTCCTCTGACAGGATGGCTAATCAAAACAGATACCTAGACGACAAAGGCATTACTTGTGGCTAGAAAACAACATAATTGCCAGCAGCATATGGAATTCAGAACAGCTTTATTTCGCGGTAGTTGCTCCCAGAACCACCAGAACACAAGAACACAAAATACTTTCCACGTCTAAGAATACCATGTGTCAAAAATAATCTGTAATCGTGACAAATTTCTCCTGACTTGTGCACCGTTTCTGTTACTTATCAAGAATTGCCTCCACTTGTGTCCAGCAGAGCTTCCAGTTTGTTTAGGACCGGCGGCGGTGCCAAAAGTTTGTTTCTCATGTCAGGCTGCGGTGTCAAATGTTATGTTCCGGACTCGGCAGGGGAGCTTTCTCCATTAACAGCCCCGAGCTGGATTTAACAACTTTATAACGCCTCGCCGTCGTCCAACTCCTCACAGGTGACGTGACAGAGGGCGTGCTATACGGCGGTCACCTCACTTCTGGGGCCATTTGTTGATAGGCATTTCCTCTTCTGGGGTGTGTTTGTCTTGGAAAGTGTTGAACTTAACACCCTGAAACTCAACAACAGTGCTGCAGTTGGACGGCGGAGTAACAAACAAGTTTATTGCACCTTTTGACAACTTTAAATCTGCAATTATTCCACTGCTGCACCTCTGAATATTTACTTAATTGTGGGTTCACTAGAATAAGATTTGGAGGCCAAGAAACAAGAAGACAGTTTAGTCAGATTAGATAAAAACACTTTATTAGGAGGTGAAACAGAAAGTGAGCGCTCCTGTTGGTGACAATCTTTCATTGCACACCAGAAAAATACAATTTTTTCTTTCTTGATGAGGGTTTATTTATTTACTGCTGTGGAGTCAGGTAAACATTAGAATGAACAAAGCTAGTCCTGAACGTGTTGCACCCAACACAATCCATCCAGCCTCCATATAACCACTTATCTTCATCAGGGTCACGTGAGTCGCCAGTTTATCACAGGGCCGTTCACACTCACAGTGACACCTACGGGTAATTTAGGTTCACCAATTAACCTGTGAAGTGCACGTCTTTGGACTGTGGGAGGAGGGAACCCACGCAGACACGATGACAAGGAGCTACTGTGGAGATCTACGGCTCACATCTTGCATGACGTCAGCAAAGTGAACCTGTCCAGGTGATAACACCACGTACGACGTTTCTTTGGCACATGGGGGCACTGTCAACTGGAGGACGGGAGGAGAAGTAGCAGCAGACATCTGGCACTCTCTGGTGGGTCTAAAACCCCCTCCATCCGTGTCCAGCCCCACCCGAGCGCCGGCAATGAATGATGGAGTATTAGTAGGTCAAAGATGAACCAGGAAGTCAAACTGTCGTGAACATCCATCACAGTTTACAACTAATATTTGCACGGTACCTTCATTTTCTCTTCCGAATAACTTTCTTCAACTGTTCACGGATCTCTGCGATTAACTCTGTGTAACTTTGACGTCTGTTAACTGAACCGAACGGTGTCTCTGTCATTCGTACGTCTGGGAGAAGTACGCAACGCTTTACGGCACGAGTTTCCCGATGGACAGTGAAGCAAACTGCTGGCAACTGTAGCTGCTGTTAGCTCAGTTTGTTAGCCAGGCTGTCGGGACTGTGAGTTTAGAGCTGTTAGAGTTTGTACCACAAACATTTCGGACCGTGAGGTTTACAGGGGAATGCTGACGGGGAGTGAGGCCGGGGCCTGGTGTCGTGCCAGAACCGGAGCTGGGACTGGAAATACTGGAAATACTATGTTTGGTTTGACCTTCACTGTCTGGTCGAAGCCCACATCTTTCCGTGTTTAAAGCCCATTTTCAGATATTTTTCAGACTTCATACAACATCACAATGACTTACAACTGTTCTCGCCTCTTCAAACAGATTTTTTTGGCATGAAGCCTTTCATCGCAGTCATTAAAACACCTTCATGACTGACATGTGCTGCGGTTTATCCGCTGATAAAAACTCTTCATGCCTGGTGGCTTTCTGAGAACTTCAGCGAGTGATGAGAGGTGGATGTGTCCCCATCAGTTCTTACGCCGCTTCATGGGTGTTTGGAGGATGTGAGTATACGGCCTGCACATGTGTGAGTATGTGTTTGTGTGTGTGCCTGTGCATTTATGTGAGTGTTAAGGAATCCCCTGGTAGCTCGATGAACCCATGAGTGTGTTTTTTATGCATGCATATGTGTGTGTGCGTGTGTGTAACGGATACAGTGGTCTCCAGGATCAGGGCCTTCTTTCCAGTGAATGCTGGCCGGGGGGGCGCCTGGCCTGTCTGTCCCCATGTCTACCCATCTGTCTCTGGGCTCAGCTCGGAGAGGTGTGGGGTGAAGGATGGGGAGCCAGGCAGATGTGCAGCCATTAGGCGGTGACATGGGTGAGAGTCTTGGGTCTGAGAACCTGTGGGAAACCTGGAGGACACCAACATTCAGACAGAGGAAGATTCTCTGTTTTTCTTGGTGTATTTGCATATTTAAAGTAAATGTTTAAGTCTGGCCTGACGTTGGCAGTTTAAAGGTTCAGTTCACCCAAATTTTCACGGATATCAAAGCTGGAAAGTGTTCCCAATGAAATGAACCGTTTACCTGCACTGTATCGGGGGGGATGCAGGGACACACAGCTGATCTCTAAACTCAATAAAGCCAATTTAGAAACACACTTTCACACAGTTTCACGTTGAGCTCTTCGTCTGTGAATCGAACTGTCTTGAAACTGAAAGTATCTGCGGCTGCAGCATCTGTCTACTACCGTCTGAAGTGGCAGTGAGAAACAGCTGGGCTGAGGTTAGTGTGTGAGTGTGTGTGTGTGTGTGAGTGTGTGTGTGTGGAACCGGAGATCTTGTTTCAATTCAGGAGACAATGTAAATGGTGTGTGATGGTGTATGCGGCCATGTGTAATGTGTATGTTTGCGGTCGTAGCGGTGTGTGTGTGCTTTACGCGAGCATCTTGGTTTGTGAAAATATTTGTGCGTGCGTGTGTGTGTGTGTGTGGGGGTGTGTGTCTGGCAGTCTGTCTCTGTATTGTTCTATGCATGGTCATGTATATGTGAGGTTAAATGATCACGGCCTGTCTGAGGTCTGCCTCCCCAAGAGGCCTGTGCCGTTCATTGGAAAAGCTCTCTGACGCTCTTCCTCTGTCTTTCATTCTCTGTCTGTGTGTGTGTCTGTCTGTCTGTCTGTCTGTCTGTCTGTCTGTCTGTCTCTCGGGCTTGGAGAACACAAACAGAGGTGCTGCCTTCGTGAGGCACAAATCCCCACTTCCTCTGAAACTTCCAGCGCCGCTTTTTTCCTGTCCAAATTCCACAGCCATTAAACTTTCCTGGCAGGCATTCAGAAAACAACTCAGAAGAGAGAAGGATGGAGGAGGAGGAGGAGGAGGAGGGGGGGTTGTAGAGGGGGTGGTGGTGGAGTGGGGGGCACTCCACCCTCCCCACGCTACCCCCTTCAACTCCCACCCTCTCCTCTCTCCTCTTGTCTCTCTGGATATCACAGATCTGCGTGCTCCTGCCGACTACCTTAAATAAAGATCTGACTTCATTCTTGTTTTCGTTGCTGATCGGGTTTCCTCAAAAGTGTCTACTGGTTTTCACAAAGGGTCAAGACGAGGTGGGCCGGGGTGCAGCGGTCCCCCCTCGTTTCCACCGCCTCAGACATGTCTGTTTCCGTCGGCTCGCAGAGCTCGGATGATATAAACCACGGTCAGATTAGTCTAAGGTAAATATTCAACCAGAGGCTGTGAGTCTTTTTTTTATTACCGCTGGAGGTTTGGTTCACCAGGGGTAGTTACACAACACAAACAACATGGCCTCCCACTCAGCGGGACAGCTGAGGGAGAGGTGGTGCTACCGTGTTGGACAGCTTCTCACTTTCTCACTTTCTGTGGATTGTGTCGGAGGGAAATTACACAGTGCTTAAGTGACTTTATGGCCATTTGCAGTGGCACAGCTGGTGTTTAGAAAATAAAAAAGAGAAACTGGCTTTAAAAGTGCACACACATTAAAAATGATTTTATTGAGCTGTCTGTTACTCCTTCGTATTTCAATATGGCAAACCACAACTGTGAAAAAAAGGAGCTAACCCAGTCCTCGGACAAAAGGTTGATGTCGGACAACTTTGCTAAACCACATTTTAAAAGATTTAGGCAGAAATGGGAAATATAATTCATTCAGTGTCTCAGCATGAGACCTTTATGTTTTTTTGTGCATTTTGTCGCCACCGTAGTTTCTTATTTACGTAAGAGGGCGGAGAAGCTGAGCTGACGGAGTTGCAATCAACAACTACAACACTTGAAGCCGCTGGTTCAGTGAACTGAAGAGTCGTACTTTCTTTCTTGCTACATCAGGACACACAAACTTTGTTCCGTCACTTTAAAAGTCACCCTGGGTGTGTGTCCCGTATATAAAAAAGGCTCATGCCGGTCCATACTGCAGTGGTCCAGGTTCAAGTCCAGCCTGTGGCCGTCTCTCTGCAGCTGTCCCATCAAATAAAGTCACCCTGGATTTCACCAGCTGAACACTCCAATATGAAAAGATCAGTTTGTGTTGCAGTAACTTCTCATCATCATTTTATGCTGCATCACACCCTGTGAATCAGGGATTAAACTGCCACTAACAGCAACTTACCGAACCTGAATTTCTTTTGTTTTAACGTAAAGTCACGATCAAATGGCCGATTTATGCTTGTTCAGTTGTTTGATAGCAGGAATATGTGATGAGTTTTAGCTGTCGGTGCTAACAGAGCAAGAGGGAGCAGAACAGCCGTTACTGTGTTCAATAAAATACAATGGAGCACGCTGGTGGGAGCTCACTGCTTCAGATTCTGATGAAACAATAAAATGTGATCTGGGGATAACTTCAGATCATTTTATCATCTGTAGCAAAAACCAAGTAAAGAGAAGACTTATCCAGCGAACATCATAAAGTAATCTACCAGAAATGTAGATTTTTATGGGTGATGTGTTGCAGAATGACTCTGCATCGCACTGCAGGAAAAGTTTTTCTGCACAAAGATTCATTTGAAGAGACGAAAATCAGGATAAATCAGAGGACTTTAGTGTTTTTAGATTCTGTGTGAAAGCAGCAGAGATCGCTGAGGGCACAGGAGGTGGGAACAAGCCTCACTTTGCTCCAAACATCTCGCCGACAGCACGCACCAAAACCAACATTTGTAATGTGCCTTTGGTGTGGAGCCTTGAACTTTCCCTCTGTCACCTTCCTCAAGCTTTATCTTTTTAACTATCCCAAATCCCCCCGAGGTTTAGCAGCCAAACCAGCTGCTCAGACTTGTAAAAGCAAGAGAAGGATTGATGAAGAAAGGAGTGTGTGTGTGTGTGTGTGTGTGTGATGGACAGCATGCAAGCTCTGGGGTCTGCAGTGAGATAGCGAGCCCTGAACTCACCAAGACTAAATGAGAACAATCTGGACTGCCTGTGTGAGCCGACTAACCCAGAAAGAAAGGGAGAGTGGGAGAGGGAGCGTGGGAGGGAGTGAAGCAGAGAGAGGACAGGGAATTAAAGCTCTCGTCAAAGAGGAGAGGGATTGACAGGAGGAGGAGGAGAAACTTTCAGACACCTGTGGCGGAAGCCCTCCGCGCACTGCTTGGTTGGAGGTGGGGGGGAGCCGAGGGGTGAGGTGGCTGACTGCAGAGCTCAGCGCCGGGCCGGACCAGACCAGACCACGCTGGGCTCGGGCTGCTGCAAACAGCCGCGCTGTAATAACTCAGGGACTGGGGGGCTGAAAGGCGATAGCCTGGCAGGAATTGGTTTACAGCCAAGGCGGCCGACACTTGTGGATGCTGAGACTTCCCCCTCAGACAGAGTCAAACCCGAATGTAATCGGTGTAAGGGTAGCCTTCCTGTCTACGAACGCCTGTGTGCACAGACCTGCGGCGAGTCGAGCAATGGAAACTAGATGATGGAAGAGGACAGAGTGATGAAGACTAACTATGGGGTTATGAAAGCTGGTGATGATGATGCATAGCAGGGAGGTGGTATTTTTGGCCACTGGTTTCTCACCAGGTGTTTTGCCGAAAGGCGAGGGGTTTGGACGGCCTCTGTGAGAGTTCCTGTCCGCTTTGGGATGGGATTAAGGAATAGGATACAGGCTGTTGGTTTCACACCAGCTGGTGCCCGAGATTGTAGCGTGTATTTGGTTTATTCGCCCACTCTTTTTGATGTGGTGTTAAATGGCCGTAATAATCGGGCAGTCTGACAGTAGGAAGTGTTGAGACCTAAAGAGATTAAATCCAAGCCGTAACTACAAAATGGACATAGTTTCCTGAAGACTTCCTCAGATACATTTCTTATTTTTAAGCGCTCACATCCCAAAAAGATTTGCCTCAAAGCGTGTGATTGTGTAGAGTCCGGCTGGGAGACAAAGTGCAGTGAGTGTCCTTACATTGCAACGAAGCAACATGATCGTCTGCGCCACAATCTCAGTGGACTTTGTTCAGACAGACAATGGACTCAGTGTCCTCCTCACTCATTTAAATTAGACCGCTGAATCGATGTTGAAACATCTGCCAACTCTCTGTCATCGGCAAGATGCTGCACCGTCCAATCAATTTACTTTGCAACGCGGATGCCGTGTTTGTGTTTACCACAACAAAAGAAAAATGGTCGCTGCCGTTTCAGCTTTCCGCAGCGGTAAAACTCTGTGTCACAGGGTTATAAACTGCTGTGTAGTTTGGCCTCTGATGAGCCAAAACGCTGGATCTATTAGTCAAACTGGACTTCCTATCATATTTCATCGTTTCACCGGTACATTATAACACATGCTCCCACCGTCGCAGCCTCTTGCATAACGCGGGGTTGTTTTTCAGGCACTTATTGTCCCTCTGAGATCGCTCGCTGTGATGTGTATTGATAACAAGTCTAGTTGAGAAGTGCATATAAAGTTTAGTGAGTTTCACTTACAGTTAACGCTGTTCATGCAGAAGGAAGCAAAAAGCCTTTGAGGGTTTATTTTTATAACAAATTGAATGAATGAATTTGATTTTAATTGTTCATGTCATTTCATCATTTCAAATGTTGCTTTTCAGGTCTAAACAGTGCTGACAGGCACCACATTTCTGTATTGACCATGTTTGCGTTGCTGCTGGTCCGACCGATTCCCTCTGGATGAAGCTGAATGGTGTTTGGAGAGCGGTAGGTCAACACTGACCCGTGTCCACAGATGGTCTGCAGTAATGTGCTCGTGTTGCTGTCAGTGGGGAGGGAGCTCACCTCGCCCAGTGTAAACAGTCAAACAAACATAGAGGTAATCCCGGGGTTGTTTAGGTCAGCCTGCAGGCTGGCATAACAACCTGTCAGTTTACCAAGACAAGAATCACACGATGTGTCAGGGGTTGTTGTTACAATCCAATCACCTTCTGTAGCTTTGCTTGAAGACAAAATGGAAACAAAATAAACCAGAAAAACTTAAAACAAATCAAAATAAAGACGATTGTGAGGGCAGGTTTGGATGGAAAATTGTTTTATTACATTTTTTGAGGGAAACAGGAGAGGGCCCAGGATGCTGCCTTGAGGAACTCCAAAGTTTATGTTAACATAAACTTCTTTCCTTTGGAGCAAGCTCCCATCTTGGATTCAATAGGCAGACATCCTCTACACATGCCTTAGTTATGCAGCTATAGGACTAAACTTATTCAAGTGTCATGAGATAACTTCTGTTATGATTTGGCGCTGTGTAAATAAAACTGAATTGAAGGCATAAGCAGATGAAGAAAAACAATTAATGGCACAAAGGCTGACGAAACCTTTCGACATGGTGGATCGCCAACTCCACATGAGGCTTCAGATTGTTCACAGCAGTTTGTCAGTGATGTTTGGAGTTGTTTCCAAGTCTACTACAAATACTGCTACATTGTTCTTCCTTCTGCTTTAAATAGGACATTCCCATAGTGTGGCATGTTATTGTTGAATGGAAAGGTTTCTCTGCTGTTCATTCCCACAGGTTCTGCCTGCTGCCCCCCTCTTGGGAGTATCTGACGGTATTGACTCCCACTGAAATCAGAGGGTGTGGAGGCTACCAACAACGTAGACTGACCCTGGACGGCTAACAATGGCCACACACACACACACACACATATTGTTATGTTTTAGCCCAGTGTTGCACCACCCCTCCTCCCCGTCTTTTCCTCCTGTGGACCTCCACTGATGGATTGCTTTCCTCACTCGTGATGCTTGGCGTGTGCTGTGGCCTCGCAGGACTCCAGACGACCACTGGGAACTGCCCTGCTTTCCCTCTCCGTGACTCTAAAACCTCCAAACAGTCAGCGACTCCGCTCATTACCGCGTTCCCTCTTCTGCCATATTGTGTTGCATGTTGTTCGGCAGACGTGTCGGGTGGATTCTGATTGCAGACAAACAGAGACATTAAGCCAGTGTTTGTCTTTTGGTTCCTGATCAAGAGGTTCTCTAAAAAGCGCGGCATACAATAACTTATCATCTCACTCTTTATCCAACAAAAACCATCTCACGTCCACATCCAATCCGCTGAGACTTGATAAGTAATGTTTGAGATAAAACCAACATAATCCTCTGGACATTTGCCAGCTTGGTGGGGCTCACTCTGCCAGCTCGCTAACATGCAGACTATCTGTTGGCCACACAGGGCCGGAGCGCTGGTTCTCACTTTCAGGGAGGTGGAGGTGTCACAGGAAGTCAGATTGCTATCCACTGGGCGTGCAAGAGGTCTGCAGCTGGAGATCGGCTGCTCTGAGAGGCCTAATCCTCAGGGCTTTGAGTGGGATTTTGTATATTCAGGGTACACACACATACCCACACATAGACGAGTGCATAAACGTTGGCCTGTGCAATCCTTCTGGACGACTCGGAAGACCTTGAAAATTGGATTTAAAGATAAATTCTGGCTTCATATAACTGAGATCTTCATAGTTTGTAGTAATAATAACATTGTGCTAATCAAGTTGATTGCTAGGATTTGGGAGCACAGAGCCATCATTAAAAGAAGTTTGATTGAATCACAGTCACGCAGGTTTACTACCACAGATTATAGACTGACATTCTGGGTCAACGTTGCCCAACTGCGGTTTTCCAGTGCAATGAGCGACTGGTACAGTTTGTTGCACTCACTTTCTGATTAGCCTCCAAATAAAACTGCCTGATTGAACCTCAGTAACTCAAACTTAGCCTTACTCAATAGTGTGTGGTTCATTTTTTGTTTTCTCGTGGCAACTTAAGAAGCAATGTTTTCCCAGATATCTGCTCTGACTTTGGTGAGTACAGTACTGCAGGAGTTAGAAAGAAAGATGATGGAAATGTCTTTGGTTTTGCAGATGTTAAAATGGTTGAATGGGTCCAATTTCTTGCTAATCCGTTGTCAAGATATTTCACTTAAAACCACTAATTAGAACATTGTGATAGAGCTAGATGAAAAATCAAAAGATCATCAGAGTCACTGAGAGACAGTTATGAATGCGTGTACCAAAGTTTGTGGCCATCCATCTGAGAGTTCTGCAGATATTTAGTCTGGAAAGTTGCAGCCTGATCCGACTTCTTCTTGAATCTGGACTTGAGGTTTCTTTCCGCGTGTTTGCATGCTCATGCATACGTCTCCATGCAGTAAGGGTTTCGTTTTGCACTTGCGGATGCTTCTGTATGTGTCCCATTGACTGAGAGCCAAGGAGGGCGGATGAAGTGTGGGTGGGTGTGAATGATTCTGACATCATCACTGCCTGCCGTCTCGTCCTCTTCCAGTGCCCTGATACTGACAGGTCCTCTATTGTTCCAACATTGCGTGGGCTCCCAAGGTTCCCATGTGTTAGAAATCATCCACCCACGTGCTGCAGCAGACAGGGGCCCTAGACTATGAAACTGTATACTGAGAGTCTGTGGGCTGCAGGACGGGCCCTGATGAAAGACAGTGTGACTGTAGAGAGAATAACAAACGCCAGGCTTCTGGACACCATACACACACATGCACACACACGTACCTGCAGAAATGCAATGCACACCCACACACACAAGGTAGATAAACACATACACACATTGTCACGCTACAGGCTCGCACAGCCCAGACTTAAGGGCCAGTGGGAGTTGAGAGAGTGCGTGGGGGTGGGTGGAGAGACGGGCAGCAGGATAGATGGATGGATGGGTGGCGGTGGATTGGATAGATGAGGAGATTCAAAGAATCCTGGTTCACGACGGGCTGAGCCCACTTCTGGTTCTGCTCAAAGCTGGTTTGGATGCGGGCCAGGATAAGTGTGCTGGCACAGGTGGACACAGTCACACTCTTGGCTCGCAGTCCCTCCACAGATCATTAAAAACACAGAGAGGACAGAACCGGGGGAGTCTGTACATTTTCAAGTGGAGCTGGGCTCACTGTGTGGCTACATCTGCATCCACTGAAATCATCTGCAGACCTGGATGAAATACTATTTGCAAATATTTGTGTGGATTTTACTTGAGAACCAGATGGTCGGGAAATTTTACACAATTTGAAAATGAATTTAGCATTAACGTGTGGTCGCCAACGTAAGTGATGCTAACAGATGTTTTCTGCGACTTAAGGCCGAGTTCGGCTTTAACGTATATACATTTTAAAAATCTCACAGCGGCCTGATTTACTGAGGAACAGGCCACGATGTGAGTCTAGTTTAGGACATTATAAAGCGCTCATGTGTGAAATTGTTCCCATGACTAAACTGTGTTTACTATACATGGAAACTCGGCCTTTTACATCTTACCTCAAACACCTTGTTCAAACTATGATCTGCTTCCACGCTCTTTTTTTGTTGGCATTACCTCACTGTTGGATCCTGGTCATCTTTTTTTTTTATGACAACACCTGTACTTAAAAAACCTCTGCCATCTTGCATCTAAAACTTTGTATGGAAACCCAAATCCCTGGAATTTATTGGGGCCCGTAAACGTGCGGCTGATGGTCAGTAACCTGCTATTTATTGATCAGCCCGTGAGTGTTAAACGTCTTCCCTTTCATGCCGTCACAAAAGGCTCTTTGGAAAGAAGCGAGTCTCGCTTCTGACATAATACGTGAACAATATATAAACAATGTGAGAAATCGTTTTATGATATAAATAAAATATAAAAACCCAGCAGGAACCATCAATTCATGATTTCATTTTCAAACCTTTTCCCACGAAGCAAAAGCAAATTTGAAGTCGACAGACTTTGACTTTTATCCACCTGGGTGCAGTGGGACAAGCAGAAAACACCATGTTGTCACTGAGATGCTGTGATGATGAATGTGGAAGCAAAAATGTAAGTCCATTATTCACTCTTTTGGCTTTCATCTACCTAAATGAAGCTGATGAGGCGACTAATCAAAACTATCACGCTGCAGGCCAGAAAACCAAAACAATGAGCCGAAAGATGCTAAATTGTTCTTCAGAGCTGAGCTAACTGGAGCTAATCTTGGCCGTTCCAGTCAATGTTTCAAACCCCACCAGCCGATTTTCAAAATAAAACATCCTGTGGACCCAAACAGCGCTGTGATGTGATGGAGACGCGCTCGGTCGGGTTTTGGTTCTTTCATTTGTGAAGAGAGAAAATTCCTGCACACATCTGATCTCTGATCAGTCGTATCGATAAGGCTGCTGACAGATTTTGCACAAACTCCAACCACATCTGTATTTTCCAGTGACCTTAATCTTCAGATGCTTCTGTGAAACCAGACTCCAGCAGCCCGACTCACGTTGGATCCTCACAGTCGAGAGTCCCGGGTTGTCTTTGTTGTCCTAGGTTCGGCTGTCTGGGAGCCATGACACGTTTATGACAGCAGCCTGATCCCGCTGCCCTCTGGTAGCCCTCGTGTTGATGGATGATTCCTCTGTTGCCTGATGCCATTGCCTGCAGGACCGTTTCCCCAGCGCTCCTCGAAGCGGGGCTGTTTGGACAGGGGACCTGCGAGGTTGGAGGATAAATGAAGACCTGGTCACAATGGCTGAATGAGGCTTTGTGCATGATGGAGAGGCTTGCTGGTTGCACCAGAGGGTTAGAGCTTCTAGATGTAGGATTGGCTTACCGCGAGCACAAAGTCTACTGTTCAGCAGAGAGAGTGTGAGAAGCTGCTGATGTTTCTGATTGATATGTTTTTCTATAGACATTTTAAAGTAAGCACAAAACTCAAGTTTATGATCTGTCTGTGTCACAGTGTGAAACTTAACCTTCAGAAGTGTCCCAGTCCAGGTTCTGAGCAGCTGGTTTGCCGTGAGAAATACGTATAAACATCACATGATATTCACAGCTTGCAGTCATGGGACTGGCATGGAGCAAAATAACGTCTAACACAGAAGAGGGCTGTGAAGTTTTCCACCGATTTCAACCCACAAATATTTAGATCGAAAAAAGAAAAAAAACAAAGATACACGACAAACTCTTGGCCACTCGCAGTCACTGAAAACGCTCCCACAAGTTCCTGCCAGAGCTCCACATTGGCGACGTCTTTCCTCTCCTTACAGTGCGGCCAGGATGAAAGCGTTACAAAAGTACAGGTAGTTATATAAGAGATAGATATTTTATTAATCCTGAGGAATTCAAGCATCCAGTAACAGCATGAGACACAATAAACATTAAATTTAACCAATTAGATAAACCTGAGTTTAAATTAATTGGAGTTTATTGGACCTTTAACCTGCCACTGTCTCCAAGTGTTTGTTCATGGTGTAGTCTCTGTAAATAAAATGTACGGCGAGAGCTGCATTAAAAAAAGTCTTCTGGGTTCATTTGGAGGACACCATCACTGACTAATTACCTGTAGGTACCTTCAGGTGTGAGGACTCACTGAAAGACCAAAGGTGTCCCGCGGTGCGTTGGACGTCTGATTGTTTTTCACTGGTTTGGTTGACGTCTTTGAGGTGGACAGTGAACCCCGATCTTCCAGCTTCCACGCTGTGTGTACGTGCTGTTTGCTTTCTGGTGAACAAGGCCCTCTATGTTCACTTTGCTCAGCACACGGTGTGATTGAGTGGTCCTCTGTGTGATGATTTGCAGAGTCAAACTGCTGCTGGATTTCCTGGCTCCACACCAGGCAGGACACAGCAGGTCAGAAGTACCAACCAGAGGGAGCCATAGACCAGAATCCCATGGCCTGAGGTTCTAGTATCCACTTCACTTAAAAAGCAACATCCAAAAGGAGCCTTTGTAGGAAGTCTCAGATAATTTAATGTTGTGCAGCTCTTCAACTTTGGCCCGTCTTGACTGATTGTGCAATGGAAATTGAAGATTTATAACTCCTGCAGGAGTCGCTAATCACCGGAGACGAGAGGCTTGGGGGGGTGGAAAGATGAGCAAAGGAGGGCTGCATGAGTGTCCAGCGCTGACTACCCCTCACTGGTTTACTCACTGGGCTTGTTCACTTACCCACAGGTACACCAGATGGACACGCAAGCTCACACACATGCAAACATGTTCACCGTGACACGACGCACATGCAAACACGCGCTCCTTGTACGCCTCCTTCAACACAACAGCCGTCTTGGGAGGATGTGCGGAAGAGATCACATATTTCCTCCTCCCTTTCTTGCTGTTTGGCGGTTTCTGCTTCGCATGTGTGAGAGGCTGAAAACAGACCCGCAAACCAGAGACGGCTGAACGAGAGAAATAGATTTGCAGGTGGCCTAAAATAACAATAAGGATGAAAAAGGAAAGAGAGGATGTGTGTCCACTGGATGAAGGATCACAGAGAGGAGGAGGGCAGAGCCGAGGGCCAGGAAGACTGGAGAACAGTCTTGTTACATTAAGTTTCTCCTGGGTCCATTTCATTTGACAAAACCCAGTGCATGCTGGTCTTTTGCAGCCATCGGCGAGGTGAGACCGACATGTTCATGACAGACTCGTACTGTCAGATTTAAAAAGATGAGAATTAACAAGAGGCAGAGTCTAAAGACGTTCCCGAGGACGAATCTGTCAAAGACAATAATGCACCAAAATGTTACTATTATCTTTTTATGCATGTAAGCCGCCTGACTACAACACCAGCACTCTGCAGCCCCCCCTTTCCTCCCTCAGACACACACCCCTTCAATATTATCCCATTATGATGTTATCTTAACTCTCGCTGCATCACGTTTTCACAGCAGTGTCCTTCCATATCAGCCGTCGGCCTCTTTGATGTAACCAGCGAGCTGCCGTCCAGCGCACAATAACAACGTGCAGATGGAGCCTCAGGCGAGCAGAGCTGCAGGGCCCAGTAGGAGGACGACATGCTTTAATTTCTACGGTCGCCTCTTGTAGAGCTGACCTTCACACCTCCGGCGATCCATCAAGATCTTTCCCGCCAAGAGCTGCTGGAGCCGAAAAGAAGAGCGCCAGGTTTTCAAAAATAAATGCACGGTCGGGCCGTGTTGGAGGGAAAGCAGGTGGAGGTGAAGGATCAGGGAAATGATCAGCGTGTCGCCCCTTCAAATTTCCGTTCAGTCACTTAAAACTAAATAAATGAGAAATGTTTTAGACTACTAAAAAAGAGGCCGTAGATGTATGAACCTGTAGAAACTGTGTCACACATGCAGGGTGTTTAAAAACTCACTCGGCCCTGTTAGCTAATGCTGTAAGATCATATTTAGTGACATGAATCAAACTGCTGTACCTGCATATAGACGGTGTCAGCTACAATATTCGTGAATACTCTGCGGTCGACGTTTCGTTAACACGGTTTGATCCAGATGAATGATTCGCAACTGGAAATGTTTTAAAAATGGAAACTGCTCACGTAACCGCGAGTCGCCGTTTGTGACGTGGGCGACTCGCTCGCTTAAATCTGTGCTTATAGTGGCAAAACCCTCCGTATGTTGAAAGCTTAAATATTGGTGCTGAGTGCTGAGCGGTGGAGTCACCGACTGCTTCAAAACTCTGACAAATGTTTTCTTATTGCTCTTTGCCCGCAGAGACGGTCGCATTCAAAAGAAGAGGAGTTATGTCAAGAATGTTTTCCTGCAGCTGAATCTGCTTTTACAATCACAGCTCTGAGCGATGTTACCGGGACTCAATCCATCCTGATAGTTCTGCTGCTTTAAGTTCAGCGCTGCGGCTCGGTGAACTCTCAGAGATGTGTTGCCTCGACGTGTCGGCTTATCCTGAATCAATAAAAAAATAGAACAAGGTGTTCAGAGCTGCGCAGAGTGAAAGGGAAACCTACATTTTCTCCCTTCTTGGGTGTTTTGGCAGAGCCGAACATCCCACAATCACAATACCACCAATTAAATCTAATCCATAAATTTGACCACCCCTGCGCCTTTAAAAGGGACCTCTATGGTGAAAGAACAACATTCCAGTTTCATTAGTTTACACTGCTGATATTAATACTATCATTACAATTGGACATGGTTTATTTTGACTACTATTACCACTAATACAATAATAGACCCTAATAGAGGCTGAGTGAGGAGGGGAAACGGGCACAGGATCGACTTGGAGTTATTCCACCCCCAGCAGCTGCACAAGGGGCCCAGAGAGGTCAGACGTACAGTAACACTTGACCCCGACTCTGTATGCATGCGTGTTTGTGTCTGTGTGTGTGTGTGCGTGTGTGTGTGTGTGTGGAACAACCATCCCACCCTCCTGCCAACTGCAGTCCCTGCAGACCAGCAGAAAGGGCAGTAACCTCTGAAGGCTTTGTTTGGTTGGCCGGAGTCTGAGCATAGGCCCACCATTGTAAGTCTGGGGACTCCTATGCTCAAGCTCTTGTTTTCTTTGGGAAGCAGGAAATTGGATGACTGGCTACCTGCTACAACAACATCCTGTACTTGAGAAGCCGTCTTTTCACCCATACCCACCTATTATTTCCCTTTTCCATCATACGCAAGTGGTCAGCCAGCAAGCTTTTCTTTTTTTTTTTTTCCCTCCTCTGGTCCTGGGGGCCCCGTGCGTGGGTTTGTCTAGGTTCCACTCAGGTTGAGATCAAATTGGCCCCATCCAGATGCTTCCGTTGAAAATAACGTGCGGGGGCCAAATACTTCAGCTTTTTGGAGCCCGACTCCACCTTGTCAGGTTAATGGCCCTTTGTGACTGGAATGACAGTGATGGTGTGCAAAAGTGAATGTTCCTATTCAAACACACACACACACACACACACACACACACAGGTCTACTTATAGTGTTGTCAGTGCTAGCTGGGTCACCTCAGACCAATCACAGAGCTCCGTGTTGGGTCCACTTGCCATTAGGAAAACATTCTTCAGGATTACGGCGGATCAAGGTGGGCGTTGATGAGAGCTGATTCCGATCTGACCTCGGGGATATCCGACCGCCCTGTGAGATATTAACGAAGATAATTATGGCATCATCGGAAGGGATTTTTTTTTTGTCGCAGGAGCGCTAACCCAACACCTACACCTTAAGTCTGCGTAATCCTCCGACGATAAGCTCACTGCGACCCCCGTGCAGGAAGGTTTCAGTGTGTGACGTGGCACAATGCAGCTGCTGTCGATGAGGAGTTATTTCT
This sequence comes from Nibea coibor, assembly GCA_023373845.1. Classification (NCBI taxonomy): domain Eukaryota; kingdom Metazoa; phylum Chordata; class Actinopteri; family Sciaenidae; genus Nibea; species Nibea coibor. Next base: position 2,045,688 of record CM041728.1, on the reverse strand, counting down.
GCTCTTGTATCTCATTTTCAGCCAACACAGAAGCTGTGGTTGCGTTTGATTGATTTTCGGGGGCCACCACAACGAGCTGTAACACCGACACGTCTCTCTTTAGAAAGTTGATATTTGCAGACACAGAACAACGTTAACATTCATTTGTAGTCGTGTTTCTGGTCACGTGACAGATCAAAATCACGATATTCACTCTCCTTTCAGCTCTTTTTTGGTCTGTACCAACGCCTGAGGGGAAATATCTGTCACCAGCTAGTTTCTAACTTTGTCCGCCGGCTGCCTGGATCTGTTAAAAGCGAGGTGGACGAGAAAACATTAAAGCTGCAGGTTGCTAAACCAAAACAAAGAGCTGAAAGATGCTAAAATACTCTGTGTACTCTTACAATAAATTTGACGCCATTTTTCTGGCTCGGGCACAAAAAGATGAAGTCACACCTCTGATTGGTCGGTTGTTTTTCCAACAAGGGAAATAGGCATGAGTGAGCACAACCCCGGACCTGTTTGTGCGGCATATCTCTGGAACCAGGCGGAAATACTTTTGGTACAAACACACACACACACACACACACACGCTTCATTACCTTTGATGTCAGCTGCCAACATCAAAAGCAAATAGGATCAAACCTCTCCTCAGTTATCATTTTGTCTTTGCAATTGTTGTGTCAGACCACGCGTGATGAAACCGTCAGCCAAGAATACCGACCGACCCACTGTCCAATCATAACTCGATTGTTGCGGGTGGAAGAAATCGTCAAGATATTTTCCCCATTTTGCAGCAGATGATTTATTCTATTTGCAGAAACAGGCAACATCTGTGTTTTATCAATAACATTCGACATGTATAAAAAGAATAGTAAAAAAATTCTTGACAATATTCTAAGAAAACAGAAACTGACAAATGAAAAAAAAAAAAATCTGATTCGGAGGCACTTATGGCTTGGCAACACTTGTGCAGTCTGAGTTTTCCCAGGTGGTTGTAGTCAAGCGTCAAAGGCCATGATTACAATACTGGAACCAAATGAGACGAACTCAAACACAATCACATCACGGGCCTGATATGTCATCACGGGCCTTAAAGCTGCTGTCTGGACTCACTGTCACTGATCTACAATGACCATAAGTATCATCTCTAATATTTAAACAGTTAACGCCACGAGAGGTGGCCTCTTCAACAGAGTATTTATCAAGACACAGTTCATTATGGACATAAATCAACTATTTACAACAGCAAAGGAGATGATGATCAGTGATTTCTTCCAGGGTTAGTCTTGTTTGATTCGTGCAGCTTTTCCGAAATGGGCGGCTGTGCTGCACCGGTGTCCAGTTGACCCCAGTCTCTCTTTGTCATAACGTTAATTTCATCTCTTTCTCATAATGTCGACGTCTGTGATCATTCGGAGCTGGGCGAGGCAGCCGAGTCTATGTCGTCGTTTTCCAGGTCGTTGGGCGAAGACGACTGTCCTCCCTTCACTCGCTTCCACTTCATCCTCCTGTTCTGAAACCAAACTTTCACCTGTTGTGGACACACATGCAAGAAAATGCTTCGTTAGGATATGAATCAAACCTGGTGGAGCTGAATTAAAAATCTGTAATTGATCTAAATAAAGAATTATTTTAGAAAGATTTTACACAGCGTCATCAGCGTATATAGACAGAAATATTGATAATTTGCCTCTTTTTGTTCTCCCAATGCAATAAGTTATGATTTGTGTTGTTGATTCATTGATTAATGAAGCAACAGAAAATTAATCTGCAACTATTTTAATAATCTATTAATTGTAATTAGATTTATTAAGCGCAACATGGTTAGGGAGTGAGGGATGAAGATCGGGATGACTGAAAATAAGCAATTAATTGACAAAATCATATATATAATAATCGTTAGTTGCAGCACTGCTAGTGTAACATTATAAATGTAAGGGGTTAACACAGTATCTATATTAGATAACACTCACACTGACTGAGTGCTTTTTTTTCCCTCACTGATTTTGAACTTGTAACACGATCACTGTGGCTTTTCTCTCCGTTTTGCAATTTTTAGCAAAATTTACAACATGGTCAGCAGAAAAATAGACAAATAATCCCCCACAAATCTCTCGGCGCAGTGTATAAATTGGCTCGGTTTGTGTTGGCCTTGCAAGGAGCATGAATTGTCAGTACAAAGTGCTCGTTCCTGGCTTCAAAATAAAAAAAATATAAAAAAACCATCCCTGCGAATGCGGGCTGAGAGTATCGTATAGACAGCGGGTCAAAAGAGTCAAGGATGTAAGCCTACACAGGATACAGTCGCAGTGTGGATAGTACTCATCTGTGTCATTCCACTGTGCTGAAATGAGAATGATATCATGCTTTAACTGTCCGGCCAAGAATAGCAACAAAAACATACACTTCCTGAGAGTCCATAGAATTGAAGGGAAAATGAGGCAGGAAGACGAGCGAGTGTTAACAGTTGTTAAGTTTGAGGACGTGCCCGTCCAAATACATAACACACATTAAATCAGCACTGATAGGGTGTCAAATTAAAATCTGGTGCTTGTGTCAGAGCCGAAAGGTCGATGAAAAGCCAACAAAGAAAAAGACCAACGCGAACAATGTGTTAGTCCGCCCGCACGACGACAGTCTGACCAACAGCCGCTCAGTGCAGTTTCTAGCAAATGTTACTATAACAGGTGTAAGCAGTGCGTTTGTTTGGGACTATTTTCAGCAGTGGATTAATCCACGTTTGGTGGAGCAGCAGGATTGTCATCATAGTGAAGAAACATGTGACATGATGCAGTTTTAGATTATGCAACAACACAAAGCTCCAGGCTCTTTTTCTTAATTCATGAAAAGCTGGAGAATCCAAACAAAAAAAGTGTTGAACTAAATTCAAAATTTTCAGATGAGCGTAGCAGCTCGAGGCTCCGTTTCTCTTTTCAGTCGAGAATCTCAGGTCAAGAAAGTCTTGGGTGACCTCTGCGCATCCCACCAAGCATTCCTGCCTGCAACTCTGGGATTCTGTTCCCACATACTGGAGCCTCTTCGTCTCCGAGCTTTTCTTGCTCATAGTGACTGATTGAAAGGACGGCAGAGCGCCAAAACATGTAGGATGAGTTGGAAAAAGCCGACGAGTTGCAGTGGGAGCTCTGAGTGAAGATGGAACCTGGCTGTCTGTGCGAGTGTGTGTGTTCCAGAGGTCTGGGAAACAGATTTAGGAGCAGACGGCAGTATGTGTGGTCACTGTGGCACCGTGGCCTCATTAGGAGGGAAGCTGGGACACTGGCCCTGACAAGGCAGACTTGGGTTTTATCCAGCAGCATCGACACATGTTCGCCCGATTTCATCAAGTCTGGAGCTGCCGCCCACTCATTAAAGCTGCGTGACATTCTGCTGCTCGAACCGCAGGATGAGAAAGATCGTGGAAAAGAAACGCTTCATTATGATCTGAATGCAACTGTGTGTGTGTGTGCTTTACTATAATTATGAAGTGAGGCATTCAGAATACTGTGTCCAGGTTAAATATGTGAAGATTACCTTGTTGGAAGATTTGTTTTGTTTGAGTTATTAAGGTGTTATTTTTCAGCTGGAAAAGTTTGACAGGAGGAAAAGGAAAAAGTCATTTGCAGCTGATCGTTCTGCACTCAAGAGAAAAACTAAATATTTAATTGTGGAAACAATTTTCTTTCAATATTTTTTAGCATTTGTAACATGAACCTTTCAACTAGATTATATATTTTGGGGGGAAAAACTGAAAAGATCCTTGTAATAAATAAAAACTCTGCTCCAAAAACACATTTATCTGAGTAATAAATAGACGAGTGGTTAATATGGAGTGATAATATATGATTTCCTGCCCTGATAGGGAGACACGTGTGAGTGGAAAGTCTGGCATACCTGTCTCTCTGTGAGGTCCAGGTTGACGGCGATCTCGTAGCGGCGGAGTCTGGTCAGGTAGTTGTGGTGGGTGAACTCGGCTTCCAGCTCTCTCAGCTGCTCTTTGGTGAACGCCGTGCGCTCTTTCCGGGCTTTGCAGCTGGAGTCCACCTTAAAACTGGACTCCTGGATATCTGCAGGGGAACAGACGGGGATGCGTTTGGTTTATTTACCAGCTCATCCCTGAAACAAACTGAGGTAATCTCTGCACAGATTTCGTGGACTATTTTCATTCACACAGCTAATCTGACTTGAATTAGCTCCCCAGTCATTTTGTGAGCAGCCTCTAGTCGACTATTAAAAAGACCTTCAGGACCTTTCCAACCAACAAACCACAACTCCAAAGACTCTTTAGTGGGAGGCCCCTCATATAGTAAACACCAAAAACCAGCACTTTAAAAAGAGACCACCCTGACCCGAGCTTACGAGTCCTGTTCACCTGCAGCGTGTATTTTTTTATTTGTCTGTTTATGTCAGAGCTTTGCATCTGAAGTGTGTTGTGAGTGCATATCAGCACAGGGCAGGCAGAGCGGGAGGAAGGGGGAGGTGGTGGTGGTGGTGGTGGTGGCCACCAAACCGGCCACAGAGGGACTGAGTTAGTTAGGAATGCAGCGGAACATCGTTAAAGCCTCTAACAAAAGAACAAAGGTGCGGATGTGTCCAGGTCTGAGAGCTACGTGGGTGAGTGTGTGTGTCAGAGGATTTCCCAGTGGAGCACTCGCAGAGGGGAGACTCACATTAACTCATCTCGACATGACAGCCAATATGTCAGGAGGGAAAAAAGCCTGGGACATCTCTATGAACGTCACTGACATCAGCCTCCAAACTAGAAACAAACACGGCGTCATTGTGGAAGCTCGTGACACGAGAGCGGCGCTGTTTATTGCTGAGATTTATAGATTTCCCTGCGTTCATATTTCCTCAAAAACAGCTGAATTTTAAACCTCATTTACTGCAATAAACGAATGAAAGCGGCTGATCGGACTTTCAGTAAAACCGCTCTTGCGCATTAAAAGAAAAATACTTTTTCTGGGTAATAACTGAGCATTGGTAGCGACACGAGCGGCTGATGTAATCTCTAGAAAATGATTCTAATTTGTCAAAGTGAGAAGTTTTGCTCGTCGCTCGCCAGAGCAGCGGGCCAGAATGTGAAATGGACTCTGGTACCTGGACCAGATGTGACTGGGCAGACCAGGACATGAGTGTGTGTGTGTGTACATGTGTCGCATATGTGTGCCTCATATGTATGTGTGTGTGTGTGTGTGTGTGTACAGTACCCACGTGTCCAAAAATCTCATTGTTGTTTAAGTGTCATTAATGACGCGCTGCCCCGAGAGTGCCGGCTCTGCTCCGGCCTGGTCGGGTTCAGGCTGAACACCTGGCAGGGCGCACACGTTGGTTCCCACTAAACAGACCCCCCCAATAAATATCCAGCACAGCCAGAGACCGTAAACTCGCAGGGAGAAAGGCCTTCTGCGCTCAGCGGGGTCCCACAGACAAACAGCATTTGGTGCCTCGGTGCAAAAGTAGTTTGTCTTCATCAGGACTGAATTAAAGCCGCTGTAAACGTGTGATTGTTTTAAAGCAGAGAAACCACAGGCGAGAATTACACGTGTGATTGATCACGTGACGTACGAGCTCATTTATCACGCGTGAGCAGTCATCAATTAATAAACACGTTATAATTCATTAATAAACACGTTCTAACGTCTTTGTAGATCAGTTGGTTCACAGTTCGTGTACGCCTGACAAAATTATTCCTGAGTTTTAAACCTGTTATAATTACTGAGAAACACATTAATAAAGATCGTGAATCTGAATTTAAATTATTATTTTAAGTGTTTTTATTCTGCTAATAAATGTTAAATATTTTAGTCTGTTTGTAAGAAATGAATGCTCGCGTGTCTCGCTTGTCAGTCGAGTGATTCGAACACATTGACAGAATTATTGGTCAAACTTTGGATTGAAGTCAAGATCAGATACCAGTCGGAGTTTATGGTTTTGGAAACATCACTTCAAGCGCACCACATTTCCATATCTGTAAAAACACACACACACACACACACAGGACTGTATAGCAGCTCTGTCTGTAATGCGAATGCCTTCAGGACATTTTCCTAATATATGCTCTTCGAGCAGCGAGTCAATACTCGACTGAATGACTCTTTTTCTGAAACCGAGAGCTGATGTAGTGGTCAGACATGTTGCATGCACTCAGTGGGAGATTGTGTTACGGCTTAACGACAGGAAAATGTCAATGGATAAGAATGTAAAAAGTGGGCTCACAGGCAAAGTGAGTTTACCAGACGTGGTCTGGCATGTTTTCAGTGCAGTGAGTGGAGGTTACAATAAGGTAAGAAAGGGAGGGAGGAGCGGGGTGGGGGTCCCCACCACCACCACCACCACCACCCTCTTAAATTAGACTGTGCAGACATCGGTCATGTCGTTTTTCCAAATAATTATTCGAGCTCTTGATCCTCAGCTACGGTTTGTTCATCTGCGTTAGTGTGATGGAGCACACTCCACCCGTGCGCTCCACCCCTCTGAGTGGATCTCATTTAAAATACGTGCAAATAAACTTTAGAAAAGTTTCACTAGGATTTCTCCAAAGTTAAAAAAAGTGTCTAGGTGCAAATGCCAGCCTCGTTTCATAAATCGTCTCTGCGAGGGGAAACAAAGTGAACGGGCTCCTCGCAGATGAAATGTGGCCGGGCCAGATGTGCTGGACGTGCTTTTTATTTTCATTCTGCCAGGGTGAAATCAAAGAACAGAAAACTTTAAATATAAAATACAAACATTTCATTCAGTCTGCTGTTCTCGTCCTTTATGTCCACGATCTTTTAGGAACCACTTCGTCACAGGTATCTGTTACTTTTGCTTCCTATTAGCGTGTGTGAAATGTGATCCGAGGGGGGGGCAATAAATTGCTCCGTAATCCAAAAGCACACAATGATACCATGTCAGTGCTTCCAGCGGGACTCTGAGGATACGTGAGGGCGTTGCTGGGAATAGTTGCAATGTGAATATCATCGTCTGATTTTGGGGAAATTAACGATTATTTTGCAGGATTTATTTCACATATAAATAATAATAAATACAACGTGTGGCACTTCACAGAAGCTCTGATGTCATTTCTCCGTTCACCATCTTTAACGTGGTCCCTGTTATAAAACAATGGTCTACTTCCAACGGATACAGGAGCCCAATGAAACGCTCACGTGCCCCCATTAATCAGCTCGGCCTCTCGAACAATAAGAGGATGCAACTGCTACTTAAAGTCCGTGTCTCGAACACAAAAGTCTCGCCACCTACTCACCTTTCACATAGCGATGTGGTGAGATTGCTACTTTAAGGGCAATTTGTTGGAAGGAGAATTTGTGTCAATGCCAAGCTACAGAGAAGGAGAAGACGTGTTCGACGTTTGCTGAACTTTAAATGTGGGATAGTTTTTTATTTTTTGCACCTGTGTGCAGAGGTCAGCAGAAATCGAGGCATTACTCTCAATTTTCCACTTTTGTTCTTTGCCAGATCAGTCGTGCTTCTTCTCTGGCAGGTTTCCATGTTTCCTTCTCATCTTTTCTTTGAATTTCCACCATCATATACACGTGTGTCTCCTGTGGTGGACATTTGGATGCTTTTCTTTCCCCCCATAAACCAGCTGACTCCCATCTATCTATGCAGCCTCACTCACCTGTGACATCTCTCTTCCTCTTGTTGGAGCTCTTCTTGTCTGAGTCGGCCGATGCCACGCTCTGCGGTGAGTATTCTCCCTCCAGGCACCCGGTCACGGCCCCTGGCAGCCTGTCTCCCCCTACACTGTCCAGGTCGGGCCCTCCACCTCCGCCTCCTACTACAGGGGCGACGACGGGCGGGCAGGCCTCGGGCGCTCTCACCCGCGTCTCGCAGGGGTTGAACTGCCACTCGGCTCTCTGGTAGCCCCCCTGGCTCTCCTGGTACAGTCTTTCGTCGCGGGGGTAGGCTGCGTGCGGCGCGGTCGGCACCAGGCAGGAGCTGGTGAAGTCTGTGTAGGCCAAGAACTCGGGCTTCTGGTGGAGGGAGAAAGGGGCCTGCTGGTAGGGCGACTGGAGGTTGGCTCCTGGGACCCCTGAGTGAGGGTTCCTCATGCAGCCCCAGATCGGGCTGCTGGGATGGGCGCTCCGCATGCAGCTGCTGGCTGGCTGATCCATGGTGATGCAAAAAAAACACTTCACAATCTTGATTAGTGTCTTTGCTCTGCAGAAGAGTTGATCCCCTCCTCTTCTTCCTTCCTTCCTTCGGGCTGTAAATCTGTATCTTTGTCACACTGGAGAAGAAATCCACCTCAGCTGACTAAATGCACATCACGCCTCACTGCATCAGGAATACTCACGTCTGTCTGTCTGTCTGTCTGTCAGAGGGCTGTTGACTCTTCCACACACAGTGTGTGTGTGACGTCCTTCGGAGCCTCTGGTCCTGACACTCTCTCACACACACGTTCCCCCCTCTAGTCCTGCTCTCTCACACACACCCTCTTCTCCCCTGACTGATCTGACTGTGCTTGTGGCTCGGCGGGAGTGCTGCATCCGCAACTGCATGACTCCCCTTCTCGGGCTGGCTGTTTTCACAACTTCTTCTAAGGCATTCTTGACAAGTGAGCCCTCCTCCTTTAAAAAAAAAAAAAAAACATAGGTGGGAAAGAGTGGCAAGTTTATGGAGTGTAACGTGAGATTGCAGAGGAGGAGCCCTGTCGGCCACATGTTGGTAGTACCCTCCAACCAACCCTTCCTCATCAACTATTAATCACGGGGGAAATTTTATATGCACATCTAATGGGCTTTCCAGACGTCGGGGCTTTTTAAAGGGACATTGTCTGTAAAATATAAAGCGAGCACCCACCCACATGAGAGCCGAGGGGGGGACCCCTCCGACTTATTTCAGCTCCTTAGCGCTTTCTGACACCCAATTTAGTTCCTTTTTTGACACCCTTTAGAGGAAAGTTAACCTGAACCATTTCCCTCTGCACCCCTGATCCCCGCCTGTCCTCTCCAATCTGAGAAGTCCTTTTTTCTTTCTCAGTTTTTATGACTACACACACACACACACACACACACACACACACGCGAAGGCTACACACCCAAATCCACCTGGCTGGACTTAAACTTTGAGGTGACTGAGCGGGAGGAGGACTGGATTTGATATTGGCTCTCACACCTCTTGAGGTTTTCTCACTCTTTAGCGGGACACAATATGAAATTTCAGAGCCATATTTCACAAATAAAAGCTAATATTTTCTCTGACCGTGAGGGATTGCGTCCTTTTTGTGTGTGAGTGTGTGTGTGTCGTCTTCCTCGCTTGAGATTAAGCAGCAGTAGCGCCCCGTGTCGATGTAGATTAACCACATTTGGATCAACACAGAGGTAATTATTCAATTTTCTAAACACTGATCTTTAATCTCGGCACGCTACTCACGAAAGAAGCCACTTCCCCATGAAGTAATGTCCCTAATACCATTAAAACCTTTTTGGCTAAACCAAAAATTGGACTCAATTTCAGCGTATCCGTTACCCAATAAACCCACTGAACCACACTGAACAGAAATGCACAGTTTTCTTCATACTGCTCATATTTGGGAGCTGAGGTTCGCCTTCTTGCTCCGCGCGTGTCCTCACTTTGCTCCTGACCTCTCGAAACAGGAGGGAGGTGGATCACACCTCCACCGAGGAGAGATTTACAGATAGAGGCGACTTAAGGGGAAAAAAGGGGAGTAAAAACAGGCTAAAATTCACTTTTTGGATGCTGACAGAACTCAGAGGAATAAATAACTGATCCGAGGTGAATGAACGAAAGAAACAAGTTGAGGTGAAAGTCAACAAGCCCGGGGACGAAATGAAGCAGAGACAGAAAGGAGAGTGTTTGAGGTCACACACACCAAAACCTTTCCATTTACCAAGCGAATTGTTGAGCCATGAAGCATCCCCTCGCTTTTACTGGCAGTCTGAGCCCCGGCCTCACCGCAGGGAGCAGGGGTTACACTACATTTGTGGTCAGAGCAGAGGCCATCTGTGTGTCAGTATAAATTAGGAGTGTGTGTGTGCTGTGAAAATATACGTCAGTGAGACGGCGTGCACGTGTCTCACAGATTTTCCAAAAAAAAAAAAAAAAAAAGTGTTTATTTGTATTTAAGTGAGCAGCAAAAAAGATGAATGTCTGAAAGTGGCAACAATAAATATTTCTCTGTGTGAATAATTCGGGTGGAGACGCGGTGACGTGGTCTTGCAGCGTTAGTGGACTACTACAGCTGGCAGGTTAACTGTGAACACGCTAACCAGCTCCCACTGTGTCACTCCTTCTCAGGACTGAACGTTCATTCAAATAAAAACATTTTTACTCTTGACTTCCGTCGTTCTGTGAAGCGGTTTGTGCTCCAGGTTGAATAAAAGTCTACGTTGCGGCGTCGAGTCTGTGAGTTTCTAAGTTCACCTTATTAAAGTACAAACAGCTCCGTATCGGCCTCTCCGAGTCCTCGAGGCTCAGCGTGTTCCTGCAATAAAAGGAAAGAGTCTGATTAGACAACGAGCTCCAGATGTGTCAATCAACTCACCTGGCTCTGCTGTCCTGATCCGTACACACACACACACACACACACACACACACCTCTGTCTGTGCAGCTCAATGCGAACTCATCCCCTCCATCGGAGGCTCCGTTCACTCTCTGCAAAGTTTGATTTCTGAATATTAAATAACTTCCACATCAGATTCAGGCCTCTGGTGTCAGTTCATTCAGCACGATGTGACGCTCAGCGTTTACAGCTCGGCTCAGCACAGACAAACTAAACACCAGCTCCTGGTGATTCACATTTTGTTTTCCTTCACACTTCACACGGGGCGGTGAGTGGAGAGGGTACTTCACACTAACAAGTTGATCCAACTAACAAGTACAGCACCCGGAGCCTGAAGTATCTTATCTTCTATTGCACTAAATGTGTATTCATCCACAGCTGAAAATAGTCCCGGACAAAGACGCTGTGTGCTTTTAGTAACGTGCCGAAGACTACAAAACCCAGCTGACTTAAAGAGTTTTATAAAAATGAAACTACATTTTTGTGTCTTTGTTCTTAGTCGTGACAAACAGGAAGGGAAGTGAGTAAGCTCTGAGAGACGGACTGATGCTTAACTGTAAAGTTATATATACATTTTAAACGATGAACCAGATCTTTTACAGTATGTTTCAAAGTGTGTGTGTGTGTGTGTGTGTGTGTGAGCATTTCTGCAGCTGTATTTCTTTCTTTCGTGTTTGTTTGGGAACCCGGGCAGTATGTGGGCTGTAGTTTAGTCATACACACCACAGATTGCAGATAAATGAGCTGGACATGAGTCACATCTCCCCTCACCCTGCTGACAACCTGTTTCTGTCAGTCTAACACTGTGTGTGTGTGTGTGTGTGTGTGTGTGTGTGTGTGTGAGGCAGAGAGAGAAAGTGAGAGAATAAAATAGACAGAATGAAACAGAGAGAGAGTTCATGTTCACGCATGTACGTTTGGTAAAATGTAGCTCAGCTGTCACACGTGCACGTCTTCATACGTTTACATGTATATTTGTGCACGGATGTGTGTGTGTGTGTGAGAGAGTTTAAGTGTGTGTGTTTTCATCTGATCCATCTTCATGCCACTGGCAGGATTAGAGCCCTCCATCAGTCTCTCGTGTCTGACAGCGTGACCCTCTGTGACCCCGTGTTCACCTGGGTCCTACTGGACTGTGGGAGCTCCTTATCTCTGCTACTGTCCTGTGGAGGAGTGGGTGGATGAAGACGAGGAGGAGGGCATGGAAAAAAAAAAGAAGAGCGAGGACGAGAAAGGAGTCAGATAGAGGAGCCTCATTTAAGTAAATGCACCATAATAAGCGACGTTAACTTCCAAGTTTCGGTGAAATCCTCCCCGTAGCTTCATGTCGAGTTAATTCGCTCCACCATCAGTGCCACTGAGGCAGCGTCTGCTGCCCAGCTGACAAACAGGAGCCAATAAACAAGACTACTGGTTTCTCTCAGTCCTGCAGGCTAGTTTAAACTCATTGCATCATGTTTTATGAGCTCACTGTAGGTTTGGCAAGTGAAATCTGCAGTAAAGTAAATAGCATTTGTGCATTTGAACCACCAAATGTATTATTATGAATGCAAAACGACCATCTGTGAGTTGTAATTATATTTTAGATTTAAATGCGGAGTAATGCTTTGAAGCCAACGTTAACCATATTGCTTATGTTCTGCATAAATCTTTCATGAGGTCGACTGTAAACAAGGAAAACTGAGGAATAGCTGGAAGTGATTATTCACGCCCAACCTGCTTCAATAACAATTTATAATGCACAATAGACTGTGTAAACAGCTTCAGGCATTGAGAGATGTGGGGTTAAATGGATGGTGTGTGTTTTATTCTTCAGTGTGCCAACAGTATTACCTACAGTCATTAGCTGAGTTGGCTCGGTGATGGACTGCCGGGCTGACAAATGGTCTGGATTTTTAAAGGTTGCGTAGCCAAAAGAGAAAAACGCTGCCAACATCTCTGACTGTGAAAACGTCTTCAAATAAAAGTACAATAGTGTTTATGTTTCCGTCACAGTTAAAGCTGCAGGGACTGATTTTTGTGGCCACTTGGGGGCAGTGCAATCCAGTCCTCGCTACTTTTTAGCTCTGTTTTGGGCTCCACCACCTCCTAAAGGAAACAGTTTGGAGCTTTTAAGACCAAAACAATGAGATAAAAGCACAGACAGTGTCAAACCATGGACGTCGTCCACGGTTTCTGATATGGGGTGGACAAAATAATACAAACGCCTGTCAGGAAAGGTGCCAGCTACCTCCTGGTGCCCTCGAGGAGCAAGTTCCTGAGCCCCTTACTGCTCCAGGGAGCCGCTGCGTGGACGTAGTAAAGAAATAATTTCCCCTCCAAGGATCAATGAAGTATAAAGTAGTTTAATTCTATTAAGTTTAGGAAGGTGTACACGCTGATTGGCTGACTAACCGGCCTCAGATCAGTGCAGTGTTCAGAGTTCATTACATGGACAGACCGGCAAATTAAACTGCTGTTAATTAATGAACTGGTTGTGAATAATGATCTTTTTGTAAAGCAAACAGAAACAGGAGCGTGGCTCGGTTTAGGTAATGCCTGGCCGTGATAACGCAGCTCTCAGCGTTTTTACTAATGGTTCTGTTGGCTCAGGTATTAATGCAAAATGTCTGGATGTCTGAATGACTGACCGATCCATTATAGAAACTATTTCTGTTCCAATATTAACTCGATACTGTATATATTCTGTATAATACCTGCTGATTGTTCCTGAAAGCCTATTATCTGTGAGCATTACAGCATTTATACGTGTGTGTGTGTGTGTGTGTGTGAGGGTGGAGAGGAGGGAACGGTGAACACACACACACACACACACACACACACAGGTGCTAATAATCACATATGATCACATATGATTGGAATCAGCTGTTGGCAACAGTTTCTCGCTATTGTGAGGGAATATTATAGCTCTCCGAGGCTTTGGCCTCTCATCTCGCATTGTGAAGTTGTTTACCAGTTTTCCACAGTCAGATTTTCAGAGACTGTCCAACAGGTTACAGTCAGTTCATGCCACAATATATCTGTGTGAAATTATGGGATTTGGATCACTGTGAAGAGTAAACACAGCTCGGAGGTCAGCTGGTCAGTTTAACGAACGGGTTTCAGTGGGTGAAGTTATTCATGTATTTATTTGTAAGTTAGCAAACAGCTGCTTATTCACTCATCCAGCAGGTAACTGCCGTTAGTCTGCGTCCACCTGATGAACGTACATCCAATATTCACTCTTCTTTCTGCGCTTCACCCACTCCTGAGAGAAATGTCTGGCTTTAAAGCTGCTAAATGCTCCGCTCTGTTCACCAGCTGGCTGTTAGTATTATCTGTCTGCTGTTTGGTGCTGGTCCGATGAACAGACTGAGCTGACGAGACACGATGAGAGCGACTAGAATGAACCAGAACAGCAAAGTTGGATGTTGTAAAACCAAAACAATGAGCTGAAAGACACTAAAACGTATGTAAAACTGCCCAGTAATTAAAAGTAATCATGTGATCTGTTTTCAGTATGAAAATATTTATTATAGAAGCAATTTAAAGGAGGGAAATTCTGAAAATAAACGCCCTTTGGAGATTTTCTCACCCTGATTTCAGTCTTTGGAAAAAGTTTGAAATATACTGAAACTTTGGAAAAATACTCAGCTGGAGATCAAAAATCTTTGGTGTTCTTGGAAAAGAAGGAGAGCGGGATAATCTGGAGAGTACGCTTCCTGTTTACAGGAAATGAAATTAAAATAATAAAAATAATGAAATGTATTCATTTAAAGGGAGAGGACAGAAGATGCTTTCTCGTAGAGAAGTTGAATTCTTTTAAATCTTTGTGCTGGTGTTTGTTGGATGAAACCTGGAAAAGCATCAAACGTTTTCAAATAAAGCAAAAATATGAAACACTTGAATTATAAGTGAACTTTGGCGGTTTGAAGAACAAATCGTCCTTCTTGTATTCGACTGAACGAGTGAAATTTCTCAATGGTCAGTGAGCTGACCCCAAACATGCTGCCTTGTCTTTATATTATAGGTCTCCGGCTTCCACGTCGGGTCACGTTACAACAATGAAAACAGCTAATCTTTACCTCATCCACGCCGCACCACAAAAACTAATTTCCCCCCGCTGCCACAGGATTACCACATGCTGTATAATATGAGCAGGACAAGGCTGGGTCTGCCTGTGGAAGCCAGGCTACTGATTTCATTGGCAACAACATCAGACTTTTTCTGTTCCAGTCACATTCTCACTCAGGATGAGTTAACGCAGCCTCCATGGAAAATCTATTGAAGGCTGCTCTCTAGTGGCTTTTAGTCGCAACAGCTGAAACGAGCCCAAACCTTCACTGAAGAGCCACTTCATCTCTTTATGGATGTTTTTTAGTTTATTTCCTCGCAGACACTGATTGGATTAGTGGCTTTCATAATTTCCATGTACACACATTCAACGCGGGAGCACTTTTTAACCTTAAATCCCAGCTGCAGAAGTCTAAAACGCTCCTCATCAATCTTCCTCTCTGAGAGGTAGGCGTTGTTCAGAACAGCTCGGCAGCAGCAGGACGCAGCTTTATTGCCACGAAGAACAATCCGATGCATTCACTTTGCGTCCAGCGCTGTGAAACTATGCGCTTTTGTACGCTCGCCAAAGACAAATAAATCAATCCGGCGCCAAATACTGACCTCCCATCCATCATATTCAATAGTGCATACAGGATTTCATTTAACATCAGGTTATTGTAGAAGGTATGAATGTGGCCGCAGGGCTGCGTGCCGCTCTCTGCACTGCAGGAAACCAGAATCATCTACGCAAAGCTGCTTGTGATCACTTTGGATATTTAACAGCACAAAACACAAAATAAATCAAGCTCAGCGTCTGCGGGGTCAGAGGAATAGCCCTGTTTTTGTGGGTGTCAGGAGGGACTGATCGGATGTGTGTGCGTGTGTGTGTGTTGCTGTGTGGACAGTAGCACTATTGCGTGTTCATGGATTACCTTCCTTCCTGTCTGCCTCATCTTGTTTCCAAGCAGCGCAGGGTTGGACTTCCTGCTATGGGAGCTGGGACTCTTTGAAGAGGCCTACTGAGCGTGCTCCCTGGAGGATTGTCAGGATCAGCCTTGGCCAACAAACACCTCAGAAGGGAGCAAACTCGCCGGGCCAAACATTTCCTCAATCACTGAACAGACTCTTTGGGGTTTACACTCTCAAGGCGCAAAGGGGCACCAACTCCCAAATGCTCGACGTGGGGAGGAGCGGAGCTGTTCACACGCGAGGAGGACGAACGCAAGAACACATGTGAGCATGTGCACGCCGACCCCTGCAGCATGTAGAAGAACATTTACATACATGTATGCAAGAACACACACACACAGGCAGAAGTCACCATAAACAGCCTCGCACACTTGATGTCCCTGCAGTGTGTGATTTGTGTTTACATTTTTCATGTGATTCCTGTAAAACGAGGAATGCAGCGAGGGAGGAAGGCAGGAGGATGATGTCCTGTCTGAACAGCAGCATCCTGTTTGCCTTTCTGTGGACGTAATTGTTTATGTGTGAGTGTGTGTGTGTGTGTGTACCAAGCAGCAACCTCCATAGCCAAAGAGGTGGTGCCAAAAACTCAAAGTCCTCAAACGTCCACTTGAGGCTGGCTCCAGAAGTGAGTCAGTCTCCGTAAGTCCCCATGTTCGAATGTCTAACTTCACAGCAGAGATAAACATGTTTACAGTAGAAGTACTGCACATGTCCAATACGATAGGTTTGTCTGTGTTAAATTTGTTTCAGATTCAGGTGGATGTTTTATCTGGGCTTTTATTCTGAAGGCAAATAGCGAGTGGACAGGAAACGAGACAGAGAGACGGGATAACATGCAACAAAAGGTCGATGCCACACTGACCTGTGATCAGGTGAACGGCGTCTCTGTCATTCATACGTCTGGTAGCGTTTGTACCATCGGCATAGCTTTACAGTGGAGTCAGTGTCATGCCAGAACAGGAGCTGGACAAGCAGGCAATGTAACTGGGTTCAGGACATAATGACAGAGGAGAATTATGAGGTTTGTTGACGTTTTGAGTTTTTAATATTTATTATTTATGCTTGTAACTATAACTAAGATCATGTTACATGTGATCTTTGTTCGGTCTGTCTCTAACCTTTCTCCAGACTCCGGGGTGTATTCATACAAGGTTATGTGAGTTTTCTCACCAGAAGTGTGTGGAAATGTTTGAGGAACAGCAAAACAATAGGACAAAAAAAAAACAGTGGGATACATAATGACTTCAGCTGCAAAACACCGTCATTTTCTGGGCTAATAGAGCTGTTTAAGTGCTGAACTGTAGGCACAATCACTGATGTGGAAATAATAAGAGCTGCATATATTCAGCTGAGACAAGCCAAAGCATGTCAGTGACATTATCCACTGTTTAAGGACGACGTGTGAGCGCTGCACTTTTGCGGTTTCGGTCCGAGAGAGAGTCTGATAAGACACAAAGTATCTGCGATGTGAGATGAATTGCCGGTGACAGCCTCCATTATGATAATTGCACAGTGTGTACATATACCAGTGAAACCGTATAGGGGGTTCAGTGTGCGGTCAGGCCAGCAGCAGAGGAGGGCACGGTATCATGTGTGGTAAAATATGCAGTGCCAGGTCAGGCACAAGAAAACAAACGTCTATATTTAGGCGGCTGATGCTTTTACGATGATGGATACTGCACCGAGTCAGGCAGCCCTCAATCAAACAGAGAGAGAAAAAAGAAGAAGAGGAGGAAGAAAATAAAAAGGAAGGGGAGGAAAGAAATTCCAGATGTCAACAGTAAAGTTTGTCCAGCTCCGGTTTGTGGCCACTGGAGCTTTGTGTACCTGCTCCTGCTAAAGCCATTACCTCCGGCTGCTGCGTTGGGGAAGCTGCACAACAAAGCCAGAGAATTCTCGGAAGCCCTTCAATCAAGATCTCCGACGTCGGGCCGACGCTGCTGCTGCTGCTCCTGCTGCCGCTGCTCCTAAGAACACACTGTTAATTTGACAGGCTGGAAGTGAGGAAGAAGATGAAGGTGTGTGCTCGGATCCTGCGGCATTGTGTAATGTTGGAGTGTCTCCTCACCTACTTGGATAAGTCGTGTGTGTGTGTGTGTGTGCGAGAGAGCACAAGCAACTTGAACCTCTGCTCCACTTTAAATCTGCAAATAACTAGTACTAGAACTATTAAACACCTGAACATTACGTCCGTGTCATTCCACAGTCATTAATCTGCAGCTCTAACAGCCTCCTTCCCACCAGATGTTCAACCTGGCTGCAGGGATTTGTTCCCATTCAGCCACAAGAGCATCAGTGAGGTCCAGCACCGATGTTGGGCGATAAGATCTGGCTCGCAGTCGGCGTTCGAGTTCATCCCAGTGTGTTGGATGAGTTAAACACAAACTGCTGCTACAGACGTGGACGTGCACAGAGGTCGCCAGTGTTTGTCAGGCCACAGAGCTGATAGCTCAGTTTGTGCCACTGCATGATACACACCAGCATTCATTTATAGAGACACACTTCAATGTTGCATATGTTATTTTTATTTTACAATAGTCTGATTTATCTAATATGTTAGATTCATGTGGGACATTTAACAATAATTTCAGTTTTAAAATAAAAAGTTTTATGGTGGAACATTAAAATTTCCTTTAACTGGGACTGAGTATAAATCACAAGTAAACGTAACGTGTACGTTCACCAGCCGACTTTAAAGTTCTGCTTCGTGTCATACATAATCGTTTCGTGTACGTATCACGATATGGAAAATATACCAAAATAAAATCATGAAATTAATCTTTATTCCTCTGCTGTGTACTGAGAAAGATATTTTGATGTTTAGAATTAAAAATCTCTCATATTTCTTAATTTGTGAATAAAAATGCTGTGAAACGATGTTCAATCTGTCGTAATATGATAAACTGACATTGAGGTTTTTAAAATTCTACTCATCAGTAAAGAAACTTAATAACACCTGCGTAGATAATTTATAGTAACGTCACAGTGAAAGAGGTCGTCTGTTAAAAAACGTCAGTTGTGGTTGACAGAATTTTACCGTTTTATTTTTATTTTTATTTTTCTAATATTACGGTAAAAGGATAATAATACTGTTAATTTCACATTTAAGGTTTACTGTAAAAACAACAGTCTTTAATATAAATATTACTTAATGTGCCGTATAAATAAAGGTTTTTCCAGGAAAGATGTTTTATATTTTCTTTTTTTTGGGTCTGGACCTGAACACTTCTTTATTTTTCTGCATGCGTGCATGTAAGTGGGTAATGTTTATTTCCTGTATTGAGTCCAGCGGTGCTGCACGGTGCAAACACTGAGAGTTAAAACAGAGAGAAGAAGAACGAAACACTGAACGCTGCACAGAAGAAAACACAGATGTGTGTGTGTGTGTGTTTGTTGCATGTTATTTTGCATTGCGTGTGTGTGTTTGTGGATGTCACACATGAAAGATTGGAGGGGGGTCAGATTGTGGTTTCCAAAATCATCATCCTGTCTTCCTCAGTCCTGCTTAGTTTGCTCGTCACCTCTTTGGACGGACATGCTTCATTTCCAGGATTTTTCCATGTTCTTCTTCCCATGGCCGAGCTCTAACCACATCGACCCACTCCCATACTCCTCCACGCAGCATCCCTCCAGGACGAGGAGGGGGGGGGTTGGAGAAAATGGTCTCCATCACTTTCACTTTGAATTGAGTCGAACCAGACGTTGCTCGCTGAGTGTTGTATAATGTGATGATGAAGCCTGGGTGGCTCGTTCATGTATCTAATCCAACCGTGGGCTCCCTCGGGGGGGAGGCCTCTCTCAGAGATGTTCTGCAACCACGAAATGAGAGACAACTGCCAAACAAGTCTGAGGAAATACGACGCCGAGAACATGCCTTGTTACAGCGCCGACTGCCAAAGGCATTAGGCGTAATCGTCTTTGCTGTTTTTGCTTCTTCAGACTGGCCCTCGGAGCATGGCATTCAGACATGCTCCTTAATGACGTCCCATTAAGGTCTATTCTATAAAATCTTTTTATATTGGGAATGTGAGAACTTTACAATCCAAAATAAATTTAAAACACTAAATACGGCAATAAAATCTCACATTTTATGACATTTCAGTGATGTCTCTTAAATAAAACCTCACGTTTTATAAAGTGCTAGCACGTTAATGTACGAGTGTAATAAAATGAATGTGATGTTGCCACATTTCAACATCGTGAATGATCGTGGCCTTAAAACGACGGTCGTTTTCACCTTCTATGAAAAATGCATTTTAAAGTTTCGGCCTGTAAAACAAAGGAGACGTTAAAACATGATGATATGTTCTGGATGTCTTCTGTCTGTGAGCCGTTTTACAGCCAGAGAGAGGGAGACAGCAGTCGAGCCGCCTCGTGAATTTCACATTTCTCGATGTAGAACACGCTGTGAAAGAGGGAGATGCAACGGATCATTTTTAAATCATTTCTGATATTTCATAAGTTAAAACAACGAGCACACAACTAAACGATCCACTAAACGTCTTTGACGACTGATTTCATCCCTAAAATGATGTTTTTCATATTTAATCAGCCGTGTACCGGATATATTTAACTTCTACTCTGACAAATACATGAAAATATCATTTATTTCTCTTTAAGAATAAACTTTCACCTTTACATCCTGTCAAATTCACATTTCAGATCATTTCTCTGTGGCTTTAGCTTCTGGTTCACCAGCATTAATGGACATTATTGGTCCAATCAAAGTATGTGCAGGTCAGTTCTGTATAAATCTAAACCTACTTAAGGTCTCTCTGATGACAGCTCAAGGACCAGAACACAGACACACAAGATTTTATGCAACACTGCCCTCTACCTGACGCTGAGGGAGCTTCAGGAGAGCGTCTCTGGCTTCGCTCTCCGTCAGCACAATGTGTATTTATTTAACTCTGACAGTGACTTGAAGCAGCAGAGCGAGCGCTGAAATACAGTCTCGCGGTGCAGGCTGACTTTGCTCTATTTGTGGCGTGAATCAGACGTAATCTCATTTACAAATGATGACGTATTTGGATGTGATAGATCATTTTCAGGTGGAGTGACTTGCTCTACGGTGCAAGTTTCAGCTCCTTACTTCAACTGTTATGTCGTTTTTGGTGACAGTAGGCAGCTAATTTCAGAAAAACCCTCCATGCACTCCCTGCTCAGTGTCAAACAGCAGACACACACTGAAGCTGGTGAACATAATGGAGCAGCAGAGGCAGATATTTCCCTCAGAGAGTTTGTTATATCAACTTTAAAGGTGACAATGTGTCAGTGCTGTTCACAGCTTGTTTTTGCTGCCCTCCAGTGGCCCAAAAAATCTGT
The DNA here is from genome assembly GCA_023373845.1 of Nibea coibor. Lineage (NCBI taxonomy): Eukaryota > Metazoa > Chordata > Actinopteri > Sciaenidae > Nibea > Nibea coibor. The sequence goes on along the minus strand of CM041728.1, from coordinate 2,024,848 downwards.
TGATGCAGGATTAAGTTAAAAAAAATTAGCAGAATATTTACAAGCAAATTAAAAATGTGTCATCTGTAGTCACGTCAGACTTTGACGGTCATCACATAAAATAATCTCAGGTTGCATTTTACAGACTCATTTCATTACCATTAAGATAATTGTTGGTTTGCTTGCAGTCCCTGATCGTTTGAGCCTCCTAACAGGGAACGTAGTGAAAACAATTACAATTACCCCCGCAATGCAGACCGTATTTTTTTTGTCAGAAACCATGGCGAAGCATCAATCCAGTCCAAGAACAGGAAATAAAAACGCACACCCATCGGGCCACAATGGCTTCAACATGTTCAGTAAATTAAATTTAATATCCTTTGTTCAGAAGAGTTTGGAAGTGGATAAATTTGTGTTGAATCACCTTGAAACTTTGCAGAAAATTCAGTAATAATTGACCCTTTGGCAGAAAACCGTGGACCTCTATTCAGTGAACTCTTCATTTTAATGAAACAAAAAAGTTTGTAAAAGTTTGTGGGACACCGGGGACATTGGTCCTGTCCAGTGCTTTAAGTTGTTCTTGCCAGGTAATTTTACAAGTCCCTGTGAAGACAGATCTGACAGCAGAGAACGGGGGAAGAGAGAGCATGAGAGCGTATACGAAAGAGAGGGATGATAGAGCGCCTCAACATGTGCCAGAGAGAATAGGAGTTCTCCTGGAGGCCAGAACTGCGTGTTGCTAAACCCGAGCCAGAAGAAAGGCTTCAGTGTGACCTCTCTGCTCCCCGCAGGGATGGAGAGTGATGGCTGGATGTCAAAAAAAAAGTGTAGTTACAGCTAGAACTTCTCGTCCTCCGTCTTTAACTCCTGCAGGTCAGGTGCACCGTGGAGCCTGGAGTATGTAGATTCATAGGTTGAGTCTGGATTGTGCAGAGTCTTCTTGTTCTGCCAAACTTCTGTTGACATGCTCGTCCATGCCAATAGAAACATTTAAGACTGCTTTAACCGACCCCATGAATGGTGACCCGTGAACATTTTTCCACAAAGAGGAATTTTTTAAAAACAAAGAGAAAAAAAACGGAAAAGCAACTGACAATTCTTTCCAGCCAAATGAAATTAGCTCTATTGTGGATCTCCAAACTCTCGTCGTTCCACAGCTGGATGCTGAAACTTCCTTCTGATTGTAATTGAAGCTGGCGGAGGTAATCATGCATCACTATTTGAGGAACTCCTCGGTATGAATGGAGCTTGGAGCTTTCCTTGAGGGGAGGGGGGAGAAAATAAAACCTTCTTGCACAATGCAGCAGAAATGATAGATTAATAAGACATTTCCAGTCAGTTTTGGACTCTTTTGACTGAAGACTTCTTAATGTCTGCGGCGTACCAAGTTGATAACGACCTTCAAGTAATTTGTCCGCGTGAATCACGTCAGTAATCGGCTGTTCCAAACGCGGTACGAACCAGACAAGATAATGAAGGCCACACAGCGCGAGAACATGCTGTAACATTCAGACGATGTAGGTGAGGTGGTGAGGAGACTTCCACGGTGTACAGATATCATTTAATACCTATCATTATCATTCCATCTGTTTATAATCAGCCAACGGCTTCAATTAACCACACCCACATCTGTCGGGCAGGTGTTGGCACATTAAAAGCTATTATTAGTGCGAGCGCTCAGCGTTTTTTCATTAAGAAATCAGAGGCTGGAGCTTTCCTGCTCCGTCAGTGACTCTTACATAAAACATGAAATCTCAGAGAATGACTAAATATTATTACAAGTCCTTAATATTTATGATATGATTTATGAGGGTATGGTTTCAGGAAACATGACCTTGTAAGTCCAAACGATGCATATGGAGCTGTTTTATTGTATGGCAGCCAAGGATTCAATTTTGTAGCGTTCCTACGTGAGGTTATGTATATTTTCTTTGTTTCCTTTCATTTTTAATTTGTTGTTTTGTGTTTGTGTTCAGCAGAGATGCTCTTATTAAGATTATTAACTTTTCAAGTGGTATACGCTGATAAATCTTATTTTCTTGCTAAAAACGACTTAAACGCATACTTTATAAAGGAGTTTAATTAAAACTAAAGATCTATGTCGATGATACCCTGTTTTCCCCGTTGGGATGAACCATGACCCGACGGCCACCAGAACAGGGTCATGCGATGCTCAAAGAGGACCCCTCTGTTTGGATTTGCTTGTCTTCTCCCCGTGTGAGGTTGACCCAGATAACACCACCCATGCGTTGCTTTTCTCTCCCACATCTGCCTCCAATCGGCGGCAAACCAACCGAGACCATGACCACTCATTATTCATCGACGAGTTAGCTTTTCGTGCTTTGCACCAGTCCGGGTTACGTCATATTTGTTTATGCTGTTTGACAACGAGCCCCTGCCTCGGCTGAAAGAGCCACATTGTGAAACATTTATTGAGGTTTATTTCCTCCCTCTTGAGCCTCGATTTACCGAGAACGATGGCGGTTGTGATTTCGCTCGATGGATGTCATTTGTTTTTGGGGTTTGTTGTGCTGAGGGGCAACAGAGATTTTACTGCAGCTCCTGAGTGAAGGCCTCGAGTGTGTGATCTGGACAGGGAAGGCTGTATTTAGTCCAACCACAAGTGGGAGCTGTGTGACTGCGTACTCCTCCTCACGTTCAGCCATCTCACTTGAACCACCTTCACTCCTACCTACAGAGAAAACTGCTGAAATCCGACTCATCAATCATGTATTTCCACAGACGTCAAAGATAACTAAGTGTATTTACAGAGTACAGTCATGTTAAAGATGCAGAATGATCTTTTAGCATTTCAAATCTGCTTCACAGGTGACTCTTGGACTTCTGCACAAATATAAATCCGCTGAATTTCATCGAGGACTTCAGCGGGGCCAGTGCCTTTTTTCACATCACACAATACACAGATGGGTTGTTGTAGCTCTTGGACAAGGCGAGGCTTCAATCGATCTAGGAAAGAGGCTGTGGCCTGGTCAAGCTCTTACAGGACCGTCTCCAGAGCTGACTTGGACGTCGTGGTTGCGTTTGGACATCTTTCACACAGTCTGTTTCGACGCTCGGGGAACCTCTGCGCTCCTCACCGGAGGACAATTTAACATCCGACTCAATAAACAGGAGTCAGTGGTGTGTTTGCACGTGTGCGCAGAAGTGCATATGTAATTGAGGGGCGGGAAGTGTGTGTTATGTGTGTGTTTGACAGCTTTGTGAACTTGCGTTTCAGATGAGGCGACGGTGCGCAGTTCAAGCCCCGGAGCACATCTTGTTTAGTTAAGCATCACAGTGTTTCTGGTGCTGCCTCCCTCCAACTGCTGCTCATCACTCAGCCGCCGCTAACAGGGGAGGAATAAAACTGACTGAGACGCCCACACCCACCCACACATAAAACATTCACACTGTCAGCCGTACTGTACTTACACAGCACACACAGAGAGTTATGAACGTGTACAACCAAAACAGGATGCTCATGGCAGCTAAATCACCGTCCTCTACGCCTTTTGAATTTGAATGGTTGATGGAAGTCACAGCGGCTAAACATTTCTCCAGCGGAGCGGAGCCTCTATTTGTCCTGACTTTGACAGATTTAGCAGAAACTCCATCCTGAAACAATTTATTGAAAAGGAAGCACATTATTTTTAGCTTGAAATGTTTGACAAACTTTAGTTTAAAGCCTCAAACCTGCATTGTTATGATCGCATTGCCAGTTTATACCTATATAACACACAGCTCAGTCACAGAGCGAGCATTCATGCAGCCTGCGAGGTGAGTCTCGCCTACCTACTTCCCATTACTTGCTTGCAGAATAAACACACCGCGCCACAGGAATGTTATCCCAAACGTACTAATTTGCCTTGATTACATTAATATTTTTTCGGTTGAAATTGCCCTTTTCCTCTTCCTATTGCTGTTGTTTATTTGACTGTTTTTTCCCCTTCTCCTCCCGCTGTGCTCCTCCTCTCCCCTCCACATGCATTGCTTTCACTATTAGCACACGATTAAGGGTGATTAGTTGTCAGGCGGATGCCCTGTATTTCCTGTGTGTGTGTGTGTGTGTTGGGGGTGTTTCTATTGTTGTTTGTTTATGTAATCATGCAAAAGAACGAGAGGAGTCAAAACATCGTATAGGATGAGGCTGAGGGATGGAGCAGGAGACACGAGTTTCACTTTTACTTCATGATCTGACCTGTACGTTTTGTTTTCATGTGCTGTGGTTCTTGATAAGTTCTCTGCACTTGCTGAAGACTTTTTAAAGGTTCTTTGGAGGTCTGATTAACGTTATTGAAGGCACCCTGTGCAAACGGTTTGAACACCTTTAACTGCTTGTGAACCTGAAGTACTCGTGAACCTCTGGAGCCAGCCTCAAGTGGACGTTTGAGGAACTGCAGTTTTTGGCCACAGAGGTTGACCCTTGGTTCTAACCTTTATTTTTAAGGGTGTATAAGCACGAGGAACAACAATGAACATGATTAAGGATATTGTAAATGTTTCTGCACCGTAAAGAAACATTTTAGAGGTTCTGATGTTCGTTTGGTTCTGCTGTGTCTGCTCCTGATCCCTCCTTGTTAAATCATCACATAGTCCAAACAGAGATAAGATGGAAAAGGAAATATCAGTTTTCTCCCTCCGTTATGATTCCTACAGATCCCTCCACTAAAATATTATTGCTAAAAATTCATCATTCTGTGTGACAGTTACACATTAAAACGCACCATTTACTCTTTTACTGGATTACCGCGACAGAATCAATCACAGCGACGGAGGCCCCGCGTGGATCAGCAGAAGGTGTCTGAACACGGTGACGGGCCTCTGCTGGCTGTAAAGAAATTATGACCCAGTCATGTTTCAGATACTCTCATGTCAGCTTGACATGTGTCGTGATTTTTTTTTTGCGAGGCCGTGAATCCCTTTATTGCTGTTTGTGTGCGCAGAGAAAAGGCCTCTGCGGGGCCGGCGGAACATATTAACAGGTGTTTGTCTGTTTTGTGAATCTGTTGCAGCTGCGTCACGTCAAACACACACTTCTTTACATTTTGACTCGGGTCGTAACACCGCTGCTATTCAGCGTGGCTCCAAAACATATGGTGCTCACAGCCTTGACCGATACCTTATATGCTCAAGTAGTCCTAATTTTCCCGATGATTATTTATACAGATTCAGCATCGAGACCGTTGCTCTCGGTGAAAAGCAGACAGTCCATAACTCACCGGGCCTGAGAATCAGAACTTCTTTCTTTTTTCCTCTTATCGTAATCCCATTTAAATCCGCACTGATTTATTGTGTTTTGAATTATGCTTCGCTAGTCTGTTATGTCACTGCTCGGAGGGAAACGGTTTCAAAGCTCGTCTGCGTTCCTCACTAGCACACAAGGACAGAGCTCATCATAAAAATTATTTTTAAAAAGAAGCCGATCAGAACCTTCAACCCGAGCTCGACCTCAGCGGAGACGTAAACGTAAAGAGCGACAATAAAATCGCGGATTAGGTAAAGAAGAATTTTGCGAGTTTGGAGCCGAGCCACGGCGGCGGATATAATGACAACAACTCCTGTTTGTTTGTGTGTGTGTGTGTGTGTGAGTTTCTTTTACATAGAGCTTGGAGACATTCTTGTCTTTGATGAACGGGCTGGCATTCAAGCCGGAGAGACAAAAAGAAAGAGAGAAAAAGGAGAGAGGGAGCGCAGAAGAAGAAGAGCGAGAGACTGAGTGTGTGGTTATTCTGGCAGCGGCGGCGGAGGCAGCGTGCCAACAGAAACTCTGTTTTTGTGACACACATACACAGTCCTGCACACGTGCACACACACACACACACACACACACACACACACTCTCTCTAATTGGATAACTGCGTGCGTGTTCGCAGAAATGTTTTATTACAAACAAATTAAATACACAGGCATAAATATTTGGAAAAATCAATATGGCGCTCCCTCAAAGCTAACACTGTTGCACAATAGGTGAGGCAGTTCTCCGGGCCTAACAGTGTTATTACGCCGAGCGGCGATTAATATCAGAAATGATGTTTGAACAATCGAGGAGACGTTTAAAAAACAAGCTTGGAGATTAAAATCAGATTTCACAGTAGAGTTAAGTTTGCTATTGAAACACCCATAAACAGCCCTTCCTGAGTCCGTCTGTGTTTGTACAGCAAACACACAATTACGGAGAAAAATGGCACCTCGACAGCATCATTACGGTCGATTTTACATCATTTGGATTAGTTTGTAATAAAGTGAGAGCGGCGAAAGTTACTGGCTGCCACAAATGAATAAGAAACACCAACTGACGTGATTACACGCTGATGATTTAAAAGGTCCAGTGTTGCATTTAGTGGTGTAATCGCTGCATTGCAGTCTCCTCACCAAAGAAAAGTCCCTCAGACCAAAGAAGAAAGTGTTATTATCCACCCAGCCAAATGTGAATGATTAAAAATAACAACACGTTTATGAAATTAGGTGTTAAAATCAGGTCTCTGCTCAGGGTGGCCTCAGCGTGTCATCGAGCCGCCCTCTAAGGACCGCCCACAAAAGAGAGACTGAAATTTTCCAACATATTTAATGTATTTTGAAATAAAAGACATTAACTATGTACTTTAATGATTTAATCAGGTATGTATCTTGTGCTGTGCTGCCTCAGAGGCCGGCTCTAGACAACAAAGAGTCCCGAGGCGAGCTTTTCTCTGGGTGGCCCTCTTTAACTCCGCCTGAAGCCAAGAGCTATGAAATAAAACTATATACCATATAACTATATAGAACTATGATTTGTTTTATGAGGACATGACATCCCTTTGATATTTACTGCCACAATGTGGCACTGAACATTCCCGCAATCTATAAAGTTCAATGCGAAGGCGTACACAATGCAGAGCCTGAAATAGGCCCGCCACGCCTCAGGCTACTTTTTTTTTTTCACACGCAAAATGACATCAAAAGCAGCAGATGTGGACGGTCACGGCTACTGAGTGTAGACAATGCTGCTCATGCTATTTGCACTGGTTCATGTCCGCTACAAACCCCACACATTGTACGTTCAAGTCGCATACACACACATAGAGACACAACAGGTGAAAACACAGCAGGTGATGGAAACAATATATGAGCAGGGAGGACCTCGACACACGCAGAACATCCAGAAGATCAAATGTGCTACCAAGATCACACGTTAGCATGGCGCTCCAGACGTCCAGTAACACATCCCAGCTCCTCCTGGAGGATCCAGAGGCATTCCCAGGAGTAGGGGCACCATCTCCTCCTCCTCCATCCTAGTCAGATGTTAAACCACCTCAGAAGGAGCAGCAGCTCTACTCACCCGAGGAAGCATTCTTTCGGTCACTACCCACAGATCATGACCACAGGTGAGGGCTGGGACATAGATGGACTGGAAAGTTGAGAGCGTGGCCTCCTGGCTCAGCTCTCTCTGAACCACAACGGTCCAGTACAGCATCTGCAATACTGCGCAGTACTTTTTATTGCCCCTTGGACATCTTTAATTTCATCTTGACGCATGTCAGTGTCCTACTCCAGAGAATAGACAAACAAAAGTTGATCTTAACTCCGTCTGTCTGGATAACAAGTAAAGTTTGAGCACTATGGCGGCGGTGAGTCCGTGGTTACCAAAGCTTGCTGCCCATCACGAGATGTTTTCCAGCGTTGAATGAGATTTTGTGTTCCATAAATTTAAAAGATGATCCAAAACTCCTTGATGTGTCCTGACCAACCAGCAGGAGCTGGTGACAAAGACGTGATCCCTCACCGGCTTCCCAGCTGTGGACTAATTCTGTCCGTTGGGTCACGTGACCAAACTAGAAGCTGCTGTTTCTGATCAGATGAAGATTTTTTTCTTCTTCTCTCGGACAAAGTGCTCATTTAGTCTGAGGTCATGTCAACATGAGTTCCCACTGAACGAGGAATGCTAACTAGGGGGATGCAAATCCGGCAGGATACTCTGAGAGTGAAAGAATGTCAGAGAAAGGACTCGTGTCTCTTTATGAAGCCTGCGTGTGCTGTGCGTGTGGAGCCGCATTCACTGAAAGCCTACGGGGGATTTGCCTATTGAGCTAAATCGTGGCACTCTTATCTCTCCCATTTCATTATCTCCAACACGGTAATTGCTGACTTCCAATCATGCTTGTTTTTCCTCTGATAGGGAGTCCTTTCCTTCTTCGAGTTGACTTCCCTTTTTAAACTTAGTACGGCCCCACCTCCACGCTGACACACAAGAAACACGCATAGACAGAGGCAGACACATTCCCGTATGCCCTCTGTTCATGCCAAGACCAAGGGGGAAATCATTGACTTCTACTGAACCCATTACAGGACATAGTGTGTCCCAGGGGGACCGCAGAGTGCTCATTATACTCTGCACTGTATGTGCAAAGTATTACGTCCTTCGCAGTATCAGCAGGAGGCTTGCTACATTAAGTTTCTTACATAAAAAGCATCATTAAGGGGATGTACTGTGGAAAAGTTGAAGAGTTCAGCCTCGAAGTGACGCAGACAAACAGCAGCGATGCGTTCATGGTGCTGTAAATCAGAGACACTCTTTGTCAGCGTCTTTTAGGGAATCTTTAAAAATAGAAACTTGCCCTCGCCTTGTGTACGAGTGCATCACACTGTTTGCTTACCGTGACCTTGATGCAGAAAACACAACATACACCCCCCCCCGTGAAACGTCATGTGTCAGACTTTCTCCATGGGAACACACACACAGCCACAGCACCGCAGTCCTTGGCTTGCAGAGAGAGAGAGGAGGGGGGGGCTGCACCACATGTTGTGTCGCGGTTAACCGACTGCTGACCACTTTAAAAGAGCCCAAATTGACGCAACCCATCTTGAACTAATCTGATTGAGGATGAGAGAGGGTGGGGGATAACCTGGTGGATTGATTGCTTCACCGCAGGTATGGTCTGTGTAACCTGGGCTGGTTTATGTCGGCAGACCGCGCTGACCAGATGCTGCTCGGGTGTCGGTTTGAAGTGGTCGCTTTCTGACAACTTTGTTCTGTTCGAAAAAGGCAGACTTGACAATGAAGGCCAAATAAAAGCACTTGAAGAGCTCGAAATGTGACACTTGAAAATCAAACAACATTACAGCGCCCATGGTTAAAATGTTTGAGTGATCACAGAGCAGCGATAAACACGGTTAAAACTCGTCCACGGTGCACGTGTTATGCTGGCAGAGAGGCCGGAGAGTCTTCTCAGCTGGCTGCATCTTTGAGGTTGATTCCTGGAGCGCCGTGTGCACTCACCGGAGCTAAGCTATCTGCTAATGCTCAGTTAATTCCCCCAAACTGTGAGCTAGCTGCTGTAAACCACAACGTCTCATGGTGAAGCCACAGAGAATTATCACCTGGAGCTGCAGCTCCTGTGGCCTTTATGTAAATAAGCAGCCGTATGCTAACACGTTTAAACATGTTTATTTCTGCTGTCTAACATGGGGACTTATGGAGACTGACTCACTTCTGCAGCCAGCCTCAAGTGGACGTTAGAGGAACTGGATTTCCTGCAGTGGCTTCACTTCCCAGACATTTCACAACCCTGATTTGCTCTCACTTCCACTGTTGAGTGGAGACTTTATCCACGCTGAATAAGTCATGAGTAACTGATTCAAGTTACTAAAAAACTGTCAGACGCGTCACGTCGTGACAGACGAGAACTGTAACCGATAAGCACGAGCCACGTTAAAAGGCTCGGCTGACTTGCTGGAGGCGATATCGTTACTCCCCTGCTTGGCATTTAATTCCCCGCCTCGCCTGCGCTCTCGGTATCGATGGCGGGGCATCGGAGGGAGAAGGTGGCAATGGGAGATGGGAGTTTGGCCACGCCACTGGAACAGTTGAGTTCACAGAGAACGGTTGCCTGAGTGTGATTAGCGGCGCTGCCTGTGGTGTTTCGCCAGCTCCAGTGAAGCCAGTTCTCATTTGTCAGTGTGTGTGTGTGTTTGTGTTTGTATACGTGGGTGTGTGAGTGAACAGACAATAAGAAGAGGAGGGCGATAGACAGCCGTACAGGTCTGGTATGTCTGACTGCCATCTGAAACTGAGGCGATGTGTGGCCCGGCCGGCACCATGGTTTCAGAGTTACACCCAAAACAAATAAACAAAAGGAGTTTGGGCAGCGTGTGTGTGACGGAGATCTGAAACCTCCATGAAACTCACTGTGGCACGCGCATAAACACACACACACACACACACGCGTGTGTGAGCTGACACATACTTGTGAGGAGATGGATTTCCCTCCTAAGGTAACAATGACACACGGCTTAGAGAAATCTTGGAGTGTTTCACTTCGCTGAGAATCTCTTGGAAACGCGTTCATCGCATTCCTAACACTCCGCATCACGTGCCGCACGCTTCCAAATATGCAAACACAGCATCTGAAAGGCAGGTACGGCCGAGGCGCGCTGTCGTGACAGCACGCGAGAGTGTAAAATTGATACCAGAGTGTGTTAGTAATGTCACTTTGATCGAATTTCTCTGTAATCAACTTATCATTTCTGTCGAGTATATGTATATATAGTTTGTGTATTGGCACCTGCCTTCAGTATACAAGCAAATTCAGCACAGCGGCGTACGTATAGGTTTCATTCTTTGGTTGTTTGTGTCTGTATTTATGCTCGGGTGGAGCTCTGGGACCTCTTCATCCTCTCCAGATTTTTGTCAGCTAAGGTTTCGAAGGGTTAGCTCATGCGGAAAGTTGATTCCAGAGCTTGCTTCATCTCACATGGTTTCAATCACCTTTTTTCCTGCAGACCTTGCAGGTTATGAGGCCAGACCTTCGCTCCAGGACTCCGCAACCTGGACCGGGCTGAGCGCACCGGGGAGCAAGGAAATGAGAGGGGGGAGAAATGAAGGGGAGGAAAGGAGGAGAATGAGGAGAGAGGGAGAGAGAGAGAGGATGAAACACCTCTGTGCTCATTTAGTTTCATATACTTCAGCCTCGTCTCCTTTTGTCTCCTCTTGTCTCGTCTCCTCTCGTCTTTTCTAGTCTTGTCTCCTTTTGTTTCATCCTATTCTCTTTAATTTAGTCGAGTCTCGTCTATTTTTTGTTTATCTTGTCTCTTCTCATCTCCTCTTCTCTCTCATCCCGTCTCCTCTTGTCTCCCTTCCTCATCTCTGTTTTTGTATCATCTCATTTCGTCTCCTATCCTCCTCCTCATTTCTTTTTCTGTACACTTCTCCCTCTCTCATCTCAGCGTCTCTCCTCGTCACTCATTTCATCTCGTCTTCATTTCTTTGTTTCCTCTCCTTCTCCTTTTCTCATCTCTCTTCCACCCTTCACCTCTTGTCTCCTTTTCCATCACCTTGTTCTGTCTAACCTTATCACCTTTACTTCTATGTTCTCCTCCTCTTTCCTATCCTCTCGTTTCCTCTCCTCTTGTCTAGTTTTGTCTCCTCTCTCCTTATCACGGTGTCTCTTTTCCTCTTGTCACCTCTCCTTTCCTATCCTCTCGTCTCATCCTGTGTCCTTTCTTCTTGTCTTGTTTCTCCCCTTCTTTCCTCCTTGTCTCGTCTCCTCTCATCCTTCTTCCTCCTGTCACCTCTCTTGTTTTGTCTCCTTTTCTTAAGTGTCATCACTCTCCTCCTCTCCTGTCTCATCTCGTGTCCTCTCCTCTTCCTCAGGTTATGACGGCGTGCTGCATCTTTGATTAAACTCTCTCCATTGCTGCAGACTGCAGAGAAAATCTCACCTCACGTCGAGTCTGCATTGTTGCGGACAGACGTGACAGCGGCAGGAAAAGGGACGCCAGCCCTCGTATGTTTCCTTTGTCTTGTCTAGCGGCGAGAGAGGAAGTCGGATTGTGTCGGAGTGGAAAAGCAGTGAACGCAGCACAGCCTAAATTAAACAAGAAGTCCTTTTCTTTCCTCGAACACGCTCTGTTGCGGAGGACTTCCACTTGGTGTCAACATCAGGCTTCATGGAGGCTGAACGTGTTCACATGGATCCTGTGGAGAGGAGAGGCGGCTGGGGGTCGCCTCAGGTCACCGGCAGGCACTGCAGGAGGATGTGACTCTGCCGTCTAACGAGGGTCTGCCGATGCGGGCCTACACATCCCATCTGTCAGTGCAGCTATCCGTCCTCGCTGGCAGGACTGAGTCCATGCAACAGTGAAGTTATGAAGGAGAGGCAGCGATGGCCGACGAAGAGCCGAGCTGCGATTCCCTCTCTGAGTTTTGTTTTCATTCCCTTCGGGGTCGGAAGTGTTATTTGGGTTAGTATTCAGAGAGCTGGTTCATAAACACGACTTCTGTTCGATGGGAAGTCTGGTAGACACATTTCTGCCCCTCACTGCGGCTTTTTTCTGCTTAACTCACTGTGGAAGGGAACAATAACATGTCATGAAATGTTCGGTGGGTGTCAGAGCAGATTAACGCCGTACCACGGCTGCCTGCACTGCCTGTGTTTTCCACAAAGATCTTGGCGTTTGGTTTTTCTTTTTGTCATTTGGCTTTCAGTTAAACAAATATGATCTAATCACACTTGGGAGCTGCAGCAGCTCTGCATAAAAGAAATAATACATCACAAAGTGTAGTCATTCTTACCAGGTGTTAAAAATTTTGAGAAATTTGCCTCGAGACAAAGAACCGTGTAAGTTCATTTTAAAGGAGTATTCCAGTTTTTCTGTTGGCAATAAACCGCTGAGACGCCCTCTGCCATTATGTCCATAGAGGCTGCTGAGCCTAGTTACACTGCCCGCTTGACCAGCTCCGGTTCTGGCACACTGGCTCGATTCTGTGCCTACATCTCAGGCCTGAAATCCTCCTCTTCCTCCCGGAGGTCCAAAACAAAACATACAGCGTTACATAAGAAGCAGAGACACCGTTCACCTGATTATACGTCAGTGTAGCATCAACATTTGTTATTATATGGTGGAAAAGTTACTATTAGTGGCACTTTCTTGGCAAAAAACTGTTTATCCATCTGTGCAGAACCTCCGCTGGTTGCCAGCGTCTCACTGTGAGTCTGGGAAGTCAGCGCATCCAGCTGTCGTTCACAAAGAAACTGTCACAGCGTGCAACTCAGTGAAAAATACTTTAACAATTCTGCTCAAGAACGCATCAAACAAACAAAATAAACTGTGTCAGTGATCTGCAGGAATGTGGAGCAACTTCAGAGATCTATCCCTGCTTCCTCTTTATGCTAAGCTATTGGAAATAAACAAATATTCCCACATTGTTTAACTATTTTTTATGTATCTTCATCGTTTAAGACGTCAGGTATTTGAATTATATATACCATGCACAGTGTAAACAATGTTTCAGACCTTTCAAAACTTTTCATGCAAAGAGTTTTCCGGTTATCCGGCGGTTACAAAACACAGCCTCTGTTTTACTGTCTGCATGGGCCAGACAGGTCAGTTGGCCACGCTGATTAAGATCTGCTGTGGAGCTGCATTCTACAACAAACAAGTGCCCCGATAAATGACAGGACGGGGTGGGTGGAGGGGGGTTCACCCAAGGCAGCAGACATAAACACAGCAACCCTCATGGATGGAGGGAGGTAATTTAGATATACCACCGCCATTAGCCCAATTAGGGTTCAATGCCTATGAATCCACAGGGCTTTCCCTGTTCGCCAGAGAGGCAAGAGGGGAAAAGTACACCGCAATTACATGTGTTCAACAAAAATGGCAACAGAGGAGGAAATTGGAGAGGAAGCCAAGGTGAAGTCTGAGCGGCGGAGCTTCTCCTTCGCCGTCTGTAAGTCGGCCATCGAGGTAGGGTTGCATCGGGAATCGCCAGGGGGGCTTTGGTGTAGCGTGCTGGCATTTCTGACACAGATCCTCAACTGACTTAGCACAGATAAGACATCTGGTCGACTCCCTCTCTGGGTCAGACGAGCAAACTTTATCCAAGTTCAGTCTGATTGAATATCAGGTTGTCTTTGACAGTGGATGACAGCACGTACGCTTTTATAAGCCCTCGCATTAGGGTTAGTTTGCACGGATTCTTTAATATCAGATATTCCAGATCTTTTAGGAACTTTCTTTCTGTCAGAACACCTCGTGCAAGTCGACACCGTGACACCTCTGAAATTCAGATGAAACCAACTCCGCTGGATTTTATTGCTTATTTCACAGCAAGCTGTGTTAAAACTGGACCCAGCGTTCAAATGTTTGTCTGTGAGCCGGTAAGTCCTCGGGCTGCTTTGGCGTCTGATGGAGTTGATCCTTGAAGGAGCCAGCCTCTATTTAAGGACTGCCCAGGCCCCAAATCTGCCATGACTCGACGCACCCACACAATGGGAACAATTGGCTGTGAGGGTGGAGGGTGGAGGGGCATCATGCAGCTCAGCGAGCTCAACAAGAGTGCGAAGAGCAAAAAGTTTGTAATAATTTTGATGAATAACATCCAGGTTAAGAGGTGACGATCGGGATAATTCAGCACCAACATGCTGAATCGCTCAAACGCGGTGATGCTTATAGTCTGTGTCATGTGCTGCGATTACACGCACTGAGCTCTAATATAAATGTTTAGCGAAAAAGTGACATCTTATTAATTCATCTGGGTAAAACAAAGCTGAACTTCAAGGAGCCTCTTCTCTCCTCCTCCTCTGTGAAGATGCTTATCCCGTGGCCTCATTATGTGAGCTGAAAAAAGGCCGTGGCCCTGTTCTTTGTATCACATTTTCGGGGGGTTTTAAGGGGTGGTTATGGTTTGCAGATGTCACCCTGCATAGCATTTGGAGGGAGTCATTCCCTGGTGCTGTCAGGCAGGGACCCTCCTTTGCTCTCTTGTCTTCTCTCCTGGGTGCGGCGTCAGGGAGGGGTAGGTGCAGGGAAAAAACCCCCACAGGGCGGATTCGAACATGGCCTCGAAGTGGGGTAGAAACACTGGAAAGCACACACTGTCTGCATGCGGTTATTCTTGCATACCTGAACACAAAAACAAGATGACACCCAGTCTTGTGATTACAACCGCTGGAACTCTGGCAGGCGTTCAAAGTAACGATTGTGCCTCCCTTCCTTCACTTTGTTTGTTTCGCTGTTGATCACGACACAATAAGGTCTCTAACCCTCCGTCTTTACCTAAAACAGCTGCTAGAAAACGTGTTTAAAGACCGAAATAATGCAGATTTGCGGGAAAACTCTGGCCCAGTCGACCACAACTTCACGCCCAGCGGCCTTCATGTCTCTCGCACCTTCTCCCTCAATACTGTCACAACTTCTGCAAAAAAAAACAACTCTGGATGCGTCCAGAGAAGATTCAATATTTCTTGCATTAAAGAGCCATTTAGGGATTTATTCTGAGGCCGATGTAATGCACAAATATTTTTAATGCTTGGATGGTTTTTACGGCGGAAAAATGAGCTCTCTGCTGCGACTTTGAGCTCCGAGCGTTGACTGGAAACGAAAATATATTTTATTCCCGTGTTTGTAAACAGCTTCAAAAATCACGTTAAAAACTCAAATTCTGGGTCAGTCAGTCACTCAAAGACTGTCTTCAGTACAATGACGCATGCTCCATCAGAACCGGCAGGGTGATTTTAATGATGCCGTTTTGAATCCAGCGTGGGCCTTTAAGGGAAAGCAAATGTTCATGCACCACTGCATTATAAATGGATTTGATTTTGAGAAGTACTTAGGCACAGGACCAAACTAGGCTGAAAGGCCCAGGGACTGTAAACTAATATTGGTTTACAACACATGGTCCAGATTTCATAACAGACATTAAGACTCAATCCTGGAGGACACTCCTGTGGAAAAAGGATGATTGATGAGTGCAAAGTAAGGTGTGTGTGTGTGTACGATGTGTGTGAGCACAGTTGGATGCTATTTTTAAAAAGGAGTGGGTTTGGAAGAATTGATCTAAAAACTCCTTCTGTGTGCTGTAAAGTGCTGTGGTAGCTCTTTGTTGCTTCAAGAAGTGCCAGATAAATAATTTGTGGGTTGAGCGAGAACTAAAGGAATAGTTTTGACATTTTAGGAAATATGGGTAGCCTAACTTTCTCGCTGAGAGTCAGAGGAGAAGATTCATACCACTCTCAGGTCTGTACGGTGCAAAATGAGCCCAAAGCTAGAAGCTGGATAGCTTAGCTTAGCATTAAGACAGGAAACAAAGGGAACAGCTAGCCTGACTCTACAGTACCTTCCAGCACCTCTAAAGCGTTGCCGGTTTAGAACAACAAGACTCCTCGCCAAGAAACAGTCTGGCACATGTCACTCATGATATGACATGTTCGTTATAAAACTGCAGTTCCTCAAACGTCCATTTGAGGCTGGCTGCAGAAGTGAGTCAGTGTCCATAAGTCCCCATGTTCAAAGCAGAAATAAACATGTTTACAGCCTGGTACAAAAAACAGTTTTGGTCTCTATAGCTAATTTCCCTGACAGGTCGGCAACAGAAGTACAAGAACATTTAATAATATGATCTTTAACATTCACAACAAAAAAAGTCGCTTGTGGACGTCTCAGATCTCGATCTATAATTCTCATCTGACTCTCAGCAGGAGAGCAAAGAAGTTTCCCGTAATGTTACTATTGTATCAAAATAAGCCTGCAGATCTACTCTCCTTTAACCGTACTACCTGTTCTTTATGGGGCTGTTTTATGTCGCACATAATTCACACTGTACTCTGCAAAACATACTAAAAACAAACATGCTAATTGTGTTCCTCCTTCTTTATTGCCTTGTAATCCAGACAATAATACTGCTATGTTATTCGGAGGTCACGCTGCGTGTCTGTGCACCCAGTCAAACGCTCAGACTTGGCCGAGCGCCAGGCTCTGGGCGATGGGTATCGGCATGCTCGCTGGCGTTTGCACTCTGAGTCATTACAGTAGTTCTGTAAATAGCAACCCAGCTAAAGGAAATATCTCAGATCAAATCAGAACACGAGTATTTTTCCCCTAACCACCACCACCAACCACACACACACACACAGAAACCACCACATGAGCACTGCACATGCACACACACATTACAGGCATTTTTTCGACGCACTCTGTCTTGTCTTCCGAGGATTAAAGAGCTGCAGAGTTGATGACTCAACCACACCTTTCGCTCTTATCAAACAGTCGCTTTAAGGAGAGTCGGCGCTCTCTCCCATTCACACTTTTGATTTAGAGTCTAAACCAGATGACCAGCGCCGTGACACCGCTCACTATTCCCCGCGGTCGATATGTTTTGCTCAAGTTACAGATTTTCTTTCGATGGGAGCGCAGCGTGTCAGGACATAAGAATGAAGAAATGATCAGCAGGTCTCGCTGTGCAGCCTCTGGAAAGGCTCCCACGAAATGAATTGAGATACTACAATAACTTCACAACACACTTCCCCCGGTCCCAGAGGCTACATCCACACCACAGCGTAGCTGTTAATCTTGATGACACAGGATACAATGGCTCCGCTATGGCTGCACTGCTGACTCAAATCTCTCTTTTCCCCTCTCCTCCATTTAGGTGACACGCATCTGATATTTTATTTGTTGTCTTAACTGGGGTTTATTTACGCACGTACAAGCTTTCAGACTTTTAACTCTTTGTCATAACGGGAAGGAAATGTCAGTCAAAGTAGTTTGAATTTGGGAATTAGGGTGCCTAAGTGGCTCGGATCTGTTTTTTTATCGTTATTTGACATAAATATTTAAAGTTATAGCATGAATGTGAGCAGAGGAAACAGGAAACCACATGAAAATAACTGTTTTCCCTCATTTAGGATGTTTTTAAGAGGCCACAAAAAGTTTAAAACAGATGTGTGTTGTCATGTCAATACAGGCCGTCAGATTTATGCTGAGTGTGAGTGTAACCGGTGACATTTGCGTGCATTCAGAGTGCAGTCGTATGTCATTTGACTTTGCTGGAGGTTTTTGTTCCGATCCAGGAATGTGTCGGAGGCCCTGCGCGGTGACATCACACCGCCTCCTCGGTACGACTCCCTCGAGCTGCAGAGATGACCAGGGCCGAGTATTCTTGCTCGTGACATTTGGGTCTGTCAGTGAAGAGCTCAAACACAGAATGATGCAATTAGTTTTTAACCAGCAGCAACAACTTACAGCACGAATGGGAGCGAGTTTCCCGTAATGCGAAATGACCAATCCAAAAGGTGGTTTTCTTGGCAAGACACGCCCTGAGCAGCATCGAGTGCATCCGAACTCGTTAGGGTGACAAACAGAAAGCTTTCTGAACTTTTTACCCAGGAGACCGAGGTCAGACCAGTGAGACCAGTTTAAGACCAGAAGTGACTTATTATTTTCAGTTTGGCTGAGTTTTTTTGAGGTGACGAAAACTACTGAAATAGGCTAGCATGGTTGATCATGGTTTGAGTCTCCTGACCAGAAGGCAACTGAGTATTTTTCGTGTAACAAACCCATTTAGTTAAACGTCATCTCTTTGGTTCAGGAAAAGATTATAGTTTGGGTTAAAACACATCTTTTCCCAGCGTTAACCAACTGAAATCCTCTCTGGCAGGAAGACCTGAGGAATTTTTCAGTCAACAAAACCATTCAGTCAGATCTAGGCAACAAAACCGCTCGGTTTGGTTTAGAAGATCATGGCTTAGGTTAAAAGAAGCCCTTTCAAGTCGACATTAACCAGCTTTAGACAGCTTTTCTGGCAGAAAACTTTCTGGCAAGAAGACCTGAAGGCAAACCTCTTTCCAGTTTTACACCAGAAGTCACAAACAGCCATGTTGTCCTAGTTGTTGAGACATTTCGGGCTGGACTAAAATGGTTGTGCTGGTGATGCTGCCATTCTTAGAACATCTCCTGTCTCCTCTACAAATGATTGAAGTGGACTGGATCAGATATTATGAAATCAAATCAATGTAACACAGTCCAACCAGCACAAAGTGCAGTGTGGATTTTTCATATTAGCTACCAGAGATGAATGACTTCATGGCCGACTGAGATATTTATATTATTACTTAATTCTACATGCCAGAGAACTGAGTCAACACACACTCACACACACTCACAGCTTCCTGAGTCACTTTTTGGTCACTACATTTGCTCTTTACTGCACATTTTTTATTGTGGGCGTGATAGCAGACACTGAATCAATGTTGATGTTAAAATATAACACTGATTTTTCATCAGGTTCGCACCCTGAAATGATAAAAAGTTATTTCAATGATGAAAAATCAAGATCAAGACCGACATAAAATCAATGTTAGTTCAACTAAAACTCAATCGCCTTGTTATCATTGAACCAACATTGAAATAACAGTAAACCAACATTGAATCAACATTGAATCAATGTTTCTCCTCAACACTGAAAAAACAAAGAATCATCAGCATTGATTCAATGTTATTTAGTCTTTAATATTCAACCTCAACATAAACAATGAATCTGATGGAACTTCAACATTGAATCAATGTTGCCATGCTATCAGTCACGTAATGTTTCAGAGTACGGGAGGTGTGAGGCTGTGCCGGAGGAGATAAAGCTTTATCATTGTTGTTGAGTCCTACTGGTCATTGTTAGAGATCGAGGTTATCAAGTTTAAAGAGGCAGATCAATCTCAAAAGTCTTACAGATTTGTAGCCTTTGTGCCTCACGCTAATTAGTTGCAGTTGCGTGAACACGGTTTATGTATCAGGTTGCTGTATGTCGATACAACTGATGAGTGATGTGTGTGTGCTGTTAACTGTTTGTAATGCAGTTTTTCCAGCAGGTGTTTGCAGCACTTTCAACAGATCGAGAAGTTGGTAAGAAACACTGATGGTACTAACACACGATGATGCAAAGCAATGCTGGCGTGTGTTTTCAGTCACCACAGATGCAGAATATGACTCCGGTCTGTGTGTGTGTGTCAGTGCAGTGGTGGTCTGAACCCTGAGCTGGCTCCTTCCCAGCAGAGCTCCGAGGCAGAGAGGGCGAGCCTGGGCTGCCAGGCCAGGCCTGGCCTTACTGTGGGAAACAGCCTCTGTGTTATTGTACGCGCAATGAATTGCTGATGACGCATTTGTTTATTCGCTTGCTCAAATAATGGGAACATTAAATATTTGGCCTGAATAATAATAATCCATTTCCGTGCCACCACAGAAATGTGACTAATCGTATGAAAATTATGAAAAAATAAGCAAACAGTCCGTCGAACGATTGTGATTTTGTGGATATGATGAACATTTGTCTGCACACGCCCTTTGCTTCATGCTGAACATTACCTCAGATTTATGTGTACCATTAAAGGGGATCCGCCCTTTACATGAGGGCAGCCGCACATTCCTCTGGAAAATCATTACGTTCTGAGAATGATCTGCAAATAATGTACCGAAGGCTCGAGACGCAAGTTGCGTCTTGATCATTTCCAAAAGGAGACGAAGTGTGGAAATTCTGATCGTCTAATGCCGTGGAATCAAAGCGCGCCGCGTGTGGACCCTCGAAGTCAGCATCTTTCATTGGAAACTACAAACTCCCATGCAAATCCTTCCATCGAATACGGGGGGAACTTTCCTCTCACTGTGAATCTGACCACAGAGCCGTTATTCCCTTGTGACAGATATTCCTCTGTCAGGAACGATTACACTCTCCCACAGTCATTCTCACACGCCGCTCACCTCGCTAATGCAGCGGGAGAAAAAGCCGGGACACGTGAGCATCAAACACAGGAATATAACACTATAAACATCACACGCATACGAAGCAGTCTTTATGGGCCAGCAGGCTCCTGACTGACAGGCAGCATGGTAAAACAGAGGAGGGAGGTCAGGTCCGTTCACTGGCTTTCCTGTTTATGCGTGGTGTGATTTGACTTTCGCAGGAGGAATGTTTGGAAATGGCTGGTGTGAGGAGAGCGGAGGAGAGGAGACAAACTTAAGCGAGGTCATTTGAATTAGCCGCGAGGTGTAGAGGGATAGGACAGCAGGTCGACTAGCTGCGAGGCCACCTAAGCAGATAAAAGTTGTGTTTCTATTAAAAATGTTGCGCAAGTTTGCAGCAATTTCTTCTTGAACGTGAATCAGCATGTTTCCATCAACAAAAATCAGCGAAATACTGTGATCATGGGTCCAAGTTAATCAATGCTCGCCGCCCCAACCTCAGCGGACGTTTGATCAGACATCAAAAAGATTCTTTTCCTATTTTTTTATCCATCAGAGCTGAACGACGGAAATTAAAATTTGAAATTTAAATTGTTTCTGATGCAGTCACTTGTTTTTGGTCCACTCAGGGTCAGTGAGAAGTCACACAGAAGTTAAATTACAAATAAACGTTTCTATAGGGGCCGTGACAGCAGCTATGTACCCTGTTTTTAGTGTTTTTAGACCTTTTCTCCACGATCAATCATCAGTTTTGTGTCAAACATAGAAACTATGGAGATCAGTGATTTGCCTTTCTCTTGTACTATACTAAAATAGCCACGGCTCTACACTCAATAACAGCTGTTAGCGCTCAGCAAGACTGGAGATGCCTGCTGAAGGAGACAGGGATGCAGAGCTGGATCTAAAGACGGTACAAACACACGAGTGCCGCGTGTTACCACGGGGAACGTAAGATCACTCTGCAATAATATGGAGGAGCTATGGGTGCTAACAGAGGGAGGATGGAGAGCGTAGCATCACAGAGACGAGGCTGAGGACGGCTGAAGACGGAGACCGACACGCAGTCCGTGAAACGTCCATGAATCACAGGACGGACTCAGAACTGGGTCGCTGCAGGAAGGACTCAACCCACCACCAGGACGGCGTGCATTTATACTGAGTGATTTCATTATCCACCTTGTATATTGTGAGCCGCTGTAACAAGTGAATTTCTCAGTGTGGCACCAATAAAGTCGATCTTATCTTGGCTTAACTACAAAAATGCTCGCGACACTCAAGCGTGGCGTTACATTCATCGACAACAGCTGCGTTGTTGCTTTTGTTGCTCTAAAAGGAGTCAAACTTAAATGTGACTCGCTCAGCCAACAAAAAAACACGTAGGTTACAATGCATCCACAGTTAAACTGTTTCCCACAAGTAAGAAACGCTTGAAACAACTCCTTAACAGATGTATTTGTGTTTTTTTTCCCCTGCAGCTGTTATTTATCAGTGGATGGGAGTAAAACAACTCATCCTGCCTGTGTATCTTTCTCATACATCACTACTGATCAGCCTCGATCATCTCACAGAGCAGACTGTGATGAAATACTCTAAGTCACATACAGCGTCCGCAGGGACAAGATCAGATTCGTAGTTTTGGACAGCCTGGAGGAATAACCAACCTGATGCATAGCGAACAGAAAAGCGTTTGATTCATCAAGCTTGGCCTTCTTCTTCTTCTCCTACAAACCTCCCCTCACAATTTCTCCTCTTGGCTTTTACTTTAAGGTGATAAACGCGCTGGAATTTGTTCTCTGCTGCTCCAGAGAGAAAAAGACGAGGACTTTTTAAAGAGAAGAGGACTCAGGTTAGGACCTATCTCTTGCCAGACGTTACTAATGAAATCAGTTGTCTGGGGACTTGCAATGTCAGCCTGCCTTCCGGCATTCTTATCATCACCCACACAAAAACCTCCCCACCAATCAAACTGGATTCTGGAAAGGAAGTTGAAAGTGTCAAAGGCTATTAATTCTTCAGCGGCCCTCTTTGTCTGCCTCTCAGAATACTAATCGAGGAGTAGGAGAGTGCCAACCCTCTCTTTTTTCATGCATGTGAGGAAGCATGTGAATGAGGGTGTCTATTACAAGGAAACTGAAAATCTCTGAAAGACAAGTGTGGCTACAACTCACTGCCTAGGGGAGCAAGAACCACGTAAAACCCTGTTATTTTAAGATTCAGCCTTAGACCACCAACACAATACGGTATTCACATTTTTAATAGCAGGTTGTTGGCACTGGTTAAGCCTTGTTTCCTCTTTAATAGTAATGATATCCTGTTCTGCACACTTTCTTTCAATGGGACTCAGGTAAAGCATGGGTGGGGCCTTCCGTTTCATGACATATTTTGTCCAAGTGATGGCTTTTCTTTGTGCCTGTGCATATAAAGGAGCTAAAGTATTCTCTTTCACGCACTTCCTACAGACACAGAACCCTTTAAAGAAACTCTATATATATTTTACTTGAAGCAGTCACACTGTGTCTAAACAGTTATTCTTGCTTGAAGCTACAGTACTCGAGCAGCACATGTGCCCCCGCTATTATCATATTACTCTGGTTTGTCATGTGCTCCAAAAAAGACCAACAAAAACTCAACTCCTACATGCTGAGGTTAGACTCATTTAGAGCATTTTGTTATCTCAATGTAGCTTTCCTCGCATGACAATAAGCATGTTGCTGGGCTTTTCTCAGAACAATTGTTCCCATACCACAAAGACTCAGCTCACATACTGCAGGCAAACATATTTGTTAGATATAGCCTGTTTTGAACGCACTCCAAAGTGGGCCCTATCTATGTCAAGAGCAATTTTGCTTTGTTACTTCTACAAAGCCAATGAGGGACTCTGCAAAACATATGTGATGAATACTTTCTGCCTGCAATACTTTCTAAACCACACTCCGTTCAAGAGTTCTGTCTGCGCCGCGCAGTGTATCTGCATTACATCTACATCAACGGTCTTTAGATGTTTAAATCTATTGTGTGTATTCTTTAAAACTAATATTTTTACATTGAATTAAGTCCCTGGAATGTGAAAGGACCTCTAGTACTGCCAATCACGCTGTGAACAAATGTTCACCAAATTCTGCAGCCCAACGTGGAGAATAATGATACATCTCCCACTCTGCTTAGACAAGTGTAATATGTATGCAAAAATAAGTCAATGTACAAAGTGCTGGCCAAAGAAACTAGATAATTTCTCAGGCGTTTTTTGGACCAAACTGTAGCTAAAAGTCAAGTGATTACTGGATAAAAAGGAGGACTCCGATGGGATGTGTCCAATGGGTGTTCCTTAAAGCTGAAATTTAAAAATATTTCTTGTTTTAACTGTTTTGGTTCACCAAGCCCATCAACGCATTCCAGCTCCTCCTGGAGGATCCCGAGGCGTTCCCAGGATAGATGTGTTACGTAGTCGCTCCACTGAGTTCTGGTTCTGCCCCGGGGTCTCCTCCCAGTTGGACATGTCCTGAACACCTCCAAAGGAAGGCGCCCGGGGTGCATCCTAATCAGATGACCAAACCACCTCAACTGGCACCTTTTGACATGAAGAAGCTCCTCATCCCGTCTTTGAGGTTGACCCTCACTTCATCCGCCTGTATCCGTGATCTCATTCTACCATTACCCAAAGCTCATGACCATAGGTGAGGGCTGGAACGTAGATGGACTGTAGCTTTGGCTTCCGGCACAGTTCCCTCTTCCCCAGAACGGTCCAGTACAGCCTCCTCAGTACTGCAGACATCACAACAATCCAAGATCCTGAGATACTTAAACTCCTCCGCTTGGGACAGCAACTCACTCCCAACCCGGAGGGAGCATTCCATCGTTTTCCGGAAGAGAACCATGACTTCAGAGTTGGAGATGCTGATTCTCATCCCGGCAGCTTCACACCCGGCTGCAAATCACCCCACTGCGTGCTGAAGGTCACGGTCAGATGAAGCCAACAGAACAACATCATCTTCAGAAAGCAGAGATGCAATCCTGAGGTTCCCAAACAGGACGCTGCACCTTCAGATCCCCTCCATGAATACTGAAAAAAGAATCGGGGACAAGGGGCGACCTTGTCCTACTATGTTTGGCCAATTCCAGTGTAGAGTACTTCACCAGGGAAAAATATGTGACATACACAAAATAAGTAAATATACAAATTTAAATATTGTAAGCCAAGAGAAGATCATTTTCTCAGGCATTTTTAGACCAAAGCAAGCTAAAAAAAACAAGTAATTATTGGATGCCAACTTTGTTGTGTCCACTGAATATGTTAATTATGTTAGACAGTTATATAAAAGCTCTGTTCTTTGGATATTTCTGTCCCCTGACAGTCAAATATTGCCTAAAGTTAGTTCAAGTGAAAAATAATGAAATGGTGGAAAAGTCAACAGTCATCAAAAATAGTCTTTTTTATCTTGATTTGTCGTCCTTCATCACCGTGCCCATAAATACCAAAAGTTAAGTGACCCTCGGCCTGTAAATGGGGGACATTCGTGTATAACTTTTTCCTCTCAGTGAGACGGCACAAAACCACCGACTCTGACTGCCAGTTCCAATTAAAGAAAAACATCTCTGTCTCCAAATGTTTTGGTTGCCTTTGTGATTCAGCCGTGCTCATCTCCAGATCATAATGCATAAAAAAACTGGCAGAAACTTCAAAGTCCCCGATGATAGTGAAAGAATACTGTTGATGCCGACTTGGAAAACAAACACACAAATACATGATGAAACAGGAAATTCCTGTGTATGTGTGTTCGTTCAGCACCTTTTTGATCTGAAATTTGACATCCTCGTGCCATTTGAAAGTTTTTTTTCTTCCCTCTCTCTCTTCTTTAAGTTTCTGCGGTTGTGAAAACAAAAATCATCTGTTTAAGTGGCTGTCCTCCTTTGGGCCATGTGGACAAATGTAGCCAAGACTGAAAGCTCAAGGGCTGGTGACTAAGGCAAGACGTAATGCTTGGCATGAAGACACAAGCTCCTTTTTACCCTTCCTCCAAATTTCTTGCACTTCGGGGCGTGCTGGAGGATCAACAGCCTAAGGTGCAAACTGTTTTGTGGATGTAAAACATCGGCACTTGGCTCTTCCTTTATTTTTCGCTTCCTCAATCATCTTCCCCGATGATCTCCGCTGTGTACTGAGTAATAAAAAACACAAAGAGCACATTAAACCTCATTTGTTCTTTCTCTCCCAGCCATCCCTCATTCGCTGAACTTGTTGTTTGGAAGCCGGACAGGTCTAAGGATGATGGGAGCGTGCTCACCGGACTTCAGGGCGTCTTAAAATGGACATGTGCAGGAGCTTTGTTTGAGCATGAGAGCTCTGGCGGGGTGCGTCCGTGGCGGCGTAGGCGTTCAAAGACAACTGAGAGGTATATCAATGAAGTCATCTCAAACAGTAAAAACTGAGTTACAGTTTAAAAGGAATAACAGGTCAAATGCAGAGGCGAAAGACTTGGATCGGTATGGTTTGCTTCATTTACTCCACACAGTCTGTTCCGATGACCTCATTTCCTCCGGGGCATCCCGCTGGACGTACCCTCTTGGACGCCGATCAACCGCTCCGGGCTTGAATGATAGGGTGTGATCTGAATGGGCAGAGCCATGAGTGTTTTACACATCATTGTCCAGCAGACATGTTACCTGCACCTTCTTCTCTAACAGTCCGGTCCAAGCCAAGACGTGACCACACTGGACCAGGCTGTCTATTCTGTCCTCGGGGTGAGGGATCTGTTTGGAGCCAGGTGGTTTGGTGAAAGGTCCCGAGAGGTTTTTATACTTGCTCCACGCTGTCTTGACTGTGTGTGTGCAGACTCCTGAAGGTTCAGCTCATTCTTAAAGCTGAAAGTTCATAGCTGTTAGACTGGCACGTTTACTGTAGCTGCACTTCATTCCACATTGTTTGCTTAGTGACCCACAATGCCAATATCATCTATTTAAGCCAGTAATGTATCAACATGTGTGAAAACCAATGACAGTCCAAAGTATGGACGCCGTATGTGTGAAGTTTTGAAGCTTAAAGTCTGTGCTGCTGGCTGACTCGCTTCTGGAGCCAGCCTCAAGTGGGCATTTGAGGAAATGCAGGACTTCAATTTCACGATTTGGGAAAGTAGAACACAAAACCATCAACTTATAAAGTTGCTGCATACATCCAGAAGATGCAGAGAAATATTAGCATTCGTATGACGTTTGCATTTCTGGCCACCAGATGAGCATATTTGTATCCACTCTCCTTTTCACTCTGTTTTTCATCCCCTCCAACACCTGAGAGAAATCTCACGGTTTTCAGTGGCTAAATTTTCCAACTATCTTCAACCAGATAGTCGCTAACTTCGTCTGTTTGACGTTTGGTGCTGGCGACGTCGGCGTGTTTATCAGATCCAGCTGTGTCTGGAAACAAGGTTGATGACAGCTGAGTTTGTGGGCCGAAAACCAAAATAAAGCTGAATGTGGCTACAAAGCCCGACAGAGCTGAGCATGACTTCAGATTTGACACTTTCACATTACGCATTTGATCCGTTAATATTTAAAAAAGGAGCAGTGTGAATTTAAGATTAAAAGTGGCTTCATGTGTAATAAGGCTGATTTATTTAGAGCTGACGTGGTGAGGAGGTTTGTTGTGGTTGTGTGCCGAGCCCTGTGGTGTGGTGCTGTTTCCAGAGCTCTTGAATGCTTCATTGCAGCCCAGTGTATGGAGGTATCATACCACTGTGACAGCCCTTTTGTGATCTAGTGGAACAGATTAAACCCTGCTCCGCCCAAGTGGAAGAGCAATCAAAATAAATTTAAAAAAAAAGAAAGAAAGACGGGAAGAAAAGAAACAGGTTTGCACCTCCGTCTCCTCCTCACTCTCTCTTTCATTCTCGGTCGCTCTCTTTCTCGTATCTCTGTTATCTCCGCTGATCTTCACCACCTGTTACCTGACACACATTGGCCCTCAGCCACAAAGCACTGCTTTTCGGGACCGGGACAATAGCTCGTCCTGTGAGGAGCTTCTGAATCCATAGGGTTGGTGTGGCTGCGAGTTTACAGTCGGCTATTGTTGGCCAACACAATACAGAAGCACATCCCCTCCTTTGCAGTATTATGGCAATTGTGCTCTGAACAGCCATTCTGGGGTTATTCCATGCGCCGAGGTGATTTCCGCTTGCGGAGTATCATTTTTCAGCTTATTGATGTCTTGTTTTGTTATTGGAGGCTTTCACGCAGAAGGTCAATGCTTCTTTTGGAACAGGTTGTCCTGTGTGTGTGTGTGTTTTTGTGTGTGTGAATGTGTGTGTGAACGTGTCTGGGGAGGAAATTCGACAGAAACATAGGATGTAGTCAGCCTTTCACCTTTATCCTTTTGCTCGTTTCTTTTGTTTTTCCTGTCTGCCTGTGGGAAGCTCTAATTTTATTCACCAGTAAACAGATTACACAGCCCTGGAGGATAAAAGCGAACGTTTTCAGGAGTAACTGAAAAAAAATGTCCTGAGATTTATTGTTTAATCTGAAAATAAAAAGCTGACCTCACTTTTAACAACTCGTATCTCATTACATCGCAATCAATCAAACTTTGGTTGTGAACTTTATTTTCCGAGGGTTCATTAAGTGTCACCGTGTCGTTAAATGCCTTTGACATAGTTTGAGGAGGTGATGGATGGTTGGGATTGTCAGGTCAAATAGCTGCATCGTCAATATGTTTGAACACCGACGCCCCCTTTGACCTCTGATCATCTGTTCCCACCAACCTACTGCTACGGGTGTCACTCACGCTAAGTTGTACTTAATTGGGCGTCAAAGGCGTCAAAGTCATGTGTCTGAAAAGATGAACAAATCACAGATATTTAAAGGGTATCAAACAAAAAGCTGAGCATTGATTGACACGCTTCTTTACATTGCTTATATTAGCAAAGGATCAAATGAAAGAGGCTGCTTGCTTCTGACTAGGTGCAGTTTTAGTGTCTTTCAGCTCGTTGTTTTTGGTTTTATGTCTACATCTTTAATGTTTCAGTTCAGTCTCACTTCTTTTACCAACAGCAGAAATGTTTTCTGTTAAATCCACTGTGTACTTTACCAGCACCAAACGAACAAACGTAGAAAGTGTCTCAACCCTGCATTCTTTCTGATGGCCAGCAGTGGGCAGCTCCATTGGTTGCAATAGAAAAGTCTGATTGCACTGAACCTTATGCAAAAACAAGGCTGATTTATGACCTCAGTAAACAGTTCCTTCATTGGTTTACGGTCTCAATCTCTAGTTTCAAGTCTTGTTCCACACAGCCGGGTGTTCATTTTGTAAATTATGGTCCAATATAGAGTAAAATAGACGATAAAGCGGGCTATGCTTTAGTGTGTTGCTGCCTTATAACTGCAAAGTCATTCTCTGTCCGGCTCGACACACCAGGCTTACAAAACTCAGATCAAACTGTCAAACTGGGCAGTAGTGTTGAAATATGAATCCAGATTTTTTTTGCCCATTTCTTGCCTCAGATATTTTCAGGAAAGTATTTTAGTTACTGTTCAGCTGTAATATGAGTACGAGTATGAGTTAACTCGCAGTATGTCACCCCTCCACAGCTCCACGCTCTCGTCCAAATATGGTCGATTTTGGCTCTGCAAAAATCAAGATGGCAACGTCCGCAATGCCAAAACTCGAGGCTTCAGAGCGGTTCTCCACAAACCACGTCACGGTAGGTTACATGGATGGAATAGAAGAAGAGCAGCTCGCCTGTCAGCTCACGGCAGATTGAGTCAGTGACACTGAAAACAAATATAAATCCAGAGAAGAACTGCGAGTTATATCAATAACTGAAAACTGAATTGATGCAGTCATGCCTCGAGTGCAACCACAAGTTTCTACTGAGGTTATATATGCTAATTCATGCATACTCCAACTAGATTTATCACCACATTCAGGGGCTCTAACCTGTGTCTTTCTGGTCACAAGCAGACTTTTTAACCTTTGAGCAGTGGTGGGAGAAGTACAGTAATTAGAACATGCTTCTAACTGCATTTACTGTCGTGAAACGGTCAATATGTTTTTATTTTCCCACTTCAACATCATTATAAGTAACTAGTGGAGTCCACGGGTCAGAGACACGAGACATTAACTGAGAGCCCAGTGGGTTTTCCAGCACAATGGGCAGTTCTTTGCCATATGTCGTTGTGGTTATATCTGGTCTTGTAAAATAAGCCATTCATGTACATATAACTCTTGGATTACAGGCCGCACTAAACCAAAAGCCTTTCTATTCAATTAGATCAAAGTGAGTATTTTAAGGAATGACTTCTAATCTCTGACATGGCCAAATAGTTTCTGGTGTTTACTTGGGGCGGTGGCATAAACACAACGAGCTGGACCATATTAGAAAAAATACACTTGAAGATATTTGGGAATCCATGTGGAATCGCTCATTAAAGAAATCTCGCAGGGGCTCACCCAGCTCTTCGGCTCCTCGACTGATTTGGTAGTCGACCTTTCATCTCTGCTTGTTCAAATATTTGAAGCCACTTAGGTTTACAAATATTTTGAGAATATGTTGGGTTGTAGCATGCCATCCACTGACAGGGGTGAGGAGAATATTGGACTTGGCATATACACACACATGCACATACACACACACTGTCTGAGAACCAGCTGGCCCTGCTAACCTCTGGCAGCATGGCACTATGACTTGGGCCTTGTAGCGCTGACCCCCAACCGGCTAGAGACAGCCCGGGGAGCCGTTGGGGGACCAGTAATTAAAAATGGGGGGCTTCCCATGAGCTCACTCGTGGTCCCTAATTAAACAGAATCACATTCCTTTAGAGGGGATAGCGCCGGATTGGGGGAGCGTTTAGGAGAACCGAATTCATCCCTTCGGGTTCCCACAGAAAGTGTCGACAAGAAGCCGGAAGGCAAACAAAATATTTACAAGCGTGGGCAAGACCATTATCTGCTGGGGTCGCAGTGTTGTTGGATCATTAATAATCTGACTCCCTTAATTTGGCCGTGTATCTGAGAGCGGGCCTAAGCTGTGTGGTTTGTTTGCTTAATAAACACAATGAGAGAGGAGTTGGTTTTTGCCTTTAATCTGGCTTTAATGGGGGCTCAACGTCTTGACATCGCTGAGCTTCTGAGAGAGACGCAGCCATCGCTTAAGATTTATGGACACGAAGCTTTGGATGACCTCTTAAGTGAGTCAACAGAGAAATCTGTCAGTAGAAAATAAAGGGATGAGATACTTTCTCTTCTCAGAACGAGACGTCTGTGATGTTCGGGATAATGACTCCTCTGTGGTGCAATATTAAAAAGTTTTGGGATTCAATCATTTCGTCATTCCAATGATATTTAGCTCTTGAGTTCATTGCAGCAAAGTGTGTGTAAAAATAATGACATGATCATCAATTATATCTAAAAAAAAAAAAAAAGCCGTAACCAGCCATGATTTGTGATCATTTGCATACAAATTAAAAAGATTTTTCTTGGCGTCTGCCATCATATAGATTTCATTGTAAATCACTTGAGAGGTTTAGTCCAAAAGGTGAAACTGCAGGTGTGGGATATTATATTTTTTTGTAAGATGGAAAGGGGATAAAGATTTAGTGGTGCTCACATGCAGCATTTCAAATGAGGCGAAACATCACCGGGGATTTACTGAAAGGCTAAAAAGGTAAGGTGAAAACTATTGTACCATTTACTCAATTAGAGGTTGGAGTTGCACCAACTTAAACACCGGCTTGATGAAAAACTGATCACAGATTCTCCACAAAGGAACTTCCAGAGTCTGACCTGCGTACGGGTTTGTTTTGGCTGATGTTCGTGGCTCTCGTTTGCCTCTCGAAAAAGCACAGGGATCTCTAAATCCTCTTTTCTCATTACGCTTTACAACAGGACACGAGGACCTCCTGTGCACACGTAGATGTGGATGCATTTAGATCTTTTTAACTGCTGGAGTCAGCGATTAACAAGAGTAATGGTGTGTTCACACAGAAAGCAAAGCGTATTTTTGCCTCACATTACTCGTAGAAGTTAATGTACGCCCTTACTTCGCAGTACCAGCCCAAAATAAACAGATTTAATTGCGAATGGTTACTGGTAATTGCAAACTGACCAAAAAAGGATGACGTTTAAATATCGACATCACGGTGGCGATTCATCAGCTTATCCGCAAGATGACGCGTTCTTATCGATTTGAATAAAATATTAACTTGTTCATTGTAAAGTATAACCCATCGCTGGAACAGACATATACCTTCATAAATTACCAGGTAGTTTAAGTTCCTCACTTACTTTTCTCCAACCAATTGCCTGTTTGCCCAGGTTCAGGAAATATAAAGTAGAGTCATAGAGCTCTGGATGCCAAATCATAATAAAAGCTATCTCATGACACTTATATATAGACTGAAATCTTTATATTATTTAGAGACCCAAAACTTCCTTTTAACCGGCAGACATCTCAAGCAGAACCTAGCTCACTGGTGGGCGGCCAAGATTCTTTACGGTGGAGCTGGAGGCCAGGGTGATCCCATCTAGAGTAACTATATCTTCAGCAAGTGAGTTTCTGGAGGTCCAATTACAAGAACTTCAGTTTTGTTTAAGAGTTTAACATCAGAAAATTGCAGGTCATCCAAGTTTTTATGTCCTTAAGGCATGCTTGACGTTTAACTAACTGGTTTTATCCGACTTGATAAATATCACGGGGTATCATCGGCATAACAATGAAAAAGAATGGAGAGATTCCTAATAATGTTGCCTAAAGGAAGCATGAAGATGAAGAGAATTGGCCCAAGCACAGAAACTTGTGGATGGATACAAGTGGTGCTGCTCGCTGCAGGGTTAGTGAAGTTAAATACTTTTAATCCCAAAAGTTTAAACTCTGGATTAGAGCAGAATCTGTTTGACTCCAAGAACTCCAGGTCGGTCAGCAGCTGTCTGGATGGCGAGTAGCAGCTCTATCCCTCAGTTTTTTGGACATTGTTGGGCTTAAAATAAGTTTTAATAATATTATGCACCACTTCCTCAATTGTTCAACCACCACTTACTACAAAAAGCCTCACAAGGTTCTTAAAGTTCAGGTTATGAGCTCCATTACAATGATACTCATCACAATCACCTACTTTCCGAAAGGTTGCAGTAGATCTGAACTCTTTTGTGCAGAGAGCTGAGAAAGTTCCCAGATTTTACAAAGTGAGGCGCATTTCCAAAGTTAGTCAGCAGTGACAGCACACACACACACACACACACACACACTTGAGCATGTGTTCACGCATAGGTGAATGTAAACACATACACACACATGGATAAAGAAGCAGGGGAATCATCCAAGCAAGGACGCCTTACCCTGGGCAGGGACGGTAGACTGTTTATTCATCATAGGGGCGGGTCAAGGAGAACAAACACAGCCTCAAACACAGGAAAATGTGATTCAGGTGTGTGGGAAGTGAAGGTATACAAAGTTCAGCAACAACAGGCAAATGAAGTGAGCTGTGGAAACATTTGTAATTCTATGAGTGGGTGAGAAAGACGCAAATCAGGCACCGTGTCATGGGTGTTGTCTTGGAGAATGAATAGAAGAGGATCAAAACATTCAAGAGGCGACCGGGTCATCCTACTCGGTCAACAGATACTCAGAAATTGTCTCCTTCAATGTGTAAAAGTCCGTCTCAGAGTCTTTTTCACAGTCCAGAGGCGTTGTTAGGGTATTTATTCGACATCAGTGAGTGTGAAGTGACATTGTTTATGTGCAATGTTGTGTGGCATGACATCAGCTGCATCTGTAAAAGCTGGCTTTCTGCAGCCCCTGATTACAGAAATTAATGCAGAGCATGAGCAGCGTCAACTGATGTGCCAGACTCCCACAGCGTGAAGCCATGTGCCATTTTCCTGGGAGGCCTTCTTACACACAACTACCCCCTCCTCTCCAAACCCCCGCCCAGTCCTTCTTCTAATGTTAAAGGGCCTCTTTAACCCTGGTAATCATTTTAAGATGTCAAAAAAGAGCACAGCCTTTCTGGGCAGAGTATCTATCACAATTGATGTCTGCGGCGTTCTAATGGATGTTAAGCTGAAATGATAAAGGGGGCTAGTTCAAAGCCAAACACCCCCTTGTACCTTCAAATCTTTAAAAGCCCTCCTCAAAGCCCGTGCAAGCATCTCGACTGGGCACCACCCTTAAATAAATTTGGCTCCACCGCTGGCGACTGCCAAGAATGTAATTGATGGGGGCTGACCAGTAATACTTTGAATGCAAACACTTTGGGAGGATTGTGATGGTTCAACAGCATTTCTAGGAAGGGCCCTTGGTCTCTGGGCAGTTTACTGGCTCTCTGCGACCAATGGGAGAGGTGAAGCGGGAGGCTGACATGTAATACGCACTGACAATAGGCCCTGGTTTTCATTTGGACCTGCGTTTACTACATTTTCTGCCATTAAGTCTCAGAACAACAGAGAATCAACCTAAAGCCCCTATACTGAAGCAAGGGGACTAAGCATCATGCTCAAACATAAAGCATTCAGTTGATGCATGGATGAGGACGGAGCGTATACTGGCATGCACAAGGGACGGACGTAAAGCTCAGTAACGCAGCTTGAATTTATTAACCCGGAGCACCTTGAAAAACGGAACTAAAAGCTCCGTCTGTCAGGATGAAATAAGTCTCAGCTCACATAAACCCTGCAGGTACATCCAAACAGCCAGCGACCGGTGCGACAGCCACTCCAAATATTTGGGCTGAATGTCTTTATACTGTAATCTATTGTAAGTAAATTATGTGGTTCATCTGTGCGCGTATATATTAAAGCGTGCTCATGTACATCTGTGTTGTGCGCTCGTATCGGCCTGTGAGGATCTCTCCATGTGTTGCTATGCCAGCACGGCGTGGCAGCTGAAGAATTTGGCCGCAACATTTACCCGCCTCGCTCGCTCTCTCATCTTTCTCTCCATCCATCCATCAAGTGTCAAAATTACAAAACTCAAACTGCCGCTCCTGAGCTCTCCCCCAACGCACACCTCCTGCGCTACTGTCCACAACGCTGGAAGATGGATGTGCGCTATTGTTCCTCTTCTTGGAAAATGATTAAAAATATATATATATATGATCACAAGCTGCCACTGAGAAGAACAAATGCTGACATAATTAGTCAGTTTGGAGATTAAGCTGTAGTTATGTCTCAGTAAAGATACGTGGAGGTCTCTGAGGGATGGATGAAAACAACTAAAGGTGGCTGAAAAACACAAACTAAAATGCAGGACTGAGAAAAAAACAGAGACCAAAGCACAGAGGAACTGAAGCAGGACTGGGAAACCAGAGCGACAAACAACAAAGGAACTAAATAACACAAGGCAGGACAACTGGGCACAGGTGAGACTAACAAGGGACAGGTGAAACAATCAGAAACTGGCGGGAAAACACAGGCAGGAAGTCTAATCCACAGATTCTGCATTCATATGCAGAAAGATTAAGTTATATTTAAAGTCTGTAGAATAGAGTCGGCCTGCAGATGGAGAGGCATGTTCCAGCTCTTTGGCAGTTGGTACAAAGTGAATAAAACATGAAAGTCCAGCTTCTCACATGGGACATTTTTATATTTTCCCATGATTTGTTTTTTTTAATTTTAGCTTCTGAGTTAAAAGATTAATTTAAAAGTAAGTAAACAAGTAAGCAACAGATTAATCCTTCCATCCATCCATTTCCTGTAACCGCTTATCTTTATCAGGGTCAGGGGGGTGGCTGGAGCCGATCCCAGCTGGCATGGGGCGAGAGGCGGGGTACACCCTGGATGAGTCACCGGTTCATCATCATCATCAGTGGTGGAAATAATTATGACAAATAGCAGGTTTTAGGTGTAGGAAGCCAGGTGGGAACAAGACATTAATGGTCCACACATTTATATGTATTTGAACGTAACCCTCATCGTCACTGAGGCTCTCCTGGTTTAACAAGAGCCCAAATCTAAAAACAGCCATTTCTGCTCCACTCTGCTGTCATCAGATTAAACCTCGACCTGTTGTGTAAGTCGTTCTCCTCCATGCTCCCAAAGTGCTGACAGACTCAACATGCCCTTATTTAGAGAGCGAGAGGGGGATGATGAGTGTGTGAAACTGGGTGATGGAGGGATGAAGCGATGGTGGATGGCGGGACAGGGAGGTATGAGGGAGGTATAGATAGTGAAGGTTTATTGGTTCGGTCTTGACCTCGAGGCTTTTCCCGGTCGTAAGACGGTCCCACGGGACGCCAGCGCTGCAAAACCGAGAGATGGAGCCCCGCGATAAGACCGTTAAGACTCCGCCCTTTCCCACTATCTTCATCTATTAACCACCACGAGTGGGGTAAAGAGGGGGCACACACTCCCCGTACAGCTCCCCTCCTCTGCGTCTACACCATCTGCATTCCTCTAATGCCCGTGGGATGGGTTGATTCGGGTTTTTTTTCTTTCTCATATGGTTGCGTATGTTTCGCACATGTATGCTACACAGAGACACCTTGACACACGCACAAACACAGGCACAATCACACTCTGATCTCAGATTTGATAGATGTATGAGGCCCCGTGTAAGTGTATAACATGTGTGCCATATGAAGCTATGGCCCCAAAGAGGGATGACTCAATCACTTGCTGAGTATATACTGACAATCTTAAAGTCGCTGTCCATTTAGAATAGCTGTCCGACATCAGCTCTTTTACTGCAGTGATGAGGTTAGGGCCCTCTGCGGACGCCCGTGATGCATTTCCCCAACATCTGACTTGCATTTGTTTACATTCATTTATCAAAGCATTTGATGTAGCCTGATTTATTTGCATGAGCATTTTTGTTTGTCCCGAAGGACGTTTTGAACCGAAAGTTTGGAGTTCATCAAGAAATACTTACGCCAAGCAGCATTTATATGAGACGTCCACAGAGGCTGGTAGAAAATACTGTGCTGGCTTGTCCGTGACATCAATCTGAAAAAGGCCTTTAAAAACTTTTTTGTGAATAGTTTTTCAGTTATGACATTCACAATCTGTGAAATATTGCAAATAAAAATATTATTTGTTCCAATAATGAGTTATAGATCACCACGAGCATGAAATGTTTCAATTCTCTGTGAATTTAACAATTCACCGTTCATCCTAAAAATGCTGAAGACAGACTGAACACAAGCTGTAACCTCTGAGAACAAAAACTGCAGTTCCTCAAACGTCCACTTGAGGCTGGCTGTAGAAGTGAGTCAGTCTGCATAAGTCCCCATGTTAGACAGCAGAAATAAACATGTTTACAGCCTGGTACAAAAAAGCAGGACTACCAACATGGCGAAAGCCAGACAAGACGTAGCAGCCAGCTAATATTACTGACTTACTGAGACTGCTGAGACTAAACCAAGACAGTTGCAGGCTGTAAAACAATGAGCTGAAAGACGCTAAAAGGTAAAACTATATCTCAAATCAAGGCGCAGGTGCCTGCAGCAGGTACCGCACAGGCCGGTGGATCTGCTGTAGGCCATGCAGCGCTGGAGGTGGAGGGGGGAGGGATGAAGCTGGCGATGATAGCTCTGTTCTTCCATGGAAAAGCTTGAGTCACAGGGTGAACATCCTCCGCTACATGTGTCTGTTGGAGCGGGCTGCACGTTCATGGTTATTCGATTACGGGCTGTACCTGCTCGCCTTGCATCCCCCAGATGAAAGTGGTTAGGACAGCCCAATTAGGAAATTATGCTTGATGTTTCTAATCAAGCGCTCGGCTAGAACAAAGGGAAAGAGACTCACCCTGGCCCATGGGGCAAGAATGCACGGATGTGGCCACGGGTATGAGTGTGTGTTGATGCGCACGTGAAATCTGGATGAGCCCCAGACTCTTACCGAAATAAAGAACATTAGTTCAATCACTCTATACTTGAGCAGATATACAACATTATTCCCCAGCGCGTCCCTGTTTTCCCCAACAATAATTACAATTCTCAAGATAAATGTGGTCTTTATTAACTATCTGCAGATTCCACTTGAAGTATGACTAAATATGACGGTCACGGTTGTTGTTAAGTTGTCCATGAGGACCTCTCTGCAGGTTTACATTACTAAACTGCCCTAATGAAATAGAAAATATCATGTTTGACCACAATCATTTTGCATAAATTGCCCCGCTTTGAGCCGTGCTCCCTTTTTATGGACTAAAGTTCAACCATAGTGTGCCAGTTTTCTTATGACCCGAGTTCAAGTGAGAGAAAGGGGGTGATTTAAAAAAACCCACAAAACCCGAATGTTGTTTTAACCATTTAAGAGATTCTGACCACAAGCCAGCGCGCTGTAACAGTATCCACTTT
The DNA here is from genome assembly GCA_023373845.1 of Nibea coibor. Lineage (NCBI taxonomy): Eukaryota > Metazoa > Chordata > Actinopteri > Sciaenidae > Nibea > Nibea coibor. The sequence goes on along the minus strand of CM041728.1, from coordinate 1,987,105 downwards.
TATGTGCTCGTAAAAAGCCACTTTTTCACACCAACGCGCTGCCTGTTTGTGAAAACACTGGCAGGAAAAAGGAGCTTTTGAAGTATTTTTATCAGAGTTTAATTACGAGTGGTGCTCACAGGAATGTATGTCTGCAGGAATAATCGTTTATTCCAGCGAGCCACCGTCACTCTTTCACAGTGATGTGATCTGTTTGGACTGCTTTACACATGACAAATGCAGATTACAGTCAAAATTAAAATTAATGGACCATCAAGCCTGAAAGTTTTCGCCTTACATTATGTTGTAGGTTAACACAAAATCATGAGCATTACAGCAATATTCCCAGGGTGCGTGGAAACACTAATAAACAGTATTAAACACTGACTTCCTATGATTCCATGCTTATTCTTTTGACTTGCGCATACATCTAAATAATATTGCTCCCAGGCAGTTGGCCTGTAACATTAGCACAATGTAAATGTCTTCTCTGGGTTCATGTTATCGTTGGAAAACCTTGAATAAATTGACAACACGGAGTACAGAGTTGGAACAAACCGGAGCAGATAGAGCAGCGAGGTTGTCCGCGGGTCACGCTATGAACATGAGAGGTCACTGTTAATATCCTCAGCGGGGGAGAGATCACATCACCCCAGAGACGGAGGGGGGAGAGGGAGCTTTGGCAAAAAGCCACGAGACGTCAGTTTGTCATTGTTTCACCTCTCGGAGAGGAGGTGTGAGGAGAGAGACGCTGTAACTGCGCTGACACGTTGGGTGAAATATACCGGCCAATTCAGTCTTCACGTCCCTTTCTTCTTTCCTCCTCCTGGCTCCTCCTTTTTTTCCAACCTTTTATCATCCATTCCTGCTTTTTTCATCCCCGTCAACCGTCTCCCGATCTGTCTCCCAGGACCACAAAGTGCTGTTCTAATGAAATTGTTCAACTTGACTTTGGAAGCACATTAAAGGGAACGAGTGGACAACTGTTAATGCTACTTCTGCCAAGACGAACAAAAACGGCCAAAGTAAGTAAGCTGTGCCCCCCCCCCCCATCGCCTCCCAACTTAGGAAGCTGGATTCAAACACATTCACGTCAGGAAACACATAGTCAATGTCCTCTACGCCGACACGTTGGATTTATCTTCGCTCTCTCTTCGTATTCACACGTTTCATTAGCGCATCGTGGAACGGTGTCCGATGATCCACCGCTTTGGTTGAGGCGGAAATATCTCGACAACTATTGGGCAGATTGTTGGAAGTTTTTGGCGCACCCACTTAGTTTATATCTTTTCTGTGTTCAGTTTATTTGACTTCATGTACGTAGTTCTTCAGTTTTCAACTGAATGAAGTTTTGCAACATTTTAGCCAAACAAGCAGCAACCTCTGTGGCGGAAGTGCTAAAAACTAATTCCTTAAGCAGTTAGGTCATTTCATCTAAATTCATAAATTCGGGTTTGCCCGTGGTTCTTTTAGGTACTTTTCCAGTAAAAAGGTCCAAATGTTGGAACTTCAAACATAATTAGTTAACCAAAAGTGGATTTCACCGCATCTCGCCTCATTAAACATTCTCATTCTGCCACCACCACACCACATCCATTATCACTTTTTTTTTAACTTTCTTTGCTTACATGCCAAGGTAGACGTTTGCCACAGAGTATTTATCAGTTGCTTCTCAAAATCCACATGAACCGCTCATCATATCGGCATAAATTAGTCCCACCGCACGGACTTATTTACAAAGAAAACACATCACTTTTAAAGCCGGTGCGCCTGTTACTCCTGTTATTCCCTGCTTCCAAAACAGTGGTGAAGAACCACCGGGAGCTAACGCCAAGAGTTTTCATTAAAACAAAATTATGACTTGCTGTGTTAACTGCATGCCAAATTAATCAGCGCACACAAGGCCATTTTCCCTCCTGAGTTACCGTATGACTGGTTGATGACAAGCAATGCAGCATTTAAAGGAGGCGCCTATATAAATTCACCCTCAGTACAGTTGTCATGAACGGGGAAATTAGCTATAGAGACCAAAACTGTTTTTTGTACCAGGCTGTAGACATGTTTATTTCTGCTGTCTAACATGGGGACTTATGGAGACTGACTCACTTCTTGAACCAGCCTCTAGTGGACGTTTGAGGAACTGCAGTTTTTGGTACTTTGGCTTCATTTCGTGGTCACAGAGGTTACCTCTACAGCTGTGTCTCGCCTCGTGGTGCAGCATATCTGCTGACTTTCAGTTGATCGTTTGTGCTTTAGGTGAAGCGTTCTCATGAACGTCTTCAGGCTGCAGCAACACATCTACATTTTTGGATTTTTTTTTAGGTAAACTTCCTCTCGCTTTCTTCACATAGAATCGAGGAGGCCCAGTGAATGAAGTCTGAGTCATGAGGCTTAAAGGCCAGTCCACCTCTCCCAGCTGCCTTGTATGAGCGCCGCGAGCTATGGGGTGAGTGTGATGATGTTATGGGATTATTTTTATAGAACTGCAGCATGAGGACACTTTGCCTGTGTTGCCATGAATTATTCAACCCCCATCTGCGCCGCTGGAGAATGCAGTGTTTTTTTTGGGGGGGAACTCGGCGAGAGAGGGAGCTGCTCTTTTTCAAGGAGAAGGAGATTAAACGCTCGTTGGCTTTTTTATATGATGCGTCACCTCAGATGTACGTTCGGCTGCCAGTGGCTTCGTCCGCGGTGAGCAGTTTAAATTCACGACACCGCTCCCACACTGTACACGGCCTCCCCCCTCCTCCACCACCACCAACAGCACGCACACACTCACGTACTACCTGCACGCAATATGCCACACACACTTTTTTGCTGCATGAAAGGCCGCTTTGCCAGGCTCGCCTCGCTGCCAGCTCTTTCCTCCGAGCACTTAGACGGCTGAATGCTTTGACTCGGTAGGTCGAGGGACCACCAGGAAAATGCATGATGAAAACTGCTAAAGAAGTGTAAAAGTTGCCAGAATTGCCTCAATGCCAAAGTCCTAAAACGCCCTTGGTGACAGCACACACACACACACACACTCACAGGTATTTCAATGCCTCAGTTGAAGTCTGAAGTTTTTTCCACAACAAAGTCTGAAGCCCTTAAAAGACATCAATGTCACGCTTCAACACAACATCATTCTGCGATCCGAGGCCGGCTGCGGACAGGTGAAATTGCTTGAAAAATAGGAATAGTCAAAAAAGTAAGCTCGAGGGAAAGCCCTCGTTTTCCCCGCATCATTAAACTGAAATATGTCTCGGGAAACATAACTGCTTTCACTACCGCAGAGCAGCACGTCTGCCATGTCTGGCACGGGCCTTGAAGTGTGCATCACTGTTTTTCCAGCACATCAATAGTGAAAGTTGCCTGATTGGGTGAGAATTAAAATGGCAGTCACAGCCAATAGTCAGTCTGCATTAAGTAGAATAGATGAGGGCTTCTGTTATGACTCCTTAGCACCGTCTCCTCAGTCAATCAAGCACCCGCAAGTTATGCTCAGAAAATATAAGGTTACCTTCAACTAAATCTCCAGGAGATTTGCTCCCATATGTGTTCACTCACTGGCATTAGGTGCCCTCGTGTCTCACTGCATTAGGTGGTATGAACACGGATTTCTGGCCAATAAATCCAAAATAATACAAAGTGTGAGATTTGTGGCGCTCTGGGAAAAGTCCAATAATCTGATTTGAGAAGATCAAGTGCTGCGATGTGTTTGTGACGGCACAAACTGAAGTTAAACAGGAGTGACGGGGTTGTAACTCAAGATCGCTACCAGCTAGATCACGGCCAACGCTTCTCAAATCCTCATTCAGGTTTATTTACATGACAATGAAAGACAAAATTATGTCTGCTGACAGATCTGCTGCGATTTTCCAATTCATCCTAATTTGTAAAAATAATACAAATTAAATTAATAGCCCAAAGTGACGCCTACAAATGACTTAAATATTTCCTCGAGTGACTGATTAACCTTCTGTAGTCCGAGCAATAACAATCGATGGCAGTTCTACTTTTATGTACCAATATATATTATATTTTATACCCACCTCATATGTTTTCATATATTTTCATATCATACTTCATATGTTATGTTTTATACGCAGTACACTTAGTAAAGTGACATGTAAGTCGGTTAGCTGTCGGTTAAGTTCCTTGCTTTTCCTTAAAAAACCTTCGTACATCATTTTAACAAAATGTTCTTAGTCTTAAGCTTTAAAACAAAATGAAATGAACAACTTACAGTTCTGTGTCAGAGAAAGGAGGTTCTCCAGGTGCAGAGGCCAAATGTTCGGGTCACTAAACGGCTCCTAAACAGTCCACAGAAGTCAGCGTCGGCTCCGAGCTATTCAGCTACTTAACTAGCTTCTTAGCTGTGCAATTAGCATACTTCTGTTAGCTTAGCGGCTAAAAACCACAGAAGCAGAAACTAACTGTTCAAATTAACTAAACTAAACTAAACAACTAAACTTTGGCAGTAAAAAGAGCGTGACAGCGTTTTAACTGCTGCTTGTTTCTCACTCCGACTGCTCGTACGATATCACTTAGCTCTCTCCTCTCATCTGCGTCCACCATTTTGTGGTGTGTCGGCCATTTTGTATATGTCCACCATTTTGTGGTGTGTCGGCCATTTTGTGTTTTTATATGTTTATATGTTTAGCTGGCTAGCTGTTTATAGGACAAGCTAACTGTAGCTAATACCACATGTTATCTACTTAATTAGCTTAGCTTAGCAGATGCCATGCGATTAGCCGCTAACAACCACAGAAGCACAGACTTTACAGAGAAGCGCTAACGTCCATAGCAGGAAAAGAGCTATAGCATTTAGCTTTTAGCATTTAGCTTTCTTCTCTCCTCCGTGTGTGCTCCATCTTTGTTGCTTTTCACAAACAGTGATCAATAACATCAAAAGGGTCAAAAATAAAATTACAATATGAATTTTAATGTTTGTATTTAGCTTCATGTTTTTAGCTGTATTTATTTGTTGGCAGCAACATAAAACACGAGCTAACTGATTCTGATTTTACTCTTATAACTGTTTATATTTTACTTTATTTGGAGCTAAATCATTACTAACACAGTAACAAATTGACTCCCACTGGAAAAATTCCTTTGGACTTAACTCTGTTCTGTCCCAAGTTTATACTATTAAATCAGATGTTTCATTACTGTGTAGGAGTGAATCTAGAGCAAATGCTGCTGACATTTTTGCAGCCATAACTTAGTAAATGTCATCGCCACGGCCTCTTTGACTTTAAATGCAGACCTTTGACTCTAAATGTCAGCGAGTGTCATCAGTAGTTGCCTCAGTGCTCTAAACGCACGCTGTAAAAACATTATCACGTTTTGTTAATATGTCAGACAGTGGTGGTGACACAGAGTCTTCCTGCATCACTTTGTTATCTGATAATGTTTTTCACAGGTTGGTTCTTCTTTGTGTATTTTCTTATATAAATGTATATTTTTTGTTTTATACCAGCCTTACTTCAAGCTCACAAGCTGAAACATCCATCAACAGATGTGGTGATCATAAGCCCCCATGTTAAAATGTCTTCACAGCGGAAATAAACATGTTTACATCAATGATCCATGTCTTTGTCAATTTTTTTTCAATTATCATGAATAATAATATGGTCATATTTTAAAGAAATGAAATAAGCATAAATGTAATCTAATTACACATTCTTTTAAGGGTAATCTGAGTTGACTATTACTTATTTTATAATCTGATTCTAATGCGTACTTGCTAATGAACTACTACCCAACATAATGCATGTTTGATGTCTATTTTCTTTATTAATATGTTAATTTCCTTTTATGTTAATTCATATCTGAAAAATATGTTCTGCTTATTTAATTTTATTGTTCCATCCCTTCGATGTTTGAGCTCTGCTGAAGCCTCCTGACCTCAAACAGTGAAGTAGGAGACATCTTGTGCTCAGCTGTTAAAGTTTGGAAATGAACAATATACGCATGTTGTTAAATTTGGGATTTTCCAGTCAGGGTGCATTTGTTTCATTTTTAAACAGGTAATTTAACATTTTTTAGGAGAAAAACATACAACACAAAATGTTCAGCTCAGTTATTTTTGTATACATTCACACGACATTAATGCTCGAGGTAAATAGTTCTTAATGTTTCATTCTACCTGTATACGAGTCATGCAAACATGGCTAACTCTTATAGGACTATAAAACGTTTGCACAGAAAAAGGTAGAGCGTTATTGTGAAAGCATCAAAGCAGGGTCTCACACATGCAAACGCCCTGTAATAACATGATGTCAACACAGAGCTTAACCTAAACCACACACACTTAACAGGACACACAGGACTCAGCTGCAACAAAGCAACATGGAGAAAATCAGATTGAACTAATTGCATAAATAGAAAAAACACACACACACAGAAAAGACGGTTCCCATAAAGACAGTCAGGAATTGATTACATGTCATGAAATCTTACAGTATTGGCAAAACTTTTAAGCATTTCTCATTTCTGTAACGATAACAGTCTCTCTTCCTTTTTCTCATCCGGTTTGCACTCATGTTCCACGACCGTACCGAAATGTGCAAAAAGCTCGGCTGATTTACTGAGTGTCAGACAAGTCGTGATCTCTGGACTTTACAGACAGCCAGTGGCAGTAAAACACACTTCCCATATGTAACCCACCTCCTGTACTAATGAAGCCCGTAAAGCAGACTGTTTGACAAGCGGCAAACACAGCTGAGAGAGCAGGCCGTTTTTAATCGGGCCCCTGGAGGGAGACCCTACAACCTACGAGGGGGAGAGGACCCCGGGACACTCCGACATACATCAGGCACGACAGGGAGGCCCGAGGCCCCCGTGCATGGTTTGAGCGGAGATGGTCCCTGAGGTCCTCGCCTGCACAGGTGCATGATGGAGTCAGAGGTCGGAGTCAGGCTTCACTGAAACTGACTGCGCAGGATTGGAAATGATTTGGATTTTTTTTTCTTCTGAGTCAGGTTGTGGAAGTGAAAAGAGTTATGTCATCCCGCAGTTATGATCGCTGACCGGCGCTGTGTGCACGGCCAGCCTGGGAAGTTCTGTTCTCTGCTCTTTTGTATCTTTTAGTTAACAAGGCAGTGTTATTAAAATAACAAATTAGAGGATTTTGTAGCCTTGGTAGCGGTTTTTGATCTTTTTTAAAGATGGATCTAGAGGCCAGCTGTGATATATTAATGCCCTCTACAAATTTGTCTCTTCACTTGGTATTTTATTACGTGGGTTTTATCATTTTCTGTTTTATGACTCCTGTGTTTAATTGCTATGATACTAAACTAAACTTTACTACCAAAACATGGCAAAAACAGACCAGAGCCGGCCATTATCTGTGTTTATTTAAACTCCAAACTCCATTTATATGTTCTGACCTCTATTATGCTTGATAGCACCTCGGGGGGTTTTGCCAAAATATTTTACAAACTGGACTCAAGATGTGGGACAAAATTAAGACTAGTCCTTCTATTATGAAAGATTAATCAATTTCATATGGTGCAAGAAATCATTTAGGCAACACACACACAAAAAAGGGGGTGTGGGGAGGAGGCTGAGAGTTCCACTGGAAAATAAAGCAACAGATGCTGAACCACTCCGAGACTGAGCCTGCCAACCGAGGGTTTAGCAGAATGATTCCCCCGGCCGTTTTTTTTTTTTTCCCTGATCTTGCAAGGAAAATAAAATCTCTCCTTGGCTGCAGATTAAGCATAGATGGAGGGGGGTCAACCTTGCTGATGCCTTTTCATAATAATTTATACTCCATCTGCCGGCTCAATCAGCACCTCAGAGACACCCAGCTCTATTTGTCCACAGAAACCGTTATCCCTAATGGATATTGCAGCACCTTTCGATGACCACCGTAAAAAAAAAAAAATGCATCCACTTATCCGACCCATCCCGAGGTCACCCGGCGTCGCTCTCTCCTTAGCGGTAGATACAAGAGGAGTCAGATGGCACCATATTTCTCAAAGATGCAGATACATGTGTGATAGTTGCTTCAAAAGGAAGACATTAACTTGCAAAAAAGTTTTTCTTTCTCCCCCTCTGGTGAGCTAAAGTTTCGACACAACAGCCCATTTGGACGGCGTTCTGTTGTTATTCACAAGAGGACGCATGTTTTTAATGGCGCAAACATCAGTGGAATCCTAAAGCATTTTTTGCTTTCCCCCTCTCGCTTGTTGAACTTGTAACGTGAAGTCAAATGTTTGCCGTGTATGTCAGACGGTTTTGGCTGAACGATCTTATGTATTATTTCAGCTAGATCTATGGTTTTGTACCATTCGAGGCAATACGTAATGCACAATATGTGTAATTACAGCTAAGATTTGTTAAATTGTGCTAATTCGGTCCCTTGGGCTTTTGTGATTTAGAAGAAATATGCCTCAGGGCAATGAAATCTCTCTGAAAATATTTGGTTTGCAGCTGGCTTGAAAGCAAAATATCCTCCCAACAGAGCAGAATAAGACGTTTCAAGTGCAGACCAAGCTCGAGAAAAACCTGTGAGCTGTTTCTTACAGCGGAATTAGATCCCTTATTTGACATATGTTTGACTGACTCGTCAATATTTATTCTTCGATATTTATTATTTAACAGAATCGAACATACGGAAAACACGAAACAATAAATCAGTGTCAAAAACTGAAAAGCGAAGAGTGATATCTTCACTTCTCACAACACAAACTTCAGAATATTTATGAACAAGCTGCACAGACTTTAGTTTACATGCACATGAATACTGTGTGACCACAGACATGCTGCATGCAAACATGAACATAGATGTATACACATTTACTCCTTCCTCTACACAGGCTGCTGAGCTCGGTTACAATGCCCGCTTGCCTTGCTCCAGTCCTGGGCACCAGGCTCTCTCTCTGTCCGCTTCAGCCCAGCTGGCGAACTGAGCTAACGGCAGCTACAGTTTATGATAGGAAAGTTACACAATGCTGCTTTAAAGGTAAATACTTAAATCGTTTTCAGGCTTTCTGACAGGTTGCTCGTTCAGCACATTAACATTATGGGTTATGGTAATTAGCAGTGGTTGTTCTCTCATACCTCAGCTATGTACGAACACAGAAAGCCTTTTTGTTTTAAGCATTTTTGGGAAAAGCTGTGCAGGTCTTTACAGACTCAGTGGGACATTTGCTTTTTTGTCTGTTTGGTCTATTTCCTAACAAACCAACCTGATCCCTATTGGCCCATACAGACACATGCTATGCCAGTTCCTTCATAAGAACTGTGTGTGTGTGTGTGTACGAGCGTATATCTGGTGTTTAAAAGTAAATAACTTAACAAACAATTAGTGCATTTCATGACTTTCCAATCACAGCCCTCCTGTTTTCTGACAGATCACAGCTGTGGAGGCATCAAGTGAAAGGGTAATAAGTTATTTGTTGGACAGCTGTTTGACTGCAATGAAGAGAAGAGTACATGTGCTCAGCAGTACATCTGTCCATGCCAGGTGATCAAATACCAATCATGGAAGAGGAGGCGAATGGGTCACAAGCCACACGCATAAATGGAAACGTAATGCAGATGAGGCATTTTATGTTTGATTTAATCACGGTGACCGGGTTCTTGTTCAGGGCCACCATTTACGTCAATATGTCTTTAAAAGGAAGAGCTCACTTTCTTACCGAGAGTTAGATCAGAAGATTGAGACCACGCTCACATCTGAGGGTAAATATGAAGCAGTTAGCTTAGCTTAGCTTATCTTAATTTAGCAGAGACTCCAAATAATCAATGCTCACACCAATAAATAAAACACACACGCAACTCTACATAAAAAAAATTTAACTTTTTTTTAACTTTTCAATTTCTGTAAGGATTAAAAGTCTTTATGCTAAGCTAAGCTAATGGCTATTGGCTCCAAAGACATATTTACTGCATAAATGTGTGTGTGGTATTGATCTACTCGTCTAACTCTGGGCAAGAAACTAAATTAGTGTATGTCAAACAATTCCTTTAATCACACCTTTAATTAGCTTAGCTTAGCTTAACCTAGCAGAGATTCCAGACAATCACTGCCCACACCAATAAATAAAATTAAATAAATAAATCCAACACATAACCCTCCATAAAAAACATAACTTTTGGTTTTTACCCTTTCATTTTTGTAAGGATTAAAATAGCTTCCAGTCTTTATGCTAAGCTAAGCTAAAGTCTGCTGGCTCCAAATACATATTTACTGCACATATGTGAGTGTGGTATTGATCTACTCGTCTAACTCTGGGCAAGAAAGTAAATACGCGTATGTCGGCCTATTTCTTTAATTAGTCTCATGACAGCTAATAGCTAAAGCATCTTACAGGAGTGCATCTCCAGTTTTAGGAGTGTAAGTTAAGGCTTTGGTACTTTACCCCTCCGCTCACACACATATGCTGCTCCTCTCCAGTTATTGTCAGATGTGACATTTGATACTGCGTACAGCCCGGCTCGCAAAGTTCTCCTGCTCACTAATGACTAAACATGGCGACGTACGCTAAGCCCCACCGTGGCTGTGGAACATCTTACTGAGTGACGTGTCGGAGCGCAGCTTAAAGAGGATGCGAGACGAGATGGAAGAGGAGAGCCATTTAAGGGGCTGACTGGCTGGCGACTGCGGCAGGAACAGAAGGCACCTGCACAGAGTCATGAGACAGCCCGTCTGGGGCCCCAATGGAGACTTATGGGTGCTGTCACCGATCCAGGGCCGCGTCCTTACTGTGACGCAGCACGATGGAGCCCAGAGAGATACTTTATAATCAGACAGCCCGTCCCACAGAGCAGGCGGAGTGTTACTTTTCACCGGGCCTCAGTGAAATGAGTGAAAACATCGAGGAGGATAGAAGATGGGAACATTTAAGTTGTGACGACTGCTAATTTTAATAAATGATTTCTTAATAGATGAGTTATTAATCATTAACAGGAATAACATTTGGGTTTCTGGGTTGTGGACAAGTTTATGGCTGGTGGTCAGAATATTTTTTAATCCATTGGTTTGACCTCTGACCTTTTGGGAAAGGGCCGCAGAGCACAAATGAAAGAGGAAATAAAGAATTTATCAACAATTTTACTCGTTAATGTTTTCTTTTCTCTATTTTGTTGTCTTATTAGACAGAAACTACTCTTCATTAATAGATAGATAGATAGATAGATAGATAGATAGATAGATAGATAGATAGACCAGAGTAAAATGCATTCCTCGCGGGTGTAAATCAGCTCTTTACGAACAACTTGATAGCCCGACGCTGAGAAGAAAATCACTAGAATAATAAATGTCATGAAGTTCAAAGACACTGCAGTTGTTTGATGAAGAAAACACACTTAGAGAAGTCTATTCATCAATCAAGCATCTGCTTCTGCCCAGTTGTGCGGTCAGAAGGAATCCCTGGCATGTGGAGTGTGGTTTTAAGGAGTGCTGGAAGCAGCCACCTCTTCAGTCTTGCTCAACAACACAATGCCTGAATGATCCGACTTGACTCTTCGGGATGGCTGTGAGAAAAACCATGGAGACACTGGGAGTCTGAGGCATTCTCCTTTAATTAATCAGAGCGAGGTGAGATCAAACGCACCACTCCCACGGCAGGGCGGAGGGAAAGAAAGGGGAATTTAACTGGAGAGGAAGGAGAAATGTTTGTCTCATTTGCGTATGATTATGTTTTTCATTTTGATTTTTTAATAAGGTGATAAGTGATGATAACCAAACACCCACATATCTGGGTCCTGCCCTCTCTTCAATAAATGGACGGCTTTATTAGTCCAGATGCATGCTTTTAAAAAGCTTGGGAATCTGCAGCGTAGTCTGTCAATTTCAACACCTGCGCTCCACTCCCTCATAAAAACCACCTCGTTTCACTCCCGAGGGTGACTTAAGGGCATGTTTCAGACGCTATCGCATCCCTTTAGACTCCGACCGCAGGTTCCTGACATCCCAGAATTCATCTGTGTGTTTATGGAAAGGATCACCGTCGTCATGGAGGACTTTGAGATGACCTCACGGGCCGAGACGAACGGCGGCGTAAAAAGGCTCAAAGTAGTTGAACAGAACCGTTGATTATGTAATTTAATGAGATAAATGTTTGAACTCGAATCGCTTGAAAACCAACTCCACATTTTAACTGTTAAAAGCTGTCGATTTGCATTCGGTGAACAATAAAAAATCCAGAGTTCAAACAGCCATTAGATTTGATTTCAGGATTATTTTGAACACCTGCTGCAAAGTCATATCAGCTGTACTGTAATTCTCCTAAATAGCTTCATTATAATTCTCAGCTGTAGCAAATGAACAAACGTCAAATTTGCTGTACGCGAACCCAAAGTGCGTCTTTCACTGACTTTTCTCTGCGTTTCACATCCTTACGTTAACACCCGTGTGACTCTGTGTGTCTGAGGACGCCTGTGCATCCATTCCTCCTATATCAGCAGACTTATGTTCCCGAGATGTGCACTAAAACTTTAAATGAAAAACCTGTTGACACGTCCACGGGGACGAGAGCGGAGCTTGTGGGACTGCGGTTCTCTCTTCGGCTCAGCTGGCCCGATAGCTAACGGGCTGCCATGAGGTGTTTAATGGCTGTGTGAAGTTCCCACAGGGGAACGGCTGCTGGGAACATGGATGAATCTGGCCCCCCTCGCTCTCCTCGCTCCCCTCCCTCCTTTGCTCTACAAACACAGCTCCAGCCCAGTGATGGATGAAACAGGCCGGAGCCTACCTCGGCCTTATTTATGGGAGCAGAAAGCGCTCTCCACGTCCCGTCTGTCCGCACATGGCGCAGTGAATGCCATTACATGGTTTGGAGGGAAACAACCCAAAAAAAAAAGAAGACATCTGACATTGAAATGAGCTACACTCTTGTAACAGTTCTTCTGGAGATAGGAAGTGATTGCAGTTTGTAATATGGACATTCCAGAGGTGGAAGTGAGGCAGACCACCAGAACTATCCTGAGCTAGTCTGCTGTTCCAATCATGTTCATCATGCTGCTGATCCAGAGCTCTGGACGGGCTGTTGACCTGCAGTGCCACCGAGCAGGGTCAGCTCCCACACAGAGCCCGTTTACGCCTCCCGTTATGAGGTTGTCTCAGCACCAGGCAGCACCTTTTGACATGAAGTGGAACGCGGACAGCGAGTCCAACGCTGCTGCCCGACCGCATGGATGTGCTTGTGGCTGAATGGGAGCGAGTCCCTGCGTCGCCAGCGTATGATTTTGTTTTTATTTTGACTTTGTCTATTTATACATTATAATCTGTTTATTCAGTGTTTCCTCGCTGCGAATCGATGATATAGAGTTTCCTCAGTTTGTGTTTTTGTTCAGCGCTATTGTTACGGAGCGCTTTGATTATAGAAGTAATTTATCGCTTTGTTTGCAGATGCGGAGGAGTGAGTATTGTTTTACTGTGTGAAGCACTTTGTGTTCATGAAGTGTACTACACAAATAAAGTCTGATCGATTGATTGACGAGGCACAAAATCACTTGAGTTTAATTGATCGGCGGATATGCTCTTTGGTCTACTCTGACTCGTAAATTTGCGCCCTTGGATTGTGTGGACAGCGCTGATCTCTGAGATCTCTGAGAGTCCAAGATGGACAGATCTGTCATGCCACGCCAAATATTCAATGTTCAATAACTCTTCATTAAATGAAACAATGTACCACCATGAGAACATCGCGGAGGGGAAGGATGTGGCCTTCCCCGAGTTACAAACACACTGTTAAAACATTGCTGTGATGTGTAGCAGTGCTATTAGTCTGAACTAGTCAGCAGACAAAAAGACAAACGCTTCAGGCTGGAGTGTTGGTGTGTCGGTCCTGGGTGGGCCACCGGTGCCTCAAACTGTGACCTGAGCGATTTCAGACCCGGAGTCTGGTCCGAGAGCCTGATGAGGGATCTGGACTGTTAGCTGCAACAAAGCTTTACAAGAGGAGCCTGCGTTTTCTGCGACTTTACACAAGTGGCTCTCCACTCGTGGAATTCCTCTCGCACAAAAACAAAGTTTTGTTTGAAACACTGACGGGTGTACGATTACCGAGACGCTTGAAGTTAATCAGAAAAGTATGACAGGAATTGTAAATTGCGCCGCACTTGCTTATAGTTTTTTTTTTTTCAGTTCGACACTTCGATGAGCGTTTCATCGACGTCCAGGCTGAAAGAGACGGAGTCAGAACCAGTCACAGAACACATCATTTATACCACATCGATTGGAGGGAAAACACAGTGTCTGCGCCGGGTGATTAACTGTTGACACAACAGCAATCAGGTTTTATTTACTGGATGTGTTTCTTGAATGTGAATCAGCTCCAAGCTGCTGCGAAAATATGATCGATCATGTCATAAAAACCTCATCCCCCGTCGATGCAGCCATCTTTCAAGAAGGTGTTTGGCCTTGCCGTCTTTGGCAGTCGTATTTCATTTGGCGTTTGAGCTTGATTTCTGCAAGCGAATTTGTGCAGAGACGTGCAAGTTTCCCTCCAAAGTCAATGATACGCTGTGGGGCTTTGCTGTTTTTGATGTGCCGTGATGGAGGCACCATACACAGTACCCTGAGATGGTTTTGTAATGCATTTAATTATCTATATTCTTCTAGGTCGCTTGTCCGCAAAAGGGCCAAGAGGCATCTGCTGGGTGAATTAACTCTCTCCCCTGTTCCAGTCCTCTTCAGTGGAGGTAGAAAACATACTGTTTGCCCCGTGTTCCTTCCTGCTGGGTCTGATATGCTGACTAAGGAAGCAATCTCAGCGCGCTGTGATAACGACATGAAAAGATCCAAGGCCTCCCCCCTTTCTTTTTTTTTCTCTCTCCAAGCAACAGTGAGATTCAGGCATGTGAATTCGTCCGAGAGGACAGGAAAAGTGAAGACTGTCGCCCTCCCTCAGTTTTCTTTAAAGCGACAGAGGCGAATCATCGAAGATGTCAAAACTCTGTGAGTTATATATCATCATAAACAGGACACCAAAAACGCTGTGGGTTATTTTTGAGTCGCGTCCCAGGCTTCTACTGATCTCGGTGAGATTTTGGAGATGATGCAAACACTTGATGTTTTAAATGGAAAAAGTTCTCAGCAGTAGAAAGACAGATGGCAGACTGTGAGTCATAAAAAGAGACACTTTCTCATAGAACTATTTTATGAACAATTAGCCTTTTAGCTGTCATAACAGTTAATAATCCGACCCACGCCCCGGTATCGGGCTACTCCGCTCTCACACCACACATTTCCCTGAGGTTTCCATGAGAAAAGCGATCGTGAGGGTTTGATAGTCGTGCCCACCTATCAATAATGCCGTTGTTTGTCGAGCTAAGCGAACGCTGCCAAGCACAAATGAGATAGATTTTAGGAAAATGTTACTTAATAGTGGCACAGGGGTTGACGGATCCTCCCAGAATCATCTGTTTCACCACAAACTTTGTGGAACTTCTTTGCAAACCTGGGTCAGGAGCAGGACACTGAATTAGGCGCACAGTTCCAGAGGCTCTTTGACATCTGATAAGGGCTGCAGAGCTGAATTGATCCTGATCTTAAACTCTCCTAAGCTGGAGGAGATTGTGGAGATATCTGCCTTTTAGCCTCTCCTGGGTCGTGCACCCACGGCCCAGCATGGATAGGAAGCAATTTCCTCTGCACTTGGAGCTGATTGCATAGAGGGGGTCAGAAACTGACGCCTGATTAATCAGCAGCCGGCCCTCAGAAATAAAACAGCTTCCATGTGGAGGCTGAGAAAAGACTGTTTACCGTGCATGTGTGTATTAGATGAATATTATCAAGCTGCGGGTCAAAGATGCAGCGATGTAACGCTACGCCTGTGCCCTAAAATAACCTCCCCAGCTGAGGAACGATGACATAAACATACAAACAAGCACAAAGGCACCGGCCTGTCTGTGGAAGTAGCCATATTCCCTCAGGGGAGAGAGAGCTCAGTTTGTTGTTCTGGGAAGGCGAACACGCCACTGTTTACTTCTCCATCCTGCACAGTGCCGTTGAACTTGAGCACGGTGTCTGTGGTTTCCTCAAGATAGGCTACAACTCGACGTCCTCCGGCCAGCGCGGCGATTCCACGCCGCAGAATTAATCTAATTCGGCCAGGACAAAGACGGCGTGTAGTCATCTGTCCGAAGAGCTTCGTCACGACTCGGCTGCCCAAAAATATACGAGCGGAAGGGAAGGGAGGGGTCCAGGGAGGGGATGGATGGATCACCAGTCACGGTCTGGCTGGCACCGCCGCATTAATACAATCGGCATCATTGTGGTTAGCAATGATGACATCGGGGAAATTGGTTTGATTCACTCTCTGTATTTATTTCTATAAGGATTCAAACTGCGACGGGAGGTTTTGGTTAGAGACTGACTACTGCCTGTCATAAATCTGTTTCTCATGGGCTGCATAATCCCCGACTTGCCATGTCTACCACCCACACAAATACTTTGCTCCTGTTTAAAACTCATCCGCGGCGGATTTAATTGTTTCTGCGCGCTCTTTAAGGATCCCGCCTGATGAATTAACTCGCCTTATTGGAAACATGCTGTAGCTCGAGTGCTTTGGGTGACCACACTTTAATGCAAGTGTATCCATATGGTTGTGTGCATGCATGGGTGTGTTTCTATGAGACTATAACTGTGCAGGTTAAGCCCACATGTGCCAGTACGCGCGGCTAAAATTGAAAAGACAGCTCGGTCCATTACTCAATAAATGGATCCGGTTTGCTTAGACACCATCTGGAGATGACATGGTCGCTGATAGGAACTCGGCAATTACGGTACCTCGAAGCCATTTTGTTTGCTCCACCCTGGGAGGGAGGCGCTGGGCCGGGCGGGTCGCCGTCTTCTGGAAGATGACTCAGATGAACTTGGCTCATTTCGTATGCATCAGAGAGAAAGTGTGAATTTAATGTAACTTCTGTTTGTGGTTTGCTTCTGTCAGCTTTAACATTTTTAACACATTCATCAGGTGGTGTCTTCATTAAGAGTTTAATCTGGTAAGCTTCCATACTTGTACTCGCTGCTTTGAGTATTTAAATGTGTTTACACTGCTAATGATGGTAAAACACAGTGTACTGCGAGTACTTTTGGCTCGTACCATTTTGGCTACGTGGCAGAATGACGCAGCTTCACACCTCCATAAACAAACAGACGTTGTAAATATGTTTTATATTCATATTTTGGCAAATTAATGTTGCAGCTAATGAGATAATAAGAAGGAAAAGTGGTAAAATATTGTGAGTACATTTCCGGTAAGTGCTGTACTTGAACTGAGACTACACTACTGCGTAGAAGTGTACTACAGGAAGTATTCAGGGTAAGGATGTGGTCAATAATCACTTAATACAACTGCAGCAGTAGACTACATTATCATATTTTGCGTACAACATTTAATGAAAACAACACGAAGCCTCGTCGTCCGTTAGCTTCAGTTAGTCGTCTCTCTTTCTTTCGAGCCGTGTCTCTCGTGTTACTTCCAACAAATTCGCTCGACTGCAGCAGTGATGAAACGTTCAAACACAGATTAGAAAAGAACTACAGCTCCCACGGAAATTTACAAGCACGGCAACGCGGGTTACGTCATCGAAACTCGGTTTTGTCGATATCCATAAATTCACCAAAGCTCTCCATTAAAGTCATTTTCTGATTTTACGGCTGTAATCTCTCATATCTAAAAACTTTTACGGACACGTCTGAGCTAATCGCGCCCGCCTCGCCTCTTTAGTCAAGCTGTGACATTTAGCCTGCAAAAGGTCAAAGGCTTGTGGGAAATGCTGTTTGTTAGAAGCGGCCAAGAAAACAGAAATATTATATAAACACTACCATCCTTATCTAGACATATGGAGCGAGCCGGCATGACATAATGTTGAGAAAGGCTCCGCTCCAAGGCTGGATTTCTGGTTGTTAGTGCTGTTATAAATGTCATGTCATGTCTTGTCGAGGTTTTCTAACTTCTGGCGCCGAACCTAGAACGCTCTTTATATTGGCAGGAGAAAATATATTGATGCTTTTTTAAGTGATATCTGCAGCCTCACTGTACGTGAAGCGGCACACAACACGTCAGCTGCAGATGTTTTAATTGCTTTTGTATGTGGACGAGCCGACCTTGCTTGTGTCAGCTTTCCCTGAGTCGTCAGTCGCGTTGACCTCAGGCTAATTACCGCCTGACAGCTTGTGTAAACTCTCGATGCCGCGTGTGTTAAACTGGCCTTCGCTAAATGACACACCACGTCGTCTCGAGTTGAGCTCTTGCAGCGTTACCAAAGATGCCCGACGCGTCTTTAATCGAGAGCTGAGATATCTGCAGCGGATTGATAGTTCTTGCCAGACACAAAGTCCATAAGGGGATGATTAAGCAAGGAAATGCATTCTGCCTCCAGAACCTTGGGGCTTGCTGTGGTTGTTTAGAATTGTTTGTTGACAGCACTGTTTCCTATCGCCTGCACCTCCTGTTGTCCTGAGCACATATGGTTGGCTTGCCTCTCCTACATGCCTGGCCTCAGCTGAGAGAGCGAGGCTTACATGGCTCAGTGGAAGCCCCTGACCCGTACGGCGCTACTGTCCATCTCTGCTGCAAAAAAAAAGAGTGTCACCTTCTTCTACGTCGTCCATTTCAGCATGAATCACTAAAGATGAAGTTAACCCAGGAGGACATCTTTGGGTCTCGCCTCTGTCCTGACCCCGGCTTCTCCCCGCTGAGGATTACGCTCTCGGCCTCGCAGGAAAAACACACCACCTCTCCAAAGCCTGCCGTCGTTCGGAGGAACACAAAATCAGTTTTTTTCCGCGTTCCTCATTCTTCTTCGGGCAGCCAGACACGTCTTCTGGTTTCCATTTGTTTTAAGCTATTAGCGCTCATGACCTGATAAGGGAGTGATCGGAGGAGCGCAAACATCCGTCTCCGAATACATCCGTCATCGTCCATATGTGTTTGACTTGAGCAATAATATCCGCTCCTGGAAAAAGAAAAAAAAAAGTTTGGCAGGAAGGAAACGGAGGTGAAACTACCGGGGTGCAGAACCATTCTGCCTCCATGTAACGCTTGACGAGAGTCTGAATATTATGTGTTTTTGCTACATATATTCCATCTCAATAAACGTCTTGGACAGCCTGCAACATTGTTAAGCAATTGAATTGCACAGGCAGCTGACCAGAAACTCACAGCACTTTAAAAGACTTTTATAGGGGTTAGCTTTTGGCATGTGAGTGAAGTACTTCACATGCTATGAATGTCACCTCAAGTCAGTTTCCACTGGTTGCAGAAGAAACTTTGCTTTTAGACTCGATAGCACTGGCAGAAACACACACACACATCAGTCAAGCATCTCTTTTATTTTGCAGATCATAAACAGACTATTTTATTTGACTGTCTCTTCTGCAGCTGGCAGCACATCAGTGAAGTCTGTGTTGACAGTTGCCTAAGACGTTCAAGTGGCTGCCTTCGAGACGGCTCTCTGGCTTCGTGAATGTGCTAAACAACAAGTCTCGAAGAGAGCTGCGTTTTTTTTTACGAGTTCAAGCGGAGGATCGATGCGTCCGCGAGCGGCGCAGAGCTTTGCTGGGAAACGTCGTCATCTTTGAGGAATCGAACGATAAGGTTCGAGCGTGCACAAAGAGCAGACTCCCACGTTTCACACAGAGGAAGTCAGTTATCATTTATTGTGGTCAGTATGTCAGTTCTATAAATATTCCTTATAGAGGCAATGAGTCATCCAGGAACTGTTTGTGAACTCTTGGCGTTGTGTGTACCTAATTAAGTCCTGTTTCTCGCACAGAGCGCCGATCCTCGGGGACTTCTGCACCTGGTATTCAAAACTTCACGATGACACTTACATCGGGGGGCCTTGAGCGAAGTGTCGTAGACTTGTTGCATTTGTTGGAAATAGATCATCTCTGACTTCTCGTGCACCTCGGTTATTCCCCAGGTCTTCACGGGTCACTGGCGGGTCGTGTATGCTCGCAGTAACACAGGGCAGATGCTTTGTCAGCATCAATATATTTAGGCAGCGCTCACGAAGCGCTCTTAAGTACGTGTTCTTGACTGGGACTGCATGGAAAGTTATTCCATGCTGAGTGGAAGCATGGCATGTCTGTTCTCTCCTGGAAAGCAGGGCTTGAAAATGACATAATGACTGCACATTACGGATGACGTAGTGAAATTTAATATCTACTGTTCTCCACTGGCACGACAAAAGACGAGTGCTCGGCTCACAGTTGCCACAGCGATCCTCTGTTTGGTGTTTACGCTGAGTTTATCTGGCCCTCTGAGGGAGCTCTTGTCCCGGTAATTAAAAATTACATCGCAGATAAAACTTAGCGTAAACACCTCATTTAGTTCTCTGCCTGGATTGCATAACTCCGCTCTGACGAGTCCAAAAGCTCGGGTGAAGGACTGTGGTGGGCCCAGCGCGGTCCACACATGACAAGCATCCACAGAGCCTCGATTAAAGTGAAGAAGGATGCGTTCTCCAAAGCCTTCAGGGAAGGAGAGGACTGGTGTTGAATGATGACTGTGGCTCGCATCCACCCTCATAAACAAAGAAATGTTGGTGTTGGTGTTGCGACTGAGCCGAGATCTCAATCGTGAATCTTCTTCTTCTTGTGCAGACAATCCAAACCGTGGCAAATCGTCCTAATTGGCTGAATTTCTTTGCAGGATGTCCAAAAAATTTGAGATTTTCCATGAAAGCAGGTACAAGTGAAGGCAACACGGTTCAGCTTCCCATGTTATTAGCATTTATGAACATTAAATAAATGGTTTGTAACACACTATAAAGTACATGAGCATGAATAGACATATTTGATATTACACATTAATAAACACTTATATCTGCTTATAACAGATTACTGTGTTATAAACCATCAGTTAAATGTTTTGCTCCAGATAAACAAACTTCCACAGCGAAGGAGGATGAGCTCTCAAACTCGCAGCGGAGAGGACTGATGTTGACTGACAGCTGTGGCTCCTCGTAAACAGAAATGTTGGCGTTGGTGTTGTTATTGTTCTTTTGCAAAAACTGACAAACCGAACAAGCCAACCAACATTTTTTTGCACAAACTTTGAGATTTTCCCCAGAAAGCCTGTAGTTTAGTATTTATTAGCACAATATGCATATTTAATATGATTTATAACACACTATAAAGTACTTATAAGCATGAAACGGGACATTTTTTGTCTTTGTTTATACACTCTGAGCAGTACATCTGCTTAAAACTGCATTATAACTGTTTCATAAATGTTTATAAGTTGCTCCAGATATGACATATATGTCAAATAAAGCAGAGACGGATGCGCTGTGAACTCTCGACGTCGAATGATGAACGTGGCTCGCGTCCACCCTCGTAAACGAAGAAATGTCGGCGTTGGTTTCGTGACTGAGCCGTACAAGTAAAGGCAACACGGTAACTTTACTTTAACCCAACATGTTTAGCATTTATCGGCACAATATAAAGATTTAATAAACGGTTTATAACGCACCATGAAGTCCTTATGAGCATGAATAACATGACATTATATTAGAAGAGTTATATCTGCTTACAGCTGCATTATGAGGCGTTATAAACCATGTATTAAATGTTTATATGCTTATTTCAAATTAAATAAGAATAATAACAAATAAGCCAGCTGTTTCAAATATATCTGCCTTTACTTTATTCATGTACTGTACAGTATTTCATTTCCAAAGTCTCTATCATACTATATGACAATATTGGCTATCATTTACTACAAAAAGGTTGCATAAATAATTTAAATGTGGAAATAAAAAATAAATATGCAGTTCATTCTTTATAACAGTCCTTCTTTGTGTCTGTATGGAAACAGCCCTCCCCTCCCTGCTCCTCTTTGGCTGCTCCCCGCCTCGTCAAAGCGAGGAGGCGCCGCTGCAGGAGACCACGCAGGTATGATATGTACAATCACGTTATGCATCGCACAGCTCCGAGCTCACGCCACAGAACAAAACAAAACAAAAAAGCCCCTTCCAGTTGCTATTTCAAACTTTACAATCGGGGGAGGGAAAAAATGGAAGCAAACATTGTCAGAACAGTTTAGAAAACCAAAAAATCAGGAAGCAATATGAGCGGAAAAACAACGGGGGTGCTGACAATATGTGGAAACATCGTGAGTGTTCTTCATGAGGAGGCACGGCCGAGGAAGGAGGCTGACAAGACAAACTGGGTATCGCCACTTCCCCTTCCTCGCTTCAATACATAAATTATTGTTCTCATTTATGTTATTTTTAATGCCTATGTTTCCTGTTTGAGTTTATTTACAGCCTGCGAGCAGCAGCGGAGTGTGAATGGGAGCGAGGAGCTGCTGGACGGTCGACCGCTGCTCGATTTGGAAGATTTCTGGTGTGGGCGTGCTGGAGAACGCTCTGCCCCTTAGGTAACAACACGACCACGCACCATTTTCTGATGCCTCCTACACACACGTGCACTTTTTTCTGTGTATGTGTGTGACTCCAGCACAACAGGAACTGACTACGTCTTAAAGGAAATGGTTTCTTATGACTCAAATAACAGGAATGGGCTCATTTAAGTAATTAAGAGGAGTCACAGGACAGTCCGGTGCACTCGTGGTGGTGTTAGTCCTGACAAAACTTGCTCCCCACCCCGCTGACTCTGCATCTAGTCGTGGGAAAGGCGCTACTGTAACTGACAGGCCCGGTCGGGGCTGCTGCTGCGGCGTGGAGACGTGCCGTAGGGGCCCGACTTGACAAGTGAGGCCTTTAGTGTGCTGTCAGAGAGCAGGCCAGCGCCTCTCAGAAACCTGTCGACATCCCACGGTCGGAGCCCCCAGAGCTGCCACCATCTCCTCCACACACGGCCAAAAGGAGATGGATTACAACCACTTTGGAGCGAGGATACACCTTTTCAGCTTTAAAAACGCGGAGCCGCGACGTCCGCTGGATGTTTGCACAGATGGGGCTCGAAGCCGCGGGGCGGACTTCTCATTACGCTTTAAATGAAATCTGTCTGAGCGGAGGACAGAGCCAAAGTTCAGGGAGGGCTTTTGGGGTGGTTGTTGTTTTAATCGTGGGGGGATCAGATACTTGTTTCGCATTGTCCGACACGGTGCTACGTCTCCTGACCAGCTCTGACTCATGCAAATAAGCAAAGTTCACACAAAATGCTGAAAGTGGCTGAAACATAAAGACTTAAAACCAGCCCAGCAGTTAGCTTATGAATTCGCTCTCTCTGAATCTGCGTCTCCTCCCTATTCGAAGGAGATTTCATGTTGTTTGGTGTGTCGTGTGTAGTGTGTGTGTGCATGTGTGTGCGGATGCTCAGAGAGGAGCATCAGTACGAGTTGCCCGTCAGCGGCGTGTTGTTCTTGCTCCTGTCCTGAGGTGAACGACTGTGCTGCTTCTTGTTGCGTTGCCTCTTCGGGACCTCCTTGGCCTCCGATTGGTTGTGGTGGGGCCTGAAGCGTTTGCACTTGCACGAGGTGACCACGCGGATTTTGTAAGTCCGAGTGTTGCCGTTGGGACACTGCAGCTGGACCCTCCTCGTCCGGGAGTGAGCCGGGATGCAGCGGTAGTCCGAGGCGTTACTCCTCCACCACTTTCCGCGAGCGATGGAGTTCGGCATGAGGTGCGCGGGCATGCACTGGCCCGAGCACACCAGCTCCTTGACGGGTTTGGCGCTGCGGCAAGATCCGTCGGTGATATAACGGGTGGAACGCAGCTCCCTACAGCTCAGCTCCGAGGCACCTGGGTTGAAGAGCAGGATATCACAGTTACACTCATGGCTTCGGACCAAAACACACACTTTGAAGCGCCGCGCGCTGGAACAGACTTTACATCGAAGCGGGTTCACCGCTTCAACGCTGCAGCTGCGTCTTATTCCAGCGCGGAGCAGCGAGCTCGGAGCGCTTTTATAAATTCAACTTAATGCAACAATTTGTACATTTGTAAGCCAACGAGCTCAGAGTTTGAGAGCTCGATCCATGGTCCGATCATTAGCTGACGAAGACGACGACGAAGGGGCTCTGACAAAGAAATCCAGCTGGCAGCAATCAGCTGATAGCAAATCCAGACCAGAGGGTCATTAAACAGCTCAATCAAACCTAATGGAGTTTTTTTGGGGGGGGCCGGAGGAAGAGGAAAAAAAAACAAAACGCTGGCATAGATGCATGCGTGCGTTTCAGCCCTCAGGAAATGAACGTGGTGATGGAGGAGTGAATAGCTGTCTGCTGCAACCGTACGACTCTGCACAAACTGGACATCTGCCAGGCTGATCTGAGGCGACGCGCTCGGCCTGTAATCCGATGTTTCAGCCTCGGCTTTTTAACAGCCGTACGCATGAGTTATTGTTTTCTTTTTTTTTTACAAGCAGTGTGTTAAAAAGAGGCAAAAAGGAACTGTCGGTTAAAGAAATGATACACTCGGAGAGGGATCTGTTTTCCTCTGTGGCTTTCTTTGTAAGAAGGGCTGAACAAAGGATTTATGTGAGGTGACTTCCTTCTCTCCCCCATGAGAACCTGATCTTGTGTTATTCTGTGGCCGCCGCTGAAGGGACCACATGAGTATACAATGTCTGCAGCAGCACGCACTGGGCAGCGGTTTGCAAACCAATTAACCAAACCAAAAAAAAAATCAGGTTGTCTTGTTCAATGAGTGTTTCACTTCCTTCAGCCCTGAAAAAATCATTACCGACGATGGAAAAACTCCCGTTATCGCTGCGTGAGCGAGCTCGCTTGGTGAGAGATGCATTTTTTAGGAAGGAGGCCAGGCGGTGGTGGATGAGGAGAATAATCTGCACGTGAAACTCGGCACATACGCTGCTTATCCTGCGTGAAAACGAGACGCGACACAGTGAAGCAAGCGCGAAGCTTCCTCTCCTCGGATCTTCTAATCGAATCAATCATCTGCGATTTGAGAGGCTGCGTTGTCAGAAATATTGCACCCACCCATCTTGAATCCATGAGAACTTTGCTCACCACAGGTGGGAATCATTCACAAAAAGGCAATGTTGCGTTTAAAAAGCAATTTCCCAAAATCCCCCCCCCAAAAAAAACGAAAAGAAGAGACACCCTAACCCTCCACCACCGCTCACCATGAACAAACTGAGGTTCTTCTCCATTTGGGAGACATGTTGTTACAATCAAACAGTTATGGCGTAAGTAGAGCTCGACTAATAGTATAAAGAGACGGAAACGACCTGGAGGACGGCGTACGAAACAAGGAGAGAGGCCTGACGTGTGTGTGAACGCTGCACTTTAGGTTGTGTAGAAGAAGAAACCACAAGAATGTCTGAGCGCCTCTCATCACCCTCACACACACACACACACACACACACACACGGCAGAGCTGCTCTTAAATCAAGAAATGTGTGTGAATATATAGAAAAATAAGCAGGTTGTGTTTGTTTGCATTTGTGCAAGTCAAAGTTTAATTTATCGCTTTAAATTTAAACTTTTATTTTACATCTTTGTGTGTTAGATTAAAGGCTGGTGCCGCACACACACTCAGGTCAATTTATTTCCTCTGAGTAATTAAATATATTTAATGAGATGAGTATAATAATAATAATAATAATAATAATAATAATAATAATAATGTGAGTAAATCTGCAGTCGTGTTGTTTAAATTGGACATTTTAACGCTCACACATGCTCGAGGCCTCTTTGCGCCTAAACGCATCATTTTTCTTGCACATTTGAACGCACCACTGCTCAGATAAAATCATAATTTTAATATTTAATTAAAATTTAATTAATATTCAATTTGAAATGTTTTCTCATTAAATGTCCACTCACTGTAGGAGACTGTGTTTGCGGTCCTCCCGCCGTTTTTCGGCCTGTTGTTCATACTGTTGCTGTTGCTGTTGTTGCTGTTGTTGCTGTTGCTGTTGCTGTTGTCGGTCGGCTGCATTGCCGCCTCGTCCTGAGCTGTCCGCGTGCTGTCCCTGTACTCCGGTAAAATCTCCGTGGCGTCGTTCTTCAGTACCTTCCATCCCCTCACGGCCGTGCAGCATCCCTGCAGCAGCAGCAGCGCCGCGCTGGAGACGAGCAGCGCCACAGACACCTGCATGGTGGACCGAGGACAGGTAACGGACAGAGAGAGAGAGAGAGCGCGAGCACCGTGAAACACACCGAAACACACGCGCGAGGCGCAGACAGAGAGATGTCCGGTTAGACACGTCAGTGACTTCAACGCTCAGCGAGAGGCGCGCGCTATTTAAGCACGAGAGTTTCCGTCAAGACTGACAATTAAGTGCTTACACCGAGTGGGAGGGTCCGCGAGGGAGGGAGGGAGAGAGAGAGAGAGAGAGAGAGAGAGAGAGATTCATTCAGAAAGAAGGAGGAGAGGAGAGGAGAGGAGAAAAGGAGAGAGGAGAGGAAGAACGGAGAGAGGAGAGGAGAAAAGGAGAGAGGGGAGGAAGAAAGGAGAGAGGGGGTTCTTTCAGATAGAAGAGGAGAGGATGACAGGAGAGGAGAGAGAGATTCATTCAGAAAGGAGAGGAGGAGAGGAAGAAATAAAGGAAGCGAGGATAGAGGAGAGGAGGAAAGGAGAGGAAGAGAAGAAAGGAAAGGAAGAGGAGGTGAGAAGATAGGATAGGAAGAGAGGAATGAAGATATAGGGGAGGAAGAATGGAGAGGAGAAGTGGACGATGGGAGGAGAAAAGAGGAGAAAGAGGGTGAAGGAGAGGAGGAAATGAAAAGAGGAAGTAAGGGAGAGAAAAGAGGAAAGGAGATGAGAGAGAGAGAGATAAGGTGAGGAAAATGGAGGAGAGAAGAAAATGGGAAAGGGGAGGGCAGGAGGTGATGAGGAAGATGAAGGAGAAGACAAAAAGGAGGCGATGAGGAGCAGCTGGTCTCACCATGTTCGCAGCTTCTCTCCATCCATGAAACATACAGGCCTTTATTTTGGACTGCGTCTCCTCACACACACCTCCTCACACACACCTCCTCCTCCTGCATGTCTGATACACACTTCACACCATTCCTCTAATTAATCATCCATCAAACGAAGGAGAGACGCTCCCATCGGAGCTCCAGCCTTCACCTTCATCACCTCCTCTCTCCTCCTGCACCGCGCGTCGTGTCCGCGATTTACATCTAATGTTTCGTGTGTGTTTATATATTTAGTGTCTGGTCTGAATAAAGTAATCCGGACTTCGTGTACACTCTGCTTCAAGCTCTTGGCATCCTTCAGGTCGGTGATGTGATGAGTGCTGACAGATGGAGGCTCTTTCATTCAAACACTGCCCTCTTGAGGGAGAATAAACAAACCTGGTTCAGAGGGGAAATGACAGGATTAGAGTTCATTAGCATCACCGTGATCATTATTTTAACGTCCGTCTGTTACCGCGGACGCGGACACGCGGAGGCAAGTCACAAGAGTGGCTTTAAGGATTAAAAAATGTGGACGAAGAAGTGGAAAATCCCTTATATCTCAGCCGATATCACTGCTTTGACACATCTCGTACCCATTCATTTGAGGCAGCTTCCATAATCATACATCCTCCTCACGGTCCATCTACTTTTATACAAGCCTTAAATCAGGGTTTGTACAGCTGTGGCCATCTGGTCGTCTATCGGAAAACTCAAAATGGTGAACGCGAACGGGCACAACGCTAAATTAAAATAATGACATCGTAAGATGAGGCTTAAATAACGTCGGTCAGTCAACACCATCATTCTTTTCTCCTTCACGACATATAAAGAAACAACTCCTGGAAATGTTGTAAATCTGAATATATGTGTCATTTTAAAGGTTTTGGCGATAATTGTTTCGTTTTTGGCAACTTTGGGGCAGCAAATCAAGCTAACGCTGCTAACGCGTTAGCAGATTTAGCCCATTTACACATTCAGCAGACTTGGAGTAACAATGCTAACGTGTTAGCAAGTTTATCTTGTAAAACAATTTGCTAACTGCCACTTTGGGGCAGCAAATCAAGCTAACGCTGCTAACGCGTTAGCAGATTTAGCCCATTTACACATTCAACAGACTTTGGGCAACATTAGCATTTATTTGGAGTTATGTTCTGACCAAATGATGATTGTACAGCCAATTACCACTCATTTCAATGCTCTTTTAAAGAGTAAATATTTGTGTCTTTAGCTGATAAATGCTCCACACTCAGCAGCTAGTAGCTAACGTGATAAGAGAGGAGTTTGTGGGCTGTAAAACAATTAGCTAACTGACATTTTGAAGTATGTCAGTCGCTTTCATTTTTGTCTAAATAGACACACATTTTACGTGTGCTAAAAAGCCATAGCAACCTTTAGCTGACCTGTGAGAAGACAGGCTAACATTGGAGCCACATAGGTTGTCTAGCAAACTGAGGTGACTACCAAACTACCAAAAAAACATATATAAATGGTACATAGTATTAATAATATGCAAAGCTAATTGTGAAAAGTGAAGTAACTAAGTTAAGAATAAATAAAATGTTATTTATTTATTTTAAATAATTTTTATGGCACCCGGGATGCTGACAGGGAGCAGTGTCGTGCCAGAACAGGAGCTGGGCAATGTGACCAGGCTAGCTGGCTGCTATGTCTTGTGTTGTTGACCTTGCTTGATGATTGGCTGTTAGCAAAGTTATCAACTCGTGTCAAGTAATGTAATCATAACAAATACATGTGTACATCAGTCCATATTTACAGCAGTGGGAGGCTGGGAGTGATAAATCACAGGAACTAAAACATTAATTAGACGTCTGATTAGAAGCAGGGTGTGTCGACATTTACAGTGCAGCTTTAAGCATCTCTGTTATGAGCCCTGTTACTGAGTCCGTCCACCTGTGTCTGAACCTCGGCGAGGCGTGGTTCGTGTTCACAGGTATCGATTGTGTTGTAACATTTACGAACTCTGAAGTCGAACATGATTCTCATTTCACGAGCCAAGAGGTCTTGAAGTAAGTAGAGCAGACAGCCATGTCCTCCTATTGTGTTTAAGGCTGCAGCTCTGAGGTCGTGCCAGGTTTTTTTTTTTTTTTTTAGTGAGCGATGGATGGTCCCACTGTCTACACAAAGCCAGCTCTGATTACAGCCTTCTCGCCGACATCGCGACCAATGTCAGTCACAGTCTCAATTTAGACCTCTTTGGGTTTCTTTAAAGAGCCCTTTGGGCCTCAGCAGAGTGTTTTTATCACGATAACAGTACAATGAGGCCCAAATAACAATCAGATGCTCACCAGGTTGGAAGCAAGCCTCCACGGCACTGCAGAGGGATGGCGGAGCGCAGTCTTAACGGAAACGGACAATAAACAAACGTCTCCAGCTCGTCATGCTTCGTGTCGCGTTTGTTAACTACTCGGTCGCACAGGTTACAGACTAACTTCCCCGAACACAATTACAGTAAATAAGTGAAAGTCTGCAGTGTTTAACCTCTTGTGTTTGAGACGGTGAATTATTTATAACGTGTCCGACGCAATTATGCAAAGTCGTTTCAAGCTCCGTCTTTCCACATGAAGATATTACAGTAAAAGCTTTATGAATGTGTTTTTCTTTTTTACTCTGGACCAAATGGCGACACATTGCTGCGACCCTGCCATGTATTAAAAAGTCTAATTCACCATGCTCACATACTATGTTATGGTGTTTTGCAGACACTCTGTTGAAAAAGAAAATTTTCCATCAGGTCTGAGGAGAGGTTGGTACTTAAAGTTGGCAGCTCCCTTTTCCATAATTCGGTTTACTCACTTGCACGTCGAAATTTTGCCAATTTCAGACGATTGAGTCAAAGTTCTTGTACATTGTTTAGACAACCTTTGACAAGTTTGGCTCTTTTTGTTAAATAAAGTAGGTAAGGTATAAAAATATTGCTTTGGCATTTATACTGGCACTAATATAGATACCCAGTGTTTAAAGGATTAAACGCTTAAAACCTACAGAAAGCACACCAAGGTTTAACAGAATTTCCAGAAAATCAGCAAGTTAAAGGTCCGGTGTGTCAGATTTAGAGGCATGTATTTACAAAATATAACATGCATAACTGTTTTCATTCATGTGTAGTCACCTGAACGTAGGAATCTTTGTTTTTGTTAACTTACAATGAGACTTTTATGTCTGTAGATGCTGCAGATCAGCGAAATCCATCATAATGAGCTGCAATGTTGCTTCAAGACGGGGACTTTGAGGAGGATAAACCCGAAGCATTGACTCTAGGTGGGTCTCCTTCGTGCCCGGAAAGAGAGGCGCGGACTGCAATCAGAAAGTACACATGGTTGCATGACATTAAACCATTACAGGTCACGCAGATCTGATATTTCATAAAAACAGGCGAATGGAAAGGCGCCACCCTGAGCTTCAGAAACCTGTGGGGGGCGTCAGATACGACGCATTCAGGCTAACTATCCTCTCCACGTTCTCGCTCGTTTGTGTAGTTCATTTAGAAGTATCCGGTAAAGTTAAAAACTCCCTGTACTTGAACTACATCTGACACACATTAAATGATCTAGATATGATGCAGAGTGTACCACAATTGTGTAAAATGGGCCCTCTGGGCCGGAAGACACATTACGAAACATGTTGGCATGCGCTCTTTTGTGCTCGCTCTATATCTAAGAACAAATTGGCCAAATTCCTGCGGACAAATTAGGCTTCAAAAGTGCACGAATGAATCACATGTGACAGGACAAATCTAAGCTAAAGAGCACAGATTGAGTTACAAAGCAGGAAATCCTGTGGCCGTACGTATACACGAAGATATTTATCAGCATATCCAAGTGTTTGTGCATTTCAAATGTTAGATTGTATCACACTGTATCTGCAAGCCGCTGCACATCTGGATATATTTAGCTCTATTTATAAATTAGACAGTGTGAACCACTAACATTTTACATGTCGCAGCACAGGCTGCACATCCACGACTAAATATCTAATCACGACCGTTTCCTAACCTCGAACTGGTATTCTAACTCCTGCCGTTTTCAACAGCGACTGTAGCTGCTGTTAGCTCACGTTAGCTCGGTTTGGTAGCTGTGCCACCCGGACTGTGATGATTACTCAGTCGCCGAGCTGGGCTGAACTGAATCAGAGCAAATACTCGAGTACGGCCGAAGCGTGGTTACACTCCGAAACTAAAAATGCTGCCGACGTTACGAACACACTCCCGTGCTTACATTTTAATTTCGCTCATGATTCATACATGTGTAAAGAATCTAAAATTCGGCAGCGACTACAAAGCGCGCTGTAACGTTGATCAATTGCCGTGCATTGACCCTGGACCTGTTTGAAAGTGTTTCATTATTGACAGTGGCTCTGCTCTGTATCACTTTGTATATCCCACTGTGGAGAATACCAGAGCTCGCTTTCCAACTGCTCAGACAACCGATTTATCAACCACACACACACACACACACACACACTTCTTTCCAAACCATATCTGTGCATTTGCGTATAATAAAAAGAATTTATCACTGTTCAGTTCATATTGCACAAGAATAAAGTAACACTCTGCTTTGTTTTCATGCACCGGATTAAGGGGAGAGCGGAGAGTGACGGGAGATGTTATAAAGATTGTAAAATGGATTACAGCTCGGGATGTTTCCAGTGATTTTATTTCTCTCATCCGGACTTTAACTCAAAGTACAAATTGTTTGTCTGCTGGCAGCCATGATGGGTTTCTTCACTAGAGCAGGAGGTCACGGGGAGGTGACCGACTCCTCCAGTCGAGCTGAAGCAGAGACATGATAAGCCTTAAACTCCAAAGTGGGATTCCTCTTCCACTCTGATCTTTTATGTGGTTTCACCGCATGAAAACAGGAGATTTAACCCTGGCTGTTATAAATCAGACTGCAGCCATTTCCATTGTTTGTCTTAAGGCTTTTCAGAGAATCATCAAAATAGAAAGTACGCCCATTGAAACAGCCTCGAGAGCCAAGTAGTAGGAACTGTGGGAACCAGCCTGGCTGGACCTCAGAGACCACACTAAGCTGTTTGCTAACCAGCCCGAGCCTCTCAGCACACCGCTCACCACCAGCACGCTGCCTGCCTGCCAGCCGGCCACAGGTGCTATTCTTAGCAGTGAGAGAAATCACCCAACAAATTATTCACGACTCAAAGCGGACTGCTATCTCACATACAGCGACACAGCACCCCGCAGAGTTAGCCGTTCCATCAGCGTCCATGTCTGCGTGGGATAACTTTTAAGTCATGAAATAACAGATTGTAAATCATGCTGGTGGCTCTTTGCACCGCCTGTTTCCTCACTGTGCAACAGGGACAGCGAAGTGAACTGCTGCCAAATGTAGCTGCTGTTAGCTCAGTTTGTTAGCCGCGCTGCCCAGACTGTGAGCTCAGAGCACCGGGGGGAGTGTTAGTGTTTGCACCACAGGAGGTTTGGACCATCGGGATGGAGGAAGAGGAGGTTCACAGGTCAAGGACTCATGCTGATGGGGAGGGGAGCGAGTGTCGTGCCAGAACCGGAGCTGGGCGGTAAATCTGGGACTGACTTTTAGTGGTTGGTGAGAGCCTGAAAGACAGACGGCGAGCTGGGCTGACTGCTGTTGGACTGTTGGTGACCTGGTTGATGATTGGCTGTCTAGTTTTTGATCATAAGTAATCAGAGTACACACACAGCTGAACACAGTGCGGTTACACTCTGGGGGTGATGATACTAATTTCCTAAGCTGTGTCAGAGCGGTACTAAAGCAAATATGTGTACGTGGCAAAATAACATAAATCAGATTCAACCTCTTCAACTTCAGGCCATCACTCATGTGCTGTAATGTATGCTTGTTATGCATTATGGCTTTTTTCAGTGTTGCCTAGTAATGACTGAAAAGTGTTTGCAAAGCACTAAAGCTCGAGCTTATGAAAACATCACCAGGCGTGCTGTGATATATGAAGGCGGTGAATGAAAAATCTGGTGCTGCACATTCTCCCTGACTTTGCAAGGTGCGCTAATTAAGCATGAAAGTACAACCAGGCTCAGCTGCCGTGTCCGCGAGAACCTTCACGACGTATCGAAGTATCACAACTTAGATTAATAAAACAAGATAACAAACATGAGAGTAACACAGCGCTCTCGTATTTAATCCAATAAAGGCTAATTAAAGGCAGAGGTACGGTATTAAAAAAAAGAGGTCGTGCCTCGGCTCGTCGTGTGAAGGTGCTGCAGCTTGCCGTCGAGCTCCGAGCCCACCCACCGTGCAGCTTCCTGAAAAAGTCCAGCCTTTGTTTCTAATGCTGCAGCTTTTCATAAAGTATGACCACACGTGGGACACGAACGGGTGCACACTTTGTGAATGTAGTGCAGGAAAAGCTTACGTGAGACAGATTTTTACATAAACGGCGTGGATCCCTGTGCTGAACGTGATGTCAGACTACAGAAAGGTGCAGGCTTTATGATTCCTCATGAACAGGAAGTCACCTTCTCTAAGAGGTTGCACACACACACGCAGATTTCTGGAGCACGCCGACACTCTTATTAATGAAGTGTAGACTGCTATGCAGCTCGAGTAGTCGCTGTGTTATGAATATGAGGTAGTTAACTTCGAGCAGGTGATACTAATTGAGTGCTGCAGCCCATCTGGAGCTGATTAAAATAAAATACATCACTCAGATTTAATTCCTGTAACAGGACTGGAACAATTGCAGCAATTTATTGCATTTGCATGTTTATAATGGGCAGATATTTCACAGTAATGGTTGATGATGTGCAGCTCTCTGCGACAGTCTTAAATGGACCGCAGCTGCAGTTCCTCAAACGTCCACCTGAGGCTGGCTGCAGTACAGATGATTGTTTGGATGTTTGTTTAGATGAAGAAACAGGACTACCAACACGGAGACACACACTGAGCTTCATAACGTCACGGATGCACAGTCCAGTCAGCGGCTGTAACGCAGACAAACGAGGCCTGAATTAGCAATCACCGTCTTGATGCGCGGCTCTTTGAGGATGTTTTAGTTTATGGATAAAGTTTCAGGCTGGTTCTGATCGAGTGTTTCCCATCATTAATAAAATCAAGCAAATTTCTCAAGAGGAAAAAAAAGCACTTGTTAAATGTCTTTTCTTTGGCTGCTTCATCTTCATGTCTGTGTGTGGGGCTCCGTGTACAGTATAAACACTGGACCCGCAGGATCTACATTACCAACAACAAGTGCAGTGAAACAGCGCTCGAGAGATTAAACAAGCAACACGACCACGGGCACGGTGCACTTGGAAGAAGATCTGAGGCTCCCTCAGCGCCAAAGCCGCGCTCGCTTTTCTCCCCTTGTTCTCAATATTTCCTAATAATTAGCGCTGCGCCGCAGATGTGCATTTCTCCCTCTTCACCCTGCCGCCTTCTCCACCCTTCTCCATCCTCTGAATGTCGGATATTAGGACGAGGATTTAAAAAGAGAGCATCATATGCTTTCTATTTGATAAATGCCATTAAAGTTGAGGACAAAGATGAAAGCTGAAAGGCTGCGGGGAATTATAGGCGTATTTAAGGGCTGCAATCATATTTTAAGTAGTCTAATGAACCCAAACATATGGAAGAGTACGGAGAGGAGAAGTGACTGCGGGGAGGTCGAAAATCAACCCGGTGGACTTCATAAAGCTCGAGGGAAACTGGATAAATGAGTCAACTGGCAATAAAAGGCGACTGATAATTTTATTTAGTGAGATTATGGCAGAAGAATTCAAGTTCATCAAGGCTAAAAATGAAGACGAATGAATCATTTCCGTCTCATAAACAAGTATCAAACACGAATCGTTCAAACGCGATGAGCGATTGTGAGATCACGTACGGACGAGACGGTGATTCAGCGCACGCTTCTCATCTCCGACCCAAGTTTTCAGCTGAAACACGACAATTTAATTCACTTTTATTTGAAACGCAGCTAAAACAAACCTGAACCATCCGTCAGCTGACTCACTAATTAAAGCGTCACCAAGCCCACGTGACTCGTCTGCTTTGATTCCGACTTGGGCCATAAACATTTCCAAACTAGCTGCGCATAGCTGAAATAAATGGCACTTCATCACGCGGAGCACGCCGCTGTTATTGATGAGAAGGCATCCTGGATTCCTTCAAATGAGCGCCATGCAGGGACCCATATAACCTGCTGCCACACATAATCCCTCCATTTTTTCTCAGGCTACTTCCTGACCCCTCATTAACACGCCGTACCTACACGCCGACGTCCTGGATGCAGAGTTATGGATCTTTCGTTTTGATAACAAATTAGCTCAAACTACGGCTGCTTGAAATTCTCGATGGTTTGAACTCGGAGTAAAGGAGGTGGTTGTGGAGGTCCCGGTTTACTGGAGGCCCCGTGAGGGACCACACAGCTGGTCTGCAATAATTGCTTGTGCAAGAGACCGTGGAGAGAAGAGAGCAGCGGGGAAGGTAAAGAGAGGAACTGGTTCTCCGTCCAGTCTTGTGACACATAAAATAGCATTTACATCAACACTCTCTGAGACTTGGACAGACGTCCTCTCGCTCTCTCTGTCATCTCATTCCCGCTCTTGATGTCATTTCCCATCTGACTTCCATGCTTTCTCTCTCTCTCCTGCAGCAGCAGCAGCAGCTCTATTTTTGTTGTTGCTGCTTCAAATGGAGAGTTTGGACGGAGGTTTGCCTCCACCCAGTGGTCAAAACATGCAGCAGCTGCAGAGACACAGGAGGAAGGTTTATTTTTAACAAGAAGAGTTTTTATTGTTGACTCTTGTTGAATCCTGACGGCAGTGTCCTCGAGATCAGTCTCAGTCTTTAAGCTTTCTGTCTCGCCTCCAGACTGACCTCATTTCTTACCCAGCCTCGTCTGTTTACCACATCACGTTTGTGTGTGACGCTCCTGACACGTACGGAGGAGTTCATGCTCATTATGCTGAACGTAACCGCTGTGAAACACTCAGTAATGTCTTATTTCTCTCTGACACAAAGGCAGGTAATTTATCTGTCTGCTGGAGATCTAAGACTCGTGGCACATAGACAGTCTGGCAGAGAGCTGGTGGTGAAGGACCCGTATGTATAGACTCGAGAGTGATGAGGGAAATAACCAACAGGTGAGTGACGAGGCTGAGCAGGTGAGGTCAATCAAACCGGAGAGAGTACCAAGAGAACATAGCACTTTAAGAAGGTCATGGCATCAGGGACACGAGGACTGAAGGAGCTTCAGTCGACGTCTTGATATCAGAGGTGAAACCCAGAACCTCCAACGGTACACGGTGTAACAGTTCATCACGCTCAGAGAGCCTGAAAGGAAACGTGAAGATCGGATCTCCAGCAGAACAAACACATCTCGGCTGACACAGTAATAAAGACACTCGTGGTAAGATGTTAATACCTCAGCCATTTATTTCTTAAACATAAGAAAGAAGGGACTTCTCCAAGGTAAGAAAAATAACATTGCAATTTAAAATCAAGTGCACTTCAACAATGTCTCGTTCCCCTAAGGGAGCCGTCCCTTCCTACCGTGTGAAGTGAGATACACAAACTCAAAAAACAATCGAAAGACTCAATCTTTACTGTAAGGCTTCAGGTGGGGTGCTGTGTCGTTTAACTGTTGTGATGTTTGACATGTCAGTGGCGACGACAAATATATATGTAGGCGTACCCATAAACAGCCAATCCAACGTCACGACACTGTCCTCCGCGACATCTATACACGAACGGAAACGCAACTACGAGACGAGAGAAGACGTCGACTGCGTGGAGTCGGGCAGTGGGCTCGTTTGTGCTAAAACTCCTGCGTTAGCCAGAATGGGAGGAAGAAGAAGGAGGAGGAGGAGGAGGAGGAGGTGACAGCTCACCTGGGCCAAACAGTATTTGTAAGTAATTTCCGGGGTTTGTTTGAACGCTCTCAAGAGAACCAGGCAGATCAAGTTTTATCAAGTTCAGCTGATGTACGATATGAACCATCAGTCAACAGAGGGTTTAAAGAAACGCCGAGCGGGAGTACGACGTTTGACGAATGTCAGTTTAATTTAATTAAACGCGACCTGGCTCTCTCTCTCTTCCCTCCACTCCACTCCGGTAACTCGTTCGCCTTTCAACAGGCATGTTTAATGAAGTACAATCACCGTCCGGTCCAGGCCTGATGCCGCTACGTCCAAAAACAACACGGATAATGGCTGCACCGTGTTTAGCTTAAAGGTCCAGTGTGTCAGATTTATAGAACTGCGCTTTCGTTTGTGTGTAATCACCTGAAGGTTTGTGTTACCTTAGAATGAGACTTTATGTCTGAGGGTCCTCTTCTACGGGGTCCGCCATGTTTCTACGGCAGTCCTGAATGGACAGACTAAACACAGACTCTCGATATTCGCATTTTCTTGTTTATCGGACCCGATCTTGGGAATCACAACTGTCAGTGATTGTTAAGTGCAGGCAGTTGATGCTATAAAGTACGTACCCGCACCCTGGACCGATAATTCCCTTTAAAACTCAACAAGAACGTCCAAACTGAAGATATTTGTTTCACGCCTACCGTACTTTCTCCGTTAAGCCCGCGAGGAGCGAGTGGATGAGGCAGCTAACAGCAACTACACCACCAAATCTCACACACCGGGCCTTTAACGGTGACGTCGGAGAAGTAGGTCACAATCTCACTTTCATGAACTTCTATAAGCGTTTCCTATTGTACAAAAACAACCTTTATTAGCAAAAGCAAATAATAATTAACCGATAATCAACGTAGAGGTCCTCGTAACTGGACAAATTTAAACAAAACAAATCAACGTTGAGGAGAAAATTAATCAAATGTTTTTATCTGCAATTTCAACTCACTGGATCCAATATCAAACAATGTCCTATCTATATAATAGGCCAGTTAAGACAGTAAAATGCAGCAATTCACAACTGCCGTAGTGCGTGTTACATACTCAGGATATATAACAATATACATTAATGGCATTTCACATTTGACATTCTCGATAATACATAACGTACCTGGAGTATAACCCACAAAATGATGCTGGTACCTTGTTGAACGAAACAAAGGAAGTCTTGACGTTACAGGGTTTCACATTTAGGAACAAAATCTGCGGTCACGATGTCATGGGCTACAAACACCATAAATCATTAGCGCCTTAAAAAATAACTCGATTTGATTGGTTGAACAGCAGGTGGCAGTGTTTATCTGTTACTCGATGCATAAAAGGAGCGTGACGCCGGCAGCGTAGCCATCGTAGAAGCTTTCTTTAAACCTCCGCTTCGGGAAGATTCGGAATAATTATTATTCGAGTGGCTACAAAAATGTTGATGGAAAACTTCCACCATGGCTAGTTCGGCTTCCGCGGGGCGTTTATCGGACCCGATCTCGGGAGCCACGACTGTCGATGATTAAGTCAATAAGCAGGTCGGTGTAGGCAGTTGATGCTATAAAGTACGTACCCTCATCCTGGAGCGATTTTTGGAGAATTTAAACCCAGATAATTCCCAAATTTGAAGACATGTAATGCACGTAAACTCAACAAGAAATACCAAACTGAAGAGTTTTTGTGTACTCAGAAGGAGGGCAGTATCGTAGAGCAGATGAGTGAAACCCCAGTCCATGTGAGCGACAAACAAGCCAATCGTGAACATTTAGAAAAGGCTTTTGTACAGTACAGGAGGTCACTTCTTGGCACGGACAATCTTGATGTATCAGGTGTGATGTTTGGGCACAGAGGTAAGTGGTTCTCTGCCTGTAGGCTGTTCTATCCTCCACTGAACAGGGCGAACTTCATTGTTGTGTGGTTTGGGGTTCATGTTGAGGAGGTGACACATGCGCTGCTTGAAAATGGTCTCAGATCTGAAGATTCCTCGAGCACAGATCTGAAACATTTTCAAGCGTATGAGATGATGACGGGGGAGCCGGGAGCCGGAACGACCTGAACCCGAGACCATCGCTGGGAGCCAGAATCAACGCAACCGTGGTGACGTCTCCCGTGAGAGGCATCACAACTGCGCTCATGTTCTCACTCAAAGAGAGACAGTTTGCACTCGGTTCTAACTCCCTGTGATAATATTACCTCCTCTGACTGAGTCCTGCCGGCCAATAATGAGTCAGAGGCTACAGCGACACTTTGACATTTCAATGCATGTTTTTCAGATTTTATTTAAAGGTTGGATTTTATGAGATCAGACTGCTGGATAAAAAAGAAAACACCTCTTCTGGCTGTTTATTTAAAGTCGAGTCTGCAGAACGTTTCCCACTGATGGTTACAGACACATTTGGCTGGATCTCTTCCAAAGGGAATAATTATTATTTTTATTATCGACTCATCTGACAACTGAAGGTGATGTCTTGAGATGGTTTTTCTTGTTCAACTTAAAGATCTTCAGTTTAAATCTGCACACGAGAAGCTGGAACCATCAAACGTTTGGCTACATTTAATCGATTATCAGCAAAGATAGTTAATCTTTCTGAACTTCCATGTTTGGTTTGACAGGTTTGCCACCTAATGGACCTAAAAATCAGGAAAAATATATTAAAATTTAGTCGGTTAACTTTCTTACATTGTTACTCCGTTCTCCTCACAGCTTCAAACTCAACCAGGAACCTTCCAGATTTTGTTAACTTGCTCAGATTTGGTCATCGATTTATGCGTTTCTACACATTCAGACAGGATCCAGCGTTTCAGAGACATTTCAGGCTGGCTGTGGAGATTTGACCCGTCCAAATGGCCACAGCGTGATGTCGGACTGTTTTTTGGCCAGCCGCCCCTGCAACCTGCCCCAAGGCAGCGAAAAATGGACGACCCAGACAGCCGGATCCTGCAGAACTGAGCTACAGAGGCTGTTTTTTTTATGATCGAAAATATTTCTTTCAACCATCTTCTTCTGATTGTTCTATACTTAAAATAAGTCTTTGTGAAACCTGACATTAATCTCAAAGCGGACTAAAGTCTGACCTAACGCTGACTGAACAGCTCGGCCTTGTGGACAGTCTGCAGCCTGCTAAACGTGTCTGAGAGCGAGTTGCAGCTGAAAACGTTGCACTGAAATGGAAAAGTTCAGCCGGAGAATCGATTCGTTCTCGTCTAAAGAAGCTCGGACGAGCCGCGGTGCTGGAAATGAACGGGTGATGGGATGAGCTGGACGTGGTGACGTGGCGAGGCCGTGTGTGCAGGATAATCCACGTATCCGTCTTATGCTGCCACCTGCATCTTGCTGCATGAGAATAAAAACTACCATGGAAACTTAAATCTGTACAGAAACACTAGAAAACACGATGATCACATGCCTCGGCGTCCCAGCTGAGCTTGGAAAAACCCTGCTGTCATAAGCAACTTCTGCACAATTGTGATAAGAAACATCACAATCACACACAACACTTTACATGTACATTATATATGTGGACATTAATGTACATGTAGTCAACCGTGAACAGAAAGAATGGAGGAGCATATACAAATATAACATGATATATAAGGACTAAAGACATACTGACGATACCTACACGTTATAGACACATTGCTCGTACATTCATATATGTCAACACTTAAATATGTATATACAGTATACATGTATATATTCATATGTATACAGATATATCAAAGGAGGAATAAATAGTGCCTTTAATGAGGTGAGACAACCTAGTTTCCGAGACGTGCCCCGTGCAGGCCAGGAGAAATCTGCCGCGTGGGGACACGCTGGACTACCAGCGCAGCGCTGAAGTGATGCTGGTGGTCGTCCAGCTCTGACTTTTCCGGCTCAAACCGCCTACGCTCCGTCGTTCTCACACTTTTCGTGGGAAAAACAACTCCCGCCCGAGGAGGAGTGACCTGCTGCAGGTTTTAAAAACACTCCCCGTTCCTTCCTTCCTGGCACTCGGTCTAGTTTACAGTATTATGCCCAGTAATAAATAAATGTACTGTTGATCTACTGTTGCCTATATGTAACAACTACAGCCTGAAGAGGCATATTAAGATGTGATTACATTCTATATATCTGATGGGGTATTGACATATATTGCAATGCTTTAGTACATACAACCAAAAAAGGCTTTGTGATTCCACCCCGTGTGTGTGTGTGCGTAAAGTCAGGCGTAATAAATTACTGCATGACACACACACTTAGGAGCGAGACGAGTGACATGTTGTGTATGGACCTCTGACAAACTGTGTCGATGAAAACAGTGGAACTGGATACCGGCCGAATGACTGTGTCAGGGAATTGGCAGTGGACAACTCTCTGGCGGGGTGACTGGAACTTTCTGTTGGAGGTGGGTGGCATCCGTCACTGTTGACAGTGAAAACTCAAAACTCGGCCTCGAGTTTGAAGGCGGCAGATCGGCGAAATCAGCTTCTTTTTTTTTTTTTAAAGATTATTTTTTGGCCTTTTCATGCCTTTATTGATAGTACAGCTGAAGATAGACAGGAGGCAGAGAGAGGGGGAGAGACACGCAGTAAATGGACGTCCGCTGCGGGAGTCGAACCGGAGCCAGCTGCAGCGAGGACTGTAGCCTCTACACATGGGGCGGCTGCTTAACCCACTACGCCACCGACCGCCCCAACGAAATCAGCTTCTGGCCTGCTGATTCTGGGGTGTCATGGATATTCTGCTAAAAAACTTTAATTAATATTAAACAAATCTGTTCATCTCTAATTTAAGAAGCTCAAAGTGCCTCTAACTCTGTCCACACTCACCTGAAGTTAGCTTTAAATGCGTTTTTGTTAGACGTCTCCCCTTTGAATGAATCTGTACATTGCTGCATGGCATTGTGGGTAAACTAACTGTTTCAGAGAGCAGACAGACTTTAAAAACGTGGCCCGGCCATCCAGAAAGCTGAGCTCGTGGGTAAAGGTCGTAACGTAACCTTTCAGAGGAGTGAAGAACCTTTGTCGATGCTCTGTGTCTACACAGGATGCGTTCAGGTGCAGCAGGTCACCTGCACACGATCAATGTACCAACACGTATAAAATGGAAGAAAATAGATCTGAGGTGTAAAAATACACTCGCATGTAGCATGTGGTGAAACCCGAGCCGCGACGCAGCCTGTGTAGACATCGATTTGTCAAACGGCGTCCTCACAGCAAGAGCTTCCTGTAACACACACACTGATCCAGCAGGTTGTGTCGGACTGAGTCTGTTTAACCTCGATCTGTCCAGATAACGGACGTCAGCGATCGCGCAGTCTGCTCGTCTGCTGCTGTGAACGAAGGGGTAATCTTTAGAGGAGGACGTCCAGTGCAAAGAGCTCGATGACAAACTAAAATCACGTCATTCATCTCATTATTTCTGCTGTCGATGCGATAAACCGACAAATTTAACACCGCCGCCGTCAAACTAGAGGCCGGAGAGTCGAGGATGCCGACTGAAATGCTACATAGAGCTACGGCTTGCATTAAGAGTGTGTGTGTGTGTTTGTGCATTAAATATATCTCTGCCTCTACAGGCAGAGGAGAATTAAAGATTTTTTAAGGATGGATCGACTCGAGGGGCTTTTCTCATGGAATGTTTGGGATTTTCACTTCCTGCGACTTATTTTTTAAATATCTAAGAGTTCATCTGGAATTTATAGAGCACTCCTGCTGGCGGAGACTTCACTGACATTCCCGGCAGTGAGAAAACTGTGGAATGATTGTGCTATAATCTGCTTTCTTTGAAATCTTTTAAAAATCAGGGGTGAAGCTTTCACCGTCTAAACTTGTGGGAGTCGAAGGAATGCTTTAAGTTCGAGCTTTCGGGTACGAGCGGCGAAACGTCTGCACGTGTGTGTGTGTGTGTGTGTGTGTGTGGCATGGAGTTTAAAAACAAAGACTTTGGGGATGTTTGGATTCAGTGTTTGAGATCACACTCTTTGAAGGAGAGGACTGACGAGGTGTCCGCCTCCAGAGCAGCAGTGACAGACGTGATTCAAAAGAAAAGAGCATGTGATCGTGTGTGTGTGTGTGTGTGTGTGTGTGTGTGTGTGTGCATGAGGATTAAGTATCTACACGGATAAATGCATGTATGTTTGTGTTTCAGAATACCCCTGGGGTGTCGGATGGGTGCTGGTTTGGTCAGGGTGGGGGTCAGTCTCCGTCCGAGAGCAGCTGAAGCCTGTGAAAGGCATGATGGGAGGAGACGGGGCAGAGCAGAGGGTCTCTTGGTGTTCACGCTCTCATTTGGTCTTTAGTTTGCCCACCTCCCCGTTCAGCTTGCCCTCCTTCGCCAGCTTCTCGTTGAGTTGGCACAGCTGGCGAAGGAAGCCGTCGTTGGGGCCGATCTCTCTCTTGTGCCTCACGGTGGCCACCGCCAGCCGGGCGTCCATTCTGTGGCGCAGCATGAGGTAAGCGACGACCATGGTGGGGGAGCGACTGTAGCCTTCTCTGCAGTGTACGTACACCTTCCCTGGGGGACAAATGGGACAATAAAAGGATGCTGCAAGGCCGGAGTCTCACGGTATATCATTTCTTCTGCACATAAAGACCAAAACTAACAACATGTTAGTCGGTCTTTGAAGACTTTCTGACTTCCCCACCCTGTCTGAGGGGGTAATTATTAAAAACAGCTCATAAATTTACAGTTTCATGTAGAAAAAACAGCTGGTCACTGTAGTTTGAGTCTTTCAGCCTCATACTTGGCTGCAGAGGCTGCGCTGTTTTGTAGCTGCCACAACCAACGAGCAGTACGAAGTGCTGCTTTATACGTTAACTAATATTTATTAATAAATAAATAGAATGAATATTTATCTAATCGCATGATCTCCCAGCGTCATGAGCAGTATTTAAAGAGGATAATGTGAAGACAAACACGCAGCGCTTCTGCTTTTTAACTCAAGGAACAGAAAAAGAAAGAGACAAATGAATAAAGAAAACAAAGAGGAGTAAGAGTGTTTGGGGAACATATGCTGGGACTAAAACTGCCGAGCGAAGCATCTTCTGTGCCAGCAGATGCAAATATAAGACCTGACCTCTGCTGCAGACTCGGCAAAGTCAATCATCTTCACTGCAGCCTTCAGCGAGCGCACATCCTGCACACAGTCTGTCTGTCTGCCTGTCTGTCTGTCTCCTCTGCACTGCATTTGTATTTTTAATATCTGCATGAATCAGGACTCTCTGTTTGCCTTCTCTACCTGACTTACACTTTCATTACTGACAAGCCGAAACCTCCCGTGAGGAATCTCACTTGGCAACGTTCACGGAGCAGCTGATGTGCCGGGCTCGGGTCAGATCTGCAGATTCTGCACTTTATTTGAAACCCAACACCTCGCTGTGTCTCCTCCAAGTATTATCCCAACACCTCCCCCCGCCTCTCCTCTCCCCTGTTGTATAATCTCCTCCTCCCCGTCTATACTCGACCCAGAGCAGTTAGCTGCCA
Source organism: Nibea coibor (assembly GCA_023373845.1). Taxonomy (NCBI): domain Eukaryota; kingdom Metazoa; phylum Chordata; class Actinopteri; family Sciaenidae; genus Nibea; species Nibea coibor. Next base: position 1,943,001 of record CM041728.1, on the reverse strand, counting down.
ATGAAATGACCTCTTCAATACCTAATCACCTCGCCTGCCACGGATCAATGTTGTTTCTGCTCTTGTTAGACATGAAGGATTTCTGGATTACTCACTCAAGTCGGCTACCCAGAGTACAGCAGTTATCCTTCGTATAAAGAACGGACAGCGTGTCCGTGACGACGCTCGGAGGTTTCTGAAGCTCAAAATATGAGTACATATGTTTTAGATTTAAATGTTGGCAGTCAAGTGTTGGAGCTAATGATTCATGCAGTTACAATTCAGCGCAGAAGAAGAAGAAGAAGGTCAGACGTCATCATCTCCTGTTTTAATCCGTCCTGCACGTCAAAAATTCTGAAGCGGACCGCGGCGTGGCGGGCGGGGTTTGAACGGCTGCGTATCGCTGCGGTGCACGAGTTCTTCTTCAGGGATCTCTCGTTGTATTGATGTGTGATGATGTCAGTCCCCACGTGGCCGCGTCACTGCAGCGAGAGCATTTTTTGAAACTTGACCTGACGGTATAAAATTACCTGTCGTGACCTCGAGGATCATCACAGCCTCGTGAAACTGTGCCCGGGGTCTGACTAATACCTGGAAACCTTAATATCAACTATATTGATTGGAGCAGCTCTGATGTGCTGCTTATAATATTCAGTGTAACGTGTGAGCTCGTAAACACGGCTGCACTTAAACTGACCTCATGCCTTCATTATGGCGGACACACGGGAACATCCTCATTCAAAATCTCAGACCTCCGACCTGCTCAGAGCTTCAAACCGCGGGTCACAAAATGTCAAACACAATGTCGGACACCGCGCAAAGTCAAACTGCAACAATAGCAGGCGGCGGGGCAGAGGTGAGTCCTTCATCCCTCATCATCATCATCCTCCTCTCGCTACAGTCGCCCCTCGCGCCTGATTTACCACGGAGTCGGTGCAGCTTTGCAAGCCGCCTGGGAACGGAGATGCTTTTCTGTGTCAGAGCTGACAATAAATCCATGACATGAAATACAGCCCACTAATTAAACACACCCCTCCACTAAATTTAGGTGCAGCTTTGGGAGAGCCGGGAAAGATCTGGGACTGTTTGTGTGTGATGACGTTAGTCCCCATCGTAGCCGCGTCTTTGCAGCGAGAGCATTTTTTGAAACTTGACCTGACGGTATAAAATTACGTGTCGTGACCTCGAGGATCATCACAGCCTCGTGAAGGCGTGCAACCACAAACACACACACCGGAGAAAAGTGTTTCCAATGCAATCGCCACAAAATACAGGTGAGGCCTCATGTCTGTGTAACAAACAGTAATCACAGGGAAACCTGCTGCAGCTTGTAACATAATACAGCATTGGAATGGCCGTTGTGTTTCCATGTCGCATCGCCCGTTTAACAAATGAGGTTGATCGGGCTTCTGTGCTACAGGTGTGTCAATGTGTGACGGCGCTGACGTCCAGGGACATGAGCCGATAATGGAATATGGAGCAGGGCTCAGGAGTGTGTCGGATTTAGCCGTCATGATTATCTCCCGTCTTTCAATTTAAGAAGCGTGCCGAGATCGAATCATTAAAAGACGACGCTTGAATCTTGTACCCGCCGTCAGACGAGCAGCGCGAGGAGCTCGTTTTCGTGTCTCGAGTTTGTGGAGACAAATTACTCTCAAGCGGGAGCCACTGAAGTGAGGACGACGCCGTGTTCGACATTAACTGTCAGTTTTCTTCGGGCTGCAGGTTTATTTGGATTTACTGATGTGAAATAAAGACCAGCTCAACATTTACATATCATCAGCCCGTGAGCTGGTATGGATCTGAAGCTTTCCCCTCTGACACGTTCGTCACCTCACAGCTCAAAAGATAAACTCACCTTTGCCGTTATTGTGTGCGAGAGCCTTGTCGATAAAGTCAGCCCCCTCCTCGAAGAAGGCACAGAGGTTGAACTGCTCGGTGTCGTTGGCCTGGATGCCGTGGTACGTGATGCCCGTGCCGGCGTAGAACTCCACGCTGGTGTTGACGTGCATGAAGGAGGTGCCCTCCGCCACGTTGAGGACGTGCGTCACTCCGAGTTTCTGCAGACGCATTGCATTCTGGGCTACGAACCTGGGTGGGCGGGGACGAGAGAAAACACGTTTGATTTAATCACCTTAGCAAAGTTGCTGATGTCCGTGACAAGTCTGCTGCATGGAAACAAAGTTTGTACGCTGGTAAAAGCTTCCAGAGTGCCCGTGTTGATGGTGAAATAAAACCTCTGTGTTCAGTGTACAGCAGCAGGATGAGACGCAGAAGACAAATCACGGCACTAATAATAACACCTGACAGATACAGCGGAGGAGCGTGTCAGCACAATTTATTTTAAAGTGATATCTTGACAATGTAGGTCGCATCTTTCACGACAACTCTGCATGTGTTTCAGTATCACAGCTGAGTGCCGTGTTTTAATACGAGTCTGAACTCATTTATCGATCGTTTATTTCAGTAATAATTCAGTTTAACAGCTTACAGGTGTTTTCACTCGGTTGATTGGACCTCTGATCAGGTAGAAACGTAGCTAATCCATTTTATTACGTCGTCCTGCTGCGGCATGTCGAAATGTCCGAGTGAGAAATACCTTTAAAAGTGACAACAGCGTCGATTCCCATGGCTTTAATATCTGCAAAAAACCTCAAGAGACGATGGAGATGTCACTCGAACAGTATAAAGGACGGATGGAGCTTTTTTATTTAGCTAAATTATCATTGCACACAAATCTGCAGATTCTGCGTTTATAGAGATTACCGTTTCAAATCTACGGATCTGTTACTCAAACCCTGGGTTGTATTTCAGCAACACACCAATGCATCTGCATCTGGATATCTTAATTGCAATATAAAGCCTGTGTATAACTCCAATCCTAGAGTTTTAAACACGATTATCTGCGGGCCATGTCAGGAGCCCTCCGGCTCTTTGATGATCTAAAATGTTCCCATCCCCTAAACGGATTACGACTGTATTTTCCAAACTCAAACCCCCCGTACGCTGTTTTCAGATCAGTCGCAGTCAGCACTATGAAACCACCGCGTGCAGCTCAGGGACACACTTAAGGTGTGGTTTGTTTGCTTTGAGGAACACTTTGGCTCTTTGTGAAGCTGGTCTTTAATAATGGATGTTGTGGGACTGCGGATCCCAGGGTGAGGAGGGCTGGGACGGGCCAGGTAAAGAGGAGGAGAGCTCACTTGGACCTACTGTGCCTCTGCATCGTACTGTAAATCTGAACACCGCTCCTTCACACGTGCACGGGCGCTGATCCTCTACATGTACCGCGAGCATTTAAACACACATAAGAGGGGGAATAATAAACGCTGTGATGGATTCGAGTCCTCACAGGTGAAGGAGTTTGTGCCCTGCAGCTGACACACAAGCAGATGGCCTCCTCCATCTCTCCTCCTATATGGCCGTAAAGCAAAAAAATCATGGCAGGGAGGATTTTTTATTAGGTCTTGCAGGGAGGAGGAGGAGGAGGAGGAGGAGGGGAGGTTTGCAGCCACCACCTCAAGGGAGCCGTCCAGGGTCACCTATCCTCGCCTCACCAGCCTCATATCGACTGTAAGCACACGGAGCTGTCAGGGCGAGCATTTACATGAAGATTTATGAAGCTGAGCTCTGGATGAAAGTAAAGCTGACACTTAACACAAGCCTTTATCATAACTTTAGCATCGTACAACATTTGGCGTTATCACATTGTAAAGAAAGAACTCATCCCTTCTTCTCGTTTCAGTGAAAGATGGAGCACGTGCACTCGAGTCTGATGTCTCTATTCGCTGCAGAGCAACAATGTGGGGTTGTTAAATTCTCCACAGCTAATTAGCGACACTAAATGTTCCATAAAGCTTCAATATAACACACACAAAAGAGGCGTTTTATTTAAAATCAATGGACAGTTGCCTTTGGCCAGGTTGGATCGTATCAGTGGACGCAGGGCGTCGAGCCAGCCGGGCCGGAGCAGCCAAAACTGTATTCTCTTGTTAAGGTTTGTTTGCTCTGTGTAATACACGCGGCTGTAGTTTTTTATAAAGGAAGAGAGGACAGCAGGAGGGTGGAGGACGATGGAGATGAAGAGTTGAAGCTCATTTCTTCTGTACCCCGCCTCCCTCTTCATGTTTCCAGACTCTTCTTTCTTTGTGCGAATCAGTTTTACTACGATGACGCCGCACGAGTGTGTGCATCGTAATTGTAGCTTTGTGGATATACGGCCAGCATCTCGCCGGTTACATACGCTTGCTGTGCTCCATATGCTGTGATATTCCCAGACTAATCTCTCCTAAGCCGCTCAGATGGCAGCGAGGATTCTTCCACTCGATGACTTCAACGTCGATCGAGCTGCAGATCGGTTTAAACGTGACACCTGTGTGTGATGGCTGAAGGTTTTTGGAGAGCGTTCCACAGACTTTCCACACTAGGAGCTGAAATATCGTCCGCTATGAGATTATATTCTGATTTGTCCTTTTATTAACTGAACTATAACGCAGTTGCACGATCCTACATCCAATCTCGTCCTGAACTGAGGAAGTTGCTCTAAACTATAGATCGGGGCGTTAAATGGGTCATGAGTCCAACTCCCAACGGGATCCCACGATAATGAATATTTTCAAGGACAAAGCTTTTCCACATGAATTGCACCATATATACACACCGTGTTAATCAGCGCGCATTTGTTTGGATCTTATTAGCCGACCGACTACACAATTTAGAGTTTTAACGGGGTCCAACTAATAGGATACATCAGCAGAAAGGCTTAGTGCGTCCCAGCGGTGGAAACAGTGGACAGGGTGCAGGCTTTCATCAACAATCAATACCACCTCGCCCTGCCTGAGCCGTTTGTAATATCATATTACACTGCCCTTTCAACTTGTTTGGACACACTATGATATACTCGAGTATCTCACTAATTGCCCGCTGACTCTGTTCTGCACAATCAGAGAACAGAATTTCTTCATCCGAAATCAAAATCTGCCACATCAGAGTCTGTTTCACAGAGTCGTCTGATCGGCCTCAGCTGAGCACGAGCGTGCCAGCACTTTGTTTGGAGACTTGGCCGGGCAGGATTGGCATATTCAGATTGATTTTGTTGTAGCACTGAGGTACAGTAATGTGCTTGTATCCCGTCTCGCTCGCCCTCCTCCAACCACTCTGTTGGCAGCGGCTGGAGCCAAATGATGGACTGCACAGGGACACCACGTTACTCAGGGGCATCCCTGAATCGCTCCTCCACCATGAATCCATAAAAGTGAGATTAAGAGCTGCTCTCTAAAAGCTTATATTACATTACAGCACAGCAAATATATTTTAAAATCGTATTTCCCAGAACATTTTTTTTTACTGGGCGTGGCGACAAATTTGACACGTGAAACCTGAAAATTATTTCTGATATTTGGGACATTTTAGATGAAATTAGCCTGAAAGGCTTAAAGGGCCTCATCGACCAGATTCACCAGAAATGTTGGACAACCAAGCAGCAACCTCAGTGGCTGGTAAATGAAACCATGTGGAAGTGTTCAAAACTGCAGTTCCTCAAACGACCACTTGAGGCTGGCTCCAGAAGTGAGTCAGTCTCCATAAGTCCCCATGTTCACAGCAGAAATAAACATGTTTACAGCCTGGTACAAAAACAGTTTTGGTCTCTGTAGCTAATTTCCCCGTTCATGACAACTGTACTGAGGGTGAATTTATATACAACTCACCTGTTCACATTATATTAAGGCTTAAAGTTATGCAGGATTCAGAGGCATCAATAAAGTCTTATCAAGTCCCGTTCCTGCTTGTAAACAGACAGTCGGACACTCAGTTTCTAACTGCTGTAAATCTGACAGACCGGACTGTGAGTGCTGTGAGTGTGTTCATCTCTTTGTCAGACACACAATGCATCTTACACACAACCTGAACAGGAAGTACCAGGAACCGCTTTTACTGGAAGAGCGAGCTGTAAATTCCTAAAGAGTCGGGCATGTTCATTACAAAGCCAATAGCATCCAGTCAACTAATAACCACAGATTTATGGTTTGGCCTGTGCTATGGTGAATATACATAAACAGTATATACACTGTATGTGTTTGTGCACTCGCACCTTTCACCACCTGATACAGGAATTAAATGACACAGCGGCTATTTGTTTGTCCTGTAACGCGATCGTACACAAACAAGTGAACGGTGTCTCTGTCATTCGTACGTCTGTTCTCACACTATGGAACTCCGGGTCGCTCGCTAAAGTCACACACCACCAACTATTTCACTGATTCTGGTGACACTGGATCATATTTTATGGAGATTTTGATGGAGTTTGTTAGCTGCTGTGTCACCGCAGAGAGGAAGAGGAGTAAATGTGGGACTGACTTTTAGTGGTTGGTGAGAGCTTGGTGAAATAAAAGGCTGAAAGACAGACGCCGAGCTGGGCTGACTGCTGCTGGACTAGTCAGTGATATTAGCTGCTGCTGGGTCTGCTGACCTGGATGATGTTCGGCTGTTTGCTGTTATACTCAAGTACAGCTGAACATGTCATTGCAGGAGCAGGAGAAAGTTGCAATTACAATTTGTTTTCTTGAGACTTCACATTATTTATGTGGTTATCTCAGGACAGCAGCAGAGATTTACTCAGATTCAGCTTCGTAAAGGTGCCGTGTAGGTTTTGGTGCCACCTAGCAGTGAGGTTGCAGACTGCAAACCACGCCTCACCCTCTGCTTCCAGGCACGCTGCCCTGAAATGTCACACACCGCACCTTTAAAGTGAATATTTTCCAGGTTCTTTCGTCCTCTCTGACGTTAAACTGATTATCTTTTGGCTTGTGGACAAATCAAAGACAGTTGAGGACATCACCTTGGGCTTCACGGACCAAACAACCAATCAAGAAATTGATTGACAGTTTAATCAATAAAGAAAATAATCATCGGTTGCAGCCTCTGGAATAAAAAAATAAGTAAGAATGTGTTTCCTCACAGGAACAGTCAGCTTACAACAGGTTTATCATATAAAAACTCTACGATGCCTGGGTTTGGTGACCTGTGCTTTGAATTTACTCATAAAAGGTGTATAATATTTAATAAATAATTAATGTTAAGTAACATGACAACTCATCCGTCCCCCCTCTCACGACTCCCACATTCACGTGTTCCTCCTTCTCCCTCTTTGTTCTGCAGGAGCCCAGCAGACCTCCTGCTGTTTTCCAGCTGATTATGAATGGAAATAAACATTTTATTGTTTATTTATACATATTTATATATATATATTTGTTGTTGTTTAATTGATTTAGATGTCCCTGCAGCCCAGCTGGACAGAATGGGAGCGGCTCGATGAAGACGTGATTACATAGCAGTGATACTAATGATGGAGGGGGAGTCTTTGTGTGTGTGTGTGTGTGTGTGTGTGTGTGTGTCCTTCACATCCAAACCCTTAAATTATTATAATATCAGAGTGGATTGCACCTTTAAAATACATGAATATTACTCCAATGTCACAGTGTTACATAACCTCCACCTGCCTGGCTGCTGGGGCTCGTGAACGCCGCTGGTATTTCGAGTGTTTGTTGACAACAACAGGCTGTTTTTTTTTTTTTCCTCCATGACGAGAGCGGAGACACCAAAATAACAAGCCCGCCATGCGTGCGTGCTGCCCGGCATGCGACACTGCTGTCACCGCGGCGTCTGGTCGGCGTCTTAACGAGAGAAAACACGTCCTACCTGTCTGTCACACACTCACCGACACGTCCCTGCGGACAGACGGATAAACACTCACGCGTTGCCGATGTATATCCTCGGGTAGACCTCGTTGAAGTGCTGTGTGGGCAGGCTGTAGAAGCCGCTGCCGTTGGACAGCAGCTCGTTCAGCTGCTGGACGGTCACCTCGCCGCCCGGAGCCGGGACGTCAGCCGGCGGTTGGTGCTGCTGCGGCGGCGGCGGCGGCTGCTTGGCCGGGCTCAGGTGTTTCTTCATGGCTCTTCTGCGTCTCCCGGATCAATGTGGACGGATCACGCTCGGCTCCAGGCTCGTGAGCATCCTCCGGTTATTCAGCTGCATCTTTTACCTTCGCACGTGAGGTCGTGCGCGCGCTGTCTTCTCGTCTACAAGGTGTCTGACGAGGAGGCGCGAGCGCCACAGCCCCCCCCCCCCCCCCCCCCTCCATCACCGCCCCACATCAACGGCGAGCACGAGCGAGGGTTACAACGAAGTTCCGGTCCACACTTTCAAAATAAAACTGCCAATTTAAGGTGGAAATACCAATTCTGCAGCTGTAATCATTGACATAATATTGTATGAGATTAGAAGGATAATGTAGAATAAAATACTCAACTTAAGTGCAAGTATCACAAAACTGTACTTGAGTACTTGAGTTAATGTTAACTACCGAGCTATCTAAGTCTAAATACTTTTATTGTTCAACGAAACATGAAAATGGTTAAGACGATATATAATTTTACTACAATGTCATGCTAATTTACTGTAACATTGTAGCTTCTAAGTGTGAGGTAGAATAAAATGGAAATACTCAACTAAAGTACCTCAAAGTGTACTCATGAAGTACTTTCTTTATATTTTTATACTAATACTTTTGTACTTTTACTTAATGATCTGAATGCCTCTTCTACCACTATATATAAGTAGCTAGCTATCAGATCATCAGATAATATTAATAAAGAGTTGCCGGTTGCATGGCAACAATAAATTATAATTATTATTCATTAGATTAAATTATCAACATTACATAGATTTTAGTGTGCCAAGTATCTTAGACTGCCTTATACTTCTACTCTAATACATTTATTTTACTAGTTGCTCATCAATATATAGATTTCTAAGTGTATAGATTTATTTTATTTTTTTTGTTGTTGTTTTGTTTATAAGTATTTTTCTTATCCATCTTGTGTACCGTGAGCTGCTCTGGGTCTGACCTGGCAGTAAAGCTTTTCAGTGCTTTTATTTTGAAGACACAGCCATGCAAGTTCCGGTACACTCTGTCTGTCTGCGGCTGACTTGACACCGCTGCCTCGGCACCACTATCTCCAGCAGACACACCCATCGGCAGTCAGACACTCCGGAGAAGGGAGCTGGACCCGGAGGAGGACACAAGTGACACCAGCCAACAGAAGGTACCGTGCTGCCTTCAGGCGCTGCTCGTGACGTCCTAAAACTCCATTTTGGCCAATCATAAGTCTCTGCTTCACAAATCAGCTGTTTGTGGATATTTTGTGAAGATGAACAGACTAAAGCTTTTCTATGAGCCCACAACAAGTGGTTATGTATATTATTATATTTATTTATATTTATATTCACTGTGCTCTCACATACAGGCACAGATATAAGTACAGTTTAAAAGACAAGGGACACGACAGGTAGACCCAAACATAACATGCAACATAAAAAATAACTGTGGGCAAACTGGGTAAAGGTTTCTTCAAACGGTGTGTAGTGTTATATAGTATAGTATATACACGTCTGTGTGCAACAGACTACATGTAAATGCAAATGTGAATTTAATTAAACCTGTGCAGTAAAACATGTGCAATTAAGAGTTTCATTTTAATCAGTTCTGATTAATTTATTAGATGCGTTCATCCATTAATTACTATTAATTTTAGTCTATCCTATACTGTAGTTCCTCAATCGTCAGTCCCATAAGTCCCCATGTTCAAATGTCCAACTTCACAGCAGAAACAAACATGTTTACAGCCTGGTACAAAAAATGGTATTAAGCTCTATAGCCACTAAATAAAGCTAGCAAATACAGACAGTTTGTTTTTTCTTACTTCTTTATTCATATAAACTTTTTTTTAAACATATATATAATGCAAACATGTTAAACAAGTTAAACAGATGTATTGTTTTAATGGTCACTATCTTAATTTAGTCATTTATGTCATTAGTATAATTCGTTATAAATCAAAGTATTGGACAAAATTAGCTCCATGGTGCTGCTAGAATTAAAGTCAGTCGACTGTCATCAGAATTCATTTTGTGAGAATCATCAGTGGGCTGAAGCGAAGTCCACACAGGCTGCAAACACTGGATCAGTCCTCGTGTCGATTGTGAAATGAATACACATTTGATGAAGTTATGCAGAATAAAGTGGGCGACACACATTAGACATCTTGTGACTTAACGTTAAAGACTTCATGTGGTCATTATTTGTACACATCAGTATCAGTTTCCCAACTCACGCTGCCCCGTCACCAGTGAGACTTTGTGAGGTGTCACAGGGTGTGGAAACATATTGCAGGTTTATGATGTCCAGACAGTCATAATCACATTTGAACACATCATTTTATTATTCACACAGATTAATTTTAATCCAGAATTTGGTAAATTTGCTGTTTGAACAGCTGCATGTCCGACCTGACAGCACAGCCTCCAACATGCCAACGTTAGTGGTCCGCTTTCCTCGGAATCACTGAGGCAGTTAAGTGCTTACTCATCCTGCAAACAGCTCTTTGTACACGCCGAATCAAACTCCCTCAGCCAATCACGACTCTCCCTCCTCCCCGCACGCAGCAGTCAAAAACAGCACGAACCCTCGAGGAGGTTCCCACAACACTTTCTGCAAAGCAAGCACGGTCCTGTCGAGAGGCAACGTGATGAAGATGAAGAGCTTTGGTGTTCTGATGTGCGTCCTGGCAGCGCTGTCCACAGCTGAGGCAGTATGACACTTTTTATCTGACTCTATGAAATGTTTGAATCATGTTCATGAGATTTTATGAGATTTGTTGAACTCTTAGGGCTTGTTGGCTGCTTTCTCCTCCTCCTCCTCTTCATCGTCTTCGCTCTCCTCCTCCTTTGAAAGTTCAGGTGAGGAACTGCATTCATCGAGGCTCTCTGGTGCCGTACTTCATCATCAGCAATCTTTTGTTTTACAGGTGAGCTCTGTCTTAACGGGGGCACGTCTGTCCCGTCCCTGACGAGCGGTGAGCACATGTTTTGTTTGTGCGCTGACGGTTTTGAGGGGAATAACTGCGAAAGAGGTACGAAGCTCAGCCGCGAACCAGTTTGCATTTATCCGTGTCACACTTTGAATCAACTCTTTCTGCTTCTTCAGCGAAACGTGGCCACTGCTACGAGGGCGTGGGACTGTACTACAGAGGCACGGTGTCTAAGTCAGTGAGTGGACGCACATGTGTGGAGTGGGATTCAGTCACCAGGGAGCTGTACATGTCCTCAGATGTCAATTCAGGGAGGCACAACTACTGCAGGTACGCCGCCAAAACTTTGGTTTGATTTGAAACGGCAGCGCGTCTGTCCTTCCAAGCACGTTGGACAAACTGTGGCTACCAAAGTCACATAAAAAGTCCAGATCTAGATCAGTGTTTGGTTTGCCTACTGATACTGGATGTGCTGGAGTAATGTGCGCCCAGGGAATCATCTCATCACATTTGACGTGTTCCCCCACAGAAACCTTTACTTCAGACGCCGTCCGTGGTGTCATGTCTGGAGAAACCAGCAGCTGGTGTGGGAGTATTGTGGTATTCCACGCTGTAGCTTCGAGTCGCGTGAGTGTGTTCTCTCTTTACAAGTAAGTCCAAACCAGAGTGTGTGTTTCATTAGTGTTTAACTCTTTCATCTTGCAGCTCCGGCCCCGCCTTCGCCTGCACCCACTGATCCAGAGCCAGGTAAACTCCGCCGCCGTGCTGAGCTCAGCGCGTCACGTTCACACGCTCTTTCCCTCCACTGTGTTCAACGTTGCGTTGGTTTGATCCCCCAGCTGCAGAGCTGACATGTGGCCAGCGCAGCAGACGAAAGCTGATGAAGATCGTGGGTGGAACAGTTGCCACCGTGGAATCCCACCCGTGGGTCGCTGCCATATTTTGGCGCAGCAAATCCAAGGAGAAGGTTTTCCGTTGCGGGGGCAGTCTGATCTCATCGTGCTGGGTTCTCACAGCTGCCCACTGCTTCACTGACGGGTAGGAAGTGAGGTCACTTACTGTAACACATGGCAGGTGCTGACATGCAGCAAGCAGCAGGCTGATCGGACTTGTCTCGTGAATTTTCAGCTCCCACAGCAAAGCTCGCCGCTTCTCCGTCATCCTGGGGAAAAACTCTCTGAACGAGAGCGAGCCGAGTGTGGAGCAAACATTCAGGGTGGAGGAAATCATTGTCCACGAGGGCTTTGACAACAGCGAGGGGAACTTCAACAATGACATCGGTGTGAACACATCTCTAGACGCTTCAGTACCGACGGCGTGTGTTGTGATGGACGCAGTCATTCTTTGATCGTTGTCTTGCAGCCCTGCTGAAGCTGAAAGCCAGAGATGGGAGGAAGTGCGCAGTGGAGAGCGGCTCGGTGAAGTCTGTCTGCCTGCCGCCGCCTCAGCAGGGCCTCCAGCCTGGTGTCACCTGTGAGATCGCAGGATATGGGAAGGAGCAGTTTGGTGAGGGTGGTCTGACTGTCTGAGCCGATTATAGGTCATCGATTTAGGGTCAATGTACCGTGATTTAAAATCTGCAGAAAAGTTTCAATGTTGAACCTGCAGCGTCACACTCGTGTAGTAAAGCAGCAGGACCTTTGATCTGCACTTATTTACAGCACTTTTCCTTCCTTCCTCTAATTATACGTATGTTACAAACTGTAATGAGTTGTTCAGGACTTGTCTGGACTTTTCTTCTCTCCAGGTTTGTGGTATAAGTCTCAGTACCTCAGAGAGGCTCAGGTGAACATTCTCGCCGATGATGTGTGTCGACACGAAGACTATTATGGAAACATGATCACTGACAACATGTTTTGTGCCGGTCGGCCCGACTGGAGCCAGGATGCTTGTGAGGTATTCACGACAAGTCGGAACTCGATCGTGTTTGCACGGATCGGTTTGTTGATTCTCTTTGACGCTGCTCGTCTCTCTCCAACAGGGAGACTCAGGAGGGCCTCTGGTGTGCGAGGTCGCCGGCAGGCTCTTCCTGTTTGGGGTCATCAGCTGGGGCGACGGCTGCGCAAAAGAGTTCCGACCCGGCGTTTACACCAGAGTGACCAACTACAACCGATGGATAGAAGAGAAGACGGCGCTGCCCTCCGTCACTGCAGGCTCCATGTTTCCTCAGAAGTGAAGAGGACGCTGACGTGGGCCACCGTGTCGCCAAGTGGCAGACTGCAGTACACGCTTCATAGTTATGAAGACTATTTCTGTAAATAGAGCCTCCTGAATCTGACGCACTGGACCTTTGATGGTTAAAGCTGCCAAAACCAAAAGACAGATCCATCCTGCTAACATTTATAATCTGTGTTCAGAGCACAAGACATGTTAACACGCAGGTTCAGCATCTTACATGACAAGTAAAATGTGGATTAATCCACCGCTGTAAATAGTCCCCAGCAAACAGACGCAGAGTTTAAAAAGTTACACGAGACGGACGAACACATGGTTGGTTTCGAGTTTGCTGCCATGCAGAGATTAACGGTAGCATCGAACACACCCGAACAGTCTGCATGTTGTCTGTTCATGATTTATTCACTCTGAAATGTAACTTCACTCCATCAGATGTAGCGTTTGTCTCTGCTGCTTCACGTTTTCCTACATTTGTTCTGTGGTTTTTGGTCCTTCGCTGCACTTTATGGTTAACTACGAAACATTGTTTTGTTTCCAGATGCAGAGTTTTATATTTTTGTCGATGTTTTTGTTCATATTGAAAAATAAACAAATTTTATACATTTATTAAAAGAAGAGTCACATCGTAGTTTGTAGTAAAATACAAATTACTTCCAGCCTTTCTGTCACATTCTAATAATACATGTTTCTAAGTCTAAGACGTGTTTTTATGTTGCTTTTATGAGCCAGTAAAAAAACAAATGGTATAAACAGACTGTCCTGAACTTTAACGTCTTTTCAATATGAACATTTCCAACCAGGACCAACCACGGCCCGACAGGACCAAACACAGCCTGTAGGACCGATGGGCCCGTACAGAGGTGATTTGGGGCTTCAGTCAGCATCCATCCCGAGGCCTGAGTGAGGTCATGATGTCTGTTTTCGTTTCATCACAAGATGGCGCTAATGTGGTGCAAATGATTACAGGTGGTGTCCTTACCTGATGCTTTCTGTGTGCATGAAGAGGCTTTCTAACTCCTCTTAACTGAGCGGCCAGTGACAGAACCTCTGCTACTGTAGAGATATATAAGAAAGATATGCAGATATTTCTGCATCTTTCATCACGTTTTATGTCTATATTCATTTTGTCTCTCTTGGTACTTGTGTGTCTCTTTGTGATCCTTCGTGGTTGTTTTTTGATCTGCAAGATGACAAAAAGACTGATCTGATGTTGTTGCTTCTGACGTGATAAAAATCGGGCAGCACAGAGATGAACGATGTGTTGTTCAACCGGCTCGATGACTGTAATACTGTGAGACTGTTGCCTGTTAGGCAGAACAGGGCATGGAGTCGTGTTTTGTTCTTTTAATCTGTGCATGCTGGGTGGTGCTCTGACTTCATGTGTCGTTGCTCTTCCTGGTGGTGTTGCATCTGTTTGCAGTCACTTTTTGTCACTTTGTCGTCATTTCTGCTCATCATGTGTCTCTTTGTGGGTGTTTGACCCCCTGAGCTCCAGGGCCTGTCCTAATCCATCCATGTTTTGTTCAAATACGACCTCCGTTCAGCATGCATGTGTGAGCAGGCTCTACATGAGATGAGTTTGTTGCCTTGTGTTGTGCTCATTCATCAACTTTGTGCACCTGAGACAGACACACAGTGAGTTCTTTCAGGTGAACCGGTTTGGGTTTGGGCTCCATCTAAAATGAGTCATCACATGTATCGTCTGGGCGTGGCTGCTGCGGCTCTTTATTTATTTTTCTAATCTTAGGGAACATTCAGGAATTTCACCCAGCAACCGTCAGACACTGAGAGACGATCTGTTGTTCACCTGTGCACACTGTACGTTTCCATCATGTCCCAAAGTCCTTTAACATAAAGTTTCTACGGTCCAGTCTGTTTCACTGCAGCTTTGTAAGTTCAAACTATAAGACATAAGAGAAATTACATTTTGTGCCTCTGAAAACAGAGCGCAGACACACACACACACAGACACACCTACCGCTACCTCAGACTGCATGTGAGGTGTGACTGCACCTGAGAGGGTGGGACTTCATTCTTGTCTCCAAACCAGACTCAGACCAGTTTTCAAAGGACTCGTTGCCATCCTGTGTGCGTGACATCAAGTAAAGTAAGTGCTCTCCAAAACTAGAATCGTTTGTGATAGTGTGTAAAAAGCAGAGAGGCCTTCAGCGCTTTATTACACTGTTGTTGATGGTCTGCACGCCTCAGCGCTCTACCTGAGACAACACCACCTGTCAGCTTCTACCTGAAGCTGTTAGATGAAGAACCTTAAGAGCAGTCTCTAAGCAAACTATTAAATCAGTGTTTATTGTCTCCTTCAGCCATCTTACAGCAACCGTCAACATGCCTGAGACTGCAGAGTCCCACGCCGTCGCCCTCACCACCAACCGCAACTGTGTCATGGAGATCACCAACGTCAGCTCCGTCTACTGTCTCGTCAACCCAAAGTAAGTAACGATATTTGACGGCGGTAAAGACGCATGACTGCCAGCTGTGACTGCATAGTACAGATATGACTCAGGTTTGATTTTTCTGGTGTAGTTATCGACAAATGTCACCTCTTCATAAAAAGCAGGACAAATTCGAGTTCGAGCAGCAGAACTTTTGTCACACAAGCCCACAGATGTATCTGGTGACCCCTTATAGAGTTATTAGCTCCACCTCGCCCAGCTCTAAGTACATTTAGCTGCAGGTAGAATTTTAAATGCATGACTTGGAGCCTCATGAGTGCATCCACCCTCTTCTCCCCTCCAGGGTGTACATGGAAAGCGGCTTCGTCTTCAGCCCTCCACAGCCGACCGTGCGCACCACCAAGACCGAGGTGTGCTCCTTCACCAAGGACGACAACACGGCGTCGGGCGCCGTGGGCGTCCTGACCTACGAGCTGTTCGACATGCACAAACGCCACTGCAGCGAGCTGATAGCCGTCATGTTCTCCGTGCCCTTCGATTATAACTTCTACAAGAACTGGCTCGGGGTGGGCATCTTCGAGCACACGCGCGCCTGCGATGACAAGCTGTACGACCTCATGTACAAGGGAAAGGATTTCACCAACTTTATGCGCCATGAGGCCGACGGCTCCGGGGTGAAGTACCAGGGAAGGGCCGTGGACGTGAGGGCCTGCATGTCCGACGAGGGGAGGGCTATTGTTAAACTGGAGGTGTATGACAGGATGGGCTGATGAGTGTCTTTGTAATAAACTGTAAGAGATTCCTGAAAACCTCACATGCAGCTTGTCTGTCGTTTATTGTCACCTGTCGATGCTTTGAATGAATAAAACATCATGAGAATTTATTTTTCTGTGTCATCTTTAATCAGGAAGAATGAAGAACATCATCTTAAGGGGAAATAACATGACTTCACTTTGAGCAGAATAAACGTTAGTGAGGTAAAAAACACAGACCTGCAGACAAAAGGTGTGGTGCATGAAGAGACAGCGAGGTATGAAGTCAGAGCTGATCTAACCAGCTTCTAACCTGACATAAAAACAACAAAACATACAAAGTGCTGTTGTGATTGTTGGCTACACCCTGTCCTCACGCCTCTGCAGACATACCTCGGACAAAAAGCTTCGAGACAGTGAGCGATAGGCAGTAGGTGTGTGCTGTGGGTGGAGACAGATCTTTTTGGGTGTCACACATTCCCCAGCAAGAAAGATCTAAAGAGTGAAGTCAGTGTTTCAAATCTGGCATTACGCGAGCGAGCAGTGCACCTGTGATCCGGACAGGTAAGTCGATTTATTCCTGAGCTGTGTTTGTAGGTTTACTAAGATATTATTGAGTGAGCTGTGATGCATCACCCTCTGTGTTTAACACTGTGCTTGTGTTGTAACTTTCCTCATCTCGTGCTCCGTCACAGCCTTCACCAGCAGCAGCAACATGAGTGAATCAGCAGAGGCTCTGGCCGCTAACCTCAAAAGCCGAAGAAATGTCACCATTGAGATCACCAACGTCACCAATAACATCTGCCTCATCGACCCCAAGTAAGTGCAAGACGTCACTGTAAGAGTGTTGAGAAAAGATCGCATGCACGAGGCGCCAATTTCTCAAAGTAGGTGAATTAATTATCAACTTTTCCTGACTTTCAAAAAAGGGTTTACCTGGACAGTGGCCACTGCCACAGCCCGCCTCAACCCACCGTGCGCCCACTGAAAACCGAGGTGTGCAACTTCAGCAAGGCCAGCGGCAAAGCGTGCGGCGCGGTGGGCGTCCTGACCTACGACATGTTTCAGAGGCAAGGCAACTGCGCTCGGGAGAAATTGGCGATAATGTTCTCCGTGCCCTACGACTACAACTTTTACAAGAACTGGGTGGCGGTGGGAATCTACGACGTGAGCCGAGACTGCGATGAGAGTCTGTACAAAGAGATGTATAACAACAAAGAGCAGCAGGGCTTCGTACGGGCCGAGGCCAACGGTTCTAGTCTCATGTTTGAGGGTAAGAACCTGGACGTCATATGCACCATGTCTCCTATGGGCAGGGCCATCATGAAGGTGGAGTTGTGGGACAAGATTTTCACCCCAGGCACACAGCAACAGCATTACTAAGCCATCAGTGTGTAGTGTTATATGTTTAACCCTTTGCACACCTGTGCTGTCTGTTCATGCAATAAATCATGTCTGATATGACAAAACTGTTTCTTAGTGGTCATTACAACAACAACAACAAAAAAAAAAAACGTCTTGGCAAAGCTTCAGGAGAGTCGAGCCCAACTGGTGGAACAGGTCAACGTTTGTCTGTGTGAGTCATCGCTGCGGTTTATTCAGTAACTGTTTTGATTGGAGGCACAAATCTGATCTATAATTATTACACATCTTCAGAAACAAAGCAGATTCAAACGTGGCTTCTGTTTTAAATGTAAAATAAAAAGACTCATTGATCGAGTCAGTAAATAAAATGAAAAAA
Organism: Nibea coibor; assembly: GCA_023373845.1. NCBI lineage: Eukaryota > Metazoa > Chordata > Actinopteri > Sciaenidae > Nibea > Nibea coibor. The sequence continues at coordinate 1,925,075 of CM041728.1, read as the reverse complement.
CAGACAAACAGATCTGCTGTTTTGTGGATTTTGTAGAGATGAACCTCCTCCAGCTGCAGCGCGCAGTCAAACAGAGGCACCACCTTCCTCCGTCTGCATGTGTTGCACACTTTCACCACCTAGCGGCTTTAAAGTATTCGATGCACGGATGACTGCAAACCTGCAGCGGGAGCACTACATGCAGCTCCTCAGACAAGTTGGAACGTGTGTCGGTGTCAACGGGAGCTTTACATGTGTTGATGGGAAGATTTTAAACATGTCTGACGCTCTATCTGTGATGTGGCTGCTTCACTCATAATCCATGAAGCCTGGTTGTTCAAACAAGCCATCTGTATCTATGTAACTACACAACTTATGTAAACTGATAAAGCTCTGTTTGTTTTGATCTGGATGACACTTTGTACTTAAATTGTATTTCGTCTGAATTAAGTGAAGGAGCATTCACACTTCACGGATCTGTTTATTGTTTCAGTCTGTGTGTGTTTGCTTCTGATCCAGAGCACTGCTCATAAAAAACACTGACCACCGTATTGAACCTGTCCTTCAGATACATCTCCAGTGTTGCCAGCGGCATCGGCCTCACATCAAACCCTCTGAATTGTTTCTTAGCCGTCTTGCTGACAGGCACGATCTCCTCGGTGCTGTTGCGGTCGTTGCGGCCGATAGCAGCATACGTGGGGAAAGAGTCCTTGAGTTGTTCTGGAAGACTCTTGTTGTAGTTTGGGCAGCAGTAGGCGGACCACATGTACTCAGGCACGGCCACGCGGTGATCCTTCAGCCAGTGCTCGTCGTTCAGGTAGGGGATGATCCCCGTCACTATGTAAGCCTCTCCGAGACAGTAGGTGCTCAGGGTTTTGTTGACAGTCTGCTCCAGGACTTCCCAGGGTCCATCGTTAGAGCCCGCCTTCTGGGGAACCACGTTAGTGAGGGTGAAGGTGGCAGAGCGGTCCTTGTGTGTGTGGTGATGAAGGCTGGGGTTCAGGTGGCCACGAGAATAGGTTGAATTGATGTAGTCCAGCTCCACCGCCTGACTTTCCACCACGTTCTGGTCCAACGGGCCTGGAGGGAAGGGGATCATGTTGCCATCAGCTCCTGGGTTGGCGAGCTGTTTATTGGGGATGGAAGGGAAAGACGATGCAGTTTTAAAGTCGACATAAAGGATTTTAAAAGACTAAGCAGACATCAACATGATGAAGGGAATGCACCACACGTTACGTTTTATGGGAATTTATCCAAAAGTTGTTGAGATATTTTGGTCTGGACCAAAGTGGAGGACTGACCAGTACAGGGAATCAAAAGAATTCTTCTATTTTATAAATGTTTATTTATTAAGAAAATAAATCTGGATCTTTGTTTAATATTAAAACAACACGTGTAAATAGAAATGTATAGTTTACAGTTACAGTCTGGTGTGGAAGAACATGAGTCCTGACCTTGTTTACACCTTGTTACTATAGCAACAGGTGAATGTGTGTGGTTATGGAGGTTCAGGTGTGATAATCACATATGGACGTTTTGGTTTCAGAGCAATCAAATCTAAAAAAAAGAAAAGACAATAGAAGACTCTCTGAACCGTGGAGAGCTGACAGACCATGAACACACTAATGAGGCAGTTCTCCTTTACTGGGGCTCATTTCCTTGTTTTCTTGTTATTTCCTGAAAATGTTGAATAACTGTAACTTCAGCACATTGAAGTGAAACAAGTAAAACACATTTAATGAACCAGAAAATTAAAGATTACGTCTTGTGATCTCAGTAAAGACAGCTCGATTTCCAACCTTTCACCTTCTTTCAGTATAATTTCATGTTTTTAAATCTTCCAATCAGACAACACAATATTTAAATAACCTCACCTGTGGCTCAAACTTCCAGGATGCGCTGGGTCTCTTTCCCGCTGGCACAGAGTACAAATAGGCTGAAAACCACGGCGAGCGGCGAGGTCGACTGTACAGCGTGGCAAAGTGGTACTGGTTGTCGTAACGTTGGCAGATCGGGGTCCCTGCCAGACCTTTAGGAGGCCAAGACTTGTAGAAGACCTGCAGACATGGAGCAAAATCCCCAACATCAGCCGCACACGGGCACCAACCTCCAGCGAAGGCCAGGACGACCACAGCCAGAGCAACACGGCGAGACATTTTGATAACTGATAGTTAAATCTGGCTGCGAGATGCTGCGTGATGTGTCATGCCTTCACACACGGACGGTCAGTGAAATGCAGTGAATCATGGATTAGCTCAGAGCTGCTGGCTTTGCATAGACACATGACCTCCGAGTGAAAGCAGAAGCTGTTACAACATCAGTTTCACGTTTCAAAGACTTCCTCTCATAAGATAAGATTTAACATAACATATTGTTATTTCATAGGGAGGGTGGACTATTCTCCCGCCCTCTCACGGAAAATGCTGAAGTCCATTTGTTATCCCCTGCACCCACCCACTAACTCCCACTTTGTTATGTAACACCATAACCGGGTTTGGAGTGAATTCCTGTCCGTGCAGACTCCAGGCTTCACTTATTCTGAAAAGGCTCACGGAACATTTGTCCACTGTTTCTGGGATTTAAGGTAACACTTCTCCTTTTCCCTTTTCCCACAAACCTTCACAGCACTGGAAGTTGTTTCTTTAGGCTGTTAATTCCTGTTAAAAACAGATGTGCAGGAAGCAAACTGGGTGCTTTCTGCTTTCTATAAATGGAGAGTTTTTAGCCTGCTAGCAAGCCCCTGCTGGAATGCAGATTACGAGATTAGAGACCAGAGAGTGTTCAGAAGATTTACTTACAGGAACCTAAAAGAAAAACATGTATCATGTTTACTGCATTAAATGTTGTCAAAGATTATTAAGTTCCATTTGAACTTGCAGCCTAAAATGTGTGAGACTGCCATGATTTTACTGTTACATGGGGTTATGACCACTGATAGTAAAAATAATGGACCTGGTGATGTCTGGTTGCCTACACTCTTAATCCTGCATAACTTTAAGCCTTAATATAATGTGAACACGTGAGTTGTATATAAATTCACCCACAGTACAGTTGTCATGAACAGTAGGGCTGTAGCGATGCACAATCTCACGATACGATACACAATATTCACCCAACGATTCGATTCGATACTCTTTTCAACCAAGTATGTGAAGAACAATAAAATGCCCTTTTACCCTGTCACTCTCTCTGTGTGGTCCCTGCACTCTGTTGTAGGTACACAGCTCTCTCTGTTGTCCCTCCCCCATAAGACCGCAGAGTCCTTTGATTGGCCAGAATACGTCAGATACCACATCCACTGATTGGTTGAAAAAGAAACAAGTCTGCCTAGTAACGTTTGTCCATTTGTTGACTGCGCTTTCAGTCTGCTGAACATCTATTTTTTTATGTGGTGGCCTAAAACAACAAGGAAGTGTCTCACTGCCACTAACCACACATCTCCATCTTTAGTGGAATCTCAGGAAAACAGTGCAAAAACACACATCTCTCTCAGATATTCACAGATATGTAAAACTTTAGATGTTTTGGGGATCCACCCAATCCGTCCTCAGAGGATAAACCCGAAGTGGTGAAAGCACTTCTGCTTTTAAGCATGAAGGTGCTGGATTTATGTCCGCCGGCATTCTCTCGAGTCTCCTCACTCTGACTGCGTAAACAGGAAGGGGAAGATGCCGGCGTGCCAGGCGTAACACAGGGGATTTGAATGGGACTTAATGTATCGATACTCGCAGCTGAAAAATCGGGGAAACAAAATATAAATATATATTGCAGGATCGATTGCTCAGCCTTACTATAGAGACCAAAACTTTTTTTGTACCAGGCTGTAAACATGTTTATTTCTGCTGTGAAGTTGGACATTCGAACATGGGGACTTATGGAGCCAGCCTCAAGAGGACGTTTGAGGAACTGCAGTTTTTGGCACTTCACTATTGGCTTCACTTCACAGCCATTGAGGTTGCTGTGGCAGCGATGCTTTCTAAGCATTTAGAGGTTACAGCTGTCTTTGTTGTGTACTATCTCACTATTTGTCAGGACAGTGTTCGTGACTCTAAATTACACCAGACATCGCTGCGACATATTCCGTGTGCGCTGTGTTTAAGACAATGTTTGTGATTCGACCAGGCACTTGAAGCCTAAATTAACCTTGTATGTTTGTTATTCTTCTCAGGGTTTATCCATGGGGAGCATCTCAGGACTCTCACTTCTGCTCCTAGTGGTGTGTCTGACGAGTCCCAGTGTCCTGGGTGGAAAGATTCTAGTATTTCCGATTGATGGCAGCCACTGGATCAACATGGACCTGCTGATCCAGGGCCTACATGCCAGGGGCCACGAGGTCATGGTGGTCCGTACCTCCACTAGCTGGTACATCAAAGAAAACGCACCACATTACCGCTCCATCACGGTCACCCTACCAGAAGCCATGAACATGGAAGAGCAGGACTTCTTTGCAAACCTCCTTGCCAATATTCTGACAATACAGCGAGGGGGGGGGTCTTTTATCAGCACTGCAAAGTGGTACTGGGAAATGCTTGGTGCACTGTCGGAAATTCACCAACAGGCCGGACAGTTGGTGATAGAAATATTTGAGAACAAGACTCTGATGCAGAATATGCGAGACACTCAGTTTGACGTGGTTCTTATTGACCCGGGAGTGCCTGTAGGAGTTCTGGTGGCTCATGAGCTTAAACTGCCAACTGTTTTTAACGTGAGATGGATCACCAGTGGAGAAGGGCATGCTGTGGTAGCTCCATCTCCAGCATCCTATGTTCCAGTTGCAGGACACGTTGTGTCAGATAAGATGACCTTTGGACAAAGAGTTCAGAATACAATCCAATATGTCTTCAACATGTTCATTGACAGGTTTATAGTATGCCCTCACTATGACAGACTGGTAGACAGGTACTTTGGTCCAGATGTGAACTTCTATCACCTTCTACAAGGAGCAGACATCTGGCTCATAAGGGTGGACTTTGTTTTTGAATTCCCCAGACCCACCATGCCAAACATTGCCTACATTGGTGGTTTTCAGTGTAAGCCTTCGAAGCCTTTATCGTCAGAGCTGGAGGAATTTGTTGAAAGTTCAGGAGAGCATGGATTCATCTTGATGTCTCTTGGTACACTGGTCAAAAGCCTACCTGTAGAAATCACTTCTGAAATCGCTGCTGCCTTTGCCCAAATTCCACAAAAGGTCATATGGAGGCATGCCGGTGAGCGCCCAAACAATTTGGGCAACAACACCCTACTGTTAAATTGGTTGCCCCAGAATGACCTCTTGGGACACCCAAAGATTAAAGCCTTTGTGGCCCATGGTGGCACAAACGGCATCTATGAGTCCATCTACCACGGAGTGCCGATAGTAGGCATGCCCCTTATGTTTGACCAAGCTGAGAACGTTCTGAGGTTGGAGATCCAAGGTGTCGCTAAGGTAGTCGATGTTACCAAACTCACTCGCCAGAACTTTCTGGAAGCAGTACAAGAAGTACTTCACAATCCCTCATACAGAAATAACATGAAGGGTCTGTCTGCTCTCCATCGGGATAAACCAATGCATCCTCTGGACACGGCCCTTTACTGGATTGAGTTTGTTATGAGGCACAAAGGAGCTGCACATTTACGTACTGAGTCTTATAAGATGCCATGGTATGCCTATCATTCTGTGGATGTCACATGCTGTTTGTCAGCAGTGCTGTTGATGCTTGTTATTATTGTAGTGGGATTAATGCGATTCCTTTGCTTTAGACTATGCAGGAAGAGAAAACCCAAGCAGGAGTAGACTCCTCACATCAGATTAACTGAAATGACTCAACAACTACTGAATAGATTTCCATGAAATAATTAAAATATCTTGACAACTATTTTTGAAACTCAGGAGCAGGACCACACTGCAACCCACACTTCAGCCACATCTCACATTCACCATTTCTGCCCTTCGCTTCAACCCACTTGGCTATGCCTGCATCCCACACCGTAACACTTAAGCTGTCTTTGCACTCTGCTTACTCTTGCTAGTGAAAGAGTTATCAATGGAGCTAAGAGGATAATTCCTAATAATTCTGGTAATCCTCTCACTTGTCATCCAGTACAATCACAAGGTTGATGTTTTCATTCTCCAGTGAAATATCCCAGATATATTATAGATATATTATACTGATGATTCTCACAAAATGAATTCTGATGACAGTCGCTTGACTTTAATTCTAGCACCACCATGGAGCTAATTTTGTCCAATACTTTGATTTATAACGAATTATACGTAAAACTAATGACATAAATGACTAAATTAAGATAGTGACCATTAAAACAATACATCTGTTTAACTTGTTTAACATGTTTGCATTATCTTTGTGAGCAGGTCAACGTGATTTAAGTGGACAACTGGCATTATATATATGTTTAAAAATGATTTGTTAGTGTGTGCAGATCATTACAAATTGAATGCTGCCGTCTGTTGTACAGTTGTACCCAAATTAAAGTTTATATGAATAAAGAAGTAAGAAAAAACAAACTGTCTGTATTTGCTAGCTTTATTTAGTGGCTATAGAGCTTAATACCATTTTTTGTACCAGGCTGTAAACATGTTTGTTTCTGCTGTGAAGTTGGACATTTGAACATGGGGACTTATGGGACTGACGATTGAGGAACTACAGTATAGGATAGACTAAAATCTAAAAAAATCCAACACAAGACACAAGATAACATTTTGAAACTAAAGGTTCCTCCTTAATTTGAACTAGCTTACCTGAATGTGTGCTCCATGTTAAGCTCAGTCTTTGTTGCAGTGACCCAGAGTTTGACTCCAATCTATGGCTGTTAGCTGCACGTCATTTTATAAAATATCTACAACAAATATTAACGTAGAATCGAATCATATGGTTCTTACATTGCATCAATTCATATTGAATCGGTCCGTAATAAAAAGATATTATTTTTGAATTGAATGGTAAGCTGTGGATCTAGATGCGTATCGAATCAACAACAACAAACACGGTTAAAACACACAATGCATGATGCTCTGTTCTTAAAGCCCAGCACTGTGTCTCTCTCGTGTGTGCTCACACAGCTGCCCAATAAAAGTATAAAGTCGATATAAAATTATACAAATGTTGTTGCTGCAAACACTTTCTATAGAATAAATGTGTTACTGAGCGCTGTGTTGACTCAGTGTAGCTCTGCTCTGCTCACAGTCCACCAGCCAATCAGTGTCAATATATGCCGTTGCCCTGGCAACGACTTTCAACTGACGGTAGCGCTCTTAGCCTAGCTTAACTTAGCTTAGCTTCAGAAATACTGAGAGACTGATCAAGAAAATCACGTCTACGTGCTACTTTCACAGAGTCTGATGAAGACTGTGCTGCTCTAACACCCGTTAGCCTCCATAAACTGCAAACTTCAGGGAGTACCGCTGCTAGCTGCTGCTAGCTGACCGCTTGAAGGTACTTACCGGAAGTGGTACACCAACACCAACAGTTACCGTCTGCGCGTTTGTTAACTGCTAATGTCAGACAGGTCAACATGACTTTGGACTGTGACTGACAGGGGCCCTGAAAAATATGAGATCATCGGGTGATGTTTGCAGAGTTAAAGCATTAACCTACCTCTATTAATATGGCGTCTTTACAAAGTGCCAAGATAACGCTTTCTGTTTTATTTACCTTTTTTTAAGCTCATCTCCCCCCGTCTAATACATCAAATGGTTCGGTCCTGCTCCCAAACTCGGCGCTCGCGGTGAGTTCAGGTGAGCGCGTGTTGATTAACACATTTTTAATGTTTGGACCATTGGCAGCATAAAATATAGAATGATGGACATTAACAAGATAACACATATCTAAACAAGTAGATGCTCCAGGGTCATTCAGCTCAATCAGAATCATTTTAAAGAACTAAAGTCGGTTCCCTGGTGCTGTGCTGTTTGTGGTAAGAAAAGACAAATTGTCTGAAAGATAACTGTCTTTATTTGCAGCTAGAGAGCAAAAGAATGGACTGAATCAAAGATATACATACATAAAGAAAATTACAAATTCAAATTAGTGCATTATTGTTATATTCACAAAATGAAACAAATAGAATTGTTCTTGTATGATCACAGATCCATCTGTAATGCATCTTACAGGAGCCATCCATCCAGGACTTCAGTGCGTTTTTACTGGTGTCCACAATCTTCGACCAGAGAGCCGTCCAGCTTCAAGTCATCAGCCTCACTCCCCATCCAGATCTGCTCAGCCAGTACTTGGAGGAAGAGTGGTGCCTGCTGCCTCCCGCCTCTCTTTCATCACTGAGCAGCTCAGGTTCTGGTTTTGCTCTTGAAGCTCTGTTATCTGCGCATTGAGATTTTTAATTTCTCCTTGAAGCCTGTTGTTGACCTCCAGGAGCTCTGCATTCTTTCCTTTCACTTCAAACAGCTCATCATTCAGGAAGCTGTTAATCTCAGACAGCCGTCGTTCCTCATCCTCTCGCCAAACTTTGGAGTCGATCAGATATTTGATCGTTTGCGACATGTTCAGCTTCTCTTCCTCCTGCTTGGATGTGTGCAGGACCAAGCGCTCGTGTTCTTGTGTTAGCTCTAAGTTTGTAGAAGTCAGATTCACAATTTGCTTCATTAACTCGCTGCTTTCAAAACTCAAAGCGAGATTGACAGACATCAGTTTGGCTGAAGTGCTGTTGAGGACTTTGGTCTGTTTGTCCAGCCAGGCGCCGCGCTCCTTCAAGACTTCATTGTCCCCTCGCAGGTTGCTGTTTGCTTCAGTAAGAGTGAGATAGCTGTTACTGATGTTCTGGTAGTCGAAGAGGAGGCTTTTACATTCTGGTCTGCTGTGTGACTCACTGTAATCTGAAAGTTACAAACAAAGAATCGTCACTTTTGTTCACACAGCATGTTTGAAAATGTATGTCTTCAGAAAGATACATTAGAGGAACAGCTGAAGTTATTTTGCTGTCTTTCTAAGACTGACATGAGAAGCTCAACATCAGTCTAATCTCGAAACTCACACAAGACAGAAAGAGCTACGCAGGACACAAGCAGCAGCAGGCAGAGTGTTGATAGACCGACCACTGGACAGAAGTGGTGACAGCTCATGTTTTTCGTGGTATGGATGCAGTTTGAAGCTAAAACAAACAAACAGAAGGTCTATTTTATGATTGTGCTGTTGGCTGGGGAAATAACGTGACTTAATTAACTCTAACTGTCAGAAATTCTAACTTCTCTAATGTTTCTCTAAGTCTTGTTGTTCAGAGGTTGTTACATATTGTACTTACATGTTTCCTGATTGTCTGAAGTCACTAAGATTGAGTCCAAGGTCGGATTGTTGAGCTGTTGACCGTCCATTTTTCTCGTACAGTGTCAGAGCAACAAGAAAGCTGCGTTTCAAATCCTCCTTTTTAAAAACCCTCCTGATGTCTGCAGAGTAAAGCAACAAAAGGATGCATTATATTAAAGTGGAAGTCACGACACATGAGAAAACATCAATGGTGTACTTGTTTTAAATAAGCCCACAGATCAGACAAAGTGTGTTTTGTGTGTCTAGACATCAAACACACACACAAAAACTTTTAATGGTTCAACACCTCCAACAAAGTGTGTCTGTGGTTTTCCTGTTATGTATCATCAAAGATCATTTGAGCACCTGAGCAGTATCTTTACATCTGTCTGTTGTCTGTCTTACACAAAGGAAAATTATTATTTAAGTTACATTCTAAATCTATATATAAGATGTTAAGGTTAGTTACAAACATGGTGGGCTGAGCAGGAAATGAGAACAGTTTGTGCAGACACGAGGTCAGATAATGACGATGTGTTCAGGGTGTCAGAACAAAGATGTGCTTTGCAAAGATACTCCTCTTTGATGTTACCGTATGTCTCGCTCAACATTAATCAGAGTACGACTGGATATAATTTGGATTTAAAGTTTCTTCTAGCTGGCTATGTGCAGGCTGCATGAACTCAAGTGCTCTTGTTAATTAATTAATTATTTCCTTAAAGAAATAGACATGTATCTTTAATTTGAACCAGCAGGTGTCAATGTAGCTTGTTTGTCATGGTGGACTCGCTACATGCTTTATGTGAGGGGAGAGAGAGAGAGAGAGGAAAAAACATATTTCTGCTTCATAAAATCATTGTGAATTTCCTCTAATCTTCTGAACAACAAGAGAATTATTATTAATGTGACCAGCAGGACGTCCTGTAACAATAAAGACTGCGAGATAAGCGAGAATTCCTTTCCCACATGAGAATCTGCAGGGATCTACTCTAAACAAACATGTTGCCACTGATACAGTATGTGTGAGAGAGGAGATGCAGAGCATATCATTGTTTGAACAGCCTCTGTATCCTGTCTGGGACAAGACAACATCAAAGATATTACGTGTGATTCTTTTAAGACCGTAAGAAAGCACATTCATTACATTAACACCGGTATTTTTGTGATGCCAGCTGTGCTTTCAGGCTTCATGCAGGATAGAAATGATCATATTTGGTTGGCTAACAACTGGAGGGCTTATTGAACTGGATGGTGAAGGTGCGAGGAAAGGACTGAAATTGTGGCTACCAAGACCAGGACCAGTATTACCAGGAACCACAATGTGTTTTCTTAAAACTTTCACATTGCGTCATGTCATGAAACAATGATTTTTTTTTGTGGTTTGCATGCAGCTTTGCATGCATTTAGTTTAGTTTATTTAAAAAAACATAATGCATGAAATTAGTAAAAAAGAGATCTGACCCAAAAATGGAAAGATTTTCAACATTTACATCTCCTTTACTCACGGTAGTTAGTATCAGCCTCAGCGTCACGCTGAAATCAACATGTTATGAGACCTTTTGCTTCCTTTCTTCTCAGTGTAGACTTATAGAGACTGACTCACTTCTGGAGCCAGCCTCAAGTGGACGAGAAGAGGTACTGCAGTTTTTGGCTTCAGCTTCACTTCACAGCCATGGAGGCTGACGTTGGGTCTAACCTCGATCTCACAAACCTTGCCCGGCTCTGTTTCGTGTTCTCACCGGCACAACATGAGTCCGCTGAATTTATGATTTAATCTCTACTGGTTTGCAAGAGTTGAACATAAACACACAAACATTTTCCAGATTTTATTTACTTAAAAGATAAATCGCAGTCATGCATTTACAGGTATTTGTGTATGTGAATCAGTCCAGTGTATACAATGCTACTCAAATGCAGGTTAGCTTAGCATAAAGACTGGAAACAGGGGGAAACATCTAGCCTGACATGCTTGGGATTATGTTCCAGACTTGTCTGGGTGCAGTGACTATAACGAGCTTTAATGTGTTAATTAGTGAGATTTAGAGGCGCTGAGTGTTACTTTCTGATGGCTTAGGATAATTTCCCACCCTGTTTCTAGTCTTTGTGCTAAGCTAGGCTAACATGCAGCTTTAACTAACAGACAGACGTGAGAGTTGTTTTTACAAACTCTAATTTTTCCTGAAATTATCCCTCCTTATAAATTACTTACCCACGCCCGACTGGAATATACAGTTTTACTTTCTGGCTTAGTTTCACACTGAGAGTTTATGGTGGCATGACGGTGCAGGTATAACATGACTCAGTCAATTTTACTTTTCCAGATCACAATGTAAACCAGTACGGGGATGAAGCTCACAGGGATGAGAGTGAGGACGACCACCAGACTGTGAGGTTCTTCCACAAATTGCACATCTTTGTTAGAACAGTTGTGGAAGTAATGAGAGTGGATTTGGAGGAAGAAGTCTTGAGTGCTGCGGTTTGGGTAGTAGCAGCCCAAAATATTAGACAGCCTCTCTATGCATATCGTCAATTCGTTGTATGGTCTGTAATAGAGGAAGAAACCAAGGTGTTAATTCTACATGATCAACAAACATTCTTTTGTTCAGCTTACATAATTTTATGTTTATATCTTTGCTTTTGGACTGTTGTGCATTGTTCCTTGTGACTTTCTGATTCAGTTTTTACAGACATAGGCCTGAAATACAACAACACACACACACAAAGGGTTTGTATGCATGCAAATGTGAAGAGATGGGGGAGTCATCGCCTGCCCCCTGGAAGAAGTTAATGGTTCTGTTCTTTGCTGCCTAAGCTCCTACAGAATGGGCCACCAAACAATCCATTTATCAAGCATGACAATAATGTATTGTATTGTTATTATGTATTATAATAATTTATCAATTATTTTGTTGCAACCGTGTTTTTGTTGTCCTCAAACGAGTGAAACAGCGCCCCCACGTATTGTGGCGGCCGGTAAATGTCAGTATGTGTGGTCAAAAAGGGGTACTGCAGTTTTTTTTTTTTTACGGTGGAGGTAATCACGTCGGTTAACTGACAGGTGAAGTTAATTATTAATGATATCAAACGTTCAGATGACGGACGGACAGACCGCTGGAAGAAGAAACTCTGAAGTGAAATGTGAAGTTAGGCTTTCTTACTCGGGTTTACACACAAAAAAACAAAGTTAGCGGCTCAAGTTTGACGAAATAATTCGTTTATCAGTGTTGCTAGCTAACGGACGAGGAGGCAAGATGGCGGCTGACCATGAAGAAAGAGCTCGAATCTCTGAAAGCGACAAAGACGGAATAAACTCAGAGGGACAGACAGAACAGAGACACAGACACACGGAGACAGACGAGATTCAGACTCCACGGGTCAAAACGGAGCTGGCAGGGTCAACTGAAGCCGAGCAGGCGGACAGGATGGAGGCCGCGGGAGGAGGACGCCTGTCAACTAATCCGTGAGTGTCTGTCTGTGTGTCTGTCTGTCTCTCACTGTCTGTGTCTCTGTCTGTCTGTGTCTCTGTCTGTCTCTCACTCTCTGTGTCTCTGTCTGTCTGTGTCTCTGTCTGTCTGTGTCTGTGTCTCTGTCTGTCTGTCTGTGTCTCTGTCTCTGTCTGTCTGTGTCTGTGTCTCTGTTTGTCTGTCTGTCTGTGTCTCTGTCTGTCTGTGTCTCTGTCTGTCTGTGTCTCTGTGTCTGTTTGTCTGTCTGTCTGTGTCTCTGTCTGTCTGTGTGTCTGTTTGTCTGTGTCTCTGTCTGTCTCTGTTTGTCTGTGTCTCTGTCTGTCTGTGTCTGTCTGTGTGTGTGTCTGTCTGTCTGTGTCTCTGTTTGTGTGTCTGTGTGTGTGTGTGTGTGTTTGTCTGTCTGTGTCTGTCTGTCTCTCGCTGTCTGTGTCTCTGTCTGTCTGTGTCTCTGTCTGTCTGTCTGTGTCTCTCTCTGTCTGTGTGTCTCTGTCTGTCTGTGTCTCTGTCTGTCTCTGTCTGTCTGTCTGTGTCTCTGTCTGTCTGTGTCTCTGTCTGTCTCTGTCTGTCTGGGTCTCTGTCTGTCTGTCTGTCTCTCTCTGTCTGTCTGTCTGTCTGTCTGTGTCTCTGTCTGTCTGTCTGTGTCTCTGTCTGTCTGTCTGTCTGTCTCTCTCTGTCTGTCTGTCTGTGTCTCTGTCTGTCTGTCTGTCTCTCTCTGTCTGTCTGTCTGTCTCTCTCTGTCTGTCTGTCTGTGTCTCTGTCTGTCCGTCTGTCTCTCTCTGTCTGTCTGTCTGTCTCTCTCTGTCTGTCTGTCTGTGTCTCTGTCTGTCTGTGTCTCTGTCTGTGTCTCAGAATTTGTGTTTTTCTGTAATTTTGTCTTGACGTGTAGTCCAGCTGTGATCGATGGTCAAGAACACACAAAGTTACTGAGATATATCTATATATATTAGATATACTAGATATATTAAATATCTTGTTGCTGTGTTCAGTTTGAGATGAAGATTATTTATATACACACACACACACACACACGTAGAAGATTTGTCCACATTTGACCTGTGATCCTCTGCTAAAGTTTAAACTCATCGTTTCTGTCTTTAATCGCACCAGGTCGTGTGGAGGCAGCAGTCATTGTACTAAAGGAAGTGTGGTACCACAGAAAACGGGCTGATGGAGGTGAGCACCAACACTCGCATAACAACTGTGTTTGGCAGCATGACGCGTGTAATATCGATTATCTCAGAGCTTGTCTGAGAAGATAAAGTTTGTAGTTGTCCTGGATGATAACTGAGAACTAGTCATGAAGGCTCTGACATTAGCGTGTGATCTGATCTGGACGTCTGTTTTCGCCAGATGTTTTAAACTGAAAGTTTTGTGGTTTAAATCCACCACATTGGTAAAATGACACATTTCTCGCGTTATATTTAAACAATATATTTCTACACAAACTCTCTGAACTGATGAGCACTTCTTGTCTTAACCCTGGTCCCTGTGGAGGAACAGGTAGGCCCGATCTGGTTCCTGTGGCACAAATGACCTAGATTCACCTCTTAACCTTCAGTGTAAAAGCTGTGAATACTCTGCTGCAGTCACAGTTCATAGAAGACAGACCGCGTTATCCTGTTTTAAAAATCAAGAACTGACTTACTCATACTTCAAATGACCTTCATTAATAATGAAACTGAGGCAATGCTGGAAAATTCCCTCAAGGTTTTCATAGTGTTTATCAAAGAGTTGATCAAAAGCAGGTCTAGAGTTTTAGTGTAAAAAGATAAAAATAAATTAAGTTAATAATAAATAATAGTTTGGAGTATTTTTTTAAGGAAAGAATGTCAGCAGTTTCTGATTTGACATCACTTCGGGCTTCAGGAAACGGTGATGAACTTTTTTTTTCTGGACAAACCATCTAATCGATTAAACGATTAAATGTTTGTCAGCTGCTGGCCTAAGCTCGGCTTGCCTCACCTGATGATATTTTCCAGGATGCACCAGTCTGTGCTGACTGATCGCATTTCTGTCATAAAGGCGCCTCCACAAAGGGGCTCCATGTACTCTACCAGCATGTCCTCCTGACAGCGGGCTGTGAATTCCTGGGTCTGAAAATTCTCTAGAGTGAGAAACACACACAAAGCAACAGGAACACACAGATATAAATATTAGATGACGGTATTCAGACTGTCTTGCTGTGTGGTGCGGATGGATTTCATAAAGTTATGGGCACACTCAGGAACCGAGTAGCACTACTTGGAAGTGAAACTGAGTGTTTCGTCTGTGTGATAAGCTGTCACGTAGGTACAGGAAATTTAAAAGCACTGATAAGGACAATGGTTTCCTGTTCTTCTGCAGGATAAGAAAAAAGAAAACAGCTCACCATCGTCATCTGTGATAATAGTCCGGTTGCTTTCTAGTTCCTCTTCTATTTGACTCATGCTATCCTGGTACACACTGGATGTCACATTACCGGGATTCATTCTACCTGCAGACATTAAAATAATCATTTTAATTGAGTAACATCCTCCACGTTTGACGTCAAATCTAAACAATGACTGCACGCTCGGGTTGGGTTTATTTCAGTGCATTCTTGTTAATTATTCAGGAAAGGAAAGCAGAGCTTATTGTAATTAAAATGGCCAGAAAAATACTCATTTTGATAGAATAATTATTTTGTCTTGGACTCTTTGAGCTAACCAGCACTGCCTGAACTTCTTTCTCACCCTCTTCACCCCTAAAATCTGCATGTGTGATGCAGTAAACGGATGAACTCTTTCAGGTGATTAAGACAATTAACCGGCAGTTTTTGTAATTGATGAACGTACAATTAGCTGAACTGGTTATTACTGGTTTCAGCTTCATGACGATTTAAAGACGTCACCGTGGGGTCAGAGTGA
Organism: Nibea coibor; assembly: GCA_023373845.1. NCBI lineage: Eukaryota > Metazoa > Chordata > Actinopteri > Sciaenidae > Nibea > Nibea coibor. The sequence continues at coordinate 1,909,493 of CM041728.1, read as the reverse complement.
TTAATCAAGTTAATGATCATCAGATTGACAATCGATGTCATTAGTTGCTACTGAAAACATGAAAACGAGGCTTACCGCTGTCAGTCGTGGACCCGTTGAACGCTTGGTTCCCTTTGCTCATCACTCCGTCTGTGACGTTGGCTGTTTGTGATTTCACAGTACCTGAGGACACACGTTCAACAAAGCTGTTTAACATCCAGCACGTTAACCGAAGACTCTGACACCAGCCCTTTGTTTGCTGCCTCCAACTTTTTTCCTTCATCAATCCTACACACACACGGGGGAAACAATGGACACACACACATGGAAATATGCAGCAAACAGGAAACACTGAGAGATTAAAACACTGCAAACTTAAAAACACGCATGTGAAGTGAAATATGTGTGAAGTCGGATACATACCGAGGAGAAGAGCGGGGAAGAGCAGGTACAGGATCATGGCGGATGAAGGGATCAGCTGTAACTTTCGAGGCTGGTCGCTGACCTGAGGTGCCATTATAAAGCTGAAGGTCTGAGAGCTGAGTGGGTTAAGGGAAAAGCCCAACCCTCTTTATCTTAGCACGTGTGTGTGTGTGTGTGCGCATTCATATGTGTGGGCTTATGTTCCGATGATGCTGAAATGTGTCAGATAAACACATGGATGATGAATTAGAGGCTCCCTCTTCTTCCTCTCTACGTTTTCATACAAACTTTACACGTTGAAGGTGATTCTGTCTGTAAGGAGAAAATAAGGGAAAGTGCTGGTTTGTCCCACTGACATAAACACATGATAACACATAATACGACAGCAACGCGCCTCCTAATTAGAGCAGGGCCGCCGCGATGTTGGTGGTGATATGGTCAAAGGCGACAGCATGGCCCGGTTTCCTGCTCTTCCTCCAAACGCTCTTAAGGGATTTCCTCCTCCATTTAGCGGCTGGGACGGTGTCTGTCCAGACCGAGACAGGACTGCAATCAGGAAGCTGGTGCAGCACGAAAGATTGGCAAAGCTCCTAAAACACATAAACAACATCCCTGTTGGCTCGCAGGCTGCTCTGTCATGTTAGCAAAAGGTGTGTGCAGCGGGCAGTAATGATGCTTCCTGTACTTTATGTTTTTTATTTCTTCTGGAGCGCGTGTGGCTACTAAGTGTTAAAAGCAACAACGTCTCTGGTTTGTTGTTTTCAGCGTGCAGGATGTCTTGTTGGCTTCTGTCTACACCTCAGCTCGCGGAGACAGGAAACTGTTGTGGTATTCGGGGGCTTGCTGCGCGTTGAAAGATGTTTAGGGACATTTTTGGAATTCACAAAAGCAAATCAAGGATGTGCTGCGACCATGTGATACGTTCAGGCGCGACGCTGTCCGTGAGGCTGTTTTTGAGTGACAATGAGTTCTAAATCTCTTACACTCTTATACTTATACTCTCTTACACTAAATATTTCAGTTATCTATTTGTATGACCTTCCATATTTATGAAAGTCTACTTCAGGGTAGATGCACGTTAGACTACAGGCCCCTAATTTAAGAGGATTATGTCTAAACATGTTTTATTTAATTTTATTTTAGGTTTGAAGATCATAAATTCTTGTCCCTCAGTGGGGCAGACCACCGTCTTTTCATGTTGTTCCAATTTTCTAAAAAATAAGATAAAACATCCCACAGTGACGCCGTCAGTCCCTGGACCCCAGTTTGAAAACCACTTTAACAAATCAGGACAAAGAAAGGTTTCTATAGTCTGTGTATTAATATACTTTAATCATGCATCTTCGTGTGTGTTAGCCATGTAACTGAATCCACAGATCACATCTGCAGTTAAATTTCTTTATCAGTAAACATGCATTTCCTCCTTTCCTCCACGGGCACTGCAGCAGCGATGACACATAGATATGACTCACATTACAGGGTGAGGGTACAAAAACAACTTTACACATCGTCCTGCTTCTTAACATCAAATAAACCACGACAGACAGACAGTGCAAGCGTGTGTGTGAGAAACAAATCGTCACTATGAGCTTTTCAGACTGCAGTAAAAAGGAAAATAGCGAATGTATGTGCAAGTACAGAAAGTTAAATTAAAGATGTGGTCAAATTCATAATCCTGTTTACAAGATAATCAGCGTTTCTTCATTTTATTCAGGCAATGTTCTCATGTCATAGATGCTGATACTTCCTCAGAGTACAAAAATAACTGTCAGAAACCCAGTGGTCAACAGCCGCTCAGCCCACAAACACACCACCAGCTCCACATTACCACACTTTAGAAGTGTTGCAATGCTGCAGTACAAACATCCCCAGTCCAGTGATGTTTGTACTGTCACTGGTTTAATTGTGCTGGTTCTGAAATGATCATTAAAACGTCCTCCAGTGGTGAAAACCAGCAGCTGTTTGGTTCTTGTAACCAAAACACTGATCTGAAAATGTCCTCACCGTTTCTTCTCAAACCACACAGAGCCACTCCGATCTTCACACCTCTTTCTTTTTGTGTCTGTGTTCTCGGAATGACACGCTTGGACAGGAAGAAACTTCTGCAAACCTGCTTTCTAATGAGAGTACATATTGTAAAACCTGTTGCTTACCATTTGTCACGTTTAATGCTCGTCGTGCATGGACGCAGGTGTCGTGAAGAAAACTGCTCCTGGAAAAAACAGAAAGATTACACTGATATATTCAAAACCGTAAAACGTCAACGCGCTTCACTGCAGACTTTGTATGTCTGCAATATGCAAGACATGGCATAGTTTATAATAATTATAATAATAATTCCTATATATTATGCTTTCTATGAAGACCACATAGTGGATTATAATGCATTCATAATACTTTATAACTCCACTCATAAATACACACAGTGCTTTACGATGCACTGTATCAACAGACAGAAAACATTATAGTGTCAGTGGACACTTTATTAGGTACTTCTGCACAATGCAATGCAATTACAGCTCAGACAGAAATCCACCGTTATAAAGTTTATAATTAGAAATGTGTAAATTCTCTTTTTATTTTTTTGTCCTTCTCCTACATGAAATATTTGACACTCTTCTGAATATTATGTATTACCACTATGACCGCAATCCTGAAACATTAAATTTGATTAGAATAATTAAAATGCCATTGTAGGAATAGAAATGTTTCTTTAGTATATGGACACAGTTGTAACTAAAAGCACTATGACCAGATCTGGATAGAAAACCAAAGACTGAAAAGCAGAATGAAGTAGATTCATACCTCGAATCAAGCAAGTGATCTCTTTAGTGAGAGTATCCTCAGCTTCAACATACGTTTAAACATTTACATTTTTATTCAAAGCGAAATGGAAAAGAACAAATTACAGTGCAACAGGGACAATCAATTGTTTTAACATTTATACCTCAGTCAGAGCTGATTAGCCAGTTTATCACTAAATCAACAGAAAAATAGTTGGCAGCAAATTTAGTAATAATTTTAAGTAATTAATTGTTTTAATAATTTTTCAAGCAAGAATGTAAAAATTCAGTTTTATTAATTACCTTTAATGATTATGATGATGTTACCTAATTCAACATTTTACACATGCATAATGTGAGAACTCTTAAATTAATGATTTACTTTTTGTAATCCATAAATTGTCATGACAGTTATCTATAGAGCTGCAATGATTTGAGTCAATTCACAGTCACAGACTATATTTTGATAATTGATGGTTGGAGCTTCTCGGTTTCATATCATATTAAACTGCATATCTTTGACTTTTGTCACAATGGACATTTTTCACTATTCACTACCATCACTGAAATTATTTAGTTGCAGCCATAAGCATCTATAAAGCATTAACAAATGATAAAAAAAAAACATTTGCAACTTAACTTTTTTTTTTTGCATGAATAAACATCAAAAGTGAAATATTGTGTATTTAGTCGTATCATATCAGAGGCCATAGGAAGTCACTGGAAGTCCTAAACTTGTCTGAATCTTAAAGTACATGTAGGTAGATTTCTCTGTCATCTGGGGGATGTGAGGTGGTTGCAAATAAAATTTGGAGAAACTGCAGCTGTGAAATGTGCTTTTCTAGAGCCAGTGTTCAGAGGAAGAGGAGCTGCGATGTCTGTGTTGTTGCAAAAAAGTTAAAAGAAAAGCTTCACGTAACGAATGTAACCATGCACAGAAAGGTGCTCATCATTCCAAAGACTGTTGGCACAGGTTGAGTTGAAGGTCACCAGTTTCACATCAGTTAACAAGAACCGCACTGACAAACAAGAAAGGAGGGCAGAAATGGTAGGGCAATAAAAACCACATTGTGATCGATTGTCAACATGTCGGTGCAGCTGTCAAACAGTTCCCATAGGCAAAAACAGTTCATGTCAACCCATTGCACATTGTTCTCAATCTGCTGTCACCGTCTGAGGCAAACATTGTGGTTTATCTTCATCACTGTTAATGTCTGTGCACTATCAGAAGATGTTTGCAGTCTGAATTAGTGCAGCGGGGTTAATCTGGTGTATGCTTTCACTGCAGAGGGGAAGTCAAAGATTTGGAAACAAATCCACTGCAACTTCAGTCGCCTGTTAACAACACTGGTGAAATGTATGCTTTAATTGACGATGAACTGATACATTTGTGATTTCTTATCACCAATCTATTACTTGAGTTTCTGTTATGCAAACAACAAGCTGCAATCTGTAGATCTGGCCGAAGCCTTTGTTACCGTTGAATGCAACAGGGCGGCACAGTGGGACAGTGGTTGGCACTGTTGACTCACAACAAGAAGGTTCTGAGTTCAACTGGGGGGACCAACGGAGGGGGGGTTCCTGTGTTGGGCGCTGTCTTATGTGGCTATATTGCGGACTGTCAATTACTCATACGTTTGTCATATTCAAAAATATGAAAGCGATTGTTTACCCCACCGCTTGCCCTCAGCACCAGCTACTACATGATCCTCTAAAGGAGGTGGGGACTGGTTGATAAAGGTGTATTCAGTTTGCAGTGTCTTTGTATGCAGATAACACTATCTTCTATTATTGTAGTTATTCTTAAATGTTTATTTTTTATAGACGAGTATACCATGAGCCAATGCCACACACCACAGCATCTCCAACTTCATCTAGTTTGCAATGACACTTTTAAAATACACACACCACAACGGCAACACACAAGACAAGTCAAAACAGCCTGCGCTCAGTCGTCCGATAGACTTGGTAGAACATATGTGATTAACTATGAGACCCTTCAAATAAACAAAGCAAACACAAACAAAGATGCAACAAAATACTCCCGTTCTGCAGTAGTAGTAGTTTGGCTTTGGTTGAGAACAGTAGGTGCCGGCCGATCTCAACACTTATGTTGCCTTCATAGACATAATAGAAAGGTTGTCGCTGACGTTTCTTTAACATAAACAGACCACAGTGTCTCCAGACTAGAATGTGCTGACAGTGACACAAACATGGTAAAGACTCTTTGACTGTTTCTGGGCGTAGAGTATTTGTGGCGTTATCTTGGGGTTTAAAGTCTGACCACCGGCATGAGTTCTGCAGAATGTGAGACCGACTCAGGCAGAGAGTGTCTCTAATTCTCCTTGGCCAAGCATCAAAAAATATTACAGCATCAGACCACAGTACGTGTTTCTTTTTCAGTTTTTCAATTCAGTTACCACCTTTTAAAAACCTCACCAAAGGTCCAATGTGCAGGATTTAGTGATACAGATACAGATTGAGGAACTGAAGATGGAAAAACTAAAAATTGAAATAGGATTCTTCCTCTGGAACAGAGCTCCTGTTTTAGAAAGAACATCATACAGTCCGATGTACTTTGCATTGCATTAGAGATCTGCCGTGTTTGCACTTATTCATAAACCAGTGGATCCACATGTTTTTACATGTTTACATTACAATTTACGCTTTCACCACTGTGAGTTACCTGAAATAATCTGTTCACATAGATCAACATCAGATTAGCTACAAATGTCCTTATCAAGACATGCAGTACGGTGCATGATGCCGGAAACCAAACAAACTGTGACACAAATGTGTGTGTGGTCTTATCATTATTGAGTTTTTGGATTGTTTTAAGATGTAACATCGGACTCAATTTTATTCCGCAGACCAAACAATGAATTTGAAACAATGATTAATCACTAAAATGATCAGCAGATGAATCAATAATAAAAACATTGTTAGTTGCAGCCTGTCTGTCTTGTTAACAGAAAACTTTATTTCAGACTTCTTAAAGTCATGAAATAAAGTCACACAAACATTGACAGGTGACAAATAGGTCACATTGGTTTCCCTCACTGACTCCGGGTGACAAACAACCAGCGCAGAGGGTAAGGCAAGGTCAGCAAAACAGAACTGGTTTCATTGGCAACCAATGAAAGTTCAGCTCGCAGGCTTGTTTTTAAGAACGCAGTAAGTCCCATCTCCATCACACACAGGAGGAGGACTTGGGACATGCATGACCCGTCGAACATCACAGGTAGGGTCACTTAAGAAAATCTAGTTTTTATATTAAAATAATGTTTTTCAAAAGACTGATAATGTTTCTAGACTGAGATGAAGAGCATCATTTAGTAAAGAAGTTCAGTCAGTCAGGGCTATTATTTGAATGATTTATCTAACATCACTCACCAATATTAAATTATTACTAAAAATTTTTTTTTCCAACACAAAAAAGGCTCAGTGTGGTTGTGGTTAATCAGACACATGACTCATATTCATCTGATTTGTTATTTATATACGAATCCTACAAATGTTTGTTGAAATCTCAAATTTCAAATCATCATTTGGTCATGTACCAACTTTAACGTTTATTTAGTTTTAGTCTCGCCTGGAAAAATGCAATGCGTGTTTAGAAGGTGAAAAACAGACAGTGACCAATGACGCTGGCTGTGCTGGTGATCTTAAATGTGCTCAAACAAATCAAATCAAATCAAATCAAATTTTATTTGTATCGCCCAAAGTCACAAAACACATTTTGCCTCAGAGGGCTTTACAATCTGTACAGGGAGTGACACCCTCTGTCCTTAGACCCTCGGTTCCAGTGAAGAAAAACCCACAAAAAAATGTGGAAGAAACCTCAAACATGTTGTACAATTACAATGAATTACAATAAATGGTAGAGTGATTACAGCAGCAGTGGAACCTGTGATAGAGAGACACAGATGCACAGCAGCAGTAGATCATTAACCAACTAAACTGTAGTGGAGATATGGTTGCAATAATGACAGTAATGCTATATATGGTGGGCAACTTGCGGGTGCTACAGATGATCTCACTTTCAACCTGAAAAGATACTGCGATTAAATATTTTGCAGTTTTTGAACGAGAAGACTCGATCCTTCAGGTGTGGCGTAACTTTAGACAGCCAGCATACAGTAAGAAACAAATATAAAGTCAGAAAACCAACATTTAAATGTCAATAAGAAGGAAAAGAAACCCGTCTATGCCCAGAGACTTTGAACTGAAGGCTTCAGAAAGACGAACAATAGTTTCACAAACACAGATTTATATTTCCAACACAGTGGATTAAATGCTGAATGGCGGAATAATTCTTTTGTTTGTTTTTTTTTTTGGAATCAAAGTTTGAATTTTAGGATTCAGGATTCAGAATAGATTCAGGTAGAATATCACACCATCAGCGCGTACTGTACATGTAGGTCGCACATACGGTTCAGACCAGTTATCTGGCCTCGTGGCCACTGCTGAAATAAAGCCGAGTGAAGAAAGTTGTAGTCTTTTGACTGTAGTGTTTTTGTTATGTTAGTAATTGAAATTGTCACTCGAGATCAGATCTGTCAGACAGTTTCGGTCGCAGCTCGTCAAGGAAACAAAACCTCCAGTTATACTTTGTAAGGAGACATTTGCGTCTTTCCTTCAGCTGCCTGAGACCAACAAATATTCTCTTTTTGTTCAATTTCCTTTTAACTTTTAAGGAAACGCGTATAAAGTCATGAAGAATAACACAACATCCGTTTTAGCCGAGTCTACATTTAACTGCAAACTGAGCCGCTCCGTTCATTCTCACACTAAATCACATGTATAGTCTGGCGGTTCGCTGTTTGTCAGAACAACCAATTCCAAAAATTCATGTTTTAAAATAAACATAAAATCATTAAAACAAAATAAAGAAGTCTAAAATAAATCCCAACCTGCTCTGTTCACAAGACACAATCTCTTACCTTTTGTTTTTACAGGAAACTCCTGAATGTGTCCACCATCAAATAAAGAGATTAGAAACATTTAAAAGAGAGCAGGATTTAATATTGCCTGAGGACAGCAGTCACAGTCACTCAGTGAAAGATGAAAACGGCAAATGTGCAAACTGCCTATAAAGGCTTGTTAGCACGCGACACTGACTGATCTGTAGACCTCGAACATACCCACGATTTCCCCTGTGCCAACGACCTGATGCCAGTCTCACGCAACCCGGTGCAAAATGACTAAAATATCACAGCTGCTTGCTGAAACACGGCAACAGGTCTCTCACTTTCAACCTGTGTGGAGGTGTAGCTGTTTCCTGATATCGTGACAAGTATTCTGCCTGAAATCAGCCCAGACTGTCTGTAAGAACCGACAATAATTAGTTTTCATGCAAGTTGTGGCCCAGATTGACCCAAAATAACCACTGCAGATAAGAACACAAGGTTTTTATTGAGCAGTTTTGGCTCAATAACTGTAAGTTGTAAATGAATTAAAGGAGTCCTCATGCAGTTTGGATTTCAGATGTTTATTTCAGTCACACAGCAGCACGCCGACTGTAACTTCCTGTTTTAAATCCACTAGAAGGTCTTAAGACTAATCTGATGCTGTCACTCGTGGTTTCAAGTATTTTGAAATGACACTACAAGCGATTACAGAGTAAATGTCTGACACTGCCCGAAACATTTGATCAGCTGAAAATATAAAAAAAATTAAACATGAATATCGTTATCGTAACGGTGCAGCTTGTTCTCTTTAATGCTCTTCTTTAATTATGCCTGAATAATAATAAACTTCAGAGAGAATGTAAATACGTGTCAGTTGTTTTATCATCCTTCTTATTGATTATCTTATTGAGTCTTTATTTTTTCCCACCAGCAATGGAAGACCCCGATATCTTCTCTTTTCTCTTTTACAATGACTCGTTTTGGAACATGACTAACGGCACAGAGCCACCTCTTTTGGACACGGCGTCTGACTGGTGCGATGCCGGCGAGAACGGGGAGTTCATCATCAAATTGTTCCAGACTTGTATTTTCTGCCTGATCTTCCTGCTGGGCGTGGTGGGAAACTGCCTGGTTATTGCCACTTTCGCCCTCTACCGCCGCTTGCGGCTCCGCTCCATGACCGACGTCTTCCTGTTCCACCTGTCGCTGGCCGACCTCCTGCTGCTCCTCACGCTCCCGTTACAGGCCGTCGACACTAATCGGGGCTGGATCCTCTCGGTTCCCCTCTGCAAGGCCACGCGTGCATGCTACGCTGTCAACACGTACAGCGGGCTTCTGCTGCTGGCCTGCATCAGCATTGACCGCTACCTGGTGGTGGCTCGAGCGCAAGAGATGCTCAGGCTGCGCAATTGTATCTTAACGGGTGGGAAAGTAGCTGCTGTAGGCGTGTGGCTTGTTGCCGTGCTCCTCAGCCTGCCGGAAATCATCTTCTCTGGGGTGTCCGGCTCCGGCGCCGAGGCATACTGCGGCATGCAAATGAGTGGGGCAGTCAAAATGGCCACCAACGGAGCCATCATTGCCGTCTTCTGCCTGTCCTTCTTCGTGATGGTGACCTGCTACTCTTTGATTGCTCTCGTGCTGTGGGGAGGGCACGCAAAGCGGCGCGGGAAGCAGTGGCATCGGCAGCGCACCTTGAAGCTGATGGTGGCTCTCGTGCTGGTCTTCCTGGCGTTCCAGCTGCCGTACACTGTGGTGCTGTCACGTAAAATAGCGGGGCAGTTCTGCGACCTCCTGCCCGAGTACATCACCTGCACTCTTGCGTACACCCGCTGCTGCCTCAACCCGATCCTGTACGCCCTGGTAGGCGTGCGCTTCCGTAACGACGTGATGAAGCTCCTCCACGATTCGGGTTGCCGTTTCGGGGTCAAGGTGGTGTCGGAGAGCACGAAGTCCTTCACCCCGACTTCACCGTGCTCTCCAGCATCCCCTGAACGAAGTTACTCCAGCAACGAGACCGTGCTTCTCAACAAATTTCAGTTCCCAGGCAAATATTAATATTCTATAGAGCGGCCTGTAAACTCTCTGTCCACTTTGCATAGTTTACATGAATATTTCCCTCCAGAATACATGATGTACTCTTAGTTACAGAAGCACGACAACTAAAACAAAACTAAAACAGTTTTTTGGTATTACAAAAGTCATCTAAAACAATTTTTAATTTACAAACAGCATAAAAACTAAATCAGTGAACTTTCACCAACGACTGTAAAATACATTTTAAAACCTTTGTAAGTTTTGTGTGTGTGTATTTGCTGCGTTTTAGCTTTGTACTGTTGTTGAAATGTCATATTAATGTTTTAAATGTTTGTGATGCAATAAAATCATTGGAGCTGAGTCGCAGTCACAAGTTGTAAATACCTGTTGCCGGTGACACATTTCACTCGTTACTCAAGACGTCTTGACGGTTGGTAGCCGGCTCTCGTCACATCTATTGGTCACATTATGGTGTGTGTTCGGTCACACTTTGTACACTCGTCAGGTGACAGAAAGCAGATGTTCAGAGTCACATTTTTGTAACCACAACAATTTTTGTTTGAAGGAACTGAAAACTTCACAACGCGTTGACACAGTGCAGATATAACTGCAGTGTTAGAGCTTTCTGAAATGAAGGGAGACTCCACCGACCTGTCTCCACCAGAGAATCAAACGTCTCCAGGTTAATATGTACAAATGTATATACTGAGTATGTTTTTGGATGTCGGTTTGTGCATTATAAACAGAAGTTCAACATTGTTCATTGGATGTTTCTGTATCTCTGTAACTGAAATGAAATTTCAAAATTCCCTGAGCAGGAAACAAATCTACACCTCTGTCCTCACTCATCGGACAGTTTGTGTATCATTATTGGACTGTAACGATGAAGTAGGAGTTATTTGTGTATGTAAAAATGACATGAAAGTTGTTGTTGTATGATTCGATGTATATTTTTCTCCACCGACTTTGCGATTAAACTTTGACGTGTGTCATAACTTAAAGTCTCCTCTCTCCTCTCACAGATACAAGCAGGCAGACTAAAAATTAACTTATATTGTAGCACTCTGTGGTCTGCGTCGTGAGAGGGTTTTCTTTAAATCACACGTTCACCACAGAGGTTCTGTGAAGATTTCAGATTCACTGGCACAACGGTTTTGGTTTTAACTGTAGAGAGGTGTGTGTGCATGGGAAACACCACACAGACTTGAAGCTTCTTGTAAATGACTGTTAAATGATTTAGAGACTGAGGTTTGAATGACAGCTGTGCGCAGAGCTGTAATGTGGCGTTTAGATCACTAGATGTCAGCCTGATGCAGAGACGCGTTACAATATTTATATTTATGAGTGTGGTGAGTGTTGCATGCTGAAACTTTATTAGCAGATACTTTTGAATCAGTTACAGTTGTGAATCAACATCATGTTTACGGCATCAGCACACACACACACACTGTACTGACATGCACAATCAGCAGCATCACAGATTTCCTCAAAGATTAAAATGTAAAAATATTCAGCTGCAACTAATCCTTCCAAATAATGTCAGAAAACACCTCAACCACATTTGTTTCAATCTAAGTCCACAGAAATTCAGCTCAGTGTCACATAAGACAGATAAATCCTGACATCCAGCAGCTGTAACATCATAATATTCAGATAATATTCAGACCTTTAGATACGATTCATCGATTATCAAAAGAGTTCTGTTGATTTTTCAGCTCTCCTCTGGATTTTTAGTTTCTGCGTCTCCGTTCTGAGTGAACTGATGATAAAACAATAGTTTCACATCGTCGTCTGTAGCAGGCTTCGTAAATGTCCGTAATTACACATCAGCGTTTATTGTAAAATAAAAATAAATGGACTGAGTATACAGCACGTTTCCTTCTCCGTGTATCTCCCTCCGCTCTCCGCGGTGTTGTAGACGGTTTGTTTGGTTGTTTTCTGCGTTCTGTTGCGGCAGCGTGGTTTCAGATGGGGCACACCTCTGTAACAAACTCAGGAGGTTTGTGCTGCAGGAATGAGTCACCGTGAAACGTCATCACACCGAACGCTGATATGACGTGTAGCTGTAAACGATATGAAACATGGATGCCATTTAGTCAGTCCTGCCTCTGCCACCTCGTGGCGTGGGTGGAGCTGAGGCGGGCTGAATGACGCCTGGTTGCTCAACCACGCTCTTAATCCTGCAGAACTTTAAGCCTTAATATAATGTGAACAGGTGAGTTGTATATAAATTCACCCTCAGTACAGTTGTCATGAACGGGGAAATTAGCTACAGAGACCAAAACTGTTTTTGTACCAGGCTGTAAACATGTTTATTTCTGCTGTCTAACATGGGGACTTATGGAGACTGACTCACTTCTGGACGTTTCTCAGCAGCATTTTGTCGAGGGACAAAACTGACTTTTCCCTCGCTGTAGCTCCAGAGAACAAAGTTCCTCCACGCTTCATTACGTCCTGTGCGCCGCTGACCAGGTGTGGCCAGACACACAGGTATCAGTGTGACTCATCATTTATTAACAGCTGCTTCCACCTTCCAGTAACACTCCAGTCATTCTGCCGCCAGCAGCTCGCTCACTACCAGAGTCCTTTGGCCTCCTCTGAGTAAAATGTTATGTCATCGCTGCCACACAACTTATGATCCTGATTAGGCGTGTGATCCTCTTTAACCGCCGCACTACAACTGCGGTTTGTCGGGACACATGAGAGTTTCGCGTTGACGTGACACGTTTGTGTGAGTGATCTGTTTCTGTGAGCCGCCAGCGTTTGGCTGTTTGTTACCTGTTTGTTTGGAAGACTGCACCGACCGACCGGCCGCTTCGTTTACAGCTCGCGGCTCCAACTTGATGCTGTTCATAATTAATTTAAATAAAAACTCACGTCCTCTGCTTCAGTTTGTCGCCACCTGTGGCTGTATTTCACACATCACATTTAATGCAGAATAACAAACTACAGGAGGAATGGATGAATTCTGAGCAGATTATTTCATTTGAATTTTTCATCTTTTCTAGATGTTTAGGAACTTTTTATGCAATTCTCTGTCTGCATTATGTTTTTTCTTATTTTTAAAGGTGTGTCGGATTTTAGAGCCACCTAGCGGTGAAGTTGCAGATTGCAACCTAATGAATACTCTACCACGCCTCACCCTCTTCTTCCAGACGTGTAGGAAAAACTCATGCTGCCTTTACATGAAGACAAAATGTCTGAAGGCCTCTCTCTCCTCCTGCAGATCATTAATTCACCTCAGATACGTACTGTAGTTTGAATGCTCAGCTGCACACTAGTTAAAGTTTGTTGTTTGTTGTGTCTTCATGTTTCGCCGCAGATTTCACCCCATCTCGAGGAAAGATGAGCTGGACGACTGAGAGGTGTCACGCACCTTGTTGGGGACTGTCTCCTGCTGCTGTGAGTATTTATTTCAAAGAAGTGGTGCAGCTTGGTGACGTGTTTTTAATATCGGTTGAGCTCTGTGAAGATATTCGAGGCTTTGGATACACGGATAACATGTACGCTGTGATTTGTTGACAAGAAGAAAAAAGATTTAACCTTAAAAGAATCGGCTCAGCGCTGACACTTACTGCACAGACATGTGCCTCCTGATACATGGAGGCATTAGGACCCAGAGGGCTGCTCTCCCTCTGTGCTGTCCTGTGTTTGGGCTGAAGCCTCGGCTGCCTTCGCTCTCTCTCTGTCCCTGTTTCGGATAGACAGAGTGGCTGCCTGCTGGATCTCTGCCTTTCCTCTTTTTCCCCTCTGGACATGGAGATCAGAGTGCCGCCCAGCATCCAGCAGCAGATGGAGGGCTTCCACAGACCACCTGCAAGCCCAACTCAGTCTCACTCCCCGGGAGCGCTGCAGCTTCTGGAGTAGTTTCCTCCAGAGTTTTCTCCTCCTCACCTGAGCAGAGGGAAACACCGAAGTGTCCTGGTTAATGCTCTTTTTTTTTAATTCTTGTGTCTGTGTGCAGAGCTTCAGCCTCTGAACTCTATCTCCTCCCCTTTTCTCTTTCACTGGTTCAGCTGTCACTCTGTCTGTCACTCTCAGGATATCCCCTTCCCTCTTTCTAGGGTTTCATAATGCATCAGGATCTCATTCAGAGGCAGGGGTGGATTTCATCCCACTGCTTTCTCCTCGTTTGAGAATATGGAGTTCGAGTAATGAGCGCTCCTTCAGCCTCGATCAACAGACTGGGGTCATGGAAATAATGAAAGGTCACAGGCCGGTGCCTCACGGAGCCTCAGAAGAAACTTTGAATAACTAGATAAGAAATAAACCTTTGAGCACTGTTTTAACTGTATTTTTGGAGCTGTTTTTTTTGTATCAATCGGATATACAATCATGGGGAACGCAGCAGGAGGCATGGAGATGTCCCAGGGGAAGGAGGCCACTCCGGGCTCCACGGGCTCCCAGAAACGCACCAAGGAGCTGAAGCTGCCGATGCCACCTGATGAAGAATTAGAGCAGCGCTTCAACGCCGTGCTGGTGAGTGTGTGCAGCAGGTCAGGCCGCATGTCGAGCAAAGCACACGGCAAACAGCAGTAAGAAACAAAGAATGTGGAATATGTCGGAAATGTGCACGTCCTCATGAGAAGCTTATCACAGTACCTGGTACACAATGCCACTGTGGAAAGATACATAAGAGGTCCTTTATGCTGGAGCTTACTGCAGCATTAGGCTCGCTGCATGCTCTGCTGGAGGAAGGATGATGGATAGGAAGTCAGATCTGTTCACAGGTTAAAATAAAAGTGCAGCTAAGATTCAGTTTTATTCGGAGAATCACTTACAAACTAACTTACAAAGAGTTAACACACCGTGTGGACAAAAGTATGTGGACCTGGTTTGGTTTAGTCCCAATCAAGATAAATGTTAAGGCAGCTACATGCAGTGCAGTTAGTGTTTGCCGTGTCGACACTCCACAGTGAATAATGGTTTTCCCAGTCTGGTGTTGAAGAACTTGACTGACATGCACGGTGTTCGAGTCCAACACCGTCCCCGTCTGTTTTTTAATGGTGGCTGTTATGTCTTGTCATGACAGCCATTACAGCACGTCTCCCGCCAGCTCCACCCTCTCTGTGGCTCTGAAAAAACAACAAGGCGACGTCCATAACGTCAAACCTGAGGCTTCAAAACATGACGGGTGATGTCACAGTAGGTTTGTTTGTAGCATATTTCTTTAAACAGCGACTTCCCTGCAGCTTCAGATTAACGCCCGTTAAGATGTTGAGGCGTCCACATACTTTTGGCATTCGAGACATAATTTTCTTCAGGTAAAAAGTTTATTAACCACTTTAATTTTATTGCCTGCCTCAAAGCCAGAACGACGAGCTGTCTCCTGATTACAACACGGGGAGTGACAGATCTGAGACAGACGATGCAGCTATGTGCAATATGTGGCCAGATCACCTGCTTCTGATGGACCGCATTCCTGCTGTCATTCTTCTCTGAGTCTTATCACCCGAGTCTCTGAGGTGAACGCTGATATGTGACATCATGTCGCGCTGATCTGGGATTTGATAGCATGAAACAAATCGGCCTGAGGCTTGCTGTCAGGGAGCGCCTCACAGGAACAGCCTCCCTGCAGGTGATCGGTAATCAGTTAAAGTCCTGATAGACGCTGCTGCCGTCCACTGAGGCGGTTTGATCAATGTGTGTGAGTGTAAAACACTCCCTGTTAGGGCCGAACCAAAACACCGATCACTTCTGCTGCAGAGTGAACGTTTGTTTTCTGTCCGTCTGATATTTCATCGACCGTCATTGGATCGACCAAAGATCAAATCTGCAGAATCCGATGAAGAAGAGTTTAAACAACAAGCTGTTGAGCTGAGTTATATTTTTAGTTTCCCGTCGTCCTCTTCGTCCCCGCCTTTGTTGGTGCAATGCTGCATATCTTGCCATGTTTGCACCACCTGTGGATCAGTGTGAAACCTTCAGTATGACTGTATCTCGGCTCTATTGAGCTACTAGAGGCCAAAACCTTTGAGCTACATCTTACCAGTTATTTATGGAGCTGTCTTTGTGCATGTTCAAGCATTAAGACTCGAATTAAGGCCCAAACCAACAAAGGCAACGAGCACCGGCCGATCAGAGTCAGAGTGAGGTGACATCGGACGCTGGAAACTGTTTCAGAAGCTTTCATTACTGGAAGTGCAGCATTAGATGTTAGCGGCTTGTCTGACTGACAAACTAGATGATAAAATAAATTCTACGGCGTTTTTCATGTTTGTGTTTTACAAAGTTCTTAACTTTAATCTGTGATATCTGTGCCGGAGCATCTCTAGCTTCATGTTTGATTCCAGTTTATAGATGTGAGATGTGTTTTTTAAGAGGTGCTGTAGCAGAAGGGAGATACATCCTGCCACAGCGTGCACGTTTCCAGGCCAGGAATCTGTATGTGCGACCAGATGGGAGCAGTATGAAGGATGAGTCGAGGGTGGCTGATGCCTGTGGTGGCTTTACTGTCGAGGTCTGCGAGGTTGGAGGCAGGTGACGTAGAGGAGGTCAGGTTGGACTGCGGCAGTAACAGAAGGTGGAGGGACAACAGGAAGTGCTTTGAGTTTGCGGATGGCGGAGTGTCGATCAAAGTTGAGTGACTTGTCCGTGGGGAGTCCGCGGCCTTCAGCGCTCCCGTGCAGCCTGGAGCGCAGCCTGCTCTCAGCCAGTTTGGTCATAGTGAACAAGTCATAAAACATTTCTGTGTTTGTCACCAGCCTCCTTCCATAAATACAACACTGAATGCTTTCTGCTCGCTGCGGTCTGTTTTGCATGGACAAAGAGATTTGCATGTGTTTCTCCTCACGCTGCGCGTCCATACTGTGCGCTGAGTAAACTCACTCCGTGTTGCGGAGGCTCGTGCACAGTGCGGTGGCTGCTGCAATGAATTCATGCGCCAACTGCTGCAGGTTTTTCATCCTGAGCGTGCTCGCGTGGCTGCAGCAGTTTGACTGTCTGCTGCTTTCTCCTCCTCATCCGGAGCCGAACACATTCCTCGGGCGTTAACAGCAGCCTTTTCTTTTTTTGCTACATCACCAACCCGCCAAATATAGATCATCTCCTCCGCCCACCCCCACATCCTCCGTCCTCCTCGTCCATCTTCTGCTGAGTCTGCAGAGCAAATCGAGAAGATACTCCGTCTGCATACAAACCAGTCGGCTAGTTGTGTGTGTGTGTGTGTGTGTGTGTGTAATGCTGCAAACTGTCACTGGTCTCATTCTGCAGAGGCTCAAAGGGACAGGAAGGAGAGACGGTGTCAGACTCAGGGGTGTGGTTATTGGAAGGTAATGACAGAGAGCTGAGAGTGTGTGTGTGTGTGTGTGTGTGTGTGTGTGTGTGTGTGTGTGTGTGACGTGGTGGGGTGAAGCTTGGTCTGCTCAGCACAGTGCGACTGTGTCCAGTCACAGCTAAATTTACGCAGCATTCTTTCCTCTGTGTTTTGAATAACACTTTGCATATTCCCGACAGGGAGCTCGGCCGTGGGTGGAATTGTAAATGTGCATCTGTTGAACTGTTTTCACCGGCTGGGACACAAACGAGAGCATTTACTCACTCATTTGCACTCCTGAACTGAAGCAGGTGAAGTCAGCGTGATAGTTTCTTTATCAAACTTTGCCTGAATATTACGGACACGAGCTGAGCGGGATTACATTTACACAAGATAACAGGCTGTGGCTCTACATACAGAGTGAACCTCTGCCGCTACATCCTGTCGTAGACGTAGATCCATCCACCCATTGTCTGTAACCGCTGTCCCAGAGGCGGAGTACACCTGGACAAGTCGCCAGGTCGGCTCGGTGAACGACTTTCACTGAAGTGTCGTGAGATGATGTTTGGCGTTATGTCAGTGAAGTTAAACTTGTCTCGCTTGTTCTCTGTCCCTGAACGTCTCGGCTCTTTGAAATGTATATCGCAGTCGTGGTTGGAAATCAGACCTTTAATTCTGACTCTCTGTCAGGAGGATGGATTATCTCACTAATGCAGATAAGTGGACAAAGTTAAATAAGCCGTGAGTGTGTGTCCATGGGAGAAACAACAAAACAGAAGCGCTGCCTTCATGTTTCAGTGTAGATGATGGATTCCATGTTTCACAGGAAGAGGAACAGTAATTATTCAGCCGCTTGTTTCTGTGAGCACGATACTTCCATTGATCCGCGTTTGTGGGATCGTCAGCATGTTTATGATCCTTCATACACACAGAGATCCACGTTTCCATCTGCTGAATTCACCACGTCGTCTTCCTCTTCCTGCTGCCACTTTGAGCCTCAGACTCTCGGACTCACAGCTGTCGTTTTACTCACGTCACAGATGCGTCACGTTGATGCCGTGCTGCTGAGATTAACCTGCAGCTTCGGTAGCGTTCAGTCACTTTGCACTTCGCTTTACATTTTAACGGCACTTCGATCAGCACAGTTAGAAGGATTCGTACGCCTGGAAGACACGGAGGCAGTTATTTTGCAGGTTGTCATGGAGAGTGTGTGAACGGCCACATGCTTTCACACCGAACAGTCTTGGTGTGTATGAAATGATCCGCGGAGGACACACAGACACAAACCCGCTGGCCCCAGAACAGTCGACCACAACACAAAGGATGTGATCGTCTGAGTGTGGAGTGTCGTGAACAGAAACGTGGAGCAGAATAACTTCTGACCATGTCAGAGAGGTAGAGATCGCCTCGTAAGCAGAGAGCCACTGTGCATCATCGATTGATTTTCAGGAGTGGTGACTCGAAACCATTAACCCCGACCTCCTGTTAGCTTGTTTTTATTGAACACTGGCCGATAACAATCTGCAGCCGATCGATCCGAGCGTCCCTACTTTACATTTCTGTTTAATTATGAACTAATTAACCTTCATCATCAGCAAAAAAAAGACACTGAAAACTTTCCTCGATCAACTCTTACTGCTGCAGTTCAGAGGTTATCGAGCAGGACTCGAGGAGACTAAACCGGGTTTGTTTTCCTCTTTCAGTCAGGACAAATGTGTCCAGCACACATTGACCCACCAGCTCCATTCATCAGATTCACAT
Source organism: Nibea coibor (assembly GCA_023373845.1). NCBI lineage: Eukaryota > Metazoa > Chordata > Actinopteri > Sciaenidae > Nibea > Nibea coibor. The sequence goes on along the minus strand of CM041728.1, from coordinate 1,890,348 downwards.
CCAGCCTCACGGCACCATTGATTCACTGTGGCCCTGTTGTTTTTCAGCAGCACAGTGTCCCCACAGTAGCTTTGACCTGCCTTATCAGTCGATGTGAATACAGTTTGTATTTCAAATAAAGACTCAGATTTAAAGCTCGGGTGCGGTTCAGTCGGGGTTTATCGGAGGTGAAGCAGACCGAGTCACGGTCGATGACTCCATGCTGAGCTCGTGACACACTTCAAGACGAAAGCAGGAGGCGCGAGGGAGGGCAGAGAGGAGAACCAGATAAGATATGTAGCATTTAAGGAAAGCGAGGAGATCGCTGACTGCGTGTCGTCTCCTGTCGACTAACCCGGTTTCGTGTGTGTGTTATAATTAGCATGGCTGATGTATCAGTGGAATCTGTTTATAATTTGGGACACCACCAAGCTGAACTTCTCAGAAACGCCACAGTTCAGATGGAAGATGTTGCTCTCGCCTGTTATCGTCCAAACCAACCACATCAGCTGACATCAGAGTTTCAGGCTGAGCAGTTTGCTGTCGTTGATTTTTTAATCGCAGTTTAGGATCAGTTTCGGTTTTTCAGGCTGATTTTTACATCTCAATTTGAAGCACGCTTCGATCTGTTGTTGAGATCTGCGTTTCTTTATCTTCGTTCACGGGAAGGTGATGACTGATGCTGCGGTGCATTGCAAGCAGCACACAACAGACTGATAATGACCAGCGAGGCCTCTGACTCACACGGTGACTCAGTCCTGGACTGGTGAGTCTAAGAAGACGACAGTGTCCCTCTGAGTGACAAAGAAATCACACTGAGACATTTATTATTGAAGAAGGCTGCACGGCGCTGACGGCTGCAGGGGCCCTCCGAGTCCGAGTCCGAGTCGGGTTAGTTTGAGGACGACATGGGACAGTTGTATCTTGACACGCTTTAGATTAAGGCTCCATACAGGAGGAGATTATATGTTTGGTCCACATGTCAGAAAAGTTGTTCACTCTCACGATTTCTATTGTCTAAAAAAGGAGATACTTCTGTGTTTATACACTTTGCCTCCTCTCTGCGTACGTGCACCCAACATATTTAGCTGAAAGCAGTCGCCGTTGGCTCAGCGACACTGACTAACAGCTGAAAACAGCCGGAGGCCCAGCGAGAGGCTTTCCGGCTAATGCGAGTTGTGTCGCACCTTCAGCCGCCTGTCAAACAGAGCGCTGATTCCAGTCTGCAGGTCAGATGGATACAAAGGTATAAATGAATCTCTCCAACACTGTCCTCGGGCTTGAAGACATTTTTAGACTTTCCTGAATTGTATTTTTGACCACAAAGTTAATAAAAGGTAAAATAATGACACATATTTTGAACTCTTTTCTGCCGTGCAGCAGATTTATATTTTCACAGAGTTCGAAGCCTTCATCTGTTTTTTCCTCTCCTCAGAACACGATGAATCTTCCTCCAGACAAGGTGAAGATCCTCAGTCAGTACGACAACGAGAAGAAGTGGGACCTGATCTGCGACCAGGTGAGACTCTCCGTCATCACACGCTGACGCAGCGTGAACGCCAAACCTGAGAAACCACTCCAATCCGCACTAAGACATTCACTCAGGAGGAAGCTTATTAATAATGCACGTCACCGTAGTAACCACAGGGAGGTCCATAACAACCTGTGTCATGATGGGAGAGTGACAGAGGACACCTGTCGCCATCACACGCCGCTTCACTCCATCGTATGATCATGGCAGATGATTTCACTTTAAGCTCTCACTGTGTGTGAGGATGTGAGTGGGAGTGTTACAGCTCGAGTGTGTGTGTGTGTGTGTGTGTGTGTGAACGTATCCGCTGCACCGCAGTCGAATAATTTCTGGAAGCTTGTTAAAGATCAAACCATTTGCATAAGAGATGCCGTGTAATCAAAGTGCCTGTGTGAAACGCTGGCCGCGCTCTGCCCTCTGGGTCCCCTCTTCCCCCTCACTGCAGCACGCAATCACATATAATTAGAGGCCTGTGTGTGTGTGTGTGTGTGTTTCTCTGCATCTTCAGGAGAGGTTTCAAGTGAAGAATCCACCGTCCGCTTATTTGGAGAAGCTGAAGAGTTATCTGGATCACGGAGGAGTCAGTCGAAAGGTACGACGAACGTCGTCGAGACGAAGTCGAAGTTTTACACCGACTCAGATCTGATCTTTGAAATTTACACAAATATTTGCAAGAGACTAAATCTTGTCGGGTGAGACTCGTCCCTGTTTGAATTGGTTGCCATAGTAACATGGAGAGCACACATTAGCCTGTGACACCCGTCCAGAACCAGAACCAGCAAGCATCAGACTATTAAAGAAAAGACTGAAGACACATTCTGACTTCATACTGTAGAATCTGACCGCTGCCCTCGAGTCCTGCGGTGTGTGTTTGTTCTGGAAGTTTCTTTTTAATGTGACTTCTTTGTCCTTAATTTTCTCTGTAATTACGGATTCACTGACCTTGTAACTTTCTGTCAGTTTAAGAGACGAGTCCAAGAATCCACTCAGGTCCTGAGAGAGCTGGAGATTTCCCTGAGGACCAATTATATCGGGTGAGTCTCACTTTGTGGAGTTCAGACCGTTAAAGGAAAGAAGCTCACACGTTGAAGCTGAGCCGATGAATTCTTACAAAAGACTTCTTACTATTTTTCACCCAAACGTAGAGAGGATGTCGTCTCTGTGTGTTTTAAATTGAACATGTTTTTCTCGTGCAGTTGGGCTGAGGAGTTCCTGAACGAGGAAAACCAGGGGTTGGACGTTCTCGTGGACTATCTGTCCTTTGCTCACAGTGCGGTCACGTACGTATCAGCTCAGAATATTGTTTTTGAATTCCTGGAACATTCCTGGAAGTCTTAACAATCTCTCTACCTTCACGCCACCAACACGTCCCGTCACTCTGATGCTGTGGCTCGCAGGTACGATGCAGACACTTTGGACAACGGCGCGCTGCCCGCGGACAAAAACAAAACGATGGACAAGTCAGCAGAGGATCTGAGCAGAAGTGCCAGTAACTCGCCCACTCACAGTGCCTTGAAGGCCACTAAGACCTTCACAGTCAGGTGAGGAGGACGAGGTGGAGAGGATAACGTGTGTCGTGTCAATAATACACACACACGCTGACATGTGATCCGAGCCGTCTGCATTCTTGTCATAGCAGGTTCGTGTGCGTGCGGCGGCGGCCTCTTGTTCAGGCTGCGTGTGTGTTTAAGTGTGACTGGTTTCAGCGTGAATGTGAAGAATGTGAGAGAGAAACAGATCAACACACTCGGACCGATCATTAGACGAGTGTGTCTGTGTCGTAATGAAGGAAGTGACGACGGATGTGCGGCCTGTGTTTGACTGAGATGTATTTTAGCGCAGGTGTAACCGCGGCGTCTCTCACCTGGCAGATTCAACTCTCTCCAAAACAGGAAAGCCCTGAGGAGCTCTCGTGTCGTGAGCCAGACGGACGACGTTCACCTGTGCATCATGTGTTTACGTGCCATCATGAACTACCAGGTGCTCACCATGACCTTGGACAAATTTTGTCATTAACGTAACATTAACTTCCTGAAATATTAAACAGATGATAACGTTAGATTCCATTTTAAATGACTGTGTGTGTGTGTGTGTGTCAGACTGGCTTCAACCTGGTGATGAAGCACCCCTGCTGCGTCAACAAGATCACGCTCAGCCTCAACAACAGAAACCCGAGGTACGGAGCGAGAAGTGTGAGTGTGTGTGTTCGCTGTGAAAACACACACAGACGTTAATCTGTGTGTTCTCGGCTCGTTGTTCTCAGGACCAAAGCTCTGGTGCTGGAGCTGCTGGCGGCCGTGTGTTTGGTGAGAGGCGGCCATGACATCATCCTCTCCGCCTTCGACAACTTCAAAGAGGTTTGCAGACTTGTGCCGAGCGTGTGCCGGGTTTCCTGTCAACGCTGATGTGAACTCGTCAGAGTGTGTGTGTGTGTGTGTGTGTGTGATTCAGCAAACATTCAGAAACTTGATGAGACACTGCAGAACTACAGCAGCATGTGAGCGGGATTTAAACCCGGGGCCGGGACTCGATCTTGGAGCCGGTTAATTCTCCGTCTCTCGAGCTCGTCGCCGCCTGCTGCAGTTTAACGTCGTGCACAGGTCACACGTAGAAGAGCCGAGGCTCGCCTTATCCAAATGTTCTGGACTGAGAGAAACATTGAGCGCACAGTGTAATGTTAGTGAGTATTATCTGCAGCTCCTCTCCGCCTGATGTAGCTTTACAGTCAGTTTGAGCTCAGTGTTTGTCTGGTAACAGTTTGACTGTCTTGGTTCGTTCGCCGCTCTCATAAACTCATTTTCTGCCACAGCAGGAAGCTGCTGTCAGACACACAGATATCTGAGCTAACAGACGGTGAGCGCTGGACGATCACGTCGTCGTGTTTATTTCCGCCGCCTGGAAAATGTTTGAACTAAAGATCATTTTTGATGTTTTCGATACTTTGATTTTACGTGGTCGTCCTTAAAGTTGAACACTTCCTCTTTGTGCACACGGCCTACATAACCAGCATCAGCAGGGATGACTCAGCCCACATTCAGACATTATTTTAAACCGCTCTTATTCTTAACATAGAAGCGGCGTTCGTGTTACAGCGCCCACATACCAGCCGCGCTTTAATGCATTGAGAACCAGGTTAAGGGGAACCCCGGCTCCACCTTCCCCTCCTCCACCTTCCCCCCCAACGTCAGCTGCTCGGCCCAGTTGTCCCGCCGCCAGACGAAACTGACGGAAGAGGCGAAAATATGTGGAACACTTGTTGAGTTGCCTCTGACCTCTCCTTGGCCTTTCTCTCATCTTTGCCTGAGAAAGCAGCAACTGTTGCAACAGACGGACAGACAGGAGAGCAAACCTGAACCAGGAGCGTCTATTATTAGGAAATGTCAAGGATGTTAGAAAGCTGCCCCGCAACACGCCCACGGCAGGATTTTAACGTACAGAATATATCTGCGTACTTCACAACATGTCCAACTCACGCTTCATGTTACGGGAATTTTTTAAGAAAACCCTTGAATAAGGAGGACCGGATTCCAAGCATCAAAAGTTTAAGTTGAATTTATTAATCTTGTACAAGAGGAGCGTTTCGCAGTGCAACACACTAAATGAGTTACAGAGAAAAAGGCTCCCTGAGGAGCTCTGACAATTGGTTCTTATACATTTTCCCAAAATCTGGGCTGTCTCATCCCCTGCCAATTGTTAACTGACAATTTGCATATTTACTTCAAAGACTATTGTTCTTCTATATGCCCCCTAGTCTAATTGTCACCCCTCTTATCTGTATCTAACTTTTATTCCTAAATTTTACCTCGCCCTGTCTTGTGAGTATCATCAAAAGGAAGTGTTCTTTACGACATGTAATAAATGGGAACACATGAACATCGTAAAAGCTGAAGCATCTGAATAATAGTACAATCTTAATTTTTATAACACTTCATTAAAGAGAAACAGTTATTGACATCAGGAACAGAGGCGGCAGCTTCAGTGAGTCTCAGCGCGTTGTGACCAGTACAATGTGATGATGATCGTCTCCAGCGCGTCACTACTGTTATTTTCCCAGCGGCGTTCTCTCCACTCTTCACTTTAATTCATTTTAATTTGGATCAGCTCAGCATCGAGCGCCTTTTTAATTTAGGATCCAATTTCAGGAGCACTTAAACAGTTTAATTAGATTTAATGTTGCTTTTTTTAAACTGCAGTTTACTTCACGCCGCTCTTTGTGTGCGTGAAGATTCACCTGACACAGTTCCTGCTTCAGTTTCATTATTTTATGAGACATGCAGGATTATGGCTCAGATATTAAATTAAATGTCCACACTGACGATAAAATGCTGACAAACCATCCTGGTGGTTTATTGACGTGTTTCATTTTTACGCTTCAGTGTTGACGGAGACATTTTCTCCTCTCGACTGTCAGCAGCATCCAGATGTTTTAAGAAGCTACGAAGCGCGGCCGAAACTCCTCCAAGAAAAGTCTCATACTCATCGTACTTCTACTCTTCCTTTTTTATTCACCCGTGACATATCGGATATTGGATCCATGTCCTTTTTGCTCACCCACACCTGATGGTGTGAACACACGCCAGGTGTTCAGGTCACTCCAGGACACTCCCAGGTTACTGACTGACTCACTTCTGCAGCCAGCCTCAGGTGGACGTTAGAGGAACTGCAGTCTTTGCTGCTCGCTGTAGTTCAAACATCACTCTAACTGGAGGAAGTAGAGCATTTGTTGGGGACTATTTTCAGCGGTGGATTAATCCACATTTGTCGCTCTAGAGACGCTGTGTGTGTGTGTGTGTGTGTGTGTGTGTGTGTGTGTGTGTGTGTGTGTGTGTGTGTGTGTGTGTGTGTGTGTTCACAGTGCGGCTCACTGATGTGTTTTAATAGTTTAGAGTAGAAACGAGTTCTTCATCCTCACCTCGCCTGGCTGATCAGTGCAGCTTCAGTTACTTGAGCACCGCGCTGAGCGGCGCTTGTTTTGGTGCCGCAGCGACGCCGACCCGTGTGTGGGTGAGAGAGTCGCAGAAAGATGAAGAGAGAGAGAGAGAGCGATAGATGGCCGGCGTGGAGCCAAGAGCTGGTTTATGTGTCCCTCTGTAGCAGAACGTGGGCTTTGTTTTGGGCTGTGCAGGCTGTCGGGTTGGCGTGCTGCATTATTTAGCAGACATGAGTGGGCAAAGGAGGAGGAGGCAGAGTGAGAGACCGCAAACAGGACGTGACAGGAATCTGCTGAGCTGGTCTTATTAAGAAACATAATTATTATAATTTAGCCACATTGTTCCTCTGTTTACCGTCCTGTCAGGGAAACACTGCAGCACACTCGACTGTGTGTAGCAGCAATTATCCTGCACAATGAGAAGCAGCACCGAGCTTATTATTCCTGTTTGGCCCTGAAACTGAAACCAAACTCACGGCTGCAGAATCTCCTCAAACAAGCCGGCGCTCCGTCCTCTGTGCAGGATGAATACTCTCCTCCCACGCCTCACCCCGTCCTTCCAAACATGTCGGGGAAACTCAGAAAGCAAAAGTCAGCTGTTTAATGAGGCGCTTCCTTGGTTTGTGTGCAGGAGATGGATCAGTCTGTGTGAGCACACTGCCCCCATGTGTTTGTTTCTCTGGTTCTGATTCTCTCCTTTGTTCGTGTGTTTCAGGTGTGTGGAGAGAAAAGCCGGTTTGAGAAGCTCATGGAGTATTTCTGCAAAGAAGACAGCAACATCGACTTCATGGTAAGACTGACCAAGCGCCCACGTGAAGCTCGGCTTAAACTTTATTTACACATTTATACTGTAACACCTTCAGATGGAAACAGGCATCCCAAACAAACAGGAGCAGGATTTAAGAAAAAAGATAACAGGAATAAAATGTGCAGAGAAACCGAGCGCCAATCACCAAGACGTGAAAACATTCAACTGTCAACCAGACACAGAGTGTGGACGGAGAGAAACAAACAAAAGGTGTAATTAGTCTTTGACGTGACAGACGGAGCCATTAACAAATGTGCTGAAGCTGCTGCGAGCGTCCAGAGAACTTTTCATTCATTACTGTGTCGGTGCTCAGGTGTGTCGATAAAACAGCAGCTGACACTGAAACATATTTGATATTTTTACTTTGTGAGTTACTGAAACGATAAATCAAACATCAGGACAGTCGTCGGCTCGTCGTTGCAGCAGGATCCAGCTTCCTCTCTGTCTGTCCACCAGGTGGCCTGCATGCAGTTCATCAACATCGTGGTGCACTCAGTGGAGAACATGAACTTCAGAGTCTACCTGCAGTACGAGTTCACTCGCCACGGGCTGGACGACTACCTTGAAGCAAGTTTGACCTTTGACCCCTCGGTCCCTGAAACGTGACCCCGGATCTGTGGATGTTTTACGTTTAATGATGATTTTCTCTGCGTGCAGAGGCTGAAGTTCACAGAGAGCGACCGGCTGCTGGTGCAGATTCAGGCCTACCTGGACAACGTGTTTGACGTGGGAGCTCTGCTGGAGGACGCCGAGACCAAGAACGCTCTGCTGGAGCACATGGAGGAACTGCAGGAGCACAACACACAGGTGGATACACACACACACACACACACACACACACACACACGTACACAGTATGTGTGTTTTAACACAGGTTGTGCTTCTTGTCACAGCTGAACTCGAGGCTTCAGGAGACGGAGCGGGAGGCGATGGAGAGAGTCTCAGATCTGGAGAAGAAACTCATTCAGACCACCAAAGAGGTGGAGCTCTTAAAGGTACAGTACACCTCGCCTTACCCTCACCCGTTGGTCCAACGTTCCTCGAGTCGAACCTCACGATTCTTCTGTGTCTGTGTTGCAGGAGAGTCTCCGTGAGTCTTCCTCTCAGGTGAGCTTTCTGCAGCAGCGAGAACGAGAGAGAGAGCTCGAACGTGAGACGGAGAGAGAGAGGGAGCGAGACAAAGACCGATCCACCGAGGCTCTGAGGGAGCTGGAGGCCAAAGTCCAGGCTCTGGTGGAGCAGGGCCTGGTCCGAATGGAGCGCTCCTCCTCCGGACAGCTGGACATCCAGGTGGTCCCCGTCATCCAGCACGTGACACAGAAAGGTGTGTGCTCTTCTCTCGTGCCGCTCGTTTGTATTCTTGCAGCTGAAACAGGAAACAGTTAAAGTCCATGAAAACATAACGAGAGTTTTTAAACTTTAACTTCAAAACAACGTTTTGGTGCCAGAAATAAAAAGCAGATTATTCTGTTTCTGCTGCGTCGCTCGAAGCTTCAAACTGAGAAAAAAAAACAAAAAACTGGTTTTTGGTTCGGACTTGATAAATTCAAAACATTTAGTCGACTCCGGACGCAGAGCTCTGAGTTCTCACAACATAAGCTGAATATATTAACTCGGTTCAAGGCGTCCGTCACTGATTGAATTCATTCAAGTTTCCTCTCAGGCGGTCTGAGAGGAAACGTCCAGCACTCGCTCCGTCCGTTAAAATGCGGCTGCAAAGACGAGTGAACGTGAACAGATGGTGACGGAGCCGCCTCTGCAGGGCGGCATGAATTAAACAGAGACGAGCTTCTGCTCGCTGAGTGGAAAGTTCACCGCGGTCCAGTTTTCTGTTATTTGACAGTAATCAAAGTAAAACAGGAGGAGGGTTCACATCCACCTGTGCACAGAAGAAACGGGTGGAGGAAGCAGCAGCAGCTCAGGTGAAGGTGGAGGAGAAGAAGTGCAGTGAAAATGTATTTCATTCGAGCTCGTCATCACGCCAGCTCCTTCTTCTTCTTCTCCTCCACCTGGCTGCTGCATCAGCTCCACCTTCTGTTAATCTCGACGACACTGCTAATATTCACCTTCACTTCATGACAGCTGAAGATCAAACAGATTCAGGTAAAGACCACGAGGCCGCCGCTCCTTCCTCAGACCTCTCTGTGACTGCACCACCTCCACCTCCACCTCCACCACCACCTCCTCCTCCCCCACCACCGCCGCCGCCGCCGCCGCCGCCCATGCTGGCTCCTGGAGGCGGTACGACACAGGCGGCGAGTGACGGGAGCTCGGGTGAGTCCACAGTGAGAGCAGAGGGGGGTTCAGGGAAGCAGCTGAATTTAACAACCGACCGTCTGACTCACTCTGTCCTGAAAGTCTCATTTCAACTGAAGAGGTCAAACTTTTTTATCTTTTCCTTCAGGTCTTAAAAAGAAGAAACCCATCCAGACCAAATACAGAATGCCGCTGTTGAACTGGCAGGCGCTCAAATCCAACCAGGTGACGGGAACCATCTTCAACGAGCTGGACGACGAGCGCGTCTTAGAGGTTCGAACACACTGAACGTCGTTTATATTTTTATTGTTTTTATGTCAGATTTTCTACATTTGTCAAAGCAGCAGCACAGAGAGAGACGGACACTTTATTCTGCTTCCAGTACAAACACGAGAGGCTCTGCCACAGCCTGCTGCATGATGGGAATAAAAATCTCAAATGTTGCATTTTGCAAACAGCATTGAGAAGTTTTGTCACACTGGGGACGTGAAGGACGACACGAGGTGACTGTAGTCTGCCTTCACACCACTAGGTGTCACTACATCGTGCACAGTGGACCTTTAACAGTGAATCAGGCTGTAAGACGTCGGAGCAGAGAAGATAAACATAATTTACCTTCTCTGTCTGTTTCCATCATAAACACCTGCCCGGTAACGTGGACGGTCTGAATGAACAGTCTGTTCTGCAGCCGTCTGTTTGATCCGACAGCGTCTGAACGTCTCTGCTCTGAAATGATAACTCCCCCAAAGTGATTCAGACAATAGAGGATTTCCACCGCAGACAGTTTGACTGGTCGCTGTCGGAGCAGCAGGTGAAACACATTAACGTTAACAAAAGACGTGTCCTCGTTTCACGGCTCTGAAAGAAACGAATCAAAACGTGAACCTCCTCCGTCAGTGTCAGTCTTCGTGTTTCTCCTCCTCAGGAGCTCAACATGGCCGTTTTCGAGGAGCAGTTTAAAACCAAGGCCCAGTCCGCCCCGGTCGACCTCGGCACCCTCAAGATGAAAAAGGCCCAGAAGACCTCCAGCAAAGTTTCTCTGATGGAGCCCAACAGGGCCAAGAACCTGGCCATCACCCTGCGCAAGGAAGGCATGGCTGCATCCGACATCTGCTGTGCGATCGAGACGTACGTACCAAAAATCAGGAGCTCCGTCCTCGCCGGAGCTTCACGGGGAGTCTGTTAATAAATGTGCCAGGATGTACGGATGATATCTCCCTCTACTGCGCCCACACAGGTACAACCAGAGAGCTCTGAGCCTGGACTTCCTGGAGCTCCTGGAGCGTTTCATCCCCACAGAGTACGAAATGAAGCTCATCTATAACTACGAGTGCGAGGGCAGGCCCCTGGACGAGCTCAGCGAGGAGGACCGCTTCATGGTGCGCTTCAGCAAGATCCCGCGGCTCTCCCAGCGCATCAGCACTCTGACCTTCATGGGCAACTTCCCCGAGAGCGTCCATCTAATACAGCCGGTGAGTTCAGGAGCAGGAGGAGGCGTCATGTCAGTCTTTTAATCTGCAGCTCAGATCAAAAAATAATCTCAACCATTTCGACTCTCCCGGCAGCAACTGAACGCTCTCATCGCCGCCTCCATGTCGATCAAATCTTCCAGCAAACTGAAGAAAATCCTGGAGGTGAGTCGAGTTGAGAGCCGCTCACATCTCTGAGCGTGGGAGTCAGTCAAACTGCACAGCCGGATGTTAATGTTGAATAATGAACTCTGATAATCACAGTCAGCTTAAAGTGTCACTTCAGAAATCAGATTGATGGAACAGAATCATCTGTTTTTTCCTCGTGAATTAAAGTTTAAAACAAACGTTTAAACAGACGCTGTGATGTGAGCGGCTCTGTGTATCTGCAGTTTAACTTGATGACCTGAAGAAAGCCGCAGTTCTCCATCAGTCTTTGTGTTTTAAAGTGCTGCACGTTTATTTTCTGTTTCTGCTTGAAGATCATCTTAGCGTTTGGAAACTACATGAACAGCAGCAAGCGAGGCGCGGCGTACGGCTTCCGTCTGCAGAGTTTAGACCTGGTGAGTAAAAAAAAATACAAACAGCTTCTTCACACGAACGTCACTGAGTGTTTCTGTTTCCTGTCTCCAGCTGCTGGACACCAAATCCACCGACCGTAAGCAGACGCTGCTGCACTTCATCGTCAGCATCATCCAGGAGAAATACCCCGAGGTCCAGGCCTTCTACACCGAGCTGCACTTCCTGGACAAGGCGGCGCTGGGTGAGCACACCAACATTCAGCCTCAGACTTTATCGCTCCGCCAGCCCGCGCTGAGCTCACCGTCTCGCCTCTCGTGTCGCAGTGTCTCTGGACAGCATCCTGCAGGACGTGCGAGCTCTGGACCGAGGCATGGAGGTGACGAGGAGAGAGTTCTCCGTGGAGAAAGACAACCCGGTGCTGCAGGAGTTCCTCAGCAGCAACGCCCAGCTGCTTCAGTCTCTGACAGCTGACGGGAGAACCGCCCAGGTGGACTAACGGATCACACGAGATGTTCTGAAACAGGACGCTCGGTCTGTACACTTCCTGAGGTGAATGTTTGTCTCTTGCAGGACGTGTACGACTCTGCCGTGGAGTACTTTGGAGAGAGCTCTAAAACCACGCCGCCCTCCATGTTCTTCCCCGTGTTCGTCCGCTTCATCAAAGCATACAAGGTCAGATAACGCTCGTTCTATCGGCTCCTGGCACGAACCGAGCCGATATCCGCTTCACTGACGAGGTAAAATACATTTCCTCTGACAGCAAGCCGAGCAGGAGAACGAGCAGAGGAGACAACACGGCGTGAACTGCGAAGCTCCATCAACTCCACCTAAACCTGAGGTCACCGGGAACAAGGTAACGCATCAGCTGCAGACACTTATATGTTCGAGTTCACCTGCAGCAAGCGGACACTGCTAATATCAGAGAAACAGCTGAGAGAAGTTTGAAGGTCACCAGAGGAAAGAAAAGAAACTGACACACGACTACCAACAGGTTGGAGTCAGGAAGTGTTAGGATCTACTTTTCTAGAACAAATAAAAATAAAACATCAGGATGTTTTATAATGCGCGATGAACTGAATGAAAGTTTACAGACATGTAAGACTTACTGAGTATTAATACACACACACACGCGGCGCTGACTGAGGCCGTAACAAATCACGTTGGCTAAGCTGCAGGTTTGTTTACAGCCTGTCTGATCGTCTGACGGCTCGTATTTCTCGCCCCGCACGTTGTTATGATTACCTCAGAGCGAGGATGCTTCGTCGTGAATCACGTTTATGAGTTATAATCCTGAGCTGTGTAAATAAAAACCGGTTGGACGGTTACTCAGAGTCAGATCGGAGCTGTCGATGTTTCAGGTCTGCGCGCCGTCCAGGCTGCCTCAGGTGGATCTGATCGCTGAGCTGAAGAGGAGGCAGGTGTCTCCTCTGGTGAGGGAGGGGAAGGACGGAGCCATCGAGGACATCATCACAGGTACGACACGCGTCATCGCTTCTGCCCGTGTTGGTAGGCTAGCTGTTTCCCTCTGCCTCCAGTGTTTATGCTAAGCTACGCTAACAGCTTCTGAACACTGATCTGGTCTGTCCGTCTCTTCACGGTCTCACTCTAACTCGTCCTTGCTTCTCTCTGTCTCTGTTGTTTGTCCCTCCTCTCTTCCCGTCTTCAGCTCTAAAGTCCGTGCCCTTCACGGCTCGCTCTGCCAAACGTTCTTCTCGTCTGTTCTGCGACTCCGTCTTCAGCGACGAGGTGACGTCTTAAAATCCCTCGATGCTCTCTGATGTTCTCTGTGTCACAGGCTGAGACGTGACGACGCACCTGAACCGCTCAAACTTCATTAGACATGATGATGTCACTGGTTTTTAACGTTGAGGTTATGTTACATGAATGTTTGTGTGTGTTTCCGTGATTGGTCAGCCTCAGGTAACTCACCTGGCGATCTGTGTGACATCACGAGGAGAGTTATGACGGCGTCCACAAACTTTTGTCACGACCTGATTCAGACGACCTGCACGGAGTTAAATGTAACAGCATGAATACGTTGATCAAACGTTACCTCAGCGTTTGTCTGTCCTCCTCAGATCTGAGGAATCAGCCGTACAGACGGACGGACGCCGGCCGACGCAGCGCCAAGTGGAAACCAGGACAGCAGCTCCACGTGTCGTCGGACATCTCGCTGTAAACACTAACACACACCTGAACGCTGCACACACAGATCAGGTGTTCGAAAATCTTCAACACGCTCACACACACTCCGTGTTCCAGCGAACCCTCGGCTGATTGTAGAAACGCTGATTTGAATAATCAAATGTTAAATATTAGCAGCACTTGAAGCTAATGACACTCGATGTCTTCTGAGCTCGTTAAGACAATTACATGGAAGAACGAGCTGGTATTTAACGAGCGCTTCATTAGCGCCGCTCAGACGTTGAAGTGACTTGAAACGAATCTTTGATGGGGCGAACGTCATGAATCAGTTTTCAGACATGATTTTTTAATTGGTTTCATTTTAAAGTGAAATAATTACAACTGTCTCAAATTCAGGCCACAGGTTTGTATCATATTTAAATTATTTTTAATACTGAGTGTGCGAACGAGGAAATCGACTTTGATTCTGCATTTCAAATAAAATATTTTGTACCGTTTGTTTGGCGTCTTTCTGCTTTTTTTAGCGTCCGCGGCCTCGACTGTGACGACGACAAGCTGCGAAACTCTGAGCGCTGACACTGTTTAAAATTCTTGACATGAATTAATTTAAGGTTAAGGTGTTTCTCAGTTTAAGTAAAATAAGCTGGTTAATTATTTTTTGTTTTTATTTGACAAATTATCTGAGAAAAATAAAGTAACTAAACTATTAACTGCTTTTATTTTGACGGTCACAGGAAGTATTTTATTTATTTCTACTTTAAGAATTTTTTCTTCCAAAAATTAAAACTTTATTCCCGAAATATTCCCCACTTTTAAACGTTAACCTGAAATATTCCTTGTCCTGTAGCACCGTGTTCAGATTTGTGTTTACAACATTTTTCTCCTAAATGTAAAACTTGGAACAGACTTGTGTTGTCGTGGTGACCTCTGAATGTTCGACTTGTGTAATTTAGATTTAAAACATTTTTAAAACGTTTCTCTTTTGAAATCCGTTGAGAGTCTGTTTGTGCTTTCAGTCACCATCTGTGTGGAGCAGCTCCAGTCTTTGAATTCATTTGCACTGAAAGTGTCTGAAACTGTTCGGCAGATGTTACTGAACGGAGAATAAAATGACTTTTGGTTTCAGACAGATGCCGTTGTTACAAACGCTGTCTGACTTAATGAGGACTGCAGTCGGTTTCACACAATAACTGAACGTTCAGACGATTAACAAAGTTTAACAGACGCAGACTCTCTGGAGGAAACGCTCATAAAAACACGAGAATAGAAAAAGAAGCAGCCGAGCTTCATGTCTGAGGCTTAAACTCATCTTTCTCTCTTAGTTTAAAGTTTTTAGAGTCTCTGCAGATCTTTAATCTGTCAGAGGTAAAATCATCAGACCTCAGCTCTCTGGAGGAAACGATGTTTTCTCTCGTGGCCAATTAACGAACACCGTTCAACACGTCTGTCGAATTCATTACTCGTGACTCAGAAGGATTAAAGAAACATCCTAAACATCTTTTCTCTCATGAACGAACGTCAGTTAAACCCTGTGAGCTCAGAGCACCAGTGGAGTGTTAGTGTTCGTACCAGAGACGTTTTGGACCGCCGGGAAGACGACACTTTCAGGAATGCTGGCGGGAGCAGAGCCAGTGTCGTGCTAGAACAGGAGCTGGGCGAGCGGGCAATGTAACCGGGGCTCAGCAGCTTCTATGGGGGGAGAGGAGAAGAGAGCGAAGAGGGAGGCAACAAATCTAAAAACTTTCTACAGTCTGTCTGATTGTATCATTCCTCTCAGAGGTTAATTAATCGATTAGTCGACTGACAGATTATTGAAAGATTTGCTCATTAATTTATTGAATAGAGGAGGAACAATCAGAGTGTACATTTATCCTTTAATACACTGAGGGAAGTATTTCAGAGTGTCTTCATCAGTGGACGTTTCGTTGGTTGGTATTAACAGTTTTTTGTATTTTCTGGTTGTTTGTCCAGTTTTTGTTTCTTCGCTGACGTCAGACATTTTTCCACCTCTGCTCTCGTCGTCTCCAGTTCCTCTGTGATGTTCTTGCATTGCGTCGCTGCTTCTTGAACAAACTGAAGCAGATTCGTGGTCCGATAGGCAGCCATCATTTCCTCCATGGCGCTCACAGTAGTCAGAGTCTTGGCGGTTTGTCCAGCCACGCCGCACACAAAAACGCTGGAGGCCATTTTGTCGCTGATTGTTTTGATTGTTTTCAGCTCCTCCACCAGCGGGTCGATCGCCTCTCCGAAATCTCCAGCTTTCTCCATCAGGTTCGTCTTCTGCTCTTTTCGCTTTTGGGTTCCACAATAATAAACGACGAACCTTCTAGCTACACTAACAGCAACGTTTGCGCCGCACAAAGCACCAAAACCACCACCGATCGCACCACCTGCTGCACCAGCCCTCCCACCAAAAATCCCACCAATCGCAGCACCAGTTGCAAAGCCGATGGTCAACGATGACAGGTTGGTGACCGAACCCCAAAGTGAACTACCGGTTGCTGCAACACCGACCACACTGCCAACAACGCCGCCGAACACTCCCCCAGCTACACCACCCAATACGCCACCAAAAAAGCTGACAGTTGCACCGACTGCGTTAATATCACCGTCACAAAGCCTGCACCAAGTCACAGCAGCGATCGTCCCCAGAGCACCATGCACTCCACCAGAGGGGCCTCCACACGCTGCACCAAGACCTCCGCCCAACACTGCAAACAGAGCTCGGCCCAGCACGCTCTGATGAACGTCCTCCAGCTGAGCGGCAGTCAGCGTGAAGCTCTCCGAGGTCGACTGAAGACGAACTCTATGTCGACTGTAGAGGCGAAGGAAAGACGTCAGACTTGTTACGAGTTCCTCACAGAAAACGCTGTTTTCCATTTTTGTGTTTTTCTGTTGATTCTGAGGCGTCGTCGTCTTCTCGATGGTCGACCTGAAATATGAGGTTCAACATTTAAAGCAACATTTTATAACTTTGCTCTGAAATCTATCGTCTGCTGGTCCACACTGACCTGTGATCAGCTGACCTGTGATCAGGTGACCTGTGATCAGGTGAACGGTGTCTCTGTCAGTCGTACGTCTGTTCTCACACTATGTAACTTTGGGCTCCGGGTCGGGAGAAGTACGTAACGCTTTACGGCACTAAGTCACACACACCAACTATTTCACTGATTCTGGTGAAACTGGATCAGATTTTATGGAGAAAATGTTTCCTGGTTTTCCCTCTGATGTCCTCCGGCTGCTCCAATAACTCCAACTAATGCAACCTTTGTACCTTTTTTTTAAAAAATGGATCGTCTAAACGCAGATTTAATTAATGAATCTGTAACAAACTGAGTATTCTCACATTAAATCACTCAGGCTCATGTCAGGACAGTGACATGGGTGTTACCGCCCGTGTTGCTGTTCCAGTTTGGGAAGTTCTAACCTGACTCAGCAAGTTCATACAAGCTGCTGCGTCATGCAAAATATTCAAGATTAAACATGAAGCTGATTCAGATCAGACAGTTTCATTCGTACTTACAGTTTGTCGTCTGATCCACGCGCTTGAAAGTCTCTGTGTCGTCCCGGCTCTTTAAATAGACGCTGCAGACGGAGGAACTTCTGCGCAGTCCGACGTGTTCAGACGAGGATGGAGAAGTGAGAGTGGGAGGGCGGAGCTGTTAAAGTGAGAGTGTTTCACTTCCAGGTACCTTGAGGGGAAAAACAAGACAAAACTTAATCGGATGAATTAGAAACGTTCGTTTCATCTGCGTTGGATTTAACTTGAAACTCACCTGGAGAATGTGTCATTAAAACCAAACAGGAAACTCCGCGGCAGCAGAGAACATCATGAAGGTCAAACTGAAGAACCCACAGTCCGCCTGTGACGAGCTGATCCAGGCGGGGATCACCTTTAGCCTCGGGCTTTCCTCCGCGGAGGTAAACAAAGGGGCAGTTTAACACTCATTAGTGTCCGAGTCTGTTAATTAGAGCGGCGCTGATGACCGGTCGTACTACGCTCACTGCAACACGTGCAGGAAGAGAAACACGAGTGTCACGACTTCGTCTGAAGTGTCGAACTCTTCCACGTGTGCTTCCACCTGCAAACCAAAACATTTCATTTATATCTAATTACTACCTTATCTCACCGCTCCCTCTCTGTTTACCATCTTCCTCCTCCTCCTCCTCCTCAGGAGGCATTAAACTTTCATCGGCTCTAAATGAATCTGCCCGACCTCATCACACCGCAGCTCAGATCTAATTGAGCACATATTTGGTTGGATTCAGGCGTTGCTAGGTTTAAACTAATCGGTGACATTTATTTATCCGTGGGGAGCGCTTCAAAGCCAACACGATTAAAACCGTTGCACTCAATATTAAATGATGATTGTCATTATTTATTAAGGACGGTTATAAAGATGCCTCAAACCCAGCGGCTGAAATATTCTCTCACTTAAGCTGCTAATTATAACCTCACAGATTCACGCTGGCTGCTCTCACGGGGACAACGTTTCAGATTTTAAAGCGTTAAACATCAACCAGGTCACCAACAGCAGTCAGCCCAGCTCGGCGTCTGTCTTTTGCCAAGCTCCTGTTCTGGCACGACACTGGCTCGTCAGAGATTTCAGTCCATTCACAGATTGACACTTGCGAGCGTCGTGTATAAGAGGGTCACCTTTATTGTCACAAAAACACAACAGGAACGTACAAAAGCAGCAACCTTCTTAGTTTGGTTGATTTTTCTCACACGAAGCAGCAACTTTTTACTTTCCATACACAAAAAGTTGCATGTTGTTTTGCACGGTTTAGTTGGTCTTTAGTTATACTGACTTTGTAGTAGATTATCATTCTTCTTCACGATTCACAAACAACACTTACCCCACACAGCAAGCATCACTCTCTGACTGGGAAACAGTATTTATGATATACAATATCATTCGAATATCTTTCTCGATAGTTAATAATCTTTTTTTTTCTTTGTTCTCACAGTAAAAGAGGCGTCGTCGACCCAGTTTGAACATAATACAAAAATCTATGTTACTGTACAATTTGTTTACTCTATCATACACTCACAAGTATACACAGAATTATTGACAGAAATGAGACCTCTGTTGACCCAGCGTGCAGATTTCCAGGAATGTTTACAGTATGCATGCCATTTTGGATTTTTTTCTTTTTTTCTTTTCCTGTCTAGAAAATTTCACATAAAATCAATTCTGTAATATATTATTTGGGTTTATATACATTTCTGAACATCCACAAATGGTTTGAACAATCACACATTCATCAAGAAACCATCAATAGAGTTTAAACTGTGGTCTGTGTCGTGTACGTAACACTGTTGGTTATAATAGAGGAGAACAGCTACAAAAATGGGGCGTCCTATCGGTGAGGTGACGTTTAGAGGAAGGAGGAGGAGAATGTGCTTTTTATATAAACGTGGTGGTACTTTAACGCGGCCGTCCGGAGTACCTCCCACTGCTGACGGGTCTTCTACAACAAAGTGTGTTCATGGTTTTTGTTTTATGGTTTGCAGGAAACAAAAATAAAAAAATCTTTAACACAGAAAAATAATAATTTACAAAATTAATGTGTCACATGCTTATGAATCCTCTTCAAGTATAAAAATACAAAAAAAGCTTGATTATATAAAACATAGATGATACTTTTTCTTTTTTACATGTTAATAAAGCGATTTCTTCCCAACAAAAACTAAATGGTCATTTTAATATACATACAATATATCTGTGAAGTGACTCAGGTTATACTCTAACTCTTATTTAGCGTGCTAGCTTTAATGACTACTAATACATTCCATAGATGTATTAACTATATACTGAAACATCTGTTTGTAATCTGAGATGGTATAAATACACTCACAGTATGAGATTAATATTTCCCTCCATTTAACTTCAGAGATTTTCAGTTTCTCTTCACAGTTCACGTCACGTCCTCGGTTTGATTTAATCTTACAACATACATGTTGCAGAAGAGAAGAAAACGTCGACTGTGTCCCGGTTTCATACTTCATACTAACTGAAGTAATCAGTTACAGTATAAGGTTTTACAGACTAGTGACGTAGAATAAAATGTCATCTGCATACAGAGAAACGTTCTGTTCTCGTCCTCACTCGACCTGTAAAGTTATTTGTTATGTTTCAGTAAATATATCGCAGACTCAACAGTGGGACAGCCTTGTCTCGTCCCTCTTTCCAGGCCAAATGAGCTCGATCGGTCCTCGTTTATTTTTATCCTTGCCCTTCGGCCATCATATAGAGCTCGATGGTTGTGATAAATTTCTGTAGTACTCTAAATAAAAACTCCAAACTGACCCGACTGAAAGCCTTTTCTGCTGCGATGCTCAGTAATTTAAAGCCTTTGCTGATGTAGACTTATTTGAGGAGGATGTTGGATGAAGTCTTTTTGTCAAAATATCTTTTAAATGCAAAAAAAAGAAAAAAAGAAAAACTGTCTGGTCTGGTAGAAATCGTTACAGACAGGAGGAAAGAGTTATCACGCCTGAACGCTGTTGGCCAAAGACGTGAAGAAGACGTGGCACTCTATAAAAGGACAGGTGTATTCCTAACACTTTATAAACCCCGGCTCTTTTTCTCGCCTCCGCCCCGCTGACCAGTCACGGCCTGAAGTGGGTGTGAATGTCGGATTATCGGTTTCAGAAATTGTCAGATGCAGCCTCGTTAATCCGACGTCTGGAGGTGTTGGAGGGAGGAAGTTTCTGAAGCTATTCAACCATCTGACAAGCTCTGAAGAACGCTCAATAAAAATGTGTTATCACACACATCGTTCATATTTTAATCCGCCTCCGAGGCCTCCCGTCTTTAAGGAAACAAAACTCTGAATCTCTGGAGGAACTTTCCTGATTCTTGTGTAACTTTTTAACGTCAGAGTTAGTGTGGCGTACGAAGCTGGGACACAGACGTTGTGTTATTGTTAGATATGGTCGATGATGAATTTGCAACACAGATGTTAGAGGTGAAATCCTCACAGTGCCTCGTACTGCAGGTCCAGAGTGTATGTGTTCAAATTATTGGTGTGTTGACTTCCTGTTTGGCTCCCTACTGAGATAATTTCTCTACCTGACAGTCGGACCAACTGCACAGACAAAATCTCACGTCTGAACTAAGATCAAGTCCAGAACCAGAATGATCCGAGTACTCGGTCCTCACGTTTTTAGTCCAGCTGAGACCTGAGAAGCAGACAGAGGATGAAGAAAGCAAAGCGAGAGAGAGAGAACGAAAGACTAAAGGCTCACAGACTGAAATGAAGTGAGGCGAAGCGGTGAAGAGAAAACATCAGCGAGACTGATGGTGATTGGCCAGAAGGTCAGTGACAAAACTTCAGCGCTGCCCCAAACAAAGCAAGCAGAGCGGGAAGATTTCAGCAAAACAAGACGAGAACAGGAAGCGGTGAAAGGAAGGGGAAAAGAAAAAACACAAAAATCAAAATTTACAAACAGACAAATGTTTCAAGTTTCTGATCAAACCTTTTAAATCTGAGTCTGAAGGTTTTCTGTTGACCGAACACCGACAACACGAACTACAACCACCTGCCACTGAAGAAGAAGATGGAGGCGCCTGTCGCATCTTCTCTGCACGGAGGACGAGATGATGGAGGTAAAGGAGGGAGGAAACACATGAGGAAGGAGAGGAGGGAGCATGGCCAGCACAGGAGGAGACAACAGAGTGAGGAGAGAGACGAGGACAGAGAGGAAAGAAGAAGAGAAGGGAGCATAAACAAGGAGAGAAAATGAGGATAGGAAACAAGGGCGGTAGGAGGGAAAAGAGGAGGTATAATGAGGTAACAAGGAAAGACAGAGATTAACAAAACGAGGAAACGAGGAGACAAGGTGAAGAAATGAAGAGTTAAGCAGAGGAGAGGAATGAGGAAAAGAAATGAGGTGTGTAAACATGGAGGAGTGTGTTCGTCTGTACTAGCCGAGTCTCTCGAGTGTTTCTGAGAACACACTCGTTGATCTGACCTGATCTTTCTTTAAACAGCAGCTCAAGTCTCCGAGCTGCTTCACGTGCCAAAGACATAACCCGACTGGAAAAACAAACAGCGCCTCGTCCCAACGTCCCACCGTCCCACCGTCCCACCGTCCCAGCTCTGCTGCCACCGTTAATGAATTACTGCCAGACAGAGCTTCCCTCCGATCACTCGTCTTTGGGCCACACGCGGCTGCTGACCGTTCGTCCATCCAAATGTTCAGTGAGGTGAAAGTGTTGTGAGGACAGACGAGTTACGTTCAGGAAGATTAATGACCGGGTGTGTTTACTGCACCGGGTGTGTAGAGAAGGCCTGCCACGGCGGGAATGTAAGAGTGCCAAGTACATCTGCACCTGACGGATGAGTCTTCAGTCTGTCCTTGAGTGACTCAAAAAAACTGATCAGGATCAAACTCGTCTTAATTTTTGTAGCTTTGGTCATCGTTTCTGTCAGTTATGAAACGATCAGACGATCACACGTGTTGTACAAATTGTTTCTGATTCTGGTTACAGGTACGCAGATTCATTTAAGACACTAATCAATGTTTTCTCTGTTTTAGGACCTTTTAGCTGATTGTTTTGTTTTTTTACAACCTGCAACAACTCAGAACTGATCGCGTGATTAGAGAATCAAAGCAGGGATCATGCTGTCATGAATCGTCTGGTATGGCAGACCCAGAAGCTGCAGGAAGGATTACAGCTGTCATCAGGCCTGGAAACACCTCGACGTCCTGCAGGAGGAGCTGTCACGTCTAGAATAACCTTTACCTGCTGCGACGGCGCCCTGATCGAAGATCAGTGTGAAAAAACTTTATAAAAACAAGACCTGAGCTGAGATAAAGTGGATTTAGCCTTTAAAGACTCCACAGAACAACAAGTTTTGGCGAACTGGTGAGGATTAGCAGCTGATTATAACGCCTGGAGAAAAGGCTGAATGAATCACTCTTAAAAAAGCCTCTCGATGCTCGTACGGTCTGTAACGCTGCTACATCTGTGGCTCGGCAGACAGGAGCACCACCCAGACCTGAAGACGGATTATAACGTGCACCGCCTCTTCTATGCAGAAACTTTCCCATCACACAGAAATAAAAAATGCAGGTCGAACAGTTTGGACGGCCGCTCGTCTAAACACTTCATTTGCCGAAGGAGCCGCACGTTACACACTGCGATACTGTTCTGGTCCGTTCTCTGCGAGTTCATGTGCGTCTAAATATTCCTCGGATGTTTTATTTTGAAAGCTTTTCTGTGTCTGACTCGATCGATCTGCGCCCATAAAAAACAGTCCTGCAGTGAGCAGTTAAACGCTGTGTTGCCGTCCGTGGTGTGTTCGACTGATTTTTCTGTTTCATGACTCTTTACTCAGGAAATGCATCTCTATGCCCTGATGCCGAACATCATCGGTCGTGTTTGGTGCGCTCACTCCGCGTGTAAAACTGGAATTTAGCACAAAAACAAACAATAATTTGTCCGTTTGCTTTCGGGGTCTGTGTGTGATGAATTTTTAAAAAGCAATAAAGGAAATGAGTTGATACTCAGACAAAGACACAGGCGGTGTTGAATACTAATCCTCGAGGTCTCTCTCTCTCTGCGGAGGGAAGTGCTGCGCTCGCCCAGATGGCATCGCCGAGTCAAGCAGAGGTCAGCCATGTTGGCCATGTGGTAGCTGCTGTTACTAATGGAAGCTGCTGTCAAAGACGCCCTGATACACGGAGGTTCAGTCTAAACATGTCCGAGCTGCTTTTAGAGCGTATAAACGGCTGCTGCATGTTTAATGGGTAAATTCATGAATTAATCAGAGCAGGTTTCCCCCGAAAAGAGTCGACGTTTCTGCTGGATTGCTGTGAGTCTTTTCTGAAAGCTCTTTTTTAGACGGCCGTGGTCGAGGACCGGTCAAGGCTGCTCGGCTCCGCTCGGCAGGTCTGCAGGAGCAGATAAGACGAGCGGAGCTCCTCATCTAAAAAAGCTTCAGAGTTCATCGGCCAAGTGCCGAGTTTAACCTCGCGTTCACACGCTCAGACTCAGACGCCTCATGAGCCCGAGGCTTCATTTACATACTGAGCTCTGATTGGACGGTTCATTTCTCCTGTTGCCTCCACACTGATGCAGGATGAAGCGGTTCTTTTCCTGAGTGACGTGCTTTCACACATTTTCTTATTTATTTATTCCAGCAGCTTGTTAAAGTTTCATTTAATGGAGGAGCTGCTGACAGTTTGTCTGAACTCTTTAGAGCTGCAGCAGAAAACAGCTGCTCCAGACTCCAGGAGGACGTCGGCACTCAGCTGCATCTTTCTCGACAGCCACACGTCGCTGGTGGAGGACTCATGATGAGATGATTCGACGAGGTCGAGAGTTTGAGTCTGTATGTGAGGACGACGAGGTGCCGCGATAATTTAAACTTTGACCTGAACACATTTAAATTCATACGACAAATGTTTCACAACAATGTTTCACCAAACATTACCTGATTGGACAAACGACAGCAGCTTTTCATTTTGAATTTCAAAATTAAGATTTTGAAACTTTTAA
This sequence comes from Nibea coibor, assembly GCA_023373845.1. NCBI lineage: Eukaryota > Metazoa > Chordata > Actinopteri > Sciaenidae > Nibea > Nibea coibor. The sequence goes on along the minus strand of CM041728.1, from coordinate 1,866,194 downwards.
ATTTGAAACTTTCAAAGACGGAACACAAATTCAGTGGCATCAAATATAATAATTATTTGTTGTGCCTCCGTCACAGCGCTCTCTGCTTTATTCTATAAATATATTTCTTTCACCTCGCATCTCGTGCTTCACTTTTGTCGTCTTGCATAAAAAGTGGCAGAGCTGTTAAAAAGTTCTGAATAAACTCGCTTCGCGGTTGGTTCGGCCTCTCGTCTGCAGCGTGGACTTTGTGCAGCTGCTGCAGCGCTCGAGACTTCAGTGATGGGGTGATACAGGAAGAGCAGCATGAGGTAACTTTCGGATGGACAGAGTGAGACATGAGAGAAGTCATGGTGAAATATCGTCGCTTCGACCTTGAGATGTGGAGTCACTCCGTGGCATTACTGAAGATTGAGGATGTGTGAATGGATCTGTTATAATAAAGCTAGTTGAATCATCACGAGCACCACCAAAGACCTTCCTCAGGGAAATAAAAACATCGACATACTCGTACGACAAAAACTTGATCTCTAAGCAGGCTAGGTTAGATCCAGTAACTGAAAACACACATCAACAACTGGTAAGACTGGTTTGTGTAGATAGTTCCCCCTCTGGTGTTTGTGTAATCTCAGTGTCTGCTGGTCGGGCCTACACAGTTTCTGTCGTGTCGCAGAAGTCGCAGGGGGAAACTTCTTTGAAGTGACAGCAGAGAGGAGAGGCAGAGGCAGACGAAGCACCAGAGGTGGAGGAGGAGGTTTTAGAAGTGGAATACCTGCTGCTGGCCCTGGACTTTGGGGAAATCCTCTTTCTGTTTGCGGGTTTTGGGCCTCTCGAGGCTCCCCTGTTGGAGGTGTTTGAGCCTGGCTGCGACGGTGGGACCTTTCATCGGCCCCGGAGAGTTGCTGCTGTTCTGTGGGAGCCGAGAGAGAAAAAAGATGTTTACACTCCCGTGACAGACGCACCCCAAAAACCATTGTCACACGTCGAAGCTTCAGGATTAAGATACACAGACATAGACAGTCATTATCTGCAGTCTTCTTGGCTCTTATATATAAACATATTTTCTCATGTATCCAGGTTTGGACCAATCTTTCATGAATTCATAAACAGTTCACACTGAAAATGAAATTTGCTCAACCTGGAAACCTTGTTTAAATATTAGAGACAGACTTTGTTTACTCTGCTGACTTTAATCAGTGCTGGCACAAAAACAGGATCTGAATTTAAACGCCTGAAGAGAAAATAGATTCTTTCAGAGAAACATTTTCGTGAGCAGCTCTCAACCTGAAATCCTCCCTCACCCTCCTTCCCCTCCCTCACCCTCCCTCCCCTCCGCTGTCCTTTATTTTGACAGCTACCTGCCCGGCGCCTTTGTGCGATAATTCCAACAAAAACGCGACTTCTTTACTCGGCTAAATGTGTCACCGGAGCCGTCGAGGAGTGCGCTCGCTGCTCAGTCAGAATCTGCTTCAATCAATGACTCAGTGCACATCACACCATCAATTACAAAGCTGCATGTTTACGCCGCTGAGGCTGAGACAAGCCGCACAAACAGAGATCAGGTTAAGTTCAGAGCTCGCAGGAGGAACAAAGCTGCAGGTCAGGAGAGGAAACGTTAACAAGGTTAGAAAAAGTTCAGCGCAACGTTTTTTTTTTCTGTTCTGCTTTTCCAGTCATTTGTTGAAGTTATTTAAAAGTATAAAGTGTTGAAGAACACCCTCTGTAGCTGATATTCTTCTGGTTTTATATGCGTTACTGTTATTTTATGTTTGATACGGCAGCGTCTTGATAATAAACGTTTCCCTGACAACAAAATAAAAGTGAACTAGCCGAGTACGTGACATAAAGACGTGTCAGTCAGCTGGAAAGCGGCTTGTTAATGTGTCCAAAACAGGAAATGATTGCAAACATTACGCGTCAGCTTCATCTCAGCAGAGTCTTACAGACCAAAACATCGTGCACGCTAAGATCCAATTAATAAATTTCACCATCTGAGTGTCTGAGGAGCAGAATCACAGCAGATCACAGGTGATCGACAGCGTGCAGACACGACTGACATCCTGAACAAACTGGTGAACTTTTTAACAAGCGACCGACTTTTGTTTACGCCATGCAACAAAGCTGCAACTTACAGTTTGAATTTTAAGGACTAAAATAGTTTTTCAGGGAAGTCTGATGATTATTATGATGAAACTGTTTGGACAAAATAAACAGGAACGCCTGCTGCTGCTCCTCTTGATGAAGAATTGTAGTTTGTAACGGTGACAGCTTCTCTGCACGACGACTGCAGCAATAAATCTGCAATAATCTGAAATGTCTTCGCTTGGACGGCTTTGACTGCAGGTGTTGACGCTCGCTCTGAGTTAGTGGTTATAAAGCTTTGAGTGGAGATTTAAAAGGGGACAGGTTCCAGTGAAGGACAGTCAGAGGTAGAAGCAGTCCACAGGCGTGGCAGACGGAGAGGGCTGCTGGACGGTTTTACCTTTTTGCCCAAGGACCCAAAGGTGCGGGGCGGGGTGGGCGTGGCCTTTGGTTGGGTGCTGTACCGATTATTAGAATCTTTAACAGGCGTTCTCTGAAATATCTTTGATCCGTGGGTGTTGTTTGAGAGAGTGTAGCAGAGACATGTTAACACACGGAAATAAAAAAACATCAGTGTAAAAATGAAACTTCTATTCAACGTCTGCGATTTAAAGTGTCGCACCTCTAACTCAGCGATGATCTTCTCTTCGTCGTCCTCGTCCTGGATGGCTGACGCTGCGATCACAGGCGGGGTGGAGGCGGGTCGAGGGGTGTCAGACGGGGTTCGCCTCAGCTTCACCAAAGTTTTAGGCATGTCACCATCTTCCTCCATCTGAAAGGAGAAATCATTTAAGATGGACCCGCTGCAGCTCCACAAACGAGGATTCGTTGTAATTTGAGTTTCCTCCGCTGTTACCAGAACACACCAGAACCTGAACGGCCGCTGTTTATCAAAGACCTCAAACTGAAAGTCTTGACTGCATGAAATGAGGAACTACTTGACATTGCTCAATCAGAAAGGGTCGAGGTCTCTGAAGAAGGTCTGGAGACTAAAGACACTCAGCAGGTTTCAGAGATCAGGGAAGCTTCACAGCAGCTTCTTCCTGCCCTCAAACCTAAACTGCCCCCAGCCAACACGAATCTCACTGCAGCGTACATGTTTCTTAATCGGGGGTTCAGAATCAAACTCGTCTCACATACAAGACCACAGAGACTTCAGGGGAAGCTGCAGATCTGACTGTAGAGACCTCGCAGCTCATCTGACTCAGAGTATCTGAGGCTTAAAATGGCTTCTGATGAATATTTAGGATGAGCTGCTGGAGGAAGGTGTGCATGAGATTTAACAGCAGCAGTATGGAGAGGTGAGATCCACCTGAAAGATAGATCAGTAAGAAAGCAGCTGTTGAAACATCAGCAGCTCTGCATACATCACTTAACGTCACCTTAATTAACTCTGCTGACTCTGCAGTTCAGTCGCTCACACAGTGAAATCATGCTCAGTCTTTTTGGCAGCTGAGAAACTAAAGTGAGAAATTTAAAGACTGTAAACACAGTCATGCTTCACTCTGACTGTTCTCAGACAGTTACATGTGAGGACAGAAGATTTGTCCAAAAGAACTCGCACAGCAGTCTGTAAATCCTGCACACAAAACATCCAAGCAGATTAAATACTGTCTTGACTTGGCTCGCTCCAGGAAGTGTCTCACCTTCAGATTCTTGGTGGTGACGATCACCTCTCCGGTACGGTTGGTGGTGAGGCCGTGTGCTGACGGGAAGCTTCGGCGAGGCGGTGGAGGAGGCGGAGACTTGGAGGGTTTCTCTGTACGGTACCGGGCCACATTGAGATCGACTGTAAACAGAAAACAACACGACAGAGCTCAAAGCAGAGCCGCAGAAATCTCCTGTAAGAGTTTAAATCGAGTTACAACACAGTAAACAAACTGAACTTATCGCACAGATGGTCGAAAAAAAACAAACGACTCACCCGACCCTCGATGCGAGCCGCCTCCCTCCATACTGTTCAGCTTCTGGGCAGCCAGCTGCACTTTGCCAGGCTGTTGGTCCCCGCTGGGTGTAGTGGTTGTGGTGGTGGTGGTGGCTGCGGTCCCAGTGGTCCCAGCTGCAGGAGAAGTAACAGTGGTGGACGTTATTGGGATGGTGATCTGGGGCTTGGGGGGCACCGCCGGTTTGTTGATGTGCCTGGCAGCGAAGTCGAGGTCTGGGATGGCCTTCATCAGTTCAGCCTGGGTCTCTTCCAGCAAGCGATTGATGTCCTGGGCGCTGAACTGGGTCAAGCTGGCACGCTTCTCCTCCCAGTCCCGCTCTGCCGCCTGACATACATAAAGATACAGACAAATGATGAGCTGCGACTTGCAAACGGTGAACAGAGCGAGCTGGAACATCGTAATGAAGATACATTCATGCAGTGTGTTTTCTAAAGCTGCTGCCGGTGTGTGTGTGTGTGTGTGTGCAGGGTCTCAATCAGACCATTAAGCTGGATTCAAATGTGAATGGTCGTCGGCCATCTGCTATGATGTTAAATGAAGACAAAAACACACAATCAGCAGCTGATTACCAGTCTGACTTCAGCCGACACCGACTTATCACTGGGGCGCCTCGGCAGCTCATCGAGGACCCGGTTTCTGAAGGACATCGAAGGCTGGATGTCCTGCTCGGGGCCCGAGGAGTCCGCGTCGCCGGCGGACACAGGCATCCAGTTGGCGAGGCCGGCGCTGGTGCTCAGGTCGGTGAGGCTGAGAGGAGGACTGTTTAGGATATCCAGGTCAGAGCTGCGACTCATGTCCTCGGCTCGCTTCTGTGATTGGCTGGAGACGTCCTCGGGACCTTTCCACGCACCTTCTGTGACTTGTCTGTACATATAGGAGGGATACAAGAAACTACAATACACACAGGACACCATGAAGGTCTACACTGTGTTAGAGAAGCAAACTAGAGACTACAACAGATAAATACACAAACATGATGCTTTGTCACGTTAAACATGTTTATTAAAAACTGCACTGAAGCCCTCGGCCAGAAGAGCGTGATCATAATTATCATATTTATCTGATTAGATTTTATTTTTATATGATTCAGTCTTTTCAAAATGTCACAGTCTGAAAAATGATCATCACAGATTCACAGTGACAAACTGCTGCGATGATTCATAAACTGTTGGATAATACGCTGAACACAAACTTACATTTACGCTCCTTCGTGCAGATTATCTGAACTCTGAAGTCACATATCTGTGTGTGTGTCTGATCTTACATAATAATTATATTTTTATTGAATAAATAACAAAATGTTTAAGGAATCATCGGGCTCTATTCGAGGTCTCAGAGTTGGAGGAGGAAATGAGCTGACCTGGTTTAACACGAGAGATGAGGCGTAATCGGACTGGGGAGCGTTTGATATGCGTACCTGCGGAGCGTGCTGAGCGCATCGGTCATGGTGTTGCAGCGCTTCAGCAGGGCGTCCAGGCGATGCGGCTCCTCTTTCAGGAACTTAACAGCCTCCACCTCCACCCTCAGCACCACTCGCATCTTACTCTGCAGGCTGGGGAACTGGTCTGCATGGGAGGGAGAAGGAGGAGGAGGAGAAGAAAAAGAGGTGAGGAGGAGGAGAAATGACGGATGGATGTGGAGAGAAAGTGGCGTGTCAAAGGTGTTGAGATAATGATGTGTGGAAGAATGACGGCAGAGAGGGAGGAAGGGGGAGATTACAGGATGCTGTCGCAGCTCTGTGAAGATTTTTTTCTGTCACATCCAGACGGAGGATTCAGCGGAGGTCGACCACAGTAGCAAAAAAACAAAGTCTGCGCTCATCGGTGGGTGAACGTGTGGACAGTCACCGCCAGTATCTGAGACGCCGCTCAAACGCTGCATCAAAGCACAGTGAGTCTGTAGGCGCCGGGCGGACGCACTAAGCAGCGGCGGTCAGTCTACATGTCGTTATAACGAGGCCTCCCCGAGAGCTTTGGTGCTGCTCATTAATATTCAGCGTGGAGAGGGGAAGTACACGGGTCAGAGCGGCAGGACAAGAGGCTAAACCTGAAACTTCATGAATATCAATTAACGTCACAGAAGACTCATTAATATTCATGTGACTTTGTGTGACTCACACGTGGTATTTCAGCAATAATGAGTACTTGAACTACGACCCAAAAGTATACATCACATACATTTATCACACAGTAACTTTAATAACAATGTTATACTCCATGTTTTCAATATCTGTCCGTCACATTTGAGAAAAAGTTGATAAGTGTAACGAATATTTGAGAATCTTAAAGAATCAACTCTGTAATAATCAATTAATCAACTTATTATTGGAGTAACTGAACCCTCAATCCTCATTTGGTGCTTGTGTGTGTGTGTAATAACAGTGTGTGTTTAATATCTTTGGATGACAGAGGCAGAAAGGCTGTGATACAAACACTCCTTCAGGTTTTGGTCTGTTCATGGATTGATCGATGATAAACACGGTGGTTGTTTATAACATCATAACTTACTTTTGAGCTCGGTCAGCGTCTCTCCCAGCATCCTCAGCTCTTTGCTCTTCTGCTCCACGTCCTGCTCCGTCACCAGGCCGTGGTTGACTGACGAGTTCCTCTGCAGCTCCTCCACCGACTTCTCCAGGTCGCTGTGGAGCAGCAGGATCGTATCACAGACTGCATGTAGTGAATAATGTTCCATCTGTACTGTATGTGTGAGCGTCATGTGATGCTCTCATCATGCAGGAGTGTTGGACCTGCCTGACCGGATCACTGAATGAGGGGAAGTTCCCTTTAGCTCTAAATTTGATTTTTAAAAGCCAAATGATGGATCGCCTGTTTATGGAAGTCAGACACAGAGAAGATGAATTACAAAACAAAACAGAGAGAATAACAGTTTGGATGTGGACGGTTGGACTGGTCTCTGAAGCAGAGCAGACTTTCAGTGCTTTGATATATTTTGGTGGATGCTCAGTGTGTGTGAGGTCGTGCTGTCGCTGCGTGTTCCTCCGCACCGAGGCGACCGAGACAAACGACCTTTTATTCGTTTGGCTCGTCGCATAAATCAATCGAGCTCTCGGACTCACTGCAGCTGCTGGATGAGCAGCTCCTCCTGGTTGAGGTACTTGAGTCTCTCCTCCTCCACGAGGAGGCGCTGTCTCTGGAGCGGGTCCTCCTGCGTGCGCATGGCGTCCAGCATCATAAGGCTCAGCTCCGACTCAGTCTGCCTCAGCAGGGACAGGACCGAGTCCTGGTTCTCCAGCTGGAACACAGAGAGACGCGATCCATTCATTCAGCAGCTCTCAATCATTTCAGTATATTTAGACTATAGTAACTTTATTTTATAGCAGCTTTCACACATGAAAGCACTTTTCATAAACATTATAAACAGATTAAAAAGTCACAAACTGACAATTTAAAATAAAATACTTCTATAAAATTAAAGTTTTAAAGTATTTACATCCATCATAGGAAGACGCTGCCTGTCTGTGTTTCTTTGTCTGAACTGTTGGGACGTTTAATGCTGCATTTGATGACCTGAGGTAGCGGCTGGGAGTGTGAGTGCGGAGGTGTTAAACCTTTCAGAGCCTCATAAACTCATAAAAACATAAAAAATGGATTCACGGTGTGAAGATGCTAAACTGGGTCAGGCTGGAGGCTGTAGACTGAGCTGCACAGAGACGACAGAGTTTCTGTTGATTAGTCCACCCTCACTGACGGAAACAGGGTGGACAAAATATCAGAAACACCTTTCAGGATGTTGTGACTTTAAAGTTTAAATGTTTATTTGCCCATCAGGTTAACAGAGACCCCGTCGTTACACTAATGACCTACAAACTGACTTAACTACGCTTCCTGCACACACTCACCTGCATGTTGCGTAGCTGCGACAGCTGTTTGCGCAGTGCGTTGGTGTTCTGCTGGAGGCCTTGTAGGTGAAGCTGCATCTGCAGGCGAGACACCGCCACAGGCTGGTTGGCCCCCGAGGGTGGAGGTGGCATCAGGGCCAACGGAGCAGATGGTGTCAAAGCTGCCCGACAAAAAGAAACAAACATTAAATCTAAATCGAGGGAACGTTCTCGTTTGGTTTCAGAGCACTGCGATAGAAGTTGTCTCAAAACGATGCGAGCAAATCAAACGTTTTAAATGAACGCTGGAGGGTGGATGGAGTATACGGAGCATGAGAGAAACTCTTTAGAAAGACTCCCCAAAGGTTCGTCTCTCATGACCTCCATCAAGTAGAGAAAAAAACTTTTTGACTGACTGGAAACATAAAATTGGTTCCACTGATTTGGCAGCAGCGATTCAGGACAAGTTCTATCTGTGCTGAAGGTCAGGGGTGGCGATCACAGCCGCACGTCGACTTAACAATGATAAACAGCACGGGGACAAACAGGGTCAGCGGTGAAAAACATTTTCACTGAATCCAAACATGTCTCATTATAAAAGAGTCCCCAGACAGCCAAAATGTGTGAGTGCTTCCAACTCAGATAATCCTTTGAAATGAGGATGAATGCTCTGACAGTAATTAGGGAGTTTGAGTCACACGCATCATGCAGAACGAGACAAAGGGAAAAATAACTGCAGACAATCGATTGATAAGAGGCTGAAGAGTTGCATTTTAAAGGCTGACTGAAACGAACAAAGAGACGACACCTCTGCAGACTTCCTGTTCTCTGACCCGAGGACGGTTCATAACTTTATTTAACCAGCATTCACATCTGATTTACACCTCGCATTAAGATGTGTTTTGGGTGACCGGTACAGGTGTAAATGCAGCAAACCACCTCCAGATGTGAGTGATACAGATGTGATACAGTTGTTCAAATTCATAGAGCTGAAAGAGACGCGCCTTATAATTATTATTATTATTAAATCAAAGAAATACTTGTGAGAATCTAACAACAGTAAGAAATTACTGTGCGGCTGATCTTCTGTTAACAAGGCAAATCATTTATCTAGTCAGAGAGCAGCCTACACACTGACTCAGTATTTTTATACAAAGACAGGATTCATTTATTTTTAGATTTCCTGAAGACTGGACAAACAATTAAGATTGATTTGTCGCAGACGGCGTTTCATGATGTTCAAACTCGCTCTAATCTGATTTCTGGGAGCGTTTTGCCGCACAGATCTGAGCTTAACGAGGATAACACGAGGAGAAACACATTAGAACACCAGGTGTGAGAGCGGCTCCTTTATTATCTCTAACGCGTCCGCAGAGAGAGATCGCGTTTTAATTCAAGTTATGAATGAACGATCGCGGAGAGATCAGCACCTCTGATTGACTTTTCGCTGCCTCCACAGTTCGGATGAATCAGAGGAGCGTCCTGAATTGAACTGCGAGCTCAGTCTGATAACAGTTTGAGTCTGTTTGACGAAGACTGACTGAAGGGAAACAAACTTTTATCATCCCGGCAGATGTAAGGAGATAGAAGTCTTTTTAACTTAAATTAATGTTCAACAAACTACCGCGAAGAAAGTCAGTTTAAAGTTGCAACAAAATATCCAGGCTCATCTAGAATACGACATGAGATCAGACATTTTGATAACGAGAGCACATTAATTTAAAATCAGAAATCTCTTCCTCAGACGCTCAGACTGAGCTCTTCATCAAAAGAAATCAATTCATTTCGCCCTTATTCAGCTTTCATAACACGAGCTTTCATCAGCACTCGTGTGGCTGCAGCAGTTTTGTGTTTTATTACTGAGGAGGCGTGAACGCGGCAGATTATTTTCCTAACACATTTCCAAAAGCTCACCGGACTTATCGAACACGGAGAGGAAAAACCTTGAAAACAAAACATGTTTGTTCTGTTTTAGAATTAATGCAACTCAAATGATTTTGGACTGAAAAGACAGAAGGAGGGTGGAAAGCGAAGGACACCAGCTGAGAGGAAGGCGAGTCCTTCAGCAACAACACACAAACACACTTTTTGGAGGCTCGTGGGGATCCGAATAAAGAATAAAGAACACAGAGGGGGGACACGGGGGAACAGGAACACATAGCTACCTTTCTTTTTTTTAGTTCGTCCAGCTAAAACAAGAAGCATGAGCAGCGGTTACACAACAGCAGCAAAAGCCGGCACGTACAGCATGAAGAAGCTTGCAGAGTCAGCCATTACGATCACATATGAGGCACTTTAAGAATTATGCAGAGAAAATGAAACAGCGGCAGCTCCGCGAGAGGAAGAAGAGCCAATTTATGTGGCTATCAAACAGGCGGCAGAGGGGAGCAGTGACAGGCAGTGATAGGAAATAGTTGTCTTTTTTTTTGGTAGTGAGCACTTACTGTCAGTTCCCGAGCAGTCGCTGGCTGACTCAATCTTCTCCCTGGAAGAGGCAAGTGTTAAAGTACTTACAGCCAGAACACACTATCGCTACTGAGAAGCTATTGATATACAGTGGGAAATGTGCGAAATATATGTGCTGTATTCACAGTGTACTTCCCGGTGTGTGTGTGTGTGTGTGTGTGCGTGTGTGTGTGTGTGTCCAACGTTGCTGACAGACGCTGTGCAGCTTAAAGACAAATCATGTAACTTTCCTCTGATAAACTGACGTCTGATGATCCACACTGACCTGTGATCAGGTGACCTGTGATCAGGTGACCTGTGATCAGGTGAACGGTGTCTCTGTCAGTCGTACGTCTGTTCTCACACTATGTAACTTTGGGCTCCGGGTCGGGAGAAGTACGTAACCAACATTTTATCTTTCATATTTCAGTTTTGAGTGTGATGTGTTCGTATTGTGCACGGTGGAAAACAGGGATTTGAACACAGCCATCTTGTGTTAAGGCAAACATATCTGTAAATGGAGTGTTTACACATGCAGTATTTATGTGTGTGTGTGTGTGTGTGTGTGTGTGTGTGTGTGTGTGTGTGTGTGAGACTTACGGGCTCTCTGCCTCAGGCGCTCGGCTCAGAACTCTCTGCAGGAGCCCGGTCAGACTGGCTATCTGCTTCTCCATGGCCTCCATACGCTCCCTGGATCCACAAACCGAACATTCACAGAACACTGTGTCAGTCTCACAGTTTTTACATAATTCACTCTGAATACTAGAAAACTGTCCGGTGCTCCCAGTGCTCTAAGCGTACTGGTATAATCTTCACTGCTGCTTCAAGATGGACGTGTTGATAAAACTAATTCATTTTAACATGGTCATAACTGTGTAAATCAGGAGTGTCATGATCTTGAGTCGTTGTTTGTTTTCACTTCCTCTAAAAAGATAAACTTGATATCAGCTGTGATATAACAGGAGTGTACCACCCTGAGGCCATACGATCCAAACTTAATCAACTTATTTAAATAAGAGTGAACATGAGCTGCAGTGAGTGAACACACAGTGTACTCTCCGTCCTCCTCCGGCCGTCCTACCTGGTCTCCGTTTCGTTTCCCAGCAGAGGTGAGCCGAAGCCTCCGGCGCTCCCCCCCTCTCCTCCAGGACCGGCCATCAAGCAGAGCTGCTCTGAGGTGAGACCCAACCCTGAACCCTGTCCCCGGGCTTTGGGACTGTCCCCAAACACAGACGAGGTCACAGAGTCTCTCCTCAAGCTCTGCCTCCCAGGCGAGCCCCGACCCGGCATGGTGCCGCCGTAGGAATCCCTCATGTCGGGTATCTTCTGCGGGGAGGAAGGAGGCGGCACCCGCAGCCCCATGGCCAACATGGACGCAGCGTAGGCGTCGTTATACAGCGGCCCTCCCGGCCTGTAGAGAGCGGCGCTTTCCATCAGCTCACCCTGCAAAGCGGCTGCTGTATAAGAGGTGAGTGAACGCATCGATCCAGCACCTCCTCCTCCGCCGCCTCCGCCTCCTCCTCCACGGCGGTATAAGGAGCCGTAGGGGTCTGCTCTGGCAGGCAGAGGGGAGTGAGGACCTCCCGCGAGACTCAGTCGACTCGTGTCTGGGCCCAGGGAGTAGGGATCCGCGTAGATCGCCCCTCCACCACGTTCGTCTCCCCGCAGCAGCACCATGCTCCTGGACCCCCCCACTTCATCATCGGGCTTCACGTCCCTACGCTCCAAGATGGCGCTGGAGGAGGCACAGAAGGCCTGCTGGCTGTGATGGGGCTGATGGAGCTGTGGTTGCTGGTGGGGAGAGGAGTGATGGGACTGGGAGTGCGGGTGTGGATGCGGGTGTGGCAGGGAGTGGGTGTGGTGGGGCGGCCCGGCGTAGGAAGAAGGCCGGCCGCCGCTGTAGAGGAGGCGGGCGCGAGACGGCGAGCCTTGAGGGGAGGCGGAGGAAGATGAATGCTGGGAAGACATGGGCGGGTTGCTGAGGCGGCGGTTGGGTGGAGAGTCCTGAGGCGCGTACACCATCTCCCTCTATGAAGAAACAACAGAACAGATGTAGATGTCGTCTTTTTGGGGTTGAAACTTCATCAACTGAACTCTACATCCACCTTCTGTGGGCGGAGATGTTTACAATGACAACGAGCTCGTTATAGAGAGAAAATGGTCTGCGAGGGATTCAGCAGTAATAAATCAAACTTTGATCGCTCTTATCTTCAAACCAACTAGATAATTAATGTTTCCTCCACCTGTGAGGGCACGGCGTTAAAAGGAAGCTGGAAATTGGACAGAAATCGATGGGTTAAGTGTCCTCAGACCCACAGAGGAAGCAGGACGCATCTTTAAAAGGTCCAGTGTGGATCGTTTATTAGAAATGTAATCTAATATTCACAGCTATCTTTTCATTAGTGAGACGAACACTGGCTCCAATCTGCAGTCTTCTATTTTGGTTTAAGACACGTGAGGAGGCGGCGTTTAAAGCCTAAAGCAAATGGATTATGGGTAAATATCATTATGTGATTTAAGCTATTTATTGTTTTTTCCATACAAACTGTAACCTAGATAGCTTAGTCAGCTTTATTACAGTGTGTGGGAGGATCTATGAACACACACACGTGTGTGTGTGTGAGCATTCCCCATCACATGCACAGTAAGACTTCAGATGTGAGCATCATGTATCAAACCGTACCAAGCAT